>JASWHV010000018.1:16338272-17673306 GCA_030760725.1 Neostapfia colusana | reverse complement strand
GAAGATCTAGGCAAGCCGGGGTTTGTGAATGAGGTAGCATGAGATGGTGGTTTTTGCTTGCCATAGATCTAAGGACCGGTTCATGCATGCACATGCCAGGATAACAGTGCCACCACAAGACCAAGTATGGGTGCGGCTTAGCTGAGTAATTAGGTAAGTTGCTAGAGTGTTATGGACTGTGGAAGGCGCGGGGAACGGGAGTCGAGTGAGGACTGCCCTGGGAACTGCATGGCACAAGAGGGGGCCCGTGGGTGGGAGGATTGGAGATTCTAGCCTGCCGGTGAAACCTTAGTGAGTCCATACATCTAGTAACCCCTTTGTAAATGCTATTTTGTGATCTCTTGACCATACACCGATGGTTGTGTACTGGTATAATGGAGGTTCTGCAGTCGCCGACGGGTGACGAAATCACAAACTTGTGGGTAAAGAGGTGCAAACTCTGCAGAGTTATTAAAACTATCATGATAGCCGAGCTTACAGTCACAAGCACCTGGCTAAACTACCATGATTAGATGGGATGGTTACTGGGATGATTACTGGAATGGTTATTGGGAAGGTTCTTGGTTATGGTTATTGGTTATGGTTTGGTTTGGGACTGTTGAGTCCGGGAGGTGAGATGGTTGTATGACTGATAGGTCATAACATGAGATTGGTCTCGGT
Organism: Neostapfia colusana; assembly: GCA_030760725.1. Taxonomy (NCBI): domain Eukaryota; kingdom Viridiplantae; phylum Streptophyta; class Magnoliopsida; order Poales; family Poaceae; genus Neostapfia; species Neostapfia colusana. The sequence continues at coordinate 17,672,646 of JASWHV010000018.1, read as the reverse complement.
GCGAGACGATGTTGTTTTATGTGGTGAGATGGTAGCGAATACGAGGAGGTATTCGTGAGCATGAATAAAAGATTGGTTAATGTTCGGATGGAACACGGGAAGTGATGGAGGTATGTTAGTAATTTAATACATGATGGAATTACATTTAAACTTAAGTTGTTGTTTTATCATGATTTTACAGAACTGCTTTTCTGCAAATAAACCTTTTATGCCTACCTTGTTTATGAGCTGCATATCATGTGTTATTCCCGCACTTGCTGAGTACATCATTGTGCTCAAGCTTGCATTATTATTTCTTCATCAACAGCAAGAGAAGACTACTATGAAGACCGAGTAGAGCATTATGGCGTGTGATCTGTTCTCAACCTTGCCTGTGGAGGGAGTAGAGATGGAGCCACTTATGCTTAGTTTTGCTTTCGCATTAGCTTTTGCTTCCACATTTAAGTAAGGACTTCCGCTGTATAGAAATAAGACTTTCACTGTGAGCATGAGTCCAAGACTCATGAGGTGTTGTAATAAACTCTGTTATTCGTGGTAATATATAATCTGAATTCAGTTTGTGGAAAGTATGTGTATGTGTGATGAACATCCTGGGCACACATATGCATTAGTTCTCGGTTCCGTGGCTTTCCACAGAATTGAGGGCGTCACAGATTGGTATCAGAGCCACGGGTTGACAGTAGGTTACACGCCTAGATAGAAACCTTAGATTGACATTAGAGCCATGGTTAACAGCAAGTTACACCCCTAAATAGAAGTCACAGGTAGCCAAAGCCACGCTGACCAAAGGAAGCATCCTAGGGTGAATAGCTTAGATTGGCCTTGAAACCACCTTGGCATAGGGAACCATCCTTGAATAGGAACTGAGTGGGCCCTTGTGATGATTATTTATGAATATGTGCTTAGTGTGAGTTGTGGGACGTCTCAAAAACGTTGTCCATATCCACACATAAGAAGGAAGAGGTGTGAGATGTTTCGGCATTTGCTCACATCCTCATAAGGGCTAACATATATAGTCCAACTCACCTTGATGCATATATTTGAAAGGACCTACCTAACCTTCTAACCTTCTATTCCATTTCGTTCTCTCTCACAGATGGTGAGAGGAAACGCCAGCCGAAGGAACGTCCAGGAAGATGACCACGAGGAAGTTCCTGCTAACCCCGGAGCTGGCGAAAACCACCTAGAAAGATTGATGGCCATGCAAAACCAGCTTATGCAAACCATGATCCAAACTTTGGGTCAGTTGCAGGCCAACCAACACCCCGTTCCGGCACCACCGCCACCACCACCGCCGGCTCATAACAGGTTGGGAGAGTTCATGAGGACTCGACCACCCACCTTTGCTCAAGCAAGCGATCCAATGGAGGCCGATGATTGGTTGAAATCCATGGAGAAGAAACTTGCCATTGTTCAGTGCAACGACCGAGAGAAGGTTCTCTTTGTGTCGCACCAACTAATGGGAGCAGCTGCTGAGTGGTGGGATGCCTTGAGCAACGCCCATGCCAACCCGGAGACAATCACTTGGACTGAGTTCAAGGAAAGTTTCCGCTCCCACTACATTCCTGTTGGCGTAATGATGCTCAAGAAGCAGGAGTTTGAAAGTCTCCACCAAGGACAGAAAAGTGTGAATGAATATCTCAACAAGTTCATACAACTGTCCCGGTATGCCCCCGAAGATGTCAACTCAGATCAGAGGAAGCAGTACCTGTTCATGAGAGGGTTGAACAATGAGATCCAAGTTCAGCTCCTCAACAATGACTATGTAAGCTTCCAGAAGCTGGTTGACAAGGCTATTGTGGTGGAAAACATGATCTGAGAGATTGAGCGAGAGTGCAAAAGGAAGATGCCATACCAGCCCCAAGGGAGCAACGTACGACCTAGGTACATGCCCCCTGCCCCGCAGTATGGATCGACCACTCCTACGTACCGCCCTGGTCAGCCACCACAGCAACGATTCGTTGCACCGGCACCTCGAGTGCCCATGCCTCCTGCGCCCCGGCCTAACAATGGCGCTCCTGTTCAAAATCCCCGCCCCAACGTACCTGCTGCCGTAGGCAACAGGGCATGCTTTGCATGCGGGGAAGTAGGCCACTTCGCTAACCAGTGCCCGAAGAGAGGCCCTGGACAGCAAGGTAACGTGCCTAAGCAGAACCAGCGACCAAACGGAGGGGACAACCAAGGGAATCGTGGACCGCAGAACTATGCTCGTGGCCACGTTAACCACGTCACTGCTGAAGAAGCACAACAGGCTGAGGACGTCGCAATTGGTATGTTCCTTGCCAGCTCCATCCCAGCCACTATTTTATTTGATTCTGGAGCATCACATTCCTTCATATCATCCGAATATGTTGCCAAACATCATCTACCCGTATCCCACCTAGAATGTGCTATGTTAGTTAATTCTCCCGGAGGAGAAATGAGGACTAATATAGTATGTCCTAAAGTAAGCCTTAAAATAAGGGGGGTAGACTTCCTTGCCAACCTTATTGTCTTGGACTCCCACGGAATTGACATCATACTCGGAATGGACTGGTTAAGCAGGCACAAAGGAGTAATCCAATGCGCTGAGAGAAGCGTGCAGTTGACAAACGAACACGGTATCCGTGTCGAGTTTGAGTCAGCCCAGCAAGCAACCGAACGGGCGGATTTGAACCATGTTGAAGAAGTAGCATTGGACAACATTCCAGTGGTTCAGGAATTTTCGGACGTGTTCCCGGAAGAACTTCCAGGTATGCCACCTGACCGGGACATTGAGTTTGCCATAGATTTGGTACCTGGAACTGCACCCATAGCTAAGAGACCATATAGGATGCCCGTCAACGAGTTAGTTGAACTCAAGAAGCAAATTCAAGAACAGTTGGAGAAGGGTTTTATCAGGCCAAGCTCGTCACCATGGGGAGCTCCGGTACTCTTCGTGGACAAGAAGGACGGAACCCAAAGAATGTGCGTGGACTACAGGTCTCTCAACGAGGTGACAATCAAGAATAAATACCCTCTGCCCCGTATAGAGGACCTGTTCGATCAAATGAAAGGAGCCCAAGTATTCTCCAAGATTGATCTTCGGTCAGGATATTTCCAGCTGAAGATTAAGCCCTCCGATATACCTAAGACAGCCTTTCGGACACGGTATGGTTCATATGAATATACCGTTATGTCTTTTGGATTAACGAATGCACCGCGTACTTCATGTACCTTATGAACAAGGTTTTTATGGAGTACTTGGACAAGTTCGTCGTGGTTTTCATCGACGACATTATGGTGTATTCAAAAAGTGAGGAGGAGCATGAAGAACATCTGAGATTGACCTTGCAAAAGTTGCGTGAGCATCAATTGTATGCCAAGATTAACAAGTGTCAATTTTGGCTAAAAGAAATATCTTTCCTAGGACACATCATTTCCAAGGAAGGGGTATCGGTTGATCCTGGAAAGGTGAGAGATGTTCTAAACTGAGACCAACCGAAGAGCGTGAGGGATATTCGAAGTTTCCTTGGGATAGCAGGATACTATCGGCGCTTCATTAAAGATTTCTCCAAGATAGCAAAACCTATGACGGAGTTGCTAATGAAGGGAAAAGTCTTCCAATGGACACAAACCTGCCAAGAAAGTTTTGAGGAGCTCAAGAAAAGGCTAACCACAGCACCAGTTCTGGTATTGCCAGACGTAAGCAAGAGCTTTGACATATAGTGTTACGCATCCAGACAAGGGCTTGGATGTGTACTCATGCAGGAAGGACAAGTGGTAGCCTATGCCTCACGACAATTAAAGAAGCATGAGCTTAATTATCCTACTCATGATTTGGAGTTAGCAGCAGTGGTGCATGCATTGAAGATTTGGAGACATTATATCCTTGGTCATCGATGTGAGATCTATACGGATCATAAAAGCCTCAAGTACATATTTACACAAACAGACTTGAATTTGAGGCAACGTCGATGGTTAGAACTCATCAAGGATTATGATGTGGGAATCAACTACCACCCCGGGAAGGCCAATGTAGTAGCTGACGCATTAAGCAGAAAGGGAGCATGCCACCAACTCACAGTCCAGGAGCTACCACCCGAACTACGAAAGGAGTTCGAACGGTTACACCTCGGATTCTTAAATAACGTGGAAATAATAGAGATCCACTCCCCATTGGAGCAAGAAATAAAAGAGGGCCAAGCAACGGACGAGGGGATCAAGGAGATCAAGGAAAGAATCCGACAAGGGATAGAGAAGGATTTCAAGGAGGATGAAAATGGTACGCTTTGGCTAGGAACAAGGATTTGTGTGCCAAACCTAAGACACCTTCGTGACATGATATTAAGGGAGGCACATGATTCACCCTATTCCATACATCCAGGGAGCACCAAAATGTACAAGGACTTGAAAACTTGCTATTGGTGGGATGGTATGAAAAGGGATATAGCCGAATACGTTGCCCTATGCGACACATGCCAACGGGTGAAAGCTGAACATCAAAAACCCGCTGGATTGTTGCAACCTTTGAAAATACCTGAATGGAAATGGGAGGACATCAGTATGGACTTCATTGTTGGATTGCCACGAACTCAGTCAGGATACGACTCCATCTGGGTCATTGTGGACCGGTTGATGAAAACCACCCATTTTCTTCCGGTAAAGACCAGTTACAACGTTACACAGTTGGCAGAGTTGTACATGGAGCAGATCGTGTGCCGTCATGGAGTTCCAAAGAGGATAGTCTCAGATCGAGGTTCCCAGTTTACCTCTAGATTCTGGAGGAAGCTGCAGAAAGCCATGGGTACACGACTGGACTTTAGCTCCGCCTATCACCCACAAACAGATGGGCAAACCGAAAGGACGAACCAAATTTTGGAGGACATGTTGAGAGCTTGCGCCTTGAAACGAGGGCGTAGTTGGGATAGGAGTTTACCGTATGCCGAGTTCTCCTATAACAACAGCTACCAAGCTAGTTTGAAGATGTCACCTTTCGAAGCCTTATATGGTAAACGGTGTAGAACGCCACTGTTTTGGAACGAGACTGGAGAGAACCAGGTGTTTGGACCCGAAGTACTACAAGAGGCTGAAAAACAAGTCCAAACGATACGGGAGAACTTGAAGGCTGCTCAGTCACGACAGAAAGGCTATGCGGACAATAGGCGTAGGAAGTTGACCTTTGAAGTAGGAGACTTCGTATACCTTACGCCTATCTGAGGCCAACGACGTTTCAACGTCAAGGGCAAGCTAGCACCTCGCTACATCGGACCCTTTAAGATTTTGGACAAGCGAGGAGAAGTAGCCTATCAACTAGAGCTCCCAGACCATATCTCCGACGTACATGACGTGTTTCATGTATCCCAGCTCAAGAAGTGCTTGAGAATACCATAGGAACAAGTGTCAATGGGAGAACTTGAACTTCAAGAGGACCTGACTTACGCAGAACACCCTGTCCGAATCTTGGACGTAAAGGAAAGGGTCACCCGAAACAAAGTGATTCGATGGTGCAAGGTACAATGGAGCCATCACACTGAAGCTGAAGCCACATGGGAACGTGAAGAGGATATCAAGGCAGAATTTCCCCATCTATTTTCTACTAACGAATCTCGAGGGCGAGATTCAATTTAAGGGGGGTAGATTTGTGACACCCTCACCTCGGGTGTCAGCATATGTTCATGTTTTATGGAGAAGAAAAACACTTTAAGAAAAGAAGGAACAGAGACAAGTATCTAAAAGATAGCCAATAAAGCTCTCCGAGGGCGCCGAAGGCAACTTCCACGACCAGCAGACCACGTGGCGTGTTCGGAGCTCATCCCCGAGAGGTTGGGGGAGGTCCGACGCTAAACTGACTACGTGGCAGGCTCGGGGGTCACCTCCGCGATTGGAAAGAGGTTTGACCCTGTGGGACACGTGCTGCCCGCGGAGCTAGCCTCTGTGGAAGAAGCAAAGGTATTTTTCATAGGACACGTGTCATCCTCGGAGCTAGTCCTCACGGAAATAAGAGGACCAGTCACGCGGGATACGTGTCAATCTCGGAGCTCATCTCAGAGAAGTCCGGATCTATTGAACACGTGTCACCACCGGAGCTTATCACCGGGAGGTCCGTCGCTGCTAGACACGTGTCGATCTCGGGGCATGTCCCTGAGGGAAGGAGAGGGGGAAGACCGGCACCAACACGTGGCGCGCACGGAGCTCACCTCCGAAGAAGAGGGAGGTCTCGATCGATTGACACGCGGCACAATCGGAGCTCGTCTCTACGGACGAGGAGATACCAGGCCCGGAGGACACGTGGAGCTTCCGGAGCTCATCACCGCGGAGGTAACGAGCCTGGAGCGGTTTTTACGCGTGAAGATACCGGTACGCAACGGAAACCGATCTAAACTCCACGATGTTACCGAAGATAAGACGTCAGGATCCAACAAAGATCTGAATAAGACTCTTATTCGGGATCCAATCAGATTAGGACTCTTCTCTTCCCGATTATAAATAGAACCCAAAACCTCTGGCCGAAACCACAAACTTCTCTTTCAACTCCTGAGCCGACGACTTAGAGCCCTAGCCCTAACTCGCCGAGCAAAACATCACCGAAGTGCAACAAGGGAGATCATCGGAGAAGAACCGAGCTGTCTGAGAAGGGCCTCGAAGTCAAGAAGAGCGTGAGGTAGGACTTTGATACCACCTTACGATCTCATTGTGTTCGTCTCTTTGCATCTGTCCTTCAATTCCTTTCGAACAGAAGCTTTCTCGTGGGCAGATCACTCGATGATCAGTTTGATCTAAGAGACAAGATCATCGCCACGTCCACCTTTGATCCGAACACCTCTGACCACGCAAGCCATGCAAGAACACGTGCAGATCAATCTAATAAAACTAATCATAGGATAGCATGCATGTGCATCATTGCATCTAGTTTAGGGTTTGTGCATGATATTGATTGCTGTGAATCTCGTATGCACTTGAATCCTACATAGCAGGACAAGCTCAGGAAGCTGTCTACGACGGGCTGCAGCAACAAGGTTTTGAGAATCAAGAACAACCGGAACCGCAAGAACAAGGCAAGTGCTCCTTGACCATGTTGATCCTATGTTTTGGGTAAAACTATTTTGTTTTGCAAAAAGGTGTGTGTGCTGAGTCAAACATGATGGGAAAACATTTTTTAGGAGTTTAATAGTTTTGGTTGAACCATCCTTGTCGCCTGGGAGGTTTATGAGTCGGGTATGGTTTTTGCTTTATGCTTCGCTGAGTCCATGGGATCGGGAAGCGAGATAGATGTGTCTAGCTAACTGCACTCGTAATAATAATAAGGAACTGATGATGTTAATTAATATGGATCGGAGGAAGATCTAGGCAAGCCAGGGTTTGTGAATGAGGTAGCATGAGATGGTGGTTTTTGCTTGCCATAGATCTAAGGATCGGTTCATGCATGCACATGCCAGGATAACAGTGCCACCACAAGGCCAAGTATGGGTGCGGCTTAGCTGAGTAATTAGGTAAGTTGCTAGAGTGTTATGGACTGTGCAAGGCGCGGGGAATGGGAGTCGAGTGAGGACTGCCCTGGGAACTGCATGGCACAAGAGGGGGCCCGTGGGTGGGAGGATTGGAGATTCTAGCCTGCTGGTGAAACCTTAGTGAGTCCATACATCTAGTAACCCCTTTGTAAAGGCTATTTTTTATCTCTTGACCATACACCGACGGTTGTGTACTGGTATAATGGAGGTTCTGCAGTCGCCGACAGGTGACGAAATCACAAACTTGTGGGTAAAGAGGTGCAAACTCTGCAGAGTTATTAAAACTATCATGATAGCCGAGCTTACGGTCACGAGCACCTGGCTAAACTGCCATGATTAAATGGGATGGTTACTGGGATGATTACTGGAATGGTTATTGGGAAGGTTCTTGGTTATGGTTATTGGTTATGGTTTGGTTTGGGACTGTTGAGTCCGGGAGGTGAGATGGTTGTATGACTGATGGGTCATAACATGAGATTGGTCTCGGTGCGAGACGAGGTTGTTTTATGAGGTGAGATGGTAGCGAATACGAGGAGGTATTCGTCAGCATGAATAAAAGATTGGTTAATGTTCGGATGGAACACGGGAAGTGATGGAGGTATGTTAGTAATTTAATACATGATGGGATTACATTTAAACTTAAGTTGTTGTTTTATCATGATTTTACAGAACTGCTTTTCTGCAAATAAACCTTTTATGCTTACCTTGTTTATGAGCTGCATATCATGTGTTATTCCCGCACTTGCTGAGTACATCATTGTGCTCAAGCTTGCATTATTATTTCTTCATCAACAGCAAGAGAAGACTACTATGAAGACCGAGTAGAGCATTATGGCGTGTGATCTGTTCTCAACCTTGCCTGTGGAGGGAGTATAGATGGAGCCACTTATGCTTAGTTTTGCTTTCGCATTAGCTTTTGCTTCCGCATTTAAGTAAGGACTTCCGCTGTATAGAAATAAGACTTTCACTGTGAGCATGAGTCCAAGACTCATGAGGTGTTGTAATATACTCTGTTATTCGTGGTAATATATAATCTGAATTCAGTTTGTGGAAAGTATGTGTATGTGTGATGAACATTCTGGGCACACATATGCATTAGTTCTTGGTTCCATGGCTTTCCACAGAATTGAGGGCGTCACAAATATGATGCTCAATCCGTGCTCTGTTCCCAACGCAGCTCTGATACCACGCTGTGATGGCCCCACGGGACCTCGTCGGGTGGTGCTGTGTTATGAGGCACCCAACAGCACACGGGTCGATGGAAACACATCATATTACATAAATAGTTTGCGGAAGCGTACAAGAAAGTTTTACAAATACTTATATCAGAGTCAACTACAGCGGAAGACTATCACTCTCACGACTCCTATCTAAACTAGCAACAAAGAAACGGTCCAGCACGCGGACGTTTCTTACTAGCAACACGAAGACAATCTGCAGCGGCGAGGATGCTCTTAGATTAAGCACTCGGAGGTTCCCGAGTCTCATCAGCATCCCTTCTCATAAGCATCGAGTCAATTACCTGCAAAACAACTCGGATAGCATCCGTGAGCATAACGCTCAGCAAGACTTAACCGTCACCCTAAACATGAAACTCTAAGTGAGGTTATGAACCTAACATAGGATGGCATAAGCATAATTAAACTCGCCTAAAAATGAATCCTTACTTTCAGTATTAATTGCAGTATTTTAAGTAACCCTGGGCATGCCACATCGGGAGTCCACAATCAAACAAGAAACGCTTCCCCCGATGTAAATTGCTCATGGCATAAAAGAATCGAGTTTGCACTAGCCTATTCATCAAGATCCAATACAAAGGTAGGATAATACTTCACATCAAAATGATTAGTTCCTTTCTCATGCAAGTTCTTACTACGTCATGACTGTGAGAACAAGTATGCTCGGTCCATTCCGCGAGCGACGGTGATTCGAATCAATAACACCCGGACTACACGACACGTACGCCCGTACTCGACGTTGCCTACAACAACCATCACTGATGTCGTACGTGGCAGCCTTTCCCCCGTTTCACCCCCATTGAATCGATCAAGTCGCCCCGTACAGTAGCTACTCTCATGGTGCACCTACCGACATGAGATGTCATGAGAATATTCCCCACATACTGCACACCGGCCGTCCGCCTGAGGCGACCCGAAAAGTCCCAACGACAGCTTCCCGAGGTACATCGGTTTACTGGGTCCCATATAGCCAGCATGCGTCCGGTACACAACTCAAACTTGTTCAACAGGACCGCATACGGATCGGTCCTTTACCGACATGGACAGGTCTACAGCACCCAGGCCCCTATGTCCTGCTGCCCCTACAACCTTCCGGTCTCAACTTTAACTTGCTAATTCATTTATGAACCAATCCCGTATGCCCCTGTTATTCCTGAAACTGCGAGTAGCATCTCACCACTCGACTTCTACCGAACCGTACTTAAGCATGGTGTTCTACACGGTGAAAGACACCTACCCAATACTCCATTGGTCATTTGGCTATGCAAGAGGAGTATCAAACACTAGACCTAATGCACAGTTTAAATCTTAACCAAAAGTGAATACAAAAGAAAAACTTAACAGTTGTTAAATGCAAACCGGAGCTTGCCTGTTTTGCAGGGTAGTCGTATATAACAGTTAGTGTCCTTGCAGATCCACCCTTGACTCTCCGGAGCTTGATCCACTTCGATGAATCACTCCTTTGAGTCCCCTTCGTTGTGGTTCCTATTGAGATGCATATGCATATGTTTCATGGAATGTAATGGAAAGAAGTTATAGAATTACTTTTGTCGAAGTGTTCGGTCGACACTTCCCCCGGGCCTGCACTGGGCAGCCCGCGGAGGTTCTTTTTTTGGTGGGGCTAGTCCCTTGCGGAGAGCTTGCGCGGATGGACGAGTTAGTAAGAGCTTGACGCGGTGAGTTTTACGTGGTTCAGGCCGCCGGAGCGTAAAACTTTACGTCCACGGCGAGCTATGGAGCTCGCTGTATTGCTTGCTGCTCAGGGCCGGAGTCCTGAGCTTGGGGGTGAGTTACAGCTTGGGAGTGAATGGCTAGCGTATGAGTTAAAGAAATGCGAACCCTTGCTATCGTCACCTACCCGAGCCTTTTATAGTCCAAGACTCGGGTGGCTTACAAGGGGGCGCAGGACCCGACAGGTGGTCCCGGGGAGATTGTCTATCACCTACCGTATCTGCAGTTATGCCGGTAGTTGTCTCTGGAGAAGGCTTCTGAGTCTTCGTCTTGCAGCCCTGCCCATGCCGCATGCTAGTCGTAGTGGATGATGACGGCGGGGGCGGCATGGGATGTCTTGTCGCTGCGTTTATTGGCTGGCAGGCTCTGACACTGCGCGCCAGTCTGTGATGCGACTGGGCGCAACGGCACCTGACAGAGGCGTGCTCCGCGTCTCCGCGTCTTGGGAAGATGCGGGCCTTGAATACCTTGTACGGGCAAGGTATGGGGCGTCTTTACGCTCGCTGCCTATCGCTCGGGGGCAGGCAGCGTCGTTCCGCTGGCCACGTGGCAGGCTCGGAGCCCTTCCCAGAGGAGAGGAGGGTCCGGCCCCGTGGGGCATGTGGAGGCTTCGGACCTCTCCCCGCCGAGGGGGAGGTTCGGCTTCTGTCGGCCACGTGGCGTGCCCGGAGCTCCTCCCTGAGGAGAGGGAGGTCCGTCCCTGCCGGATACGTGGCACCTTCGGACCTCTCTCCCGCGGAGGGGGAGGTCCGGCCTCTGTACGCCACGTGGCGGGCCCGGAGCTCTCCTCTGAGGAGAGGGAGGTCCGGCCCCACCGGACGTGTGGCGCCTTCGGAGCTCTCTCCCGCGGAGGGGGAGGTCTGGCTTCTGCAGGCCACGTGGCGAGCCCGGAGCTCTCCTCTGAGGAGAGGGAGTTCCGGCCCCGCCGAACGCGTGGCGCCTTCGGAGCTCTCCCTACGGAGAAGGGCGAGTTCCTTAGGCATTTTCCCCTGTGTGCGGGGATACCCCATATCGTGGGTACCGACAGTAGCCCCCGGGCTCTCCTCGGGGGAGGTAACGAGCCCGAGGTGAGGCCTTCTCCTACCCGCGCACTTTCTTGTCTTGAGTACTCCCTGCGCTGGCAGGGTCTTGACGGCCTCGGAGTTCAGCCTCTTAGGAGAGGGTGAAGCCTGGCATCGAAGCTCGGCCCGGCTGTGGGGGCGGAGGTCCGGAAGTCATCGGAGCTCAGGCCAGCGACGGGCGTGAGGTCCGGCATCGGCGCTCGCCTCTGAAAGGAGGGCGAGGGCTGGCCTCGGAACTTGGCCCAGCTGTGGGGGCGAAGGTCCGAAAGTCATCGAAGCTCAGGCCAGCGAAGGGCGAGAGGTCCGGCATCAGCACTCGCCTCTGAAAGGAGGGCGAGGGCTGGCCTCGGAGCTCGACCTGGCTGTGGAGGTGTAGTCCGGAAGTCATCGGAGCTCAGGCCAACGAAGGGCGTGAGGTCCGGCATCAGCGCTCGCCTTTGAAAGTAGGGCGAGGGCTGGCCTCGGAGCTCGGCCCAGCTGCGGGGGCGGAGGTCCGGAGCCGCTCAGTGGTCCCCCCTTTCCTGTCCCTTAGTCTCATTTGGCTTACTGTCCCAGGCCGGAATGCGGGGCTTGGGTAATCCAGTGCACTTGGTCCCGGAGGTCTGGCCCCAGCCCCAGTCAGGGTGTAACCGTCCGGCCCCCTGGTACTTAGACCATAGCGCCGGGAGGCAGAGTGCGCATGCTTTGGGTGCAAGACCGGGCAAAGCAAGGCTCCTGACCCCCCGGTCTAGCGTAGGTCTTTTCTCGGAGGAGACCAACTGGCGGTATAGTACCCTTATAGGGGGAGATCCAAAAGGCCACCGGGCCTCTGGCAGGTACCCCAAGCACTACCGCCTTCGGCGGGACGGCAAATATCGACTATGCATGTTTGCCGGAAAGAGGAGCCGAGTGTACAATGGACGCACACTGTCTAGAGCGTGGGGAGGTGTTCATATAAATTAATGCATAATTTAAATAAACACCTAAGTAAGCATGGTGAACTTACTGGGTAGCGTCGGAGCGCCTGTCTTCATGCGGAGCGGGTCATGCGTGGCTTCGTCGTACGCCGGACACGGGGGGACCCCCATGGCTATATCAGGAGGAAGCATGGCTTCGGCCCCGCATACCATGTGGAAGGGTAGTTCCCGCGACCCGGCCCTGGGAAGTCCGGCTGGCCCTCGACATGGAGGAGCCGGTATCCCCCGACGGCTCTGGGTGCGCGTCTGCACCGGTTGTGTGGGTCTGCTTGGCGTGGACCTGGCACACATTGCATCCCTAACCGATTTGACGGCGTCCAGGTGGCTCTCGGTCAGTAGGAGCCATGCCGGGTGGCTTAACCGACCAACGTGCGGGACGATGAGCGTTCCCAGCACTCACCTCCTTGGACTACTACGAGCTAATCGCAGCCTTCCTCCTGGGTTATGCACCGCAATAGGATGTCGTGGCGCCACGCCAGTAAAGATACCAGCGCGTAGCACTTAGCCATCCGCACCACCCGTTCAGCGGATGCACGTTCATCAGGAAGGATGTCCTTCAAGGAGTCCCGGACCTCCGTGGTCCATGCATCGGGACTACTTGAGCTTCTGGATCTTGAGCGCTGGGTTGCACGGAGTCCCCAGTGACTCGTACGATCCTTTGGTGGCATACAGGGCCGCCGGGACTGCCTAGCTTCGAGGCACTGGTTCAGCCCCCTTCGCCCGGCTCGGCGGGCCAGGCTGTGGACCGCAGCAACATCCTCTCAAAGACTCCTTCGTGCGCAGGGGCTCTGATGGAGGCTTTCGTTGAGAGGCCATCAGCTGCGACCGTGCCAGCGTGCGGTACATGGCGCAGGTCCCAGGCGAGGAAGTCTTTCTCCAACATCCGCACGTGGAGCAGATAAGCAGCTAGCTGTGGGTCATTGCAGGGGCATTCACCCTTAACTTGCTTGATAACTAGCTGGGAGTCGCCCTGCGCCAACAACTGGCGAGCGCCCAGAGAGAGGACTGTCTTTTAGGCCAAAGATGAGTGCTTCATACTCTGCCAAGTTGTTGGTTGCCTTGGAATTGAGACGCACCATGTACCCAGACTGCTCCCCCGATGGCATGAGGAGCAGTACGCCGGCACCGGCCCCCTGCTTTCGCGAGGAGCCGTCGAAGAAGAGCGTCCAGTGAGGCCCGGTGAAGACCGGAGCTCGGTACTTTGGTTCACCGTCTTTGCGGCCCCCTGGGTCAGCCTTCGTTGGCGTCCACTCAGCCACGAAGTCGGCCAGTGCTTGGCTCTTGGCTGTCTGACGTGGTCGGGAGCTCAGCTTGAACTCCGCCGTCTTCGGGCTGTCTTCCGGCTTCGGAAGCTGGCAGTGAGTGCCAACTCCGCCCTCCGGCTGCTCTGGCGCACTTGTCCGCCAGGCTGAAGATCTCGGAGGCATCGCAGACCTATCTGGTTACAAGCCTCTCAAGCATCTTCTCGTCCCGGACACTGTCGAAGTGCCGCCACCACAGAAACACTTTGAATATGCTGAATGGTGTTGCGTACCTGGGAGAACCGCTGGATGAAGGAGCGCAGCGACTGCCCAGGTTGTTGCTTGATGGCGTGGAGGTCAGGCTCCGTGCTGGGACGGGTGTAGGAGCTGCCGAAGTTGGCGATGAACTGCCGGCAGAGCTCTCCCCAGGAAGTTATGGAACCCTGAGAGAGGTTCATTAGCCAAGACCGGGCTGGGCTGGTCAAGGCGACGGGGAAGTAGTTTGGCCATGACGGCCTCATCCCCTCCTGCGGCAAGTACGGCGGTGGAGTAGATCTGGAGGAACCCCGCCGGGTTGACGCTGCCGTCGTACTTCTCGGGCAGGTGCGGCCGAAACTTGCGCGGCCACCTCGTGAAGCGGAGGTGGGGCTCCAGGGCCGTACATCCTGCCCCTGTTGCTGCAGGCGTTGGTGCCGCGAACGCTTGGTTCGCCGCTGGCACAGTGTAACCCGGTATGGGCAAGGCTGCGCCATAGACCGGGGGCGCCGTTTGCAGGACATATGGCTGTGGTATATGCTGCGTGGCGTATGTCTGGGGCAGAGTTTGCGTGGCGAAAGTCTGCGCCTCAGGCAGGGTTGACGCAGTCATCATGCTGACGCCGGCCTCTTGGCTGCGACGCCTTTCTCGTCGCCACTCGAGGAACACTCGGGCGTCTTGGCCCAGGTGGCATCATTCCAGCTCAGTCCTCAGGTCCGTCAACGGAAGCCTGGTGGAGCTGGAATCCGCCGTCTGTCCGTCAACCGTCGGCGTGCGCGTCAGCGACACAGCCGGTTGGCCGGAGCGTCGTCCCCACCGAAGTCAATGGTTTGCGGCGGCAACGACAAGACGGTCTACCTCGCGAATCCACTGCTGGGTCGCTGCCTGAGGCGCGTTCCCAGCAGGCGGATTGTGCAGTAGCACTCTTGCTGCGGCTAGCGCACCCCCGCCGGGTACACCCAGCGCTACTGAAGACCTGACGCTGGTTGGAGCCTGCATTGCCGGGGTCGGCGCTGCCAGAGCCGGATGCTGGCTCCCAGTGCAGGTATTGGTGCCGCGAACGCTTGGTTCGCCGCTGGCACAGTGTACCCCGGTATGGGCAAGGCTGCTCCCTAGACCGGGGACGCCGTATGCGGGGCATATGGTTGTGGCATATGCTGCGCGGCGTATGCCTGGGGCAGAGCTCGCGTGGCGAAGACTGCCCTTCAGGCTGGGTCGAGGCCGACGTCATGCTGATGCCAGCCTCTTGGTTGCGACGCCTTTTTCGACGTCGCTCGAAGAACACTCGGGCATCTTGGCCCAAGTGGCATCGCTCCAGCTCTGCCCTCAGGTCCATCGACGGAAGACTGGTGGAGCTGGAGTCCGCCGTCTGCTCGCCAACCATCGGCGTGCGCATCAGCGACACAGCCGGTTGGCCGGAGCGTCGTCCCTACCGAAGTCGAGGGTTTGCGGCGGCGATGACGAGACGGTCTATCTCGCGAATCCACTGCTGGGTCGCTGCCTGAGGCGCGTCCCCAGCAGGCGGATTGCGCAGTAGCGCTCTTGCTGCGGCTGGCGCACCCCCTCCGGGTACGCCCAGCGCTACTGAAGACCTGACGCTGGTTGGAGCCTGCATTGCCGGGGTCGGTGCTGCCAGAGCCGGTTGCTGGCTCCCAGTGCAGGTACTGGTGCCGCGAACGCTTGGTTGCGCCTGACACAGTGCACCCCGGTATGGGCAAGGTTGCGCCATAGGCCGGGGACGCCGCTTGCAGAGCACATGGTTGTGGCTTATGCTGCACGGCGTACGCCTGGGGCAGAGCTCGCGTGGCGAAGGTCTGCCCTTCAGGCTGGGTCGAGGCCGACGTCATGTTGTCGCCAGCCTCTTGAGTGTGACGCCTTTCTCGACGTCGCTCGAGGAACACTCGGGCATCTTGGCCCAAGTGGCATCGCTCCAGCTCTGCCCTCAGGTCCGTCGACGGAAACCTGGTGGAGCTGGGTTCCACCGTCTGCCCGTCAACCGTTGGCGTGCGCGTCAGCGACACAGCCGGTTGACCGGGGCGTCGCCCTCGCCGAAACCGAGGGTTCGCGGCGGCGACGACGAGGCGGTCCACCTCTCGGACCCACTGTTGGGTCGCTGAATAGGGCGCATCCCCAGCGGGTGGGTTGCGCAGTAGTGCTCTTGCTGCAGCTAGCGCACCCCCATGGTGTACGCTCAGCGCTGCAGAAGATCTCACGCTGGTCGGAGCCTGCATTGCCGGGGTCGGCGTTGCCGGAGTCGGCTGCTGGCTACCAGCTTGTGCCGACACACTCCGTCCTGAGTGCTTGGTCAGGGTTCACCGTGAACGCGGAGGAGGAGAGTTTGCCGCTGAAGGAAGCTTGGTCATCTTCGTCGGCGGAAACTCGTCGCGCAAGGGAAAAGCCCCCTACCTGGCATGCCAAAAGTCGAAGTGTTCGGTCGACACTTCCCCCGGGCCTGCACTGGGCAGCCCGTGGAGGTTCTTTTTTCGGTGGGGCTAGTCCCTTGCGGAGAGCTTGCGCGGATGGACGAGTTAGTAAGAGCTTGACGCGGTGAGTTTTATGTGGTTCAGGCCGCCGGAGCGTAAAACCCTACGTCCACGGCGAGCTATGGAGCTCGCTATATTGCTTGCTGCTCAGGGCCGGAGTCCTGAGCTTGGGGGTGAGTTACAGCTTGGGAGTGAATGGCTAGCGTATGAGTTGCAGAAATGCGAACCCTTGCTATCGTCACCTACCCGAGCCTTTTATAGTCCAAGACTCGGGTGGCTTACAAGGGGGCCCGGGACCCGACAGGTGGTCCCGGGGAGATTGTCTATCACCTACCGTATCTGCAGTTATGCCGGTAGTTGTCTCTGGCGAAGGCTTCTGAGTCTTTGTCTTGCAGCCCTGCCCATGCCGCATGCTAGTCGTAGTGGATGATGACGGCGGGGGCGGCATGGGATGTCTTGTCGCTGCGTTTATTGTCTAGCAGGCTCTGACACTGCGCGCCAGTCTGTGATGCGACTGGGCGCAACGGCACCTGACAGAGGCGTGCTCCGCGTCTCCGCGTCTTGGGAAGACGCGGGCCTTGAATACCTTGTACGGGCAAGGTATGGGGCGTCTTTACGCCCGCTGCCTATCGCTCGGGGGCAGGCAGCGCCGTTCCGCTGGCCACGTGGCGGGTTCGGAGCCTTCCCAGAGGAGAGGAGGGTCCGGCCCCGCGGGGCACGTGGAGCCTTCGGACCTCTCCCCGCGGAGGGGGAGGTTCGGCTTCTGTCGGCCAAGTGGCGGGCTCGGAGCTCCTCCCTGAGGAGTGGGAGGTCCGGCCCCACCGGATACGTGGCACCTTCGGACCTCTCTCCCGCGGAGGGGGAGGTCCGGCCTCTGTACGCCACGTGGCGGGCCCGGAGCTCTCCTCTGAGGAGAGGGAGGTCCGGCCCCGCCGGACGCGTGGCGCCTTCGGAGCTCTCTCCCGCTGAGGGGGAGGTCTGGCTTCTGCAGGCCACGTGGCGAGCCCGGAGCTCTCCTCTGAGGAGAGGGAGTTCCGGCCCCGCCGAACGCGTGGCGCCTTCGGAGCTCTCCCTACGGAGAAGGGCGACTTCCTTAGGCATTTTCCCCTGTGCGCGGGGTACCCCATATCACGGGTACCGACAACTTTCTTAAGAACAGAGGTTGTGTGGAAAAGCCAAGCATGGCTTGGTTTGCCTCTGTTGTGCAAAGAACAGAATTAAACTAAATTGACCTTAAGGCCTTAGCTATACACTAATCATTTTCCCTAATGATCCTAATAGACAAGCTGAAAAGATTTGAGTGCAACTGAAGAACAAGAACTCCAATGGCCTCAAAACTTTTACAGCAGGTTCTATACCACCTAAGGATTGATCTTGCCAAATTGCAGCTAATGTGGAGTCATGTTGTGTCCTCCCCAAATTCTCACAATATCTCTTATGTATTCCCACATATACACAAGTATGGAGAATAAGAACAGGGAGTTCCAGGACTCATCTTGGGCTGATAATTTCCAGGTGAGTTCCTGGCCACATGAAAGTAATCTGGTCCAAATTTCAGCTCTTTTACTTGAGTAGTTCTCCCAGAACAATCCTTTAAGCATTTGTACTTAAAAGAATTAATTCTAGAGTAATGTGCATTTTCATGCCCAATTAAATGAACTACAATTCCAAGTATGTCTCAGAGAGCCTGCCTAGAGTTTCCTATGATTTTTGGAGCTATGTATTGCCAAGAACAGATTTTTGAAGTGGGAAACATTTTCTGAAAATGTTTCTGGATTCTTTTGAACACAGTAGTTTGCATTTAGCAAATTCCTACTCCAATGATCTTCAAAGGAGCTGAAAATTTGCTAGTAGGTCAATACTATGCTAAAGAATATTCTGGCAAAATTTGGGAATTTTTGGATAAACCAAACTCACTCAATAATTCTTTTTCAGAAAACATTCTAAGAATTATCCAGAATAAACTATTGATTTTCATACAATCCAAGTTCAGATTTGGATAGAACTCGGAAAGATGAATCCAACCCAAGTGGAATCACTCAAATTGGAGTTTTCTACAGGGAGATATGAATTTCCAAAGATTGAGCTAACACTGGAATTATTTTCCTATTGAAAATCCGGCTGGACCCACAGTTTTGAATTCCAGCCAATAGAAACGAAGCCACACCGGGCCACAGCGTGTCTGCGCGCCAACACACGGGATCCCGGCCACACCCGATCCCGGGTTTAAATTCTCTGCTGCTGACAGATGGGGCCCACGCTTCGTCTTCTACCTCCGGCTCCCTCGCTCGCGCCCGCGCTGCTCCTCGCCGGCCCGACGCCGGAGCTCGCCGGCTCGCCGTTTCCGGCCACCACCTGAGCTGAAACTAGCCGCCAGGGAGTTTGTGACACCGAGGAACACGGCTGTGGGGCTTGCTAGGGCTGCGACGACCGGAACATGGTCGGCGACGTGTGACTGCCTCTGTGGTAGTTCGGCAGCGTCGCCTAGGGTTTCCGGCCCGCCAAAACCTGCGCCGACGCGCCCTACAGCACCAGCGCAGCTCTAGGAAGATCGGCATGACCTCCAAATGTCTTGGGAGTGGCTGTAAATAAGTTGTCGCCATGCGACCGAATGGGTCCGCCATGAACACCTCTAGTCGAGCTTGAATTCCATCGTGCTGAGGCGTTTTCATGCGCTGGATCCTAAAGGAGAAATGACCGCCGGCTAATCCAGCATCTATGTGCCAAATTTGATGACTTATGGAGGATCAGAGGGCAAGAATTTGAAAGAATCATACCGGAAGCTTGGAATGGGGTCGCCGGAGCAAAACTTTGAAATTCGCCGGCGATGCTTCACGGTATGGCCTGTGCTTGGGCTGAGAGCAGCACCGCACCCGTGCACGTCCGTAGGTGTCATCGTTTGGCCATGAAACCCGCTGTGGAGGGCTGTCCACGAGTGCCCGATCACTTTTTCGGATTAGGTCGCCGCGGCGGCGGTCGTTCTCGGGCACTGGAGGCCGCAGCTCACTGGCTTGCGGGTCGGGGAGGTGGAGGCCGAGCTCGCGGCGATGTTTAGCAGCTCAGGGAAGGAAGAGGCGCTCCGTTTCCGGGATTTCTCGAGCAGACCGAAGCAGCAGCGGTGAGGTGCTCGGCTCTCGGTTTGTTTGCGAGGAGAAGAAAGCAATTGTGCTTTGCTGCGGCCGGGGGGGGGGCACGTGATCACGTTGGGGGCGCGGCCAGGACCGACCACGGAGCGCCAGCGCGTGGAGATCGGCAGCAGGAGCTGGCGCGGCAAGCTCCTCTGTGGCGCTCGCGAGCTGCTCGGGAAAATCTTCCACCAAGAGCAAAACTTAGTGAGTAAGTCTCCTCCTTTAGCTCTATGACATGTAGGTCCCACTCCACATGTACCTCCCAAATATCTGTTCAAGCTGATCTCTTTAATCCCCAGAATTCTAAGTTTAAAAAGGTGGGCTAGAATTTGAATCCTTCCACTTCAGTTTGAATTTGCTTTCCAAATTTGAATTTGGTTGAAGTTTGCAAATTCTCCTCTTTAACTCCTTTTTGAGCCCACCCTACAATTGAAAAGTTTGTGAGCAAACTTTTCCCTATAATCCCAACTATAGGGATGCATGTTTATTCAAAGTTTTTGGTCACCCTATGTGTGCACTTTGAATTTCAAATCTAAATTTTAAACTTTCATGCAAAGAGGTATTTAACTCCTTATTGGTCCAACACTTTTAAATAAAAAGGTGAACCTCATGTTTGATGTTCATCCATGTATTATCTTGCATGAAGAAAAGTTTTAGCAAGTCCCATTTTTCATGTCTTTGCCACACATATGAACTCAAACCTTGGTTTTTATTCATACACATTTTTGGGACTTTTACACTTCGGCGGTTCCTGAAGAAAGCGCCGCAACGTGCAGAAGTGGCAGCCTTGGGAACCGCCGCAGTAAAAGCAACCATCAAGTGGGCGCATGCTCCCACGATCCCGCGACTGTTTGTGCTCCGGCAGCGGTCAATGCGGGACTTAGAGAAAGTCCGCGGAGCAGGAGAGACGGAGGCCCCACCTTGGGCTCGCTATCTCCCCTGAGATGGGCCCGGGGGCCACTGTAGGTACCCGCGATATGGGGTACCCCCGCGCACAGGGGAAAATGCCTAAGAATCTTGCCCTTCTCCGCAGGGAGAGCTCCTAAGGCGCCACGTGTCCAGCGGGGCCGGACCTCCCTCTCCTCAGAGGAGAGCTCCGAGCCCGCCACGTGGCCAGCGGCAGCCAGACCTCCCCCCTCCATGGGGCGAGCTCCGAAGGCACCACGTGTCCCGCGGGACCGGACCTCCCCCTCCACATAGGAGAGGTCCGGGCCCGCCATGTGGCCGACAGAAGCTGGACCTCCCCCCTCCGCGGGGAGAGGTCCGAAGGCTCTACGTGTCCCGCGGGGCCAAACCTCCCTCTCCTCAGAGGAGAGCTCTGGGCCCGCCACGTGTCCAGCGGGACAGCGCTGCCTGCCCCCGCGCGGTAGGCAGCAGGCGTAAAGACGCACCATACCTTGCCCGTACAAGATATTCAAGGCCCGCGCCTTCCCAAGACACGGAGACGCGGAGCACGCCTCTGTCAGGTGCCGTTGCGCCCAGTCGCATCGCAGACTGGTGCGCAGTGTCAGAACCTGCCAGCCAATAAACACAGCGACAAGACATCCCCTGCCGCCCCCGCCGTCATCAACCACTACGACTAGCATGCGGCATGGGCAAGGTGGCAGAACGAAGACTCGGAAGCCTTCGTTAGAGACAACTACCGACATAACTGCAGATACGATAGTCGGCAGGCAATCTCCCCGGGACCAACTGTCGGGTCCCGGGCCCCCCTTGTAAGCCGCTCGAGCCTTGGACTATAAAAGGCTCAGGTAGGCAACGTTAGCAAGGTTTGGCACTCCAGCAACTCACACCCTAGGCATAACTCACCCTCAAGCTCAGGACTCCGGTTCTGAGCAACAAGCAATACAGCGAGCACCTCTGCTCACCGTGGACGTAGAGTTTTACGCTCCGGCGGCCCGAACCACGTAAAACTCGCTGTGTCAAGCTTCTCCCTCACTCGTCCCTTACGCTGAAGCTCTCCGCAAGCGACTAGCCCCTCCGAAAAGAACCTCCGTGGGCTGCCCAGAGCAGGTCCGGGGGCAGTGTCGACCACACACTTCGAAAATCCTTGTTAGATAATCTGGCCTTAGTCTTTGACAAACTGCGCTCCACGCGCACCAAGCTGAACCCCGACAAGTGTGTGTTCGGCGTATCCTCTGGAAAACTCTTAGGATTCCTGGTCTCACACCGAGGAATTGAGGCCAACCCAGAGAAGATCAAGGCCATCGACCTGATGCGGCCTAACGCCCACATCAAAGAAGTCCAGAAACTCACGGGATGCCTAGCCGCGCTGAGTCGGTTTATACCGAGGCTAGCAGAGCGAGCGCTCCCCTTCTTTAAGCTCCTGCGCAAATCCGGTCCATTTGCTTGGACCGACGAAGCAGAAGAAGCTTTCTAGGAGTTGAAGCAACTCCTGACGACCCTACCCATCATGGTAGCCCCCGAGCCCAAAGAGCATTTGTTGCTCTACATCGCGGCAACAACTGAAGTGGTGAGTATGGTCCTCGTCGCAGAGCGGCCGGACCTCTCGTCACCACAGCCTGCTCCGGTAGCAGGAGACAAGCACCAGGAAACCCCGGAGGTCCAAGACAGCCCCCCGGACCTCCAAGACAACCTCCCAGAGGTCCAAGACGGACCCCCGGACCTCCACGACAACCTCCCGGAGGTCCAACGGGACCTCCCGGAGCTCCCGGCAAACCAGCGGCACCTCCCGGAGGTCCAAGGCGGCCTAGGAGCCTTCGAGTCCTAGCTCCCGGAAGCCCCCCTGGACCCACCCACCTCCGGTAGGCCTGAGCCAGTGGATGAAGACATCTATGGCCCAGGAGGGAGGGTCCGGACCATCCAGAGGCCTGTCTACTACATCAGCGAAGTCCTCCACAATGCCAAGACAAGGTACCTGGAGGTCCACAAGCTGCTGTATGCAGTGCTCGTGGCATCCAGGAAGCTCCGCCACTACTTTCAAGCCCACCGGATCTTGGTGGTCACCTCCTATCCGCTGAAGGAGATCCTTCACAGCCCTCACGCGACCGGCAATGTCGCTAAATGGGCAGTGGAACTGGCGGAGTTTGAGCTGGACTTCCTTCCTCGCCATGCAGTCAAGAGACAAGCACTGGCTGACTTCGTGGCTGAGTGGACGCCAACGAAGGCTTACCCAGGGGGCCACGAAGACGGTGAACCGAAGCACCGAGCTCCGGTCTTCACTGGGCCTCACTGGACGCTCTTCTTCGACGGCTCCTCGTGAAAGCAGTTTGGGTACATGGTGCGTCTCAACTTCAAGGCAACTAACAACATGGCAGAGTATGAAGCGCTCATCTTTGGCCTAAAGACAGCCCTGTCTTTGGACGCTCGCCAGTTGTTGGCACAGGGCGACTCCCAGATAGTCATCAAACAAGTTAAGGGTGAATGCTCCTGCAATGACCCACAGCTAGCTGCTTATCTGCTCCATGTGCAGATGTTGGAGAAAGATGTCCTCGCCTTGGACCTGCGCCATGTACGCGCACTGGCAATGCCGCAGCTGACGACCTCTCAACGAAGGCCTCCACCGGAGCACTTGTGCCTGAAGGAGTCTTCGAGAGGACGTTGCTGCGGCCCACAGCCCGGCCTGCCGAGCCGGGCGAAGGGGGATGGACCAGCACCTCGAAGCTGGCGGTCCCGGCGGCCCTACAGCCATGGACACCGCCAAGGATCGTAAGCGTCACTGGGGACTCCGTGCAACCCAGCGCTCAAGATCCAGAAGCTCAAGTTAGACCCGATGCATGGATCACGGAGATCCGGGACTACTTGAAAGACAACATCCTCCCTGATGAACGTGTATCCGCTGAACGGATCGTGCGCATGGCTAAGAGGTACGCGCTGCTAGAAGGGGATCTCTACCGGGGTGGCGCCAAACACGTCCTATTGTGGTGCATAACCCAGGGGGAAGGCTGCGACTTGCTCGCTGAGATCCATGGAGGCGAATGTGGGAGTCACTCTTCCTCACGCACGCTTGTCGGTAAAGCCTTCCTGCATGGCTTCTACTGGCCGACAGCACTCCAGGATGCCGTCAAGCTGGTCGAGAGCTGCAAGGCGTGCCAGTTTCACGCCAAGCAGATCCATACACCGGCTCAGGCGGTTCAGATGATCCCACCCTCATGGTCGTTCGCCGTATGGGGGTTGGACATCCTGGGACCATTCCCCAGAGCCGTCGGGGGATTCCGGTACCTCTACGTCGCCATCGACAAGTTCACCAAGTGGCCGGAAGCCACACCCGTCGTCACCATCAACAAGCAATCCGCAGTAAAGTTCATCAAGTCGATCATCTACCGGTTCGGGGTCCCAAACAGAATCATTACTGACAATGGGACCCAGTTCACCAGCGCAGCGTTCCAAGAATACTGCGAAGACCTCGGCATTCAGGTGTGCTATGCCTCCATTGCTCATCCAAAGAGCAATGGACAAGTTGAGAGGGCCAATGCCGAGATTCTTTGGGGCCTCAAGACCCGCACCTATGCTGGCTTGAAGAAACATGGCGCCAAGTGGGTGGACGAGCTTCCGAGCACACTATGGGCTAACCGGACATCCCAGAGCCTGGCCACTGGAGAGACACTCTTCTTCATGGTATACGGGGCCGAGGTTGTGCTTACCCCAGAGATCACCATGGGGTCCCTGCGTGTCCGAGCTTACGACGAAGCCACGCAGGACAACCTCCGGCGTGAAGACATCGACCTTGTCGACGAGGCTCGATTACATGCAGCACTCCGCAACGCACGATACCGACAAGCGCTCCGGCGCTACCACCAAAGGTCTGTGCGTGTCTGGGAGCTGCAGGAAGGCGACCTGGTGTTGTGGCGCATACTTTCTCGCGAAGGGAACGACAAACTCTCCCCCAGCTGGGAAGGTCCCTTCCGGGTCACGAAAGTATGCCGCCCCGGGTGCGTACGCCTTTCCACCGAGGATGGGGACCCACTCCCGAGCCCTTGGAACATAGAACACCTCCGTAAGTTCTACACCTAGATCAATAATAGGATAGTCTCTTCTTTTTGTAATAGATTCCATGGAGTCCAGGAACAGCGCTCGGAGCAGCTAAGTCTCAGGGGACGATCCAGGACTATGTTCAGCTTGGCCTGGTTCCGACCCTAAGCGCGTAGAGTCTTGCTTCCCTTCTTAATGGGGCGGGTCGTTGCCTCCATGTTCAGCTTGCCTTCCTCCTATGGAAATCTATATGAAAAGAAACCTGTCCTACTTTGCTCTTCCCTTGTGCTCATTTAAATTACGTATTAATTTTTATGACCGCATTTCCGGTGTATGCTCACCATGCACTCAGCTCCCTTTTCTCATTCTCACCTCTAGTCGGCATTTGCTATCCTACTGAAGGCGGTTGCGTTTGAGGTACCTACCGATGGCCAGGGGGCCCCGAGCTCCCGGCACTTCGAGCACTGTAGTTCCCAAGCACCGTACAAATGGATAAGGACCGTAAGCCAAATAAGACTATGAGATAGGGAAGGGGGAGTCCCAAGGAGAATTACGTTTCCCTTACTTGTGTGCAGGACCTTATCTCCCCGTAGGAGTATGGCAGGAGCGCCCAAGCAATGGGCCACACCTACCAGGGGGCCACTACGGGATCATGCAAGACCGAAGGATCCGGACCTCGCCCCCTCCGCAGGGGCGAGCCCCGAAGGCCCCACGTGTCCAGCAGGGCCGGAGCTCCCCTATCCTCAGGAGGAGCCCCGGGCCCGCCACGTGGCCGGCAGAAGCCGGACCTCCCCCCTTCGTGAGGAGAGCTCCGAAGGCTCCACGTGTCCCACGGGGCCGGACCTCCCTCTCCTCAGAGGAGAGCTCCGGGTCTGCCACATGGTCGGTAGACCCGGACCTCCCCGTTCTCATGGGGCGAGTTCCGGAGACCTCCAGGGCCCTTAACACAATAAGGACCCGGGGAAGGTGTCTGTGCAGGGCTGCAAGATTGGTGAAGGCCTCTGAGTACCTTGCGGAGCTAAGCACTTGGTCAGGCCAAGCCAAGAAGAAGACTAAAGCATGCAGACACAGAAGATAACAAGAGTCTATTCGTTCAAGGCTCCATGAGCTGGACTACAGACTCAACAAAAATAAAGAAAAAAGGGAAAAAAGATACAGGACCTTTTGGCCACGGGGACGGATGCCTAAGAGTCCCCGGACTCCCATTGGAACCTAGAGGCCACAAGGGCGGCCACGTCCCCGACCTCGGCCCTGGCAGCTTCCTCCCGCTCGACGGCGGGCCCTAGACGGACCGGCTCCAGATAGAAGGAAGGGTCTTGGCTCCGGAAGCACGCCAGCACATGCGTAGCGACCTCCTTCGCCAGGCCTCATCCCTCCACCTCAAGCTCGTCGGCGATCACCGCTTCGAGCCGGCCCAGCTTGGCGCCGTGGACTCAAGCGCCGGGATTGCCCCAGACACCTCCTGCGCTGGAGCCTCCGTCCGCACCGGGCTGAAACCAAGAGGAACCAAGGCGGACCCTGCCTCGGTAACAAAGCTCCATACCGTCTGGGCCTCGACGGACCGCAAAGCCTGGAGCTTCTCTACCTCTTGGCGGGCCGCCAGCTCGCGATCCAGCGCCGCCTGGCGCTCCCGGGAGGATTGCTCCTCCCTCACGGCAGCAGCCGACTCGCGGAGCTCCAGCTCCTCAGCCCGAGCCATCAGCTCGCCCTCTCTGGCCTTCAGCCGTGCGGCAACCTTCTCCTCCTCGTCTGCCACGGCGTGTTCCCGATCAACGACGGCACACTCTCGGTGAACTACCTGCAGCCGCAACTCCTCCACGGCAGCAGAGCGCGCTTCGGCCTTGGCTTTGGCCTTGGCCAGAGCTTCGCGAAAGGTAGCGCGGAGCCGCCGGGTCTCTGAGTCCAGTCGGCCGACGACTTTCTTCTGAGCGTCGAGCAGAGCACCCATGGCATCAAGCCTTGACTGCCTCGAGTCAAGCTCTGCCTTAGCCTCCTGGGTCCGCTGCTGCAGGAGGTGCTCCCAGCTAAGAAGGCGCTCCCTCTCTCCAGCCAGCGCCCCCCACTCCCACTCAAAGGCGGCCTGGATCTGCCGGGCGCCAGTCTGAGCACGCCCCAAGGCATCCCACATGGGCAGCGGGGCGGCGGGGGCAGGAGTCGTGCCCCTGACCTCCCCTGTCGCGTCCACGACCGGCGAAGGTGCTGGTGCCTCGGCAACTGAGGCAGGACGCTGACCCGGGGGAGCCAGGGAGCCAGCATCTGCGCCTACAGCAGCCCTTCCAGCCTCAGTTTTGGACTTCCGGGCTGGCAAAGGAGCACAAACAGGTGCTGCCGCAGCCACCGCAGAGGGCTGACCCGTCGGCACAGAAGAAGCCCCCGCCGACTTGGGGGCCGTTGGAACCACCGCAGTTCCCGGATGCTGCGGCGCGGAACCTCCGCCAACTGGAGATGGCCAGGGAATAGGCTCGTCCCCGGAAGCCGGTGAGTCCCTGCAGGCAAAGAAAGCTCTCAGGCTAAGAGAGGAGAAGGGAACACTACTCCTACAAGCCAGAAAGAGCAACACTTACTGGGCGACGTGAGCGCTCCAACGGGCTTGTAGCCCCTTGCCTCTGGGCCGGGGCAGAACCGCCAGGACCTGCGGCCGGAACGCTCGCCGGCTGTGGCGTCTAAGCCCCCGGCATGCTCCCGGGCGTCGCCCCACCGGCGTCCTTCCTGGAAGCCCTCCGCCTGAGGAAGAGTGGCGGGACGCTTGGGGTTCCTCGGACTGCCGCTGTCCGGGAAGAGATCCGCTGGAGTGGGACACCTGGGGCCTCTTTGGGTCGCCACTCGACGGACCAGCGCCTCCGGGAGATGGGCGCAAGGGTGCCCCGGCCCCCTGGCTTGGCGCAAGTGATGCCCTCGGAGGAGACCGGGCACGTTTCTTCTCTGGCTGCCCGGGGGCCGGCTCCTTCCCCTTCCTCTTGTCGGCGGCTTGAGTTTCGCCGGCCCTCGGCGCGGGTTGGGCAACGACAGAGGCCTCGGGCTCCAATACGGAGCGCTCGGTCCCTGGGATCGAGATGCCCCGGAGGGTATCCTGACACGACCCCACGGTCTTGTCGAGCCAGGATCACGCTGAGGGGTGTTGCGTTGCACAGCACCGTATAACACACTTCAAAGGTACAAAGCGGAAGAAAAATTTTATTACATAAACAAGTTTATGAACATGTTTACATCAAAATAAGTTCAGTCTACACCCATGGGCGTAGACTAAGCATCAAGTTCACGTTCAGCCCTTGAACGTGTCCTTGCTAGCACACACGCACACTAACTCTGCGGCGTGCACGACTCCCACTCGACGGGGTTCCCCTCCTGGGGTTCCGTCTCTTCTTCGGGAGTCCCTTCCTCATAGAACCCTGCAAAAGCTTCAAACACAAGCAGTGAGCACGAAGGCTCAGCAAGTCTGACCCGTCTCACCTAAACATGGAACTTCTACATGAGGGGTGATGGGTTACATGAGGTAAAAATCATTTGCAAGGACTCGCCTAATTAGTAGAACCTTACTTTCATGTTTTAGCAGCAGGTTGTGGAGAACCTTACACTAAGGCACATGAGAGAGCTGCAATCAAACAAGAAACGCATTTCTCTCATGTACTTTGCCCAAAGTTGAAAAGGAACTTTAGTTAGCTCTAGACTACAGCAAATCATTAACAATCAAGTCCATCTTTCAATCAGCAACATTTTAACATATAACTAGCCTGTTCTTTCTACGTCACCGTAAAGTGAACAAGTGGTACTCACTGACCGCGAGGGACGGTGATTATAATCGATTTACACCTGCAGGGTTACCTGAACAACCTGTCACGTACGCCCGTACTCGATGTTGCCTACAACAACCATCACGGACGCCGTACGCAACTACCTTTCACCCGTTAGCCAAATGTTGAACCGGTCCAATCGTCCCGAGCAAGAGGTCTCTGCACACGCGTCTCAGTGCCGCCAGCCGATTTACACCTCGAGCTCTCAACCTACCCTCTGAACGACCAGCTATGCCTCAACACCCAGCTACCCGAGTTACATCGGTTTCCCGGTTTCCATATAGCCGGTAGGTCTTCGGTACTGTTCTAGCTTGTTGAACAGGCCCGCACACGGCTCGGTCCTCAATCGACACAAGCGGAGCTATAGCACACAGGCCCCAAAGTCCTGCTGCCCTTACCCTCCGCTTGGTCTCATTTTCTTGCCATGTGTTTCATGTGCTATCACTACCCGAGTCGAGTGCCTCTAGCCTATGCTCGCGAGTAGTTCCAACTACTCGTCCTGTACTGAATCCTACTCTATCTTAGCATTGCAGTAGCTAACGGGGTATGTAAATCCTAAACCCAACCCATGGTTTTCTTGGCTATGCAGTTGGGTTTCCAAACAGGACTCTAATGCGAAGAATCATAATAATCAAGTAAGTGCTCAAAACAATAAAAATTTGTAAAAACGGTTAATGCAAACCGGGGCTTTCCTTGCTGCTCTTGGTCGTAGGCTAGCTGTTCCTCCGGAGTGGTTCCTCCTCGACCTTAGCGACTACATGATAGAAGCAGTATATGTATTAATTTAAATGCTTTTGTATTAACTTTTAAACTTGTGAAATCTATAACTCTTACTAGACAATCCCAATGACTGTGAAACTTTTGCTTGGTTACAACCTAAACAGAGACTTGGTCAAGCTTTAGTTGCAGCAAAGCTCAATTGAGCCCTCCATAATTAATTATGTCCTTGACCTTAATTGAAGGCTCTTAGGGTCTTCTAAGGATTTTCATGAAACAAACTATGACTTTCTGAAAACTAGATTTTCAGAGGGTTCTAATGGAGTTGGTCTCACTTAATTTGAAGGTTACTAGCTAAAGATATTAGCTAAACAATTTCAAAGAAAATTCTGAAAATGTTTCTGAACATTTTCTATTTTCTCTGGAACAGTTTCACTAATCACACCATTAGGTGGATAAAATGGATATGAAATTTTTATTGTAGTTCAGGGATATTTTGGTGAACATTCTAGCAAAATTTCAGGATTTTCCTCCAAAGGATTCTCCAGTTAAAATTCCAAACAGTTTAAATTTTGAGGAATTAATTCTGGAGAAATAAGGATTTTCATGAAGTGAAACTTGATTTTCTGGAAAGTGCTCAGAGAGCTGAATCCAACAAAATTTGGTTCACTCGATTTGGAGCTTTCTAGCCAAAGTTATGAGGATTTGAAGTTTGGAAGAATTCTGAAAATCGGGGGAAAAAGTTTAAACTCTCGGGGGCCCGCGGGGACACGTGTTGAGCGCGGAGGTGTCCGGCACACTGAGGTCCACAGGGTATTTGCGTGCCAGCACAGACGATCCCGGCCACACCCGATCCCGATTTAAATTCTTCAGCCGCTGACACGTGGGCCAGCCGGCTTCGTCTTCCTCCCGCCGTTCTCTCGCGCCCGTGCCGCCGACCTCGCCGGAGCAGACCCGGAGCTCGCCGGCTCGCCGCTGCCGGACCTCCCATGGTCTGAAACTCGCCGCCAGGGGGTTGTCGACGTCAAGGAACACGTCAGTGGTGTCAGGTCAGGCTGGGGGTGACCGGAAATAGCCCGGCGACGTGCCGCGGCCTCGGTTGAGGTTCGGCGCCATCGACCGTGGGTTCTAACCCGCCAACACCTCGATCAAACGGTCCTACAGCATCAGTGTATCTCTAGGAAACTCGACAAGGTGTCAAAAGGGTTCAGGTATGGCGGAAAGTTGGTCGGCACCGTGTGACCGATCGTGCCCGCCATGACCGCCCTTAATCGAGCTCGAAATTCGTCACTCCTAGACAGTTTCACGCCATGGATGCAGAAAAGAACTTGATCGCCGGCTAGTCCAGCGTCTGTGTGCAAGATTTGATAACCACCGAAAGATCATAGAGCGAGAATTTGAATAATCCGTACCGGAAGCTCGGTTTACGGTCGCCGGAGCAAAAACTGGAAATTCTCTGTGGATTCTTCACGGTTTGCTTCCAAACTTGGAGGAGAGCGGCACGGTGGTCGCGTGCTCCTATTGCCTCTCTTTCTGGACCGTGAAAACGCCTGTGGAACGCTGTCCACGGGCGCCTGACTCTCGTCTGAGGCTAGGTCGCCGCGGTGGCGATCGTTTTCGGGCAAAGGAGGTCGGAGCCCGGGGTTTCTGGCGTTGGGGAGGTGGAGTGCGATCTCAGGGGACCGTCTAGCAGCTCGGGGAGGGAGAAGGCGAGCTGGTTTCGTGGTTCTCCTATCGAGCAGAGAGGCAGCAGGTTGGTGGCTCGGTGATCACGGGAGAGGAGAAAATGATCGGTGCCCGCCCCCGTGGAGCGCCTTAAGAGGGCCCTGGAACCGCCCTTGGGCTCGCGTGTGGGCGCGGGAAGCAGCTGGTGGCGCTTCTGCTTCTCGGTGGCGAGCGCAGCTGCCCCCGAGCGTGGAGTCGGCAGCTGCTCGGTGGAAGTTCCCACCGAGACTCTGACTTTGGGTGCAAGTTTCTCCTCCTTCCCTCTATGACATGTGGGTCCCACCCGGGGTTTTAACCTCTGAAATTTACTCCTAATCACTGTTGTAAACAGTGAGCCCCAAAATACCCCTGGGTATTCAAATTATTCACCCATGAGCCATTTGAATTGAGTAGAATTCAAATTGGGTTTGGTTTGAATGAATTTCAGCACAAGTTCAGTTTTGAATTCAAATAAAGTTTGGATTTGTCCCACTTAGCTCATGTCAAGATCAACTCCAAATGGAGTGAGAATTGGTGTGTGAGCTCACAAAAATGTGCTGAATAAGAATATGCCTCCCACTTTTAAATTCATGGGATAAAAACAGTTTGAATTTGAATATGGTTTCAAACTGTCCTCTTTCTAGCTATACCCAAAAGGACCTCAAAAAGGTTTTGAATTTGAGTGAAACTTGGCATGGACATCCTTAGCAATGTGTAGGAGTTTTCATATGTCCAGCCCACCTATATCACATGTGGGAAATACCACTTTTGCAATATGTGAGTTTGTTTTTCTAATGAGCATGTTGATGGTGGTTACTTGCTCTTCATTTGTGTTCATCAACTTTCCTCAAATGAGGTGTGTGGTGTGGTGATGAACACTTCAAATATGTGTCAAAAACTGAGGCCCTTACATATCCCCAACCTGACGAACGGCGATCCCAATGTCGTCGAGGTTCGGCATCTTCCGCAGCAGCTCTGACCTCCTCTGTGGCTCCAAGAAGAGGGGAGTGGCAGAGGTCGGGAAGGCGAGGTCACCACCGGTGACATAGTCGCCGCTCACCTTGCCCACCATCTCATACAGCTCCTCATCGGAAGGATCAGAGCCGAGACCCCTCTCCAACCTGGTGCAGTCGTGCTCACCAGTGTAGTACCATGTCGGGCGGTTGCGCTGCTCCAAGGGCGCAATACAGCGCGACAATAAGTCCACTAGCACCATCAAGGACCTCAGCCCCTCGTTGGCCAGGAACCAGATCCGCTCCAAGACCGGTGCATACTCCTGCTCCAGCTCTGGGACCTCCTCCCAGAAGCGACGCTCGGTGGTTGGGCCAACAGTTGGGAGCTGCAGGCGATCGTGCTCGTCGGTCTGCACGATCACCCAGTTCTCCCTCCAGTTTTCCCACCTCGACGCACTGAAAGGTAGAAGGTACCCAGAGGCCTTTGGGTCCTTGCAGCGATGCTGGAAATAGTACGCGCCCAGCTGGGTCTTCGAGCTGCGCCCGGTCGTCCGCAACACGAAGAAGTAGTGGAAGAGCGTCACTGAAGCATGCACCCCCACAAACATTTCGCAGAAATGGATGAAGACGGCGGCCATCGCGAAGGAGTTGGGGGAAAGGTGGTGGAGCTGGAGACCGTACGTCTCCAGTAACGTGACGAAGAAGGAAGAAATTGGCGGGACGAACCCCGCCATGGCGTAGGCAGTAAAGAATACCATCTCCCCCTTTTCCAGGAGCAGGGGGAGAGATCCCCGGCAGAGCCGGCATTTCTGCTCCTCTGTGTGCCAGCCCAGCAGCATGCGCACTGGTCCGAGCTCGGCTGACTGAACGAGACGCGACGGAAGCAGGTTGGAAGCCATGGCAGGGGAGAGCTCAAGAACAGGGAAGACAAAGGCGCAAGAGCTCAAGGAAGGTGCAAGCGCTGGGAAGTGCGAAGGGAAGCCACGATGTGGGTAAGATCCCCTTTTAAAACTTCCCAGGTGTGATTCAAAGCGATTCGAAACTCTTCGAATATGCCGCTTGTGCATCCGCTTCGGCTCCAAGACTAAGCGTCGATGACAAGTGGACCCAAGTCGTCCAGCTGAAGCGGTGGACCAAGAAGTCAGTCTCCCAAGGAGATGAGCCGGCAAGGCACTTCGGCGGTTCCTGAAAAAAGCGCAGCAACGTGCAGAAGTGGCAGCCTTGGGAACCGCCGCAGTAAAAGCAACCATCAAGTGGGCTCACGCTCCCACGATCCCGCGGCTGTTCGTGCTCCGGCAACGGTCAATGCGGGACATAGAGAAGGTGTTCAGAACGGAAGAGACGGAGGCCCCACCTCGGGCTCGCTATCTCCCCCGAGATGGGCCCGGGGGCCACTGTCGGTACCCTCGATATGGGGTACCCCCGCGCACAGGGGAAAATGCCTAAGCACCTCGCCCTTCTCCGCAGGGAGAGCTCCGAAGGCGCCACGTGTCCAGCGGGACCGGACCTTCCTCTCCTCAGAGGAGAGCTCCGGACCTGCCACGTGGCCAACTGAGCCAGACCTCCCCCCCTCCGTAGGGAGAGTTCCGAAGGCTCCACGTGTCCAGCGGGACCGGACCTCCCTCTCCTCAGAGGAGAGCTCCGGGCCCGCCACGTGGCCAGCAGCAGCCGGACCTCCCCCTCCGCAAGAGAGCTCCGAAGGCTCCACATGTCCCGCGGGGCCGGACCTCCCTCTCCTCAGAGGAGAGCTCCGGGCCCGCCACGTGGCCAGCAGAGCAACGCTGCCTGCCCCCGCGCGGTAGGCAGCAGGCGTAAAGACGCGACATACCTTGCCCGTACAAGGTATTCAAGGCCCGCGCCTTCCCAAGATGCGGAGCACGCCTCTGTCAGGTGCCGTTGCGCCCAATCACATCACAAACTGGCGCGTTGCGTCAGAGCCTGCCCGCCAATAAACACAGCGACAAGACATCCCCTGCCGCCCCTGCCATCATCAACCAATACGACTAGCCTGCGGCATGGGCAGGGCGGCAGAACGAAGACTCGGAAGCCTTGGCCAGAGACAACTACCGGTATAACTGCAGATATGGTAGATGGCAGGAAATCTCCCTGGGACCACCTGTCGGGTCCCCGGCCCACCTTGTAAGCCGCTCGAGCCTTGGACTATAAAAGGCTCGGGTAGGCAACGTTAGCAAGGGTTCGAACTCTGTTGACTCGCACTCTAGACATCAATCACCCTCAAGCTCAGTACTCCGATTCTGAGCAACAACCAATACAGCGAGCACCTCAGCTCACCGTGGACGTAGGGTTTTACGCTCCGGCGGCCTGAAGCACGTGAAACTCCCTGTGTCAAGCTTCCCTCTCGATCGTCCCTAACGCTGAAGCTCTCCGCGAGTGACTAGCCCCTCCGAAAAATAACCTTCGCGGGCTGCCCAGTGCAGGCCCCGGGGAAGTATCGGCTACACACTTCGACACCCGTATACCGGACCAGGACCATAAGCCAAATAAGACTAGGAGGCTGGGAAGGGAGAGCCCCCGAGGAGAATTACGCTTCCTCTACTTGTATGCAGGACCTCCAGGCTTTAGCTGTGGGGACCGCGCAGGGAAAGACCGGAGCTCCAGACTACTCCAAGGCAAGACCGGAGGAGCCATACCTCGCCCCCTCTGCAGGGGCGAGATCCGAAGGCTCCACGTGTCCTGCGGGGCCGGACCTCCCTCTCCTCAGAGGAGAGCTCTGGGCCCGCCACGTGGCCAGCAGATCCGGATCTCCCCGTCCTCACGGCGCGAGCTCCGAAGACCCCTTGGGCCCTTAACGCAACAGGGACCCGAGGAAGGTGTCTGTGCAAGACTTCAAGATCGGTGAAGACTTCCGAGGTCCTTGCGGAGCTAAGGACTCAGCCAGGCCAAGCCAATAAGAAGATGAGCACGGACACAAGAAACAAAGAGCTTGTTCATTCATCAAAGCTCCACGAGCTGGACTACAGACTCAACAAAAGAGAAAAAGAAAAAGTACAAGCCCTAGGCGTCCCCGGGCTCGCGCCAGAACCTAGAGGCCACGAGGGCGGCCACATCCCCGACTTCAGCCCTGGCGACTCCCTGCCGCTCAACGTCGGGGCCCTGCCTCACCGGCTCCAGAGAAAGGGAGGGATCCCGGCTCCGGAAGCACGCCAGCACGTGCGTGGCAACCTCCTTCACTAGACCCCGTCCCTCCGCTTCGAGCTCGCCGGCAATCACCGCTTCGAGCCCGTCCAGTTTGGCGCTGATGGACTCGAGTGTCGGGATCACCTCGGCCACCTTCTGCGCCGGAGCCTCTGTCCTCACCGGGCTGAAGTAAAGGGGAACAAGGGCGGACCCTGCCTGGTTGACAAAGCTCCAGACCGCACGGGCCTCGGCGGACCGTGAAGCCTGGAGCTCCTCCATCTCTTGGCGGATTGCCAGCAGGGCGCCAGGGCCCTCCTCGGAGAACTTCTTCTCCTTAGCTGCCAAAGAACCTTACCGAAGCTGGAGATCCCAGGCGAGCCGCTCCAACTCCGATGCCCAGAAGTCGGCCGCCAGCTCCCGATCCAGCACTGTCTGGCGCTCACGGGAGACCTACTCCTCCCTCGCGACTAGAGCGGCCTCCCGAGTCTCCAGCTCCTTAGCTCGGGCCCTCAGGTCGCCCTCACCTGCCACCAGCTGTGCGGCAACCTTCTTCGCCTCAGCCGTCAAGGCGCGCTCCCGGTCCGCGACGATGCGCTCGCGGCGCACCAGCTTCAGCCGCAGCTCCTCCAGGGCAGAGGAGTGTGCCTCGGCCTTGGCATAAGCCTCGCGAGTCTTCTGGTGGAGCCGCCGGGTTTTGGAATCTAGGCGGTCGACGACCCTCTTCTGAGCGTCGAGGAGTACCTCTATGGCATCAAGCTTCGCCCGCCTCTAGTCGAGCTTCGCCTTGACCTCCTGAGTCCGCTGCCTCAAGAGGTGCCCCCAGCTGAGGAGGCAACCCATCTCCCCTGCCTGTGCCTCCCGCTCATGCTCAAGTGCGGCCAGGACCTGCCTGACGCTCGTCTGAGCAAGGTCCAAGGCGTCCGCCAGGGGCAGCGGGGTGGCAGAGGCCGAAGTCGCGCCCCCCGACTTCCTCCATCACATCGTCCTCTGAAGGAGACGATGGCGCTGCGGCATCCACAGGGACCGCGATAAGGCACTGATCTTGAGAAACAGGCGCCGGAGCAGGACCGCTTTCGACGCACTCCTGCTCGCTGCCCGCCGGAGGGCCAGCAACCACTTCCATCACCTCTTCAGCACCGGAGGGCTGGGCGCCGCCAGTTGGCCCAAACGAGCCCTCGGCAGTTGCCGGCTTCTGAGTTGGCAACGGAGGACTGACAGGAGCTACCGCCGCTTTCACAGGAGTTGTTCCAGACGACACAGATGAGGCCTGCACTGGCCTAGGGGTCAGCAAAGCCGCTGCAGCTTCCGGACGCTGCGGCGCGGATCCTCCGCCAGCCGGAGATGACCGGGGAACAGACTCGTCCCCGGCAGCCGATGAATCCCAAGGGACGCGGATGCTCCAATGGGCACGGAGCCCCGGCTTTCGAGCTGGGATAGAGCCGCCGGAGCCGGCCGCCCGGGCGTGCGTTGGCCAGGGCGCCTGAGCCCTGAGCACACCCCCGGGCATCGCCGCATCGGCATCCCCCCTCGAAGCTCCAGCACCTGAAGAAGGAGGGTGGGGTACCCGGGGCCCCTCGGACTGCCGCTGTCTGAGGGGAGTCTCGTCGGAATGGAAGGCCCAAGACCTCTTGGGGACGCCACCCGATGAACTAACACCTCCAGAAGGAGGATGCAAAGGTACCCCGGTCCCCTGGCTTGGCGCGAACAACGCCGTTGGAGGGGACCGTGCGCGTTTCTTCTCTGGCAGGCCGGAGGCCAGCTCCCTGCCCCTCCCCCTGTCGGCGGTCCGAGCTCCGTCAACCTTCGGAGGCAGGTTGGAAGCCATGGCCAACAGAAGCTCAAGAACTCAAAGAACAAGGAAGGTTCAAGCTCGGGGAAGTGCGAAGGGAAGCCTGCGATGCAGATAAGATCCCCTTTTATACTTCCCATACTTGATTCAAATTAATTCGAAACTCTTCGAATGCACTTCTTGGACAACCGCTTCAGCTCCAAGACCAAGCATCAATGATAAGTGGACCCAAGCCGTCCCGCAAAAGCGGTGGGCAGAGAAGTCAGTCTCCCAAAAAGTCGATCCGGCGGGACGCTTTGGCGGTTCCCGAAAAGGCGCTGCGACATGCAGAAGTGGCAGCCTTGGGAACCACCGCAGTAAAAGCAGCCATCAAGCAAGGCACACGCTCCCCTGATCCCGCGACTGTTCGTGCTCCGGCAGCGGTCAAAGCGGGTCTTTGAGAAGGTGCGCGGAGTGGAAGATACGGGGGCCCACATCGGGCTCATTACCTCCCCCGAGATGGGCCCGGGGGCCACTGTCGGTACCCTCAATATGGGGTACCCCCGCGCATAGGAGAAACTGCCTAAGGACCTCGCCCCTCTCCGCGGGGAGAGCTCCGAGAGCGCCACGTGTCCCGCGGGGCCGGACCTCCCTCTCCTCAGAGGAGAGCTCCGAGCCCGCCACGTGGCAAACAGAGCCGGACCTCCCCCCCTCCGCTGGGAGAGCTCCGAGGGCGCCACGTGTCCCGTGGGGCCGGACCTCCTTCCCCTTAGAGGAGACCTCCTGTCCCGCCACGTGGCCAACAGAGCCGGACCTCCCCCCTCAGCGGGGAGAGCTCCGAGGGTGCCATGTGTCCAGCGGGGCCGGACCTCCCTCTCCTCAGAGGAGAGCTCTGGGCCCGCCACGTAGCCAGCAGAACAGCGCTACCTGCCCCCACCACGGGGAGAGCCCCGAAGGCTCCACGTGTCCAGTGGGGCCGGACCTCCCTCTAATCAGAGGAGAGCTCCGGGCCCACCACGTGGCCAGAAGAGCCGGACCTCCCCCCTCCACAGGGAGAGCTTCAAAGGATCCACGTGTCCAGCGGGGCCGGGCCTCCCTCTCCTCTGAGGAGAGCTCTGGGCCCGCCACGTGGCCAGCAGAACAGCGCTACCTGCCCCCGTGCGGTAGGCAGCAAGAGTAAAGACACGCCATACCTTGTCCGTACAAGGTATTCAAGACCCGCGCCTTCCCAAGACGCGGAGACGCGGAGCACGCCTCTGTCAGGTGCCGTTGCGCCCAGTCACATCGCAGTGAAGACTGGTAGGCTGCGTCAGAGGCTCTACACCAATAAACGCAGTGACAAGACATCCCCTGCCGCCCCTGCCGTCATCAACCACAACGCCTAGCTTGCGACGTGGGCAGGGCGGCAAGACGAAGACTCAGAAGCCCTCGCCAAAGACA
Organism: Neostapfia colusana; assembly: GCA_030760725.1. Classification (NCBI taxonomy): domain Eukaryota; kingdom Viridiplantae; phylum Streptophyta; class Magnoliopsida; order Poales; family Poaceae; genus Neostapfia; species Neostapfia colusana. The sequence goes on along the minus strand of JASWHV010000018.1, from coordinate 17,634,641 downwards.
ACTACCGGCGTAACTCCAGTATACGGTAGATGGCAGGCAATCTCCCTGAGACCACCTGTCGGGTCTCGGGCCCACCTTGTAAGCCGCCCGAGCCTTGGACTATAAAAGGCTCGGGTAGGCAACGTTAGCAGGGGTTCGACACTTTGCTCAACTCCCTCTGGGGTTCGCTCCTTAGCCATTCACACCCCATCAATTCATTTCCATCCTCAAGCTCAGGACTCCGGTTCTGAACGCCAAGCAATACAACGAGCATCCCTGCTCACCGTGGACGTAGGGTTTTATGCTCCGGTGGCCTGAACCACGTAAAAATCTCTGTGTCAAGCTTCTCCTACCATCGTCCCTGACGAGTAGGCTCTCCACGAGTGACTAGTCCCTCCGAAAAAGAACCTCCGCGGGCTGCCCAGAGCAGGCCCGGGGGAAGTGTCGACGGCACACTTCGACAGCGCCCCTTGCACCGCCAGCGGCAGAAGGAGCAGGAAGCATCCTCTGGTCCGAGAGGAAGATCGTCTGCGCCGGCGCCAGTTGCTATGGCAACGGTACCAGTTCTCTCTTGGCAGCCTTCGGTTGCGACAGCGTTGCAAGCGCCTGCCGAGGCTAGCCCGAAGAGCATGCTGCTAGTAGCCCGCGCACTCCTTCACAACCCTCCGGGCGCGGGAGCTTCCCCGTCCGCTGCTGAGCAGTGGCGCAATGACGTCGACCACCTAGTCATTGCTGCGCTTAACTCACCGTGCCACCGGAGACAGTGACCACAAACGGTGTAGCTGTCGCCCCGTGCCCTAACAACGGACTCCTTAGACTCGATGGCGACATCTAGAATCCCCACCATAGACCTCACGGGTGAGCTGGACCGCCGGCGCCATAGTGGCATCATAGCCTCGGGGAGGAGTATGGTACCCTGGGTACAATGCGCCCCATCTACGAGGGCCAGAGCTCTATCTCCCCAGGCTCAGTAGGAGGCTGCATGGCTGTGGCCCCACACCTTTGTCTGGCGGTGTGGCCACGCAAGTTCTGGCCGCACTTTGCCGAAAAGTTTGACGGGACAGTCAACCCCGTCGAGTTCCTGTAGATCTACTCCACCGCTATCCTAGCTGTAGGAGGGGATGAGGCCATCATGGCCAACTACTTTCCCGTGGCCTTGACCGGGTCGGCCCGGTCATGGCTCATGAACTTACCCCAGGAATCTATAACCTCCTAGGAAGAGTTGTGCCGACAATTTGCGCCCAACTTTGGGAGTTCTTACATCCATCCGGGCTCAGGGGCCGACCTCCACGCGGGAGGTTCAGGGCGCGTAGCCTGCTTAGACTGGTCCTGCGCCCTAAGTGTGCGCATCCTGTCTCTGCCAGCGCAGCACCCAAGTGCGGGGGGCCCGGGTGGTACACTACCCCGGGAAGGACGATAACCAGGGTCCGGACGCTACTACACCGAATTGCCCAGATCCTGTAGCTTAGCAGAAGACCATAAGCCATAATGGGGCCATCGAGCAGGGAAAATATAACTGCACGGCATGGGCCCCTTTCTCCTAGTGTCTATGCAGGCTACAGAGCTCCGGTCTGAAGGGTTGATCCTGGGGCACCTGTTTTCCAAGGGGGCCACTCTCGGACCCCCAAAGTTGGCACCTCCTGAGGGCTCCGGAGCTCAAGTCTTGCACTATCGGGGGGGCCGCCATGACCGGTCAAACCGAGCAAGACGGTCGGACCCCGACAGCACGCAAGAGGAAGCGGGTGCACATCAACATTAAGCAACAAGGGAACACCAGCCGCTTTGGCAACTTAGAGAGCATGCGGTCCTTGCACCATCAAGGACCAAGGGACCTCGCGGGGGCTAAAGTGGTCCTTCCTACCGGACCCTGCGCTAAGTGACTGATGAAAGACCAACATAATGACTTTCACATTCATCAACACAGAAATACAAGACAAGACAATGAAAGGCTTGAAACAGAGTTACTTTCATTGATAATAGAGTCCAGCGTACAAAAGGGGATACAAAACAACTAAGGAACTTAGCAGCTGCAAGTCGAGTAGTCTTCTGCTCCATGGCTTGCTTGGTTATCCCCTGAGCCGGTCTCTATCCAGTGAGACGGTCATGTGCTATTAGACCGAGGTCGGCAGCAATGCACGCTGGATCGAGGCAACAATGACATCTAGTTCGCGTGGGCCAAACGCCACCAGGTCTGCAGCAATGCATGCTGGACCAACGCAACAGTGACATCCATTGTCGAGTGGGAAAAATCGCCATCTAGGGCAGATTTTGCTGTCTACCATAGTACCTGGAGGAAGGTTTGATCACTCTGGACCTAGCCTCCCTTGGGTACCGGTAGGCAGCCCCTCTCGACGCTGGTGTAGGGGTTCACGGTGAGTCGAGCACCCTGTCTCGACGGCCTCCCGTACCGCCAGCACGCCATTAGGATGGCTTGTGCCTCTATCCAAGGCCGTCAAGGAGTGGGATGCATCAGAGACCCTCACCAGAGGCTGCACACATGAACATCTCGCACAAGTGGACGAAGATGGCTACCGGTGAGGAAGCATCTGGTGAGCGAGAGCACCTAGAAGCAGTGACTTCCAGTGCGCAAGAGGAGAACAAATGCCACATGGTGATGAGAGGTGTCGTCCTACACCACAAGGCCTCCTTTTATACCCGTATACGGCCTCAGGCAGCGCAACAGACGCGGCGGTTGAGTCGCCACCACTGCACGCCGTGGGCCATTTGCCTCCCACAGTGATGGGCTAGACCCAGGTCCACCCGTCAGCCACTGGGAGCCGGGAGGATAACCCCTCAGGAACACCCGACGGTTACCGAGGAGAGAGGTGTGAACGACCCATCGGTTGCCATAGTAAATGACCCGGGGCGACCCCTCCAGCGTGCCGCTCTAGCACTCGCCAATGACAGGTAGGGCCTAGGCCCCCCCAGACAGGCACTGGCTGAACAAGCGAGTAAAACTCGGGAACGTCCGGCGGTTCCTGAGCGAAGCAGCAGTACCCCATCGGTTCACGGGCGGTCGCAGTAATTGCCCCGAGGCAACCCCTCGGCTGCCACGCTGTGACCAATCAAGTCACAGTGGACACGATGATCCGCTGCTATTTTGACTAGGTGCACCCACTACACCGAGGGAAAGCAACCTCTTCACCTCCCATGTACGGTCGCTCACCCACTACTCGAAAATCTCGCCACCACTTCGATTCCCAAAATCGCAAGATCAAAACCACCACGTGGGAGAGATAGGGGCCCCACCCGCGGGCTCAATACCTCCCCCGAGATGGGCCCGGGGGCCACTGTCGGTACCCTACAGACCGGGTACCACCGCGTAGTGGATAAAAGATAACCTCGGCCCCGCCTTTCTAGCTTAGGCGGGCTCCAGCGCAAGTCACGTGCCTTGGGACCCATTGGCAGTCAAGGGGTTGCCACGTGTCTTTAGGCCTTTAGCCTTTCTACCGGCCGAGGGTGACTTAGGAGCCGGCTTGTGCCCAGCTGTGTCGGACCCCGATCTTCTGCCAGGGAGGGCTCCGGCGCTGCCACGTGCCCGGAACCTCCGATCCACACTCTCCGCCATAAAGAGATCTAGAGGTGCCACGTGTCTCGCGGCTCTGGGTCTGACCTCCAGCATGGGAGGGCTCCGGAGTTGCCACGTGGGCGGTGAATCTAGGTGTACCTTCCCCCCAAGGAAGGCTCCAGATGTGCCACGTGTCCTACGGCCCAGGCCCGATCTCTAGCACGGGAGGGCTCCGGTGCTGCCACGTGTCCAACAACTCCGGACCACCCACTAGTCCGCAAGGCAGCTCCGGTGGAGACACGTGTCCTGGGGGCCAGCCGCCCGGGCGTTGCACCAACGAGCAACGGGCAGATGGCCAAGGAGTAAAGGAGAAGGTACGCTGTCAGACCGAACATTCAAGGCTCGCGCCTTCCCCAGAAGCATGGCGCACACCGCACGCCTCTGTCCCGCGTCTGCGCACCATTACGGTGAAATACAGGGTGATGAGGCGTGACGGCACAACAGTGCCACCCAACGGCGCAGAGCCGCCTATCAGAACAAGGAGACATAGCGACAAGACGGAGACTTTGTAATCACCGGCCACCCGGTCAGAGGCGCCCGACGTGTCATGCGGCGTGCCGTAACTCCACCGACAGTGACAATGCATATAGCTGTAAATGCCTATAGCTCATGTATAGGATCCAGATAGCCGCGGGGCCACCTGTCGGGTCCTGGGCCACCTTGTAACTGCCTCGGCCTTGGGCTATAAAAGGACCGGGGCAGCCTCCGGGCAAAGGGTTCTTAACGCCGACTGACTCAAACACTCATACGCGCAAGCAATACCGTAAACACTCCCGTGGACGTAGGGTATTACGCTCCGGTGGCCCGAACCACGTAAAACCTCGTGTCCTTCTTCGCCATTGTGCTCCAACCTTAGAGATCCACTAGCCCCTCCAAAAAAAAGGAACCTCCGCAGGCTGCTTCCGAGCAGACTGGGGGAAATGTCGCAGGAAAACACTTCGACATTTGGCGCGCCAGGTAGGGTGCATTTTGGTTCTTGAAGCTGTTCGTGAAGCCCACAATGGTGAACATCCAATCTATCAGAGGTTCTTGCCGCCCCTCGTGCCGCTAGCGGCAGAGGGAGCAGGAAGCGTCCTCTGGTCCCAGAGTGGGACCGTCTGCACCGGCGCAAGTCCCTACGTCAATGATACCATTTCCCTCCTCACAGCCTTCGATTGCGACGTCGTCCCAAGCGCCGACCGAGGCCAGCCCAGAGAGCATGCTGCTAGCAGCCCGCGCACTCCTTCACAACCCCCGTGCGTGGGAGCTTCCCCGTCCGCTACTGAGCAGTGGCGCAACGATGTTGACCACCTAGTCGTCGCCGCGCTTAACTCACTGTGCCAACGGACAAGGGGACCAGAAACGGTGCAGCTGCCGCCTCATGCCCTAACAACGGATTACAAGACGATGACAAGCCCCTCGACGGCGACGTCCAGACTCCCCACCACAGACCTCAGGGGCGAGCTAGACCGCCGCCGCTGTCAGAAGGAAGATGGCTGCGTCACCATTGAGCGACAGCGCGAGTGGCGTCGTAGCCCCGGGGAGGAGTATGGTACCCTGGGTACCATGCGCCCCATCTACACAGGCTAGAGCCCCGTCTCCCTAGGCTCAGTGGGAGGCTGCATGGCCCTTGCCCCACACCTTCGTATGGCGGTGTGGCTGCACAAGTTCAAGCCGCACTTGCCGGAGAAGTTCGATGGGACAGTCAACCCTGTCGAGTTCCTGCAGATCTACTCCACCACCATCCTAGTTGCAGAAGGGGATGAGGCCATCATGGCCAACTACTTCCCCGTGGCCTTGACCGGGCCGGCCCAGTCATGGCTCATGAACTTATACCTGGAGTCTATAACTTCCTAGGAAGAGTTGTGCCGCTAGTTTACAGCCAACTTCGGGAATTCTTACATCCGGCCGGGCTCAGAGGCCGACCTCCATGCCTTGCAACAGCAACAGGGAGAGTCGCTGCGCTCCTTCATCCAGCGTTTCTCCCAGGTTAGGAACACCACCCCCTGCATCTCTAACGCCTCCGTCGTCGTTGCCATCCGACAGGGCGTCCGCGACAAGAAGATGCTCGAGAAGTTGGCCACGCACGACGTGCAGGATGTCTCCGAGCTCTTCAGTTTTGCGGATAAGTGTGCCAGGGCCACGGAGGTCCGCAACTGGCACACATCGCCCAACAAGGGGGGTGAGTCTGCTAGGGAGAGCTCTGGCGGCAAGAAGAAGAAGATCGGCGGCAAGGACAAGCCGCTGGCTGGGGCCCACACTGCAGCAGCAGTAGCAGCTGCAGGCGGGCCGGGGGCCGCACACCGACAAGCACCCACGTCAGCCGTCCGGCAGCGACGATGGTTCCCAGAGGTGCCCAGTTCACGACACCAACCGGCACAGCGCCAGCGAGTGCCAGAAGATCCATAGGCTGACAGAGCGCTTCCGAGAGCTCCGGCAGCAGCGCCAAGATGGTGCACCTTTCCACCAGCGGGAGGGTAAGCAAAAGGCTGACCCAGAGGTCAGAACCGACCAGGAGATGGAACTCCATGACGCCAAGCGGGCGTTGAAGGTCATCTATGACCAAGGTGAGAGCTCCGACTACGACCACAGCGAGCGACGCAAGACGCTCCACGCCTAACTGGGTGTTCCCCGCTTCGTCGTGCAACAAGGGCTCACTCGACGCCCAGACATATGGCGAAGGGTAGGCAGCTCAAGGTAAAGCTACCTGGTGCCTGAGCCAATGCTCTCTCGAGGAGGGGTGACAAGCCTCGCCCCAGCTGGGAGGGTCCCTCTCGACCAGTACAAGCATGCCGCCTCAGATACGCCGCCTGGCTGAAGGGGGTAGGTATCTCTACCTAGACCACGGGATGAAGGACACCTCAGTAAGTTCTATCCTTAGTGCAGTGGTAGGATGTTTTTTTCTTTTTCTCTTTCTTGTAAGGGTGTCATAAGGACTAGGAACAGTGCTTAGAACAGCTAAAGTCTCGGAAGGGTCTAGCTACTCTTGTTATCCGAGGCAGGTCGTTGCCTTCTTACACGGCCTGTTGCCTCCTATCACACGAAGGAAGCCAGAAATAAGAAAAAAATGTATCTTGTCTCGTGCAATCTATTTACAGTTTATGCTAGCTCATGCATATCAATTATAGGCGACATGTTCGGATCCCGCTCTACACACTTGTCCTAGAATCCATGCCGCTGGAAGGTTTCCTCGCTAAAAGGTTAACGACAGCGGAAGGTCCAATGTGTAGCCTGCTATGACTGGTACCGCACCCATAGCGTACACATCCTACCTCCTCAGCGCAACGACTGAGTACTAGGGGGCCATAAAGAGCACGGCTACGGACAAGAGGTGTAACCAAACCCCGGACATTTCCCCAATACCCTTCTCGTGTTTTCTTTCCATACCGCTCCGGCCATGTAGCCGGTCACCTTTTCCTTCGTTCCACTGTAGCGGGAGCTGTCCTATCCTCCCGTAGACGGGTCTGCGTGATGTACATGTGTCGTACCGGGATCAGGTGGTTGTCTCATTGCTCGGGGGCCTTATGGTGCCGAATGGCCCTACCCTAAAAGGCTTATGCCAGCGGGGGGTCCAGGGTGGGTAGCCTGCTATGACTAGTACCGCACCCATAGCGTACGCATCCTGCCTCCTCAGCGCTACAACTCAGTACCGGGGAACCAAACGGCTCATACCCCTGAGAAAGATTTCAACCACATCCTGGATGACCACATTGAATTAACCAAGCTCCATAGCTCGGCTGAGGACCGTAAGTCACAGTAATGCTACCAAACGAGGAAAAGTGACCAGAGGGCACGACTACTCCTTTTTCTACCATGCTTGCAGGTCCGAATGGGTTTGTGGCGTCCCGAACTCCTCGGGAGGTCCGATGCTAACGCCCTGCCATATCCAGTCTACTTGGTAGATGCACCCCCACTAAGTGGTCACACCTACCAGGGGGCCATCACGGTGAACCACGCGGGCAGGACGTCGGACCACTCCAAGGCTCGGAGCGCAAGCTATGGCAAGCTGGAGACAAGGGCTGAGATCCCCTCGGGTCCTTGCACCGCCAGGGACCCGGAAGGAGTGGTAGCCACACTACCAGAGTGCCCTGGGTCCTTACGCTGCTAAGGGTTCGGAGGAACAAGCTTGGGCATTGGCAAAGTGCTACCCACGTCAGCTAAGTCGTTCTGGACCTTTGCGCTCCCTTACCCTACCTTATATACGTCTACATTTTTACAGCTTTCCTTTCAAGCTTGCATATATTTTTGCGCACCCCGCGACGTGTACATAGTTGGGTTTCCCTGTCTCGCTCTTGGCCAAAGTTGTGTTGTCCAGCTACTAGGAGGAAATGCCTGAGGCACCTGTATTGTCTCTGGACCCTCTGGTTACCTTCCTGCTTGGGTATGGTGGCGCCCGGTGGATGCCTCCCCTCTTCGGGGTGTCTGTCCAGCGGGAGGTCCAGGGTGCGTAGCCTGCTTAGACTGGTCCTACGCCCTAAGCATGTGAATCCTGCCTCTGCCAGCGCAGCACCCGAGTGCAGGGGGGGTACACTACCCCGGGAAGGACAATAACCACGGTCCGGACGTTACTATAACGATTTGCCTAGGTCCCGTAGCTTAGCAGAGGACCATAAGCCATAATGGGGCCATCGAGTAGGGAAAATACAATTGCACGGCACGGTTACCCCTTTCTCCTAGTGTCTATACAGGCCACAGGGCTCTGAAGGGTTGATCCTGGGGCACCAGCTTTCCCAGGGGGCCACTCTTGGACCACCAAAGTTGGCACCTCCTAAGGGCTCCGGAGCTCAAGTCTTGCACTATCGGGGGGCCGCCACGACCGGTCAAATCGAGCAATATGACCGGACCCCAGCAGCACGCAAGAGGAAGTGGGTGCACATCAACATTAAACAACAATGGAACATCAGCCGCTTTGGCAACTTAGAGAGCCTCCGGTCCTTGCGGCATCAAGGACTAGGGGACCTCGCGAGGGCTAAAGTGGTCCTTCCTACCGGACCCTGCGCCAAGTGACTAATGGATGGAAGACCAACAGACCGACTTTCTCATTCATCAAACATAGAAATACAAGACAAGACAATGTAAGGCTTGAAACAGAGTTACTTTCATTGATAATAGAGTCTGGCGTACAAAAGGGGATACAAGACAACTAAGGAACTTAGCAGCTGCAAGTCGAGTAGTCTTCTGCTCCATGGCTTGCTTTGTTATCCCCCGAGCCGGTCTCTGTGCAGTAAGACGGTCACGTGCTATTAGACTGAGGTCGGCAGCAATGCACGCTAGATCGAGGCAACGATGACATCCAGTTCACGTCGGCCAAATGCCACCAAGTCGGCATCAATGCATGCTGGACCGAGGCAACAGTGGCATCCATTGTCGAGTGGGCAAAATTGCCATCTAGGGCAGATTTTGTTGCCTACCACAGTACCTGGAGGAAGGCTTCATCACTCTGGACCTAATCTCCCTCTGGTACCGGCAGCCAGCCCCTCTCGACGCTGGTGTAGGGGTTCACGGTGAGTCAAGGACCCTGTCTCTGACGGCCTCCCGTACCACCAGCACGCCATCAGGATGGCTTGTGCCTCTATCCAAGGTCGTCAAGAAGTGGGATGCGTCAGAGACCCTCACAGGAGGCCGCACACACACGAACATCTCGCAGAAGTGGACTATCGGTGAGGAAGCATCTGGTGGGTGAGAGCATCTGGAAGCAGCGACTTCCAGTGCGCAAGAGTAGAACAAAGGCCACATGGTGAGGAGAGATGTCGTCCTACACCACAAGGCCTCCTTTTATACCAGTCTACGGTCTCAGGCAGCGCAACACGTGCAGCGGTTGAGTCGCCACCGCTGCACGCCGTGGGCCATTCGCCTCCCACAGTGATGGGCTGGACCCAGGTCCACCCATCAGCCACTGGGAGCCGGGAGGATAACACCTCAGGAACGTCCGGCGGTTCCCGAGGAGAGCAGTGCGACCGACCCATCGGTATCCGCCGTAAATGACCCGGGGCGACCCCTAGAGCGCGCCGCTCTAGCGCTCGCCAATGACAGGTAAGGCCCAGGCCCACCAGACATGCATTGGCAGAACAGGCGAGTAAAACTTAGGAACGTCCGACGGTTCCCGGTGGAAGCAGCGCGGTACCCCATCGGTTCACGGGCAGTTGCAGTAATTACCCCGAGGCAACCGCTCGGCTGCCATGCCGTGACCGATCAAGTCAGGGTGAACACGACGATCCGCTTCTGTTTTGACTGGGTGCACCCAGTACACCGAGGGCAATCAACCTCTTCGCCTCCCAGGTACGGCCGCTCTCCCATTACGCAAAAATCTCGCCACCACTTCGATTCCTCTAATCGCAAGTTCAAAACCACCACGCGGGAGAGATAGGAGCCCCACCTGCGGCTCAATACCTCCCCCGAGATGAGCCCGAGGGCCACTGTCGGTACCCTGCAGACCGAGTACCCCCGCGTAATGGATAAAAGACAACCCGGTCCCCGCCTTTCCAGCTTAGGCGGGACCTAGCGTGTGACGCCCTCAATTCTGTGGGAAAACCACAGAACCGAGAACTATTGCATATGTGTGCCCAGGATGTTCATCACACATACACATACGTTCCACAAACTGAATTCAAATTATATATTACCACGAATAACAGAGTTTATTACAATACCTCATGAGTCTTGGACTCATGCTTACAGCGGAAGTCTTTCTTCTAAAGCGGAAGCAATTTAGCTAATGCGGAAGCAAATCTAAGCAGAAGTGGCTCCATCTCTACTCCCTCCACGGGCAAGGTTGAGAACAGATCACACGCCATAATGCTCAACTTGGTCTTCATAGTAGGCTTCTCCTGCTGCTGATGATGAAATAATAATGCAAGTTTGAGTACAATGATGTACTCAGCAAGTGCGAAAAAACACATGATATGCAGCTCATAAACAAGGTAGGTATAAAAAGGCTTATTTGCAGAAAAGCAGGTTTATAAAACCATGATAAAACAACAACTTAACTTTAGATGAATGTAATCCCAGCATGTATTAAATTACCAACATACCTCCATCACTTTCCATGTTCATTCTTACTCACGAATACCTCCTCGTATTCGCTACCATCTCACGAATACCTCCCCGTATTCGCTACCATCTTATAACAACTTTGTCTCACACCGAGACCAAACTCGTTGCCATGACTCAACAGTCATGCAACCATCTTATCACCCGGACTCAACAGTCCCAACAACCAAACCATAACCAAACCAATAGCATTAACCAATAACCTTCCCAATAACCATCCCAACTAATCATGGCAGTTTAGCCAGGTGCTCGTGACCGTAAGCTCGGCTATCATGATAGTTTTAGACTCTGCAGAGTTTGCACCTCTTTACCCACAAGTTTGTGATTTTGTCACCCGTCGGTGACTACAGAACCTCCATTATACCAATACACATCCGTTGGTGTATGGTCAAGAGATCACAAAATAGCCTTTACAAAGGGGTTACTAGATGTATGGACTCACTAAGGTTTCACCGGCAGGCTAGAATCTCCAATTCTCCCACCCACGGGCCCCCTCTTGTGCCATGCAGTTCCCAGGGCAGTCCTCACTCGACTCTCATTCCCCACGCCTTCCACAGTCCATAACACTCTAGCAACTTACCTAATTACTCAGCTAAGCCGCACCCATACTTGGCCTTGTGGTGGCACTGTTATCCTGACATGTGCATGCATAAACCGGTCCTTAGATCTATGGCAAGTAAACCACCATCTCATGCTACCTCATTCACAAACCCAGTCTTGCCTAGATCTCCCTCCGATCCATGTTCATTATTAACATCAGTTTCTCATTATCATTATGAGTGCAGTTAGCTAGACACATCTATCTCACTTCCCAATCCCATGGACTCAGCGAAGCATAAAGCAAAAACCATACCCGACTCATAAACTTCCCAGGCGACAAGGGTGGTTTAACAAAAACTAGTAAACTCCTATAAAAGGGCTTCCCATCATGTTTGACTCAGCACACACACCTTTTCATAAAACAAAACAGTTTTACCCAAAACATAGGATCAATATGGTCAAGGAGCACTTGCCTTGTTCTTGCGGTTCCGGTTGTTCTTGAATCCCAAAACCTTGTTACTGTGGTTCGTCGTAGACAGCTCCCCGAGCTTGTTCTTACGTTCCTTTTGGCCTTCGAGGTCCTCCTCAGACCGCTGTGTTTTCCTCCAGCGATCTTCCCTGTTGCGCTTCGGCGATGGTTTACTCGGCGAGTTAGGGCTAGGGCTCTAAGTCGTCGGCTCAGGAGTTGAAAAGAAGTTTGTGGTTTCGGCTAGAGGTTCTGGTTTCTATTTATAATCGGGAAGAGAAGAGTCCTAATCCGGTTGTAGCCCGAATAAGAGTCTTATTCAGATCGTCGTTGGATCCTATCATCTTATCTTTAGTTGATTTGGTGCGGTAACGTTGTGGAATTCAGATCGGTTTCCTTTACGTACCGGTATTCTTACGCGTAACAGCCGCTCCAGAACTCATTACCTTTGCGGCGATGAGCTCCGGAGGCTCCACGTGTCCTTCCGGGGCCTGGTATCTCCTTCTCCGCAGAGACGAGCTCCGGTTGTGCCGATTGTCAATCGACCGAGACTTCCCCCTCCTTTGGAGGTGAGCTCCGCGCACGCCACGTGTTGGCGCTGGTCTTTCCTCTCTTCTTTCTTCAGGGACATGCCCCGAGGTCGACACGTGTCCAGCAGCGACAGACCTCCCAGAGATAAGCTCCGGTGACGACGCGTGTCCAATAGAACAGAACCTCTCGGAGATAGGCTCCGAGATCGACACGTATCTCGTGCGACTGGTCCTCCGATTTCCACGAGGACTAGCTCCGAGGATGACACGTGTCTTGCGGAAATGCCTTTGCTTCTTCCGCAGAGGTTAGCTCCGTGGGCAACACGTGTCCCACAGGATCGGACCTCTCCCCTTTGTGGAGACGAGTCCCGAACCTGCCACGTAGCTATTTTAGCGGCGGACCTCTTCCCACCTTGCAGGGACGAGCTCCGAACACGCCACTTGGCCAGCGGCCGTGGTAAGTTGTCTTCGGCGCTTTCTGAGAGCCGGGTTCGGCTCTTATTGGGTATCCTTTTGATATTTTTCTCTCTTCCTTCTTTTCTTAAAATGTTTCCTCTTCATAAAGCATGAACATATGCTGACACCCGAGATGAGGGTGTCACAAATCTACCCCCCCTTAAATTGAATCTCGCCCTCGAGATTTGTTAGTAGAAAATAGATGGGGAAATTCTGCCTTGATATCCTCTTCACGCTCCCATGTGGCTTCAGCTTCGGTGTGATGGCTCCATTGTACCTTGCACCATCGAATCACCTTGTTCCGGGTGACCCTTTCCTTTACGTCCAAGAATCGGACAGGGTGTTCCGCATAAGTCAGGTCCTTTTGAAGTTCAAGCTCTCCCATTGATACTTGTTCCCCTGGTGCTCTCAAGCACTTCTTGAGCTGGGATACGTGAAACACGTCATGTACGTCGAGAGGTGGGTTGGGAGCTCTAGTTATAGGCTACTTCTCCTCGCTTACCCAGAATCTTAAATGGTCCGATGTAGCGAGGTGCTAGCTTGCCTTTGACGTTGAAACGTCGTTGGCCTCGGATAGGCGATACCTTAAGGTATACGAAGTCTCCTATGTCGAAAGTCAACTTCCTTTCTGTCGTGACTGAGCAGCTTTTAAGTTCTCCCGTACCGTTTGGACTTACTTTTCAGCTTCCTGTAGCACTTCTGGTCCAAACACCTGGTTTTCTCCGGTCCCATTCCAGAACAGCGGGGTCCTACACCGTCTACCATATAATGCTTCGAAAGGCGACATCTTCGAGCTAGCTTGATAGCTGTTGTTATAGGAGAATTCGGCATACGGTAAACTCCTATCCCAACTACGCCCACGTTTTAAGGCGCAAGCTCTCAACATGTCTTCCAGAATTTGGTTTGTCCTTTCGGTTTGCCCATCAGTTTGTGGGTGATAGGCGGAGCTGAAATCCAGTCGTGTACCCATGGCTTTCTGCAGCTTCCTCCAGAACCTAGAGGTAAACTGAGAACCTCGATCTGAGACTATCCTCTTCGGGACTCCATGACGGCACACGATCTATTCCATGTACAACTCTGCCAATTGTGCAACACCATAACTGGTCTTTACAGGGAGAAAATGGGCAGTTTTCGTCAATCGGTCCACAATGACCCAGATGGGGTCGTATCCCGACTGAGTACGTGGCAATCCGACGATGAAATCCATACTGATGTCCTCCCACTTCCATTCGGGTATTTTCAAAGGTTGCAACAATCCAGCGGGTTTTTGATGTTCGGCCTTCACCCGTTGGCATGTGTCGCATAGGGCAACATATTCGGCTATATCCCTCTTCATACCATCCCACCAATAACAAGTTTTCAAATCCCTGTACATTTTGGTGCTTCCGGGATGTATGGAATAGGGGGAATCATGTGCCTCCTTCAATATCATGTCGCGGAGGTGTCTTATGTTCGGCACACAAATCCTTTTTCCTAGCCAAAGCGTACCCTTCTCATCCTCCCTGAAATCTTTCTCTATTCCTTGTCGGATTCTTTCCTTGATCTCCTTGATCCCCTCATCCGTTGCTTGGCCCTCTCTTATCCCTTGCTCTAATGAGGAGTGGACCTCCATTATTTCCATATTGTTCAAGAATCCGAGGTGTAACCGTTCGAACTCCTTACGTAGTTCGAGTGGTAGCTCCCGAACCGTGAGTTGGTGACATGCTCCCTTTCTGCTCAATGCATCAGCTACTACATTGGCCTTCCTAGGGTGGTAGTTGATTCCAACATCATAATCCTTGATAAGCTCTAACCATCGACGTTGCCTCAAATTCAAGTCCATTTGTGTGAATATGTACTTGAGGATTTTATGATCCATATAGATCTCACACCGATGACCAAGGGTATAATGTCTCCAAATCTTCAATGCATGCACTACTGCTGCTAACTCCAAGTCATGTGTAGGATAATTAAGCTCGTGTTTCTTTAATTGCCGTGAGGCATAGGCTACCACTTGTCCTTCCTGCATGAGCACACATCCGAGCCCCTGTCTAGATGCGTCGCAATATATGTCAAAGCTCTTGCTTATGTCTGGCAATACCAGAACCGGTGTTGTGGTTAGCCTTTTCTTGAGTTCCTCAAAACTTCCTTGGCAGGCAGGTGTCCATTGAAAGACCCTTCCCTTCATTAGCAACTCCGTCATAGGTTTTGCTATCTTACAGAATCTTTAATGAAACGCCGATAGTATCCTGCCATCCCAAGGAAACTCCGAATATCCCTCACGCTCTTCGGTTGGTCCCACTTCAGAACATCTCTCACCTTTCCAGGATCAACCGATACCCCTTCCTCGGAGATAATTGTAACACCCCAAATTTTGATTCAAAACCCTAAACCATGTTCAGAGGGGAATTTAAAAATTTTTGGACGTGTTGCATGTTTTGCAAAAATTCAAATTCAAACTGGAATTCAAATTAGACTCAAAACAGAAAAGAAATGGAAAAAGAAAAAGAGAAAACGGGAAAAACAGGCCAGTGGGCCGAAACCCGCCAACCGGCCCAATTTCCCCTGCGCCAGCCCGCGGCCGCGCGCCCGCGCTATCCCTCACAGACAGGTGGGACCCACCTGTCATCCCTAACCCCGCGACCCCAGACTCTCCCGCGCGCGCGCGATCTTAACCGATCGGAATACCGCGTCCCTCAGCCCGAATTCCGGTCCCAGAAGAATCAAACTCGATCACAACTGACCCACCGCCCTTCCCCGGCTATAAAAACCCCAGCCCCGATCGGTTTTTCCCACGCGATCGCCGATTTTTACTCCGGTGAGCACCGAGACTTCGCCGGTGAATTCTGGCCGATCTAAGCTCGGAAACTCTGATCTAACTCGCTGGTCTTGATCCACCTCCTCCGGGGAGCTTTGCAGGTGTAGAAAACTCGGAGAATTACGGTGTAAAGACAGCGCCGACGAGCTTCGCCGTGGTTTTGCCTCGGACCTCGCCGCCGATCACTTTCCAGGACCCCCGAGCTCAAGAAAACCCCCGAGGTGAGATCCCTGACCTCCCCTCTACCGATCTATGCCATAAGATCACAGTTCTAGGCAGAATTCTCGCGGATCCGAAACTTTCCGGCTAGATCGCCGCTTCCCGCCGCCGTGCGCCGCCGGCAGCACCGCCCGCGCTTGATCAGAGCGACGTGGCCGCTTGTGCGCCGTTTATTTTAAATCGCACGGTAGACTTTAAAACCCCGCGTACCGGTTCGATGTTATAATCTCAGCCGTCGGTTTAAAATCGGACGGTCCACGTCAGCCCCGCATTTGCAATTTGAACTTGCTCGGTCTGTTCAATTGCGGCCTTATAATGCAATTTCATTCTCTGGTCCAATCGCTGTTTTTGTTTCCGTATTCCTTATTTATCCACTGGGACAATCTGGTTGGTTCTTTGCACCGAGTTTTGGCATAGCAGCTATATTTCGATTCATCCTTTTCTTCCAAGGATTTCATAATTGGACGTTGAACCCCTTTCATATGATGGGAGTTGCCGGAGTATTAGGTGCGGCTCTGCTATGCGCTATTCATGGGGCTACTGTAGAAAACACTCTATTCGAAGATGGTGATGGTGCAAATACCTTCCGAGCTTTTAACCCAACTCAAGCGGAAGAAACTTATTCAATGGTCACTGCTAACTGCTTTTGGTCCCAAATCTTTGGTGTTGCTTTTTCCAATAAACGTTTGTTACATTTCTTTATGCTATTTGTACCCGTCACCGGTTTATGGATGAGTGCTATTGGCGTAGTTGGCCTGGCTCTGAACCTACGTGCCTATGACTTCGTTTCCCAGGAAATCCGTGCAGCGGAAGATCCTGAATTTGAGACTTTCTACACCAAAAATATTCTTTTAAACGAGGGTATTCGTGCGTGGATGGCAGCTCAGGATCAGCCTCATGAAAATCTTATATTCCCTGAGGAGGTTCTACCACGTGGAAACGCTCTTTAATGGAACTTTCATTTTAGCTGGTCGTGACCAAGAAACCACCGGCTTTGCTTGGTGGGCTGGGAATACCAGACTTATCAATTTGTCCGGTAAACTACTTGGAGCTCACGTAGCCCATGCCGGATTAATCGTATTCTAGGCCGGAGCAATGAACCTATTTGAAGTGGCTCATTTCGTACCAGAAAAGCCCATGTATGAACAAGGATTGATTTTACTTCCGCACTTAGCTACTCTAGGTTGGGGAGTAGGACCGGGGGGAGAAGTTCTAGATACTTTTCCATACTTTGTATCTGGAGTACTTCACCTAATTTCCTCCGCAGTCTTAGGCTTCGGTGGTATTTATCACGCGCTGCTGGGACCCGAGACTCTTGAAGAATCTTTTCCATTCTTTGGTTATGTATGGAAAGATAGAAATAAAATGACTACAATTTTGGGTATTCACTTAATTTTATTAGGTATAGGTGCTTTTCTTTTAGTACTCAAGGCTCTTTATTTTGGCGGTGTATATGATACCTGGGCCCCTGGAGGAGGAGATGTAAGAAAAATTACAAATTTGACCCTTAGCCCCGGTGTTATATTTAGTTATTTACTAAAATCTCCTTTTGGGGGAGAAGGATGGATTGTTAGTGTGGATGATTTAGAAGATATAATTGGGGGACACGTATGGTTGGGTTCCATTTGTATACTTGGTGGAATTTGGCATATCTTAACCAAACCCTTCGCATGGGCTCGCCGTGCGTTTGTATGGTCTGGAGAAGCTTACTTGTCTTATAGTTTGGCTGCTTTATCTGTCTTTGGTTTTATCGCTTGTTGTTTTGTCTGGTTCAATAATACGGCTTATCCAAGTGAGTTTTACGGACCCACAGGTCCAGAAGCTTCTCAAGCTCAAGCATTTACTTTTCTAGTTAGAGACCAGTGTCTTGGAGCTAATGTAGGGTCTGCCCAAGGACCAACAGGTTTAGGTAAATATCTAATGCGTTCCCCAACGGGAGAGGTTATTTTTGGAGGGGAAACTATGCGTTTTTGGGATCTTCGTGCTCCATGGTTAGAACCTCTAAGGGGCCCCAACGGTTTGGATTTGAGTAGGTTGAAAAAAGACATCCAACCTTGGCAAGAACGACGTTCGGCAGAATATATGACCCATGCTCCTTTAGGCTCTTTAAATTCCGTCGGTGGCGTAGCTACCGAGATCAATGCAGTTAATTATGTATCTCCTAGAAGTTGGTTAGCTACTTCCCATTTTGTTCTAGGATTCTTCTTTTTTGTGGGCCATTTGTGGCACGCAGGAAGAGCCCGAGCTGCTGCAGCAGGCTTTGAAAAGGGAATTGATCGTGATTTGGAACCTGTTCTTTACATGACCCCTCTTAACTAAGATTTTCTTATTTATACCTGTTCTACTGTTTTTTTCTTTTCTGGCTCGGTTATTCCATCTAGCCGAGCCATTCATTTTTTTTATAAAAGAATGATATAAGGGGACAGAACAAAGAAAAACATATAAAGAAACAAATGTATTCAATAAACAAAAGGAGAGAGAGGGATTCGAACCCTCGATAGTTCCTAGAACTATACCGGTTTTCAAGACCGGGGCTATCAACCACTCAGCCATCTCTCCACAGCCTAATCCCTATTTTATTCCTACAAATCGAACATAGCCATATGAAATGCTCTACTAACTTCTAGAAACATCTCAGATACAAGTCCACTTTCGCTATATCTCTATATACTGTATACACGGATACAGAATCCGATATATCCGTTTGTGAAATAAACGCTAAATCCCCTCACTCAACCCCATAAGCAAATAAAAGTGGTAAGGAAAAAGTTTTAAAGCGAAGAATCAATGGGTTCATGATTAAACCCCTCCTACTTCTTGTATTTTAGTACAATATTGATTAAGTGAGGGATCAAAGATAAATATGCAGTCAACTTTATTTGATGGTAGCTTGGAGGATTATAAATATGACTATTGCTTTTCAGTTAGCTGTTTTTGCATTAATTGCGACTTCCTCAGTCTTAGTAATTAGTGTACCCCTTGTATTTGCTTCTCCTGATGGTTGGTCAAATAATAAAAACGTTGTATTTTCCGGTACATCATTATGGATTGGATTAGTCTTTCTGGTAGCTATTCTGAATTCTCTCATTTCTTGAATTTCTTTAGTATTTAGTAGCCCAATACAAAATAAATAAAAAGAAAACTCTAATAGAAAATGAAACGGTCGACCCAGACATAGACGGTCGACCCAGGCCGATATATCCTATAAAATATAGGACGTAGCGAGCGTAGTTCAATGTAGCGAGCGTAGTTCAATGGTAAAACATCTCCTTGCCAAGGAGAAGGTACGGGTTCGATTCCCGTCGCTCGCCAGCTTAATTTAGTAAGGTACTATGATAAAAAATTCCGTCTAGTTGACTACTTAACTACTTATTTAAATTAAATAGTTGTTAGTCTAGTACCGTATCCCTTCCTATCTTATCCTTTGCACTCGACTCAAAAAAAAAAGAGTGCTTCGGGGGCGAAAATCGAACTTGCCAAGAGGGTGCCCTAAACCGGGGATTCACCGAGACAAACAAGATAAAATTGTTTTTAAAGGAGAATAGACTGTGCCTTTCTTTTATTTCTTTTTTCTTTTCTGCCTGCTGAATAAAAAAAAGGGTTGGATATAGCCCTCTACCATATCTATACAATCTACCATATCTATACAAATAGAATAGTCCATTTATTTATATGGACTGCTAAGTGCGGAGACGGGAATCGAACCCGTGACCTCAAGGTTATGAGCCTCGTGAGCTACCAAACTGCTCTACTCCGCTCTGTAGGGCCAAAAACTGGTGGACGAAAAAGGTTGAATACAAGTCTCTACTATGTCTAGACAAATAGAATAGTCTTTTTATACAGACTGGAGCGGGTAGCGGGAATCGAACCCGCATCGTTAGCTTGGAAGGCTAGGGGTTATAGTCGACGTTGGTTGATTTTTTTTTAACGTCTCTAATTCAAAACCGAACATGAAATTTTGATTTCATTCGGCTCCTTTATGGCTATTCTCACCACTTAACATCTATGTTAGCTTTTCTGTCTGAATGGAACCAAAGCTCTCTGCTTTCTAGATGATCCCTATAGAGTAGGAGATAGAAATTTTCCTAAATATCTATCTAATCTATTTACTTCGTTCCCTAATTTCATTCAAGAGATCCTGAGGAAAAGAGTTGGGTTTCCACCGAGCTGAAACAATACCCTGATGGTTCTAGTAAACCAAAACTATCGTTTTTTAGCTATTGGCTTCCATTTCTTTTTTAACTATAAGAAGATTTAGTTACGATTGGAAATAAACTTTTTTGTATCTTCATCCATAGATCCTTTACTCATATTTATTCAATTGGAATACTTAATCCAATGCAAAATTATGCTTCGCGCCTCTGTACTCATAATCCAATTTGTATTTTGCATGCAAATTAAATTAGTCTTTGGATACTAATCGCGAGAATGTATATTCTTCTTCAATATGCTATTGAGAGGAAAAGGATTAAACCCTTTATAAGAACTAAAGTTTTCATCGGAATATGAATATAAAAAAACTTAAGGATGCCTTAAGTATATCATTTCAAATTCAGTTATTAATAGAACGAATCACACTTTTACCACTAAACTATACCCGCTACATGTAGATTATGAGACCAACACTACCCTTTGTCAAGGGTAGCCATTCGAGGAGGAAGCTAATCCCACCTACGGAAAAAAGTGAGTAGTTGGTACTTCAATCGCAGGCCTTTAATTTAGGATTTAGATGGCCCCTCTCTAGTTTGTAAAAGAAATCTCTTCTTACCATGCCACTAGCGTATGAACCAAATGTATGCATTTCGATTAGGATCGTATTCTTTGTATTCTATAGTTTGATTATTCCTACAATATACACTAAGAGATATAGGCGACAGTACCCATCAATCCATTTCTTCCTTTTCTTTTTTGTGCTGTAGAATATTATTTCTACTATGCAGTATAAATTCGACTGCCCACTTTTTAGAATAAAATTCTTGATAAAACTCCAATATAGTTTGTTTAAAATACACCTTTTGGATAATATTCAGGTACTATTTCCAAAGGGTACCCGTTGAAAATTGCTGCAACAAATCCGTCCAAAACCGAAAAATTGTTTCAATCTCGCACCAAAACAGATAAGAAGTATATCACTGAAAATTAATACAATACCTAGCCATATGGGTATATGAAGAGGGCGAATTCGTTTATACCCCCCAATTAGAATTAAGGGAAATAAAACATAAATGGAGAAAGTTCTCATCATAAGATCAGCCAATAGAAGAAAAAAGTCCTAATTCTGCAGAACATTCTGAGCACATGAAAAGTGAATAGGCTAAAGATAAAAAAAACAAAGTCCACCATTTTTTTAACAGCAGTTCTTATTGCCCCTTTGGCCTTTTTGAACCTCACCATGAATAAACTTCTATATCTCAATATAGAAAATAAAATCTCTACATATATATCTATATATGTATATATTATGTACATTAATATATACATATATTTTGTACATTATGCAGTAGATCTATAATGGTAAATGAAAGTGGCTAATTTTTGAATAAAAAGCCCTTTTAACTCAGTGGTAGAGTAATGCCATGGTAAGGCATAAGTCATCGGTTCAAATCCGATAAAGGGCTTTTCCCTTAGTGGTAGAGTAATTCCACGGCAAGACCAAAGTCATCGGTTCGAATCCGATACAGTACTTTTCTACTAAATTCATTAACTTTTTTTCTTTTTTTTTTTGAAAATGTCTCTGTTTTTTATTGAAGTTTATGACTTCGTTTAGTATGAGATGCCCATATTTTTGGTCTGAACACTAAACGAAGCACAGAGTTTAAATTGCAAAAAATAAATGAAATTGGATTCTTTTTCCTGTTAGAGCAATCAAATCAATATCTGTACTGAACTAATCCAGAATCCTTTTTATTAATCTATTCTTATTCTATATCCTTTAAAAGTAAAAGGAATTTCCCTAAAAAGCAGGGGATGATCCGTGAATTAACCTAACCATCAACTAAAAAAATATATTATGAAAGCATAATAGAAAAGTAGGAAAGACTCTTTGCTTTGATCTATTTATACTCTTCGATTCGAGTATATTGACAATTCTAAAAAACTGCTCATACTATCATTATAGTATAATGACGAGTGGTTTTATATAGCACTAGCGTCTAGTGATGCCCCTATCGTCTAGTGGTTCAGGACATCTCTCTTTCAAGGAGGCAGCGCGGATTCGACTTCCCCTGGGGGTAGGGAGTATTCTAAAAAGAGGTTAATCATAGATTATCATAAATTCTAGAATAAATTCTTCCTGGGTCGATGCCCGAGCGGTTAATGGGGACGGACTGTAAATTCGTTGACGATATGTCTACGCTGGTTCAAATCCAGCTCGGCCCAAAAATCTAGGGCTTCGTGAATATGAACTAAATCCACTTTTTTCTTCCATAAAAAAATATATGATCCATAGAAATAAAGGATAAAGAGAAAAGAAGGGGAAAATTTGTTTCTAAGCTATATCTCTCTGATTGTTTTCTTACAAAGAAAACAGTTTTTCTTATTGAAAGGTGGATTATCAGTTGTTTTTAGGGATAAAAAATCGCGGCATACTAGTTATGCCACTCTCACTATACCCACATATCCTATGTGGGTATAGTAGTATATGATTCATCTATTTCTTAGAGTACGACAGACGAATCTTCTTAGGGTTCTATTTAAGAATAGGTATGCCATACACCCCGCAGGGATTGTAATTCAATTGGTTAGAGCACCGCCCTGTCAAGGCGGAAGCTGCGGGTTCGAGCCCCGTCAGTCCGGAACTAGGGTTCAATGAATGAAAAAACTCATCTTTCCTTTTTTTCATCAAGAATTTCCCTGAAAAAGGGGGGCAGAAGGCAAGATCAAATATCTATGGAGAACCCTTACTTTACTTTTTTTATTTCGCAGCTCTCAATAAAAAGAGAGCTGTATAGGAATCTTTTTTTTTTAACTACTTCCGGTTGATAAGGAAAGACATACATATCATACGTGGATTAGTATAATTTAGGATATTACTCTATTTTTATGATATGATGATACCATCCTCATCTTAACTTCCTATTTGACTCTTATCTTAAGGAATAGAGTTACGTTATTTTACCGGAATACAATCCATACACAAATTGTATTCATTTATTGTTAGAGAATTAATTTAATATAATTAGTTCCTTTTTAGGGGTTAAACCACACCACTTCCATTTTGTAGTTCCAACTATGTTTGTGTATGTTCAATGAATTCTTGGAAAGAATCTACCTCATTATCAGTCCATTTGTCGACTCCTTTTTTTATGAATCTGCTCTCATCTTTAGACCCAAAAAGCAGATATTGACAGTAACCTAATAAAATAAAATAAAAACCAAGCAAACGCTCTTTTTCCTAAATATTGGATCTTTTTTATTTAAGATCCATCTTATTTATACTTCTACTGCTTATTTGGATGTCTATGTGACCCATAGAAAGTCGGTTATATAATACGTACATACATAATTGTATGTATAACTATAAGAAAAAGAAAGGGAAATTGGATAAGAAAGATTCTTGGCCATACATATATATATAGAAAAGCAAAAGTAGAAAAGGATGAAAAATGGATGAAAAATGGAGGGGTTCCGAATCCAATCAAAAAACCTATTTTGGTCTTAGTATGGATAAAGGATCTTCCTATGTTATATTATTCCACTATCAACCATGAATTGATTTGATAAATCCTATATTCATAATATTGAATTGATTCAGTATTATCAGGATGCAAGTTCTCCCCTTGAATTTACAGGGATACTCCCTTTTCCTCTCCATGGGATTACATCGCGAGTTATTGTGATGTGAAAAAAATAAAATAAAGAGGTTATGCAAGTAAATATTCTCGCATTTATTGCTACTGCATTGTTCATTCTAATTCCTACTGCCTTTTTACTTATTATTTATGTAAAAACAGCCAGCCAAAATGATTTATTGGAATTCCAATTAATCATTGAAGAAATGAAAAAGGGATTAAAGAAAATAAAAATCCAAGTCTTAAATGAAAGGATCTGGTTGGAATCCTAAAGTGTGGTAGAAAGAACTACATATAGTTTTTTCTACCACACTTTAGATTCTTTCTATTATATTATCTTGAATCTACATAGAATAGATTAGTAGATCGAAATAGTAATCTAATTCAACTTCTTTTTTCACTGCATCCACTTAATTTCAAGCAAGTAAAAATCAAAAAAATCGAAGACAATTCTTCATTGAAAGAATCCATGGAGAGGGAGAAAAATAATACGAGAATAGACTATACTATATATAATAAAAGAAAAAAAGTAAATAAAAGGAAAAAACCTGCGAATCTTTCATACTTAAAAATGACGCGAGATCCTTCAAAAAAAAAGAACAAAAAAAATTTCTAAGAATAAGGAAAGAGTATAAATGGAAAATGTGCGATATGTTGTGAATAGCTTCGTGTAAGAAAGTCTAATTTTCTTATGTAAAGAACTTTATTTTTACTCGTCACTTCTAGTAGAAATTCTTAATTACTATAATAGCTCTTTCTATTCTATTTCTTTCTATTTCTATTATAGTAGAATGAAACATAGTATAGTAGAATAGAACGACTCTTTCTTAAAAGAGTTTTTTACAAGAGTGAAACAAAACTAAAGAAAGAGAGAAAAAATAAAGTTTGGCAAAATGATTAATACAAAATAAAATGATCAATTAAAGAAAAGAGTTGATACTACAATTCGACTACTCAATCAATTAGTAGTATCCCTAGAGTCCACTTCTCCCCCATACTACTAGCGAAAGAGAAAATGTAAAGACTACCATTAAAGCAGCCCAAGCGAGACTTACTATATCCATGTAAATTATGTCTCCTATTTCTATGAAGGAATTATTCTACTATTGATCAATAATCATAGTAGAATTAAGGGTACAGAGTCAAAATTCTGCTCTAAGACTATGGATGAATCAGTTAAAGGAACTTACTCCTATCAAATTCTTATATGATTTCTGGTAGAATTGGAGAGTATTAAGTATAAATATGATACATATACCTTTTCCTTAAAAAAGAAAGAAAAGAGTGTGGGAATGTCTTGAATAGAAGACGCGGGAATGGAGAGATTTTTTCTTCCTTTTGTTACCTTTTTTATAAGCAAAGGACGTCAGAATATACCATAAAATTAGGATAGATAAATATTTATTGGATACCTACTTTACCCATCTTTATTTTTGACCTAAACCCTACTGCCCCACTTTCTCTCTTTCTATGAAAGAGTGAGGAGACCTTATCCACTCCACGACTCCGAAATTGATTTTAGATCAGCCTATTCAATCCGATTCTCGACAGAATCAGTAGCCTTTACTTTAGTGTATGTAGGTAGCATAAGATGTACGAAGTACATTGATATTTCTTCGCAAAGTCCCTTCTTTAATCTTAGATTGAAAAAAGACTTAGGGACCCTTGGAAGTTTTAAATTCCCGAATCAATTCAAATTAATAAAAGAATAAGGAAACGCTACCTCATCTCTGTTGGTAGTTCCCCATTTGGGCCACTGCCGCCAAAACAAAGCCTCGTTTGAGGATAGAACTATGGTATGGATTCTCAAAATTCAGTATTGCTAGACCTAGTTACTCTCTTGCCCCAACTTATGAGGGTACGAAATTTTTTAGTTTGATTAGTACTATAATCCTAAGTATTTTATTGATCAGGCGGCACCCAGATTTGAACTGGGGATAAAGGATTTGCAGTCCCCTGCCTTACCACTTGGCCATGCCGCCAAAAAATCCGATCTAAAATCGAGAAAAGAACAAGTATTCATCCATATTTTCTTACTAAAACCTCTTTTTTTTTCTATTCTATTGAGATGGCAAAGGAGAATTTTCTTTCTATTCTATTGAAATGGCAAAGGAGCAAAAGTGGATTTCCAGTCACAGACTGCAAAATTCAGAACAAATTGGAACCATTAACTAGAATTTTTTTTAATTGCAGTAGTAAAGACTCTTAAATCGGTATTCTCTCCTTTAATGGCATAATAAAATAGAATAAAAGTTTCCCTAATCTGTATATAGGTAAACTCCAGGTCCGAACAGCATTATTATTTAAGGATCCCCCTTATGTACATATCCCTACGGGGAATCATGCTTTAATTTTTCATTGCATTAAATATCTTGAATAAAAAGAGGAAATTTGCTCTGATATAGATTATGGCCTGACCTTCTTTTCTTGGCCCACACAAGTGAAATTACGATAAAAAAAAGAAAGGATATGTGAATAGGTGGATAACTAGATTAGCAAGTACTTAAAAAAAGTAAGTACTTTATTTTAGGATTCTACAACGAAATCCTTTATTTTTCAGCAATTCTATTACTACGAAACAAAAAAGAACCCTCAAATTCTTTTTGAAAATAAAACTAAGCGTACTATTCTAAATTCTAAATCGAACTAAAGTCAAACTTTCTAGTGCTTATAAATTATTATGGCTTTATTTCTTTCATAGAAAGGAGATAAAACGAGAAATCTTTGCTATCCAATCTGATTAGAATATCATAAAGTTTAAGTGGCAGAATTTTTTCTAGGACTTTTTTATCAATTCATTTTAATTCCATTTCTACCTCTGCGAAAGTCAAACTTTCGTCAAAATTATCTTTATTCATATGTATGAAATACATATATGAAATACGTATGTGGAGTTCCCTAGAATTTCATGTGATTCAGTAAACAGAATATAGATTCCATGATTGCTAGATTGATCCGTAGGGATTGATAAAGAGTGAGCTGATAATGGAATTTTTCTTCGATAAATAGGAAACTTAAGATTAAGATGCTCCGGAATGGAAATGAGGGAATGTCCACAATACCCGGATTTAGTCAGATCCAATTCGAGGGATTTTGTAGGTTCATTAATCAAGGCTTGGCAGAAGAACTTGATAAGTTTCCAACAATTAAAGATCCAGATCACGAAATTGCATTTCAATTATTTGCGAAAGGATATCAATTGCTAGAACCCTCGATAAAAGAAAGGGATGCTGTGTATGAATCACTCACTTATTCTTCTGAATTATATGTATCTGCGAGATTAATTTTTGGTTTCGATGTGCAAAAGCAAACCATTTCTATTGGAAACATTCCTATAATGAATTCCTTAGGAACCTTTATAATAAATGGAATATACCGAATTGTGATCAATCAAATATTGCTAAGTCCTGGTATTTACTACCGCTCCGAATTAGACCATAAGGGAATTTCTATATACACTGGGACTATAATATCAGATTGGGGAGGAAGATCGGAATTAACAATTGATAAAAAAGAAAGGATATGGGCTCGCGTGAGTAGAAAACAAAAGATATCTATTTTAGTTCTATCATCAGCTATGGGTTCGAATCTAAGAGAAATTTTAGATAATGTTTCCTACCCCGAAATTTTCTTGTCTTTCCCGAATGCTAAGGAGAAAAAGAGGATTGAGTCAAAAGAAAAAGCTATTTTGGAGTTTTATCAACAATTTGCTTGTGTAGGCGGGGACCTGGTATTTTCGGAGTCCTTATGTGAGGAATTACAAAAGAAATTTTTTCAACAAAAATGTGAATTAGGAAGAGTTGGTCGACGAAATATGAATCGGAGACTGAATCTTAATATACCTCAGAACAATACATTCTTGTTACCACGAGATGTATTGGCCGCTACGGATCATTTGATTGGAATGAAATTAGGAACGGGTATACTTGACGATGACGATATGAATCACTTGAAAAATAAACGTATTCGTTCGGTTGCGGATCTGTTACAAGATCAATTCGGACTGGCTCTTGGCCGTTTACAACATGCGGTTCAAAAAACTATCCGTAGAGTATTCATACGTCAATCGAAACCGACTCCACAAACTTTGGTAACTCCAACTTCAACTTCGATTTTATTAATAACCACTTACGAGACCTTTTTTGGCACATACCCCTTATCTCAAGTTTTTGACCAAACCAATCCATTGACACAAACGGTTCATGGGCGAAAAGTGAGTTGTTTGGGTCCTGGAGGATTGACGGGGAGAACTGCAAGTTTTCGGAGCCGAGATATTCATCCGAGTCACTATGGGCGTATTTGTCCAATTGACACGTCCGAAGGCATCAATGTTGGACTTACTGGATCCTTAGCTATTCATGCGAGAATTGATCACTGGTGGGGATCTATAGAGAGTCCGTTTTATGAAATATCTGAGAAAGCAAAAGAAAAAAAAAGAGAGACAGGTGGTTTATTTATCACCAAATAGAGATGAATATTATATGATAGCAGCAGGAAATTCTTTGTCCTTGAATCAGGGTATTCAGGAAGAACAAGTTGTTCCAGCTAGATACCGTCAAGAATTCCTGACTATTGCATGGGAACAGATTCATGTTAGAAGTATTTTTCCTTTCCAATATTTTTCTATTGGAGGTTCTCTCATTCCTTTTATTGAGCATAATGATGCGAATCGGGCTTTAATGAGTTCGAATATGCAGCGGCAAGCAGTTCCACTTTCTCGGTCCGAGAAGTGCATTGTTGGAACTGGATTGGAACGCCAAACAGCTCTAGATTCGAGGGTTTCCATTATAGCCGAACGCGAGGGAAAGATCATTTCTAGTGATAGTCACAAGATCCTTTTATCAAGTAGTGGGAAGACTCTAAGTATTCCTTTAGTTGCCCATCGGCGCTCTAACAAAAATACTTGTATGCACCAAAAACCTCGGGTTCCGTGGGGTAAATCCATTAAAAAGGGCAAATTTTAGCGGAGGGAGCAGCTACAGTTGGTGGAGAACTCGCTTTAGGAAAAAACGTTTTAGTAGCTTATATGCCGTGGGAGGGTTACAATTTTGAAGACGCGGTACTAATTAGTGAACGTTTGGTATATGAGGATATTTATACTTCTTTTCACATCCGAAAATATGAAATTCAGACGGATACGACAAGCCAAGGCTCCGCTGAAAAAATCACTAAAGAAATACCACATCTAGAAGAACATTTACTCCACAATTTGGACAGAAATGGAGTTGTGAGGTTGGGATCCTGGGTAGAAACAGGTGATATTTTAGTAGGTAAATTAACGCCTCAGATAGCGAGCGAATCCTCATATATCGCGGAAGCTGGATTATTACGGGCCATTTTTGGTCTTGAGGTATCCACTTCAAAAGAAACTTCTCTCAAACTACCTATAGGTGGAAGAGGGCGCGTTATCGATGTGAAATGGATCCAGAGGGACCCCCTCGACATAATGGTTCGTGTATATATTTTACAGAAACGTGAAATCAAAGTTGGGGATAAAGTAGCAGGAAGACACGGGAATAAGGGGATCATTTCCAAAATTTTGCCTAGGCAAGATATGCCCTATTTGCAAGATGGAACACCTGTTGATATGGTCTTCAATCCCCTAGGAGTACCCTCACGAATGAATGTGGGACAAATATTTGAAAGCTCGCTCGGATTAGCAGGGGATCTGCTAAAGAAACATTATAGAATAGCACCCTTTGATGAGAGATATGAGCAAGAGGCTTCAAGAAAACTTGTGTTTTCGGAATTATATGAAGCCAGTAAACAAACAAAAAATCCATGGGTATTTGAACCCGAGTACCCGGGAAAAAGCAGAATATTTGATGGAAGAACAGGAGATCCCTTCGAACAACCTGTTCTAATAGGGAAGTCCTATATTTTAAAATTAATTCATCAAGTTGATGAGAAAATCCATGGACGTTCTACTGGGCCCTACTCACTTGTTACCCAACAACCCGTTAGAGGAAGAGCCAAACAAGGGGGACAACGAGTAGGAGAAATGGAAGTTTGGGCTTTAGAAGGATTTGGTGTTGCTCATATTTTACAAGAGATACTTACTTATAAATCTGATCATCTTATAGCTCGTCAAGAAATACTTAATGCTACGATCTGGAGAAAAAGAGTGCCTAATCACGAGGATCCTCCAGAATCTTTTCGAGTGCTCGTTCGAGAACTACGATCTTTGGCTCTAGAACTGAACCATTTCCTTGTATCTGAGAAGAACTTTCAGGTTAATAGGGAGGATGTTTGATCAGAATAAATATAAATTCTTTTCTTATTTCTATTTTATGATTGACCAATATAAACATAAACAACTTCAAATTGGACTCGTTTCCCCTGAACAAATAAAGGCTTGGGCTAACAAAATCCTACCTAATGGGGAAGTCGTTGGCGAAGTCACAAGACCCTCCACTTTTCATTATAAAACCGATAAACCAGAAAAAGATGGATTGTTTTGCGAAAGAATCTTTGGACCCATAAAAAGCGGAATTTGTGCTTGTGGAAATTCTCGAGCAAGCGTAGCTGAAAACGAAGACGAAAGATTTTGTCAAAAATGCGGGGTAGAATTTGTTGATTCTCGGATACGAAGATATCAAATGGGATACATCAAACTGGCATGTCCAGTGACTCATGTGTGGTATTTGAAAGGTCTTCCTAGTTATATCGCGAATCTTTTAGATAAACCTCTTAAGAAATTGGAAGGCCTAGTATACGGCGATTTTTCTTTTGCTAGGCCCAGTGCTAAAAAACCTACTTTCTTACGATTACGAGGTTTATTCGAAGATGAAATTTCATCCTGTAACCACAGCATTTCTCCCTTTTTTTCTACCCCAGGCTTTGCAACATTTCGAAATCGGGAAATTGCGACAGGAGCAGGTGCTATTAGAGAACAATTAGCGGATTTGGATTTGAGAATTATTATAGAGAATTCCTTGGTTGAATGGAAGGAATTAGAAGACGAGGGGTATAGTGGAGATGAATGGGAAGATAGAAAAAGACGAATAAGAAAAGTTTTTTTAATTAGACGAATGCAATTGGCGAAACATTTTATTCAAACAAATGTAGAACCCAAATGGATGGTTTTGTGCTTATTACCGGTTCTTCCTCCCGAATTGAGACCTATTGTTTATAGGTCTGGGGATAAAGTAGTGACTTCGGATATTAATGAACTTTATAAGAGAGTTATCCGTCGGAACAACAACCTTGCCTATCTATTAAAAAGAAGTGAATTAGCGCCAGCAGATTTAGTAATGTGCCAGGAAAAATTGGTACAAGAAGCCGTGGATACACTTCTTGATAGTGGGTCTCGCGGGCAACCGACGAGGGATGGTCACAATAAAGTATACAAGTCACTTTCAGATGTAATTGAGGGTAAAGAGGGGAGGTTTCGCGAGACTCTGCTTGGGAAATGGGTCGATTATTCGGGGCGTTCTGTCATTGTTGTGGGTCCTTCGCTTTCATTACATCAATGTGGATTACCTCTAGAGATAGCAATAAAGCTTTTTCAGCTATTTGTAATTCGCGATTTAATCACGAAACGTGCTACTTCTAATGTTAGGATTGCTAAAAGGAAAATTTGGGAAAAGGAACCCATTGTATGGGAAATACTTCAAGAAGTTATGCGGGGGCATCCTGTACTGTTGAACAGAGCACCTACCCTGCATAGATTAGGCATACAGGCCTTCCAACCCACTTTAGTAGAGGGGCGTACTATTTGTTTACATCCATTAGTGTGTAAGGGTTTCAATGCGGACTTTGATGGGGATCAAATGGCTGTTCATCTACCTTTATCCTTGGAAGCTCAAGCAGAAGCCCGTTTACTTATGTTTTCTCATATGAATCTCCTGTCTCCCGCTATTGGAGATCCTATTTGCGTGCCAACGCAAGACATGCTTATCGGACTTTATGTATTAACGATTGGAAATCGTCGAGGTATTTGTGCAAATAGATATAATAGTTGTGGAAACTATCCAAATCAAAAAGTAAATTACAATAATAATAATTATACGAAAGATAAAGAACCCCATTTTTCTAGTTCCTATGATGCACTGGGAGCTTATAGACAGAAACAAATCGGTTTAAACAGTCCCTTGTGGCTCCGATGGGAACTAGATCAACGCGTCATTGGATTAAGAGAAGTTCCGATTGAAGTTCAATATGAATCTTTTGGGACTTATCATGAGATTTATGCCCACTATCTAATATTTGGAAATAGAAAAAAAGAAACCCGTTCTATATACATTCGAACCACTCTTGGTCATATTTCTTTTTATAGAGAAATAGAGGAAGCCATACAAGGATTTAGTCGGGCCTATTCATACACTATCTAAATCTAAACAAGGAAGTTAGATTCGGCGATGCCCCTTTCGAGGGGCATTCCGATTTCGCTAGTACCATCTTTTTTGCCACGCAAATTAAGATTGAGATTGAGGAAAGGGGGTAAATTAAGTTTTCGAATCACTGACTCAGGCCTATTGTCAAATCCTACTCAGCAATTGTCGAATCCTACTCAGTCAAAAAAGGGGGTACTTATGTATGGCGGAACGGGCCAACCTGGTCTTTCATAATAAAGAGATAGACGGAACTGCTATGAAACGACTTATTAGCAGATTAATAGATCATTTCGGAATGGGATATACATCCCATATACTGGATCAAATAAAGGCTCTGGGCTTCCATCAAGCTACTACTACATCGATTTCTTTAGGAATCGAGGATCTTTTAGCAATACCCTCTAAAGGATGGTTAGTCCAAGATGCGGAACAACAGAGTTTTCTTTTGGAGAAACACTATTATTATGGGGCTGTACACGCAGTAGAAAAATTACGCCAATCCGTTGAAATATGGTATGCTACAAGTGAATATTTGAAACAAGAAATGAATTCGAATTTTCGGATAACGGATCCTTCTAATCCAGTATATCTAATGTCTTTTTCAGGAGCCAGAGGAAATGCATCTCAGGTACACCAATTAGTAGGGATGAGAGGGTTAATGGCGGATCCTCAAGGACAAATGATTGATTTACCTATTCAAAGCAATTTACGCGAGGGACTTTCTTTGACAGAATATATAATTTCCTGCTACGGAGCCCGCAAAGGGGTTGTAGATACTGCTGTACGAACAGCGGATGCTGGATATCTTACACGCAGACTTGTTGAAGTAGTTCAACATATTATTGTGCGTAGAAGAGATTGTGGTACTATCCGAGGTATTTCTGTGAGTCCTCAAAATGGGATGACAGAAAAACTTTTTGCCCAAACACTAATTGGTCGTGTATTAGCAGACGATATATATATCGGTTCACGATGCATTGCTGCTCGAAATCAAGATATTGGAATTGGATTAGTCAATCGATTCATAACTGCCTTTCGAGCACAACCGTTTCGGGCACAACCAATATATATTAGAACCCCTTTTACTTGCCGGAGCACATCTTGGATCTGTCAATTATGTTATGGGCGGAGTCCCACTCATGGCGATCTGGTCGAATTGGGAGAAGCTGTAGGTATTATTGCGGGTCAATCAATTGGGGAGCCTGGGACTCAACTAACATTAAGAACTTTTCATACTGGTGGAGTATTCACAGGGGGTACTGCCGACCTTGTACGATCCCCCTCGAATGGAAAAATCCAATTCAATGAGGATTTGGTTTACCCCACACGTACCCGTCATGGGCAGCCTGCTTTTCTATGCTATATAGACTTGCGTGTAACTATTCAGAGTCAGGATATTCTACATAGTGTGAATATTCCGTTAAAAAGCCTGATTCTAGTGCAAAATGATCAATATGTAGAATCCGAACAAGTAATTGCGGAGATTCGTGCCGGAACATCCACTTTGCATTTTAAAGAAAAGGTACAAAAGCATATTTATTCCGAATCAGACGGGGAAATGCACTGGAGTACTGATGTTTACCATGCGCCCGAATATCAATATGGTAATCTTCGTCGATTACCAAAAACAAGCCATTTATGGATATTGTCAGTAAGTATATGCAGATCCAGTATAGCATCCTTTTCGCTGCACAAGGATCAAGATCAAATGAATACTTATTCTTTTTCTCTTAACGGAAGATATATCTTTGACCTCTCAATGGCTAATGATCAAGTAAGCCATAGACTGTTGGATACTTTTGGTAAAAAAGATAAGGAAATTCTTGATTATTTAATGCCAGATCGAATCGTGTCTAACAATCATTGGAATTTTATCTATCCTTCTATTCTTCAAGATAATTCGGATTTGTTGGCGAAAAAGCGAAGAAATAGGTTCGTCATTCCATTACAATATCATCAAGAACAAGAAAAAGAGCTAATATCCTGTTTGGGGATTTCGATTGAAATCCCCTTTATGGGTTTTTTACGTAGAAATACTATTTTTGCTTATTTTGACGATCCAGGATACAGAAAAGATAAAAGGGGTTCAGGAATTGTTAAATTTCGATATAGGACCCTAGAGGAAGAATATAGGACCCTAGAGGAAGAATATCGGACCCGAGAGGAAGAGTATAGGACTCTAGAGGAAGACTCAGAGGAAGAATATGACAGCCCAGAGAACGAATATAGGATTCTAGAAGACGAATATGAAACCTTAGAAGACGAATATAGGACTCTAGAAGACGAATATGAAACCCTAGAAGATGAATACGGGATCCTAGAGGCCGAATATAGGACTCTAGAGAAAGACTCAGAAGAAGAATATGGGAACCCGGAGAACGAATATAAAACTCGAGAGGACGAATATGGAACTCTAGAGGAAAAAGAATATGGGAGCCGTGAAGATGGCTCAGAGAACGAATATGGGGCTTTAGAAGAAGACTCAGAGGACGAATATGGGAGCCCAGAGGAAGATTCTATCTTAAAAAAAGAGGGTTTTATTGAACATCGAGGAACAAAAGAATTTAGTCTAAAATACCAAAAAGAAGTAGATCGGTTTTTTTTCATTCTTCAAGAACTGCATATCTTGCCGAGATCCTCATCCCTAAAGGTACTTGACAATAGTATTATTGGAGTGGATACACAACTCACAAAAAATACAAGAAGTCGACTAGGAGGATTGGTCCGAGTTAAGAGAAAAAAAAGCCATACGGAACTAAAAATCTTTTCCGGAGATATTCATTTTCATGAAGAGGCGGATAAGATATTAGGCGCCAGTTTGATACCACCAGAAAGAGAAAAAAAAGATTCTAAGGACTCAAAAAAAAGAAAAAATTGGGTTTATGTTCAACGGAAAAAATTCTCAAAAGCAAGGAAAAGTATTTTGTCTCAGTTCGACCTGCAGTCGCATATGAAATGGACGAAGGGACAAATCTAGCAAGACTTTTCCCGCAAGATCTCCTGCAAGAAGAGGATAATCTCCAACTTCGACTTGTCAATTTTATTTCTCATGAAAATAGCAAGTTAACTCAAAGAATTTATCACACGAATAGTCAATTCGTTCGAACTTGCTTGGTAGTGAATTGGGAACAAGAAGAAAAAGAGGGTGCTCGTGCTTCCCTTGTTGAGTTAAGAACAAATGATCTGATTCGCGATTTCCTAAAAATTGAGTTAGTCAAGTCCACTATTTCATATACAAGAAGAAGGTATGATAGGACTAGTGCAGGACCGATTTCCAATAATAGGTTAGATCGCAACAATACCAATTCCTTTTATTCCAAGGCGAAGATTCAATCACTTAGCCAACATCAAGAAGCTATTGGCACTTTGTTGAATCGAAATAAAGAATACCCATCTTTGATGATTTTGTCGGCATCCAACTATTCTCGAATTGGTTTATTCAAGAATTCGAAATATCCCAATATGGTAAAAGAATCGAATCCTAGAATTCTTATTCGAGATATTTTCGGGCTCTTAGGCGCTATTGTACCTAGTATATCTAATTTTTCTTCATCTTACTATTTATTAACACATAATCAGATCTTGTTAAAAAAATACGTGTTCCTTGACAATTTGAAACAAACCTTCCAAGTACTTCAAGGGCTTAAATACTCTTTAATAGATGAAAATAAAAGGATGTCGAATTTCGACAGTAACACCATGTTGGATCCATTCCATTTGAATTGGCACTTTCTCCATCATGACTCGTGGGAGGAGACATTGGCAATAATTCACCTTGGACAATTTATTTGCAAAAATGTATGTCTATTTAAATCGCACATAAAAAAATCTGGTCAAATTTTCATTGTTAATATGGACTCCTTTGTTATAAGAGCAGCCAAGCCTTATTTGGCCACTAGAGGAGCAACTGTTCATGGTCATTATGGAAAAATACTTTACAAAGGAGATAGGTTAGTTACCTTTATATATGAAAAATCGAGATCTAGTGATATAACGCAAGGTCTTTCAAAAGTAGAACAAATATTCGAAGCGCGTTCAATTGATTCACTATCGCCGAATCTCGAAAGGAGAATTGAGGATTGGAATGAGCGTATACCAAGAATTCTTGGGGTTCCCTGGGGATTCTTGATTGGAGCTGAGCTAACCATCGCCCAAAGTCGTATCTCTTTAGTTAATAAGATCCAAAAGGTTTATCGATCCCAAGGGGTACAGATCCATAATAGACATATAGAGATTATTATACGCCAAGTAACATCAAAAGTACGGGTTTCCGAAGATGGAATGTCTAATGTTTTTTTACCTGGGGAATTAATAGGACTATTGCGAGCGGAACGAGCAGGGCGAGCTTTGGATGAATCAATCTATTATCGGGCAATCTTATTGGGAATAACAAGGGCTTCCCTGAATACCCAAAGTTTCATATCTGAAGCAAGTTTTCAAGAAACTGCTCGAGTTTTAGCAAAAGCTGCCCTACGAGGTCGTATTGATTGGTTGAAAGGCCTGAAAGAAAACGTAGTTCTGGGGGGAATTATACCTGTTGGTACCGGATTCCAAAAATTTGTGCATCGTTTCCCACAAGACAAGAACCTTTATTTCGAAATTAAAAAAAAAATCTATTCACGTCGGAAATGAGAGATATTTTGTTTCTCCATACAGAATTAGTTTCTTCTGATTCTGACGTAACAAACAATTTCTATGAGACATCAGAACCCCCATTTACTCCCATTTATACGATTTAAGGATATATAAAGCATATAAAGCAGATTTTTTTACTTTAATTGAAACTAGACTTTTGACCTTCAAATGCTAACAGATCTTATTTTAGATTTTGTATTTTCATATTTTACTAAATAAAAGAAGTCAGTTAATTTATTAAGGCTGTGTTTATATCGTGTATCAATGGCCAATTCTGAGTAGAAGATTCCATCGGAACAATTATTATTTATTTCAAGATATTTCGGCTCTTTCTTAATCTTTAAAAAGAAATCAATTCCGTAATGGTAAGACGAAAAAAAAAAAGAAAAAAAAGGAAGTGTGGAAAAAATGACAAGAAGATATTGGAACATCAATTTGAAAGAGATGATAGAAGCGGGAGTTCATTTTGGTCATGGTATTAAGAAATGGAATCCTAAAATGGCCCATTACATCTCGGCAAAGCGTAAAGGTACTCATATTACAAATCTCGCTAGAACGGCTCGTTTTTTATCAGAAGCTTGTGATTTAGTTTTTGATGCAGCAAGTCAGGGAAAAAGCTTCTTAATTGTTGGTACCAAAAAAAGAGCAGCGGATTTAGTAGCATCAGCTGCAATAAGGTCTCGTTGTCATTATGTTAATAAAAAGTGGTTCAGTGGTATGTTAACGAATTGGTCGATTACCAAAACTAGACTTTCTCAATTTAGAGATTTAAGAGCAGAAGAAAAGATGGGAAAATTCCACCATCTCCCAAAAAGAGATGTGGCAATCTTAAAGAGAAAATTATCTACCTTGCAAAGATATCTCGGCGGGATTAAATATATGACGAGGTTGCCTGACATTGTGATCGTCCTTGATCAGCAAAAAGAGTATATAGCTCTTCGGGAATGCGCCATTTTGGGGATTCCTACTATTTCTTTAGTCGATACAAATTGTGACCCAGATCTCGCGAATATATCGATTCCTGCCAACGATGACACTATGACTTCAATTCGATTGATTCTTAACAAATTAGTATTTGCAATTTGTGAGGGCCGTTCTCTCTTATAAGAAATCATTGATTAAGATTAAGAAGAATAGTGAATTCTTAAGCAACTACGTAGATTTATGGGATCAGTTACTATTTTTTTGTTTTGCATAGATAAAAGAAGGGGAATATTGATATATATTAGAGGGTATTGATATATATTATCATTTGATGTGATTTCTTGGTATCCTAAATATAGGATTAATACTTCAAGTTGCTGAGTTGAGAAAGAGATGGTTGAATCAAAAGAATTCCTTTTTTGAAGTTCAATTTTTATCAGAGGACAATATGAATATTACACCATGTTCCATTAAAACACTCAAGGGGTTGTATGATATATCAGGCGTGGAAGTAGGCCAACACTTCTATTGGCAAATAGGAGGTTTCCAAATTCATGCCCAAGTACTCATCACTTCTTGGGTCGTAATTACTATCTTGCTGGGTTCAGTTATCATAGCTGTTCGGAATCCACAAACCATCCCAACCGACGGTCAGAATTTCTTCGAATATGTCCTTGAGTTTATTCGAGATTTGAGCAAAACTCAGATTGGAGAAGAATATGGTCCCTGGGTTCCCTTTATTGGAACTATGTTCCTTTTTATTTTTGTTTCGAATTGGTCGGGTGCTCTTTTACCTTGGAAAATTATAGAGTTACCCCATGGGGAATTAGCAGCGCCCACGAATGATATAAATACTACTGTTGCTTTAGCTTTACTCACATCAGCGGCATATTTTTATGCGGGTCTTAGCAAAAAAAGATTGAGTTATTTCGAGAAATATATTAAACCAACCCCAATCCTTTTACCAATTAACATCCTAGAAGATTTCACAAAACCATTATCGCTTAGTTTTCGACTTTTCGGAAATATATTGGCGGATGAATTAGTCGTTGTTGTTCTTGTTTCTTTAGTCCCCTTAGTAGTCCCTATACCGGTCATGTTTCTTGGATTATTTACAAGCGGTATTCAGGCTCTTATTTTTGCAACGTTAGCCGCAGCCTATATAGGTGAATCCATGGAAGGTCATCATTGAATTGACTAATTCTCGAAATAGTCTTTTTTTTTAGCTTAGCCCAATTCATGCATGGTTGCAGATAATCCTCCATGTTAGAAAACTAACTAGTTCAAAATGCGTATGAATATATAACCTAGAGTTGTAGGAGACAGAATAGACTATATTACGGAATTGTTAAATTATATATGCATTCAGGGGGGGCGAAATCTGGTTAGATTTATACCCTTAATGTCTATAAGACAGTCATCTTTTGTGCGGTAAGGAATGATTTTGGAATTGGATTCAATAGAAAATAAGAAAATATGTAAACAAAATAGAAGAAACAAATGTATATAGGATTTTATTAATTTCTAAGTTAGATTAGATTCATTATCTAATCCGAAATATAGAATTCCAGAATTGGATTCCATATCCAGCTCTATGCAGCATATTGTTATCAATTGTATATGTTGATTTCATTCCTATTGGATTTGGATTAGTTCGATTTCAATAGGGGTTCTTCCTGTATTTCGTCTTTTATTATGGATTAGATGAAGGGAAAAATGGGAACTCAAGGATATCGAAGAGTAAAAAAAGATGGAATAAAAGGGTGGTTGGTTGGAAAGAAAGAGAAATAGAATAATGAAAAGCATATGGATTTACACAAACCTCTAATGATTAGAAACTAAAAACGAGATCTCGAAGTAGTTCGGACGATTTAGATTATCATTTCAATTTGTACTTTTTAGTTACTTCTACCCAATAGAGCTTAGAAGTTAAAAGTCATAATTTCTTGGTTGATTGTATCCTTAACCATTTCTTTTTTTTGACACGAGGAACTCACCATGAATCCACTAATTGCTGCTGCTTCCGTTATTGCTGCTGGATTGGCTGTAGGGCTTGCTTCTATTGGGCCTGGAGTTGGTCAAGGTACGGCTGCAGGACAAGCTGTAGAGGGTATTGCGAGACAGCCAGAAGCAGAAGGGAAAATACGAGGTACTTTATTGCTTAGTCTAGCTTTTATGGAAGCTTTAACAATTTATGGACTGGTTGTGGCACTAGCGCTTTTATTTGTGAACCCTTTTGTTTAATCCTAAAAAAGAAAATAAGTCCTTTAGATTAGATACTTTTTTCTTATTTTAGTAAATTGGTATTTGCTTTTGTAATTCCAAGTATATCAATACTTTTATTTATTATA
Source organism: Neostapfia colusana (assembly GCA_030760725.1). NCBI lineage: Eukaryota > Viridiplantae > Streptophyta > Magnoliopsida > Poales > Poaceae > Neostapfia > Neostapfia colusana. The sequence continues at coordinate 17,595,021 of JASWHV010000018.1, read as the reverse complement.
TTATTCCAGGAATTTTTTATTTATCGGGACAGACAATACCCCGGGAAGGGTTGATTTGAGCATGATCCATTTAGGTAGAAGATATGCTCGCCCTCTTCCTTCCCGTCCTTAGTTTAGGATAGTGGAAAGTCTTTTTCCTTTTATTTTAGGAATTTTGGGAACATTTTAACAAAGGAGATCTTTCAAAAGGAGATCTTTCATAGGTCAAACGAGACCTAAGACTTAATCTAAAAGAAATTATTAGATTGAATCTATTTGCATTAAAAAAATTGCATTAAAAAAACCGATAAAAAAAGGGCGAGCGAAGTAAGTGATCGAAAAACTTTCTTCTTTGTTCGTCCTATCTATAAGAGGAGAGCATATGAAAAATGTAACCCATTCTTTTGTTTTTTTAGCTCACTGGCCATTCGCTGGGAGTTTCGGGCTTAATACCGATATTTTAGCAACAAATCTAATAAATCTAACTGTAGTGGTTGGCGTATTGATTTTTTTTGGAAAAGGGAGTGTGTGCGAGTTGTCTATTTCAAGAATAGATTGGATCTATCCGGCTGCACTTTAGAATATTTTTTAGTATTTTTGTTTTGGGATAAATAAGAAAAAGTGCACGATCTCCACGAATTACTTCTGAATAACTTCAGAAATCATATGGAAGAACCATAGCATTTCGCAACTCATTGGTAAATTTACTTTGATTCTCTATAGACCAATAATGTGAGACCATTAACACGGTTAAAGCTAAACTGCTTGAAGTCCAGGCAAAAAGGGGTACTCTTTCTACAACTATATTAGTATCGAAATGCTTTATTAGTATCCAAATGCTTTAAACGGGAAATAGCTAGTGTAGAATTTATCTGATATAGAACACTCATATCGATAAAATGGTTTGAACTATTTACTAGAGGGGCACCCTGCCCTTTTTCCAATGCCGAATCGACGACCTGTGTATAAAAAAATAGAAAATTTTTGGATTTAAGGAAAGAAAAATAATTCTAGCAATTTTCATTTTCCATTTATTTACTTCGTTTTTCTTAATTAAATTGTTAACTAACAGAGCAAACACAAATAAAGAAACAACTTTGCTGACCATGATAGATTTTTATCTAGTCGGAAGAGTCCTCTTAATATTTATCTAGTCTTATATACGTTTCGGTATATTGAAATACAAAGAGAAAAGAGGATAGAGGATAGGCTCATTACATAAAAAAAAGATATGGAAATAACCATAACATAATACATAGCAAAAAAGAAAAAAGGAGCGTGAGAGCCAAACGAATCGAAAGATTCATGTTTGGTTCGGGAAGAGATCATAAAAGTTGTAAACTTAATAGCAAGATAATCTACTTTCATTAAATGATTTATTAGATAATTGAAAACAGAGGATCCTAAGTACTATTCGAAATTCGGAAGAATTGCGTAGAGGGACCCTTGAACAACTCGAAAAAGCTCGGCTTCGATTACAGAAAGTCGAACTAGAAGCAGATGAGTATCGGATGAATGGATACTCTGAGATAGAACGAGAAAAAGCAAATTTGATTAATGCTACTTCTATGAGTTTGGAACAATTAGAAAAGTCTAAAAATGAAACCCTTTATTTTGAAAAACAAAGAGCGATGAATCAGGTCCGACAACGGGTTTTCCAACAAGCCGTACAAGGAGCTCTAGGAACTCTGAATAGTTGTTTGAATACCGAGTTACATTTCCGTACGATTCGTGCTAATATTGGCATTCTAGGGGCCATAGAATGGAAGAGATAATTAAAATTTTTTAGGCCTTGAACTTCTACTTTCGTTTAGAATTTAGGCATTATTTTTCCCCTTGCTTCCGAAAAAAAAAGATTCAAGAAACACTAATGGCAACCCTTCGAGTCGACGAAATTAATAAAATTCTCCGCGAACGTATTGAACAATATAATAGGAAAGTAGGAATTGAGAATATCGGTCGCGTAGTTCAAGTGGGGGATGGGATTGCTCGTATTATAGGTCTTGGTGAAATAATGTCAGGTGAATTAGTCGAATTTGCGGAAGGGACTAGAGGTATTGCTCTGAATTTGGAATCCAAAAATGTTGGGATTGTATTAATGGGCGATGGGTTGATGATACAAGAGGGAAGTTTTGTAAAAGCAACAGGAAGAATTGCTCAGATACCCGTGAGCGAGGCTTACTTGGGTCGTGTTATAAATGCTCTCGCTAAACCTATTGATGGGAGAGGCGAAATTGTCGCTTCGGAATCTCGCTTAATTGAATCTCCTGCTCCGGGTATAATTTCCAGGCGTTCCGTGTATGAACCCCTTCAAACAGGGCTTATTTCTATCGATTCGATGATCCCCATAGGGCGCGGTCAGCGAGAGTTAATTATTGGGGACAGACAGACTGGCAAAACAGCAGTAGCCACAGATACAATTCTCAATCAAAAAGGGCAAGATGTAATATGTGTTTATGTAGCTATCGGTCAAAGAGCATCCTCCGTGGCTCAAGTAGTAACTACTTTCCAAGAAGAGGGGGCCATGGAATACACTATTGTAGTAGCCGAAATGGCGGATTCACCCGCTACATTACAATATCTCGCTCCTTATACGGGAGCAGCCCTGGCTGAGTATTTTATGTACCGCGAACGGCATACTTTAATAATTTATGATGATCTCTCCAAACAGGCACAAGCTTATCGCCAAATGTCCCTTCTATTAAGAAGACCCCCGGGCCGCGAAGCTTATCCAGGGGATGTTTTTTATTTGCATTCACGCCTTTTAGAAAGAGCCGCTAAATTAAATTCTCTTTTAGGCGAAGGGAGTATGACCGATTTACCAATAGTGGAGGCTCAATCTGGAGACGTTTCTGCCTATATTCCTACTAATGTAATCTCCATTACAGATGGACAAATATTCTTATCTGCGGATCTATTCAATGCCGGAATTCGACCTGCTATTAATGTGGGTATTTCTGTTTCCAGAGTAGGATCCGCAGCTCAAATTAAAGCCATGAAACAAGTAGCTGGCAAATCAAAATTGGAACTAGCTCAATTCGCAGAGTTACAAGCCTTTGCACAATTCGCCTCTGCTCTCGATAAAACAAGTCAGAATCAATTGGCAAGGGGTCGACGATTACGGGAATTGCTTAAACAATCCCAATCAAACCCTCTACCAGTGGAAGAGCAGGTAGCTACTATTTATACCGGAACGAGAGGATATCTTGATTCGTTAGAAATTGAACAGGTAAAGAATTTTCTGGATGAGTTACGTAAACACCTAAAAGATACTAAACCTCAATTCCAAGAAATTATATCTTCTACCAAGACATTCACCGAGCAAGCGGAAATCCTTTTGAAGGAAGCTATTCAGGAACAGCTTGAACGGTTTTCCCTTCAGGAACAAACATAAATATAGCATGTCTACTCTTATTAGTATAACTCGTGTTAGTAGAAGAGGAATCATTGAGAAAGATTTTTCACTTGATTCATGCACAAAAGTTTTCTTAGTTTTTAGTATAGTTATTTTTTTTAGTATAGTTATTTAAAGAATAGATAGAAAAAAGATTGCGTCCAATAGGATTTGAACCTATACCAAAGGTTTAGAAGACCTCTGTCCTATCCATTAGACAATGGACGCTTTTCTTTTTTATTTTATTCCTTCTTTTATTATTAACTTTTTTCAGAACAAGAGAAAAACAAAAAAACTGTTAGACCAAAATTCTTTTAGGAAAGAAAAACAAATCCATATACCATATACAAATGGATGATACATATATCATAAAGAAAGAATATGGAATGGGCAGTAAGTAGGTATTGAACCCATAACTCCAAGGTTATGAGCTTTGTGAGCTACCACGCAGCTCTACCTTCTTAAACTAAAGAGTGGGGAACTAGTGGATAAAAGGGAGTTGGATATGCCCTCTAGCATATCTATACAAATAGAATAGTCCATTTATACAGAATGGTAAAGAGGGCTCTTCTACGATCATCAATTCCAGAAAACCATACAAATATGAAAGGAAAGGGTATTTTATCCTTACCAACTAGATCTTGTTGCACCCGGTAACAAACATGCATAAACCATTTCTCGAAGTATGTGTCCGGATAGCCCAAAGTCTCGATAGTTAGCTTTAGGTCTTCCGGTTAAAAAACAACGTCGATGAAGGCGTGTAGGTGCACTATTACGTGGTAGGGATTGCAATTTTTCTTGCATTTTCGTTTTTTCGCTCAAACTCAAAGGGGAAACTTTGCTTCTTATTTTATTTTTTGAGGATCGACGAATCAAATGATATTTTTGTTCTAATTTCTTCCGCTTCTTCTCCCTCTGAATCAAACTTTTTTTTGCCATAATGTGCCGTTCCTATTATTACCAAGTATATGGTTCTAATCCTAGATGAAAAAATAAATAGAAAAAAAATCTAAGAAGGGGGATCCTTCCTCTCCATCAAGAGTAATGAACTAGGTTATGATACAGTATAAAAAAATTAACTAAATTAACCAAACTTGCCTGATGTTGAGGCAATCAAGAAAGCTGCATAAGTGAATATATAACCCACGGAAAAGTGGGCTAATCCAACTAATCTTGCTTGCACAATGGAAAGAGCCACGGGCTTATCTCTCCAGCGAATTAAATTAGCCAAAGGTGTGCGTTCATGAGCCCATGCTAAAGTCTCAATTAATTCCTGCCAATATCCACGCCAAGAAATTAAGAACATAAATCCAGTAGCCCAAACAAGATGTCCAAATAAGAACATCCAGGCCCATACCGATAAACTATTCATCCCAAAAGGATTATATCCATTGATAAGTTGTGAAGAGTTTAACCATAGGTAATCTCTTAACCATCCCATCAAATAAGTGGAAGATTCATTAAATTGTGAAACGTTGCCCTGCCATAATGTGATGTGTTTCCAATGCCAATAAAAAGTAACCCATCCAATGGTATTTAACATCTAGAAAACTGCCAAATAAAACGCGTCCCAAGCAGAAATATCACAAGTACCGCCGCGCCCTGGGCCGTCACAAGGAAAACTATACCCGAAATCCTTTTTATCCGGCATTAATTTGGAACCGCGTGCATCTAAAGCACCCTTTACTAAAATCAATGTAGTTGTATGCAAACCTAGAGCAATAGCATGATGAACCAAGAAATCTCCGGGTCCTATTGTTAGGAAAAGCGAATTACTATTCTCATTAACAGCATTCAACCATCCGGGCAACCATATGCTTCGACCTGCATTGAAAGCGGGGCCAGTCGTTGAAGATAAGAGTATATCGAACCCATATGTCGTCTTACCATGAGCAGATTGTATCCATTGGGCAAATATAGGTTCGATCAAGATTTGCTTTTCTGGAGTACCAAAAGCAAGCATGACGTCATTATGAACATAAAGGCCCAAGGTATGGAATCCTAGGAAGAGGCTAGCCCAACTTAAATGAGATATGATAGCTTCTTTATGGTCTAACATTCTTGCCAATACATTATCTTCATTCTGTTCCGGATTGTAATCCCTAATGAAAAAAATAGCTCCATGAGCAAAAGCCCCTGTCATGATGAACCCTGCAATATATTGGTGATGAGTATATAAAGCAGCTTGAGTAGTAAAGTCTTGTGCTATGAATGCATAAGCAGGTAAAGAGTACATATGTTGAGCTACTAAGGAAGTAATAACCCCTAAGGAAGCTAGAGCAAGACCTAATTGAAAATGAATCGAATTATTGATTGTATCATAAAGGCCTTTATGCCCACGTCCTAATCGACCTCCCGGAGGAGTATGTGCTTCTAAAAGATCTTTGATACTGTGCCCAATTCCGAAGTTAGTTCGATACATATGACCAGCAATGAGAAAAATAAATGCAATAGCTAAATGATGATGAGCAATATCGGTCAGCCACAAACTTTGTGTTTGTGGATGGAATCCCCCAAGAAGGGTTAGAATGGCAGTTCCCGCTCCTTGAGTGGTACCAAATAAATGATTACTCGAATCAGGGTTTTGGGCATAAAGATTCCACTGACCCGTCAGAAGGGGACCCAACCCCTGAGGATAGGGTAATACATCTAAGAAATTATTCCATCGAACGTACTCCCCCTGGATCCGGGAATAGCAACATGAACTAAATGTCCTGTCCAGGCCAAAGAACTTACCCCGAAAAGTCCTGACAGATGATGATTGAGACGAGATTCCGCGTTTTTGAACCACGAAAGGCTTGGCTTCCATTTGGGTTGTAGATGTAACCAACCCCCTATTAAGGATAGCGTAGAAAGAAATAATAGAAAAAGAGCTCCAGTATAAAGATCTTCATTGGTGCGCAATCCAATTGTATACCACCACTGATAAACCCCAGAATAGGCGATATTCACTGGACCGGCAGCACCGCCTCGAGTAAAAGCTTCCATGGCGGGTTGACCAAAATGAGGATCCCAAATCGCATGAGCAATAGGTCTTACGTGTAAAGGATCTTGTATCCATGATTCAAAATTTCCTTGCCAAGCTACATGAAACAGATTTCCGGACGTCCATAGAAAGATTATTGCTAACTGCCCAAAGTGAGAAGCAAAAATGTTCTGATAAAGACGTTCCTCAGTAATATCATCATGACTTTCAAAATCATGTGCGGTAGCAATACCAAACCAAATACGACGAGTAGTGGGGTCCTGAGCTAAGCCTTGGCTAAACCTGGGAAATCTTAATTCCATAATGCCTTTCAAATCCTCCTAGCCACTATCCTACTGCAATAATTCTCGCTAAGAAGAATGCCCATGTTGTGGCAATTCCACCCAGAAGGTAATGGGTTACTCCTACAGCACGTCCTTGTATAATGCTCAAGGCTCTAGGCTGAGTAGCAGGAGCAACTTTTAATTTGTTATGAGCCCAAACGATAGATTCAATGAGTTCTTGCCAATAACCACGGCCACTAAATAAAAACATTAAACTGAAAGCCCAGACAAAATGAGCGCCTAAGAAAAAAAGACCATATGCAGATAATGAAGAACCATAAGACTGAATTACTTGGGATGCCTGTGCCCACAAGAAATCTCGGAGCCAACCATTAATCGTAGTGGAACTCTGTGCAAAGTTTCCCCCTGTGATATGAGTTACTATCCCTTGATCACTTACAGTACCCCAAACATCCGACTGCATTTTCCAACTGAAATGGAAAATGACTACCGAAATTGCATTGTACATCCAGAATAGACCTAAGAAAACATGATCCCAGACGGAGACTTGACATGTTCCCCCTCGTCCAGGCCCGTCGCAAGGGAATCGAAAACCAAGATTTGCTTTATCAGGTATCAAACGGGAACTACGAGCAAATAAAACACCTTTCAAAAGTATTAATACAGTCACATGGATGGTAAATGCGTGAATGTGATGGACTAAAAAATCTGCGGTTCCTAATGGAATAGGTAACAAAGCGACTTTGCCGCCTACAGCTACTAACTCGCCACCTCCCCACGTTAAACTGGTACTTGTTGTTGCACCAGGAGCTGTTACGCCAGGCGCCTCAGCATGGATATTTTGTACCCATTGAGCAAAGATGGGTTGTAATTGTATGGCGGTATCCGAAAACATATCTTGGGGACGGCCTAAAGCACTCATGGTATCATTATGAATGTACAAGCCAAAACTGTGAAAACCTAGAAATATACATACCCAGTTAAGGTGGGATATGATTGCATCGCGGTGTCTAAGGACGCGATCTAATAGATCGTTGTATCGAGTAGTTGGATCATAGTCTCTTACCATAAAAATGGCTGCATGTGCAGCAGCGCCAACTATTAGAAATCCGCCAATCCACATGTGGTGTGTGAACAAGGAAAGTTGTGTACCATAGTCAGTAGCTAGGTATGGATAGGGGGGCATAGAGTACATATGATGAGCTACAACAATAGTTGTAGAGCCTAGCATAGCTAGGTTAAGAGATAATTGAGCATGCCATGACGTTGTTAGGATTTCATAGAGACCCTTATGGCCTTGTCCTGTAAATGGGCCTTTATGAGCCTCCAAAATATCTTTAAGTCCATGACCAATACCCCAGTTGGTCCTATACATATGACCAGCGATCAGGAAAAGAATAGCAATAGCTAAATGATGGTGGGCAATATCGCTCAACCATAAGCCACCGGTTATTGGATCTAGTCCTCCGCGAAAAGTAAGAAATTCTGCGTATTTGGACCAATTCAAGGTGAAAAAGGGGGTTGCTCCTTCGGCAAAACTAGGATAAAGTTGAGCCAAAAGGTCACGATTCAAGATAAATTCATGAGGAAGTGGTATCTCTTTAGGATCAACCCCAGCGTCAAGAAATTGGTTAATCGGTAAAGATACATGGATTTGGTGTCCCGCCCAAGAAAGAGACCCAAGTCCTAATAACCCCGCTAAGTGGTGATTCAACATGGATTCTACATCTTGGAACCAGGCCAATTTGGGAGCGGCTTTGTGATAATGGAACCAACCAGCAAAAAGCATTAACGATGCAAAAATCAATGCACCGATTGCGGTACAATAGAGTTGTAACTCACTAGTTATTCCAGATGCTCGCCAAATTCCGATACAGTACTTTTCTACTAAATTCATTAACTTTTTTTCTTTTTTTTTGAAAATGTCTCTGTTTTTTATTGAAGTTTATGACTTCGTTTAGTATGAGATGCCCATATTTTTGGTCTGAACACTAAACGAAGCACAGAGTTTAAATTGCAAAAAATAAATGAAATTGGATTCTTTTTCCTGTTAGAGCAATCAAATCAATATCTGTACTGAACTAATCCAGAATCCTTTTTATTAATCTATTCTTATTCTATATCCTTTAAAAGTAAAAGGTAAAAAGCAGGGGATGATCCGTGAATTAACCTAACCATCAACTAAAAAAAAATATTATGAAAGCATAATAGAAAAGTAGGAAAGACTCTTTGCTTTGATCTATTTATACTCTTCGATTCGAGTATATTGACAATTCTAAAAAACTGCTCATACTATCATTATAGTATAATGACGAGTGGTTTTATATAGCACTAGCGTCTAGTGATGCCCCTATCGTCTAGTGGTTCAGGACATCTCTCTTTCAAGGAGGCAGCGGGGATTCGACTTCCCCTGGGGGTAGGGAGTATTCTAAAAAGAGGTTAATCATAGATTATCATAAATCCTAGAATAAATTCTTCCTGGGTCGATGCCCGAGCGGTTAATGGGGACGGACTGTAAATTCGTTGACGATATGTCTACGCTGGTTCAAATCCAGCTCGGCCCAAAAATCTAGGGCTTCGTGAATATGAACTAAATCCACTTTTTTCTTCCATAAAAAAATATATGATCCATAGAAATAAAGGATAAAGAGAAAAGAAGGGGAAAATTTGTTTCTAAGCTATATCTCTCTGATTGTTTTCTTACAAAGAAAACAGTTTTTCTTATTGAAAGGTGGATTATCAGTTGTTTTTAGGGATAAAAAATCGCGGCATACTAGTTATGCCACTCTCACTATACCCACATATCCTATGTGGGTATAGTAGTATATGATTCATCTATTTCTTAGAGTACGACAGACGAATCTTCTTAGGGTTCTATTTAAGAATAGGTATGCCATACACCCCGCAGGGATTGTAGTTCAATTGGTTAGAGCACCGCCCTGTCAAGGCGGAAGCTGCGGGTTCGAGCCCCGTCAGTCCCGAACTAGGGTTCAATGAATGGAAAAACTCATCTTTCCTTTTTTTCATCAAGAATTTCCCTGAAAAAGGGGGGCAGGAACTCCAGAAAATCATGTAAATTCATTTAAAAATCAGTTTTAGCCCCTGGACTTAATAAAAATTAGGAAAAACACCTCTGATAAGTGTAGCTAGACCCCTGGAAATTATGAAAATAATATTATAGACCCTGTAATGGGTTGAGTTCATTATTTTAGCCCTGTTTAGTATTTAATTTAGAAAATTGAATATGTAACTAGTGTTTAAAAATTAAAAAGTGGGACAAACATAATTGTCAAAATTAATTAAAAACTTTCTCAGTACTTAGAAAACTTTGGAGTGAGATAAAAATATACTTTGGGCTGAAATGAATCTGTTTCATTTATTAATCACATTATAGGGACACATTTTTAAGTAAAGAATAGCTATAGAAAAATAGGGAAAATAATTATGAAATAGTTTACATCAGAGGCCAAGGTCAAAATATGTTATTCAATTATTTAGGACCAAAACCTATACTGTTTAGATGATGTGTATTACTAATTTCATAATAAAATACACAATTATGCATAGGAATATAAATCTGAAAATATAGCAACTAGTAAATGATAAATGGAGTTTTTAAAATTCAAAGAGTTCAGTTTAGGGTTGATAGAAATTATGAAGGCACATATGGAGAAGAAAAATACTTTTCTTACATACTTGGTAGTTTAATATAAGGAATTTATTTAAAACTGAAACACACACACATATATATATATATAGTATGTAAGTATAAATATGAACACCAAAGTAGGAATCATACACATATAAATAAAAGTGTGTGCAAGCCACAGATCAACACACAAAGTAACCACAACACATATAATGGTGAATGAATTTCATAAATATGAATGTGTGGTTTGTATGAAGTAAGAAGTGTGAACTATGTCTTATGATTGTTGTTTTTCTTTTGCTATGTGTGATGGTATGAAGTAAAACCTGTTCAAGAGCAAGTTATTCCTTTCCAAGATCAGGACTACCCATTTCAAGAGCAGCAAGAAGGAGGCAAGTGTCCTTGACCACTTTGATCCTATGCTAGGATGTGTAGATAGAATTATTTGCATTGTCAAATGAAATATGAAACCCATGCTAGGAAAGTTTCCCTAGAATTGCATTACCTTGTTTCCTTGTAGCTTGGGTTGGGATTTATTTTACCATGTCATTTATTTACATGCATTTGCTTAGCCATGCTTAGAATGGGATATTTGGAAAATGAGATTATAAGTTTATATTACCATACTCTTGAATGAGACATTGTAAGTTATGTAGAGGTAGGGATCAAGGCAAGTTGGATGTTTTGGTTGTGTGCTGGGTGCACGAGACTTGGGTTTGTGTTTAGTACTTGCCTGGATCCTAAGGACCGGTTCAAGGAGCATGTAACCCGGCTTTACAGTGCCAACCACATGCTGAGATGGGGCAGCTTGGCCAATTAATTAGGTGTATCCCCGGCGTAGTATGGGTGTGTTGGATGGTGCGGGGAGTAGGTGTCAGCTGGACTACCATATGAACCGCAAGGCTCAAGAGGGGGCCACTGCAGCGGGGTTGGAGCCTCCTGTATGCTGTTAGGGGTGAAACCTCAGTGGGCCCAAGCTCGTCGGGAATCCCTTTGTAAAGGCTTCGTAGTGATCTCCTGGCTGCACACCTGGGAAGTGTGAATGTGGATCGTAGCCACTGGCATAATGGAGGTTCTTTTAGTCCACCCGGCAACGGGGGATGAAATCACTACATGTGGGTACAGTGGTACAAACTCTGCAGAGTCAAAACTGTCTTGACAGCCGTGCTCACGGTCAAGAGCGGCCTGGACTTATTCATGATTAGGGGATTGATGGTTTTGGAAGTTAAGCGGGGAGCTTAACATTGGAAATGATGTTATGGTTATTGGATTATGATAATGGGTTGGGAGATTGGGACCATTTCACCTGTGTAGTAATGTAGGTGCTTAATAAGCTAAGGTGATAGGTATTAATTGCGTAGTGCTTTAACCATGAGTTCAACCTCTCTTTGTTCTAGCCATGCATGATATAATTTTCCCACACTTGCTGAGTACCATTGGTACTCAACCTTGCATATTTGTTGGTTTATATTGCTGCTCAGGTCAAGATAATGAGGTGGTGTTTAACGACCAAGATTTTGGACCCGAGGAAGGATTTTAGGTTCATGAAGACCCCCGGGCAACGCCTGTGATGGAGCCCTAAAGAATAATATTCCGCTACTAGTTTATTTACTTGTGATGAACTTATTATTGTCCATCGAGACATTTACTATGTAAGACTTACTTATATTCGACACCTGGCTTGTAATAAATGATGCTTCACTATTTGTCATCACATGTATGAGAAAATGATCCTGGCATACATGTGATATTCACTTGGTTGTTCTTCGGAAAAACCGGGTGTGACAGAGGTGGTATCAGAGCCAAGGTTGCCCGTAGGAACGTGGACCTAGGTAGAAATGGACGTATTTAAGGGCCCTATTTTCTTAAAAACTATTTTCCAAGGTGTGGGTGGAAAAGTGTTATTAAAGGAGTCATTTTCTTCATCTTACCCCAACTTTCATTCAAAATAGGATTTTTGTTTAAAAAGTTTATCTAACCTAATTTTTAAATTCTTTTTGTTTTAGATGGTTCGCATGATTCGCACTGCTCGCAAGTCCACGGGAGGGAGAGTTCCCGTAGTTGCCCTTGCCGAAAGAGAGGAGAGTCGCCCAGTGACGTACCTTTCCTACGGATTGGCAGTAGGAGACTTGTTGCGCCGTCTTCGGCGTATGCTCGAAGCCGCCGGCAATACGGGCAAGCTAATCATCCACTATAACTCCACCAGGACCATCCGTGAGAAGAGGGAAGAATGGAGTTCAGAAATGAGGATAATACACGAAAATCAGCTGCTTAAGATCCACCACTCTCCAGCTAGTAGAGCAACACAGGTCGATGCGGAGAAAGATGTCACCTGGGAGGCCATCACCTGCCAGAGTCACATCTATCGTCGCCACTTGGACAAAACTGAGTACATGTATGTCCTCCAACGTGAGAGTGGTACCACGGAGTACAAATACCCACCAGTGCAGCAAGGGACTTCCCATGAGCACATGGACTTGTGCTTGGAGGATGCGGCTATGCTCAGCACTCGACTGCAGGAGTGTCAACAAGAGCTTCAGGATGTCCGAGACACCCTGAAGGACACGGATGCGTTGCTGCGAGCTTGCTTAAAGGTGAGAGAAAGAGGAGATGGGAATGAACTGTGCGTCACCGTGAATGATACATGGACTCCTGACTCCCCGGATCGCCGAGCAATCAGGCGTCGTCGCACTTCTCCCCCAGCAGCCTCCCCACCCAAAGCAGAGTCAGAAGGTAGCCGAAATGAGGAGGAAGATCCCGAGGAGCCAGCTCAAGAGGACGAGTAGTGTAGAGTCTTTCCCCTAGCTAGCAAGAGGTCGAGTAGTCGAGTCGTTACGTAGTTAATGGTGTGATAATGCTTGGTGTGTGACGTGAGTTGTGGAAGCCATGAGCAATTGTCCACAGCCTCGTCTTCAGATTGTTTTGCTTTGGTGTGTAAACCCACAGGAAATAATAGTGCATTTATTTGGTGTGAGATATAAACCCTCGTAAAATTTTAACAAAGCCTCAACACCTCAAAGTACCAACAAATGAAAGTAGTAAGATGATACTAAATGGTATCAAATTAACATTTGTTGATTCTGCCAGATGGCCGGAAGAGGAAAAGGACGTGCTGCCAACCCCGCCAACAACAATGATGAGGCATGCAACCCTCATCTTTCTGGAGGCCAGGACCGGGTGGTCGCCGTGAAGAAGTTGATCCTCTCCACCAAATGTTGGAGAATCAAAATCAGCTCATCCAGAACTTGACTCAAGTGGTGGCTAACTTGCATCAAGTTCCACCTACACAAGCTGCACCACGTCAACCAAGGTTGAGTGAGTTTCTAGGAACTCAACCTCCAAAGTTTGCAAGTGCTGCTGAACCTCTGGAGGCAGATGATTGGCTGAAGACCATTGAAAGTAAGATGAGGATAATACAATGCCAAGGGTATGAGAGGGTGCTGTTTGCCTCTCATCAATTGCATGGACCTGCTGCTGATTGGTGGACCGCCTACGTGGCCGCCCATCATGACCCTGAGAACATCACTTGGGAAGAGTTCAAGCGTAGCTTCCGCAACCACTACATCCCAAGAGGTGAACTCAAAAACAAGAGGAAAGAGTTTCTGGGACTGCAGCAGGGAAACATGATGGTGAGGGAATATCTCACTAAATTTACTCAACTATCCCGTTATGCTCCACGAGACATAGAGACTGATGAGCAGAAACAAGATTGTTTCGTGGAAGGACTTACCGCAGAGATTCAGTGTGCAATGTCCTCCAATGAGTATGAAAGCTTTCAAAAGATGGTGGACAGAGCATTTGTGGTGGAAAGGAAGCTAAAGGCCCTGGAAAATGAGAATAAGAGGAAGGCGGGTGGTCACATCAGGCCTCAGGGAGCAACACCCGCCCACGTATGATGCAGCAACCTACGGGGCAGACGAGCCGTGCTGCAGTACCCTATTCAGCACCAAGAGGGTACAACCCAAACTACAGGCCTCCCGCAGCACCAGCACAGCCGCCACGTCAGTTTGTGCAGCAGCCTCGCCCCGCATATCCACCTCGACCAGCAGTGCAAGGACCCCCAAACCAACCCCAAGACAACAAGGGCCAGGCATCTAAGATTGGGGTGCAATGTTTCAGCTGTGGTGAAGTGGGGCACTACGCCCATAAATGCCCAAAGAAGAAGCCTGCGCCGCCACAACAGCAGAATGTATTGAGAGGACGGGTGAACCATGTCACTATGGAGGAAGCACAAGAGGCACCCGACGTGGTAGTTGGTAAGTTTCCTGCCAATTTACACCTTGCAACTCTGCTGTTTGATTCTGGTGCTACCCACTCGTTCATTTCTCAAGGGTTTGTTAAGAAGCATGACCTAACAACCACACAAATGAACCATATGCTAGCGGTAAACTCTCCAGGTGGAGAAATAAGGACAAGACATGTGTGTCCCAAAGTGAACCTAGACATTAATGGGGTAGTATTTACGGCTAACCTCATAGTGATAGATTCACAAGGGATAGATATTATTTTGGGTATGGATTGGTTGACCAAACATAAAGGAATCATCCATTGTTCGACCAGAACGGTGGAACTAACTCACCCCAGTGGCACAAGAGTAAAGTTCATAACGATACACGAGCCTAGGAGGGACATTAAATTAAATCAAGTGGAGGTGAAAGTTGAGGAAATCAGGACTATCAGGGAATATCCAGATGTTTTTCCGGAGGAGTTGCCAGGTATGCCTCCTGACCGTGACGTGGAATTCGCAATTGAGCTAGTACCGGGAACAGCCCCGATATACAAGAGACCTTATCGAATGGACTCCAAGCAGCTAGAAGAGCTCAAGGATCATTTGAGAGAATTGACGGAGAAGGGGTATATTCGCCCTAGTTCCTCACCATGGGGAGCTCCGGTGATATTTGTGCCTAAGAAAGACGGAACCCAAATGTTATGCGTGGATTACCGTGCCTTGAATGAGGTAACCATTAAGAACAAGTATCCATTACCCCGCATTGAAGACTTGTTTGATCAGTTGAGGGGAGCTTGTGTGTTCTCGAAAATTGATCTCAGGTCGGGATACCACCAACTCAAGATAAGGCAATCTGATATTCCCAAGACAGCTTTCGTATCTCGGTACGGACTGTATGAATACACTGTCATGCCTTTCGGGCTAACCAATGCCCCGGCATATTTCATGTACCTCATGAACAAGGTATTCATGGAATATTTGGACAAATTTGTGGTGGTTTTCATAGATGATATTCTCGTCTTCTCCAAAGATGAAGAAGAACATGAGAAACATCTAAGGTTGGTGTTACAGAGGCTGAGAGACCACCAACTATATGCCAAGTTGAGCAAGTGTGAGTTCTGGCTGAAGAGAGTTCCCTTTTTAGGACATATAATCTCGGAGGGAGGAATCTCCGTAGATCCCGCCAAAATCGAGGATATCCAGAAGTGGAAGACCCCTGAAAATGTCGGGGAAGTTCGAAGCTTCTTGGGATTGGCTGGATACTATCGACGGTTTATTGAGGGATTCTCCAAGATCTCGAGACCTCTCACCAAACTGTTGGAAAAGGGAATCACATTCACCTGGACGCCACAGTGCGATACGAGCTTTCAGGAGCTAAAGAAGAGATTGACAACAGCCCCAGTGTTGGTTATGCCAGATATGCAGAAGAATTTCACAGTGTACTGCGATGCCTCTGGGAATGGGTTGGGATGTGTTCTCATGCAAGAAGGACATGTCGTGGCATATGCATCCCGGCAGCTTCGGAAGCACGAGAAGAACTATCCTACACATGACCTAGAACTAGCTGCAGTGGTACACGCGTTGAAAATTTGGCGGCACTATTTGATGGGGAAGAGGACAGAGATATATACGGATCATAAGAATTTGAAGTACATATTCACACAGCCAGATCTCAACCTCTGACAAAGGAGATGGTTAGAGCTAATCAATGACTTTGATGTGGGCATCAACTATCATCCCGGGAAAGCAAACGTCGTGGCCGATGCTTTGAGTCGGAAAGTGCAGGTCAATAAGTTGAGCTTGAAGGACATGCCCGCAGAATTGAAGGACGAGGTTATAAGGCTCAATCTATGTCTAGTAAATAGTGGTGAAGCCATCGCCATGGAAGTGGACTCCACACTCGAGCAAGACATACGCGAGGGCCAAAAGAATGATGAGAAGATACAAGAGATCAGACAGCTCATTAAGGAAAATAAAGCTCCTGGTTTTAGAGAGGATGAACAGGGAACGGTGTGGCACGGGAAAAGGATCTGTGTGCCAGAAGTAAAGGAGATCCGTGAATTAATTTTGAAGGAGGCTCACGATTCTGACTATTCCATTCATCCTGGGAGTACGAAGATGTACCAGGACCTCAAGAGCAGGTATTGGTGGTATGGCATGAAGCGAGATGTCGCGGAACATGTTGCCCTATGTGACACATGTCAGTTGGTGAAAGCAGAACATCAACGACCCGCGGGATTGCTGCAACCACTCAAAGTGCCTGAATGGAAGTGGGAAGAAATCAGCATGCATTTTGTCGTGGGATTGCCTAGGACCCAATCCGGGTATGATTCAATATGGGTCATTATTGATCGGCTAACCAAGGTAGCTCATTTCATTCCTGTGAAAGAAAGCTACAGCGGATCCAAATTGGCAGAATTGTACATGTCAAGGATTGTGTGTTACCATGGAGTGCCAAAGAAGATAGTGTCGGACCGAGGGACACAGTTCACCTCGAGGTTTTGGCAAAAGTTGCATGAAACCATGGGAACCCATCTGAGTTTCAGCTCTGCCTATCATCCCCAAACTGACGGGCAGACGGAGAGAACCAATCAGATCCTTGAAGATATGTTAAGGGCATGTGCACTCAAAAACAATAGGAGTTGGGACAAGAACTTACCGTATGCGGAGTTTTCCTATAACAACAGCTATCAAGCTAGTATGAAAATGTCACCGTTTGAATCTTTGTATGGAAGGAAGTGCAGAACTCCCCTATTTTGGAACCAAACAGGAGAAAGTAAAGTGTTTGGTCCAGAAGTGCTACAAGAAGCCGAGGCGAAGGTGAGGGAGATTCGCAACAACTTGAGGATAGCACAAACACGCCAGAAGAGTTATGCTGATGTACGAAGAAGAGAGCTCGTTTTCAACGTGGGAGACTATGTTTATCTCAAGGTGTCCCCTATCAGAGGACTTCGTCGGTTCAAGGTGAAAGGGAAGTTGTCACCTCGATACATCGGACCCTTTCAAGTGTTGGAAAGAAAAGGCGAAGTGGCGTACCAACTAGAGTTACCGGCTCATCTATCGGACGTGCACGATGTATTCCATGTGTCACAACTCAAGAAATGCCTGAGGACACCTGAAGAGGTGTTACCCATGAATGAAGTGGATGTAGCTGAAGATTTGTCTTATGCCGAACAACCATACAAGATTTTGGAGACAATGGAACGCCTCACCAGAAATAAAAGAATCTGAATGTGCAAGGTGCAGTGGAAGCATCACTCAGAAGAGGAAGCCACCTGGGAACGGGAAGATGAGCTCAAGGCACAATTTCCGGAATTGTTTTCTTAGAAACACCAATCTCGAGGACGAGATTTCTTTTAAGGGGGGTAGAGCTGTAACACCCCAAATTTTGATTCAAAACCCTAAACCATGTTCAGAGGGGAATTTAAAAATTTTTGGACGTGTTGCATGTTTTGCAAAAATTCAAATTCAAACTGGAATTCAAATTAGACTCAAAACAGAAAAGAAATGGAAAAAGAAAAAGAGAAAACGGGAAAAACAGGCCAGTGGGCCGAAACCCGCCAACCGGCCCAATTTCCCCCGCGCCAGCCCGCGGCCGCGCGCCCGCGCTATCCCTCACAGACAGGTGGGACCCACCTGTCATCCCTAACCCCGCGACCCCGGACTCTCCCGCGCGCGCGCGATCTTAACCGATCGGAATACCGCGTCCCTCAGCCCGAATTCCGGTCCCAGAAGAATCAAACTCGATCACAACTGACCCACCGCCCTTCCCCGGCTATAAAAACCCCAGCCCCGATCGATTTTTCCCACGCGATCGCCGATTTTTACTCCGGTGAGCACCGAGACTTCGCCAGTGAATTCTGGCCGATCTAAGCTCGGAAACTCTGATCTAACTCGCTGGTCTTGATCCACCGCCTCCGGGGAGCTTTGCAGGTGCAGAAAACTCGGAGAATTACGGTGTAAACATAGCGCCGACGAGCTTCGCCGTGGTTTTTCCTCGGACCTCGCCGCCGATCACTTTCCAGGACCCCCGAGCTCAAGAAAACCCCCGAGGTGAGATCCCTGACCTCCCCTCTACCGATCTATGCCATAAGATCACAGTTCTAGGCAGAATTCTCGCGGATCCAAAACTTTCCGGCGAGATTGCCGCTTCCCGCCGCCGTGCGCCGCCGGCAGCGCCGCCCGCGCTCGATCAGAGCGACGTGGCCGCTTGTGCGCCGTTTATTTTAAATCGCACGGTAGACTTTAAAACCCCGCGTACCGATTCGATGTTATAATCTCAGCCGTCGGTTTAAAATCGGACGGTCCACGTCAGCCCCGCATTATAAAGACTGGAATTCTTACGTGCTACCCCCTGGGGTTCTCTAGAATTGAGAGCTAGCCCCGAAAACTTCAGATCTAGCCCCTGGAACTCCAGAAAATCATGTAAATTCATTTAAAAATCAGTTTTAGCCCCTGGACTTAATAAAAATTAGGAAAAACACCTCTGATAAGTGTAGCTAGACCCCTGGAAATTATGAAAATAATATTATAGACCCTGTAATGGGTTGAGTTCATTATTTTAGCCCTGTTTAGTATTTAATTTAGAAAATTGAATATGTAACTAGTGTTTAAAAATTAAAAAGTGGGACAAACATAATTGTCGAAATTAATTAAAAACTTTCTCAGTACTTAGAAAACTTTGGAGTGAGATAAAAATATACTTTGGGCTGAAATGAATCTGTTTCATTTATTAATCACATTATAGGGACACATTTTTAAGTAAAGAATAGCTATAGAAAAATAGGGAAAATAATTATGAAATAGTTTACATCAGAGGCCAAGGTCAAAATATGTTATTCAATTATTTAGGACCAAAACCTATACTGTTTAGATGATGTGTATTACTAATTTCATAATAAAATACACAGTTATGCATAGGAATATAAATCTGAAAATATAGCAACTAGTAAATGATAAATGGAGTTTTTAAAATTCAAAGAGTTCAGTTTAGGGTTGATAGAAATTATGAAGGCACATATGGAGAAGAAAAATACTTTTCTTACATACTTGGTAGTTTAATATAAGGAATTTATTTAAAACTGAAACACACACACATATATATATATAGTATGTAAGTATAAATATGAACACCAAAGTAGGAATCATACACATATAAATAAAAGTGTGTGCAAGCCACAGATCAACACACAAAGTAACCACAACACATATAATGGTGAATGAATTTCATAAATATGAATGTGTGGTTTGTATGAAGTAAGAAGTGTGAACTATGTCTTATGATTGTTGTTTTTCTTTTGCTATGTGTGATGGTATGAAGTAGAACCTGTTCAAGAGCAAGTTATTCCTTTCCAAGATCAGGGCTACCCATTTCAAGAGCAGCAAGAAGGAGGCAAGTGTCCTTGACCACTTTGATCCTATGCTATGATGTGTAGATAGAATTATTTGCATTGTCAAATGAAATATGAAACCCATGCTAGGAAAGTTTCCCTAGAATTGCATTACCTTGTTTCCCTGTAGCTTGGGTTGGGATTTATTTTACCATGTCATTTATTTACATGCATTTGCTTAGCCATGCTTAGAATGGGATATTTGGGAAATGAGATTATCAGTTTATATTACCATACTCTTGAATGAGACATTGTGAGTTATGTAGAGGTAGGGATCAAGGCAAGTTGGATGTTTTTGTTGTGTGTTGGGTGCACGAGACTTGGGTTTGTGTTTAGTACTTGCCTGGATCCTAAGGACCGGTTCATGGAGCATGTAACCCGGCTTTACAGTGCCAACCACATGCTGAGATGGGGCAGCTTGGCCAATTAATTAGGTGTATCCCCGGCGTAGTATGGGTGTGTTGGATGGTGCGGGGAGTAGGTGTCAGCTGGACTACCATATGAACCGCAAGGCTCAAGAGGGGGCCACTGCAGCGGGGTTGGAGCCTCTTGTATGCTGTTAGGGGTGAAACCTCAGTGGGCCCACGCTTGTCGGGAATCCCTTTGTAAAGGCTTCGTAGTGATCTCCTGGCTGCACACCTGGGAAGTGTGAATGTGGATCGTAGCCACTGGCATAATGGAGGTTCTTTTAGTCCACCCGGCAACGGGGGATGAAATCACTACATGTGGGTACAGTGGTACAAACTCTGCAGAGTCAAAACTGTCTTGACAGCCGTGCTCACGGTCAAGAGCGGCCTGGACTTATTCATGATTAGGGGATTGATGGTTTTGGAAGTTAAGCGGGGAGCTTAACATTGGAAATGATGTTATGGTTATTGGATTATGATAATGGGTTGGGAGATTGGGACCATTTCACCTGTGTAGTAATGTAGGTGCTTAATAAGCTAAGGTGATAGGTATTAATTGCGTAGTGCTTTAACCATGAGTTCAACCTCTCTTTGTTCTAGCCATGCATGATATAATTTTCCCACACTTGCTGAGTACCATTGGTACTCAACCTTGCATATTTGTTGGTTTATATTGCTGCTCAGGTCAAGATAATGAGGTGATGTTTAACGACCAAGATTTTGGACCCGAGGAAGGATTTTAGGTTCATGAAGACCCCCGGGCAACGCCTGTGATGGAGCCCTAAAGAATAATATTCCGCTGCTAGTTTATTTACTTGTGATGAACTTATTATTGTCCATCGAGACATTTACTATGTAAGACTTACTTATATTCGACACCTGGCTTGTAATAAATGATGCTTCACTATTTGTCATCACATGTATGAGAAAATGATCCTGGCATACATGTGATATTCACTTGGTTGTTCTTCGGAAAAACCGGGTGTGACAATAATGTGGCCTAGGAAAGATATTTCCTTTAGCCAAAATTGACACTTGTTGAGCTTGGCATATAATTGATGCTCACGCAACTTCTGCAAGGTCAATCTCAGATGTTCTTCATGCTCCTCCTCACTTTTTGAATACACCATAATGTCATCGATGAAAACCATGACGAACTTGTCCAAGTACTCCATGAAGACCTTGTTCATAAGGTACATGAAGTATGCGGGTGCATTTGTCAACCCAAACGACATAACGGTATATTCATACGAACCATACCGTGTCCGAAAGGCTGTCTTAGGTATATTGGAGGGCTTAATCTTCAGCTGGAAGTATCCCGACCAAAGATCAATCTTGGAGAATACTTGGGCTCCATTCATTTGGTCGAACAAGTCCTCTATACGGGGCAGAGGGTATTTGTTCTTGATTGTTACCTCGTTGAGAGACCTATAGTCCACGCACATCCTTTGGGTTCCATCCTTCTTGTCTACGAAGAGCACCGGGGCTCCCCATGGTGACGAGCTTGGACGGAGAAAACCCTTTTCCAACTGTTCTTGAATTTGCTTCTTGAGTTCAACTAGCTCGTTGACGGGCATCCTATAGGGTCTCTTGGCTATGGGTGCAGTTCCGGGTACCAAATCGATGGCAAACTCGATGTCCTAGTCAGGTGGCATACCTGGAAGCTTTTCCGGGAATATGTCCGAAAATTCCTGAACCACTGGGATGTTGTCCAATGTTGTTCCTTCGATGTGGTTCAAATTCGCCCATTCGGTTATTTGCTGGGCTGACTCAAACTCGACACGAATACCGTGCTCGTTTGTCAACTTCACGCTTCTCTCAGCACATTGGATTACTCCGTTGTGCTTGCTTAGCCAATCCATTCCGAGTATGATGTCAATCCCTTGGGAGTCCAAGACAATAAGGTTGGCAAGGAAGTTTACCCCCTTATTTTAAGGCTTACTTTAGGACATACTATATTAGTCCTCATTTCTCCGCCGGGAGAATTAACTAACATAGCACATTCTAAGTGGGATACGGGTAGATGATGTTTGGCAACGTATTTGGATGATATGAAGGAATGCAATGCTCCAGAATCAAATAAAATGGTGGCTGGGTTGGAGTTGGCAAAGAACATACCAATTACGACGTCCTCAGCCTGTTGTTCTTCCTCGGCAGTGACATGGTTCACGTGGCCGCGAGCATAGTTCTGCTGTCCACGGTTCCCTTGATTGTCTCCTCCGTTCGGTCGTGGGTTCTGCTTGGGCACGTTACCTTACTGTCCAGGGCCTCTCCTCGGGCACTGGTTCGCGAAGTAGCCTACCTCCCCACATGCAAAGCATGCCCTATTGCCTACGGCAGCAGGTGCGTTGGGGCGGGGGTTTTGAACTGTGACACCCTCATCTCAGGTGTCAGCATATGTTCATGTTTTATGAAGAAGAAAAACATTTTAAGAAAATAAGGAACAGAGACAAGTATCAAAAAGATAGCCAATAATGCTCTCCGAGAGCGCCGAAGGCAACTTCCACGACCAGCAGACCACGTGGTGTGTTCGGAACTCATTCCCGAGAGATAGGGAGAGGTCCGACGCTAAACTGGATACGTGGCAGGCTCGGGGGTCACCTCCGCAATTGGAAAGAGGTCCGACCCTGTGGGACACGTGCTGCCGTGGAGATAGCCTCTACGGAAGAAGCAAAGGCATTTTTCATAGGACACGTGTCATCCGCGGAGCTAGTCCTCACGGAAATAAGAGGACCAGTTGCGGGGGACACGTGTCAATCTCGGAGCTCATCTCAGAGAAGTCCGGATCTATTGAACACGTGTCGCCACCGGAGCTTATCTCCGGAGGTCCGTCACTGCTGGACACATGTCGACCTCGGGGCATGTCCCTGAGGGAAGGAAAGGCGGAAAGACCGGCACCCACACGTGGCGTGCGCGGAGCTCGTCTCCGAAGAAGAGGGAGGTCTCGCTCGTGACACGCGGCACAACCGGAGCTCGTCTCTGTGGGAGAAGAGATACCAGGCTCGGAAGGACACGTGGAGCTTCCGGAGCTCATCACCGCGGAGGTAACGAGTCTGGAGCGGTTTTTACGCGTGAAGATACCGGTACGCAACGGAAACCGATCTAAACTCCACGATGTTACCGAAGATAAGACGTCAGGATCTAACAAAGATCTGAATAAGACTCTTATTTGGGATCCAATCAGATTAGGACTCTTCTCTTCCCGATTATAAATAGAACCCGAAACCTCTGGCCGAAACTACGAACTTCTCTTTCAACTCCTGAGCCGACGACTTAGCGCTCTAGCCCTAACTCGCCGAGCAAAACATCGCCGAAGCGCAACAAGGGAGATCATCGGGGAAGAACCGAGTGGTCTGAGGAGAACCTCAAAGTCAAGAAGAGCGTGAGGTAGGACTTCAATACCACCTTACGACATCATGTTGTTCATCTCTTTGCATCTGTTCTTCGATTCCTTTCGAACAGAAGCCTTTTCGTGGACAGATCACTCGATGATCAGTTTGATCTAAAAACAAGATCATCGCCACGACCAACTTTGATCCGAATACCTCTGACCGTGCAAGCCATGCAAGAACACGTACAGATCAATCTAATCATAGGATAGCATGCATGTGCATCATTGCATCTAGTTTAGGGTTTTGCGCATGATATTGATTGTTGTGAATCTTGTATGCACGTGAATCCTACAATAGCAGGACAGGTTCAGGAAGCTGTCTACGACGAGCTGCAGCAACAAGGTTTTGAGAATCAAGAACAACCGGAACCACAAGAACAAGGCAAGTGCTCCTTGACCATGTTGATCCTATGTTTTGGGTAAAACTATTTTGTTTTGCGAAAAGGTGTGTGTGCTGAGTCAAACATGATGGGAAACCCTTTTATAGGAGTTTACTAGTTTTGGTTAAACCACCCTTGTCACCTGGGAAGTTTTATGAGTCGGGTATGGTTTTTGTTTTATGCTTCGCTAAGTCCATGGGATTGGGAAGCGAGATAGATGTGTCTAGCTAACTGCACTCATAATAATAATGAGAAACTGATGTTAATAATGAACATGGATCGGAGGGGGATCTAGGCAAGCCTGGGTTTGTGTATGAGGTAGCATGAGATGGTGGTTTTGCTTGCCGCAGATCTAAGGACCGGTTCATGCATGCACATGCCAGGATAACAGTGCCACCACAAGGCCAAGTATGGGTGCGGCTTAGCTGATAATTAGGTAAGTTGCTAGAGTGTTATGGACTGTGGAAGGCGCGGGGAATGGGAGTCGAGTAAGGACTGCCCTGGGAACTGCATGGCACAAGAGGGGGCCCGTGGGTGGGAGAATTGGAGATTCTAGCCTGCCGGTGAAACCTTAGTGAGTCCATACATCTAGTAACCCCTTTGTAAAGGCTATTTTGTGATCTCTTGACCATACACTGACGGATGTGTACTGGTATAATGGAGGTTCTGCAGTCGCCGACGGGTGACAAAATCACAAACTTGTGGGTAAAGAGGTGCAAACTCTGCAGAGTTATTAAAACTATCATGATAGCCGAGCTTACGGTTACGAGCACCTGGCTAAACTGCCATGATTAGATGGGATGTTTACTGGGATGGTTATCGGAATGGTCATTGGGAAGGTTCTTGGTTATGGATATTGATTGTGGTTCGGTTTGAGATTGTTGAGTCCGGATGATGAGATGTTTGTATGACTGGTGGGTCATAACATGAGATTGGTCTCAGTGTGAGACGAGGTTGTTTTATGAGAAGAGATGGTAGCGAATACGAGGAGATATTCGTGAGTATGAGTAAAGGATTGGTTAATGTTCGGATGGAACATGGGAAGTGATGGAGGTATGTTGGTAATTTAATACATGCTGGGACTACATTCATCTAAAGTTAAGTTGCTGTTTTATCATGATTTTATAAATTTGCTTTTCTGCAAATAAGCCTTTTATTACCTACCTTGTTATGAACTGCATACCATGTGTTATTCCCGCACTTGCTGAGTACATCATTGTGCTCAAACTTGCATTATTATTTCTTCATCAACAGCAAGAGAAGGCTATTATGAAGACCGAGTAGAGCATTATGGCGTGTGATATGTTCTCAACCTTGCCTGTGGAGGGAATAGAGATGGAGCCACTTCTGCTTAGTTTTGCTTCCGCATTAGTTTTTGCTTCCGCATTTAAATAAAGATTTCCGCTGCGTAGAAATAAAGACTTCCGCTGTGAGCATGAGTCCAAGACTCATGAGGTGTTGTAATAAACTCTGTTATTCGTGGTAATATATAATCTGAATTCAGTTTGTGGAAAGTATGTGTATGTGTGATGAACATCCTGGGCACACATATGCATTAGTTCTCGGTTCCGTGGCTTTCCACAGAATTGAGGGCGTCACAGATTGGTATCAGAGCCACGGGTTGACAGTAGGTTACATGCCTAAAGATAGAAGCCTTAGATTGATATTAGAGCCACGGGTTGACAGCAAGTTACACCCCTGAATAGGAGTCATAGGTAGCTAAGCCACACTGACCAAAGGAAGCATCCTAGGGTGAATAACTTAGATTGGCTTTGAAACCACCTTGGCATAGGAAACCATCCTTGAATAGGAGTTGAGTGAGCCCTTGTGATGATTATTTGTGAATATGTGCTTAGTGTGAGTCGTGGGACGTCTTAAAAACATTGTCCATATCCACACGTAAGAAGGAAGAGGAGTGAAATGCTTCGGCACTTGATCACATCCTCATAAGGACTAATATATATAGTCCAACTCCCCTCGATGCATATAGTTGAAAGGACCTATCTAACCTTCTAACCTTCTATTCTATTTCGTTCCCCCTCACAGATGGTGAGAGGAAACACCAGCCGAAGGAACGTCCAGGAAGATGACCACGAGGAAGTTCCTGCCAACCCCGGAGCTGGCGAAAACAACCTAGAAAGGTTGATGGCCATGCAAAACCAGCTTATGCAAACCATGATCCAAAGTTTGGGTCAGTTGCAGGCCAACCAACACCCCGTTCCGGCACCACCGCCACCACCACCGCCGGCTCATAACAGGTTGGGAGAGTTCATGAGGACTCGACCACCCACCTTTGCTCAAGCAAGCGATCCAATGGAGGCCGATGATTGGTTGAAATCCATGGAGAAAAAGCTTGCCATTGTTCAGTGCAACGACCGAGAGAAGGTTCTCTTTGTGTCGCACCAACTGATGGGAGCAGCTGCTGACTGGTGGGATGCCTTGAGCAACGCCCATTCCAACCCGGAGACAATCACTTGGACTGAGTTCAAGGAAAGTTTCCGCTCCCACTACATCCCTGTTGGCGTAATGATGCTCAAGAGGCAGGAGTTTGAAGGTCTCCGCCAAGGGCAGAAAAGTGTGAACGAATACCTCAACAAGTTCATACAACTGTCCCGGTATGCCCCTGAAGATGTCAACTCAGATCAGAGGAAGCAGTACCTGTTCATGAGAGGGTTGAACAATGAGATCCAAGTTCAGCTCCTCAACAATGACTACGTAAGCTTCCAGAAGCTGGTTGATAAGGCTATTGTGGTGGAAAACAAGATCCGAGAGATCGAGCGCGAGTGCAAAAGGAAGATCCCATACCAGCCCCAAGGGAGCAACGTACGACCTAGATACATGCCTCCTGCACCGCAGTATGGATCGACCACTCCTACGTACCGCCCTGGTCAGCCACCACAGCAACGGCTTGTTGCACCGGCACCTCGTGTGCCCATGCCTCTTGCGCCCCGGCCTAACAATGGCGCTCCTGTTCAAAACCCCCACCCCAACGTACCTGCTGCCGTAGGCAACAGGGCATGCTTTGCATGCGGGGAAGTAGGCCACTTCGCTAACCAGTGCCCGAAGAGAGGCCCTGGACAGCAAGGTAACGTGCCCAAGCAGAATCAGCGACCAAACGGAGGGGACAACCAAGGGAACCGAGGACCACAGAACTATGCTCGTGGCCACGTTAACCATGTCACTGCTGAGGAAGCACAACAGGCTGAGGACGTCGCAATTGGTATGTTCCTTGCCAACTCCAAACCAGCCACCATTTTATTTGATTCCGGAGCATCGCATTCCTTCATATCATCCAAATATGTTGCCAAACATCATCTACCCATATCCCACCTAGAATGTGCTATGTTAGTTAATTCTCCCAGAGGAGAAATGAGGACTAGTATAGTATGTCCTAAGGTAAGCCTTAAAATAAGGGGGGTAGACTTCCTTGCCAACCTTATTGTCTTGGACTCCCACGGAATTGACATCATACTCGGAATGGACTGGTTAAGCAAGCACAATGGAGTAATCCAATGCGCTGAGAGAAGCGTGCAATTGACAAACGAACACGGTATCCGTATCGAGTTTGAGTCAGCCCCGCAAGCGACCGAACGGGCGGATCTGAACCATGTTGAAGGAGTAGCATTGGACAACATTCCAGTGGTTTAGGAATTTTCGGATGTATTCCCGGAAGAACTTCCAGGTATGCCACCTGACCGGGACATTGAGTTTGCCATAGATTTGGTACCTGGAACTGCACCCATAGCTAAGAGACCATATAGGATGCCCGTCAACGAGTTAGTAGAACTTAAGAAGCAAATTCAAGAACAGTTGGAGAAGGGTTTTATCCGTCCAAGCTCGTCACCCTGGGGAGCTCCGGTACTCTTTGTGGACAAGAAGGACGGAACCCAAAGAATGTGCGTGGACTACAGGTCTCTCAACGAGGTAACAATCAAGAATAAATACCCTCTGCCCCGTATAGAGGACCTGTTCGATCAAATGAAAGGAGCCCAAGTGTTCTCCAAGATTGATCTTCGGTCGGGATATTTCCAGCTGAAGATTAAGCCCTCCGATATACCTAAGACAGCCTTTCGGACGCGGTATGGTTCATATGAATATACCGTTATTTCTTTTGGATTAACGAATGCACCCGCATACTTCATGTACCTTATGAACAAGGTTTTCATGGAGTACTTGGACAAGTTCGTCGTAGTTTTCATCGACGACATTATGGTGTATTCAAAAAGTGAGGAGGAGCATGAAGAACATCTGAGATTGACCTTGCAGAAGTTGCGAGAGCATCAGTTGTATGCCAAGCTCAACAAGTGTCAATTTTGGCTAAGGGAAATATCATTCCTAGGCCACATCATCTCCAAGGAAGGGGTATCGGTTGATCCTGGAAAGGTGAGAGATGTTCTGAAGTGGGACCAACCGAAGAGCGTGAGGGATATTCGAAGTTTCCTTGGGATGGCATGATACTATCGGCGCTTCATTAAAGACTTCTCTAAAATAGCAAAACCTATGACGGAGTTGCTAACAAAGGGGAAGATCTTTCAATGGACACAAGCCTGCCAAGAAAGTTTTGAGGAACTCAAGAAAAGGCTAACCACAGCACCAGTTCTGGTATTGCCAGACGTAAGCAAGAGCTTTGACATATATTGTGACGCATCCAGACAAGGGCTCGGGTGTGTACTCATGCAGGAAGGACAAGTGGTAGCCTATGCCTCACGACAATTAAAGAAGCACGAGCTTAACTATCCTACACATGATTTGGAGTTAGTAGCAGTGGTGCATGCATTGAAGATTTGGAGACATTATATCCTTGGTCATCGATGTGAGATCTATACAGATCATAAAAGCCTCAAGTACATATTTACACAAACGGACTTGAATTTGAGGCAACGTCGATGGTTAGAACTCATCAAGGATTATGATGTGGGAATCCACTACCACCCCGGGAGGGCCAATGTAGTAGCGGACGCATTGAGCCGAAAGGGAGCATGTCACCAACTCACGGTTCGGGAGCTACCACCTGAACTACGTAAGGAGTTCGAACGGTTACACCTCGGATTCTTGAATAACATGGAAATAATGAAGATCCACTCCTCATTGGAGCAAGAAATAAGAAAGGGCCAAGCAACGGACGAGGGGATCAAAGAGATCAAGGAAAGAATCCGTCAAGAGATAGAGAAGGATTTCAAGGAGGATGAAAAGGGTACGCTTCAGCTAGGAAAAAGGATTTGTGTGCCAAACATAAGACACCTTCGCGACATGATATTGAAGGAGGCACATGATTCACCCTATTCCATACATCTAGGGAGCACCAAAATGTACAAGGACTTGAAAACTTGCTATTGGTGGGATGGTATGAAGAGGGATATAGCCGAATACGTTGCCCTATGCGACACATGCCAACGGGTAAAAGCCGAACATCAAAAACCCGCTGGGTTGTTGCAACCTTTGAAAATACCTGAATGGAAATGGGAGGACATCAGTATGGACTTTATTGTCGGATTGCCAAGAACTCAGTCAGGATACGAATCCATCTGGGTCATTGTGGACCGATTGACAAAACTGCCCATTTTCTTCCGGTAAAGACCAGTTACAACGTTGCACAATTGGCAGAGTTGTACATGGAGCAGATCGTGTGCCGTCATGGAGTTCCGAAGAGGATAGTCTCAGATCGAGGTTCTCAGTTTACCTCTAGATTCTGGAAGAAGCTGCAGAAAGCCATGGGTACACGACTGGATTTTAGCTCTGCCTACCACCCACAAACAGGTGGACAAACCGAAAGGACGAACCAAATTTTGGAAGACATGTTGAGAGCTTGCGCCTTGAAACGTGGGCGTAGTTGGGACAGGAGTTTACCGTATGCCGAGTTCTCCTATAACAACAGCTATCAAGCTAGCTTGAAGATGTCGCCTTTCGAAGCCTTATATGGTAGACGGTGTAGAACGCCACTGTTCTGGAACGAGACTGGAGAGAACCGGGTGTTTGGACCCGAAGTACTACAAGAGGCTGAAAAGCAAGTCCAAATGATACGGGAGAACTTAAAGGCTGCTTAGTCACGACAGAAAGGCTATGCGGACAACAGGCGTAGGAAGTTGACCTTTGAAGTTGGAGACTTCGTATACCTTAAGGTATCGCCTATCCGAGGCCAACGACGTTTTAACGTCAAAGGCAAACTAGCGCCTCGCTACATCGGACCATTTAAGATTTTGGGTAAGCGAGGAGAAGTAGCCTATCAACTAGAGCTCCCAAACCACCTCTCCGACGTACATGACGTGTTTCATGTATCTCAGCTCAAGAAGTGCTTGAGAATACCAGAGGAACAAGTGTCAATGAGAGAACTTAAACTTCAAGAGGACCTGACTTACGCAGAACACCCTATCCGAATCTTGGACGTAAAAGAAAGGGTCACCCGAAACAAAGTGATTCGATGGTGCAAGGTACAATGGAGCCATCACACTGAAGCTGAAGCCACATGGGAGCGTGAAGAGGATATTAAGGCTGAATTCCCCTATCTATTTTCTACTAATGAATCTCGAGGGCGAGATTCAATTTAAGGGGGGTAGATTTGTGACACCCTCATCTCGGGTGTCAGCATATGTTCATGTTTTATGAAGAAGAAAAACATTTTAAGAAAAGAAGGAACAGAGACAAGTATCAAAAAGATAGCCAATAATGCTCTCCGAGAGCGCCGAAGGCAACTTCCACGACCAGTAGACCACGTGGTGTGTTCGGAACTCATTCCCGAGAGATAGGGAGAGGTCCGACGCTAAACTGGATATGTGGCAGGCTCGGGGGTCACCTCCGCAATTGGAAAGAGGTCCGACCCTGTGGGACACGTGCTGCCGCGGAGATAGCCTCTGCGGAAGAAGCAAAGGCATTTTTCATAGGACACGTGTCATCCGCGGAGCTAGTCCTCACGGAAATAAGAGGACCAGTTGCGGGGGGACACGTGTCAATCTCGGAGCTCATCTCAGAGAAGTCCGGATCTATTGAACACGTGTCGACACCGGAGCTTATCTCCGGAGGTCCGTCACTGCTGGACACATGTCGACCTCGGGGCATGTCCCTGAGGGAAGGAAAGGCGGAAAGACCGGCACCCACACGTGGCATGCGCGGAGCTCATCTCCGAAGAAGAGGGAGGTCTCGCTCGTGACACGCGGCACAACCGGAGCTCGTCTCTGTGGGAGAAGAGATACCAGGCTCGGAAGGACACGTGGAGCTTCCGGAGCTCATCACCGCGGAGGTAACGAGTCTGGAGCGGTTTTTACGCGTGAAGATACTGGTACGCAACGGAAACCGATCTAAACTCCACGATGTTACCGAAGATAAGACGTCAGGATCTAACAAAGATCTGAATAAGACTCTTATTTGGGATCCAATCAGATTAGGACTCTTCTCTTCCCGATTATAAATAGAACCCAAAACCTCTGGCCGAAACTACGAACTTCTCTTTCAACTCCTGAGCTGACGACTTAGCGCTCTAGCCCTAACTCGCCGAGCAAAACATCGCCGAAGCGCAACAAGGGAGATCATCGGGGAAGAACCGAGTGGTCTGAGGAGGACCTCAAAGTCAAGAAGAGCGTGAGGTAGGACTTCAATACCACCTTACGACATCATGTTGTTCATCTCTTTGCATCTGTTCTTCGATTCCTTTCGAACAGAAGCCTTTTCGTGGACAGATCACTCGATGATCAGTTTGATCTAAAAACAAGATCATCGCCACGACCAACTTTGATCCGAATACCTCTGACCGTGCAAGCCATGCAAGAACACGTACAGATCAATCTAATCATAGGATAGCATGCATGTGCATCATTACATCTAGTTTAGGGTTTTGCGCATGATATTGATTGTTGTGAATCTTGTATGCACGTGAATCCTACAATAGCAGGACAGGTTCAGGAAGCTGTCTACGACGAGCTGCAGCAACAAGGTTTTGAGAATCAAGAACAACCGGAACCACAAGAACAAGGCAAGTGCTCCTTGACCATGTTGATCCTATGTTTTGGGTAAAACTATTTTGTTTTGCGAAAAGGTGTGTGTGCTGAGTCAAACATGATGGGAAACCCTTTTATAGGAGTTTACTAGTTTTGGTTAAACCACCCTTGTCACCTGGGAAGTTTTATGAGTCGGGTATGGTTTTTGTTTTATGCTTTGCTGAGTCCATGGGATTGGGAAGCGAGATAGATGTGTCTAGCTAACTGCACTCATAATAATAATGAGAAACTGATGTTAATAATGAACATGGATCGGAGGGGGATCTAGGCAAGCCTGGGTTTGTGTATGAGGTAGCATGAGATGGTGGTTTTGCTTGCCGCAGATCTAAGGACCGGTTCATGCATGCACATGCCAGGATAACAGTGCCACCACAAGGCCAAGTATGGGTGCGGCTTAGCTGATAATTAGGTAAGTTGCTAGAGTGTTATGGACTGTGGAAGGCGCGGGGAATGGGAGTCGAGTGAGGACTGCCCTGGGAACTGCATGGCACAAGAGGGGGCCCGTGGGTGGGAGAATTGGAGATTCTAGCCTGCCGGTGAAACCTTAGTGAGTCCATACATCTAGTAAGCCCTTTGTAAAGGCTATTTTGTGATCTCTTGACCATACACTGACGGATGTGTACTGGTATAATGGAGGTTCTGCAGTCGCCGACGGGTGACAAAATCACAAACTTGTGGGTAAAGAGGTGCAAACTCTGCAGAGTTATTAAAACTATCATGATAGCCGAGCTTACGGTTACGAGCACCTGGCTAAACTGCCATGATTAGATGGGATGTTTACTGGGATGGTTATCGGAATGGTCATTGGGAAGGTTCTTGGTTATGGATATTGATTGTGGTTCGGTTTGAGATTGTTGAGTCCGGATGATGAGATGTTTGTATGACTGGTGGGTCATAACATGAGATTGGTCTCAGTGTGAGACGAGGTTGTTTTATGAGATGAGATGGTAGCGAATACGAGGAGATATTCGTGAGTATGAGTAAAGGATTGGTTAATGTTCGGATGGAACATGGGAAGTGATGGAGGTATGTTGGTAATTTAATACATGCTGGGACTACATTCATCTAAAGTTAAGTTGCTGTTTTATCATGATTTTATAAATTTGCTTTTCTGCAAATAAGCCTTTTATTACCTACCTTGTTATGAACTGCATACCATGTGTTATTCCCGCACTTGCTGAGTACATCATTGTGCTCAAACTTGCAGTATTATTTCTTCATCAACAGCAAGAGAAGGCTACTATGAAGACCGAGTAGAGCATTATGGCGTGTGATCTGTTCTCAACCTTGCCTGTGGAGGGAATAGAGATGGAGCCACTTCTGCTTAGTTTTGCTTCCGCATTAGTTTTTGCTTCCGCATTTAAATAAAGATTTCCGCTGCGTAGAAATAAAGACTTCCGCTGTGAGCATGAGTCCAAGACTCATGAGGTGTTGTAATAAACTCTGTTATTTGTGGTAATATATAATCTGAATTCAGTTTGTGGAAAGTATGTGTATGTGTGATGAACATCCTAGGCACACATATGCATTAGTTCTCGGTTCCGTGGCTTTCCAAAGAATTGAGGGCATCACATGAACAGGGGCGCCATTGTTAGGTCGGGGCGCAGGAGGCATGGGAACACGAGGTGCCGGTGCAACAAATTGTTGTTGTGGTGGCTGACCAGGGCGGTACGCAGGAGTGGTCGATCCATACTGCGGTGCAGGGGCATGTACCTAGGTCGTACGTTGCTCCCTTGGGGCTGGTATGGCATCTTCCTCTTGCACTCTTGCTCGATCTCTCGGATCTTGTTTTCAACCACTATGGCCTTGTCAACCAGCTTCTGGAAACTTACGTAGTCATTGTTGAGGAGCTGAACCTGGATCTCATTGTTCAACCCTCTCATGAACAGGTACTGCTTCCTCTAATCTGAATTGACATCTTTGGGGGCATACCGGGACAGTTGTATGAACTTGTTGAGATATTCATTCACACTTTTCTGTCCTTGGCGGAGACCTTCGAACTCCTGCCTTTTGAGCATCATGACACCAGCAGGGATGTAGTGAGAGCTGAAACTTTCCTTGAACTTAGTCCAAGTGAGTGTCTCCGGGTTGGCATGAGCGTTGCTCAGGGCATCCCACCAGTCAGCAGCGGCTCCCGTAAGTAGGTGCGATGCGAAGAGAACCTTCTCTCAGTCATTGCACTGAATAATGGCAAGCTTTTTCTCCATGGATTTTAACCAATCATCGGCCTCCATGGGATCACTAGCTTGAGCAAAGGTGGGTGGTCGAGTCCTCATGAACTCTCCCAACCTGTTATGAGCCGGCGGTGGTGGTGGCGGCAGTGCCGGAATGGGGTTTTGGTTGGCCTGCAACTGACCCAAGGTTTGGATCATGGTTTGCATAAGCTGTTTTTGCATGGCCATCAACCTCTCCAGATGGTTTTCGCCAGCTCCTGGGTTAGCAGGAACTTCATCATGGTCATCCTCCTGGACGTTCCTTCGGCCGGTGTATCCTCTCACCATCTGTGAGAGAGATAGAATAGGATGTTAGAAGGTTAGGTAGATTCCCTCCAACTATATGCATCAAGGTGAGTTGGACTATGTATATATTAGCCCATATGAGGATGTGAGCAAGTGCCGAGACATCTCACACCTCTTTCTTCTTACGTGTGGATATGGACAACATTTTGAGACATCCCCCAACTCACACTAAGCACACAATCACAAATAATCATCACAAGGGCCCACACAACTCCTATTCAAGGATGGTTTCCTATGTCAAGGTGGGTTTAAAGGCCAACCTAAGCTATTCACCCTAAGACGCTTCCTTTGGTCAGCGTGGCTTAGCTACCTATGACTCCTATTTAGGGGGTGTAACTTGTTGTTAATCCGTGGCTCTATTATCAATCTAAGGTTTCTATCTAGGCGTGTAACCTACTGTCAACCCGTGGCTCTGATACCAATCTGTGACGCCCTCAATTCCGTGGGAAAACCACGGAACCGAGAACTAATGCATATGTGTGCCCAGGATGTTCATCACACATACACATATGTTCCACAAACTGAATTCAGATTATATATTACCACGAATAACAGAGTTTATTACAATACCTCATGAGTCTTGGACTCATGCTTACAGCGGAAGTCTTTCTTCTAAAGCGGAAGCAATTTAGCTAATGCGGAAGCAAATCTAAGCAGAAGTGGCTCCATCTCTACTCCCTCCACAGGCAAGGTTGAGAACAGATCACATGCCATAATGCTCAACTTGGTCTTCATAGTAGGCTTCTCCTGCTGCTGATGATGAAATAATAATGCAAGTTTAAGTACAATGATGTACTCAGCAAGTGCGGGAAAAGCATGATATGCAGCTCATAGACAAGATAGGTATAAAAAGGCTTATTTGTAGAAAAGCAGATTTATAAAACCATGATAAAACATCAACTTAACTTTAGATGAATGTAATCCCAGCATGTATTAAATTACCAACATACCTCCATCGCTTTTCATGTTCATTCTTACTCACGAATACCTCCTCGTATTCGCTACCATCCCACGAATACCTCCCCGTATTCGCTACCATCTTAAAACAACTTCGTCTCACACCGAGACCAAACTCGTTGCCATGACTCAACAGTCATGCAACCATCTTATCACCCGGACTCAACAGTCCCAACAACCAAACCATAACCAAACCAATAACCTTAACCAATAACCTTCCCAATAACCATCCCAACTTATCATGGCAGTTTAGCCAGGTGCTCGTGACCGTAAGCTCGGCTATCATGATAGTTTTAGACTCTGCAGAGTTTGCACCTCTTTACCCACAAGTTTGTGATTTCGTCACCCGTCGGCGACTGCAGAACCTCCATTATACCAATACACATCTGTCGGTGTATGGTCAAGAGATCACAAAATAGCCTTTACAAAGGGGTTACTAGATGTATGGACTCACTAAGGTTTCACCGGCAGGCTAGAATCTCCAATTCTCCCACCCACGGGCCCCCTCATGTGCCATGCAGTTCCCAGGGCAGTCCTCACTCGACTCCCATTCCCCGCGCCTTCCACAGTCCATAACACTCTAGCAACTTACCTAATTACTCAGCTAAGATGCACCCATACTTGGCCTTGTGGTGGCACTGTTATCCTGGCATGTGCATGCATGAACCGGTCCTTAGATCTATGGCAAGTAAACCACCATCTCATGCTACCTCATTCACAAACCCAGTCTTGCCTAGATCTCCCTCCGATCCACGTTCATTATTAACATCAGTTTCTCATTATCATTACGAGTGCAGTTAGCTAGACACATCTATCTCGCTTCCCAATCCCATGGACTCAGCGAAGCATAAAGCAAAAACCATACCCGACTCATAAACTTCCCAGGCGACAAGGGTGGTTTAACAAAAACTAGTAAACTCCTATAAAAGGGCTTCCCATCATGTTTGACTCAGCACACACACCTTTTCGTAAAACAAAACAGTTTTACCCAAAACATAGGATCAATATGGTCAAGGAGCACTTGCCTTGTTCTTGCGGTTCCGGTTGTTCTTGAATCCCAAAACCTTGTTGCTGCAGTTCATCGAATACAGCTCCCCGAGCTTGTTCTTACGTTCCTTTCGGCCTTCGAGGTCCTCCTCAGACCGCTGTGTTTTCCTCCGGCGATCTTCCCTGTTGCGCTTCGGTGATGGTTTACTCGGCAAGTTAGGGCTAGGGCTCTAAGTCGTCGGCTCAGGAGTTGAAAAGAAGTTTGTGGTTTCGGCCAGAGGTTCTGGTTTCTATTTATAATCGAGAAGAGAAGAGTCCTAATCTGATTGTATCCCGAATAAGAGTCTTATTCAGATCGTCGTTGGATCCTATCATCTTATCTTTAGTTGATTTGGTGCGGTAACGTTGTGGAATTCAGATCAGTTTCCTTTACGTACCGGTATTCTTACACGTAACAGCCGCTCCAGAACTCGTTACCTTCACGACGATGAGCTCCGGAGGCTCCACGTGTCCTTCCAATGCCTGGTATCTCCTTCTCCGTAGAGACGAGCTCTGGTTGTGCCGCATGTCAATCGACCGAGACTTCCCCCTCCTTTGGAGGTGAGCTCCGCGCACGCCACGTGTTGGCGCCGGTCTTTCCTCTCTTCTTTCTTCAGGGACATGCCCCGAGGTCGACACGTGTCCAGCAGCGACAGACCTCCCGGAGATAAGCTCTGGTGACGACGCGTGTCCAATAGATCAGGACCTCTCAGAGATAGGCTCCGAGATCGACACGTATCCCGCGCGACTGGTCCTCCGATTTCCGCGAGGACTAGCTCCGAGGATGACACGTGTCTTGCGGAAATGCCTTTGCTTCTTCCGCAGAGGCTAGCTCCGTGGGCAACACGTGTCCCACAGGATCGGACCTCTCCCCTTTGCGGAGACGAGTCCCGAACCTGCCACGTAGCTATTTTAGCGGCGGACCTCTCCCCACCTCGCAGGGACGAGCTCCGAACACGCCACATGGCCAGCGGTCGCGGTAATTTGTATTCGGCGCTTTCTGAGAGCTGGGTTTGGCTCTTATTGGCTATCCTTTTGATATTTTTCTCTGTTCCTTCTTTTCTTAAAATATTTCCTCTTCATAAAGCATGAACATATGCTGACACCCGAGATGAGGGTGTCACACAGCGTAAGACACATGCCTTGGGCCCCATGGGCAGTCCCGGGCTTGCCACGTGTCTTCAGGCCCTAAGCCTGTATACCGGCCGAGGATGACTCAAGAGCCAGCTTGTGCCCAGATATGCCGGACCTGATCTTTTTCCCCAGAGGGCTCCGGCGCTGCCACGTGCATGGAACCTCCGATCCACACCCTCCGCCATAAAGAGATATGGAGGTGCCACATGTCCTGTGGCTCCGGGTCCGACCACCAGCATGGGGGCGGGCTCCAGAGTTGCCACGTGGGCGGTGACTCCAGGTGTACCTTCCCCCCAAGGAAGGCTCCGGATGTGCCACGTGTCCTATGGTCCGAGCCCGATCTCCAGCATGGGAGAGCTCTGGTGCTGCCACATATCCAACGATTCCGGACCACCCACTACTCCGCAAGGCAGCTCCGGACGTCGCACCGACGAGCAACGGGTAGATGGCCAAGGACTAAAGGGGAAGGTACGTTGTCAAGCCAAGCATTCAAGGCTCGCGCCTTCCCTAGAAGCATGGCGCATGCCGCACGCCTCTGTCCCCCGTCTGTGCACCATTACGGTGAAAGACAGGGCGATGAGGCATGACGGCACAATAGTGCCGCCCAACGGCACAGGGCCGCCTAGCAGAACGAGGAGACACGGCGAAAAGATGGGGACTTCATCATCATCGGCCACCAGGTCAGAGGCGCCTGACGTGTTAGGCGACACGCTGTAACTCCACCTATAGTGACAATGCATATAGCTGTAAATGCCTATAGCTCATTTATAGGATGCAGATAGCTGCGGGGCCACCTGTCGGGCCCCGGGCCACCTTGTAACTGCCCTGGCCTTGGGCTATAAAAGGATCGGGGCAGCCTCTCGGCAAAGGATTCTGAACCCCGACTGACTCACAAACTCATACGCGCAAGCAATACAGCAAACACACCCGTGGATGTAGGGTATTACGCTCCGGCGGCCCAAACCACGTAAAACCTCGTGTCCTTCCTCGCCATTGTGCTTCGACCTTCGAGATCCACTAGCCCCGCCGAAAAAAGAACCTCCACTGGCTGCTTCCGAGCAGACCGGGGGAAGTGTCACAGGAAAACACTTCGATAGCGGGGCCCAGGTTGTCTTTTACCCACTTTGCGGAGGTACCCAGTCTACAGGGTACCAACAATATGCTTGAGGAAGCACAAGCTATAAAGGGAGGATGCACAGAACAAGGCAAAAATTTCTCACTTCAGGATCTTTCTTATAGGAGGAAAAAGGTTGTACTAGAAGGCAGCGACCCATCCCAGATGTCGAGAGTGACACGACTCCTCCGGGACTTAGCTGTTCTAAACGCTGTTCCTAGACACTATGACACCCTTTCAGAGAAAATAAAGCCCTTCCGCTGCGCTAAGGAAAGAATTTACGGAGGTGTTCTATGTTCCAAGGATTGGGTAGAGGTACCCCATACTCTGTGGCTAGGCAAACACACCCGGGGCGGCATACTTGTGCCACTCGGAAGGGGCCCTCCGAGCTGGGGGAGAGTTTGTTCCCTCCTTCCCGAGAAAGTATTCGCCGTAGCACCACGTCACCCACCTCAAGCTGCCTGCTCCACACGAACCGTTGTTGATAACGCCGGAGCGCTTGACGGTATCGCGCATTTTTGAGAGCTGCATGCCACCTTCGCTCATCAACAAGGTCGATATTTTTACACCGGAGCTGGTCCTGCGCGGCTTTGTCGCACGCCCGGACGCAGGATGGGCCCACGGTGATTCCCGGAGGGAGGACGGCCTCAGCCCCATACACCAGGAAGAAGGGTGTTTCCCCTGTCGAGCGATTAAGGGACGTCCGGCTAGCCCACAGTGCACACGAAAGCTCTTCAACCCAATTGGTACCGTGCTTCTTCAAGCTGTTGTAGGTGCGCATCTTGAGTCCCTTGAGTATCTCGGCATTTGCTCTTTCGGCGTGACCGTTACTCTCTGGGTGAGCAACAGAAGCATAGCAAACTTGGATGCCGAGGTCTTCGCAACAGTCTTGGAATACTACACTGAAGAACTGGGCCTCGTTGTCGGAGATGATTCTGTTCGGGACCCCGAACCGATATATGATTGACTTGATGAACTTGACTGTTGACTGCTTGTTGACAGTTACTACAGGGGTAGCTTCTGGCCACTTCGACGAATCTGGGGAATGGTCCCAGGATGTCCAGCCCCCACACAACGAAGGGCCATGAGGGCGGGATCATCTGCAATGTCTGAGCTGGTGTGTGGATCTCCTTAGCGTGGAACTGGCACGCCTTGCATCTCTTGACCAGGTCAATGGCATCCTGGAGAGTTGTCGGCTAGTAAAATCCATGCCGAAAGGCTTTACTGACCAGCGTGCGGGAACATGCATGGTTCCCACACTCGCCTCCATGGATCTCTGCGAGCAGGTCGTAGCCCTCCTCCCGGGTTATGCACCGCAATAGGACACCAATAGCACCATGCCGGTAGAGATCCCCTTCTGCCAACGTGTATCTCTTAGCCAACCGAGTGATCTGTTCAGCGGATACACATTCATCGGGAAGGAAATTGTCTTTCAAGTAGTTCCGGACCTCCATGATCCATGCATCGGGACCTACTTGAGCACTTGGATCTTGAGCGTCAGGTTGCACGGAGTCCCTGGTGACGCTTACGATTCTCGAGACCGCCATCTTCGAGGTGTTGGTCCCGCCCCCTTCGTTTGGTTCGGCCGGCGAGGCGGTATGTCGCATCAACTTCCTTTCAAATACCTCCTCAAGTACCGGAGCCCAAGTGGAAGCCTTCGTTGATAGGTCGTCGGCTATGTATTATTCGCACGGGGAACATGGCACAAGTCCAAGGATAAGAAGTCCTTCTCCAACTTCTGTACTTGGAGGAGATATGTTGCAAGTTGTGGGTCGTTGCACCAACACTCTCCCTTGACTTGCTTGATGATCAATTGAGAATCACCCTTGACCAACAACTGCTGGACACCGAAGGACAGCGCAGTCTTCAACCTAAATATGAGGGCCTCTTACTCCACCATGTTTTGGTCACCTTGAAGTCAAGTCACCCCATGTACTTGAACTGCTTTCCGGTTAGTGTAATGAGCAGAATCCCCGCTCCGGCTCCCTGCTTCCGCGAGGAGCCATCGAAGTAGAGAGCCCAGTAGGGCCCAGTGAAGACCGGAGCTTTGGGCTCTAGTTCAACGATGTCCTGGCCCCCTGGCTGGGATGGTGGTGGGGTCCACTCTCCCACGAAGTCAACTAATGCTTGGCTTTTCACCGTATGACGCGGTAAGAAGTCTAGGTCGAACTCTGCCAACTTCGCAACCCATTTAGCTATGTTTCCAGTGGCGTTGGGGTTGTGGAGTACGGTTCTCAGTGGGTACGAGGTAACCACCGAGATCTTGTGAGTCGGGAAGTAATGATGCAGATTCCTTGATTCAACGAGGACTACATAGAGCAGCTTGTGCACCTCCAGATATCTTTTCTGGGCATTGTGGAGAACCTCGCTGATAAAGTAGACCAGACGCTGGATGGTTCGAACCCTCCCGTAGGGGTTCGAAGCGTCTTCTTGTAGAGGTCCGGGGCTCGGGGGCCCCAGTCCCCCGGCCCGGGACCGCACTCTAGGAGCTCAAACCCAGGTTCACACCAGTTGTCACGTGTAGGCGTCTGTGGCCCATACAGTTCTTGGTGAGGTCCGGGACCCGGGGACCCCTGGCCCCCTGGTCCGGGACTACACTCTGGGAGCTTGGACCCAAGTGCACGCCTTTTGCCGGGTCTAGGCGGCTGAGACCTAATTAGCTCCTCTTGTGGAGGCCCGGCACAGGGGGCCCCCAGGCCCCGGGTCCGGTACTTCATTCTGGGAGCTCGGACCCAGATATGCATCGATCACCAGGTCCACCCTCTTGGGACCTGATTACTTCCCCATCCCAAGGATTTACTGCAGAGGTCTGAGCCTTGGGGCTTTAGACCAACAGCAAAGAGGGCTTCTTCTTGAACTTGAGGGCGACAGAGTTCTGGTCGCTTCGCGACAAGAACCATGCTCACGACCTCAGTAGTTGCAGAGATGTAGAGGAGCAGTGGCTCACCTTGTTCAGGGGCCACCATGACTGGTAGCATTGTGAGGAACTTCTTCAGCTCCTGGAACGCTTCATCTGCCTCCTCGGTCCATATGAATGGACCAGACTTGCATAGAAGCTTGAAGAACGGAAGAGTCGGCTCGACCAGTCTAGAGATATATCGACTGAGCGCAGCCAAGCAAACGGTAAACTTCTGCACATCCTTGATGTGGGCAGGGGGCCGCATCAGTTCTATCGCCTTAATCTTCTCTGGGTTAGCTTTGATCCCTCGATGTAAGACCAAGAAACCGAGCAGCTTCCCGGCAGAGACCCCGAAGACACATTTGTCTGGGTTCAACTTCGTGCGTGTGGAGCGCAGTCTGTCGAATACTAGGGCTAGGTTGTCGATTAGAGATGCTTGCGACTTAACCTTCACTAAGATGTCATCGACATAAACCTCGACCAGGTCCCGAATGAGGTCCCCGAATGTCTTGTGCATTGCTCGCCAGGAGAGCGCGGAAAGCCCCCCTACCTGGCGCGCCAAATATCGAAGTGTTTGTTGCGATACTCCTCAAGGCCCGCTCGGAAGCATCCCGCGAGGTTCTTTTTTTCCGAAGGGGGCTTGGCGCCCTACGCGACCTGGGCTCGAGTGAGCTGATGGACACCGAGATTTTCGTGGTCCGGGCCGCCAGAGCGTAATACCCTACGTCCACGGGAGTGCTTGTTCTATTGCTTGAGCGTTAGTGCTTGTGCGTTGTGTGATCTCGGATGTGAAATTGGGGAACTCTTTGTCGAGTGATCACCCCGTTCCTTTTATAGTTCAAGGCCGGGTGGTTACAATCGGGCTTGGGGCCCGACAGGTGGCTCCAGAGCTAAGTAAACCCTATACACAATCTAGAGCTTCGTCTTCTGAGTAGAGTGGCCGGCGGGAGAGTTAAGTCCCGCCGTCCGGCACGCTGAGCGCCCCTGACCGCGTGTCAGGTGATGATGAAGATGTCATCTTGTCACTGTGTCTTCTCGCCCTGCTTGGGCGGCTTCGTGCCGTTCGGCGACACTATACTACGTCCTGTCTTGTCAGCGTAATGGCAAACGAGCAAGGGACGGAGGCGTGTGAAGTGCGCCATGCTTATGGGGAAGGCACGAGCCTTGAATGTGAAGCCTGACTACACACTTTCTTCTTGACTTTGTTTACCCACGGCCCACGAGGGATCGTGGGGCGCGTGGCGGCTCTGAAGCTCTTATCAACGGGCTTGGTCTCGAGGGACACGTGGTAGCTCCGAACCTCACCTCTGCGGGGAGGCTCGGGCCAGAGCCCGGGGCACGTGTTTGTACCGGAGCTGTCCTCAGTGGGGAGGCGGCTCGGAGCTTGGGGACACGTGTCAGCTCTAGACCTTACCTTAGCGGGGAGGTTCGGACCGGAGCACAAGGCACGTGTCTCCACCAGAGTTGTCCTCAGCAGGGAGGCGGCTCGGAGCTAGGGGACACGTGTCAGCCCGGACCTCACATCAGCGAGGAGGCTCGGGCCGGAGCCCAG
Organism: Neostapfia colusana; assembly: GCA_030760725.1. Taxonomy (NCBI): domain Eukaryota; kingdom Viridiplantae; phylum Streptophyta; class Magnoliopsida; order Poales; family Poaceae; genus Neostapfia; species Neostapfia colusana. The sequence continues at coordinate 17,551,744 of JASWHV010000018.1, read as the reverse complement.
GGCACGTGTCTGCATCGGAGTTGTCCTCAGCAGGGAGGCGGCTCGGAGCCAGGGGACACGTGTCAGCCCCGGACCTCGCGTCAGCGGGGAGGCTCGAGCCGGAACCCAGTGCACGTGTCAGCTCTGGTGCTCATGCGCACGTGTCAGCCCTAGGGCTGACCATGGGGCCTAGGGCACGTGGCTTACGTTGGGGCCCGCCTCAGCGGGGAGGCGGGACCCAGGCTATCTTTTTACCCACTACGCGGGGTACTTGGTTTGCTAGGTACCGATAGTTACATAGATAAGAACGTTTATGTCAAGCAATCATTCGGTTTTGAAAATTTTGATTTTTTAATCATGTTTGCAAAATATCTAAAGAATTGTATGGTCTCAAACAAACAAATAAAACACGATATGATAGGATTAAAATATTTTTACTTAACAGTGATTTACCATGAGCAATGTAAATAAAACTATTTTTATATTTCATCGGTGTTTATACTATCATGAGTTCATACTCCACACGACTCTGCAAACACAACACCCGTCAACTAGGATAGTTACATGCCAATGTGCACTGTACGCCATATGTACTTTTTTCTCCACACTCTCTCCCTCCGGGCGTGAAAATGTCCTCTATAGTGACAAGGTCAATATCGAGATGTTTCCTCTTTATCTGCGCATGCCCGGTGCGGAGGCGCGCTCCAGTCGCTGCCAACCGTTAATCCTGCACGCGGATGGCAAAATCAACGATTCCAAGGACTCGAGGCGTGAGTTTAGGAATTTGCGGCACGCGGCGTTTGAAAGAACGTGCACCGAGCCAATCTAGCCCCACAATGCAGTAGCTATTAACTACACCCATCAAACACCATCTCGAACCCTTTTATTCAAGCGAATGTATGGTTCCAACGTTCAAATATTCGAAATCCCTTCGCATCGCGAGACACGGAAGGGATTGCGACGGCGGCGGCGGCGGCCATGGACTTCCACTCGCTGCCGCGTCGCAATCTCCAGGCGCTGTGCAAGCGCAACGCCATCCGCGCCAACATGAGCAACGCCGCCATGGCGGATGCGCTCCGATTCCTCCAATCAGTGAGCATCCTCCTCGGTTCCCTCTCCGTCTCCCGTGAATCGCTGCGGGATCCTGTTCTCCTGTCCGCTAATTCATGACGCGTTTTGAAGCAAGGGGTGTCGGTCGACTGACGCACTCGGTTGTTGTTTCTTGTGGGTTAGGTGGAGGGGATAGACGAGATCCAGACGGCGGCGCCGCCGGGGATGTCCGCGATGAAGCCTGTGGCGGAGGAGGTGGCGAGGGAGGAGCACAGGCACGGCTGCCCCTTCCCCCGCGGTGGCCGTTCCCAATCCCGGGTCGCCACGAAGAGGGCCGCGGCGTATAAGACGGAAGAGGCGGCTCTGATCCCGGACATCTTGCAGACCAGCCCGCAAACCACGGTGACACGGGATGCCACTGCGTCTGTGGATGCAGAAGCGGTTTCCGCAGGAAAGAGATGGACGAGGAAGACAAGGAAGTCGAAGGCGAAGATGGTTCCTGACCAGAAAGAAGAGCAGATGGCGGCAGCACAGACGGAACCAACAGGTGAGAGCTTTTCGCCCACCCTTTTATTAAGTTGCGAAATTGTTCGATTGCCTCGATGCATCTTTTGATGCTAGTTATTGGTTCTTTGCGTACTGTGAATCCAAATTGTAGAACCAATGTTGTTTGAGAAGAAGTCGGCGGTTGGGGGGGAGCAGCACAATGGGTGCCCGATCCCACGCAGTGGCCGTGGGCGGGCTACGAGATCGAGAGCCGCGGCGTATAAGACGGAAGATGCGACACCGGTCCCCGACACCTTGCAGCGGACCCTGAAGACCACGACACGAGAGGCTGCGGTGCCTGTAGAGGTGGAAGTGGTGTCCACGGGAAAGAGGACGAGGAAGCCTAGGAGATTGAAGGTGAAGGTGGTTTTGGACAACGAGGAAGAGAGAGCAATAGAGTGTACTGAGATGAAAGGTGAGGAGGGATTTTGGCTCTACCCTGGTCCCTGAACAATTTGTTTCCCATCTGATTGCGTGAATGCAGGTTCTATGCTGGTGTTGAGTTCTTCGTTTACTGTAATTTCAAATTGTGCAACCTATAGCGATTGCTAGATGTCATTCATGATATACTTCTGAATGTGCAGCTGACTCTTCTGATACGGCAATTGGACCTGCTGTGATTTCAGAGAAGAGCTGTGATGATCCAAAAGAGGAGGTAGTCATGGACGAACAGGCCACAAAGCCTCAAGAAGGTGAGATGCACCACCAAAATCCATCAATTTATTCAGGAAAGAGACGAACTAGGCGACCCAGGAAACAGAAGATGAAGATGGCTTTGGACAAGAAAGAGGAGGTAGCAGCGGCAGAAAGGAAAGAGCTGATTGGTGAGGATATTTTCCCACTTTCCCTCACTAACGTGTATATTGTTGGAGGGCTTGGATGCAAATTTCATGATAGTTTTTGTTCTATGTTTGCTGTAGTAAAAAAATGTTCGTTCAGTATTGTTAGTGGGCATTAGCTGATCCTCATTTCTTACTGTGCAGCTGATTCTTCAGATAAGCTACCTGGATCTGCTGCACTTTCTGATAAAACCTGCAATGATTTTAAGGAAAACGTGTCTGTGGTGGAGGTAGGGACCACAAGCTTCAAGGGAGGTGAGATGGACGACTAAAATCAACAGATTTGTTCCGTTTCCTTCTTTTGTTTTGTTTGTTACTTTCATTTTTCGGACACCAGTTTGACGATTTATGAACAGTGTGCTTTGATGAACATTTTTGCTGAACCAGTTGTGCATCCTGTGTCATCGTCAGGAATTGTGGATGAACTGGAACCAACCAATACAGTTCAGAAGTCTCCTTCCTTGGTAACCATGAAGGATTCACCAATCCCCTGTGTCCTCTCCATGGCAGAATCCAGAGGCCCAGTCATTGAGGTGGCACAAGATGCCTCAGTTAGAGGTGATAGAAGCTTTGCTGAACCACTTGTGGATGATATGACTTTTAAGATCAATCCTGATACTCGAAATAGGGAAGACCATTCCGGTCTCTCTGGTGAGGCTGATCAGTCAAATCTTCTTGTCAACACCCTTGACAGATTTATGAAACCAATGTATAAGTTTGCCGTTAAGGAGGAGAAGAAGCAAGGCGAGTGTTGGTGGATGCTTATGTAATTGGAAGCAGTTACTGGACACCAGGTTTATCAAGAAACTGCCAACAACCATCAACAGGTATGATCCAGTACATGAAGGCATGGATTAGAAGGGATGGGTGATGATAACACATTAGTTTGCTGGTTCTCCAAGAATCTGTGACTACAGCTTCAACAAATTTCCAATAACAGTGGACAGAATGTAATTGCAAAAAAGAAGTGCAGAAATAACCTGAGAATGAGCATATATTTTATACTGGATACCTTCCAGAAGGTGTATAAAATTTTCTAGTAATGTTCTTGCTCAAATACAAACTCTTTTTGTTAAAAAATGCATATACATGTAGATGGCTTCTAAATCAAGTTGTCTGTCAGTGTTTTGATTGCGATGGTTGAATAATTGTCTAGCCGATAAAAGTTCAAGTTTCTTGAAGCTTTGAAGTATAAAGTAGGTACTTGGTGCCGAAGGCTTCGACACATTATGAGGTTTGAAAAAGGTTATTTCTAGATAGTCTTGTCCCTACTATTGTAGAGAGGATGGTTCAAATCTAAGATTGTAGGTGTCGGTACTCTACAGACCGGGTACACCCGCGTAGTGGGTAAAAGACAGTCTGGGCACCACCTCCCTGTTGAGGCGAGCCCTAGCATAAGCCACGTGCCTTGGACCCCATGGTCAGCCTTGGGGCTACCGCGTGCGCTTGAGCTTCGAAGCTGACACGTGTCCTGGGCTCCGGCCTGAAGCCTCCCCGCTGAGGTGAGGTCCGGAGCCGCCACGTCTCCCCGGCCCCGAGCCACCTCCCCGCCGAAGACAACTCCTATGCTGACACGTGTTCTAGGCTCCAGTCCGAGCCTCCCCGCTGAGGTGAGGTTCGGAGCTGCCACATGTCCTCCGGCTCACCAAGCACGTCGATGAGAGCTCCATAGCCACCACGTGCTCCACGATCCTTCGTGGGTCGACAAAGTCAAGAGGGAAGTGCAGTGTCAGGCTTCGCATTCAAGGCTCGCGCCTTTCCTAGAAGCTTGGCGCATTACGCACACCTCCGTCCCTTGCTCGTTCACCATTACGGTGACAAGACGAGACGACGGGGCGTGACAACAGTATTGTGCTGCCCAACGGCACTAAGCCGCCCAAGCAGGGCGAAGAGACGCGGCGACAAGACGACGTCTTCATCATCACCTAACATGCGGTCAGGAGCGCTCGGCGCGCTGGACGGAGGGACTTAACTCCCCTGCCGGCCACTCTACTCAGAGGACGAAGCCCTAGATCGTGTATAGGACACTCAAAGCTTTGGGGCCACCTGTCGGGCCCCAAGCCTCATTGTAACCACCCCGACCTTGAACTATAAAAGGACCGGGGTGACCACCCTGCAAGGATTTTCGATTCCCCACACTCCAGATCACACTATGCACAAGCGCTCACGCAAAAGCAATAGAACAAGCACACCCGTGGATGTAGGGTATTACACTACGGCGGCCCGAACCACGTAAATCCCTGTGTTCATCCGCTCTCTCAAGCCCAGGTCGCAAAGGGTGCCAAGCCCTTTCCAGAAAAAAAGAACCTCGCAGGCTGCTTTCGTGCAGGCTGGGAGGAGTGTCGCAGCTCACACTCTGACATTTGGCACGTCAGGAATAGGAGCTTTACGCTCTCTCCTCGCGACCATGGTGAAATCACTTCTCATGGCGAGCCTCATCGCCCAGCTCGCCATCGTCTCCAGGCGAGAGACGATGAGGTCACCCCCCGCTCCAGAGCGGGCAGGTCTGGCCAAGCCGACAGCCAAGCGGTCGGCGCACTCTGTGTGATGTACGAGGCTTCTTCCGACGTCTCGTCCAGACGAGCCGTCAAGACCATAGATATTAAGGCGTCGCTTAAGCGTCGCTTAAGCGCTAAGGCATCCTGGGGACGTAAGGCATCCGTGTCGCCTTAGATCTGGCCTAAGGCGACCGGCGGGGGGGTGGGGCGGGGGGGGGGGGGGGGGAGGGGGTGGAGTGGGTGGCGTCGTCGGCGGAGGAAGCCAGCGCCGCAGGGAAGGGGGCTGGGGAGATCCAATCGGGGGGAGGGGGGGCGGGCGCACTGACCTTCACCTGGGGAGGCCGCCGCGGATCGGAGGGGGCGCCGGTGGATCGGCGGAAGTCTCAGGGGGAGGCCAGCCGCCTCTAGAGTCCGCTCGGAATCGGGAGGGGGGTGGGGCACCGGCGGAGGAAGGCAGAAGACCGAGCAGGGAGGTCGCGCCGCCGGGAGATCCGCCGGTGGGGAGCGCCGGACAGGACAGAGATGTGCGGCGGTGGCGGCTGCCCTTGCCCGAGTGTGCAAGGAGGTAGGCGGGTGGGGATTGGAGGCTAGGGTTGGGGGATTGTTAGAGATGGGCTGGTGTTAGTGGGCTGGATGGGCCACTGAAATGTAGTCTTTTCTTTTTCTTTTCTTTTGTTTCTTCTTTTTCCATTTTATTGTGTCGAAATGTGTGGTCGACACTTCCCCCGGACCTGCTCTGGGCAGCCCGCGGAGGTTCTTTTTCGGAGGGGCTAGTCGCTTGCGGAGAGCTTAAGCGTTTTGGACGAGTGAGGGAGAAGTTTGACACAGTGAGTTTTGTCACACCCGGTTTTTCCGAAGAAGAACCAAGTGAATATCACATGTATGCCAGGATCATTTTCTCATACATGTGATGACAAATAGTGAAGCATCATTTATTACAAGCCAGGTGTCGAATATAAGTAAGTCTTACATAGTAAATGTCTCGATGGACAATAACAAGTTCATCACAAGTAAATAAACTAGCAGCGGAATATTATTCTTTAGGGCTCCATCACAGGCGTTGCCCGGGGTCTTCATGAACCTAAAATCCTTCCTCGGGTCCAAAATCTTGGTCATTATACACCACCTCATTATCTTGACCTGAGCAGCAATATAAACCAACAAATATGCAAGGTTGAGTACCAATGGTACTCAGCAAGTGTGGGAAAATTATATCATGCATGGCTAGAACAAGGAGAGGTTGAACTCATGGTTAAAGCACTACGCAATTAATACCTATCACCTTAGCTTATTAAGCACCTACATTACTACACAGGTGAAATGGTCCCAATCGCCCAACCCATTATCATAATCCAATGACCATAACATCATTTCCAATGTTAAGCTCCCCGCTTAACTTCCAAAACCATCAATCCCCTAATCATGAATAAGTCCAGGCCGCTCTTGACCGTGAGCACGGCTGTCAAGACAGTTTTGACTCTGCAGAGTTTGTACCACTGTACCCACATGTAGTGATTTCATCCCCCGTTGCCGGGTGGACTAAAAGAACCTCCATTATGCCAGTGGCTACGATCCACATTCACACTTCCCAGGTGTGCAGCCAGGAGATCACTACTAAGCCTTTACAAAGGGATTCCCGACGAGCGTGGGCCCACTGAGGTTTCACCCCTAACAGCATACAAGAGGCTCCAACCCCGCTGCAGTGGCCCCCTCTTGAGCCTTGCGGTTCATATGGTAGTCCAGCTGACACCTACTCCCCGCACCATCCAACACACCCATACTACGCCGGGGATACACATAATTAATTGGCCAAGCTGTCCCATCTCAGCATGTGGTTGGCACTGTAAAGCCGGGTTACATGCTCCATGAACCGGTCCTTAGGATCCAGGCAAGTACTAAACACAAACCCAAGTCTCGTGCACCCAGCACACAACCAAAACATCCAACTTGCCTTGATCCCTACCTCTACATAACTCACAATGTCTCATTCAAGAGTATGGTAATATAAACTGATAATCTCATTTCCCAAATATCCCATTCTAAGCATGGCTAAGCAATTGCATGTAAATAAATGACATGGTAAAATAAATCCCAACCCAAGCTACAAGGAAACAAGGTAATGCAATTCTAGGGAAACTTTCCTAGCATGGGTTTCATATTTCATTTGACAATGCAAATAATTCTATCTACACATCCTAGCATAGGATCAAAGTAGTCAAGGACACTTGCCTCCTTCTTGCTGCTCTTGAAATGGGTAGTCCTGATCTTGGAAAGGGTTAACTTGCTCTTGAACAGGTTCTACTTCATACCATCACACATAGCAAAAGAAAAACAACAATCATAAGACATAGTTCACACTTCTACTTTATACAAACCACACATTCATATTTATGAAATTATTTCACCATTATATGTGTTGTGGTTACTTTGTGTGTTGATCTGCGGCTTGCATACACTTTTATTTGTATGTGTATGATTCCTACTTTGGTGTTCATATTTATACTTACATACTATATTTATATATATATATGTGTGTGTTTCAGTTTTAAATAAATTCCTTACATTAAACTACCAAGTATGTATGAAAAGTATTTTTCTTCTCCATATGTGCCTTCATAATTTCTATCAACCCTAAACTGAATTCTTTGGATTTTAGAAACTCCATTTATCTTTTACTGGTTGCTATATTTTCAGATTTATATTTCTATGCATAATTGTGTATTTTATTATGAAATTAGTAATACACATCATCTAAACAGTATATGTTCTGGTCCTAAATAATCTAATAACATGTTTTGACCTTGGCTTCTGATGTAGACTATTTCATAATTATTTTCTCTATTTTTCTATAACTATTCTTTACTTAAAAATGTGTCCCTATACTAATAAATGTGAATAATAAATAAAACAGATTCATTTCAGCCCAAAAATATATTTTTATATCACTCCAAAGTTTTCTAAGTACTGAGAAAGTTTTTAATTAATTTTGACAATTATGTTTGTCCCCCTTTTTAATTTTTAAACACTAGTTACATATTCAATGTTTTAAATTAAATACTAAACAGGGCTAAAATAATGAACTCACCCCATTACAGGGTCTATAATATTATTTTCATAATTTCCAGGGGTCTAGCTACACTTATCAGAGGTGTTTTTCCTAATTTTTATTAAGTCCAGGGGCTAAAACTGATTTTTAAATGAATTTACATGATTTTCTGGAGTTCCAGGGGCTAGATCTGAAGTTTCCGGGGCTAACTCTCAATTCCAGAGAACCCCAGGGGGTAGCACGTAAGAATTCCAGTCTTTATAATGCGGGGCTGACGTGGACCGTCCGATTTTAAACCGACGGCTGAGATTATAACATCGAACCGGTACGCGAGGTTTTAAAGTCTACCGTGCGATTTAAAATAAACGGCGCACAAGCGGCCACGTCGCTCTGATCGAGCGCGGGCGGCGCTGCCGGCGGCGCACGGCGGCGGGAAGCGGCGATCTCGCCGGAAAGTTTCGGATCCGCGAGAATTCTTCCTAGAACTGTGATCTTATGGCATAGATCGGTAGAGGGGAGGTCAGAGATCTCACCTCGGGGGTTTTCTCGAGCTCGGGGGTCCTGGAAAGTGATCGGCGGCGAGGTCCGAGGCAAAACCACAGCGACGCTCGTCGGCGCTGTGTTTACACCGTAATTCTCCGAGTTTTCTGCACCTGCAAAGCTCCCCGGAGGCGGTGGATCAAGACCAGCGAGTTAGATCAGAGTTTCCGAGCTTAGATCGGCCAGAATTCACCGGCGAAGTCTCGGTGCTCACCGGAGTAAAAATCGGCGATCGCGTGGGAAAAACCGATCGGGGCTGGGGTTTTTATAGCCGGGGAAGGGCGGTGGGTCAGTTGTGATCGAGTTTGATTCTTCTGGGACCAGAATTCGGGCTGAGGGACGCGGGAGAGTCCGGGGTCGCGGGGTTAGGGATGACAGGTGGGTCCCACCTGTCTGTGAGGGATAGCGCGGGCGCGCGGCTGCGGGCTGGCACGGGGGAAATTGGGCCGGTTGGCGGGTTTCGGCCCACTGGCCTGTTTTTCCGGTTTTCTCTTTTTCTTTTTCCATTTCTTTTCTGTTTTGAGTCTAATTTGAATTCCAGTTTGAATTTAAATTTTTGCAAAACATGCAACACGTCCAAAAATTTTTAAATTCCCCTCTGAACATGGTTTAGGGTTTTGAATCAAAATTTGGGGTGTTACAGCTCTACCCCCCTTAAAAGAAATCTCGTCCTCGAGATTGGTGTTTCTAAGAAAACAATTCCGGAAATTGTGCCTTGAGCTCATCTTCCCGTTCCCAGGTGGCTTCCTCTTCTGAGTGATGCTTCCACTGCACCTTGCACATTCAGATTCTTTTATTTCTGGTGAGGCGTTCCATTGTCTCCAAAATCTTGTATGGTTGTTCGGGATAAGACAAATCTTCAGCTACATCCACTTCATTCATGGGTAACACCTCTTCAGGCATCCTTAGGCATTTCTTGAGTTGTGACACATGGAATACATCGTGCACGTCCGATAGATGAGCCGGTAACTCTTGTTGGTACGCCACTTCGCCTTTTCTTTCCAACACTTGAAAGGGTCCGATGTATCGAGGTGACAACTTCCCTTTCACCTTGAACCGACGAAGTCCTCTGATAGGGGACACCTTGAGATAAACATAGTCTCCCACGTTGAAAACGAGCTCTCTTCTTCGTACATCAGCATAACTCTTCTGGCGTGTTTGTGCTATCCTCAAGTTGTTGCGAATCTCCCTCACCTTCGCCTCGGCTTCTTATAGCACTTCTGGACCAAACACTTTACTTTCTCCTGTTTGGTTCCAAAATAGGGGAGTTCTGCACTTCCTTCCATACAAAGCTTCAAACGGTGACATTTTCATACTAGCTTGATAGCTGTTGTTATAGGAAAACTCCGCATACGGTAAGTTCTTGTCCCAACTCCTATTGTTTTTGAGTGCACATGCCCTTAACATATCTTCAAGGATCTGATTGGTTCTCTCCGTCTGCCCGTCAGTTTGGGGATGATAGGCAGAGCTGAAATTCAGATGGGTTCCCATGGTTTCATGCAACTTTTGCCAAAACCTCGAGGTGAACTGTGTCCCTCGGTCCGACACTATCTTTTTTGGCACTCCATGGTAACACACAATCCTTGACATGTACAATTCTGCCAATTTGGATCCGCTGTAGCTTTCTTTCACAAGAATGAAATGAGCTACCTTGGTTAGCCGATCAATAATGACCCCTATTGAATCATACCCGGATTGGGTCCTAGGCAATCCCACGACAAAATCCATGCTGATTTCTTCCCACTTCCATTCAGGCACTTTGAGTGGTTGCAATAATCCCGCGGGTCGTTGATGTTCTGCTTTCACCAACTAACATGTGTCACATAGGGCAACATGTTCCGCGACATCTCGCTTCATGCCATACCACCAATACCTGCTTTTGAGGTCCTGGTACATCTTCGTACTCCCAGGATGAATGGAATAGTCGGAATCATGAGCCTCCTTCAAAATTAATTCACGGATCTCTTTTACTTCTGGCACACAGATCCTTTTCCCGTGCCACACCGTTCCTTGTTCATCCTCTCTAAAACCAGGAGCTTTATTTTCCTTGATGAGCTGTCTGATCTCTTGTATCTTCTCATCATTCTTTTGGCCCTCGCGTATGTCTTGCTCCAGTGTGGAGTCCACTTCCATGGCGATGGCTTCACCACTATTTACTAGACATAGATTGAGCCTTATAACCTCGTCCTTCAATTCTGTGGGCATGTCCTTCAAGCTCAACTTATTGACCTGCACTTTCCGACTCAAAGCATCGGCCACGACGTTTGCTTTCCCGGGATGATAGTTGATGCCCACATCAAAGTCATTGATTAGCTCTAACCATCTCCTTTGTCGGAGGTTGAGATCTGGCTGTGTGAATATGTACTTCAAACTCTTATGATCCGTATATATCTCTGTCCTCTTCCCCATCAAATAGTGCCGCCAAATTTTCAACGCGTGTACCACTGCAGCTAGTTCTAGGTCATGTGTAGGATAGTTCTTCTCGTGCTTCCGAAGCTGCCGGGATGCATATGCCACGACATGTCCTTCTTGCATGAGAACACATCCCAACCCATTCCCAGAGGCATCGCAGTACACTGTGAAATTCTTCTGCATATCTGGCATAACCAACACTGGGGCTGTTGTCAATCTCTTCTTTAGCTCCTGAAAGCTCGTATCGCACTGTGGCGTCCAGGTGAATGTGATTCCCTTTTCCAACATTTTGGTGAGAGGTCTCGAGATCTTGGAGAATCCCTCAATAAACCGTCGATAGTATCCAGCCAATCCCAAGAAGCTTCGAACTTCCCCGACATTTTCAGGGGTCTTCCACTTCTGGATATCCTCGATTTTGGCGGGATCTACGGAGATTCCTCCCTCCGAGATTATATGTCCTAAAAAGGGAACTCTCTTCAGCCAGAACTCACACTTGCTCAACTTGGCATATAGTTGGTGGTCTCTCAGCCTCTGTAACACCAACCTTAGATGTTTCTCATGTTCTTCTTCATCTTTGGAGAAGACGAGAATATCATCTATGAAAACCACCACAATTTTGTCCAAATATTCTATGAATACCTTGTTCATGAGGTACATGAAATATGCCGGGGCATTGGTTAGCCCGAAAGGCATGACAGTGTATTCATACAGTCCGTACCGAGATACGAAAGCTGTCTTGGGAATATCAGATTGCCTTATCTTGAGTTGGTGGTATCCCGACCTGAGATCAATTTTCGAGAACACACAAGCTCCCCTCAACTGATCAAACAAGTCTTCAATGCGGGGTAATGGGTACTTGTTCTTAATGGTTACCTCATTCAAGGCACGGTAATCCACGCATAACCTTTGGGTTCCGTCTTTCTTAGGCACAAATATCACCGGAGCTCCCCATGGTGAGGAACTAGGGCGAATATACCCCTTCTCCGTCAATTCTCTCAAATGATCCTTGAGCTCTTCTAGCTGCTTGGAGTCCATTCGATAAGGTCTCTTGTATATCGGGGCTGTTCCCGGTACTAGCTCAATTGCGAATTCCACGTCACGGTCGGGAGGCATACCTGGCAACTCCTCCGGAAAAACATCTGGATATTCCCTGATAGTCCTGATTTCCTCAACTTTCACCTCCACTTGATTTAATTTAATGTCCCTCCTAGGCTCGTGTATTGTTATGAACTTTACTCTGGTACCACTGGGGTGAGTTAGTTCCACCGTTCTGGTCGAACAATGGATGATTCCTTTATGTTTGGTCAACCAATCCATACCCAAAATAATATCTATCCCTTGTGAATCTATCACTATGAGGTTAGCAGTAAATACTACCCCATTAATGTCTAGGCTCACTTTGGGACACACTTGTCTTGTCCTTATTTCTCCACCTTGAGAGTTTACGGCTAGCATATGGTTCATTTGTGTGGTTGCTAGGTCATGCTTCTTAACAAACCCTTGAGCAATGAACGAGTGGGTAGCACCAGAATCAAACGGCAGAGTTGCAAGGTGTAAATTGGCAGGAAACTTACCAACTACCACGTCGGGTGCCTCGTGTGCTTCCTCCATAGTGACATGGTTCATCCGTCCTCTCAATACATTCTGCTGTTGTGGCGGCGCAGGCTTCTTCTTTGGGCATTTATGGGCGTAGTGCCCCACTTCACCACAGCTGAAACATTGCACCCCAATCTTAGATGCTTGACCCTTGTTGTCTTGGGGTTGGTTTGGGGGTCCTTGCACTGCTGGTCGAGGTGGATATGCGGGGCGAGGCTGCTGCACAAACTGACGTGGCGGCTGTGCTGGTGCTGCGGGAGGCCTGTAGTTTGGGTTGTACCCTCTTGGTGCTGAATAGGGTACTGCAGCACGGCTCGTCTGCCCCGTAGGTTGCTGCATCATACGTGGGCGGGTGTTGCTCCCTGAGGCCTGATGTGACCACCCCGCCTTCCTCTTATTCTCATTTTCCAGGGCCTTTAGCTTCCTTTCCACCACAAATGCTCTGTCCACCATCTTTTGAAAGCTTTCATACTCATTGGAGGACATTGCACACTGCATCTCTGCGGTAAGTCCTTCCACGAAACAATCTTGTTTCTGCTCATCAGTCTCTATGTCTCGTGGATCATAACGGGATAGTTGAGTAAATTTAGTGAGGTATTCCCTCACCGTCATGTTTCCCTGCTGCAGTCCCAGAAACTCTTTCCTCTTGTTTTTGAGTTCACCTCTTGGGATGTAGTGGTTGCGGAAGCTACGCTTGAACTCTTCCCAAGTGATGTTCTCAGGGTCATGATGGGCGGCCACGTAGGCGGTCCACCAATCAGCAGCAGGTCCATGCAATTGATGAGAGGCAAACAGCACCCTCTCATACCCTTGGCATTGTATTATCCTCATCTTACTTTCAATGGTCTTCAGCCAATCATCTGCCTCCAGAGGTTCAGCAGCACTTGCAAACTTTGGAGGTTGAGTTCCTAGAAACTCACTCAACCTTGGTTGGCGTGGTGCAGCTTGTGTCGGTGGAACTTGATGCAAGTTAGCCACCACTTGAGTCAAGTTCTGGATGAGCTGATTTTGATTCTCCAGCATTTGGTGGAGAGGATCAACTTCTTCACGGCGACCACCCCGGTCCTGGCCTTCAGAAAGATGAGGGTTGCATGCCTCATCATTGTTGTTGGCGGGGTTGGCAGCACGTCCCTTTCCTCTTCCGGCCATCTGGCAGAATCAACAAATGTTAATTTGATACCATTTAGTATCATCTCACTACTTTCATTGGTTGGTACTTTGAGGTGTTAAGGCTTTGTTAAAATTTTACGAGGGTTTATATCTCACACCAAATAAATGCACTATTATTTCCTGTGGGTTCACACACCAAAGTAAAACAATCTGAAGACGAGGTTGTGGACAATTGCTCATGGCTTCCACAACTCACGTCACACACCAAGCATTATCACACCATTACCTACGTCACGACTCGACTACTCGACCTCCTGCTAGCTAGGGGAAAGACTCTACACTACTCGTCCTCTTGAGCTGGCTCCTCGGGATCTTCCTCCTCATTTCGGCTACCTTCTGACTCTGCTTTGGGTGGGGAGGCTGCTGGTGGAGAAGTGCGACGACGCCTGATCGCTCGGCGATCCGGGGAGTCAGGAGTCCATGTATCATTCACGGTGACACACAGTTCATTCCCATCTCCTCTTTCTCTCGCCTTTAAGCAAGCTCGCAGCAACGCCTCCGTTTCCTTCAGGGTGTCTCGGACATCCTGAAGCTCTTGTTGACACTCCTGCAGTCGAGTGCTGAGCATAGCAGCATCCTCCAAGCACAAGTCCATGTGCTCATGGGAAGTCCCTTGCTGCACCGGTGGGTACTTATACTCCGTGGTACCACTCTCACGTTGGAGGACATACATGTACTCAATTTTGTCCAAGTGGCGACGATAGATGTGACTCTGGCAGGTGATGGCCTCCCAGGTGACATCTTTCTCTGCGTCAACTTGTGTTGCTCGATAAGCTGGAGAGTGGTGAATCTTAAGCAGCTGATTCTCGTGTATAATCCTCATCTCCGAACTCCATTCTTCCCTCTTCTCACGGATGGTCCTGGTGGAGTTATAGTGGATGATTAGCTTGCCCGTATTGCCGGCGGCTTCGAGCATACGTCGAAGACGGCACAACAAATCTCCTACTGCCAATCCGTAGGAAAGGTACGTCACTGGACGACTCTCCTCTCTTTCGGCAAGGGCAACTACGGGAACTCTCCCTCCTGTGGACTTACGAGCGGTGCGAATCATGCGAACCATCTAAAACAAAAGAATTTAAAATTAGGTTAGATAAATTCTCAAACAAAAATCCTATTTTGAATGAAAGTTGGGGTAAGATGAAGAAAATGACTCCTTTAATAACACTTTTCCACCCACACCTTGGAAAATAGTTTTTAAGAAAATAGGGCCCTTAAATACGTCCATTTCTACCTAGGTCCACGTTCCTACGGGCAACCTTGGCTCTGATACCACCTCTGTCACACCCGGTTTTTCCCAAGAACAACCAAGTGAATATCACATGTATGCCAGGATCATTTTCTCATACATGTGATGACAAATAGTGAAGCATCATTTATTATAAGCCAGGTGTCGAATATAAGTAAGTCTTACATAGTAAATGTCTCGATGGACAATAACAAGTTCATCACAAGTAAATAAACTAGCAGCGGAATATTATTCTTTAGGGCTCCATCACAGGCGTTGCCCGGGGTCTTCATGAACCTAAAATCCTTCCTCGGGTCCAAAATCTTGGTCATTATACACCACCTCATTATCTTGACCTGAGCAGCAATATAAACCAACAAATATGCAAGGTTGAGTACCAATGGTACTCAGCAAGTGTGGGAAAATTATATCATGCATGGCTAGAACAAGGAGAGGTTGAACTCATGGTTAAAGCACTACGCAATTAATACCTATCACCTTAGCTTATTAAGCACCTACATTACTACACAGGTGAAATGGTCCCAATCTCCCAACCCATTATCATAATCCAATAACCATAACATCATTTCCAATGTTAAGCTCCCCGCTTAACTTCCAAAACCATCAATCCCCTAATCATGAATAAGTCCTGGCCGCTCTTGACCGTGAGCACGGCTGTCAAGACAGTTTTGACTCTGCAGAGTTTGTACCACTGTACCCACATGTAGTGATTTCATCCCCCGTTGCCGGGTGGACTAAAAGAAGCTCCATTATGCCAGTGGCTACGATCCACATTCACACTTCCCAGGTGTGCAGCCAGGAGATCACTACGAAGCCTTTACAAAGGGATTCCCGACGAGCGTGGGCCCACTGAGATTTCACCCCTAACAGCATACAAGAGTCTCCAACCCCGCTGCAGTGGCCCCCTCTTGAGCCTTGCGGTTCATATGGTAGTCCAGTTGACACCTACTCCCCGCACCATCCAACACACTCATACTACGCCGGGGATACACCTAATTAATTGGCCAAGCTGCCCCATCTCAGCATGTGGTTGGCACTGTAAAGCCGGGTTACATGCTCCATGAACCGGTCCTTAGGATCCAGGCAAGTACTAAACACAAACCCAAGTCTCGTGCACCCAGCACACAACCAAAACATCCAACTTGCCTTGATCCCTACCTCTACATAACTCACAATGTCTCATTCAAGAGTATGGTAATATAAACTGATAATCTCATTTCCCAAATATCCCATTCTAAGCATGGCTAAGCAATTGCATGTAAATAAATGACATGGTAAAATATATCCCAACCCAAGCTACAAGGAAACAAGGTAATGCAATTCTAGGGAAACTTTCCTAGCATGGGTTTCATATTTCATTTGACAATGCAAATAATTCTATCTACACATCCTAGCATAGGATCAAAGTGGTCAAGGACACTTGCCTCCTTCTTGCTGCTCTTGAAATGGGTAGTCCTGATCTTGGAAAGGGTTAACTTGCTCTTGAACAGGTTCTACTTCATACCATCACACATAGCAAAAGAAAAACAACAATCATAAGACATAGTTCACACTTCTACTTTATACAAACCACACATTCATATTTATGAAATTCATTCACCATTATATGTGTTGTGGTTACTTTGTGTGGTGATCTGTGGCTTGCATACACTTTTATTTATATGTGTATGATTCCTACTTTGGTGTTCATATTTATACTTACATACTATATTTATATATATATATGTGTGTGTTTCAGTTTTAAATAAATTCCTTACATTAAACTACCAAGTATGTATGAAAAGTATTTTTCTTCTCCATATGTGCCTTCATAATTTCTATCAACCCTAAACTGAATTCTTTGGATTTTAGAAACTCCATTTATCTTTTACTAGTTGCTATATTTTCAGATTTATATTCCTATGCATAATTGTGTATTTTATTATGAAATTAGTAATACACATCATCTAAACATTATAGGTTCTGGTCCTAAATAATCTAATAACATGTTTTGACCTTGGCTTCTGATGTAGACTATTTCATAATTATTTTCTCTATTTTTCTATAACTATTCTTTACTTAAAAATGTGTCCCTATACTAATAAATGTGAATAATAAATGAAACAGATTCATTTCAGCCCAAAAATATATTTTTATCTCACTCCAAAGTTTTCTAAGTACTGAGAAAGTTTTTAATTAATTTTGACAATTATGTTTGTCCCCCTTTTTAATTTTTAAACACTAGTTACATATTCAATGTTTTAAATTAAATACTAAACAGGGCTAAAATAATGAACTCACCCCATTACAGGGTCTATAATATTATTTTCATAATTTCCAGGGGTCTAGCTACAATTATCAGAGGTGTTTTCCTAATTTTTATTAAGTCCAGGGGCTAAAACTGATTTTTAAATGAATTTACATGATTTTCTGGAGTTCCAGGGGCTAGATCTGAAGTTTCCGGGGCTAGCTCTCAATTCCAGAGAACCCCAGGGGGTAGCACGTAAGAATTCCAGTCTTTATAATGCGGGGCTGACGTGGACCGTCCGATTTTAAACCGACGGCTGAGATTATAACATCGAACCGGTACGCGGGGTTTTAAAGTCTACCGTGCGATTTAAAATAAACGGCGCACAAGCGGCCACGTCGCTCTGATCGAGCGCGGGCGGCACTGCCGGCGGCGCACGGCGGCGGGAAGCGGCGATCTTGCCGGAAAGTTTCGGATCCGCGAGAATTCTGCCTAGAACTGTGATCTTATGGCATAGATCGGTAGAGGGGAGGTCAGGGATCTCACCTCGGGGGTTTTCTCGAGCTCGGGGGTCCTGGAAAGTGATCGGCGGCGAGGTCCGAGGCAAAACCACAGCGAAGCTCGTCGGCGCTGTGTTTACACCGTAATTCTCCGAGTTTTCTGCACCTGCAAAGCTCCCCGGAGGCGGTGGATCAAGACCAGCGAGTTAGATCAGAGTTTCCGAGCTTAGATCGGCCAGAATTCACCGGCGAAGTCTCGGTGCTCACCGGAGTAAAAATCGGCGATCGCGTGGGAAAAACCGATCGGGGCTGGGGTTTTTATAGCCGGGGAAGGGCGGTGGGTCAGTTGTGATCGAGTTTGATTCTTCTGGGACCGGAATTCGGGCTGAGGGACGCGGTATTCCGATCGGTTAAGATCGCGCGCGCGCTGGAGAGTCCGGGGTCGCGGGGTTAGGGATGACAGGTGGGTCCCACCTGTCTGTGAGGGATAGCGCGGGCGCGCGGCTGCGGGCTGGCGCGGGGGAAATTGGGCCGGTTGGCGGGTTTCGGCCCACTGGCCTGTTTTTCCCGTTTTCTCTTTTTCTTTTTCCATTTCTTTTCTGTTTTGAGTCTAATTTGAATTCCAGTTTGAATTTGAATTTTTGCAAAACATGCAACACGTCCAAAAAATTTTAAATTCCCCTTTGAACATGGTTTAGGGTTTTGAATCAAAATTTGGGGTGTTACAAGTTTTATGTGGTTCGAGCCGCCGGAGCGTAAAACCCTACGTCCACGGTGAGCAGAGGTGCTCGCTGTATTGCTTGCTGCTCAGAACCGGAGTCCTGAGCTTGAGGGTGAGTGATGTCTAGGGTGCGAATTCACAGAGTTCGAACCTAAGGGTGCAAATGGCTGGAGCGCCAACCCTTGCTAACGTTGCCTACCCGAGCCTTTTATAGTCCAAGGCTCGAGCGGCTTACAAGGTGGGCCTGGGACCCGACAGGTGGCCCCGGGGTGATTTCCTACCAGCTATTATGTCTTGACGCTGGCGTCGAAATCCTCGTCCTGCCGCCCTGCCCATGCCACAGGCTAAGTGTAGCGTGTAGTCGTTGGCGATGGCAGGGGTGGCAGGGCATGTCTTGTCTGGTCTTGTCGCTGCCTTCAATGGCCCGCAGCTTCAGACACTGTACGCCTGTCCTGACTGTGACTGGTCACAGCGCCTCCTGACAGGCGTGCGCTGCGCCTCTTCGTCTCGGGATGGCGCGGGTCTTGAATGCTTTGTACGGTAAAGGCATGGCACGCCTTTACCCCCGCTGCCTACCGTGCCGGGTGGCAGCACTGCTCTGCTGGCCACGTGTCGGACTCGGAGCTCTCCTCTGAGGAGAGGGGGAGCTCCGGCTCCGCTGGACACGTGGCGCCTTCGGAGCTCGCCCCTGCAGAGGGGGTGAGGTCCGGCCTCCTGGGCCACGTGGCAGGCTCGGAGCTATCCTCCGTGGGGAGGGGAGCTCCGGCCCCGCTGGACACGTGGCGCCTTCAAACCTCGCTCCTTTAGAGGGAGCGAGGTCCTTAGGAACTTTTACCCTGTGCGCGGGGGTACCCGGTATTGAGGGTACCGACAGTGGCCCTCGGGCTCACCTCGGTTGAGGTAACGAGCCCGAGGTGGGGCCTTCTCCTACCCGCACATTTCTTGTCTTGAGTACCCCCTGTGCTGGCAGGGTCTTGACGGCTTCGGAGTTCAGCCTCTGAGGAGAGGGTGAAGCCTGGCATCGGAGCTCAGCCCTTGTGAAAGGGGGAGGTCCGGCTTCGGAGCTCGCCTTTGAGAAGAGGGGTGGTCAGGAAAGTCATCGGAGCTCAGGCCCACGGGGGGGGGGGGGGGGGGCGTGAGGTCCGGCATCAGGGCTCGCCTCTGAGAAGAGAGCGAGGGCTGGCATCGGAGCTCGACCCAACTGTGGGGGCGGAGGTCCGGAAGTCATCGGAGCTCAGGCCCACGAAGGGCGTGAGGTCCGGAAGTCATCGGAGCTCAGGTCCACGAAGGGCGTGAGGTCTGGCATCAGGGCTCGCCTCTGAAAGGAGGGCGAGGGCTGGCATCGGAGCTCGGCCCGACTGTGGGGGCGGAGGTCCGGAAGTCATCGGAGCTCAGGCCCACAAAGGGCGTGAGGTCCGACATCAGGGCTCGCCTCTGAAAGGAGGGCGAGGGCTGGCATCGGAGCTCGGCCCAGCTGTGGGGGCGGAGGTCCGGAAGTCATCGGAGCTCAGGCCCACGAAGGGCGTGAGGTCCGGAAGTCATCGGAGCTCAGGCCCACGAAGGGCGTGAGATCCGGCATCAGGGCTCGCCTCTGAAAGGAGGGCAAGGGCTGGCATCGGAGCTCGGCCCAGCTGTGGGGGCGGAGGTGCGGAAGTCATCGGAGCTCAGGCCCACGAAGGGCGTGAGGTCCGGCATCAGAGCTCACCCCTGCGGAGGGGTGATGTGCATCTTCATAGCTCAGCCAAGTGTAGGGCGCAAGGTCCGACTTCGGTGTTCACCCCTGGGGGTGGCTACCGACTTCGGAGATCACTCTTGCGATAGGGGTGTCGTCCGGCATCGGACCTTAGCCCAGTGTAGGGCGCACGGTCCGGCTTTGGCGTTCACCCTTGTGGGGTGGCGACCGGCTTCGGAGATCACACCTGCGATAGGTGTGTCGTCCGGCATCGAACCTTAGCCCAGTGTAGGGCACACGATCCGGCTTCGGCGTTCACCCCTGTGGGGTGCCGACCGGCTTCGGAGATCACATCTACGATAGTTGTGTCGTCCGGCATTAGACCTTAGCCCAGTGTAGGGCACACGGTCCGGCTTCGGCGTTCACCCCTGTGGGGTGGCGACCGTCTTCGGAGATCACACCTACGATAGGTGTGTCGTCCGACATCGGACCTTAGCCCAGTGTAGGGCACATGGTCCGGCTTCGGCGTTCACCCCTGTGGGGTGGCGACCGGCTTCGGAGATCACACCTGTGATAGGTGTGTCGTCCGGCATCGGACCTTAGCCCAGTGTAGGGCACACGGTCCGGCTTCGGCATTCACCCCTGTGGGGTGGCGACCGGCTTCGGAGATCACACCTGCGATAGGTGTGTCGTCCGACATCGGACCTTAGCCCAGTGTAGGGCACACGGTCCGCTTTGGCGTTCACCCCTGTGGGGTGGCGACCGGCTTCGGAGGTCACACCTGCGATAGGTGTGTCGTCCGGCATCGGACCTTAGCCCAGTGTAGGGCACACGGTTCGGCTTCGGCGTTCACCCCTATGGGATGGCGACTGGCTTCGGAGATCACACCTGCGATAGCTGTGTCGTCCGGCATCGGACCTTAGCCCAGTGTAGGGCACATGGTCCGGCTTCGGCGTTCACCCCTGTGGGGTGGCGACCAGCTTCGGCGATCACACCTGCGATAGGTGTGTCGTCCGGCATCGGACCTTAGCCTAGTGTAGGGCACACGGTCCGGCTTTGGCGTTCACCCCTGTGGGGTGGCAACCGGCTTCGGAGATCACACCTGCGATAGGTGTGTCGTCCGGCATCGGACCTTAGCCCAGTGTAGGGCACACGGTCCGGCTTCGGCGTTCACCCCTGTGGGGTGGCGACCGGCTTCGGAGATCACACCTGCGATAGGTGTGTCGTCCGGCATCGGACCTTTGCCCAGTGTAGGGCACACGGTCCGGCTTCGGCGTTCACCCCTGTGGGGTGGCGACCGACTTCGGAGATCACACCTGCGATAGGTATGTCGTCCGGCATCGGACCTTAGCCCAGTGTAGGGCACACGGTCCGGCTTCAGCGTTCACCCCTGTGGGGTGGCGACCGGCTTTGGAGATCACACCTGCGATAGGTGTGTCGTCCGGCATCGGACCTTAGCCCAATGTCGGGCACACGGTCCGGCTTCGGTGTTCACCCCTGTGGGGTGGCGACCGGCTTCGGAGATCACACCTGCGATAGGTGTGTCGTCCGGCATCGGACCTTAGCCCAGTGCAGGACACATGGTCCGGCTTTGGTGTTCACCCCTGTGGGGTGGCGACCGGCTTCGGAGCTCACACCTGCGATAGGTGTGTCATCCGTCATCGGACCTTAGCCCAGTGTAGGGCACACGGTCCGGCTTCGGAGCTCACCCCTGCTGAGGGGGTGAGGTCCGGCGCTGCTCAGGGGCCCTCCCTTTCCTGTCCCTTAGTCTCATTTGGCTTACTGTCCCGGGCCGGAATACGGGGCTTGGGTAATCCAGTGTACTCGATCCCAGAGGTATGGCCCCCAGCCCTAGTCAGGGTGTAACCGTCCGACCCCCTAGTACTCAGACCAAGGCTGGGGGGCAGAGTGCGCATGCTTTGGGTGCAGGACCGGGCAAAGCAAGGCTCCTGACCCCCCGGTCTGGCGTAGGTCTTTTCTTGGAGGAGACCAACTTGCGTTACAGTACCCTTACAGGGGGAGGTCCAAAAGGCCCCGGGCCTCTGGCAGGTACCCCAAGCACTACCGCCTTCAGAAGGATGACAAATATCGACTATGCGTGAGAGCAGGAAAGAGGAACCGAGTGTACAATGGATGTACACTATCTAGAGCGTGGGGAGGTGATCATATAAATTAATGCGTAATTTAAATAAACACCTAAGTAAGCATGATGAAGTTACTGGGGTAGCGTCGGAGCGCTTGTTTGGGCTCCCATGCACGGACCGGTGGCGCCAGGGCGTCTGCCGGTACCGCGCGATCTGGAGCGGAGGATTGACGGCAGCAGCGTTGAGGTCGTTGACGTCGCGGGTCCACTGCTGGGTGGCCCCCTGGAGGGCTTCTTCAGCCAGCGGATTGTCCCGAAGCGCTCCTGCGGCGGCTAGCGCGCTTGCTTGAGCGGCACTCTGCACCGCAGTAGACCATGAGGTTGATGGAGTTCGTGTTGCCGGAGTCGGCTGCTGGCTTCCCACTCGCACCGACACACTCCGTGCTGAGTGTGTCGAGACGTAGTTCTCGCTGGTCACCGTTCGTCGAGAACGTGGGCGAGAAGAGCTTGCCGCTGAAGGAAGCTTCGTCATCTTCGTCGGTGTAAACTCGTCGCGCAAGGGAAAAGCCCCTACCTGGCGCGCCAAATGTCGAAGTTTGTGGTCGACACTTCCCTCGGACCTGCTCTGGGCAGCCTGCGGAGGTTCTTTTTCGGAGGGGCTAGTCGCTTGCGGAGAGCTTAAGCGTTAGGGACGAGTGAGGGAGAAGCTTGACACGGCGAGTTTTACGTGGTTCGGGCCGCCGGAGCGTAAAACCCTACGTCCACGGTGAGCAGAGGTGCTCGCTGTATTGCTTGCTGCTCAGAACCAGAGTCCTGAGCTTGAGGGTGAGTGATGTCTAGGGTGCGAGTTCACAGAGTTCGAACCTAAGGGTGCAAATGGCTGGAGCGCCAACCCTTGCTAACGTTGCCTACCCGAGCCTTTTATAGTCCAAGGCTCGAGCGGCTTACAAGGTGGGCCCGGGACCCGACAGGTGGCCCCGGGGTGATTTCCTACCAGCTATTATGTCTTGACGCTGGCGTCGAAGTCCTCGTCCTGCCGCCCTGCCAATGCCGCAGGCTAAGTGTAGCGTGTAGTCGTTGGCGATGGCAGGGCGGTAGGGCATGTCTTGTCTGGTCTTGTCGCAGCCTTCAATGGCCCGCAGCTTCAGACACTGTACGCCTGTCCTGACTGTGACTGGTCACAGCGCCTCCTGACAGGCGTGCGCTGCGCCTCTTCGTCTCGGGATGGCGCGGGTCTTGAATGCTTTGTACGGTAAAGGCATGGCGCGCCTTTACTCCCGCTGCCTACCGTGCCGGGCGGCAGCACTGCTCTGCTGGCCACGTGTCGGACCCGGAGCTCTCCTTTGAGGAGAGGGGGAGCTCCGGCTCCGCTGGACACGTGGAGCCTTCGGAGCTCACCCCCGCGGAGGGGGCGAGGTCCGGTCTTCCGGGCCACGTGGCAGGCTCGGAGCTATCTTTTGAGGAGAGGAGAGCCCCGGCCCTGCCGGACACGTGGCGCCTTCGGAGCTCGCCCTTGCGGAGGGGGCGTGGTCCGGCCTCCTGGGCCACGTGGCAGGCCCGGAGCTATCCTCCGAGGGGAGGGGAGCTCCGGCCCCGCTGGACACGTGGCGCCTTCGGAGCTCGCCCCTGCAGAGGGGGTGAGGTCCGACCTTCTAGGCCACGTGGTAGGCTCGGAGCTATCCTCCGTGGGGAGGGGAGCTCCGGCCCCGCTGGACACGTGGCGCCTTCAAACGTCGCCCCTACAGAGGGAGCGAGGTCCTTAGGAAGTTTTACCCTGTGCACGGGGGTACCCGGTATTGAGGGTACCGACATATTGCTACTCCAATTTTTTGCTATATTTAAATATAAGTAAGGCGTCGCCTCGCCTTACGCCTTACCGCTTAAAAGATAAAAAGGGGGTGTATCGCCTTATGTCGCCTTACCGCCTTAATAACTATGGTCAAGACCCACCGTCGAGCAGTGGCAGCTGCCGCTCTAGTCCCAGGGCTGGCGCCACAACGCAAATGGATGGAGACGTTGATCAGCTTCGACGCCTTCGACTGCCGCCAAAACATGGCAGGCGCTGGGCAACTGCCTCTCCTCGTCGCCCCGACCATCTCCAACGTGAAGCTCTACCACGTGTTGGCGGGGCGGCCATCAGCGTTATCAGTCTCGCAACTTTCAAGAAGCTACAGATCCCTATGTCCTAGCTTACCCCCTCGAGACCATTCTCGGGGGTAGGTCGGGATCCCACCTTCACGTGCGGTAGTATCTCCCTCCCGGTGACATTCGGGTGGCTTGAGAACTATCGTACGGAGAGTGTCGTCTTCGTCGTCGTGGAAGTCAACCTCCCCTTCAACGCCATAATCGGCAGACCAGCTCTGTACCGGTTCATGGCAGTGGCCCACTACGGCTACTTGGTCTTGAAGATGCCAACTCCGAGTGTTGTCCTCAAGATTCGCGGTGAACACACCGCGGCTGTCTCAGCACTGGAAAAGCTCCAAGTGCTGGCGGCAGCACAAGAGGCCGTCTCTGGTCACGCGGAAGCTAGCCTGGCGTCTCCAAGCATGCGTCAAGGTTGTCCTCGGACGGTGAAGACGTACCAGTCAAGGTTGTCCAAGTCGATCCTGATGTCGCCCAGACCACCCGAATCGCCGGGGCCCTGGGAGGCAAATAGGAAGACGCGTTCATCACCTTCCTCCGGGCCAATGTCGATGTGTTTGCCTGGCAACCGTCGGAAATCTCTGGGATCCCCAGGGGGTGATTGAGCACCACCTGAAGATCCACCCCGATGCCAGGCCGATCCAATAGAAGCATCGAAGGAATTCCATCGAGCGGCAAGACTTCATCCGTGAAGAAATCAAAAAGCTGCTCGATGCCGGCTTCATCCGAGAGGTCCACCATCCACGATGATTGGCCAACCATGTTGTCGTCCCCAAGGCTGGCGGGATGCTACGTATGTGCATCGACTACACCACCCTCAATAAGGCATGTCCAAAGGACCCGTTCCCTTCCCTCCCTCCGTATAGACCAAATAGTCGACTCTACGTCTGGTTGTGATCTACTGTGTTTCCTAGGCACATATTCAGATTTTCACCAAATACCTATGTCTAGGGAAGATGAAGAGAACACTGCCTTCATCACTGTAGACGGTCTATACTGCTATGTGTCTATGCCTTATGGTCTTAAGAATGTGCTCCTCACTTTTGTGCGTGCAATGCACAAGATGTTCGAGAACCTCATTCGGGACCTAGTCGAGGTTTATGTCGATGACATCGTAGTAAAGGTCAAGTCGCAAGCATCTCTGCTCGACAATCTGTCCCTAGTCTTCGGAAGACTGCGCTCCACACGCACGAAGTTGAACCCAGACAAATGTGTCTTCGGGGTCTCTGTCGGGAAGCTGCTCGGTTTCTTGGTCCCACACCGAGGGATCGAAGCTAACCCAGAGAAGATTAAGGCAACAAAACTGATGTGGCCCCCCGCCCACATCAAGGACGTGCAGAAGCTTACCGGATCCTTGGCCGCACTCAGTTGGTTTATCTATAGACTGGCCGAGCGGGCTCTTCCGTTCTTCAAGCTTCTGCGCAAAACTGGTCCATTCGTCTGGACCAAGGATGCGGATGAGGCGTTTCAGGAGCTAAAGAAGTTCCTCACAACGCTGCCCATCATTGTGGGCCCTAAACAAGGTGAGCCACTACTCCTCTAAATCTCTGCCACAACTAAGGTCGTGAGCATGGTTTTGGTCACAGAGCGGCCGAAACTCCATCGATTTCAAGTCCCGGAAAAGGCTCCTACCGCTGTTGGTCTGAAGCCCCAGGGCCCAGACTCCGCAGGAAATCCATGGGAAGGGGAAGTAATCAGGCCCCAAATAGGTGGACCTGATCATCGATGCATATTCGGGTCCAAGCTCCTGGAATGCAGTCACGGAACCGGGGCGTGGGGGCCCCGAGTCCCGGACCTCCCCAAGAAGAACTAGTCGGGTCTCAGCCATCTAGACATGGAAACCGGCGTGCGTCTAGGTCTGAGCTCCCAGAATGCAGGCTCGGACCAGGAGGCTAGGGCCCCCCGAGTCCCAGACCACTCCAAGAAGAACCAGGAGAGTCCCAGCCATCTAGACTCGGCAACAGGCGTGTGCCTGGGTCCGAGCTCTCAGAGTGCAGTCTCGGGCCCGAGGGCCGGAGGCCTCCGAGTCCCGGACCTCTACTAGACGACGCTTCGGACCCTTCCGGGAGGGTTCGAACCATCCAACGTCCAGTCTACTTCATCAGCGAGGTCCTCCACAATGTCAAGACAAGATATCTGGAGGTGCACAAACTGCTCTATGCAGTACTCGTTGCATCAAGGAAGTTGCGCCATTACTTCCAGGCTCGCAAGATCTCGGTGGTTACTTCGTACCCGTTGATAACTGTCCTCCACAGCCCAAACTCCACTTGAAACATAGCTAAATTGGCTGCGGAGTTGGCGGAGTTCGTGCTAGACTTCTTACCGCGCCATGCGGTGAAAAGCCAGGTGTTAGCTGACTTCGTGGCAGAGTGGACTTCACCACCATACCAGCCAGGGGGCCAGGACATCGGTGAACCAGAGCCCAGAGCTCCGGTCTTCACTGGGCCCTACTGGACTCTCTTCTTTGATGGCTCCTCGCAGAAGCAAGGTGTCGGAGCGGGGTTTCTGCTCATTACACAAACCGGAGAGTGGTTCAAATACGTGGTGCAACTTGACTTCAAGGCGACCAACAACATGGCGGAGTATGAGGCTCTCATCTTCGGGTTAAAAACCGCGCTATCCCTTGGCGTCTAGCAGTTGTTGGTCAAGGGTGATTCTCAGCTGATCATCAAGCATGTCAAGGGAGAGTGTAGCTGCAACGACCCACAGCTTGCAGCTTATCTCCTCCAAGTACAGAAGTTGGAGAAGGACTTCTTATCCTTGGACTTGTGCCATGTTCCCCATGCCAATAACACAACAGCCGCGACCTGTCAACAAAGGCTTCTGTCGGTACCCACAATACCGGGTACCCCCGCGCGCAGGACAAAACCGCCTAAGGACCTTGCCCCTTTCGCAGGGGCGAGCTCCGAGGGCACCACGTGTCCAGCCGGGCCAGAGCTCCCCCCTTCTCAGAGGAGAGCTCCCGGCCAGCCATGTGGCCAAGCGAAGTCAGACCTCCCCCCTCCGTGGGGGTGAGCTCCGAAGGCTCCACGTGTACAGCGGGGCCGGAGCTCCCCCTCTCCTCAGAGGAGAGCTCCGAGCCCGCCACGTGGCAAGCAGAGCCGGACCTCCCCCCCTTCGCGGGGGTGAGCTCCAAAGGCTCCACGTGTCCAGCGGAGCCGGAGCTCCCCCCTCTCCTCAGAGGAGAGCTCCAGGCTCGCCACGTGGCAGGCAGAGCCGGACCTCCGCCCCCTCCGCGGGGGTGAGCTCCGAAGGCTTCACGTGTCCAGCGGGGCCGGAGCTCCCCCCTCTCCTCAGAGGAGAGCTCCGGGCCCGCCACGTGGCCAGCAGAGCCGGACCTCCCCCCTCCGCGGGGGTGAGCTCTGAAGGCTCCACGTGTCCAGCGGGGCCGGACCTCCCCTCTCCTTAGAGGAGAGCTCCGGGCCTGCCACGTGGCCAGCAGAGCCGCACTACCTGCCCCGGCGCGGTAGGCAGCGGAAGTAAAGACCCGCGCCTTCCCAAGGCGCGACATTGAAGACCTGCGCCTTCCCAAGATGCGGAGATGCGGAGCTCGCCTCTACCAGGAGGCTTTGCGCCTAGTCATATCACAGTGAAGACGGGCGCAGAATGGCAGAGGCTGTGGACCAATAAACACAGCGACAAGACAACCCCTGCTGCCCCTGCCATCATCAACTACTACACCTAGCTTGCGGCGTGGACAGGGCAGCAGGACGGAGGCTCAGAAGATACTGCTAGAGACAGCTACCGGCATTTAGTGCAAGATACGGTAGATGGCAGGAAATCACCCCGAGACCACCTGTCTGGTCCCGGGCCCCCCTTTGTAAGCCGCCCGAGCCTTGGACTATAAAAGGCTCGGGTAGTCAACATTGCAAAGGGTTCAGATCCATTCGCATTCGACCCTTAGCTCACTCAGTTCATCCTCATACCCAGGCTTAGAACTCTGGTTCTAAGCTTGAAGCAATACACAGAGCAACTCTGCTCACCGTGGATGTAGGGTTTTACGCTCTGGCGGCCTAAACCACGTAAAAATCCCCGTGTCAAACTACTTTCATCTCCTTCCGTCATCCATTCCGGCGAGACCCACGCGAGAGGACTAGCCCCTCCGAAAAAGAACCTCCGCGAGCTGCCCAGAGCAGGCCCGGGGGAAGTGTCGACCGCAGACGCTTCGACATTTGGCACGCCAGGTAGGGGGTGCCTTTCCCTCTTGCGTTGAGTCTTCGCTGACGAAAATGACCAAGCTTCCGTTCGCGGCAAGCTCTCCTCGCCCTCGTTCCTGGTGAACGATGACCATCAAGGCTTACGTCTCGACGCACTCGGCGAGTAGTGTGTCGGCATAAGCTGGGAGCCCGCGACCGACTCCAACAACGCGGACTCCAGCAAGCCCAAGATCTGCTGCAGCGCCGAGTGTCACCCATGGGGGTACACTAGCTGCAGCACGGGCACTTCTACACAATCCACCTGCTGGGGACGCTCCTCATGGGGCTACCCAGCAGTGGATTCGCGACGTCGACCGCCTCGTCGTCGCTGCCGCCAACCCTCCGCTCTGGCGGGGACGACGCCCCAGTCACTCGGATGTGTCACGGCGAACTTCGGCAGCTCCTACACCTGTCCCGACACAGAGCTCGACCTCCACGCCATCCGACAACAACCTGGAGAATCTCTGCGCTCCTTCATCCAGTGGTTCTCCCAGGTGCGGAACACCATCCCACACATCCAGAATGCATCTGTGGTGGCGGCATTCCGACAGGGTGTTAGAGATGAGAAGATTCTCGAGAAGTTTGCCACCAGGGAGGTGCGCGACATCTCGGAGCTCTTCAGCCTGGCGGACAAGTGCGCCAGAGCAGCAGAAGGGCGCAATTGGCACTCACAGCCAACCTCCGAAGCTGGAGGACAGCCCGCAACTAGCGCTGCTTCCCATGGGAGCGACAAGAAGATCAAGAAGAAGGGCGATGGCAAGATCAAGCCGCCGACCGGAGCTCCTGTTGCTGCAACTGCAGCACTCAGCGGAGCTCGGGGGCCGCGCCCCGACAAGAGGCCACGACAGTCACCCGGCCGCGGTGACCGAAGTGAGCCATGCCCGGTGCACAAGACCAGGAGCCACACTGCTGCTGAGTGCCGGAGATCAAGAAGCTCGCGGAGCGCCTCCGCGAGGGGAGGCCGCCGGACGCGGATGCTCCTCCCTTCCGCCAGAGGGAGGGCAAACAGAAGGTCGACCTCCGGGACGACGGTGACCAAGAGATGGGGTACCAGGAGCCCCAGTGCGCCGTGAAGACGGTCCACAACCGTGGGGGCTCCAGCTCCAGTGAAGACGAGCGCCGGAAGGCGCTCCGCGTCATCTACGGAGGGTCCTCGGACCCCTCGTCCCGGAACACAGTCAAGACTCTGCGTCGAGCAGTGGCGTCGGTGGCTCGTACCCCAAGCGTAGCGCCACATCTCAAGTGGGTAGGGACCCCCATCAGCTTCGACGCCTCCGACTGCCCCAAGAACATGGCCGGGGCCGGTCAGCTACCGCTGTTGGTAGCTCCCACCATCACCAACGTGAAGATGTACCACGTCCTGGTAGATGGCGGGGTCGGCCTCAACCTCATCAGCCGCGCAACTTTCCTGAAGCTGCAGATTCCGATGGCCAAGCTCTCCCCGTCAAGCCCGTTCTCAGGGGTAGGGCCGGGGCAAGTCGTCCCATACGACAACATTAGCCTTCCGGTGACCTTCGGAGCACCGGACAACTATCGGACAGAATACATTCTGTTCGACGTGGCGGAGGTCGACCTCCCCTTCAACGCCATCATCGGCAGGCCAGCCCTGTATCGACTCGTGGCGGTAGCCCACTACAGCTACCTCGTCCTGAAGATGCCTGTCGAAGTGTAGCTGTCGACACTTCCCCCGGGCCTGCTCTGGGCAGCCCGCGGAGGTTCTTTTTCGGAGGGGCTAGTCCCCCTGCGTGAGTCTCGCTGTACTGGACGAAGGAAACAGATGAACACAAGGGTTTTTTACGTGGTTTGGGCCGCCGGAGCGTAATAACCTACGTCCACGGTGAGGAGAGGTGCTCGTTGTATTGCTTGGTGCTCAGAACAGGAGTTCTGAGCTTGATGATGAGCTGAGTGCTAGAATGTCTACAGCAAGGTGGCGAAGAGCCGAATCACGGTGTGAACCAACCCCTTGCAACGTTGCCTACCCGAGCCTTTTATAGTCCAATGCTCAGGCGGCTTACAAGGTGGGCCCCGGGACCCGACAGGTGGTCCCGGGGTGATCTTTGGCATCTACCGTATCTGTAATAACGCCGATAGTTGTCTCTGGCGAAGACTTCTGAGCCTCCGGCCTGCCGCCCTACCCACGCCGCAAGCTAGGCGTTGTGGTTGATGATGGCAGGGGCGGCAGGGGATGTCTTGTCACTGCGTTTATTGGTGTACAGCTTCTAACATTACGTGCCTGTCTTCACTGTGATGTGACTGGGCGCAACGCCTCCTGGCAGGGGCGTGCTCTGCGTCTCCGCGTCTTGGGAAGGCACGGGTCTTCAATACCGCGTCTTGGGAAGGTGCGGGTCTTGAATACCTTGTATGAATAAGGCATGGTGCGGCTTTACTCCTGCTGCCTACCGCGCTGGGTAGGCAGCACTGCTTTGCTGCCACGTGGCGGCTCGGAGCCCTCCTCTTAGGAGAGAAAGGTCCGGCCCCGCTGGACATGTGGAGCCTTCGGAGCTCTCCCCGCGGAGGGGGGAGGTCTGGCTCTGCTGCCACGTGGCAGGCCCGGAGTCCTCCTCTGAGGAGAGGGAGGTCCGGCCCCGATGGACACGTGGAGCCTTCGGAGCTCTCCCCGCGGAGGGGGGGGGGAGGTCCGCCTCTGCTGCCACGTGGCGGGCCCGGAGCCCTCCTCTGAGGAGAGGGAGGTCCGGCCCCGCTGGACACGTGGAGCCTTCGGAGCTATCCCTGCGGAGGGGGGGAGGTCCGGCTCTGCTGCCACGTGGTGGGCTCGGAGCCCTCCTCTGAGGAGAGGGAGGTCCGGCCCCCACTGGGCACGTGGAGCCTTCGGAGCTCTCCCTGCGGAGAAGGGAGGTCCGGCTCTGCCGGCCACGTGGCGGGCTTGGAGCTCTCCTCTAAGGAGAGGGAGGTCCGGCCCCGCAGGACACGTGGTGCTTTCGAAGCTTGCCCCTGCGAAGGGGGCAAAGTCCTTAGATGTTTTTGCCCTGTGCGCGGGGGTACCCCATATTGAGGGTACCGACAGTGGCCCCCGGGCCCATCTCGGCGGAGTTAACGAGCCCGAGGTGGGGCCCCCGTCTCTTCTACCCCGCGCACCTTCCCGAAGACCCGCTTTGACCGTTGCTGGAGCACGAACGGTCGTGGGATCGTGGGGGCGTGTGCCCTACTTGATGGTTGCTTTTACTGCAGCGGTTCCCAAGGCTGCCACTACTGCTAGTACTGCACGTCGCAACACACGTCGCAACACCTTGTCAGGAACCGCCGGGTTCTGCGCCTAGGGGGCTGAGTGCCCGGTCCACCGCTTCTGTAGGGCGATTTGGGCCCACTTGTAATGGACTCCGGGGCTTGGCCCCGAGGCGGTTGCTCTGAGCGGTGCAGACGAAGATATTTTGAATCGCTTCTGGAAAGTTTAAAAGGGGATCTCACCTGCATCGCACGCTTCCCTTTTCAAACTTCCCTGCGCCCGAGCCCTCTTTGTCTCTTCGAGCTCTTGCGCCTTCGCCTTCCAAGTCTTGCGCTTCCTCCGCCGATGGCCTCCAACTTGCCTCCGCCGCGCCTTGCCCGGACGAAAGACATTGGGCCGGTGCGTAAGCTGCTTGGCTGGCACTCGGAGGAGCAGCGGCGCTGCCTCTAGCGAGGGACTCTTCCCCTGCGTCTAGAGGTGGGGGAGATTGTCTTCTTCGTCGCCTATGGCTTGGCGGGGTTCGTCCCGCCAATTTCTTCGTTCTTCGTGACGCTGCTGGAGACGTACGGCCTCCAACTCCATCACCTCTCCCCCAATTCCTTCGCCATGGCCGCTGTCGAAGTGTGTAGTCGACACTTCCCCGGACCTGCTCTGGGCAGCCCACGGAGGTTCTTTTTCGGAGGGGCTTGACACTTGCGGAGAGCTTTAGCGTTAGGGACGAGTGAGTGAGAAGCTTAACACGGGGAGTTTTACGTGGTTCAGGCCACCGGAGCGTAAAACCCTACGTCTACGGTGAGCAGAGCTGCTCAGAACCGGAGTCCTGAGCTTGAGGGTGAGTGATGTCTAGAGTGCAAGTTCGCAGAGTTCGAACCCTTGCTAACGTCGCCTACCCGAGCCTTTTATAGTCCAAGGCTCGAGCGGCTTACAAGGTGGGCCCGAGACCCGATAGGTGGTCCCGGGGAGATTGCCTGCCGCCTACCGTATCTGTAGTTATGCCAGTAGTTGTCTCTGGCGAAGGCCTCCGAGTCTTCATTCTGCCGCCCTGCCCATGCCGCAGGCTAGTCGTAGTGGTTGATGATGGCAGGGGTGGCAGGGGATGTCTTGTCGCTGTGTTTATTGGCGGGCCGGCTCTGACACGGCGCGCCAGTCTGCGATGTGATTGGGCGCAACAGCACCTGACAGAGGCGTGCTCCGCGTCTTGGGAAGGCGCGGGCCTTGAATACCTTGTATGAGCAAGGTATGGCGCGTCTTTACGCTTGCTGCCTACCGCGTAGGGGCAGGCAGCGTTGCTCTGCTGGCCACGTGGCAGGCCCGAAGCTCTCCTCTGAGGAGAGGGAGGTCCAGCCCCGCGGTACACGTGGAGCCTTCGGAGCTCTCACCACGGAGGGGGGAGGTCCGGCTGCCGTTGGCCACGTGGCGGGCCCGGAGCTCTCCTCTGAGGAGAGGGAGGTCCGGTCCCGCAGGACACGTGGAGCCTTCGGAGCTCCCCCCACGGAGGGGGGAGGTCTGGCTCAGTTGGCCACATGGCAGGCCCGGAGCTCTCCTCTGAGTAGAGGGAGGTCCGGTCCCGCTGGACACGTGGCGCCTTCGGAGCTCTCCCTGCGGAGAAGGGCGAGGTCCTTAGGCATTTTCCCCTGTGCGCGAGGGTACCCCATATCGAGGGTACCGACAGTGGCCCCCAGGCCCATCTTGGGGGAGATAGCGAGCCCGAGGTGGGGCCTCTGTCTCTTCCGTTCTGCGCACCTTCTCTAAGTCCCGCATTGACCGTTGCCGGAGCACAAACAATCGCGGGATCGTGGGAGCGTGAGCCCACTTGATGGTTGCTTTTACTGTGGCGCTTCCCGAGGCTGCCACTTCTGCACATGGCGGCGCCTTTTTCGGGAAACGCCGAAGCACCTTGCCGGCCCGTCTCCTTGTGAGACTGACTTCTTGGCCCACCGCTTCAGCTGGACGACTTGGGTCCACTTGTCATCGACGCTTAGTCTTGGAGCCGAAGCGGTTGCACAAGCGGCGTGTTCGAAGAGTTTCGAATCGCTTTGAATCGCACCTGGAAAGTTTTAAAAGGGGATCTTACCCGCATCGTGGCTTCCCTTCGCACTTCCCAGCGCTTGCACCTTTCTTGAACTCTTGCGCCTTTGTCTTCCCTGTCCTTGAGCTCTCCCCTGCCATGGCTTCCAACCTGCTCCCGTCGCGTCTCGCTCGGTCGGCCGAGCTTGGACCAGTGCGCAGGTTGCTAGGCTGGCACACGGAAGAGCAGAAACGCCGGCTCCACCGGGGATCTCTCCCCCTGCTCCTGGAAAAGGAGGAGATGGTCTTCTTTACTGCCTACGCCATGGCGGGGTTCGTCCCACCAATTTCTTCTTTCTTTGTCACGTTGCTGGAGACGTATGGTCTCCAGCTCCACCACCTTTCCCCCAACTCCTTCGCTATGGCCGCCGTCTTCATCCATTTCTGCGAGATGTTTGTGGGGGTGCATGCTTCAGCGACGCTATTCCGCTACTTCTTCGTGTTGCGGACGACCGGGCGCAGCTCGAAGACCCAGCTGGGAGCGTACTATTTCCAGCATCGCTGCAAGGACCCAAAGGCCTCTGGGTACATTCTACCTTTCAGTGCGTCGAGGTGGGAAAACTGGAGGGAGAACTGGGTGATCGTGCAGACCGACGAGCACGATCGCCTGCAGCTCCCAACTGCCGGCCCAACCATCGAGCGTCGCTTCTGGGAGGAGGTCCCAGAGCTGGAGCAGGAGTACGCACCGGTCTTGGAGCGGATCCTGTTCCTGGCCAACGAGGGGCTAACGTCCCTGATGGTGCAAGTGGATTTCTTGTCGCGCCGTATTGTGCTCTTGCAGCAGTGCAACCGCCCGACATGGTACTACACTGGTGAGCAGGACTGCACCAGGTTGGAGAGGGGTCTCGGCTCTGATCCTTCCGATGAGGAGCTGTACGAGATGGTGGACAAGGTGAGCGGCGACTACGTCACCGGTGGTGGCCTCGCCTTCCCGACCTCTGCCACTCCCCTCTTCTTAGAGCCGTAGAGGAGGTCAGAGCTGCTACGGAAGATGCCGAACGTCGACGACATCGGGATCGCCATTCGTCAGGTTGGGGATACCCTCCGGGGCATGTCGATCATTGGGACCGAGCGCTCCAGATCGGAGCACGAGGCGTCTGTCGCCGCCCAACCCGCCCCGAGGGCCGGCGGAACTCAAGCCGCCGACAAGGGGAAGGGGAAGGAGCCGGCCCCCGGGCAGCCAGAGATGAAATGTGCCTGGTCTCCTCCGAGGGCGTCGCTTGCGCCGAGTCAGGGGGCCGGGGCACCCTTGCGCCCATCTCCCGGAGGCGCTGGTCCATCGAGTGGCGACCCAAAGAGACCCCGGGTGTCCCACTCCGGCGAGTCTCTTCCCGGACAGCGGCAGTCCGAGGAACCCCAAGCGTCCCGCCACCCTTCCTCAGGCGGAGGGGCTTCTAGGAAGGACGCCGGTGGGGCGATGCCGGGAAGTGTGCCGGGGGCTCAGACGCTACAGCCCGCGAACATTCCGGCCGCAGGTCCTGGCGGTTCTACCCCGGCCCAGAGGTCGGGGCTACAAGCCCGTTGTAGCGCTCACATCGCTCCGTAAGTGTTGCTCTTTCTGGCTTGTAGGAGTAGTGTTCCCTTCTCCTCTCTTAGCCTGAGAGCTTTCTTTGCCTTTAGGGACTCACCAGCTGCCGGGGGCGAGACTATTCCCCGGCCATCTCCAGTCGGCGGAGGCTCCGCGCTGCAGCATCCGGGAACTGCGGTGGTTCCAACGGCCCCCAAGTCGGCGGGGGCTTCTTCTGTGCCGGCGGGTTCGCCCTTTGCGGTGGCTGCGGCAGCACCTGTTCGTCCTCCTTCACCAGCCCGGAAGTCCGGTGCTGAGGCTGGAAGGGCTGCTGTAGGCGCAGTTGCTGGCTCCCCCAGGTCAGCGCCTTGCTTCAGTTGCCGAGGCACCTGCACCTTCGCCGGTCGTAGACGCGACAGGGGAGGTCAGGGGCACGACTCCTGCCCCCGCTGTCCCGGTGCCCATGTGGGATGCCTTGGGGCGTGTTCAGACTGGCGCCCGACAGTTCCAGGCTGCCTTTGAGTGGGAGCAGGGGGCATTGTCTTGAGAGAGGGAGCGCCTTCTTAGTTGGGAGCACCTCCTGCAGCAGCGGACCTAGGAGGCTAAGGCAGAGCTTGACTCGAGGCAGTCGAGGCTTGAGGCCATTGGTGCTCTGCTCGACGCTCAGAAGAAAGTCGTCGGCCGACTGGACTCAGAGACCCGGCGGCTCCGCGCTACCTTCCACGAAGCTCTGGCCAAGGCCGAAGCCAAGGCCGAAGCGCGCTCTGCTGCCGTGGATAAGTTGCGGCTGCAGGTAGTTCGTCGAGAGAGCGCCGTCGCCGATCGGGAACGTGCCGTGGCGGTCGAGGAGGAGAAGGTTGCCGCACGGCTGAAGGCCAGAGAGGGCGAGCTGAGGGCTCGGGCCGAGGAGCTGGAGCTCTGCGAGTCGGCTGCTGCTGCGAGGGAGGAGCAATCCTCCCGGGAGCGCCAGGCGGCGCTGGATCGCGAGCTGGCGGCTCGCCAAGAGGTAGAGAAGCTCCAGGCTTCGCGGTCTGTCGAGGCCTAGGCGGTCTGGAGCTTTGTTACCGAGGCGGGGTCCGCCTTGGTTCCTCTTGGTTTCAGCCCGATGCGGGCGGAGGCTCCGGCGCAGGAGGTGTCTGAGGCAATCCCGGCGCTTGAGTCCATCGGCGACAACCTGGGCCGACTCGAAGCGGTGATCGCCGACGAGCTTGAGGTGGAGGGACGAGGCCTGGCGAAGGAGGTCGCCACACATGTGCTGGCGTGTTTCCGGAGCCAAGACCCTTCCTTTCTGGAGCCAGTCCGTCTAGGGCCCGCCGCCGAGCGCGAGGAAGATGCCAGGGCCGAGGTCGAGGACGTGGCCGCCCTTGTGGCCTCTAGGTTCCAACGGGAGTCCGGGGACTCTTAGGCATCCGCCCCCGTGGCCAAAAGGCCCTGTACCTTTTTTTCCCTTTTTTCTTTATTTTTGTTGAGTCTGTAGCCTAGCTCATGGAGCCTTGAATGAATCGACTCTTGTTACCTTCTGTGTCTGTGTGCTTTAGTCTTCTTCTTGGTTTTGCCTGGCCGAGTCCTTAGCTCCGCAAGGTACTCAGAGGCCTTCACCAATCTCGAAGCTCTGCACAGACACCTTCCCCAGGTCCTTATTGTATTAAGGGCCCCGGAGGTCTCCGGAACTCGTCCCATGAGAATGGGGAGGTCCGGATCTGCTGGCCACGTGGTGGGCCTGGAGCTCGCTTCTTAGGAGAACGAGGCCCGGCCCGGTGGGACACGTGGAGGCTTCGGAGCTCTCCCCTCGGAGGGGGAGGTCCAGCTTCTGCCGGCCACGTGGCGGGCCCGGAGCCCCCGTGAGGAGAGGGGAGCTCCGGCCCTGCTGGACACGTGGGGCCTTCGAGGCTCGCCCCTGCGGAGGGGGCGAGGTCCGTATCCTTCGGTCTTGCGTTGGAGCTTCGGTCTTGCGCGATCCCGTAGCGGCCCCCTGGTAGGTGTGGCCCATTGGTTGGGCGCTCCTACCATACTCCTGCGGGGAGCCAAGGCCGAGAGGTCCTGCACACAAGTAAGGGAAACGTAATTCTCCTTGGGGCTCCCCCTTCCCTATCTCATAGTCTTATTTGGCTTACGGTCCCTATCCATTTGTACGGTGCTTGGGAACTACAGTGCGCGAAGTGCGGGAGCTCGGGGCCCCCTGGCCATCGGCAGGTACCTCAAACGCAACCGCCTTCGGTAGGGCAGCAAATGCCGACTAGAGGTGAGAATGAGAAAAGCAGGCTGAGTGCATGGTGAGCATACACCGGAAGTGCGGTCATAAAAATTAATACGTAATTTAAATGAGCACAAGGGAAGAGCAAAGTAGGACAGGTTTCTTTTCATATAAATTCCCATAGGAGGAAGGCAGGCTAAACATGGAGGCAACGACCCGTCCCATTAAGAAGGGAAGCAAGACTCTACGCGCTTAGGGTCGGAACCAGGCCAAGCTGAACGTAGTCCTGGACCGTCCCCCGAGACTTAGCTGCTCCGAGCGCTGTCCCTGGACTCTATTGAATCTATTACAAAAAGAAGAGGCTGTCCTACTATTGCTCTAGGGGTAGAACTTACGGAGGTGTTCTATGTTCCAAGGGTGCGGGAGCGGATCCCCATCCTCGGTGGAAAGGCGTACGCACCCGGGATGGCACACTTTTGTGACTCGGAAAGGACCTTCCCAGCTAGGGGAGAGTTTGTCGGTCCCTTCGCGAGAAAGTATGCGCCGCAACATCAGGTCGCCTTCCTGCAGCTCCCGGACACGCACAGACCTTTGGTGGTAGCGTCGGAGCGCCTGTCGGTACCGTGCATTGCGTGTGCCGCATGTAATCGAGCCTCGTCGACAAGGTCGATGTCTTCGCGCCGGAGGTTGTCCTGCGCAGCTTCGTCGTAAGCTCGGACACGGAGGGACTTCATGGTGATCTCTGGGGAAGCACAGCCTCGGCCCCGTACACCATGAAGAAGGGTGTCTCTCCGGTGGCCCGGCTCTGTGATGTCCGGTTAGCCCATAGTGTGCTCGGAAGCTCGTCCACCCACTTGGCGCCATGTTTCTTCAAGCCAACGTTGGTCCGGGTCTTGAGGCCCCGAAGAATCTCGGCATTGGCCCTCTCAACTTGTCCATTGCTCTTTGGATGAGCCACAGAGGCATATCACACCCGGATGTCGAGGTCTTCGCAATATTCTTGGAACGCTGCGCTAGTGAACTGGGTCCCGTTGTCAGTAATGATTCTGTTCGGGACCCCGAACCGGCAGACGATCGACTTGATGAACTTTACTGCGGATTGCTTGTTGATTGTGACGACGAGTGTGGCTTTCGGCCACTTGGTGAACTTGTCGATGGTGACGTAGAGGTACCGGAATCCCCCGACGGCTTTGGGGAATGGTCCCAGGATGTCCAACCCCCATACGGTGAACAACCATGAGGGCGGGATCATCTGTTTGGTGTGGATCTGCTTGGCGTGGAACTGGCACGCCTTGCAGCTCTCGACCAGCTTAATGGCATCCTGGAGTGCTGTCGGCTAGTAGAAGCCATGCCGGAAGGCTTTACCGACAAGCGTGCGTGAGGAAGAGTAACTCACACATTCGCCTCCATGGATCTCAGCGAGCAAGTCGCAGCCTTCCTCCTTGGTTATGCACCGCAATAGGACGTGGTTGGCGCATGATCCGTTCAGCGGATACACATTCATCAGGGAGGATGTTGTCTTTCAAGTAGTCCCGGATCTCCGTGATCCATGCATCGGGTCTGACTTGAGCTTCTGGATCTTGAGCGCTGGGTTGAACGGAGTCCCCAGTGACGCTTACGATCCTTGGCGGCGTCCATGGCTGCAGGGCCGCCGGGACCGCCAGCTTCGAGGTGCTGGTCCAACCCCCTTCGCCCGGCTCGGCAGGCCGGGCTGTGGGCCGCAGCAACGTCGTCTCGAAGACTCCTTCGGGCACAGGGGCTCCGGTGGAGGCCTTCGTTGAGAGGTTGTCAGCTGCGGCATTGCCAGCGCGCGGTACATGGCACATGTCCAAGGCGAGGAAGTCTTTCTCCAACATCTGCACGTGGAGCAGATAAGCAGCTAGCTGTGGGTCATTGCAGGAGCATTCACCCTTGCTTGATAACTAGCTGGGAGTTGCCCTATGCTAACAACTGGCGAGCGCCCAGAGACAGGGCTGTCTTTAGGCCAAAGATGAGTGCTTCATACTCTGCCATGTTGTTGGTTGCCTTGAAATTGAGATGCACCATGTACCCAAACTGCTCCCCCGATGGCATGAGAAGCAGTACGCCGGCACCGGCCCCCTGCTTCAGCGAGGAGCCGTCGAAGAATAGCGTCCAGTGAGGCCCGGTGAAGACCGGAGGTCGATGCTTTGGTTCACCGTCTTCGTGGCCCCCTGGGTCAGCCTTCGTTGGCGTCCACTCAGTCACGAAGTCAGCCAGTGCTTGGCTC
Organism: Neostapfia colusana; assembly: GCA_030760725.1. Classification (NCBI taxonomy): domain Eukaryota; kingdom Viridiplantae; phylum Streptophyta; class Magnoliopsida; order Poales; family Poaceae; genus Neostapfia; species Neostapfia colusana. The sequence continues at coordinate 17,512,081 of JASWHV010000018.1, read as the reverse complement.
TTGACTGCATGACGAGGAAGGAAGTCTAGCTCAAACTCCGACAGTTCCGCTGCCCATTTAGCGACATTGTCAGTCGCTTGGGGGCTGTGAAGGATCACCTTCAGCAGATAGGAGGTGACCACCGAGACCCGGTGGGCTTGAAAGTAGTGGCGGAGCTTCCTGGATGCCACGAGCACTGGATACAATAGCTTGTGGACCTTCAGGTACCTTGTCTTGGCGTCGTGGAGGACTTCGCTGATGTAGTAGATAGGCCTCTGGATGGTCCGGACCCTCCCTCCCAGGCCAGAGATGTCTTCATCCATTGGCTCAGGCCTACCGGAGGTGGGTGGGTCTAGGGGGCTTCCGGGAGTTGGGACTCGAAGGCTCCTAAGCCGCCTTGGACCTCCAGGAGGTCCCGCTGGTTTTCCGTGAGCTCCGGGATGTCTCGTTGGATCTCCGGGAGGTCCCGTTGGACCTTTGGGAGGTTGCCGTGGAGGTCCGGGGGTCCGTCTTGGACCTCCGGGGTTTCCTGGTGCCTGTCTCCTGCTACCTGAGCAGGCTGTGGTGACTAGAGGTCCGGCCGCTCTACGACAAGGACCATACTCACCACTTCAGTTGTCGATCCAAACAAATGGACCGGATTTGCGCAGGAGCTTAAAGAAGGGGAGCGCTCGCTCTGCTAGCCTCGATATAAACCGACTCAGCGCGGCTAGGCATCCCGTGAGTTTCTGGACTTCTTTGATGCGGGCGGGAGGCCGCATCAGGTCGATGGCCTTGATATTCTCTGGGTTGGCCTCAATTCCTCAGTGTGAGACCAGGAATCCTAAGAGTTTTCCAGAGGATACGTCGAACACACACTTGTCGGGGTTCAGCTTGGTGCGTGTGGAGCGCAATTTGTCAAAGACTAAGGCCAGATTATCTAACAAGGATGAACTCTGCCTAACCTTGACAACGATGTCATCGACATACACCTCAACTAAGTCTCTTATTAACTCTCCAAAGGTTTTGTGCATTGCACGTACAAAGGTGGGAAGAGCATTCTTTAGGCCATAAGGCATAGAGACAAAACAATACAGGTCGTCTACTGTGATGAAGGAGGTGTGCTCTTCATCTTCTCTAGACATAGGGATCTGATGGAAACCCGAGTAGGCGTCTAGGAAACACATCATATCACAGCCTAATGTCGAGTCTACTATTTGATCTATTCTAGGGAGAGGGAATGGATCTTTGGGACATGCCTTATTGAGACTGGTGTAGTCGATGCACATCCGGAGCTTCCCGCCGGTCTTCGGGACAACAACGGGGTTAGCCAAACCACCGGGGGTGGTGGACTTCCCGTATGAAGCCAGCGTCCAGCAGCTTCTTGATTTCTTCTCGGATGAAGTACACACTTTGACATTTGGCACGCCAGGTAGGGGCTAGACACTTGCGAAGAGATTTAGCGTTAGGGACGAGTGAGGGAGAAGCTTAACACGGGGAGTTTTACGTGGTTCAGTCCGCCGGAGCGTAAAACCCTACGTCCACGGTGAGCAGAGGTGCTCGCTGTATTGCTTGCTGCTCAAAACCAGAGTCCTGAGCTTGAGGGTGAGTGATGTCTAGAGTGCGAGTTCGCTGAGTTCGAACCCTTGCTAACGTCGCCTACCCGAGCCTTTTATAGTCCAAGGCTCGAGCGGCTTACAAGGTGGGCCCAGGACCCGACAGGTGGTCCCGGGGAGATTGCCTGCCGCCTACCGTATCTGCAGTTATCCCGGTAGTTGTCTCTGGCGAAGGCCTCCGAGTCTTCGTTCTGCCGCCCTGCCCATGCCGCAGGCTAGTCGTAGTAGTTAATGATGGCAGGGGTGGCAGGGGATGTCTTGTCGCTTTGTTTATTGGCGGGCCGGCTCTGACACGGCGCGCCAGTCTGCGATGTGATTGGGCGCAATGGCACCTGACAGAGTCGTGCTACGCATCTCCGCGTCTTGGGAAGGCGCGGGCCTTGAATACCTTGTACGGGCAAGGTATGGCGCGTCTTTACGCTTGCTGCCTACCGCGAGGGGGCAGGCAGCATTGCTCTGCTAGCCACGTGGCGGGCCCGGAGCTCTCCTCTGAGGAGAGGGAGGTCCAGCCCCGCGGGACACATGGAGCCTTCGGAGCTCTCCCCGCGAAGGGGGGAGGTCTGGCTGCCGCTGGCCACGTGGCAGGCTCGGAGCTCTCCTCTGAGGAGAGGGAGGTCCGGTCCCACAGGACATGTGGAGCCTTCGGAGCTCCCCCCACGGAGGGGGGGGTCCGGCTCAGTTGGCCACGTGGCAGGCTCGGAGCTCTCCTCTGAGGAGAGGGAGGTCCGGTCCCGCTAGACACATGGCGCCTTCGGAGCTCTCCCTGCAGAGAAGGGCGAGGTCCTTAGGCATTTTCCCCTGTGCGCGGGGGTACCCCATATCGAGGGTACCAACAGCCGCCGTCTTCGTGCACTTCTGTGAAATGTTCGTGGGAGTGCACGCCTTGGTAACGCTCTTCTGCCACTTCTTCGTGCTACGGATGACCGTGCGCGGATCGAAGAACCAGTTGGGTGCCTACTACTTCCAGCATCGCTGCAAGGACCCGAAGGCCTCTAGGTACCTTCTGCCTTTCAGGCGGTGAGGTGGGAAGGCTGGAGGGACAACTGGGTGGTCGTGAATACTGATGAGCACGATCGCCTCCAGTTGCCAAGCGGTGCTCTAACCACCGAGCGTCGTTTCTGGGAGGAGAGCTCGGTGCTGGAGCCCGAATACGCGCCAATCTTGGCGCGGATCCGGTTCCTGGCGGAGCAGGAATTGACTTCTCTGATGGTGCTTGTCGAAGTGTGCCGTCGACACTTCCCCCGGGCCTTCACTGGGCAGCCCGCAGAGGTTCTTTTACGGAGGGGCTAGTCACTCACGGAGAGCTTATGCGTTAGGGACGATGGAAGGAGAAGGTTGACACAGAGACTTTTTACGTGGTTCAGGCCGCCGGAGCGTAAAACCCTACATCCACGGTGAGCAGAGATGCTCGTTGTATTGCTTGGTGCTCAGAACCGGGGTTCTGAGCTTGAGGATGACTTTGGTGCTAGAATGTCTAGAGCAGGGTGTTGAGCCAAAATGCCGAACCCCTTGCAACGTTGCCTACCCGAGCTTTTTATAGTCCAAGGCTCGGGAGGCTTACAAGGTGGGCCCGGGATCTGACAGGTGGTCCTAGGGAGATTGCCTGCCATCTACCATATCCTGCAGTTACGCCGGTAGTTGTCTCGGCGAGGGCTTCTAAGTCTTCGTCTTGCCGCCCTGCCCACGCCGCAAGCTAGGCGTAGTGGTTGATGACGGCAGGCGCGGCAGGGGACGTCTTGTCGCTGTGTTTATTGGTGTAGAGCCTCTGACGCGGCCTGCCAGTCTTCACTGGATGCGACTGGGCATAATGGCTCCTGACAGCGGCGTGCTCCGCGTCTCCGCGTCTTGGGAAGGCGCGGGTCTTGAATACCTTGTACGGACAAGGCATGGCGTGTCTTTACTCTCGCTGACATGACCCCACGGTCTTGTCGAGCCAGGATCACGCTGAGGGGTGCTGCGTTGCACAGCACCGGATAACACACATCAAAGGTACAAAGCGGAAGCAAAACTTTTATTACATAAAGTGGTTTATGAACATTTGTACATCAAAATAGGTCCAGTCTACACTCACGGGCGTAGACTACGCATCAAGTTCACGTTCAGCCCGTGAACGTGTCCTTGCTAGCACACACACACACACTAACACGGCGGCGTGCACGACTCCCACTCGACGGGGTTCCCCTCCTGGGGTTCCGTCTCCTCCTCGAGAGTCCCTTCCTCATAGAACCCTGCAAAAGCTTAAAACACAAGCAGTGAGGATGAAGGCTCAGCAAGTCTGACCCGTCTCACCTAAACATGGAACTTCTACATGAGGGGTGATGGGTACATGAGGAAAAATTATTTGCAAAGGACTCGCCTAATTAGTGGAACCTTACTTTCAAGTTTTAGCAGCAGGTAGTGGAGAACCTTACGCTGAGGCACATGAGAGAGCCGCAATCAAACAAGAAATGCATTTCTCTCATGTACTTTGCCCAAAGTTGAAAGGAACTTTAATTAGCTCTAAACTACAGCAAATCATTAACAATCAAGTCCATCTTTCAATCAGCAACATTTTAACATGTGACTAGCCTGTTCTTTCTACATCACTCACTGACCGCGAGGGACGCGATTATAATCGATTTACACCTGCAGGGTTACCCGAACAACCCGTCACGTACGCCCGTACTCGATGTTGCCTACAGCAACCATCACAGAAGCCGTACACAACTACCTTTCACCCGTTAGCCAAATGTTGAACCGGTCCAATCGTCCCGAGCAAGAGGTCTCTGCACGCGCATCTCAGTGCCGCCAGCTGATTTACACCTCGAGCTCTCAACCTACCCTCTGAACGACCAGCTATGCCTCAACACCCAGCTACCCGAGTTACATCGGTTTCCCGGTTCCCATATAGCGGGTAAATCTTCGGTACTGTTCTAGCTTGTTCAACAGGCCCGCACACGGCTCGGTCCTCAATCGACACAAGCGGAGCTATAGCACACAGGCCCCAAAGTCCTGCTCCCCTTACCCTCCACTCGGTCTCATCTTTCTTGCCATGTGTATCATGTGCTATCACCGGGTACCCCCGCGCACAGCATAAAACTTCCTAAGGACCTCGCTCCCTCTGAAGGGGCGAGGTTTGAAGGCGCCACGTGTCCAGCGGGGCCGGAGCACCCCTCCCCACGGAGGATAGCTCCGAGCCTGCCACGTGGCCCAGGAGGCCGGACCACACCCCCTCCGCGAGGGTGAGCTCCGAAGGCTCCACGTGTCCAGCGGAGCCGGAGCTCCCCCTCTCCTCAGAGGAGAGCTCCGGGTCCGACGCGTGGCCAGCAGAGCAGTGCTGCCGCCCGGTGCGGTAGGCAGCAGGAGTAAAGGCGCGCCATGCCTTTACCGAACAAAGCATTCAAGACCCGCACCTTCCCAAGACGCGAAGACGCGGAGCACGCCTCTGTCAGGTGCCGTTGTGCCCAGTCGCATAACAGACTGGCACGCGGTGTCAGAACCTGCCAGCCAATAAACGAAGCGACAAGACATCCCATGCCGCTCCCGCCGTCATCAACCACTACGACTAGCATGCGGCATGGGCAGGGCGGCAAGACGAAGACTCAGAAGCCTTCGCCAGAGACAACTACCGACATAACTGCGGATACAGTAGTCTACAGGCAATCTCCCCGGGACCACCTGTCGGGTCCCGGGCCCCCCTTGTAAGCCACCCGAGCCTTGGACTATAAAAGGCTCGGGTAGGCAATGTTAGCAAGGGTTCGCACTCTATCCATTCGCACCCTGGGTTCGCACTCCCGCAACTCATACGCTAGACATCAGTCATCCCCAAGCTCAGGACCCCGGTTCTGAGTAACGAGCAATACAGCGAGCACCTCAGCTCACCGTGGACAGAGGGTTTTACGCTCCGGCGGCCCGAACCACGTAAAACCCGCCGTGTCAAGCTCTTCCTAACTCATCCATACGCTCAAGCTCTCCGCAAGTGACTAGCCCCTCCGAAAAAGAACCTCCGCGGGCTGCCCAGTGCAGATCCGGGGGAAGTGTCGTCCACACACTTCGACATTTGGCGCACCAGGTAGGAGGCTTCTGCCGACGAAGATGACGGAGCTTCCTTCAGTGGCAAGCTCTCCTCCCCCGCGTTTACGGCGAACCGTGACCAGCGGGGAGTACGTGTCGACACACTCGGGATGGAGTGTGTCGGCACAAGCTGGTAGCCAGCAGCCGACTCCGGCAACGCCGACTCTGGCAATGCAGGCCCCAACCAGCGTGAGATCTTCTGCAGCGATAAGCGTACCCCATAGGGGTGCGCTAGCTGCAGCAAGAGCGCTACTGCGCAATCCACTTGCTGGGGACGCACCCCATTCAACAACCCAGCAGTGGATACGCGAGGTAGACCGCCTCGTCGTCGCCGCCGCAAACCCTCGACTTCGGCGGGGATGACACTCCAGCCAACCGGCAGTGTCGCTGACGCGCACGCCAACTGTTGACGGGCAGACGGCGGATTCCAGCTCCACCAGGCTTCCGTCGACGGACCTGAGGACGGAGCTGGAGCGATGCCACTTGGGCCAGGATGCCGGGGTGTACCTCGAGCGACGTCGGGAAAGGCGTCGCAACCAAAAGGCTGGCGACAGCATGACGTCAGCCTCGACCCAGCCTAAAGAGCAGATCTTCGCCACGCGGACTCTGCCCCAGGCATACGCCGCGCAGCATATGCCACAGTCGTATGCTTTGCAAACGGCGTCCCCGGTCTATGGCGCAGCCTTGCCCATACCAGGGTACACAGTGCCAGCGGCGAACCAAGTGTTCGCGGTATCAACACCTGCGGCAGCACGAGCAGGATGTGCGGCCCTGGCACCTCACCTTCGCTTCGCGAGGTGGCTGAGCAAGTTTCGGCCGCACCTGCCCGAGAAGTACGACGGCAGTGTTAACCCGGCGGAGTTTCTCCAGATCTACTCCACCGCCGTACTTGCCGCAGGAGGGGATGAGGCCGTCATGGCCAACTACTTCCCCGTCGCCTTGACCGGCCCAGCCCGGTCTTGGCTCATGAACCTCCCCCAGGGTTCCATAACTTCCTGGGGAGAGCTCTGCCGACAGTTCATTGCCAACTTCGGCAGTTACTACACCCGTCCTGGCACGGAGCTTGACCTCCACGCCGTCAAACAACAACCTGGGGAATCACTGCGCTACTTCATCCAGTGGTTCTCCCATGTACGCAACACCATCCCGCACATTCGAAGTGCTTCTGTGGTGGTGGCGTTCCGGCAGGGTGTCCGGGACGAGAAGATGCTTGAGAAGCTTGCGACCAGAGAGGTCTGCGATGCCTCTGAGCTCTTCAGCCTTGCGGACAAGTGCGCCAGAGCAGCCGAAGGGCGGAATTGGCACTCACTGCCAGCTTCCAAAGCCGGAAGACAGCCCGAAGATGGTGGAGTTCAAGCTGAGCTCCCGACCACGTCAGACAGCCAAGAGCCAAGCACTGGTTGACTTCGTGGCTGAGTGGACGCCAACGAAGGCTGACCCAGGGGGCCGCGAAGACGGTGAACCAAAGTACCGAGCTCCGGTCTTCAACGGGCCTCACTGGACGCTCTTCTTTGACGGCTCCTCGCGAAAGCAGGGGGCAGGTGCCGGCGTACTACTTCTCATGCCATCGAGGGAGCAGTCTGGGTACATGGTGCGTCTCAATTCCAAGGCAACCAACAACTTGGCAGAGTATGAAGCACTCATCTTTGGCCTAAAAGACAGTCCTGTCTCTGGGCGCTCGCCAGTTGTTGGCGCAGGGCGACTCCCAGCTAGTTATCAAGCAAGTTAAGGGTAAATGCCCCCGCAATGACCCACAGCTAGCTGCTTATCTGCTCCACGTGCGGATGTTGGAGAAAGACTTCCTCGCCTTGGACCTGCACCATGTACCGCGCGCTGGCAAGGCCGCAACTGACGACCTCTCAACGAAGGCCTCCATCAGAGCCCCTGCGCTCGAAGGAGTCTTCGAGACGACGTTGCTGTGGTCCACAGCCCGGCCCACCGAGCCGGGTGAAGGGGGCTGAACCAGTGCCTCGAAGCTAGGCAGTCCCGGGGGCCCTGCAGCCATGGATGCTGCCAAAGGATCATAAGCGTCACTGGGGACTCCGTGCAACCCAGCGCTCAAGATCCAGAAGCTCAAGTAGTCCCGATGCATGGACCACGGAGGTCCGAGACTCCTTGAAGGACATCCTTCCTGATGAACGTGCATTCGCTGAACGGGTGGTGCGGATGGCTAAGTGCTACGCGCTGGTATCTTTACTGGCGTGGCACCACGACATCTTATTGTGGTGCATAATCCAGGAGGAAGGCTGCGACTAGCTCGCAGTAGTCCACGGAGGCGAGTGCTGGGAACGCTCATCGTCCCGCACGCTGGTCGGTTAAGCCACACGGCATGGCTCCTACTGACCGAGAGCCACCTGGACGCCGTCAAACCGGTTAGGGATGCAATGCGTGCCAAGTCCACGCCAAGCAGACCCACACAACCGGTGCAGACGCGCACCCAGAGCCGTCGGGGGATACCGGCTCCTCCATGTCGAGGGCCAGCCGGACTTCCCAGGGCCGGGTCACGGGAACTACCCTTCCACATGGTATGCGGGGTCGAAGCCATGCTTCCCCCTGAGATCGCCATGGGGGTCCCCCCGTGTCCGGTGTACGACGAAGCCACGCATGACCCGCTCTGCGTGAAGACAGGCGCTCCGACGCTACCCTAGTAAGTTCACCATGCTTACTTAGGTGTTTATTTAAATTACACATTAATTTATATGAACACCTCCCCACGCTCTAGACAGTGTGCGTCCATTGTACACTTGGTTCCTCTTTCCTGCTCTCATGCATAGTCGATATTTTGCCGTCCTGCCGAAGGCGGTAGTGCTTGGGGTACCTGCCAGAGGCCCGGTGGCCTTTTGGATCTCCCCCTGTAAGGGTACTGTACCGCCAGTTGGTCTCCTCTGAGAAAAGACCTACGCTAGACCGGAGGGTCAGGAGCCTTGATTTGCCCGGTCTTGCACCCAAAGCATGCGCACTCTGTCCCCCGGCGCTACGGTCTGAGTACCAGGGGGCCGGACGGTTACACCCTGACTGGGGCTGGGGCCAGACCTCCGGGACTTAGTGCACTGGATTACCCAAGCCCCGTATTCCGGCTTGGGACAGTAAGCCAAGTAAGACTAAGGGACAGGAAAGGGGGGACCACTGAGCAGTGCCGGACTCCGCCCCCCATAGCTGGGCCGAGCTCCGAGCCCAGCCCTCGCCCTCCTTTCAGAGGCGAGCTATGATGCCGGACCTCATGCCCTTCGCTGGCCTGAGCTCCGATGACCTCTGGACCTCATGCCCTTCGCTGGCCTGAGCTTCGATGACCTCCGGACCTCACGCCCTTCGCTGGCCTGAGCTCCGATGACCTCCGGACCTCACGCCCTTCGCTGGCCTGAGCTCTGATGACTTCCGGACCTCCGCCCCCGCAGCTGGGCCGAGCTCCGATGCCAGCCCTCACCCTCCTTTCAGAGGCGAGCGTTGATGCCAGACCTCACGCTCTTCGCTGGCCTGAGCTCCGATGACTTCCGGACCTCCGCCCCCCACAGCTGGGCCGAGCTCCGAGGCCAGCCCTCGCCCTCCTTTTAGAGGCGAGCGCTAATGCCGGACCTCACGGCCTTCGCTGGCCTGAGCTCCGATGACTTCCGGACCTCCGCCCTCGCAGCTGGGCTGAGCTCCGATGCCAGCCCTCGCCCACCTTTCAGAGGCGATCGCTGATGCCGGACCTCACACCCTTCGCTGGCCTGAGCTCCGATGACTTCCAGACCTCCGCCCCACATAGCTGGGCCGAGCTTCGAGGCCAGCCCTCGCCCTCCTTTTAGAGGCGAGCGCTGATGCCGAACCTCACGCCCTTCGCTGGCCTGAGCTCCGATGACTTCCGGACCTCTGCCCTCGCAGCTGGGCCGAGCTCCGATGCTAGCCCTCGCCCACCTTTCAGAGGCAATTGCTGATGCCGGACCTCACGCCCTTCGCTGGCCTGAGCTCCGATGACTTCCGGACCTCCGCCCCACATAGCTGGGCCGAGCTCTGAGGCCAGCCCTCGCCCACCTTTCAGAGACGAGCGCTGATGCCGGACCTCACGACCTTCGCTGGCCTGAGCTCCGATGACCTCTAGACCTCACGCCCTTTGCTGGCCTAAGCTCCGATGACCTCCGGACCTCACGCCCTTCGCTGGCCTGAGCTCCGATGACTTCCGGACCTCCGCCCCCCACAGCTGGGCTGAGCTCCGAGGCCAGCCCTCGCCCTCCTTTCAGAGGCAAGCGCTGATGCCAGACCTCACGCCCTTCACTGGCCTGAGCTCCGATGACTTCCGGACCTCCGCCCCACATAGCTGGGCCGAGCTCCGAGGCCAGCCCTCGCCCTTCTTTCAGAGGAGAGCGCTGATGCCAGACCTCACGACCTTCGCTGGCCTGAGCTCCGATGACCTCCGGACCTCACGCCCTTTGCTGGCCTGAGCTTCGATGACCTCCGGGCCTTACGCCCTTCGCTGGCCTGAGCTCCGATGACTTCCGGACCTCCGCCCCCCACAGCTGGGCCGAGCTCCGAGGCCAGCCCTCTCCCTCCTTTCAGAGGCGAGCGCTGATGCCGAACCTCACGCCCTTCGCTGGCCTGAGCTCCGATGACTTCCGGACCTCCGCCCCCACAGCTGGGCCGAGCTCCGAGGCCAGCCATCGCCCTCCTTTCAGAGGAGAGCGCTGATGCCGGACCTCACGCCCTTCGCTGGCCTGAGCTCCGATGACCTCCGGACCTCACGCCCTTCGCTGGCCTGAGCTCCGATCACTTCCGGACCTCCGCCCCCGCAGTTGGGCAGAGCTCCGATGCCAGGCTTCGCCCTCTCCTCAGAGGCTGAACTCCGAAGCCGTCAAGACCCTGCCAGCACAGGGAATACTCAATACAGGAAAGCGCGCGGGTAGGAGAGGGCCCCACCTCGGGCTCGTTACCTCCCCCAAGGTGAGCCCGGGGGCCACTGTCGGTACCCTCAATACCGGGTACCCCCGCGCACAGCATAAAACTTCCTAAGGACCTCGCTCCCTCTGCAGGGGCGATGTTTGAAGGCGCCACGTGTCCAGCGGGGCCGGAGCACCCCTCCCCACGGAGGATAGCTCCGAGCCTGCCACGTGACCCAGGAGGCCGGACCACACCCCCTCCGCGGGGGTGAGCTCCGAAGGCTCCACGTGTCCAGCGGAGCCGGAGCTCCCCCTCTCCTCAGAGGATAGCTCCGGGTCCGACGCGTGACCAGCAGAGCAGTGCTGCCGCCCGGTGCGGTAGGCAGCAGGAGTAAAGGCGCGCCATGCCTTTACCGAACAAAGCATTCAAGACCCGCGCCTTCCCAAGACGTGAAGACGCGGAGCACGCCTCTGTCAGGTGCCGTTGCGCCCAGTCGCATCACAGACTGGCGCGCGGTGTCAGAACCTGCCAGCCAATAAACGCAGCGACAAGACATCCCATGCCGCTCCCGCCGTCATCAACCACTACGACTAGCATGCGGCATGGGCAGGGCGGCAAGACGAAGACTTAGAAGCCTTCGCCAGAGACAACTACCGACATAACTGCGGATACGGTAGTCTGCAGGCAATCTCCCCGGGACCACCTGTCGGGTCCTGGGCCCCCCTTGTAAGCCACCCGAGCCTTGGACTATAAAAGGCTCGGGTAGGCAACGTTAGCAAGGGTTCACACTCTAGCCATTCGCACCCTGGGTTCGCACTCCCGTGACTCATACGCTAGACATCAGTCATCCCCAAGCTCAGGACTCTTGTTCTGAGTAACGAGCAATACAGCGAGCACCTCAGCTCACCGTGGACGTAGGGTTTTACGCTCCGGCGACCCGAACCACGTAAAACCCGCCGTGTCAAGCTCTTCCTAACTCGTCCATACGCTCAAGCTCTCCGCAAGTGACTAGCCCCTCCGAAAAAGAACCTCCGCGGGCTGCCCAGTGCAGATCCGGGGGAAGTGTCGACCACACACTTCGACACTACCCGAGTCGAGTGCCTCTAGTCTATGCTCGCGAGTAGTTCCAACTACTCGACTTGTACCGAATCCTATACTATCTTAGCATTGCAGTAGCTAACAGGGTTTGCAATCCTAAACCCAACCCATGGTTTTCTTGGCTATGCAATTGGGTTTTCAAACAAGACTCTAATGCAACGAATAAGGTATTCAAGTATGTGCTCAAAATAATAAAAACTTGTAAAAAGGTTAATGCAAATCGAAGCTTGCCTTGCTGCTCTTGGTCGTACGCTAGCTGCTCCTCCGGAGTAACGAAGTCTAGGAATTCGGGTTCCTCCTCGACCTTAGCGACTACATGATATACAAGTATATGTATTAATTTAAATGCATTTGATTAAATTTAAATTTGTGAAGTCTATAACTCTTACTAGACAAACCCAATGACTGTGAAACTATTACTATGGTTTGGTTACAACCTAAACACAAACTTGGTCAAGTTTTAGTTGCAGCAAAGCTCGTTTGAGCACTCCACAATTAATTATGTACTTGACCTTAATCGAAGGCTTGTAGGGTGTTCTAAGGATTTTCATGAAACAAACTTTGACTTTCTGAGAACTAGGTTTTCAGAGGGTTCTAATGGAATTGGTCTCACTTAATTTGAAGGTTCCTAACTAAACATATGAGCTAAACAATTCCAGAGGAAATTCTGAAAATGTTTCTAAACATTTTCTATTTTCTCTGGAACAGTTTCACTAATCACACCATTAGGTGGATCAAATGAGGTCAAATAGATCTGAAATTTTTATGGTAGTTCAGGGATATTTTGGTGAATATCCCAGCAAAATTTCAGAATTTACCTCCAAAGGATTCTCCAGTTAAAATTCCAAACAGTTAAAATTTTGAGGAATTAATTCTGGAGAATTAAGGGTTTTCATGAAGTGAAACTTGATTTGCTGGAAAGTGCTCAGAGAGCTGAATCCAACAAAATTTGGTGCACACAATTTGGAGCTTCCTAGGCAAAGTTATGCGGATTTGAAGTTTGAACTGAAACTGAAATTCGGGGAAAAGTTTAAATCTGCCGGTGGGCCACGGGGACACGTGTTGCGCGCTGAGGCGTCGCACACCGGGTGTAAAAGCCCAAGAAAAGGGACTTGCAAAAACTTTTTCTTCACCTGACAACACCACAGTTTTTATTGTGGAAATCTTAGGAAATATTGTGAAGAGCATGTAACCTCCATCAAAAGAATGATTAGAGGGGAAAGCCTTCACTTTCACAAAGTAGGGTTTCTACACATGAACATAAGAGGTTGAGCTCACCCCTAGAATTTAAAAAGTCTTGGGAAGGTTCAGTCCAAAGCTCATGCAAATTCAACACTTTTTGAGGCACTTTTGGGTTATTTCAAAAAGAGGCCAATTTGAATGTAAATTCAAATTGCAGCAACTTTCATCACCCAAATTCAAAAGTTAGCTCCATATCTATACTCAGCACATTTTTCTGAGTAAACCCACCAATTTTCATCTCCATTGGAGCTCATCTTGTCAAGAGCTAAATTTGCAAGAATTCAAAACTGAATTTGAATTTCAGTTTAAATATGAAGCAAATTTAACCAAACAAAGTTTGAATTTGAGAATTCAAATTCAAACAAAGACTTGGTGACTAAGTCTCACATTAAATTGCTAGTAGCTGAGGATATTTTGGCACAACAGAATTCAGAAAATTGGAAAAAAAAAAGAGTTAGAGGGGAGGCCCACTGGTCAGTAGACTTAGCACAGAAGTCTCCTCAGCCGACTTCCTCGACCGAGCGCGCTCGCCAGCTGCAGCCAGCGTCGGCGCCCGACCACCTCGGCCGGCCAGCTCCTGCTTCGGCAGAGGAGGTGGCACAGCAGGTGTCGCGCTCTCCACTGGCCTCAGGGGCCTATAAAAGGCCCGAGACCGCCGGTGAGTTACTGATTTTCGCGAGTTCCGTAACCAGCAGCCTAGTCGCCCGAGCTCCGATCGTATGCCACCCCAGCTGTGATCATCTTCCGGCTTTGACCTCCATAGGAAAGTGAAGCGCTAGCTCGTACTCAAGACCACCGCGCAAACCGTTCCAAGGTTCAACCTTTGTGCGCGGAGAATTTTCCAGTTTAGGACGAGTAGCTCCTTTCGGGACCCGATTAGGTTTAGCAGAAATTCGGGAAGCTTAGTGGGTGGGAGGTCGAACGGAGCTGTGAGAGAGCATCTAGAGGTTCTGGCGACCCTTCTCGATCGAAAACCAGAAGGAAATCACCGCCGGAACCCTAAGTTCACCCTAGGACAGTACGACGGAGGAGGGGGTCGCCGGTGAGGTCTGGGTTGCCGGCCGTTTAGGGCCCAACAGAGCTCATGCCGAGTTTCCCGAGGTTTCCCTGAGTGTGGCGACGCGATTAGCGCACGAAGAAGATGGTCAGAAGGGCGGGAACACGTTGCCGAGGTAGCACAGAGGCATAGGGCTCGTCGCCGGCGAGCTATGGCGGTTAGCCGGCGGCGACATGGTGTCCAGCGGGTTCAGCACCCGAGATTACGTGGGGGCGGCGAGTCTCGTCGGCTCCGGTGAGCTAGATCGCCGGGAACGCTGACCTCGCCGGAGCTCCGGCGGCTCGGGGCGGCGACGTCAGGAGGTAGACGAAGGGCGCGGCCCCACCTGTCAGCCCCTGTGTTAATCGCGCGCGAGCGCGCGGTTAGTTCAATTTAAACGGGCGGGCCCCGCTGTCAGCCTCTGGTTTAGCGCGGGAGGGGAATTTCTGTAGGAAAATAATTCAGGGATTAGCTCAAACTTTAGAAATCCATAACCTTGGCTAGGAAGCTCCAAATTTAGTGATTCAAATTGGTTTGGATTCACCTTGCCTAGCTCTGTCCAGATATACAACCCAATTTGTATGAAACCCATTAATTAATTCTGGAAAATTCTTTAAAGCTTTTCAGCAAAAGAATTTTAGAGGGAGTTTGGTTCATCAAAAAATCCCCAAATTTTACCAGAATGTTCTTTAGGACATTATTAAACCCCTGTAAAAGTTTCAGACCATTTGGAGTTGATTTGGTCAGAGCAATTCAAATTGGAAGGTGCTGTGTTCCTTTGAATACAGAAACATTTTCAGAGAATTTCCAAAACTTGGAAATTCAGTTCTGGGCAAATCTTAACCCCAAAAATGTTAGGAAAATTCATGCAAACTCTATGAGCTATAATTGAAATTGTAGTTCATTAAGTTGAGCATGAACAGGGGTATTACCTCAGAATAAATTCTTCCTTGCTGATTTGCCAAGAGAATTATTCTGAGCAAACCACTCCATGAAAAGTGCTAATGTTTGGTCCAGAGAGTTTTCTTGTGACAAGGAACTCACACAAAAATTCTCAGCTCCATTGGAGCTCCAGATCACCCCTGTCCTGTTTAACCACTTAAGGGATTAATGTGGAAAAGGGGGGAAAACCACTTAGCATTTAACCATGTGATTAAGTCCAAGCCAAACCACCAACACCAGTTCATCATTAAATTCTTAAACAAAGTTCCAGGTGTTAGAGGCTGGTTATTAGAACTAATAGTAGAAGTCTTACTCTAAAACTCACATTTGCATCTAAATTAACATGTAGTATTTCATTAACGTGTAGCCGTTGAAGAAGAGACTCCGGAAGTGCTGGACTTCCTTCTTCCGGACGAGGAACTAACTACTGACCAGCAGCAACAAGGCAAGCCCCGGTTTGCGTTAACTTTTTTATAAGTCTTACTTTGTTTACATGTGTCATATGAAGTATGTATGTGCATTAGGTATATGATGAATGAAACCCCACTTGCATAACCAAAGGTTCCTAAGAGAGTGAGGGTAGTGTCAAGGACCTCGAAGTAGACAGGCTATGCTTAATGAGTCATAGGACTTTGGTACAAGTCGAGTAGTTGGAATCTACTCGCGAGATAGGCATTGGGACATACGGGTTCGGTTGAGTGATGTGAGATCACTTTAGTAATAAAAATGAGACTAGGCAGGGGCTAGGGCGCAGCAAGAGTGAGTCTTGTGTGCGCAGCCCTGCCCGTGTCGATTGAGGACCGATCCGTGTGCGGCCCTGCTGAACAAGTATTGAACGTACCGAAGGCATATCGGATATATGGGCCCCGATAAACCGATGTAGCCTAAACCTCCGGGCGTCGAGGCATAGCACACCGATTTATAGGTGTAGGTTGAGGGCAGCAAGGTGGAAATCTGCCAACGGGCATAGAGAGATGCTCCGTGTGGGGAACCTCCTGCTCGTTTCGGTGCGACCGGTTTGACGTTTGGGCTGTTGGGTGAAAGGTTGTCCCGTACGACATCGAGTGAGCATGCTGTGCAGCTCCACGGGTGGGCGTACGTGACGTGCTCTTTGGGTTTTCCCTGCAGGTGTATATCGAGTTCGCCATCCCTCGCAGTGATGAGTACCGCTTGTTCACTGCGTCGTAACGTAGACTAATGGATGAAATATGTTGATTCAATGATGCTGATGGATATAATTGTATTGCTACATGTGTGCCACCAAATACTGCTTACTAAATTTCAGATTTCATGAACTGTTAACTTGTTGCTAAAAGATGAACTAAGGATGAACTTGTAGGCGTGTCGTTTTGCTGAAATGTTACTAACCTATGCCTTGGTATACCTCATGTAGAGTTTCATGCTTAGGTGAGTCGGTTAAGCCTTGCTGAGCCTTCATGCTCATGGTTGCTACTTAAGTGTTTTTCAGGTGAGGAGCCACCCACGGACTCGGAGTACGAGTCCACCGGCGAGGGTTACCCTCCGTCGGGGACCACGGCTGAGTGGGAGCCGTACACGCCGCGCTGAGCTGAGGAGTGCAGCTAGTGTGGGTTGCCCTAGGGCTGGGCAACCAACTTTTGCTAGATAGGCGGGCGTGAGTTGTGTAGTGTAGACTTCCGCTGTGTAACATAAACAATAGTTGTAACTGAAGTTTGTACCTGTTTGTACAGTTTCAGTTGTTTCCCATGTAATATATTATGTTCTTATGACGTGTGCTGTCGGGTGTCGCATCGCGCGGCACCACCCTCTGCGATCCTGGATGCGCAGATTCCGGTCCGTCACAGCCTGGTATCAGAGCTGCAGTGGGGATAGCACAGTACTTAAGTATTGCATTATGGGAAAACATAGGTTACGGTGAGGAATCGGTAGTTGCCCAAGTAAGGACTATATTAGCATAGTTACTTAAAGTGGCAAAGACTAACTTATGTGTTATAATTCTGAATTTCAATTATGTAACGACGCACCTACGCTCTGGTAAGTATGGTAAGGAACGCCACCGAAAGCGGTTCAATTTCGGTTAGCTCCCCCTGACGAGGAACGTGGCTCAGGGATAGAGTCTCACAGCTTGGTGTGAGATGTCAATATGAATCTCTTGGACTCTTCATGTCCCTGAGTTCATATGAAACGCTGATCCCTAGCGTGCATTAGGCAAGTAAGCGGAGACCCCATCGCGTGGTCAGTAACGCGAGAGTGTGTTCGTCTGGAAATAGCCCAGGAGGACATACGCAGCGCTTGCCATCGGCGTGCCCTGCAGGGCAGTAGGTGGTATCTGTTGGGTTGATAATATTCCCAACCGTGACGACCCGTTCATGACATACTCGGGTTCCCTGTCGTGTGGTGTTGAAACACGATCACGTGCCTTGAGACGTGACTTAGCTCAAGGACAGCCGTATGACAATGATACGGGCGTTTGTATTTACTTTTAAATATGGAACTGCCTGAAATGAACAACCTTTGAGTGCACCATCATTGTGTGGTCTTCTGCAGGTACTAACCACGTATGTATCCGTGTAGAAAACGTGTGCGAGAGACCGTTTAGTGTCACACTCGAGACGTATATGCCGGTATGATCCGGTTAGGATTTTCTTTTGTGAGGAACGTAGTACCGAGATATTGTAGGCATATGCATGAGTATAATGATAACAAAGAATTAAAATCTATAGGTTCAACATTTAGGACCCTGGTTAGGTATAAGAATGGGATAGTGATGATTGTAGTTCCAAAAAGACTGAAAAACAGAGTGCTCTGTTTTGGGCAGCATGTTTGCTGATCTTCAACAGGGCGTAACTCACCGGTCTTTTAGCCCAGAGGGGGTGCTACATAGCTCTGGAAAGGTATTGAAGTACTCTACAACTTTGTTGTAGACTTCCAGAGCTGAAACTCACCTTAAGATGGCTTAAAGCCCAGAGAAATGTAAACTGTCCAGAACCAGCGCAGAGTAAAACATCCTCTGAACTGATCTGTTTTTCAAATATAACTCCCAGTAGAAAAATCTAAAATTGTCATATAATACATCCTTAGAAAGAGTAGAAGATGTGTGGCATCTTTGCAATTCAAAGTTTCTGAAGTTTCAGCACAGAATTTAGTGGAAATCAGGGTTGAAAACAGTCACTTCCAAGGGAGGTGCTGTTAAAATTCTTCCAGAAATTCTGCTAACTTTGAATTAGCATAACTTTTTAATCAAAGCTGATCTGGGGGAAAATGAGTACTCGTTGGAAAGATACTGAAGTTAACTTGAACTTTGGTATTCAACTTGAGTCATGAAGATGCACAGAACCAGATCAAAACTTGGAATAGGTAGAAACTGGTCATTCTGACAGAAGAATGACAGTTGAGCTCATTGGAGAGGGTGTTGTACCCTAAGGGTGGTATGCGTGATGACAACGCGATAGTAATGTCTCATAGTGACCAAACCTAGTTATGTTGAGCTTCCAAAGTGGAGGTTCATCAAGTTGTATTAAACTAGCTTGTGTTTGGTCTGGTAATGGTGTAGCTTGTGCAAAGTTATTACACTATCTACTTACGAGATGTATCGCATGTTTTCATTGTCATTATGTTTTACACCTATTTCATTTAGACTGCATGCAAAATGTTGCGGGACTGATGTTTAATGTCGTGTGGTTGCAGATGGTTCGTACTAGGACCACGCACGAGGTTGATGGCTCTAGCCAACAGGGAGGTGATGACTCCCAGCCACCGGCCTACGACAGCACCCCGCAGCAGCAGCCACCACCGCCGCCTCCGCTTACTCTAGCGGATGTGATAGCGGCATTGGTGGGAGGTCGTGAGGAGCAGACCGACCTGCTCCGCACGATCGTGCAGAATATGTCCCAGGCGGGAGGACGTCAAGAGCGAGGGCCTCGTGAGCCCCGCGAAGTGTCGTACTCGGATTTCATGGGTACGCACCCTCCAGTGTTCACCGAAGCTGATGAACCACTGGAGGCTGACAACTGGCTGCGGACCATCGAGTCCAAGTTCGGGCTGCTCCAGTGTACGGAGCGTCAGAAGACACTGTTCACAGCACAGCAGCTCCACGGTGCCGCTGGTGCGTGGTGGGCGAATTATGTCGCCTCACGTCCGGCTGGCCATGCCGTGGAATGGCAAGAGTTCCGGGAGGCATTCCGCGCCTATCACATTCCTCCCGGAATAATGAAGAGGAAGTTCCAAGAATTTTTGGAACTGAAGCAGGGTGGGAGGAGTGCCCACGACTACTCCCGTGCCTTCAACCATCTGGTGCAGTATGCGTCAGACTACATCTCCACGGAGGAGAAGAAGAGGGAGCACTTCTATCGGGGGTTACACCCCGAAATGAAGACCCACCTCGTACAGTGGAACCGCGGCACATTCAACGACTTAGTCAATGCCGCGATCATGCAAGAGGATGCTCAGCGGGAGTTGGCAGCTGAGCAGCGGAAGCGCAACGCTCCACCCAGCGGTGGGAGTGGCGCTCCCCAGAAGTACCGTATGGTGTATCGGACACCATCCGGGCAGCAGTGGCGTCCACCGGCGCGACCTCATCAGTTCGGGGGACGTTCGTTCCAAGCACCCCCGTTCCGTCCGCCGATGCCACCACCAAGACAGCAGCAGCAGCAGACGGTACCCCGGGCGTTTCCATCGCCGCAACGCGCCCCGGGTTTCCGTCCACCGATCAGCGGGGGACCGCCCCGTTTTACTTGCTTCACGTGTGGCCAGGCGGGCCACTTCGCGAAGGACTGTCCCCAGGGGCAGCAGAGCAGCGGGCAAGCCCAGTTCCAGGGCGGTGCTCGAGGCCGACCTCCGGTGAAGAAGGTTGGTCAGCGGACTGGGGGCGTCCGCAACCTCGACAATGAGGACGCCCTAGAGGGAGACAACGTGCTGGCGGATACGTTTACTCTCAACCATCAAGCCATCGTTATATTATTTGATTCGGGTGCAACCCACAACTTTATAAGTGCATCCTATGTGGCTAAACATCAATTGCAAGTCTTCCCAACCGACTGCACTTATATGATGTTCTCACCGGGAGGGAAGATTTCAGCTAATATGATGATTCCAAAGGCACCTCTGTGCTTAGGTGGGAAACTATATCCCACCACCTTGATAATCCTTATGGGACAAAAGATTGATGCAATCTTAGTGATGTCATGGCTGCAATACCATGGTGCTGTCCTAGAGACTCGGACACGGACGGTTCACTTAAATTCTCCATTCCACCGTCCGCATTCCATGGTATTAGACACGCCAGTCCGGGAAGTTTTAGCAATTAATAATGCTGAAGCTCTCAAGTTAGAAGACATCCCCATAGTCCGGGAGTATCCTGATGTGTTCCCGGATGATCTTCCGGGCATGCCACCTGAGCGGGATGTCGAGTTCAAGATTGAACTTGCACCCGGGACTACGCCCATAGCACAGAGACCATACAAAATGGCTCCAAATGAGCTGGCGGAACTGAAAGAACAGCTCAATGATTTGTTGAGCAAGGGTTTCATTAGGCCGAGTTCCTCGCCTTGGGGATGCTCGACGCTATTCGTGAGGAAGAAGGATGAGACCCTGAGGCTGTGTGTGGATTACCGGCCGCTCAACGCCGTCACCATCAAGAATAAGTACCCACTGCCCCGCATCGACATATTGTTTGATCAACTTGTGGGTGCCAGTGTGTTCTCCAAGATGGACCTTCGCTCTGGATATCACCAGATCAAGATCCGGGCGGAGGATATCCCGAAGACGGCGTTCTCGATGAGATATGGCTTATACGAATATCTCGTCATGTCATTTGGTCTCACAAATGCTCCAGCCCATTTCATGTATCTCATGAACTCGGTGTTCATGCCGGAGCTGGACAAGTTCGTGGTAGTGTTCATCGATGATATCTTGGTTTACTCCAAGACGGAAGCCGAACATGCCGAACACTTGCGGATCGTTCTTCAACGATTGCGAGACCATAAACTCTACGCCAAGTTTAGTAAATGCGAATTTTGGATCAGCCAAGTGCCATTCTTGGGACATATCATCTCAGCTGAAGGCATTGCGGTTGACCCAAGCAAAATAGAGCAAGTGCTGAAATGGAAAGCTCCCACTTCAGTCCATGAAGTCAGAAGCTTCCTCGGGTTAGCGGGATACTACCGGAGGTTCATTCCGAGCTTCTCCAAGCTCGCTAAGCCGATGACAGAGTTGCTGAAGAAAGGGACGAAATATGTTTGGAACACGGCGTGTGAAGGAGTGTTCCGAACATTGGTGAAGCATCTCACAACAGCCCCGGTGTTAGCTCAGCCGGATACAACAAAGCCCTTCGACGTGTATTGTGACGCGTCCGGTATTGGGCTGGGATGCGTGTTGATGCAGGCAGGACGTGTGGTCGCTTATGGCTCACGCCAACTTCGGAACCATGAGCAGCACTACCCGACTCACGATCTTGAACTTGCTGCCATGGTGTTGGCGCTAAAAATGTGGAGGCACTATCTCCTGGGGAACTTGGTGCATCTCTACACCGACCACAAGAGCTTGAAATACATTTTCACCCATAAGGAGCTGAACATGAGGCAGAGGAGGTGGTTAGAACTGATCAAAGATTATGAGATTGAGATCCATTACCACCCCGGCAAGGCGAATGTGGTTGCCGACGCGCTGAGTCGGAAATCGCATGTCCATCACCTCACCATTACACCGGTGGAGGAGGAAGAGCCAAGTTTATACTTGGTTCCTTATGGATCGCTGTACAACCTTGCCCTCATCCCTACTATTAGGGAGGACATCATTGCAGCTCAGAAAACGGATAAAGGCATGGCACATCTCCGGAGACGGATAGACAATAGAGAAATTAAATGTTTCCGGAAAGATGGTGAGGGGACGCTGTGGTTCAATGACCGCATAGTCGTACCCCGAGATATGGAGTTGAGGAAAAAGATCCCCGATGAAGCTCACTTGTCCAAATACTCCATTCATCCGGGCAGCAACAAAATGTACCAAGATTTGAAAAAGAAATTTTGGTGGACACGGATGAAGCGGGAGGTAGCTAAGTACGTATCCGAGTGCGATACGTGTAGACGAGTGAAAGCTGATCACATGAAGAAATCAGGGCTGTTGCAACCCCTGAAGATCCCGGCATGGAAATGGGAAGATGTGAGCATGGATTTCATTGTGGGATTACCCCTAACAGCCAACAAGCATGATTCCATATGGGTAATCGTTGATCGGTTAACCAAGACGGCTCACTTCATTCCGGTGAATACACGTTACAATGCCGGCAAATATGCGGAGCTATACATAGCGAAGATTCTATGCCTATACGGGGTACCCAAGACCATTGTCTCAGATCGAGGTGCATTATTTGTATCTCGCTTTTGGGAGCAGCTACACGCTGCATTGGGTACTAAGTTGATCAGGAGCTCCGCTTATCACCCTCAAACAGATGGCCAGACAGAGAGGGTGAATCAAGTTCTGGAAGACATGTTGAGAGCATGTGCCATCCACCATGGTAGGAACTGGGATGATCACCTACCATTGGCGGAATTCTCGTACAACAACGGTTATCACGCGAGTATCCAGATGGCACCCTATGAAGCTCTCTACGGTCGTAAATGCCGCACCCCATTAAATTGGTGCGAGTCCGGTGAAAGGGTCACATTCGGAGTTGATGTGGTGAACGACGCCGAAGAGCGCGTTCGGACAATTGAAGCCAATTTGAAGGCCGCTCAATCCCGACAGAAGAGCTACGCTGATAAGAGGCGTAGACCGTTGCACTTTGACGTTGGGGAACACGTGTACCTCCGCGTGTCTCCAATGAAGGGCGTGCACCGGTTCGGTGTGAAGGGGAAGCTCGCTCCCCGTTTTATTGGACCCTACGCTATCACCGAGAAGTGTGGACCAGCGGCGTATCGATTGGAACTACCGGCATCTCTGGCTGGTGTTCACGATGTTTTCCATGTTTCGCAACTGCGAAAATGCTTGAAGCATACCGCTGCTGTTCCTATCGAAGACGTTGGCGAGTTGAAACCGGATTTAACATATGATGAGTATCCGGTGGAAATTATTAATGAGAAAGCCCGAACCACGCGTAGCAGAACGTGGTGGTTCTACAAAATACTCTGGAGTAACCACACCGCCAAAGAAGCGACGTGGGAGAGCGAGGAGTTCCTTCGCTCAAATTACCCGGAGTTCATGGCTTCCCAACACGGGTAAGTCCCTATTACTTCGCTATCTCTTCTTTTATAATCTCGGGACGAGATTCTTTTAAGGGGGAGGGATGTAAAAGCCCAAGAAAAGGGACTTGCAAAAACTTTTTCTTCACCTGACAACACCACAGTTTTTATTGTGGAAATCTTAGGAAATATTGTGAAGAGCATGTAACCTCCATCAAAAGAATGATTAGAGGGGAAAGCCTTCACTTTCACAAAGTAGGGTTTCTACACATGAACATGAGAGGTTGAGCTCGCCCCTAGAATTTAAAAAGTCTTGGAAAGGTTCAGTCCAAAGCTCATGCAAATTCAACACTTTTTGAGTCACTTTTGGGTTATTTCAAAAAGAGGCCAATTTGAATGTAAATTCAAATTGCAGCAACTTTCATCACCCAAATTCAAAAGTTAGCTCCATATCTATACTCAGCACATTTTTCTGAGTAAACCCACCAATTTTCATCTCCATTGGAGCTCATCTTGTCAAGAGCTAAATTTGCAAGAATTCAAAACTGAATTTGAATTTCAGTTTAAATATGAAGCAAATTTAACCAAACAAAGTTTGAATTTGAGAATTCAAATTCAAACAAAGACTTGGTGACTAAGTCTCACATTAAATTGTGAGTAGCTGAGGATATTTTGGCACAACAGAATTCAGAAAATTGGAAAAACAAAAGAGTTAGAGGGGAGGCCCACTGGTCAGTAGACTTAGCACATAAGTCTCCTCAGCCGACTTCCTCGACCGAGCGCGCTCGCCAGCTGCAGCCAGCGTCGGCGCCCGACCACCTCGGCCGGCCAGCTCCTGCTTCGGCAGAGGAGGTGGCACAGCAGGTGTCGCGCTCTCCACTGGCCTCAGGGGCCTATAAAAGGCCCAAGACCGCCGGTGAGTTACTGATTTTCGCGAGTTCCGTAACCAGCAGCCTAGTCGCCCGAGCTCCGATCGTATGCCACCCCAGCTGTGATCATCTTCCGGCTTTGACCTCCATAGGAAAGTGAAGCGCTAGCTCGTACTCAAGACCACCACGCAAACCGTTCCAAGTTTCGACCTTTGTGCGCGGAGAATTTTCCAGTTTAGGACGAGTAGCTCCTTTCGGGACCCGATTAGGTTTAGCAGAAATTCGGGAAGCTTAGTGGGTGGGAGGTCGAACGGAGCTGTGAGAGAGCATCTAGAGGTTCTGGCGACCCTTCTCGATCGAAAACCGGAAGGAAATCACCGCCGGAACCCTAAGTTCACCCTAGGACAGTATGGCGGAGGAGGGGGTCGCCGGTGAGGTCTGGGTTGCTGGCCGTTTAGGGCCCAACAGAGCTCATGCCGAGTTTCCCGAGGTTTCCCTGAGTGTGGCGACGCGATTAGCGCACGAAGAAGATGGTCAGAAGGGCGGGAACACGTTGCCGAGGTAGCACAGAGGCATAGGGCTCGTCGCCGGCGAGCTATGGCGGTTAGCCGGCGGCGACATGGTGTCCAGCGGGTTCAGCACCCGAGATTACGTGGGGGCGGCGAGTCTCGTCGGCTCCGGTGAGCTAGATCGCCGGGAACGCTGACCTCGCCGGAGCTCCGGCGGCTCGGGGCGGCGACGTCAGGAGGTAGACGAAGGGAGCGCCCCACCTGTCAGCCCCTGTGTTAATCGCGCGCGAGCGCACGGTTAGTTCAATTTAAACGGGCGGGCCCCGCTGTCAGCCTCTGGTTTAGCGCGGGAGGGGAATTTCTGTAGGAAAATAATTTAGGGATTAGCTCAAACTTTAGAAATCCATAACCTTGGCTAGGAAGCTCCAAATTTAGTGATTCAAATTGGTTTGGATTCATCTTGCCTAGCTCTGTCCATATATACAACCCAATTTGTATGAAACCCATTAATTAATTCTGGAAAATTCTTTAAAGCTTTTCAGCAAAAGAATTTTAGAGGGAGTTTGGTTCATCCAAAAATCCCCAAATTTTACCAGAATGTTCTTTAGGACATTAGTAAACCCCTGTAAAAGTTTCAGACCATTTGGAGTTGATTTGGTCAGAGCAATTCAAATTGGAAGGTGCTGTGTTCCTTTGAATACAGAAACATTTTCAGAGAATTTCCAAAACTTGGAAATTCAGTTCTGGGCAAATCTTAACCCCAAAAATGTTAGGAAAATTCATGCAAACTCTATGAGCTATAATTGAAATTGTAGTTCATTAAGTTGAGCATGAACAGGGGTATTACCTCAGAATAAATTCTTCCTTGCTGATTTGCCAAGAGAATTATTCTGAGCAAACCACTCCATGAAAAGTGCTAATGTTTGGTCCAGAGAGTTTTCTTGTGACAAGGAACTCACACAAAAATTCTCAGCCCCATTGGAGCTCCAGATCACCCCTGTCCTGTTTAACCACTTAAGGGATTAATGTGGAAAAGGGGGGAAAACCACTTAGCATTTAACCATGTGATTAAGTCCAAGCCAAACCACCAACACCAGTTCATCTTTAAATTCTTAAACAAAGTTCCAGGTGTTAGAGGCTGGTTATTAGAACTAATAGTAGAAGTCTTACTCTAAAACTCACATTTGCATCTAAATTAACATGTAGTATTTCATTAACGTGTAGCCGTTGAAGAAGAGACTCCGGAAGTGCTGGACTTCCTTCTTCCGGACGAGGAACTAACTACTGACCAGCAGCAACAAGGCAAGCCCCGGTTTGTATTAACCTTTTTATAAGTCTTACTTTGTTTACATGTGTCATATGAAGTATGTATGTGCATTAGGTATATGATGAATGAAACCCCACTTGCATAACCAAAGGTTCCTAAGAGAGTGAGGGTAGTGTCAAGGACCTCGAAGTAGACAGGCTATGCTTAATGAGTCATAGGACTTCGGTACAAGTCGAGTAGTTGGAATCTACTCGCGAGATAGGCATTGGGACATACGGGTTCGGTTGAGTGATGTGAGATCACTTTAGTAATAAAAATGAGACTAGGCAGGGGATAGGGCGCAGCAAGAGTGAGTCTTGTGTGCGCAGCCCTGCCCGTGTCGATTGAGGACCGATCCATGTGCGGCCCTGCTGAACAAGTATTGAACGTACCGAAGGCATATCGGATATATGGGCCCCGATAAACCGATGTAGCCTAAACCTCCGGGCGTCGAGGCATAGCACACCGATTTATAGGTGTAGGTTGAGGGCACCAAGGTGGAAATCTGCCAACGGGCATAGAGAGATGCTCCGTGTGGGGAACCCCCTGCTCGTTTCGGTGCGACCGGTTCGACGTTTGGGCTGTTGGGTGAAAGGTTGTCCCGTACGACATCGAGTGAGCGTGCTGTGCAGCTCCACGGGTGGGCGTACGTGACGTGCTCTTTGGGTTTTCCCTGCAGGTGTATATCGAGTCGATTCGCCATCCCTCGCGGTGATGAGTACCGCTTGTTCACTGCGTCGTAACATAGACTAATGGATGAAATATGTTGATTCAATGATGCTGATGGATATAATTGTATTGCTACATGTGTGCCACCAAATACTGCTTACTAAATTTCAGATTTCATGAACTGTTAACTTGTTGCTAAAAGATGAACTAAGGATGAACTTGTAGGCGTGTCGTTTTGCTGAAATGTTACTAACCTATGCCTTGGTATACCTCATGTAGAGTTTCATGCTTAGGTGAGTCGGTTAAGCCTTGCTGAGCCTTCGTGCTCATGGTTGCTGCTTAAGTGTTTTTCAGGTGAGGAGTCACCCACGGACTCGGAGTACGAGTCCACCGGCGAGGGTTACCCTCCGTCAGGGACCACGGCTGAGTGGGAGCCGTACACGCCGCGCTGAGCTGAGGAGTGCAGCTAGTGTGGGTTGCCCTAGGGCTGGGCAACCAACTTTTGCTAGATAGGCGGGCGTGAGTTGTGTAGTGTAGACTTCCGCTGTGTAACATAAACAATAGTTGTAACTGAAGTTTGTACCTGTTTGTACAGTTTCAGTTGTTTCCCATGTAATATATTATGTTCTTATGACGTGTGCTGTCGGGTGTCGCATCGCGCGGCACCACCCTCTGCGATCCTGGATGAGCGGATTCCGGTCCGCCACACCGGGGTCTATGGGGTTTTTGCGCGCCAGCACACCGGATCCGAGCCGCAGCCCGATCCCGATTTAAATTATGAGCCGCTGACAGCTGGGGTCCATCCCCTTCGTCTACCTCTCCTCGCCCGCGCTCTGCCGCCGGGGTACCTCGCCGGAGAGCTCGTCGGCAGCTTCTGTGGAGCTCCAAACTTCACGATTTTGGCCGCCCCTGCCTACTTTCACTCGGGGAACACGATTCCGGCCTCAGCTCGTCATGAAAATGGCCGGCACATGGTCGGCGATGAGCAGCAGTCTCGGGAGAACTTTGGCCGTGTTAGCCGTCCTCCCTAGCACCTAACCCTATCGAGCTAAGGGTCGTCGAGCATCAGTGGACCATAGGAAAGGTCGACATGAGCTCCACGGAGCTCGGGAAAGGCTGTGTTGGGCTGTCACCGTGCGACCTAGGCCGGAAATCGGGATTTTTACTAAAACTCGAAGAACAACAGTTTCCCTCCACGGTTCTTCGGTGTTCCTGCTCCTATGGACTCGTACGGGCTACTAGAAGTGATCTTCTCCATGAGAGGATGAGTGATGCAGTGTGGCTTACGAATTTCTCTGATCGGTACAGACCTCACTTTTGCACACCGTTGCGAAAACATGAAATTCCGGCCTAAGCAGCGTTTGTCACGCCGCTGGAGCTTGCGGAAATGAAAGAGGGACTGAAGGCGAACCTCTTTGCCGTTTACAGCTCGGTGAACGGTGGGCTGTGGTGGCCGGAAGAATGGTTCCCGCAGTGGCGGCTCGAGCTGAACCGGCAGAGAAAGGATCGCCGCGGTGGAGCTCGGGGAAGACTATGCAGGGTCTGGAACTGATGCGAAGGTGTTGAAGATGGCTTGGCGCTCCCGGTGCTGGTCGCAGATCGCTGGAAGGGTCACTGGATCGGCCGGGCGATGAGGAACCGACAGTTTACTCGGGCGGCGAGGAGCTTCAGCTTTCTGGGTGGAAATGCGACGGGGCAGCGGTGAAGACCCCCTACGACTGCTCGGGCGCGCAGATAAAGACCCTGCGAGGCGGTTCACTGGCCGAGGGCGGCAAGCAGCTGCTGTCCTCGCCATTTCTTCGCCGTGGCGGTCGCTGCAGCGCGTACGAGTACCCGAGCTGAGCTCTCAGTCGGTTTCTTCTGCCTCAGTGGCTGACATGTGGGTCCCACCTGGGGTTTTAACCTCTGAAATTCACTCCTAATCACTGTTGTAAACAGTGAGCCCCAAAATACCCATGGTGATTCAAATTATTCACCCATGAGCCATTTGAATTGATTAGAATTCAAATTGGGTTTGGTTTGAATGAATTTCAGCACATATTCAGTTTGAAATTCAAATAAAGTTTGAATTTGCCCCACTTAGCTCATGTCAAGATCAACTCCAAATGGAGTGAAAATTGGTGTGTGAGCTCACAAAAATGTGCTGAATAAGAATATGCCTCCCACTTTTGAATTCATGGGATAAAAACAGTTTGAATTTGAATATGGTTTCAAATTGCCCTCTTTCTAGCTATACCCAAAATGACCTCAACAAGGTTTTGAATTTGGGTGAAACTTGGCATGGACATCCCTAGCAATGTGTAGGAGTTTTCATATGCCCAGCCCCTCTATATCACATGTGGGGAATACCACTTTTGCAATATGTGAGTTTGTTCTCTAATGAGCATGTTAAAGGTGGTTACTTGCTCTTCATTTGTGTTCATCAACTTGCTTCAAATGAGGTGTGTGGTGTCGTGATGAACACTTTAAACATGTGTCAAAAACTAGGGCCCTTACATTCCTTCCCCCTTAAAAGAATCTCATCCCGAGATTTATAAGGTGAAAATGAGAGAGAGGACGGTGGAAAAATTACCGGATATGCGACGTGAAAAAGTCGGGATAGTTAGCGCGAAGAAATCCTTCGCTCTCCCATGTCGCTTCGTCCACAGAGTGATTACTCCATAGAACTTTGTAGAACCACAACATACGGCTGCGTGTGGTTCGGGCCTTTTCGTCAATAATCTGAACCGGTTCCTCCCGATAGGTGAGATCCGGTTGCAGTTCTTCAATGTCCTCCAGCTGAACGGTAATAGATAGATTAAGACACTTCCTCAGTTGGGAAATGTGAAAGACGTCGTGCACACCGGAAAGTGCTTCTGGTAATCTCAGCCGGTATGCAACTGATCCACATCTTTCGGTAATCTGGAATGGACCGATGAATCGGGGTGCCAACTTTCCTCTCACCCCAAATCTGTTTACGCCCTTCATTGGAGACACACGTAGATATACGTGATCCCCGACTTCGAATTGTAATGGGCGTCTTCTTATGGTCCGCATACTGTTTCTGCCGGG
Organism: Neostapfia colusana; assembly: GCA_030760725.1. Classification (NCBI taxonomy): domain Eukaryota; kingdom Viridiplantae; phylum Streptophyta; class Magnoliopsida; order Poales; family Poaceae; genus Neostapfia; species Neostapfia colusana. The sequence goes on along the minus strand of JASWHV010000018.1, from coordinate 17,482,725 downwards.
ATTGGGCGGCTTTTAGGTTCGCTTGAATCAGTCGAACCTTTTCTTCTGCGTTGTTGACAAGGTCAATCCCGAAGGTAACCCTTTCGCCAGACTCACACCAATTCAATGGTGTGCGGCATTTTCTCCCGTATAGCGCCTCATAAGGCACCATCTTGATGCTGGCTTGGTACCCATTGTTGCACGAGAACTCGGCTAACGGCAAGTGATCATCCCAATTCTTGCCGTGGTTGATAGCGCAAGCTCGTAGCATGTCTTCTAAGATCTGATTTACCCGCTCAGTTTGCCCATCCGTCTGCGGGTGGTACGCTGAACTACGGATCAACTTCGTCCCCAATGCAGCGTGTAGCTGCTCCCAAAACGGGGCACAAATAAAGTGCCCCGATCTGATATGATGGTACGGGGTACGCCGTACAAGCATAGGATCCGTTAGATGTACAGTTCAGCGTACTTCTTGGCATTGTAGTTGGTGTTGACCGGGATGAAATGGGCAACTTTGGTGAGCCGATCGACGATCACCCACACAGAATCATGCTTTTGAAGAGTGGTGGGTAAACCGATGATGAAGTCCATGCTCACATCCTCCCACTTCCAGGCAGGAATGCCCAGTGGTTGAAGCAGTCCCGGTTTCCGCATATGGTCCACCTTCACCCTTCGGCATGTATCACACTCGGACACGTACTTGGTGATCTCCCGCTTCATCCGTGTCCACCAAAACTTGTTTCTGAGTTCTTGATACATTTTGTTGCTGCCGGGGTGAATAGAAACTTTTGATAAGTGAGCCTCATCAAAAATTTTCTTCTGTAACTCCGGGTTACGGGGTACGACGATCCGGTCCTTGAACCATAGGACACCGTCTCCATCCTTTCGGAAACATTTCAACTCCCAACTGTCTACACGTCTCCGCAAATGCGACATGCACTTGTCATGTTTCTGAGCTGCCACTATCTCTTCACGGATGGTGGGGATCAAAGCTAGGTTGTAGAGAGCTCCGTGTGGAATCACATGTAGTGGTGGTTCGCTCTCTTCCAACGGTGTGATGGTCAGATTGTTGACGTGTGACTTGCGGCTCAGCGCATCTTCCACTACGTTTGCCTTGCCCGGATGATAATGGATCTCTATTTCGTAATCCTTTATCAATTCTAACCATCTTCTTTGCCTCATGTTCAGCTCCTTCTGAGTGAATATGTACTTGAGGCTCTTGTAGTCGGTATATAAATGTACGAGGTTACCGAGTAGGTAGTGCCTCCACATCTTCAGTGCAAGTACCACGGCAGCGAGCTCCAAGTCGTGAGTTGGATAATTCTGCTCATGGTTTCTAAGCTGCCGTGATCCATACGCGACCACTCTTCGGTCTTGCATCAGCACACATCCGAGCCCAATGCCGGATGCATCGCAGTACACATCGAACGGTTTTGTTGTGTCTGGCTGCGCCAAAAACGGTGCTGATGTTAGGTGTTTAACTAAAGCCTTGAATGCTGCTTCACACACTGGACTCCAAACATATTTGGTAGCCTTCTTCAGCAGCTCCGTCATCGGCTTGGCAATCTTCGAGAAGTTCGGAATGAACCTCCAATAATATCCCGCGAGTCCGAGGAAACTCCGTACCTCGTGAACAGTTCTCAGGGATTTCCAATTCAGCACTTGAGTGATCTTGCTTGGGTCTACAGCGATACCCTCCGCTGAGATGATATGCCCGAGGAAAGGCACTTGCGATATCCAAAACTCGCATTTGCTGAATTTCACATATAACTTGTGATCCCGCAGCCGTTGCAAGACTATACGCAGATGTTTCTTGTGATCTTCCTCCGACTTGGAATATACCAGGATGTCGTCGATGAAGACCACGACAAACTTGTCCAGCTCCGGCATGAATACCGAGTTCATTAAGTACATGAAGTGAGCTGGAGCATTGGTGAGGCCGAAGGACATGACTAGGTACTCATAAAGTCCGTACCTTGTCGAGAAAGCTGTCTTTGGGATGTCCTCCGCCCTTATCTTAATCTGATGATACCCGGATCATAAATCCATCTTAGAAAAGATCTTTGCTTCGACCAACTGATCAAACAACATGTCAATCCGTGGCAACGGGTACTTGTTCTTGATGGTTACGGCATTTAATGGACGATAGTCCACGCAAAGCTGCAACGTCTCATCCTTCTTCTTTACAAATAATGCCGAACAGCCCCATGTCGAGGAACTCGGCCTAATAAAACCCTTCTCCAGCAGGTCCGTTAGCTGAGTCTTCAGCTCATCCAATTCCTTGGGCGCCATCTTGTACGGCCTTCGGGATATTGGCATGGTTCCCAGTGCAAGTTCAATCTTGAACTCCACCTCTCTATTGGGCGGCATTCCCGGAAAATCATCCGGGAACACGTCAGGGAACTCTCGGACCACTGGAATATCTTCCAATCTGATGGTTGTGGCTTGATAGACACTTGGAAGTTTTATTTCTGGACTGTCCAGAAATAAGGAGTGAGATTCGTGCACTTCTGAGTTTAAGTGCACAACTCAGAGGACGGTGTCTAAAACAGCGCCTTGGCGGGTTAACCACAACATCCCTAAAATGACATCGACCTTTTGTCCCTCTAGGATTATGAGAGATGTAGGGTAAACTCTACCCTCTAAGCATAATGGCGCTTTTGGGACCATCATGCTTGCTGAAATTTTCCCACCCAGTGAACAGATCACATAAGGACTATCGGTGGGTAGTATTTGCAAACTATATTTATCAATGAAAGCTTGGCTAATGAAGCTATGTGTGGCGTCTGAATCAAATAGTACTATAGCGGGATGCTGGTGGAGTTGGAACATACCCGCAAGGATTGGCTCACCTTCCAGCACGTCCTCTATGGCAAGCTGGTGGATAGTGCCGGGCCTAGGGTATGCTCACCGCGCATTGGTGGGGTTCCGGGGTTGATTCCTCCCCGGAAACTGTGGTGCAACTCCGCCGCCTTGCCTCTCCGGGCAACTGCTGGCGAAGTGTCCTGGACGACCACACTTGTAACATGTGGCCGTTGCTGGTGTCGTGCTCGGGGGACGAAAGCTCGGCATGCGCTGCTGAGGTGCATACGCACGCGGTATCGTCCGCTGCTGCTGTTGTTGCGGAGGTGGTACTGGCAGTGCTGGCCTGAACGCCAGTGAAGAGTACGGTCGACTGAGGAACAACATCGACCTCTGGGGTGGCTGCCAGCGTGGACCTGATGGTGGGCGATTCACCATCCGAAACTTCTGAGAAGCACCGCCTCCTTCTCCGCTGCTTTGCGGCGCGCTTCGCTTTCTCTCAGCCGCTGCTAACTCCTTGCCGGAGTCCTCTTGAACAATCGCAGCATCAATTATGTCGTTGAGGCTGCCGCGATTGAACATCGCCAATTTGTCCTTCAAGAGCGGGTTAAGCCCCTGGTAAAAGTGGTCCCGCCGCTTCTCGTCGTTATCTGCGTGATACGACGCATAGAGCGCGAGATCGTTGAACGCCCTGGAGTATTCCAGCGCGTTCTTGCTCCCCTATTGCAGGTGTAAGAATTCCTGCGTCTTCCTCTTAAACCTGGCGATATGTGATAGGCCCTAAAGGCCGTACGGAACTCCGTCCAGGTCATAACTCAGTCGGTGGGCTGTGAAGCACAAAAGCTTGCCCACCACGCGCTCGCGGATCCTTGGAGCTGCTGGACCGCGAAGTGAGTCTTGCGCTGCTCACTTATCTGGAGCCGCCCAAACTTCATCTCTATCGCGCGGAGCCAGTTGTCTGCGTCAAGAGGTTCATCCGCCCTTGAGAATACCAGGGAATGAGTCGCCAGGAAGTCGGAGTAGGAGCTCTGTTGACGCTCCTCACGATTTTGACGTCTCTCTGGGCGAGACGTATTGGCAATAAGAGTTTGCAGCAACTCCGTGTGCTGCTGATGTGAACCCGCCATTGCCGCGACGATGTCGGCCAGTGTAACCGTTGGCAGTGGCGGTGTTTGCTGTTGCTGCTGTTGCTGCTGCTGTCCCGAGGAGTCCTCGGGAGGCTTTTGGGAGGTCTCTCCCCCTTGGCTAGTACCCCCATCGTCCGGGTTGGCACGAGTTCGCGTCATTCTGAAATTCCAAACAGCAGCAATTAGCACATGTCATACTTAAAATTCCATATGCAACAGTAGGTATTGAAGTGACACATGATTAATTTGCACAACATTCACATATATTGATAAAGCATAAACTTTATACAAGATACATTATTCTCGGGTCTCCGAGAAGTCGTGCTCATGTCGTCACTACCTATACATACGCTACTGTCTACACGACATGTCACCGATTACAAAAGTTGGGTTACACTACCCTAGCTGCCCTACTTGGCAACTGTAACCCCCTACTCGGATTTGAACTCGACCTCCTGCGGGTCGTCCTCCTCCGGTACCTTTGCTGGTGGCTCTGGATCTACCACCTCTTCTCCCATCTCGGGTTCTCTCATTTCTGGAAGACCCAAGACTACCGGTATGCCTAATACCGGAGGTATGAGGTCCTGCAAAGCATGCACCTCGTCCATGGCCTGGTTGTAGTCTTATTCTCAGCCTTGCCCTTCATCAATAGCGTCGTCCCACTCTTGAGCAAGGTCCTCATTCTGCTGGGTTAAAGTCTGCACCAGCTCTTGTAACGCCGCGATGTCGACACGGCTTTTCTTCTTCGCCTTCTTCAGACGATGCAACTGCTCATGTTGTTCATTCAGTCGCTTGTTTGTCGGAAGGAGCACATTGCGGAGTGCGCTGTGAGCACTCTCAAAATGGTCTCCACGGCTTGTGCTCTCCTTGAGCTTTGTGGCGAGATGCTCTGTATGAACAGCTTGGCTGTCCATCACGGCGTTTCCTGCCCTCATCTGGAGGCTGAGGTTTGCCTCTGCCGGGTTGTACCTCTGGCAACTCGGGTCTGTTGCCTCGCGGTACCTCTCTTCCCACACATGCTGAGCCCGTACCTCCACCGGAACGAGCGCGTACGGAGTGCCTTCCATAGTCTGCACGTGTAGTCGTCAGAAACGTGACATGGTGTCACGGGCTGCCACTTGCCACATTCCCTCGGGTTGTCTACCTCTCACAGCAACGGTGAACGGCGCCCACCCGGGTGGCGTAGGTCCTGTAGGGACTTCAACATGGATTGTCCACGTCTTGTTCCCCTCTTCGCCTTCTTCCTTGGCGAAGTACTGCGGCATCTGGTTGTATCCGAAATATTGAAGCATCTGCCTCAATGCCTCCGGATAGCCGCTGTGGTGAGAACAGTGAGATACCACCCACCCGTTCTCCAACTGCTTATCTGCTGTCATCTGTGAAAATATATTTGAGATCTGTCAAATATTTATTTAAACAGTAAACCATTGAGTTATAACATAAGACATGTCATTGAACCCATAAAACTTGGAAACATAGTTCAAATTTAAACAAATTTGACTGCTGATCTGCTGTCCAACATGACAGCCCTGAGCAGTTTCCATTTCAACCTGATTTAGGCCATGTTAAAGGCAAAACCAATCCTGGAGCTCAACATCAAAGTTAAAGATAACTTCAATGGCTTTCCAGAAAGTATTTGCTTGGCCTAATATGTGTCCTGGTTCAAAAGTTATGAGATGTCAAAGTTAACAGTATTTCTGGAGAAAATTGGACAACACCTCCCTGCTTTAGGTACTGTTTTGATCCAATAATTCCAGTTAATTCTGCTCTCAATCTGACAAGACTTTCTGTTACAAAGTTGTAACCCATCTCATAAGATTTCCAGAACTACCTCATTTTCTATATTTGGATTTTTATGCAGGAAGTTATGCTCAATTTACAGAGAGTTTACAGAGAGTGTTTGCTCGGCCCTGTTTTTTGGACAGTTTCAACTCTACTGTATTTTTCGATTGGTTAAGGGATGAAACACCTCTGGACCTTTACAGAAGAGTTGTAAAGCTCTTCCAAAGCTTTCCATAAATGCATCATATGACCCCAACCTCGAAAGAACTCGACCTCTAACCTCTGATTAACTTCAGCCTTAATTCAGCTGAAAATAGAGGACTCTGTCCTTAATATCCTATAAGTTGAAAACTTGTTTACTTTGAATATTCTGATTAAGGGAAAGAGTTACCTCAAGTTTTAGTGCTTTGGATCAAAACCTTCAAGTTTTTACAATGAAGTTGTTCATTTAGTGGGGTGTGACGTCGATGCGTCACCAAATCATGTCGGTACTGCGTCCTCACAAAGAAAAACCTATACCGGACTTAGCCGGCTTCGTTAATTCAGTGGCACTAAAATGTCACTCACACACGGATGCTACACGTCAACCGTTTCGTGGTTAGACTACCTGCAGAAACTTAAACAATCATCAGACTCGACTGCACACCGAGCCCGGTATCCATACAGTTCTTACACCCGGCCGTCATCACTCGCCCGGATGTTCTCAAGCCAACCACGCCTTGAGTTACGTGTTCACGTTTCAGACCACGTGACGGGGTCTCCCAAATTGCACCTCGCACGCCAGAGACAGACGTTGATCGTATAACCCAAACGACATGAAGAGTTGTAGAGGATATCAAAGCGGGTCGGGTTACCTACCACCTGTGGGGCTCCACCCTTCAGCTTGTGCGCATTGGTGGACAGCGCTTACGTGTACCCCCCAAGACATAAACGTCCCGAGATACATGATTTTCTGACATAATCAAATAGGTTAATATGCTACTTTCTATACACTAGTAACATCCTTATACGGGCTACTAACTCGTTCCTCACTGGATTTTTGAAAAAGATGACCTTTTTAGTGCGTTAAACCTCAAGTGAGCTCTGATACCAACGCTGACACGACCCCACGGTCTTGTCGAGCCAGGATCACGCTGAGGGGTGCTTTGTTGCACAGCACCGGATAACACACATCAAAGGTACAAAGCAGAAGCAAAACTTTTATTACATAAAGTAGTTTATGAACATTTGTACATCAAAATAGGTCCAGTCTACACTCACGGGCGTAGACTACGCATCAAGTTCACGTTCAGCCCGTGAACGTGTCCTTGCTAGCACACACGCACACTAACACGGCGGCGTGCACGACTCCCACTCGACGGGGTTCCCCTCCTGAGGTTCCGTCTCCTCCTCGGGAGTCCCTTCCTCACAGAACTCTGCAAAAGCTTCAAACACAAGCAGTGAGCACGAAGGCTCGGCAAGTCTGACCCGTCTCACCTAAACATGGAACTTCTACATGAGGGGTGATGGGTACATGATGTAAAACAGTTTGCAAAGGACTCGCCTAATTATTGGAACCTTACTTTCAAGTTTTAGCAGCAGGTTGTGGAGAACCTTACGCTAAGGCACATGAGAGAGCCGCAATCAAACAAGAAACGCATTTCTCTCATGTACTTTGCCCAAAGTTGAAAGGAACTTTAATAAGCTCTAGACTACAGCAAATCATTAACAAGCAAAGTCCATCCTTCAATCAGCAACATTTTAACATGTAACTAGCCTGTTCTTTCTACGTCACGGTACAGTGAACAAGTGGTACTCACTGACCGCGAGGGACGGCGATTATAATCGATTTACACCTGCAGGGTTACCCGAATAACCCGTCACGTACGCCCGTACTCGATGCTGCCTACAACAACCATCACGGACCCTGTACGCAACCACCTTTCGCCCGTCAGCCAAATATTGAACCGGTCCCATCGTCCCGAGCAAGAGGTCTCTGCACGCGCATCTCAGTGCCGCCAGCCGATTTACACCTCGAGCTCTCAACCTACCCTCTGAACGATGGGCAATGCCTCAATACCCAGCTACCCGAGTTACATCAGTTTCACGGTTCCCATATAGCCGGTAGGTCTTTGGTACTGTTCTAGCTTGTTCAACAGGCCCGCACACGGCTCGGTCCTCAATCGACACAAGCGGAGCTATAGCACACAGGCCCCAAAGTCCTGCTGCCCTTACTCTCCGCTCGGTCTCATGTTTCTTGCCATGTGTATCATGTGCTATCACTACCCGAGTCGAGTGCCTCTAGCCTATGCTCGCGAGTAGTTCCAACTACTCGACTTGTACCGAATCCTATACTATCTTAGCATTGCAGTAGCTAACGGGGTTTGCAATCTTAAACCCAACCCATGGTTTTCTTGGCTATGCAATTGGGTTTTCAAACAAGACTCTAATGCAACGAATAAGGTATTCAAGTATGTGCTCAAAACAATAAAAACTTGTAAAAATGTTAATGCAAACCGGAGCTTGCCTTGCTGCTCTTGGTCGTACGCTAGCTGCTCCTCCGGAGTAACAAAGTCCAGGACTTCGGGTTCCTCCTCGACCTTAGTGACTACATGATATACAAGTATATGTATTAATTTAAATGCATTTGATTGAATTTAAATTTGTGAAGTCTATAACTCTTACTAGACAAACCCAATGACTGTGAAACTATTACTGTGGTTTGGTTACAACCTAAACACAAACTTGGTCAAGTTTTAGTTGCAGCAAAGCTCATTTGAGCCCTCCACAATTAATTATGTACTTGACCTTAATCGAAGGCTTGTAGGGTGTTCTAAGGATTTTCATGAAACGAACTATGACTTTCTGAAAACTAGGTTTTCAGAGGGTTCTAATGGAATTGGTCTCACTTAATTTGAAGGTTCCTAACTAAAGATATGAGCTAAACAATTCCAGAGGAAATTCTGAAAATGTTTCTGAACATTTTCTATTTTCTCTGGAACAGTTTCACTAATCACACCATTAGGTGGATCAAATGAGCTCAAATAGATCTGAAATTTTTATGGTAGTTCAGGGATATTTTGGTGAACATCCCAGCAAAATTTCAGAATTTTCCTCCAAAGGATTCTCCAGTTAAAATTCCAAATAGTTAAATTTTGAGGAATTAATTCTGGAGAATTAAGGGTTTTCATGAAGTGGAACTTGATTTGCTGGAAAATGCTCAGAGAGCTGAATCCAACAAAATTTGGTGCACTCGATTTGGAGCTTCCTAGCAAAACTTATGCGGATTTGAAGTTTGAACTGAAACTGAAATTCGGGGAAAAGTTTAAATCTGCCGGTGGGCCACGGGGACACGTGTTGCGCGCTGAGGCGTCGGCACACCGGGGTCTACGGGGTTTTTGCGCGCCAACACACCGGATACAAGCCGCAGCCCGATCCCGATTTAAATTATGAGCTGCTGACAGCTGGGGTCCACCCCTTTCGTCTACCTCTCGCCGCCCACGCTCTGCCGCCGGGGTACCTCACCGGAGAGCTCGCCGGCAGCTTCTGTGGAGCTCCAAACTTCATGATTTTGGCCGCCCCTGCCTACTTTCACTCGGGGAACACGATTCCGGTCTCAGCTCGTCATGAAAATGGCCGGCACATGGTCGGCGACGGGCAGCAGTCTCGGGAGAACTTCGGCCGTGTTGGCCGTCCTCCCTAGCACCTAACCCTATCGAGCTAAGGGTCGTCGAGCATCAGTGGACCATAGGAAAGGTCGACATGAGCTCCACGGAGCTCAGGAAAGGCTGTGTTGGGCTGTCACCGTGCGACCAATACCGAAAATCGGGATTTTTACTAAAACTCGAAGAACAACGGTTTCCCTCCATGGTTCTTCGGTGTTCCTGATCCTATGGACTCGTACGGGCTACTAGAAGTGATCTTCTCCATGAGAGGATGAGTGATGCAGTGTGGCTTACGAATTTCTCTGATCGGTACAGACCTCACTTTTGCACACCGTCGCGGAAACATGAAATTCCGGCCTAAGCAGCGTTTGTCACGCCGCCGGAGCTTGCGGAAATGAAAGAGGGACTGAAGGCGAACCTCTTTGCTGTTTACAGCTCGGTGAACGGTGGGCTGTGGTGGCCGGAAGAATGGTTCCGGCAGTGGCGGCTCGAGCTGAACCGGAAGAGAAAGGATCGCCGCGGTGGAGCTCGGGGAAGATTGCGCAGGGTCTGGAACCGATGCGAAGGTGTTGAAGATGGCTTGGCGCACCCGGTGCTGGTCGCAGATCGTCAGAAGGGTCACTGGATCGGTCGGGCGATGAGAACTGACAGTTTACTTGGGCGGCGAGGAGCTTCGGCTTTCTGGGTGGAAATGCGACGAGGCAGCGGTGAAGACCCCCAGCAACTGCTCGGGCACGCAGATAGGGACCCTGCGAGGCGGTTCACCGGCCGAGGGCGGCAAGCAGCTGCTGTCCTCGCCGTTTCTTCGCCGTGGCGGTCGCTGCAGCGCGCGCGAGTACCCGAGCTGAGCTCTCAGTCGGTTTCTTCTGCCTCAGTGGCTGACATGTGGGTCCCACCCAGGGTTTTAACCTCTGAAATTCACTCCTAATCACTGTTGTAAACAGTGAGCCCCAAAATACCCATGGTGATTAAAATTATTCACCCATGAGCCATTTGAATTGATTAGAATTCAAATTGGGTTTGGTTTGAATGAATTTCAGCACATGTTCAGTTTGAAATTCAAATAAAGTTTGAATTGCCCCACTTAGCTCATGTCAAGTGTAAGGGCCTCAGTTTTTGACACAAAATTGAAGTGTTCATCACCACACCCCACACCTCATTTGAGGAAAGATGATGAACACAAATGAAGAGCAAGTAGCCACCATCAACATGCTCATTAGAGAACAAACTCACACATTGCAAAAGTGGTATTTCCCACATGTGATATAGGTGGGCTGGACATATGAAAACTCCTACACTTTGCTAAGGATGTCCATGCCAAGTTTCACCCAAATTCAAAACCTTTTTGAGGTCATTTTGGGTATAGTTAGAAAGAGGGCAGTTTGAAACCATATTCAAATTCAAACTGTTTTTATCCCATGAATTTAAAAGTGGGAGGCATATTCTTACTCAGCACATTTTTGTTAGCTCACACACCAATTTTCACACCATTTGGAGTTGATCTTGACATGAGCTAAGTGGGACCAATTCAAACTTTATTTGAATTCAAAACTGAACTTGTGCTGAAATTCACTCAAACCAAACCCAATTTAAATTCTACTCAATTCAAATGGCTCATGGGTGAATAATTTGAATTATTAGGGGTAGTATGGGGTTCACTGTTTACAACAGTGATTAGGAGTAAATTTCAGAGGTTAAAATAGGGAGTGGGACCCACATGTCAGCCTCTACTTCAAATCAAACCGACTGAGACTTTCTCACTCGGTTAACCGTGCCGCCACTGCGATCGCCACCGAGGGAAGCCGCCGTGCCAACAGCTGCTTGGCCACGCGCGGGCGTGAGGCGGTGCAGAGCCTTCTTAAGGCACCTTTCCCCCTCCTCGGCCGAAGCATCGCCCGTTTCTTCCCCCGCAAGAACTCAGCGCCGGCCGAAACTTCCCGCAGCTCGGAATCGATCGGAGAACGCCGATCACAGCTTCCTCCGTCCCCTCCAGAGCCCTGGCAAGGTACTAGAGACCTTCCTCCGTCTTCCCCGCTGCTAGAATTCAGTTGAAACCGATTGATATCGGCTGTGCCAAAAGATCAATTCGGTGACTTAGAACCGCTGCACCTCGGGCTCCCGTGGACAGCCCAACCAGGGCGTTGTCACGCCTGAGCCAAGGCACCCTTGGACGCACTGGTGACCGGTGCTGCTCACCCCCGAGCCACAGCCCGAGTGATTGCTCACCGGCGGCGAATTTCCAGTTTTCCCCTTTCTGTGTGCAGAACGACCTTCGGGTGCGATTCTGTCGAATTCGTGCTCTAGAAAGGATTAGAGGGCCTCAATCCGCTCTCACACAAACTAAACACGGTAACGCACAAGTTGCCTTCACAACCCTTGGCCGGAGAACCTCTGTACCCGGCGTAATTCGAGGTTTACCAATGGCGGAATAAACGAGAGGCATCGGGCGCACGGTGAGGACCTACTTCGGGCCTTCCCCGAGCTGCCTAAAGCTCATGTCGACCTTCCCTGAGGTCCACTGATGCTTCCCGACCAGTTCCTCGAGTAGTTGAGGTGCTAGGGAAGTCAGCCGACATGGCCGAAGTCTTTCCGAGGTGGCGGCTCATCGCCGACCATGCACCGGCCATTGTCATGAGTAGCTGACCCCAGAATCCTGTTCCCGGAGTGAAAGTAGGCAGGGGCGGCCAAAATTGTGAAGTTTGGAGCTGTACAGAAGCCGGCGGCGAGCTCTCCGGCGAGGTCCCTCGGCGGCGGAGCGCGGGCGTCACGAGGTTGAAGAAGGGGGTGGACCCCAGCTGTCAGCGGCCGATATTTTGAATCGGGATTGGGCTGCGGCCGGGATCGGGTGTGCTGGCGCGCAAAATCCTTGTGGGCCGCGGTGTGCTGTCGCCGCGGCGTGCGACGCGTGTCCCCGGGGCCCACTCGCGAGTTTAAACCTTTCCCCGATTTTCAGATTTCCTTCAAACTTCAAATCCTCTTAACTTTGGCTAGAAAGCTCCAAATTGAGTGAACCAAATTTTGCTGGATTCAGCTCTCTGAGTACTTTCCAGCAAATCAAGTTTCACTTCATGAAATTCCTTATTTCTCCATAATTAATTCCTCAAAATTTAAACTGTTTGGAATTTTAACTGGAGAATCCTTTGGAGGAAAATCCTGAAATTTTGCTGGGATGTTCACCAAAGTATCCCTGAACTACCATAAAAATTTCAAACCCATTGGATCTCATTTAATCCACCTAATGGTGTGATTAGTGAAACTGTTCCAGAGAAAATTGAAAATGTTCAGAAACATTTTCAGAATTTTCTCTGAAATTGTTTAGCTCATTCTTTAGTTAGGAACTTCCAAATTAAGTGAGACCAAATCCATTAGAACCCTCTGAAAATCTAGTTTTCAGAAAGTCATAGTTTGTTTCATGAAAATCCTTAGAGCACCCTAAGAGTTCAAATTAAGGTCAAGGACATAATTAATTGTGGAGGGCTCAAATGAGCATTGCTGCAACTAAAACTTGACCAAGTCTCTATTTAGGTTGTAACCAAGCCACAGTAAAAGTTTCACAGTCATTGAGTCTGTCTAGTGGGACTTATAAGCTTCACAAGTTCAAACTTAATATAAATGCATTCAAATTAATACATGTACCTCTCTTATCATGTAGTCGCTAAGGTCGAGGAGGAACCCGAAGTCCTAGACTTCGTTACTACGGAGGAACAGCTAGCCTACGGCCAAGAGCAGCAAGGCAAGCTCCAGTTTGCATCAACCTTTTTACAAATTTTTATTGTTTTGAGCACATACTTGTTTACTTTATTCTTTGCATTAGAGTCTTGTTTGGAAGCCCCACTGCATAGCCAAGAGAACCATGGGTTTGGTTTAGGATTGCAAACCCCGTTAGCTACTGCATTGCTATGATAGAGTAGGATTCGGTACAAGTCGAGTAGTTGGAACTACTCGCGAGCATAGGCTAGAGGCACTCGACGTCGAGGAACACGTCGGGGGTGACAGGTCGGGCTGGGGGTGACCGGAAGTAGCTCGGCGACGTGCCGCGGCCTCGGTTGAGGTTCGACACCATCGCCCGTGGTTTCTAAACCCACCAACACCTCGAACAAACGGCCCTACAGCATCAGTGTACCTCTAGGAAGCTCGACAAGGTGTCAAAAGGGTTCAGGGATGGCGGTAAGTCGGTCGGCACCGTGTGACCGATCGTGCTCGCCATGACCGCCCTCGATCGAGCTCGAAATTCTTCACTCCTAGACAGTTTCATCCTACGGATGCAGAAAAGAACTTGATCGCCGGCTAGTCCAGCGTCTATGTGCAAGATTTGATGACCTCCGAAAGATCATAGAGCGAGAATTTAAAGAAACCGTACCGGAAGCTCGGTTTACGGTCGCCGGAGCAAAAACTGGAAATTCTCTGCGGATTCTTCACGGTTGGCTTCCAAACTTGGAGGAGAGCAGCACGGTGGTCGCGCGCTCATTTTGCCTCTCTCGCTGGACCGTGAAAACGCCTGTGGAACGCTGCCCACGGGCGCCTGACTCTCGGCTGAGGCTAGGTCGTCGCGGTGGCGATCGTCTTTGGGCAAAGGAGGTCGGAGCTCGAGGTTTCTGGCGTTGGAGAGGTGGAGTGCGAGCTCAGGTGGCTGTCTAGCAGCTCAGGGACGAAGGAGGAGATGGTTTTGCTGGTTTTCCCGATTGAGCAGAGAGCTGCGGCGAGAAACAATGCCGCTGCTCGGGTTTGCCCGCGAGAAGATAAAGCCGTCCGACTCCTGCTCGGCTGAGGCGGTGCCGGTCGCGTGGGGGCGCGAGCCAGCCGCCCTGGGCGCCAACGCGCGGAGAGGGAAGCAGCTGGTGGCGCCGGTAGCTGCTCGGTGGCACAGCTGACAGCTGCTCGGCGGACATTCCCACCGAGACTCTGACTTTGGGTGCAAGTTTCTCCTTCTTCCCTCTATGACATGTGGGTCCCACCCGGGGTTTTAACCTCTGAAATTTACTCCTAATCACTGTTGTAAACAGTGAGCCCCGTAACACCCCTGGTGATTCAAATTATTCACCCCCGAGCCATTTGAATTGAATAGAATTCAAATTGGGTTCGGTTTGAGTGAATTTTAGCACAAGTTCAGTTTTGAATTCAAATAAAGTTTGAATTCGTCCCACTTAGCTCATGTCAAGATCAACTTCAAATGGAGTGAAAATTGGTGTGTGAGTTCACAAAAATGTGCTGAATAAGAATATGCCTCCACTTTTAAATTCATGGGACAAAAACAGTTTGAATTTGAATTTGGTTTCAAACTGCCCTCTTTCTATCTATACCCAAAATGACCTCAAAAAGGTTTTGAATTTGGGTGAAACTTGGCATGGACATTGTCGAAGTGTTCGGTCGACACTTCCCCCGGGCCTGCACTGGGCAGCCCCCGGAGGTTCTTTTTTCGGCGGGGCTAGACTCCTAGCGGAAAGCTTGCGCAGATGGACGAGTTAGGGAGAGCTTGACACGGCGAGTTTTACGTGGTTCAGGCCGCCGGAGCGTAAAACCCTACGTCCACGGCGAGCTATGGAGCTCGCTGTATTGCTTGCTGCTCAGGGCCGGGGGCCTGAGCTTGGGGGTGAGTTACAGCTTGAGAGTGTATGGCTAGCGTATGAGTTGCAAAATGCGAACCCTTGCTATCGACGCCTACCCGAGCCTTTTATAGTCCAAGACTCGGGTGGCTTACAAGGGGAGCCGGGACCCGACAGGTGGTCCCGGGAAGATTGTCTATTATCTACCGTATCTGTAGTTACGCCGGTAGCTGCCTCTGGTTGAAGGCTTCTGAGTCTTCATCTTGCCGCCCTGCCCATGCCGCACGCTAGTCGTAGTGGTTGATGACGGCGCAGGCGGCATGGGATGTCTTGTCGCAGCGTTTATTAGCTGGCAGGTTCTGACACCGCGCGCCAGTCTGTGATGCGACTGGGCGCAACGGCACCTGACAGACGCGTGCTCCGCGTTTCCGCATCTTGGGAAGACGCGGGCCTTGAATACCTTGTACGGGCAAGGTGTGGGGCGCCTTTACGCCCGTTGCCTACCGCTCGGGGGCGGGCAGCACCGTTCTTCTGGCCACGTGGCGGGTCCGGAGCCCTTCTCTGAGGAGAGAAGGGTCCGGCCTGCGGGGCACGTGGAGCCTCCGGACCTCTCCCCGCGGAGGGGGAGGTCCGGCTTCTGTATGCCACGTGGCGGGCCTGGAGCTCTCCTCTGCGGAGAGGGAGGTCCGGCCCTGCTGGACGCGTGGCGTCTTCGGACCTCTCTCCTGCGGAGGGGGAGGTCCGGCTTCTGTATGCCACGTGGTGGGCCCGGAGCTCTCCTCTGAGGAGAGGGAGGTCCGGCCCCGCCGGACGCGTGGCGTCTTCGGAGCTCTCCCTGCGGAGAAGGGCGAGTACCTTAGGCATTTTACCCTGTGCGCGGGGGTACCCCATATCTCAGGTACCGACAGACATCCTTAGCAATGTGTAGGAGTTTTCATAAGTCCAGCCCACCTATATCACATGTGGGAAATACCACTTTTGCAATATGTGAGTTTGTTCTCTAATGAGCATGTTGATGGTGGTTACATGCTCTTCATTTGTGTTCATCATCTTTCCTCAAATGAGGTGTGTGGTGTGGTGATGAACACTTCAAATGTGTGCCAACACTGAGGCCCTTACATTCCTCCCCCCTTAAAAGAATCTCGTCCCGAGATTACAAAAGAAGAGATAGCGATGTAGTAGGGACTTACCCGTGTTGAGAAGCCATGAACTCCAGGTAATTTGAGCGAAGGAATTCTTCGCTCTCCCATGTCGCTTCTTCCACGGTATGGTTACTCCAGAGGATCTTGTAGAACCACAACGTTCTGTTACGCGTGGTTCGGGCTTTCTCATCAAGAATTTCCACCGGATACTCATCATAGGTCAAATCCGGTTTCAGCTCGCCGATGTCTTCGGTAGGAACAGCAGCCGTATGCTTCAAACATTTTCGCAGTTGCGAAATATGGAACACATTATGGACACCAGCAAGGGATGCCGGTAACTCCAATCGATACGCCGCTGGTCCACACTTCTCGGTGATAGCGTAGGGTCCAATAAAACGGGGAGCGAGCTTCCCCTTCACACCGAACCGGTGCACGCCCTTCATCGGAGACACGCGGAGGTACACGTGTTCCCCAATGTCAAAGTGCAACGGCCTATGCCTCTTATAAGCGTAGCTCTTCTGCCGGGATTGAGCGGCCTTCAAATTGGCTTGAATTGTCCGAATGCGCTCTTCGGCGTCGTTCACCACATCAACCCCGAATGTGACCCTTTCACCGGACTCGCACCAAATTAATGGGGTGCGGCATTTACGACCGTAGAGAGCTTCGTAAGGTGCCATTTTGATACTCGCCTGATAGCCGTTGTTGTACGAGAATTCCGCCAATGGTAGATGATCATCCCAGTTCCTACCATGGTGGATGGCACATGCTCTCAACATGTCTTCCAGAACTTGATTCACCCTCTCTGTCTGGCCATCTGTCTGAGGGTGATAGGCGGAGCTCCTGATCAACTTGGTACCCAATGCAGCGTGCAGCTGCTCCCAAAAGCGAGATACAAATAATGCACCTCGATCTGAGACAATGGTCTTGGGTACCCCGTATAGGCATAGAATCTTCACTATGTATAGCTCCGCATATTTGCCGGCATTGTAACGTGTATTCACCGGGATGAAATGAGCCGTCTTGGTTAACCGATCGACGATTACCCAAAGGTAATCATGTTTGTTGGATGTTAGGGGTAATCCCACAATGAAATCCATGCTCACATCTTCCCATTTCCATACCGGGATCTTCAGGGGTTGTAGCAGCCCTGATTTCTTCATGTGATCAGCTTTCACTCGTCGGCACGTATCGCACTCGGATACGTACTTAGCTACCTCCCGCTTCATCCGCGTCCACCAAAATTTCTTTTTCAAATCTTGGTACATTTTGTTGCTGCCCGGATGAATGGGGTACTTGGACAAGTGAGCTTCATCGAGGATCTTCTTTCTCAACTCCATATCCCGGGGTACGACTATGCGGTCATTGAACCACAGCGTCCCCTCATCATCCTTCCGGAAACATTTGATTTCCCCGTTGTCCATCCGTCTCCGGAGATGTGCCATGCCTTTATCCGTCTTCTGAGCTGCAATGATGTCCTCCCATATGGTAGGGATGAGGGCAAGGTTGTACAGCGATCCATAAGGAACCAAGTATAAACTTGGCTCTTCCTCCTCCACCGGTGTAATGGTGATGTGATGGACATGTGATTTCCGACTCAGCGCGTCGGCAACCACATTCGCCTTGCCGGGGTGGTAGTGGATCTCAATTTCATAGTCTTTGATTAATTCTAGCCACCTCCATTGCCTCATGTTCAGCTCCTTCTGGGTGAAAATATATTTTAAGCTCTTGTGGTCGGTGTAGAGATGCACCAAGTTCCCCAGGAGATAGTGCCTCCACATTTTCAGCGCCAACACCACTGCAGCAAGCTCAAGATCATGAGTGGGATAATGCTGCTCATGGTTCCGAAGTTGGCGTGAGCCATAAGTGACCACACGTCCTTCCTGCATCAACACGCAGCCAAGCCCAATACCGGACGCGTCACAATACACGTCGAAGGGCTTTGTTGTATCCGGCTGAGCTAAGACCGGGGCTGTGGTGAGATGCTTCACCAATGCTCGGAACGCTCCTTCACACGCCATGTTCCAAACATATTTCGTCCCTTTCTTCAGCAACTCTGTCATCGGCTTAGCGAGCTTGGAGAAGCTTGGAATGAATCTCTGATAGTATCCCACTAACCCGAGGAAACTTCTGACTTCATGAACTGAAGTGGGAGCTTTCCATTTCAGCACTTGCTCTATTTTGCTTGGGTCAACCGCAATGCCTTCCGCTGAGATGATATGTCCCAAGAATGGTACTTGGCTGAACCAAAACTCGCATTTGCTGAACTTGGCGTAGAGCTTATGGTCCCGCAATCGTTGAAGAACGATTCTCAAGTGTTCGGCATGTTCGGCTTCTGTCTTGGAGTAAACCAAGATATCGTCGATGAACACTACCACGAACTTGTCCAGCTCCGGCATGAACACTGAGTTCATGAGATACATGAAATGGGCTGGAGCATTTGTGAGACCAAAGGACATGACGAGATATTCATATAGTCCATATCTCATCGAGAAGGCCGTCTTCGGGATATCCTCCGCCCGGATCTTGATCTGGTGATATCCAGAGCGAAGGTCCATCTTTGAGAACACAATTGCACCCACAAGTTGATCAAACAATATGTCGATGCGGGGCAGTGGGTACTTATTCTTGATGGTGACGGCGTTGAGCGGCCGGTAGTCCACACACAGCCTCAGGGTTTCATCCTTCTTCTTTACAAACAGCGCCGAGCATCCCCAAGGCGAGGAACTCGGCCTAATGAAACCCTTGCTCAACAGATCATTGAGCTGTTCTTTCAGTTCCGCCAGTTCATTTGGAGCCATCTTGTATGGTCTCCGTGATATGGGCGTAGTCCCGTGTCGGTACCTGAGATATGGGGTACCCCCGCGCACAGGGTAAAGTGCCTAAGGAACTCGCCCTTCTCTGCAGGGAGAGCTCCGAAGGCGCCACGCGTCCGGCGGGGCCGGACCTCCCTCTCCTTAGAGGAGAGCTCCGGGCCCGCCACGTGGCATACAGAAGCCGGACCTCCCCCTCCGCGGGGAGAGGTCCGGAGGCTCCACGTGCCTCGCGGAGCTGACCCTCCTCTCCTCTGAGAAGGGCTCCGGGCCCGCCACATGGCAGCAGAATGGCGCTGCCTGCCCCGAGCGGTAGGCAGCGGGCGTAAAGACACCCCATACCTTGCCCGTACAAGGTATTCAAGGCCCGCGTCTTCCCGAGACACGGAGACGCGGAGCTCGCGTCTGTCAGGTGCCGTTGCGCCCAGTCGCATCACAGACTGGCGCGCGGTGTCAGAACCTGCCAGCCAATAAACACCGCGACAAGACATCCCATGCCGCCTGCGCCGTCATCAACCACTACGACTAGCATGCGGCATGGGCAGGGCGGCAAGATGAAGACTCAGAAGCCTTCGACCAGAGGCAACTACCGGCATAACTGCAGATACGGTAGATAATAGACAATCTTCCCGGGACCACCTGTCGGGTCCGGGCTCCCCTTGTAAGCCGCCCGAGTCTTGGACTATAAAAGGCTCGGGTAGGTGACGATAGCAAGAGTTCGCACTTTGCAACTCATACGCTAGCCATACACTCTCAAGCTGTAACTCACCCCCAAGCTCAGGCCTCCGGTCCTGAGCAGCAAGCAATACAGCGAGCTCCATAGCTCGCCGTGGACGTAGGGTTTTACGCTCCGGCGGCCTGAACCACGTAAAACTCGCCGTGTCAAGCTCTTACTAACTCGTCCATCTGCGCAAGCTCTCCGCTAGGGACTAGCCCCACCGAAAAAAGAACCTCCGCGGGCTGCCCAGTGCAGGCCCAGGGGAAGTGTCGACTGAACACTTCGACATTTGGCGCGCCAGGAAGGGGGCTTTTCTCCTAGCGCGACGATTCTCCGCCGGAGAAGATGACCAAGCTTCCTTCAGCGGGGATCTCTCCCCCCTCGCCTCTGCGGCAGACTGTGACCAGGGGGGAGTACATGTCGACACACTCGGGATGGAGTGTGTCGGTACAAGCTGGGAGCCAGCAACCGGCTCTGGCAGCACCGACCCCGGCAATGCAGGCTCCAACCAGCTTCAAGTCTTCAGTAGCGCTGGGCGTGCCCAGTGAGGGTGCGTTAGCTGCGGCGAGAGTGCTACTGTACAATCCGCCCGCTGGGGACGCGCCTCAGGCAGCGACCCGGCAGTGGATCCGCGAGGTAGACCGTCTCGTCGTCACCGCCGCAAACCTTCGACCTCGGCAGGGACGATGCTCTGGCCAATCGGTCGTGTCGCTGATGCGCGCACCATTGGATGACGAGCAGACGGCAGACTCCAGCTCTACCAGACCCCAATCAACAGATCTGAGGACAGAGCTGGAGCGGTGTCACCTGGGTCAAGATGCCCTGGTATACCTCGAGCGGCGCCGAGAAAGGCGTCGCCACCAAGAGTCTGACGACAGCATGACGTCGGCCTCGACCCAGCCTGAGGAGCAGACCTTCGCCACACGATCTCTGCCCCAGGCCTGTACCGTGCAGAATATGCCACAATCATATGTCCTGCATATGGCGCCCCCGGCCTATGGTGCAGCCTTGCCCATGCCGGGGCACGCGGTGCTCAGTACAAACCAAGCGTTCGCGGCATCAGAACCTGCGGCGACAGAAGCAGGGTGTACGGCCCTCGCGCCCCACCTTCGCTTCGCAAAGTGGCCGCGCAAGTTTCGGCCGCTCCTGCCCAAGAAGTACGACGGCAGCATCAACCCGGCGGAGTTCCTCCAGATCTACTCCACCGCCGTACTTGCTGCAGGAGGGAATGAAGCCGTCATGGCCAATTACTTCCCTGTCGCCTTGACCGGCCCAGCTCGGTCTTGGCTTATGAACCTCCCCCAGGGTTCTGTAACTTCCTGGGGAGAGCTTTGCCGACAGTTCATAGCCAACTTCGGCAGTTCCTACACCCGGCCCGGCACGGAGCTCGACCTCCACGCCATCCAACAACAACCTGGGGAGTCGCTGCGCTCTTTCATCCAGCGGTTCTCCCAGGTGCGGAACACCATCCCACACATTCAAAATGCTTCTGTGGTGGTGGCGTTCCGGCAAGGCGTCCGAGACAAGAAGATGCTTGAGAAACTCGCGACCAGGGAGGTCCGCGATGCCTCAGAGCTCTTCAGCTTGGCGGACAAGTGCGCCAGAGCAGCCGAAGGACGGAACTGGCACTCACAGCCATCCTCCGAGTCAGGAGGGCTGCCCGGATCTGGTCCTACTCCCTATGGAGGTAGCAGGAAGACCAAGAGCCGAGGCAGAAGCAAGATAAGGCCGCCGGCCGCGACCCCAGTCGTCACTGCAGCGACGCTCAGTGGGGCTCGGGGGCCGCGCCCGGACAAGAGGCAGCGAAAGTCACCGATCCCGGAAGATAGCCAGGACAACATGTGCCCCGTGCATGGCAGCTGTTGCCACACTACTGCCGAGTGCCGGGAGATCCGAAGGCTCGCAGAGCGCTTCCGCAAGGGGAAGCGGCAGCGGGCTGATGCCCTGCCCTTCCGTCCAAAGGAAGACGAGCAGGGGGTGGATGTTCCAGACAACATCGACCACCCAGAGGAGATCCAGGAGTCTCAGCGTGTCATGAAGGCGGCACGCAATCATGAGGACTCCGGCTCCAGTGACGATGAGCGTCGGAAGAAGCTCTACGTCATATACGGCGGGTCCGCAGACCCCTCGTCCCGAAGCGCAGTCAAGACTCTGCGCCGAGCGGTAGCGTCGGTGGCACCACTCCCAAGTGCTGCACCGCACCTTAAGTGGATGGGGACCCCCATCAGCTTTGACGCCACCGACTGCCCCAGGAACATGGCTGGGGCCGGCCAACTACCGCTCCTGGTGGCCCCTACCATCGCCAACGTGGGAATGTACCACGTTTTGGTAGATGGAGGAGCTGGGCTGAACCTCATCAGCCGTGCAGCTTTCCAGAAGCTGCAGGTCCCGATGGCCAAGCTCACCCCGTCGAGCCCGTTCTCAGGGGTAGGGCCGGGACAGGTTATCCCCTACGGCAACATTAGTCTCCCGGTGACCTTCGGGGCTCCGGACAGCTATCGAACAGAGTACATTCAGTTTGACGTAGCGGAGATAGACCTCCCCTTCAACGCCATAATCGGCAGGCCAGCCCTGTACCGGTTCATGGCTGTAGCCCACTACGGCTACCTCGTCCTGAAGATGCCAACACCGACGGGCGTTCTCAGGATTCGTGGGGACCGCACTGCTGCAG
This sequence comes from Neostapfia colusana, assembly GCA_030760725.1. NCBI lineage: Eukaryota > Viridiplantae > Streptophyta > Magnoliopsida > Poales > Poaceae > Neostapfia > Neostapfia colusana. Next base: position 17,460,507 of record JASWHV010000018.1, on the reverse strand, counting down.
TGTCGGCCCTGGAGAAGCTCCAAGCGCTCGCAAAAGCTGGGGCATCAGCCCCCGGCAATGCGGAGCCGGACCAGCTCCGCCCGAGCGCACGTCACCGTGCTTCCACCACAGCACCCCGAGTGCAACCTCTCGACGAGGGCGGCGTCCCCTTAAAGGTCGTCCAAGTCAGTGCCGAAGCTACCCAGACCACCCGGGTAGCCGGGGGCCTGGATAGCAAATAGGAAGGCGCGCTCGTCACCTTCTTCCGGCACAACGTCGACGTGTTTGCATGGCAGCCATCACAGATGCCGGGGATCCCCAGGGAGGTGATCGAGCATCACTTGAAAGTCTTCCCCGACGCCCGGCCGGTTCAACAAAAGCCCCGCAAGCAGTCCATCGAGTGGCAAAACTTCATCCGTGAAGAAGTCAAGGAGCTGCTGGACGTTGGCTTCATACGGGAGGTCCACCACCCCCGATGGTTAGCGAACCCCGTCGTTGTCCCGAAGGCCGGCGAGAAGCTCCGGATGTGCATCGACTACACCAGTCTCAATAAGGCATGTCCCAAAGATCCATTCCCTCTCCCTAGAATAGATCAAATAGTAGACTCAACGTCAGGCTGTGATATGCTGTGCTTCCTAGACGCCTACTCGGGTTTCCATCAGATCCCCATGTCTAGGGAGGACGAGGAGCACACCTCCTTCATCACAGTAGACGGCCTTTATTGCTATGTGTCTATGCCTTACGGCCTAAAGAATGCACTCCCCACCTTTGTGCGGGCGATGCACAAAACCTTTGGGGAGTTAATAAGAGACCTAGTTGAGGTGTATGTCGATGACATAGTTGTCAAGGTCAAGCAGGATTCATCCCTACTAGATAACCTAGCTTTAGTCTTTGACAAGTTGCGCTCTACGCGCACCAAGCTGAACCCAGATAAATGTGTGTTCGGCGTGTCCTCTGGGAAGCTCTTAGGGTTCCTGGTCTCGCACCGAGGGATTGAGGCCAACCTAGAGAAGATCAAGGCCATGGACTTGATGCGGCCCCCTGTCCGCGTCAAGGATGTTCAGAGACTCATGGGATGTCTAGCCACGCTGAGTCGGTTTATACCGAGGCTAGCAGAGCGGGCACTCCCTGTCTTTAAGCTCTTGCGCAAGTCAGGCCCCTTTGCCTTGACTGACGAAGCAGAAGAGGCTTTCCAGGAGTTGAAGCGACTCCTGACGACCCTACCTATCATGGTAGCCCCTGAGCCCGGGGAGCACTTGCTGCTCTACATTGCGGCAACAACAGAAGTGGTGAGTATGGTCCTTGTCGTGGAGCGGCCAGACCCCTCACCCTCACAACCTGCTCCGGTAGCAGAAGATAGACGCCAGGGGGCCCCGCAGGGCCAAGACGGTCTCCCGGACCCCCTGGAGGTCCAAGTCGACCTCCCGGAGGCCCAGGACGGCCTCCCGGACCCCCAAGATAAATCTCCAGGGTCCAATTGGGATCTTCCGGGGGTCCCTCAAGACCCCCCGGAGCTCCCGGATGATCAAGAAAGCTTAAGGGCCTCCGGGTCCAAGTTCCCGGAGGCCCCCGTGGGTCCACCCACCTCCAGCGGGCCGGGGCCAATGGACGAGGAGCTCCCAAGCCTAAGAGAGAGGGTCCGAACCATACAGAGGCCTGTCTACTACATCAGTGAAGTACTTCATGAGGCCAAGACAAGGTACCTAGAAGTCCACAAGCTGCTGTATGCGGTGCTCGTGGCCTCCAGGAAGCTCCGCCACTACTTCCAGGCCCACCGGGTCTCGGTAGTCACCTCGTATCCGCTGAAGACAATTCTTCACAGCCCCCATGCGACTGGCAACGTTGCTAAATGGGCGGCGGAGCTGGCGGAGTTTGAGCTGGACTTCCTCCCACGTCATGCAGTCAAGAGCCAAGCACTGGCTGACTTTGTGGCGGAGTGGACACCAACGAAGACTGACCCAGGGGGCCATGAAGGCGGTGAGCTAGAGCCCAAAGCTCCGGTCTTCACCGAACCCCACTGGACACTCTTCTTCGACGGCTCCTCACGAAAGCAGGGGGCCGGTGCCGGCGTACTGCTCCTCATGCCATCGGGGGAACAGTTTGGGTATATGGTGCGTCTAAATTTCAAGGCAACCAACAACATGGCGGAGTATGAAGCACTCATCTTTGGCCTGCAGACAACCCTGTCTTTAGGTGCCCGCCAGTTGTTGGCACAGGGCGACTCCCAACTGGTCATCAAGCAAGTCAAGGGCGAATGCTCCTGCAATGACCCGCAGCTAGCTGCGTATCTGCTCCACATACAGATGTTGGAGAAAGAATTCCTCGCTTTGGAACTGCACCACGTACCGCGCGCTGGTAATGCCGCAGCCGACAACCTTTCAACGAAGGCTTCCACCGGAGCCCCTGCGCCCGAAGGAGTTTTCGAGAGGACGTTGCTGCGGCCCACAGCCCGGCCCGCCGAGCCGGGCGAAGGGGGCTTGACCAGCACCTCGAAGCTGGCGGTCCCGGCGGCCCTACAGCCATGGATGCCGCCAAGGATCGTAAGCGTCACTGGGGACTCCGTGCAACCCAGCGCTCAAGATCCAGAAGCTCAAGTCAGACCCGATGCATGGATCACGGAGATCCGGGACTACTTGAAGGACAATATCCTCCCTGATGAACATGCAACCGCTGAACGGATTGTGCGTATGGCTAAGAGGTACGCGCTGGTAGAGGGGGATCTCTATCGGCGTGGCGCCAACCACATCCTACTGCGGTGCATAACCCAGGGGGAAGGCTGCGACTTGCTCGCTGAGATCCATGGGGGCGAATGTGGAAGTCATTCTTCCTCACGCACGCTTGTCGGTAAAGCCTTCCGGCATGGCTTCTACTGGCCGACAGCACTCCAGGATGCCGTCAAGCTGGTCGAGAGCTGCAAGGCGTGCCAGTTCCACGCCAAGCAGATCCATACACCGGCTCAGGCGGTACAGATGATCCTGCCCTCGTGGCCGTTTGCCGTATGGGGGCTGGACATCCTGGGACCATTTCCCAGAACCGTCGGGGGATTCCGGTACCTCTATGTCGCCATCGACAAGTTCACCAAGTGGCCGGAAGCTACACCAGTTGTCACCATCAACAAACAATCCGCAGTAAAATTCATCAAGTCTATTGTCTGCCGGTTCGGGGTCCCAAACAGGATCATCACCGACAACGGGACCCAGTTCACCAGCGCAGCATTCCAAGACTACTGCTAGGACCTTGGTATTCAGGTATGCTATGCCTCTGTCGCCCACCCGAGGAGCAATGGGCAAGTTGAGAGGGCCAACGCGGAGATTCTCCGGGGCCTTAAGACTCGCGCCTTCGCCAGCCTGAAGAAACATGGTGCCAATTGGGTAGAACAGCTTCCGAGCACACTATGGGCTAACCGGACATCCCAGAGCCGGGCCACCGGCGAGACACCCTTCTTCATGGTGTATGGGGCTGAAGCTGTACTTCCCCAAAAATCACCATGAAGTCTCACCGTGTCCGGGCTTACGACGAAGCCATGCAGGACAACCTCCGGCGTGGAGAAATCGACCTCGTCGACGAGGTCCGATTACATGCGGCACTCCGTAACGCGCGGTACAGACAAGCGCTTCGGCGCTACCACCAGAGGTCTGTGCGTGCCCGGGAGCTGCAGGAAGGTGACCTGGTGTTGCGGCGCATACTTTCTCACGAAGGGGCCCACAAACTCTCCCCTAGTTGGGAAGGCCCCTTCCGAGTCGCGAATGTATGCCGCCCCGGGTGTGTGCGCCTTTCCACCGAGGATGGGGACCTGCTCCCGAACCCTTGGAACATAGAACACCTCCGTAAGTTCTACCCCTAGAGCAAAAATAGGACAATACTTTATTTTCGTAATAAACTCCATAGAGTCCAGGAGCAGCGCTCGGAGCAGCTAAACCCCAGGGGACGGTCCAGGACTACGTTCAGCTTTGCCTGGTTCCGACTCCAAGCGCGTAGAGTCTTGCTTCCCCTGTTAATGGGGTGGGTCGTGGCCTCCATGTTTAGCCTGCCTTCCTCCTGTGGAAAGTTGTACGAAAAGAAATCTGCTCTACTTTGCTCTTTCCTTGTACTCATTTAAATTGTGAATTGAGTTTTTTAATCACCCTTGCAGTGCATGGTTGCCATGTGCTCAGCTCCCCCTCTCTACAAGTCCCCAAGCACCAAGCATATGGTTAGGGGCTATAAGTCAAATAAGACTACGAGATAAGGGAGGGGGAGCCCCCAAGGAGAATTACATTTCCTCTACCTATCTGCAGGACCTCCAGGTTGCGGCAACAGGGACTGCATGAAGCAGGGGGAAAGGAGCTACCAACTACTCCGACCTAGGACTGGAAGGACCGGGACCTGCCCCTCCAGCAGTGGCGGGACCCGAGGGCCCCACGTGTCCAGCAGGCTCGGAACCCTCACCTCCTTTGAGGAGAGCTCCGGGCTCGCCACGTGGCGGGCGGAAACCGGACCTCCCCGCCCCCCCCCCCCCCGGTGGGAGGGCTCCGAAAGCCCTACGTGTCCAGCATGGTCGGAGCTCCAACCTCTTAAGGAGGGGCTCCGGACCCGCCACGTGGCGGGCAGACTTGGGGCTCCCCATGGGGCGAGATCCGGAAACCCCCGGGGACCCCTAACACGGTTAGGACCCGGGGAAGGTGTCTACGCAAAGCTCCGAGATTGGAGATGGCCTCTGAGTACCTTGCGGAGCTAAGGACTCAGACAGGCAAAGCCAAGAAGGAGAGAAAGAGCGTCACAGACACAAATATCTAAAAGAGTCAAACTATGCGAGGCTCCTTGAGCTGGGCTACAGACTCGATAAGAAGAAAGAAACAAGCCCCAAGGGTCTCCTGACATGACCAGAATCTAAAAGTTGCAAGGACGGCCGCGTCACCAGGCTTCAGCCCTGGCGGCACTCTCCCGCTCCATGACCCGAGCGCAGGAATCGCCTCCCTCATCACTGGCGCAAAAGCCGGTGTCACCAAGGGAGCTTCTGGGGCCCCCTCCGCAGTATTCAGCGGTCTTCCTGGAGACTCTGCCGTCTGGGATCCTCCATGGTGCATCGGCGGCTTCCTTCTCCTGAAGTTCCCCCATCACCGGCGCAAAAGCCAGCGTCATCAAGGGTGCCCATGGAGCCTCCTTCCCTCATCACCTGCGCAAAAGCCGGTGTCATCAAGGGTGCTCCTGAGGCCCTCTCTCCGCAGCTTCAGTGGCCTTCTCGGGGACTCTGCCGCCTAGGATTCTCCTCGGTGCTTCAGCGGTTTCTTTGAAGACTCCACCACCTGAGAAGGGATGCAACGCCAAGGAGCTTTCTGCCTGCCGCCACCGAGGAAGGGCTCCGTCGGGAGGACGAACCAGAGATCCCTTGGTGGCACCACCCTCAGAGGCAAGGCAGGCAGGCTCCCTGAGTCCCAGGCTTGGTGCAGACGCCATCGCTGGAGGAAATCGACAGCGATTCTCCCCCCATAAGGCGAGTTAAGAGCCATGAAAGAAGACAAGACTGCAGAGGCTCGAGGGAAGCACAGGGGCTGGAAACCTTATAAGGGGAGCGTACCCACAGGGGGGTTTCATTTCACACCTCCCCGGGTGCAATCCCAAGCGATTCGGAACTCTTTGGATACACTGCATAGGCAACCGCTTCGGCTCCTAAACCGAGTGCCGATGACGGGTGGGCCCAAGCCGCCCAACTGAAGTGGTGGGGGCAAGGAGTCAGTCTCCTGAGAAGATGAGCCGGCAAGGCACTTCGGCGGTTCCCGAAGAAAGTGCCGCAACGTGCAGAAGTGGCAGTCTTGAGAACCGCCGCAGTAAAAGCAACCATCAAGTGAGCGCACGCTCCCACGATCCCGCGCCCGTTCGTGCTCCGGCAGCGGTCAATTCGGGACTTAGAGAAAGTGCGCGGATCGGAAGAGACGGAGGTCCCACCTCGGGCTCGCTATCTCCCCTGAGATGGGCTCGGGGGCCACTGTCGGTACCTGAGATATGGGGTACCCCCGCACACAGGGTAAAGTGCCTAAGGAACTCGCCCTTCTCCGCAGGGAGAGCTCCGAAGGTGCCACGCGTCCGGCGGGGCCGGACCTCCCTCTCCTCAGAGGAGAGCTCCGGGCCCGCCACGTGGCATACAGAAGCCGGACCTCCCCCTCCGCGGGGAGAGGTCCGGAGGCTCCACGTGCCTCGCGGAGCTGACCCTCCTCTCCTCTGAGAAGGGCTCCGGGCCCGCCACGTGGCAGCAGAACGGCGCTGCCTGCCCCGAGCGGTAGGCAGCGGGCGTAAAGACACCCCATACCTTGCCCATACAAGGTATTCAAGGCCCGCGTCTTCCCGAGACGCGGAGACGCGGAGCACGCGTCTGTCAGGTGCCGTTGCGCCCAGTCGCATCACAGACTGGCGCGAGGTGTCAGAACCTGCCAGCCAATAAACACCGCGACAAGACATCCCATGCCGCCTGCGCCGTCATCAACCACTACGACTAGCATGCGGCATGGGAAGGGCGGCAAGATGAAGACTCAGAAGCCTTCGACCAGAGGCAACTACCAGCATAACTGCAGATACGGTAGATAATAGACAATCTTTCCGGGACCACCTGTCGGGTCCCGGCTCCCATTGTAAGCCGCCCGAGTCTTGGACTATAAAAGGCTCGGGTAGGTGACGATAGCAAGAGGTCACACTTTGCAACTCATACGCTAGCCATACACTCTCAAGCTGTAACTCACCCCCAAGCTCAGGCCTCCGGTCCTGAGCAGCAAGCAATACAGCGAGCTCCATAGCTCGCCGTGGACGTAGGGTTTTACGCTCCGGCGGCCTGAACCACGTAAAACTCGCCGTGTCAAGCTCTTACTATCTCGTCCATCTGCGAAAGCTCTCCGCTAGGGACTAGCCCCACCGAAAAAAGAACCTCTGCGGGCTGCCCGGTGCAGGCCCGGGGGAAGTGTCGACTGAACACTTCGACATCCCGGGTGCAAGTTCAATCTTGAACTCGACATCCCGCTCAGGTGGCATGCCCGGAAGATCATCCGGGAACACGTTGGGATACTCCCGGACTACGGGGATGTCTTCTAACTTGAAAGCCTCAGCACTATTGATCGCTGAAACCTCTCTGACTGGATTATCTAATAGGAGGGACTGCGGACGGTGTAATGGGGAGTTGAGGTGAACCGTCCGTGTTAAAGTTTCCAGGACAGCGCCATGGTAGCTTAGCCATGACATTCCCAAGATTGCATCAATCTTCTGCCCCCCTAAGATAATCATAGTGGTGGGATATATCTTCCCACCTAAGCATAGTGGTGCTTTTGGAACCATCATCGTTGCTGAAATCTTTCCTCCCGGTGAGCAGATCATATACGAACACTCGGTTGGAAAGGCTTCCAGCTGATGCTTAACCACGTACGATGCACTTATAAAGTTGTGGGTTGCACCAGAATCAAAAAGTATGACGATGGCTTGATGGTTGAGAGTAAACGTACCCGCCAGCACGTTGTCTCCCTTTGGGGCGTCCTCATTGTTGAGGTTGCGGACGCCTCCAGTCCGCTGACCAACTTTCTTTGCCGGAGGTCGGCCTCGAGCGCCGCCCTGAAACTGGGCTCGCCCGCTGCTTTGCTGCCCCTGGGGACAGTCCTTCGTGAAGTGGCCCGCCTGGCCACACGTGAAGCAGGTGAAACGGGGAGGTCCCCCGCTGATCAGTGGATGGAATCCCGGGGCGCGTTGTGGCGGTGGAAACACCCGGGGTACCGTCTGCTGCTGCTGCTGCTGTCTTGTTGGCAGAATCGGCGTACGGAACGGGGGTGCTTGGAACGAACGTCCCCCGAACTGTTGAGGTCGCGCCGGTGGACGCCACTGCTGCCCGGATGGTGTCCGATACACCATACGGTACTTCTGGGGAGCGCCACTCCCACCGCTGGGTGGAGCGCTGCGCTTCCGCTGCTCAGCTGCCAACTCCCGCTGAGCATCCTCTTGCATGATCGAAGCATTGACTAAGTCGTTGAATGTGCCGCGATTCCACTGAACGAGATGGGTCTTCATTTCGGGGTGTAACCCTCGATAGAAGTGCTCCCGCTTCTTCTCCTCAGTGGAGATATAGTCTGACGCGTACTGCGCCAGATGGTTGAAGGCATGGGAGTAGTCGTGGGCACTCCTCCCGCCCTGCTTCAGCTCCAAGAATTCTTGGAACTTCCTCTTCATGATTCCGGGAGGAATGTGATAGGCGCGCAACACCTCCCGGAACTCTTGCCATTCCACGGCATGGCCAGCTGGACGTGAGGCGACATAATTCGCCCACCACGCACCAGCGGCACCGTGGAGCTGCTGCGCTGCGAACAGAGTCTTCTGCTGCTCCGTACATTGGAGCAGCCCGAACTTGGACTCGATGGTCCGCAGCCAGTTGTCCGCCTCCAGTGGTTCTTCGGCTTCGGTGAACACTGGAGGGTGCGTACTCATGAAATCCGAGTACGACACTTCGCGGGGCTCACGAGGCCCTCGCTCTTGACGTCCCCCCGCCTGGGACGTATTCTGCACGATCGTGCGGAGCAGGTCGGTCTGCTCCTCACGACCTCCCACCAGTGCCGCTATCACATCCGCTAGAGTAAGCGGAGGCGGCGGTAGTGGCTGCTGCTGCGGGGTGCTGTCGTAGGCCGGTGGCTGGGAGTCGTCACCTCCCTGTTGGCTAGAGCCACCAACCTCGTGCGTGGTCCTAGTACGAACCATCTGCAACCACACGACAATAATCATCAGTCCCACAACATTTTGCATGCAGTCCAAAGAAAATAGGCGTAAAACATAATGACAATAATTCATGCGATACATCTCGTATGTAGATAATGTAATAACTTTGCACAAGCTACACCATTATTAGACCAAACACAAGCTAGTTCAATCCAACTTGATGAACCTCCTCTTTGGAAGCTCAACATAAATAGGTTTGGTCACTACGAGACATTACTATCGCGTTGTCATCACGTATACCACCCTTAGGGTACAACACCCTCTCCAATGAGTTCAACTGTCATTCTTTTGTCAGAATGACCAGTTTCTACCTATTCCAAGTTTTAATCTGGTTCTGGGCATTTTCATGACTCAAGTTGAATACCAAAGTTAAATTTAACTCCAGTATCTTCCCAACGAGTATTCATTTGCCCCCAGATTAGCTTTGGTCAACAAGTTATGCTAATTCAAAGTCAGCAGAATTTCTGGAAGAATTTTAACAGCACCTCCCTCGGAAGTGGCTGTTTTAAACCCTGGTTTCCACTGAAATCTGTGCTGAAATTTTCAGAAACTTTGAATTGCAAAGTTGTCACACATCTTTTACTCTTTCTAAGGATGTATCATATGAAAAGTTTAAATTTTTCTACTGGAATTTATGTTTGAAAAACAGAACAGTCCAGCGAATGTTTTACTCTGTCCTGGTTCTGGACAGTTTACATTCCTCTGGGATTTAAGCCATCTTAAGGTTAGTTTCAGCTCTGGAAGTCTACAACAAAGTTGTAGAGTACTTAAATACCTTTCCAGAACTATATAGCACACCTCTCTGGCTAAAAGACCTGTGAGTTATGCCCTGTTGAAGATCAGCAAACTTGCTGTCCAAAACAGAGCACTCTGTTTTTCAGTCTTTTTGGAACTACACTCATCACTATCCCATTCTTATACCCAACCAGGGTCCTAAATGTTGAACCTATAGATTTTAATTCCTTGTTATCATTATTTTCATGCATATGCCTACAATATCTCGGTACTACGTTCCTCACAAAAGAAAATCCTAACCGGATTATACCGGCATATACGTCTCAAGTGTGGCACTAAACGGTCTCTCGCACACGTTTACTACACGGATACGTACGCGGTTAGTACCTGCAGAAGACCACACAATAGTGATGCACTCAAAGGTTTTGTTTCCATTTCAGGCAGTACCATATTTGAAAGTAAATACAAACGCCCGTATCATTGTCATACGGCCGTCCTTGAGCTAGGTCACGTCTCAAGGTACGTGATCGTGTTTCAACACCACACGACGGGGAACCCGAGTATGTCATGAATGGGTCGTCACGGTTGGGAATGTTATCAACCCAACAGATACCACCTACTGCCCTGCAGGGCACGCCGATGGCAAGCGCTGCGTATGTCCCCCTGGGCTATTTCCAGACGAACACACTCTCGCGTTACTGACCACGCGATGGGGTCTCCACTTACTTGCCTAATGCACGCTAGGGATCAGCATTTCATATGAACTCAGGGACAAGAAGAGTCCAAGAGTTTCATATTGACGTCTCACACCAAGCTGTGAGACTCTATCCCTGAACCACGTTCCTCGTCAGGGGAGCTAACCGAAATTGAACCGCTTTCGGTGGCGTTCCTTACCATTCTTACCAGAGCGTAGGTGCGTCGTTACATAATTGAAATTCAGAATTATAACACATAAGTTAGTCTTTGCCACTTTAAGTAACTATGCTAATATAGTCCTTACTTGGGCCACTACCGAATCCTCACCGTATACCTAAGTTTTTTCCATAGTGCAGTCCTTAAGTACTGTGCTATCCCCACTGTAGCTCTGATACTAGGCTGTGGCGGACCGAAATCCGCTCCTCCAGGATCGCAGAGGGTGGTGCCGCGCGATGCGACACCCGACAGCACACGTCATAAGGACAGATTATATTACATGGGAAAACAAACTGAACTGTACAAAAAGGTACAATACTCAGCTGCAAACTATTATTCTTTATTACACAGCGGAAGTCTACTATTCTACAACTCACGCCCGCCTATCTAGCAACAGTCGGATGCCCAGCCCCAGGGCAACCCACACTAGCTGCACGTCTCAGCTCAGCGCGGCGTGTACGGTTCCCACTCAGCCGTGGTCCCCGATGGAGGGTAACCCTCGCCGGTGGACTCGTACTCCGAGTCCGTGGGTGGCTCCTCACCTGAAAAACACTTAAGCAGCAACCGTGAGCACGAAGGCTCAACATGACTTAACCGACTCACCTAAGCATGAAACTCTACATGAGGTGTACAATGACATAGGATATTAATATTGCAGCAAATGGACACGCCTACAAGTTCATCCTTAGTTCATCTTTTAGCAACTAGTTAACAGTTCATGAAGCTGAAATTTAGTAAGCAATATTTTGTGGCACACATGTAGCAATACAATTATATCATGACAGCAATATTGAATCATAACATTTCATTCATTAGTCTACGTTACGACGCAGTGAACAAGTGGTACTCGTCACCGCGAGGGACGGCGAATCGACTCGATATACACCTGCAGGGAAACCCAAAGAACACGTCACGTACGCCCACCCGTGGAGCTGCACAGCACGCTCACTCGATGTCGTACGGGACAACCTTTCACCCAACAGCCCAAACGTCGAACCGGTCGCACTGAAACGAGCAGGAGGTTCCCCACACGGAGCATCTCTCTATGCCCGTTGGCAGATTTCCACCTTTCTGCCCTCAGCCTACACCTATAAATCGGTGCGTTATGCCTCGACGCCTGGAGGTTTAGGCTACATCGGTTTATCGGGGCCCATATATCCGATATGCCTTCGGTACGTTCAATACTTGTTCAGCAGGGCCGCACACGGATCGATCCTCAATCAACATGGGCAAGGCTGCGCACACAAGACTCACTCTTGCTGCGCCCTAGCCGCTGCCTAGTCTCATTTTCATTACTAAAGTGATCTCACGACACTCAACCGAACCCGTGTGTCCCAAGCCTATCTCGCGAGTAGATTCCAACTACTCGACTTGTACCGAAGCCCTATGAATTATTAAGTATAGCCTGTCTACTCGAGGTCTTAGACACTACCCTCACTCTTAGGGTAAAATTCTGGTTATGCAAGTGGGGTTCCATCCATCCTATACCTAATGCACAACCATACTTCATATGACACATGTAAACAAAGTAAAAACTTATAAAAAGGTTAATGCAAACCAGGGCTTGCCTTGTTGCTGCTGGTCAGTAGTTAGTTCTTCGTCCGGAAGAAGGAAATCCAGCACTTCCGGGGTCTCTTCTTCAATGGCTACACGTTGAATACAATACTACATGTAAATTTAAATGCAATGTGTGAACTCAAATACATAATTGCTAATAAATCTGGCTAGCCCTCCCCTTTGGTTCTGAAATTTTTATGGTGGATTGGTAGGGTCCTAACCAGAGTTGTGACCAAGTTTTATTTGAAACAAAGTTCAATTGAACCTTCTACAAATAAAAGCCTCTTTGGTCGATAATTGAGCCTCTAAGTAATTCCAGGGTTTTTCATGGCTCCCACCATTACTTTCTGGAAACTAGATTTAGGAGGGTTCTAATGGAGTTGGTTTCATGTCATTTGAAGAATTCTACAGAAAGTTATCTCCTAATTAAGATTGGCAAAAATCTGAAAAATGTTTCTGTATATTTTTCTATTTTCTCTGGGCAGTTCCCTTAATCACCCAATTAGGGTAACTAAATTAACTTGGATGAGTCTGAAAATTTTATTGGGATTCAGGGATTCTCCAATAAACCTTTCAGCCAAATTTCAGAATTTTTCATAAAGTAGTTCTCCAGATAAAATTCCCAACAGTTTAAACTTTAGGGATTTAATTCTGGAAAACTATTCACTTTCATGAGCTGAATTTGTTATTGCTGGAAAGTGCTCAGAGAGCTGAATCCAACGAAATTTGGTTCACCCGATTTGGAGCTCTCTAGCCAAAGTTATGAGGATTTGAAGTTTGGAAGAATTCTGAAAATCGGGGGAAAAGTTTAAACTCTCGGGGCCCGCGGGGACACGTGTCGAGCGCGGAGGTGTCCGGCTGTCACACCCGGTTTTTCCAAAGAACAACCAAGTGAATATCACATGTATGCCAGGATCATTTTCTCATACATGTGATGACAAATAGTGAAGCATCATTTATTACAAGCCAGGTGTCGAATATAAATAAGTCTTACATCGCGAATGTCTCGATGGACAATAATAAGTTCATCATAAGTAAATAAACTAGCAGCGGAAAAATTATTCTTGAGGGCTCCATCACAGGCGTTGCGCGGAGTCTCCATGAACCTAGAAACCTTCTTCGGGTCCAAAGTCTTGGTCATTATACACCACCTCATTATCTTGACCTGAGCAGCAATATAAACCAACAAATATGCAAGGTTGAGTACCAATGGTACTCAGCAAGTGTGGGAAAATTATATCATGCATGGCTAGAACAAGGAGAGGTTGAACTCATGGTCAAAGCACTACGCAATTAATACCTATCACCTTAGCTTATTAATCACCTACATTACTACACAAGTGAAATGGTCCCAATCTCCCATACCATCATCATAATAAAATAACCATAACATCATTTCCAATGTTAAGCTCCCCGCTTAACATCCACAACTTCCAAATCCATCACTCCTCTAATCATGAATAAGTCCAAGCCGCTCTTGACCGTGAGCACGGCTGTCATGACAGTTTTGACTCTGCAGAGTTTGTACCACTGTACCCACATGTAGTGATTTCATCCCCCGTTGCCGGGTGGACTAAAAGAACCTCCATTATGCCAGTGGCTAGTAACCACATTCACACTTCCCAGGTGTGTAGCCAGGAGATCACTACGAAGCCTTTACAAAGGGATTCCCGACGAGCGTGGGCCCACTGAGGTTTCACCCCTAACAGCATACAAGAGGCTCCAACCCCGCTGCAGTGGCCCCCTCTTGAGCCTTGCGGTTCATATGGTAGTCCAGCTGACACCTACTCCCCGCACCATCCAACACACCCATACTACGCCGGGGATACACCTAATTAATTTGCCGAGCTGCCCCATCTCAGCATGTGGTTGGCACTGTAAAGCCAGGTTACATGCTCCATGAACCGGTCCTCAGGATCCAGGCAAGTACTAAAAACAAACCCAAGTCTCGTGCACCCAGCACACAACCAAAACATCCAACTTGCCTTGATCCCTACCTCTACATAACTCACAATATCTCATTCAAGAGTATGGTAAAATAAACTGATGATCTCATATCCCAAATATCCCATTCTAAGCATGGCTAAGCATATGCATAATAATAAATGACATGATAAAATAAATCCCAACCCAAGCTACAAGGAAACAAGGTAATGCAATTCTAGGGAAACTTCCTAGCATGGGTTTCATATTTCATTTGACAATGCAAATAATTCTATCTACACATCCTAGCGTAGGATCAAAGTGGTCAAGGACACTTGCCTCCTTCTTGCTGCTCTTGAAATTGGTAGTCCTCATCTTGGAAAGGAATAACTTGCTCTTGAGCAGTTTCTACATCATACCATCACACATAGCAAAAGAAAAACAACAATCCATAAGACATAGTTCACACTTCCACTTCATACAAACCACACATTCATATTTATGAAAGTCATTCACCATTATATGTGTTGTTGTTACTCTATGTGTGTTGATTTATGGCTTGCATACACTTTTAATCATGTGTATATGATTCCTACTTTGGTGTTCACATTTATACTTACATACTATATATATATATATATATTGAGTTTCAAATTTAAATAAATTCCTTATATTCAACTACTACACCTTTTCACTACCAAGTATGTATGAAAGGTATTTTTCTTCTCCATATGTGCCTTCAGAATTTCTACTAACCCTAAACTGAATTCTTTGGATTTTAGAAACTCCATTTATCATTTACTAGTTGCTATATTTTCAGATTTATTTTCCTATGCATAAATGTGTACTTTATTATGAAATTAGTAATACACATCATCTAAACAGAATAGGTTCTGGTCCTAAATAATTTAATAACATATTTTGACCTTTGCCTTTGATGTAAACTATTTCACAATTATTTCCCTATTTTCTAAAACTATTCATTACTTAAAAATGTGTCCCTAAATGTGAATAATAAATTAAACAGATTCAATTCAGCCCAAAATATGTTTTTATCTCACTCCAAAGTTTTCTAAATACTGAGAAAGTTTTTAATTTAATTATGACAATATGTTTGTCCCACTTTTTAATTTTTTAAACACTAGCCACATATTCAATTTCCTAATTTAAATACTAAACATGGCTAAAAAGGTAAACTCACCCCATTACAGGGTCTACAATATTATTTTCAGAATTTCCAGGGGTCTAGCTACACTTATCAGAGGTGTTTTTCCTAATTTTTATTAAGTCCAGGAGCTAAAACTGATTTTTAAATGAATTTACATGATTTTCTGGAGTTCCAGGGGCTAGATCAGAAGTTTCCGGGGCTAGCTCTTATTTCCCGAGAACCCCAGGGGGTAGCACGTAAGATTTCCAGTCTTTATAACGCGGGGCTGACGTGGACCGTCCGATTTTAAACCGACGGCTGAGATTATAAGGCCGAACCGGTACGTGGGGGTTTAAACCCTACCGTGCGATTTAAAATAAACGGCGCACAAGCGGCCACGTCGCTCTGATCGAGCGCGGGCGGCGCTGCCGGCGGCGCACGGCGGCGGGAAGCGGCGATCTCGCCGGAGACTTTCGGATCTTCGAGAATTCTTCCTAGA
The DNA here is from genome assembly GCA_030760725.1 of Neostapfia colusana. NCBI lineage: Eukaryota > Viridiplantae > Streptophyta > Magnoliopsida > Poales > Poaceae > Neostapfia > Neostapfia colusana. The sequence goes on along the minus strand of JASWHV010000018.1, from coordinate 17,445,037 downwards.
ACTGTGATTTTATGGCATAGATCGGTAGAGGGGAGGTCGGGGATCTCACCTCGGGGGTTTTCTTGAGCTCGGAGGTCCTGGAAAGTGATCGGCGACGAGGTCCGAGGCAAAACCACGGCGAAGCTCATCGGCGCTGTGTTTACACCGCAAGTCACCGAGTTTTCTGCACCTGCAAGGTTCCCCGGAGGCGGTGGATCAAGACCAGCGAGTTAGATCGGAATTTCCGAGCTTAGATCGGCCAGAATTCGCCGGAGAAGTCTCGGTTCTCACCGGAGGAAAATCGGCCGATCACGTGGGAAAAACAGAACGAGGCCGGGGTTTTTATAGACGGGGGAGGGCGGCGGGGTGGTTTAGATCATGTCCGCGTCGCCTACGAACAGAATTCAGCGGGGATACGACGAAATCCCGATCGGTTTTGATTCGGGTGCGAGGGAGTACGGCGCTGGCGCGAGGTAGACGACGATCGGGTGGGTCCCGCCTGTCAGTGTGAGGAAGCAGCGCGCGCGGCTGCGGGCTGGCGCGGGCGCTGGCTGGGCCGGCTGGTGGGTTTCGGCCCACTGGCCGGTTTTTTTTCTGTTTTCTCTTTTTCTTTTTCTATTTCTTTTCTGATTTGAGTTTAATTTGAATTCCAGTTTGAATTTGAATTTTTGCAAAACATGCAACACGTCCAAAAATTTTTAAATTCTCCTCTAATCATGATTTAGGGTTTTGAATCAAAATTTTGGGGTGTTACAGCTCTACCCCCCTTAAAAGAAATCTTGTCCTCGAGATTGGTGTTTCTAAGAAAACAATTCCGGAAATTGTGCCTTGAGCTCATCTTCCCGCTCCCAGGTGGCTTCCTCTTCTGAGTGATGCTTCCACTGCACCTTACACATCCGGATTCTTTTATTTCTGGTGAGACGTTCCATTGTCTCCAAGATCTTGTTTGGTTGCTCGGCATAAGACAAATCTTCAGCTACATCCACTTCATTCATGGGTAACACCTCTTCAAACGTTCTCAGGCATTTCTTGAGTTTTGACACATGGAATACATCATGCACATCCGATAGACGAGCCGGTAACTCTAGTTGATACGCCACTTCGCCTTTCCTCTCCAAAACTTGAAAGGGTCCGATGTATCGAGGTGACAACTTCCCTTTCACCTTGAACCGACGAAGTCCTCGGATAGGGGACACCTTGAGATAAACATAGTCTCCCACGTTGAAAACGAGCTCTCTTCTTCGTACATCAGCATAACTCTTTTGGCGTGTTTGTGCTATCCTCAAATTGTTGCGAATTTCCCTTACCTTCGCCTCGGCTTCTTGTAGTACTTCTGGACCAAACACTTTACTTTCCCCCGTTTGATTCCAAAATAGGGGAGTTCTGCACTTCCTCCCGTACAAAGCTTCAAACAGTGGCATCTTCATACTAGCTTGATAGCTGTTGTTGTAAGAAAACTCCGCATACGGTAGGTTCTTGTCCCAACTCCTATTGCTTTTGAGTGCACATGCCCTTAGCATATCTTCAAGGATCTGATTGGTTCTTTCCGTCTGCCCGTCAGTTTGGGGATGATAGGCAGAACTAAAGTTCAGATGGGTTCCCATGGTTTCGTGCAACTTCTGCCAGAACCTTGAGGTGAACTGTGTCCCTCGATCCGACACAATCTTCTTTGGCACTCCATGGTAACACACGATCCTTGACATGTACAACTCTACCAATTTGGATCCGCTGTAGCTTTCTTTCACGGGGATGAAATGAGCTACCTTGGTTAGCCTGTCAATGATGACCCATATCGAATCATATCCTGATTGGGTCCTAGGCAATCCCACGATGAAATCCATGCTGATTTCTTCACATTTCCATTCAGGCACTTTGAGTGGTTGCAATAATCCCGCGGGTCGTTGATGTTCTGCTTTCACCAACTGACATGTGTCACACAGGGCAACATGTTCCGCGACATCTCGCTTCATGCCATACCACCAATACCTGCTCTTGAGGTCCTGGTACATCTTCGTACTCCCAGGATGAATGGAATAGTCGGAATCGTGATCCTCTTTCAAAATCAATTCACGAATCTCTTTTACTTCAGGCACGCAGATTCTCTTCCCGTGCCACACCGTACCTTGTTCATCCTCTCTGAAACAAGGATCTTTATTTTCCTTGATGAGTTGCCTGATTTCTTGTATCTTCTCGTCGTTCTTTTGACCATTGCGTATGTCTTGCTCTAGTGTGGAGTCCACTTCCATGGTGATGGCTTCACCACTATTCACAAGGCATAGATTGAGCCTTATAACCTCATCCTTCAATTCTGCCGGCATGTCGTTCAAGCTCAACCTATTGACCTGCACTTTCCGACTTAAAGCATCGGCCACGACGTTTGCTTCCCCAGGATTATAGTTGATGCCCACATCAAAGTCATTGATTAGCTCTAACCATCTCCTTTGTCTGAGGTTGAGGTCTGGCTGTGTGAATATGTACTTCAAACTCTTATGCCGTATATATCTCGGTCCTCTTCCCCATCAAATAGTGCCGCCAAATTTTCAACGCGTGTACCACTGCGGCTAGTTCTAGGTCATGTGTAGGATAGTTCTTCTCGTGCTTCCGGAGCTGTCAGGATGCATAAGCCACGACATGCCCTTCTTGCAGGAGAACACATCCCAACCCGTTTCCAGAGGCATCGCAGTACACCGTAAAGTTCTTCTGCATATCTGGCATAACGAGCACTGGGGCTGTTGTCAATCTTTCCTTTAACTCCTGAAAACTTGTCTCGCACTGCGGCGTCCATGTGAATGTGATTCCCTTCTCCAACAGTTTAGTGAGGGGCCTCGAGATCATAGAGAATCCCTCGATAAACCGTCGATAGTATCCAACCAATCCCAAGAAGCTTCGAACTTCCCCGACATTTTCAGGGGTCTTCCACTTCCGTATATCCTCGATTTTGGCGGGATCTACGGAGATTCCTCCCTCCGAGATTATATGTACTAAGAAGGGAACTCTCTTCAGCCAAAACTCACACTTACTCAACTTGGCATATAGTTGGTGTTCTCTTAGCCTCTGCAACACCAACCTTAGATGTTTCTCATGTTCTTCTTCATCTTTGGAGAAGACGAGAATGTCATCTATGAAAACCACCATAAATTTGTCCAGATATTCCATGAATACCTTGTTCATGAGATACATGAAGTATGCTGGGGCATTAGTTAGCCCGAAAGGCATGACGGTGTATTCATACAGTCCGTACCGAGATACAAAAGCTGTCTTGGGAATATCAGATTGCCTTATCTTGAGTTGGTGGTATCCCGACCTGAGATCAATTTTCGAGAACACACAAGCGCCTCTCAACTGATCAAACAAGTCTTCAATGCGGGGTAATGGGTACTTGTTCTTGATGGTTACCTCATTCAAGGCACGGTAATCCACGCATAACCTTTGGGTTCCGTCCTTCTTGGGCACAAATATCACCGGAGCTCCCCATGGTGAGGAACTAGGACGAATATACCCCTTCTCCGACAATTCTCTCAAATGATCCTTGAGTTCTTCCAGCTGCTTGGAGTCCATCCGATAAGGTCTTTTGTAAATCGGGGCTGTTCCAGGTACTAGCTCAATTGCAAATTCCACTTCACGATCGGGAGGCATACCTGGCAACTCCTCTGGAAAAACATCTGGATATTCCCTGATAATTCGGATCTCCTCCACTTTCACCTCAACTTGATTTAATTGAACATCCCTCCTAGGCTCTTGTATTGTTATAAACTTTACTTTTGTGCCACTAGGGTGCGTTAGTTCCACTGTTCTGGTCGAACAATGGATGATTCCCTTATGTTTTGTCAACCAATCCATACCCAAGATAATATCTATCCCTTGTGAATCTATCACTATGAGGTTAGCAGTAAATACCACCCCATTAATGTCTAGGTTCACTTTGGGACACACTTGTCTTGTCCTTATTTCTCCACCTGGAGAGTTTACGGCTAGCATATGGTTCATTTGTGTTGTTGCTAGGTCATACTTCTTAACAAACCCTTGAGCAATGAACGAATGGGTAGCACCAGAATCAAACAGCAGGGTTGCAAGGTGTAAATTGGCAGGAAACTTACCAACTACCACGTCGGGTGCATCTTGTGCTTCCTCCATAGTGACGTGGTTCACCCGTCCTCTCATTACATTCTGCTGTTGTGGCTGCGCGGGCTTCTTCTTTGGGCATTTGTGGGCGTAGTGCCCCACTTCACCGCAGCTAAAACATTGCACCCCAACCTTAGGTGCCTGGCCTTTGTTGTCTTGGGGTTGGTTTGGGGGTCCTTGCACTGCTGGTCGAGGTGGATATGCGGGGCGAGGCTGCTGCACAAACCGACGTTGCGGCTGTGCTGGTGCTGCCGGAGGCCTGTAGTTCGGGTTGTACCCTCTTGGTGCTGAGTAGGTTACCGCAGCACGGTTCGTCTGCCCTGGTGGTTGCTGCATCAGACGTGGGCGGGCGTTGCTCCCTGAGGCTTGATGTGACCACCCGGCCTTCCTCTTATTCTCATTTTCCAAGGCCTTTAGCTTCCTTTCTACCACAAATGCTCTGTCCACCATCTTTTGGAAGCTTTCATACTCATTTGAGGACATTGCACACTGCATCTCCGCGGTAAGTCCTTCCACGAAACAATCTTGTTTCTGCTCATCAGTCTCTATGTCTCATGGGGCATAACGGGATAGTTGAGTAAATTTAGTGAGGTATTCCCTCACCGTCATGTTCCCCTGCTGCAGTCCCAAAAACTCCTTCCTCTTGTTTTTGAGTTCACCTCTTGGGATGTAATGGTTGCGGAAGCTACGCTTGAACTCTTCCCAAGTGATGTTCTCAGGGTCATGATGGGCGGCCACGTAGGCGGTCCCCCAATCAGCAGCAGGTCCATGCAATTGATGAGAAGCAAACAGCACCCTCTCATTCCCTTGGCACTGTATGATCCTCATCTTACTTTCAACGGTCTTCAGCCAGTCATCTGCCTCCAGAGGTTCAGCAGCACTTGCAAACTTTGGAGGTTGAGTTCCTAGAAACTCACTCAACCTTGGTTGGCGTGGTGCAGCTTGTGGAGGTGGAACTTGATGCAAGTTGGCCACCACTTGAGTCAAGTTCTGGATGAGCTGATTCTGATTCTCTAGCATTTGGTGGAGGGGATCAACTCCTTCACGGCGACCACCCCGGTCCTGGCCTCCAGAAAGATGAGGGTTGCATGCCTCCTCGTTGTTGTTGGCGGGGTTGGCAGCACATCCTTTTCCTCTTCCGGCCATCTGGTAGAATCGACCAATGTTAATTTGAAAGCATTTAGTATCATCTTACTACTTTCATTTGTTTGTACGTTGAAGTGTTGAGGCTTTGTTATACTTTTACAAGGGTTCATATCTCACACCAAATAGATGCACTATTATTTCATGTGGGTTCACACACCAAAGCAAAACAATCTAAAGACGAGGTTGTGGACAATTGCTCATGGTTTCCACAACTCACGTCACACACCAAGCATTAACACACCATTAACTACGTAACGACTCGACTACTCGACATCCTTCTAATTTAAGGGAAAGGCTCTACACTACTCGTTTTCTTGAGCTGGCTCCTCGGGATCTTCCTCATCATTTCGGCTGCCTTCTGACTCTGCTTTGGGTGGGGAGGCTGCTGGTGGAGAAGTGCGACGACACCTGATCGCTCGGCGATCTGGGGAGTCAGGAGTCCATGTATCATTCACGGTGACACACAGTTCATTCCCATCTCCTCTTTCTCTCGCCCTCAAACAGGCTCACAACAACGCCTCTGTTTCCTTCAGGGTGTCCTGGACATCCTGAAGCTCTTGTTGACACTCCTGCAGTCGAGTGCTGAGCATAGAAGAATCTTCCAAGCACAAGTCCATGTGCTCATGGGAAGTCCCTTGCTGTACCGGCGGGTACTTGTACTCCGTGGTACCACTCTCACGCTGGAGGACATACATGTACTCAGTTTTGTCCAAGTGGCGACGATAGATGTGACTCTGGCAGGTGATGGCCTCCCAGGTGACATCTTTCTCCGCATCGACCTGTGTCGCTCTACAAGCTGGAGAGTGGTGAATCTTAAGCAGCTGATTTTCGTGTATTATCCTCATCTCTGAACTCCATTCTTCCCTCTTCTCACGGATGGTCCTGGTGGAGTTATAGTGGATGATTAGCTTGCCCGTATTGCCGGCGGCTTCGAGCATACGCCGAAGACGGCGCAATAAGCCTCCTACTGCCAATCCATAGGAAAGGTACGTCACCGGACGGCTCTCCCCCCTCTCGGCAAGGGCAACTACGGGAACTCTCCCTCCTGTGGACTTGCGAGCGGTGCGAATCATGCGAACCATCTAAAAGAAAAAGAATTTAAAATTAGGTTAGATAAACTCTCAAACAAAAATCCTATTTTGAATGAAAGTTGGGGTAAGATGAATAAAGTGACTCCATTAAATAACACTTTTCAACACACACCTTGTAAAATAGTTTTTAAGGAAATAGGGCCCTTAAATACGTCCATTTCTACCTAGGTCCACGTTCCTACGGGCAACCTTGGCTCTGATACCACTTCTGTCACACCCGGTTTTTCCGAAGAACAACCAAGTGAATATCACATGTATGCCAGGATCATTTTCTCATACATGTGATGACAAACAGTGAAGCATCATTTATTACAAGCCAGGTGTCGAATAAAAATAAGTCTTACATCGCGAATGTCTCGATGGACAATAATAAGTTCATCATAAGTAAATAAACTAGCAGCGGAAAAATTATTCTTGAGGGCTCCATCACAGGCGTTGCCCGGGGTCTCCATGAACCTAGAAACCTTCTTCGGGTCCAAAGTCTTGGTCATTATACACCACCTCATTATCTTGACCTGAGCAGCAATATAAACCAACAAATATGCAAGGTTGAGTACCAATGGTACTCAGCAAGTGTGGGAAAATTATATCATGCATGGCTAGAACAAGGAGAGGTTGAACTCATGGTCAAAGCACTACGCAATTAATACCTATACCCTTAGCTTATTAAGCACCTACATTACTACACAAGTGAAATGGTCCCAATCTCCCATACCATCATCATAATCAAATAACCATAACATCATTTCCAATGTTAAGCTCCCCGCTTAACATCCACAACTTCCAAATCCATCACTCCTCTAATCATGAATAAGTCCAAGCCGCTCTTGACCGTGAGCACGGCTGTCATGACAGTTTTGACTCTGCAGAGTTTGTACCACTGTACCCACATGTAGTGATTTCATCCCCCGTTGCCGGGTGGACTAAAAGAACTTCCATTATGCCAGTGGCTACGAACCACATTTACACTTCCCAGGTGTGTAGCCAGGAGATCACTACGAAGCCTTTACAAAGGGATTCCCGACGAGCGTGGGCCCACTGAGGTTTCACCCCTAACAGCATACAAGAGGCTCCAACTCCGCTGCAGTGGCCCCCTCTTGAGCCTTGCGGTTCATATGGTAGTCCAGCTGACACCTACTCCCCGCACCATCCAACACACCCATACTACGCCGGGGATACACCTAATTAATTGGCCAAGCTGCCCCATCTCAGCATTTGGTTGGCACTGTAAAGCCAGGTTACATGCTCCATGAACCGGTACTTAGGATCCAGGCAAGTACTAAACACAAACCCAAGTCTCGTGCACCCAGCACACAACCAAAACATCCAACTTGCCTTGATCCCTACCTCTACATAACTCACAATATCTCATTCAAGAGTATGGTAAAATAAACTGATGATCTCATATCCCAAATATCCCATTCTAAGCATGGCTAAGCATATGCATAATAATAAATGACAGGATAAAATAAATCCCAACCCAAGCTACAAGGAAACAAGGTAATGCAATTCTAGGGAAACTTCCTAGCATGGGTTTCATATTTCATTTAACAATGCAAATAATTCTATCTACACATCCTAGCGTAGGATCAAAGTGGTCAAGGACACTTGCCTCCTTCTTGCTGCTCTTGAAATGGGTAGTCCTGATCTTGGAAAGGAATAACATGCTCTTGAGCAGGTTCTACATCATACCATCACACATAGCAAAAGAAAAACAACAATCCATAACACATAGTTCACACTTCCACTTCATACAAACCACACATTCATATTTATGAAAGTCATTCACCATTATATGTGTTGTGGTTACTCTATGTGTGTTGATTTATGGCTTGCATACATATTTAATCATGTGTATATGATTCCTACTTTGGTGTTCACATTTATACTTACATACTATATATATATATATATATATATATATGAGTTTCAAATTTAAATAAATTCCTTATATTCAACTACTACACCTTTTCACTACCAAGTATGTATGAAAGGTATTTTTCTTCTCCATATGTGCCTTCAGAATTTCTACTAACCCTAAACTGAATTCTTTGGATTTTAGAAACTCCATTTATCATTTACTAGTTGCTATATTTTCAGATTTATTTTACTATGCATAAATGTGTACTTTATTATGAAATTAGTAATACACATCATCTAAACAGAATAGGTTCTGGTCCTAAGTAATTTAATAACATATTTTGACCTTTGCCTCTGATGTAAGCTATTTCACAATTATTTTCCCTATTTTCTAAAACTATTCATTACTTAAAAATGTGTCCCTAAATGTGAATAATAAATTAAACAGATTCAATTCAGCCCAAAATATATTTTTATCTCACTCCAAAGTTTTCTAAATACTGAGAAAGTTTTTAATTTAATTATGACAATATGTTTGTCCAACTTTTTAATTTTTTAAACACTAGCCACATATTCAATTTCCTAATTTAAATACTAAACAGGGCTAAAAAGATAAACTCACCCCATTACAGGGTCTACAATATTATTTTCAGAATTTCCATGGGTCTAGCTACACTTATCAGAGGTGTTTTTCCTAATTTTTATTAAGTCCAGGGGCTAAAACTGATTTTTAAATGAATTTACATGATTTTCTGGAGTTCCAGGGGCTAGATCAGAAGTTTCCGGGGATAGCTCTTATTTCCCGAGAACCCCAGGGGGTAGCACGTAAGATTTCCAGTCTTTATAACGCGGGGCTGACGTGGACCGTCCGATTTTAAACCGACGGCTGAGATTATAACGCCGAACCGGTACGCGGGGGTTTAAACCCTACCGTGCGATTTAAAATAAACGGCGCACAAGCGGCCACGTCGCTCTGATCGAGCGCGGGCGGCGCTGCCGGCGGTGTGCGGCGGCGGGAAGCGGCGATCTCGCCGGAGACTTTCGGATCATCAAGAATTCTTCCTAGAACTGTGATTTTATGGCATAGATCGGTAGAGGGGAGGTCGGGGATCTCACCTCGGGGGTTTTCTTGAGCTCGGAGGTCCTAGAAAGTGATCGGCGACGAGGTCCGAGGCAAAACCACGGCGAAGCTCGTCGGCGCTGTGTTTACACCGCAAGTCACCGAGTTTTCTGCACCTGCAAGGTTCCCCGGAGTCGGTGGATCAAGACCAGCGAGTTAGATCGGAATTTCCGAGCTTAGATCGGCCAGAATTCGCCGGAGAAGTCTCGGTTCTCACAGGAGGAAAATCGGCCGATCGCGTGGGAAAAATAGAACGAGGCCGGGGTTTTGTTAGACGGGGGAGGGCGGCGGGGTGGTTTAGATCATGTCCGCGTCGCCTACGAACAGAATTCAGCGGGGATACGACGAAATCCCGATCGGTTTTGATTCGGGTGCGAGGGAGTCCGGCGCTGGCGCGAGGTAGACGACGATCGGGTGGGTCCCGCCTGTCAGTGTGAGGAAGCAGCGCGCGCGGCTGCGGGCTGGCGCGGGCGCTGGCTGGGTCGGCTGGTGGGTTTCGGTCCACTGGCCGGTTTTTTTTCTGTTTTCTCTTTTTCTTTTTCTATTTCTTTTCTGATTTGAGTTTAATTTGAATTCCAGTTTGAATTTGAATTTTTGCAAAACATGCAACACGTCCAAAAATTTTTAAATTCCCCTCTAATCATGATTTAGGGTTTTGAATCAAAATTTTTGGGTGTTACACCGGCACACCGGGGATACCACACGTGTCGAGCGCGGAGGTGTCCGGCACACCGGAGCTCACAGGGTATTTGCGCGCCAGCACAGCTGATCCCTGGCCACACCCGATCCCGATTTAAATTCTTCAGCCGCTGACACGTGGGCCAGCCGGCTTCGTCTTCCTCCCGCCGTTCTCTCGCGCCCGCGCCGCCGACCTCGCCAGAGCAGACTCGTGGCTCGCCGGCTCGCCGCTGCCGGACCTCCCATGGTCTGAAACTCGCCGCCAGGGGGTTGTCGACGTCGAGGAACACGTCGGGGGTGACAGGTCGGGCTGGGGGTGACCGGAAGTAGCTCGGCGACGTGCCGCGGCCTTGGTTGAGGTTCGACACCGTCGACCGTGGTTTCGAAACCCGCCAACACCTCGAACAAATGGCCCTACAGCATCAGTGTACCTCTAGGAAGCTCGACAAGGTGTCAAAAGGGTTCAGGGATGGCGGCAAGTCGGTCGGCACCGTGTGACCGATCGTGCCCGCCATGACCGCCCTCGATCGAGCTCGAAATTCATCACTCCTAGACAGTTTCACGCTACGGATGCAGAAAAGAACTTGATCGCCGGCTAGTCCAGCGTCTATGTGCAAGATTTGATGACCTCCGAAAGATCATAGAGCGAGAATTTAAAGAAACCGTACCGGAAGCTCGGTTTACGGTCGCCGGAGCAAAAACTGGAAATTCTCTGCAGATTCTTCACGGTTGGCTTCCAAACTTGGAGGAGAGCAGCACGGTGGTCGCGCGCTCCTGTTGCCTCTCTCGCTGGACCGTGAAAACGCCTGTGGAACGCTGCCCACGGGCGCCTGACTCTCGGCTGAGGCTATGTCGCCGCGGTGACGATCGTCTTTGGGCAAAGGAGGTCGGAGCTCGAGGTTTCTGGCATTGGAGAGGTGGAGTGCGAGCTCAGGTGGCTGTCTAGCAGCTCAGGGACGAAGGAGGAGATGGTTTTGCTGGTTTTCCCGATTGAGCATAGAGCTGCGGCGAGAAACAATGCCGCTGCTCGGGTTTTCCCGCGAGAAGATAAATCTGGCCGACTCCTGCTCGGCTGAGGCGGTGCCGGTCGCATGGGGGCGCGAGCCAGCCGCCCTGGGCGCCAACGCACGGAGAGGGAAGCAGCTGGTGGCGCTGGTAGCTGCTCGGTGGCACAGCCGACAGCTGCTCGGCGGACTTTCCCACCGAGACTCTGACTTTGGGTGCAAGTTTCTCCTTCTTCCCTCTATGACATGTGGGTCCCACCTGGGGTTTTAACCTCTGAAATTTACTCCTAATCACTGTTGTAAACAGTGAGCCCTGTAATACCCCTGGTGATTCAAATTATTCACCCCTGAGCCATTTGAATTGAATAGAATTCAAATTGGGTTCGGTTTGAGTGAATTTCAGCACAAGTTCAGTTTTGAATTCAAATAAAGTTTGAATTCGTCCCACTTAGCTCATGTCAAGATCAACTCCAAATGGAGTGAAAATTGGTGTGTGAGTTCACAAAAATGTGCTGAATAAGAATATGCCTCCCACTTTTAAATTCATGGGACAAAAACAGTTTGAATTTGAATGTGGTTTCAAACTGCCCTCTTTCTATCTATACCCAGAATGATCTCAAAAAGGTTTTGAATTTGGGTGAAACTTGGCATGGACATCCTTAGCAATGTGTAGGAGTTTTTATAAGTCCAGCCCACCTATATCACATGTGGGAAATACCACTTTTGCAATATGTGAGTTTGTTCTCTAATGAGCATGTTGATGGTGGTTACATGCTCTTCATTTGTGTTCATCATCTTTCCTCAAATGAGGTGTGCGGTGTGGTGATGAACACTTCAAATGTGTGCCAACACTGAGGCCCTTACAGGTTGTCTCGTACGACATCGAGTGAGCGTGCTGTGCAGCTCCACGGGTGGGCGTACGTGACGTGCTCTTTGGGTTTCCCTGCAGGTGTATATCGAGTCGATTCACCGTCCCTTGCGGTGACGAGTACCGTTTGTTCACTGCATCATAACGTAGATAATTTATGGAATGTTATACTGTGACACCCTCATCTTGGGTGTCAGCATATGTTCATGTTTTATGAAGAAGAAAAACATTTTTAAGGAGGAACAGAGACAAGTATCAAAAGGATAGCCAATAAAACTCTCCGAGAACACCGAAGACAACTTCCACGACCAGAAGACCATGTGGCGTGTTCGGAACTCATTCCCGAGAGATAAGGAGAGGTCCGACGCTAAACTGGATACGTGGCAGGATCGGGGGTCACCTCCGCAATTGGAAAGAGGTCCGACCCTGTGGGACACGTGTTGCCCGTGGAGCTAGCCTCTGCGGAAGAAGCAAAGGCATTTTTCATGGGACACATGTCACCTTCGAAGCTAGTCCTCGCGGAAGTCAGGGGACCAGTCGCACGGGATACGTGTTGATCTCGGAACCCATCTCCGAAAAGTCCGGATCTATTGAACACGTGTCGCCACCGGAGTTTATCTCCGGAGGACCGTCGCTGCTGGACACGTGTCGACCTCGGGGCATGTCCCTGAGGGAAGGAAAGGCGGAAAGACCGGCACCCACACGTGGCGTGCGCGGAGCTCATCTCCGAAGAAGAGGGAGGTCTCGATCGATTGACAAGCGGCACAACCGGAGCTCGTCTCTGCGGATGAGAAGATACCAGGCCGGAGAAACACGTGGAGCTTCCGGAACTCATCATCACGGAGGTAGCGAGTTCTGGAGCGGATTTTACGCGTGAAGATACCAGTACGCAACAGAAACCGATCTAAACTCCACGATGTTACCGAAGATAATAAGTCAGGATCTAACAAAGATCTGAATAAGACTCTTATTCGGGATCCAATCAGATTAGGACTCTTCTCTTCCCGATTATAAATAGAACCCAAAACCTCTGGCCGAAACCACGAACTTCTCTTTCAACTCCTGAGCCGACGACTTGGAGCCCTAGCCCTAACTCGCCGAGCAAAAACATCGCCGAAAGCATAACAAGGGAGATCATCGGAGGAGAACCAAGCGGTCTGAAGGGGACCTCGAAGACAAGAAGAACGTAAGGTAGGACTTCAATACCACCTTACAACATCATGTTGTTCATCTCTTTGCGTCTGTTCTTCGATTCCTTTCGAACAGAAGCCTCTTCGTGGGCAGATCACTCGATGATCAGTTTGATCTAAAAAGACAAGACCATCGCCACGTTCACCTTTAATCCGAACGCCTCTGACCATGCAAGCCATGCAAGAATACGTACAGATCAATCTAATAAAACTAATCGTAGGATAGCATGCATGTGCATCATCGCATCTAGTTTAAGGATTGCGCATGATATTGATTGCTGTGAATCTTGTATGCACGTGAATCCTACATAGCAGGACAAACTCAGGAAGCTGTCTACGACGAGCTGCAGCAACAAGATTTTGAGAATCAAGGACAAACGGAACCGCAAGAACAAGGCAAGTGCTCCTTGACCATGTTGATCCTATGTTTTGGGTAAAACTATTTTGTTTTGCGAAAAGGTGTGTGTGCTGAGTCAAACATGATGGGAAACCTTTTTATAGGAGTTTACTAGTTTTGGTTAAACCACCCTTGTTGCCAGGGAAGTTTATGAGTCGGGTATGGTTTTTGCTTTATGCTTCGCTGAGTCCATGGGATTGGAAAGCGAGATAGATGTGTCTAGCTAACTGCACTCGTAATGATAATGAGAAACTGATGTTGTTAATGAACATGGATCAGAGAGAGATCTAGGCAAGACTGGTTTTGTGAATGAGGTAGCATGAGATGGTGGTTTACTTGCCGTAGATCTAAGTACCGATTCATGCATGCACATGCCAGGATAACAGTGCCACCACAAGGCCAAGTATGGGTGCGGCTTAGCTGAGTAATTAGGTAAGTTACTATAGTGTTATGGACTGTGGAAGGCGCGGGGAATGGGAGTCGAGTGAGGACTGCCCTGGGAACTGCATGGCACAAGAGGGGTCCTGTGGGTGGGAGAATTGGAGATTCTAGCCTGCCGGTGAAACCTTAGTGAGTCCATACATCTAGTAACCCCTTTGTAAAGGCTATTTTGTGATCTCTTGACCATACACCGACGGTTGTGTACTGGTATAATGGAGGTTCTGCAGTCGCCAACGGGTGATGAAATCACAAACTTGTGGGTAAAGAGGTGCAAACTCTGCAGAGTCTAAAACTATCATGATAGCCGAGCTTACGGTCACGAGCGCCTGGCCAACTGCCATGATTAGCTGGGATGGTTATTGGGATGGTTCTTGGTTATGGTTATTGATTATGGTTATGGTTTGGTTTTGGGACTGTTGAGTCCGGGTGATAAGATGGTTGCATGACTGTTGAGTCATGGCAACGAGATTGGTCTCGGTGTGAGACGCAGTTGTTTATGAGATAAGATGGTAGCGAATACGAGAAGGTATTCATGAGATGGTAGCGAGTACGAGGAGGTATTCGTGATTAAGAACGAAGTTTGGTTAATGTTCGGGTGGAACATGGAAAGCGATGGAGGTATTTAGGTAATTTAATACATCATGGGATTATATTCATCTAAAGTTAAGTTGCTGTTTTATCATGGTTTTATAAATCTACTTTTCTGCAAATAAGCCTTTTTATACCTACCTTGTTATGAGCTGCATATCGTGTTTCTCCCGCACTTGCTGAGTACATCATTGTACTCAAACATGCATTATTATTTCATCATCAGCAGCAGGAGAAGACTACTATGAAGACCAAGTGGAGCATTAAGGCGTGTGATCTGTTCTCAACCTTGCTTGTGGAGGGAGTAGACATGGAGCCACTTCTGCTTAGATTTGCTTCCGCATTAGCTAAATTGCTTCCGCATTAGAATAAAGACTTCCTCTGCATAGAAATAAAGACTTCCGCTGTGAGCATGAGTCCAAGACTCATAAGATATTGTAACAAACTCTGTTATTCGTGGTAATATATAATCTGAGTTCAGTTTGTGGAACGTATGTGTATGTGTGATGAACATCCTGGGCACACATATGCATTAGTTCTCGGTTCCGTGGTTTTCCACAGAATTGAGGGCGTCACAGATTGATATTAGAGCCACGGGTTGACAGTAGGTTACACGCCTAGATAGAAACCTCATATGGATATGAAAGCCACGGGTTAACAGTAGGTTACAAACCTAAATAGGAATCATAGATCGGCATTAGACACAGATTAGTAGTTAAGCCACGCTGATCAAAGAAAGCACCCTAGGACGCTTAGATTGTCTTTAAAACTAGCTTGACATAGGAAGTCATCCTTGAATAGGAGTTGTATGAGCCCTTGCAATGATTGTTAGTGATTGTGTGCTTAGTGTGAGTTGTGGGACGTCCCCAAAACGTTGTCCATATCCACACGTAAGTAGAAAGAGGTGTGAGATGTTTCGGCACTTGTTCACATCCTCATATGGGCTAGTATATATATACAGTCCAACTCACCATGATGCATATAGTTGAAGGGACCTACCTAACCTTCTATTCTATTTTGATCTCTCTCACAGATGGTGAGGGGAAACGCTGGCCGAAAGAACATTCGTGACAACCAAGAGGATGATCACGATGAAGTTCCTGTTAACCCCGGAGCTGTCGAGAACAATCTGGAAAGGTTGATGGCCATGCAAAACCACCTTATGCAAACCATGATCCAAACTTTGGGTCAGTTGCAGGCCAACCACAACCCCATTCCGGCACCACCGCCACCACCACCGCCGGCTCACAACAGGTTGGGAGAGTTCATGAGGACTCGACCACCCACCTTTGCTCAAGCAACGACCCCATGGAGGCCGACAACTGGTTGAAATCTATGGAAAAGAAGCTTGCCATAGTACAGTACAATGACCTAGAGAAGATTCTCTTCGCGTCGCACCAACTTACGGGAGCCGCTGCTGACTGGTGGGATGCCCTGAGCAACGCTCATGCCGACCCGGAGACGATCACTTGGACTGAGTTCAAGGAATGTTTCCGCTCTCATTACATCCCTGCTGGTGTAATGATGCTCAAGAGGCAGGCGTTCGAAGGTCTCCGCCAAGGACAGAAAAGTGTGAATGAGTATCTCAACAAGTTCACGCAACTGTCCCGGTGTGCCCCCGAGGATGTCAACTCAGACCAGAGGAAGCAGTATTTGTTCATGAGAGGGTTGAACAATGAGATTCAGGTTCAGCTCCTCAACAATGACTACGCAAGCTTTCAGAAGCTGGTTGACAAAGCCATAGTGATTGAAAACAAGATCCGAGAGATCGAGCGAGAGTGTAAGAGGAAGATGCCATACCAGCCTCAAGGGAGCAACGTACGTCCACGGTACATGCCCCCTGCACCGCAGTATGGATCAACCACTCCTGCATACCGCCCTGGTCAGCCACCACAGCAACAATTCGTTGCACCAGCACCTCGCGTGCCCATGCCTCCTGCGCCCCGTCAAAACATGGGCGCCCCTGTTCAAAACCCCCGCCCCAACGTACCTGCTGCCGTAGGCAACAGGGCATGCTTTTCATGCGGAGAAATAGGACACTTCACGAACCAGTGCCCGAGGAGAGGCCCTGGACAGCAAGGCAACGTGCCCAAGCAGAACCCGTGACCGAACGGAGGGGACAATCAAGGAAACCGTGGACAGCAGAACTATGCTCGCGGCAACGTGAACCATGTCTCTGCTGAGGAAGCACAACAGGCTGAGGACGTCGTAATTGGTATGTTCCTTGCCAACTCCAACCCAGCCACCATCTTATTTGATTCAGGAGCATCACACTCCTTCATATCATCCAAATATGTTGCCAAACATCATCTACCCGTATCCCACTTAGAATGTGCTATGTTAGTAAATTCTCCCGGAGGAGAAATGAGGACTAATATAGTATGTCCAAAAGTAAACCTTAAAATAAGGGGGGTAGACTTCCTTGCCAACCTTATTGTCTTGAATTCCCAAGGGAATGACATTATACTCGGGATGGATTGGTTAAGTAAGCAAACCGGGGTAATCCAATGTGTTGAAAGAAGCGTGCAGTTGACAAATGAGCACGACATCCGTGTCGAGTTTGATTCAGCCCAACAAACCACTGAAAAGGCAATTTTGAACCACGTCAAAGGAACAACATTCCAGTGGTTCAGGAATTTTCGGACGTGTTCCCGGAAGAGCTCCCAGGTATGCCACCTGACCGGGACATTGAGTTTGCCATCGATTTGGTACCCGGAACTGCACCCATAGCCAAGAGACCCTATAGGATGCCCTTCAATGATCTAGTAGAACTCAAGAAGCAAATTCAAGAACAGTTGGAGAAGGGTTTCATACGTCGCAGCTCGTCACCATGGGGAGCTCCGGTGCTCTTCGTAGACAAGAAGGATGGAACCCAAAGGATGTGCGTGGACTATAGGTCTCTCAACGAGGTAACAATCAAGAACAAATACCCTCTGCCCCGTATAGAGGACCTATTCGATCAAATGAAAGGAGCCCGAGTGTTCTCCAAGATTGATCTTCGGTCGGGATATTTCCAGGTGAAGATTAAGCCCTCCGATATACCCAAGACAACCTTCCGAACACGGTATGGTTCGTATGAATATACCGTCATGTCTTTTGGGTTGACAAACGCACCCGCATACTTCATGTACCTTATGAACAAGGTTTTCATGGAGTACTTGGACAAGTTCGTCGTGGTTTTCATCGACGACATTATGGTGTATTCAAAAAGTGAGGAGGAGCATGAAGAACATTTGAAATTGACCTTGCAGAAATTGCGTGAGCATCAATTGTATGCCAAGCTTAACAAGTGTCAATTTTCGCAAAAGGAAATATCATTCCTAGGCCACATTTTCTCCAAGGAAGGGGTATCGGTTGATCCCGGAAAAGTGAGAGATGTTCTGAAGTGGGACCAACCGCAGAGCGTGAGGGATATTCGGAGTTTTCTTCGGATGGCTGGATACTATCGACGCTTCATTAAAGACTTCTCTAAGATAGCAAAGCCTATGACAGAGTTGCTAATGAAGGGAAAGGTCTTCCAATGGACACCAGCCTGCCAAGGAAGTTTTGAGGAACTCAAGAAAAGGCTAACCATAGCACCGGTTCTGGTATTGCCAGACGTGAGCAAGAGTTTTGACATATATTGTGACGCATCCAGACAGGGGCTCGAATATGTGCTCATGCAAGAAGGACAAGTGGTAGCCTATGCCTCACGACAATTAAAGAAGCACAAGCTTAATTATCCTACACATCACTTGGAGCTAGCAGCAGTAGTGCATGCATTGAAGATTTGGAGACATTATATCCTTGGTCATTGATGTGAGATCTATATGGATCATAAAATCCTCAAGTACATATTTACACAAACGGACTTGAATTTGAGGCAACGTCGATGGTTGGAACTCATCAAGGATTAAGATGTTGGAATCAACTACCACCCCGGGAAGGCCAATGTAGTAGCTGATGCATTGAGCCGAAAGGGAGCATGTCACCAACTCACGGTTCGGAAGCTACCACCCGAACTACGTAAGGAGTTCGAACGGTTACACCTCGGATTCTTGAACATGGAAATAACGGAGATCCACTCCCCATTGGAGCAAGAGATAAGAGATGGCCAAGCAACGGATGAGGAGATCAAGGAAAGAATCCGACTAGGAATAGAGAAGGATTTCAAAGAAGATGAGAAGGGTACGCTTTGGCTAGGAAAAAGGATTTGTGTGCCTAATATAAAACACCTCTGTGACATGATATTGAATGAGGCACATGATTCACCCTATTCTATACATCCCAGAAGTACCAAAATGTACAAGGACTTGAAAACTTGTTACTGGTGGGATGGTATGAAGAGGGATATAGCTGAATACGTTGCCTTATGCGACACATGCCAACGGGTGAAGGCCGAACATCAAAAACCCGCTGGATTGTTGCAACCCTTGAAGGTACCCGAATGGAAGTGGGAGGACATTAGTATGGATTTCATCGTCGGATTGCCATGTACTCAGTCGGGTTACGACTCCATCTGGGTTATCGTGGACCGATTGACGAAAACCGCCCATTTTCTCCCTGTAAAGGCCAATTACAACGTTGCACAATTAGTAGAGTTGTATCGTGTGCCGTCACGGAGTTCCGAGGAGGATAGTCTCAGATCGAGGTTCTCAGTTTACCTCTAGATTCTGGAGGAGGCTGTAGAAAGCCATGGGTACACGACTGGATTTTAGCTCCGCCTATCACCCACAAACTGATGGACAAACCGAAACGACAAACCAAATTTTGGAGGACATGTTGAGAGCTTGCGCCTTGAAACGTGGGCGTAGCTGGGATAAGAGTTTACCGTATGCCAAATTCTCTTATAACAACAGCTACCAAGCTAGCTTGAAGATGTCGCCTTTCGAAGCATTATATGGTAGACGGTGTAGAACGCCGCTGTTTGAAATGAGACCGGGGAGAACCAGGTGTTTGGACCCGAAGTGCTACAAGAAGCTGAAAAGCAAGTCCAAACGGTACGGGGGAACTTAAAGGCTGCTCAGTCACGACAGAAAGGCTATGCGGACAATAGGCGTAGGAAGTTGATCTTTGAAGTAGGAGACTTCGTATACCTTAAGGTATCGCCTATCCGAATCCAACGACGTTTCAACGTCATAGGCAAGCTAGCACCTCGCTACATCGGACCATTTAAGATTTTGGACAAGCGAGGAGAAGTAGCCTATCAACTAGAGCTCCCAACCCACCTCTCCGACGTACATGACGTGTTTCATGTATCCCAGCTCAAGAAGTGCTTGAGAGTACCAGAGGAGCAAATACCAATGGAAGAGCTTGAACTTCAAGAAGACCTGACTTATGCGGAACACCCTGTCCGAATTTTGGACGTAAAGGAAAGGGTCACCAGGAACAAAGTGAACCGATGGTGCAAGGTACAATGTGTAAAAGCCCAAGAAAAGGGACTTGCAAAAACTTTTCTTCACCTCACAACACCACAGTTTTTATTGTGGATATCTTAGGAAATATTGTGAAGAGCAAGTAACCTCCATCAAAAGAGTGATTAGAGGGGAAAGCCTTCACTTTCACAAAGTGGGATTTGTACACATGAACATGAGAGGTTGAGCTCACCCCTAGGGCTTAAAAAGTCTTGGGAGGGTTCAAGCCAAGTTTCATGCAAATCCAACACTTTTTGAGGCACTTTTGGAGGTATTTGAAAAAGAGGCCAATTTGAATGTAAATTCAAATTGCAGCAACTTTCATCACTCAAATTCAAAAGCTAGCTTCATATTCAAACTCAGCACATTTTTCTGAGCTAGCCCACCAAATTTCATCCCCATTGGAGTTCATCTTGTCGGGAGCCAAATTTGCAATAATTCAAAACTGAATTTGAAATTCAGTTTAAATATGAAGCAAATTGGACCAACCAAATTTCAAATTGGAGGACTTAAATTTGAACCAAAACTTGGGGGCTAAGTCTCACATTAAATTGTGAGTAGCTGGTGGGATAATTAGCAAAAACCAGAAAAGAAATTTGGAAAAAGAAGAGAAGGGGAGGCCCACATGTCAGCTGCACACACGAGTACTCAGTCGGTTGTTGCAGCCGGGTCTCGGCTTCGCGCGCAAGGCAGGGAGCGACGGCGAGCCACCGAGGCAACAAACGGCCACCTCAAGGTGCCAAAACCGCGGCTCAAAGGCCAGCTCACAGCCCTTGCCGCCTTTCCTCCTGTTTCCCAAACAAGAACCCCCCCCCCTGACCGAGCTTCCTCTCGGTTCCGCGAGAGCACAGAAACGCCGACCTCACTGATCGCCAGCGTCCGGCCAGCACAGGCGCTCTCATGCCCAGCGAGTAACACAAGAAAGAACCGCCTCGAGGTACTGATCACAACCGTACCAACCTCGCTCTCTCTCTCGCACGATCGGCAAAGTATTTGAAGGATTAGCGCGTCGGGGTGTTTAGAACCAAACCGTGAGAAATCCAGAAATTTGGAGAAAGTAAGCCATCACTCCTTAGGCCGAGCTAAAGATATGATCTGGACTCGCCCACGCGTCTCTAGGATCAGAAACCATCGAGTTTCATCGAGTAGGGGCGATGTTCTTCGAGCTTTTTGCATCGGCGCCGATTTCCGGTCTAGGTCACCGGTGAGGTCGTAGTTGCAGCTGTTTCCACAGAGATCGGTGCCCATATCCGTGATCAGCGGGTGTCAGTGGAGCTCCCCGAGCAAACAGCATTGAAAAAGGTGTAGGGAACGCTGAGTTCGACGTCGCCGGTGAGCTTCCGGCCGCTGTTGCCGTCGAGAGCCCTGTTCCGGCCGTTGTCAAGCTCCGGTGAGGGCACCAGCGTGTTCTCTGAGTCGAGTTAGGCACAGGCGGCGAGAATCAGCAAGCTTCGAGGGCTGGAACCCCTCTCCGGCGAGAGCTCCGGCGAGCTCGGCGGCGGGGAGCAGCGGGAGCGCGAGGTGGAAGAAGCCTTGCGGGCCCCGCGTGTCAGTCGCTGCTGAGGGCGCTCGGGATTTGCTGCGGCACCGGGATTCCGTGTGGCTGCGCGGGTGATTCTGCGGGCTCCGGTGTGGGCTAGCTGAGAAGCTGACACGTAGCCGGGGGACCCCACCCGCAGAGTTTAAATTTTATTCGAATTTCCAGTTTAGTTCAAACTTCAAATGAATAGAACTTTGGGTAGGAAACTCCAAATTCGATGAACCAAATTTTAATGAACTCAGAATTCTGAGTACTTTCCAGCAATACCAAATTCAGCTCATGAAAGTGAATAGTTTTCCAGAATTAAATCCCTAATGTTTAAACTGTTGGGAATTTTATCTGGAGAACTACTTTATGAAAAATTCTGAAATTTTGCTGAGAGGTTCATTAGAAAATCCCTGATTCCCAGTAAAATTTTCACAATCATTGAAGTTAATTAATTACCTTAATGGTGTGATTAATAGAACTGCCCTGTGAAAATAGAAAAATATACAGAAACAATTTTCAGATTTTCTCAAATCTTAAGTAGGGCATAACTTTCTGTAGAATTCTTCAAATGACATGAAACCAACTCCATTAGAACCATCCTAAATTCTAGTTTCCAAAAAGTAATGGTTGGAGCCATGAAAACCCCTGGAATTAGTTAGAGGCTCAAGTATTGACCAAATGGGCTTCTATTTGTACAAGGTTCAAATGAACTTTGTTTCGAATGAAACTTGGTCAAGACTCTGGTTATGATCCTACCAAGCCACCACAAAAATTTCAGAACCAAAGGGGAGGGCTATCTAGAGTTATTAGTAGTTAAGTATTCAAGTTTACACATTGCATTTAAATTTACATGTCGTATTTCATTAAACGTGTAGTCACTGAAGAAGAGACTCCGGAAGTGCTGGACTTCCTCCTTCCGGAAGAAGAGCTAACTACTGACCAGCAGCAACAAGGCAAGCCCCGGTTTGCATTAACCTTTTTATAAGTTTTACTTTTTTTACATGTGTCATATGAAGTATGATTGTGCATTAGGTATAGGATGGATGGAACCCCACTTGCATAACCAGAATTTTTCCCTAAGAGTGAGGGTAGTGTCTAAGACCTCGAGTAGACAGGCTATGCTTAAATGTTTCATAGGACTTCGGTACAAGTCGAGTAGTTGGAATCTACTCGTGAGATAGGCTTGGGACACACGGGTTCGGTTGAGTGATGTGAGATCACTTTAGTAATGAAAATGTGGCTAGACAGGGGCTAGGACGCAGCAAGAGGGAGTCTTGTGTGTGCAGCACTGTCCGTGTCGATTGAGGACCGATCCGTGTGCGGCCCACGCTGATCAAGTTTGAACGTACCGAAGGCATATCGGATATATGGGCCCCGATAAACCGATGTAGCCTAAACCTCCGGGCGTCGAGGCATAGCACACCGATTTATAGGTGTAGGTTGAGGGCAGCAAGGTGGAAATCTGCCAACGGGCATAGAGAGATGCTCCGTGTGGGGAACCTCCTGCTCGTTTCAGTGCGACCGATTCGACGTTTGGGCTGTTGGGAGAAAGATTGTCCCGTACGTGTGACACCCTCGATTCTGTGGGAAAACCACGGAACCGAGAACTAATGCATATGTGTGCCCAGGATGTTCGTCACACATACACATACGTTCCACAAACTGAATTCAGATTATATATTACCACGAATAACAGAGTTTATTACAATACCTCATGAGTCTTGGACTCATGCTAACAGCGGAAGTCTTATTTCTATGCGGAAGCAAAAACTAATGCGGAAGCAAAACTAAGCAGAAGTGGCTGCATCTCTACTCCCTCCACAGGCAAGGTTGAGAATAGATCACACGCCATAATGCTCCACTTGGTCTTCATAGTAGCCTTCTCTTGCTGTTGATGATGAAATAATAATGCAAGTTTGAGTACAATGATGTACTCAGCAAGTGCGGGAAAACACATGATATGCAGCTCATAAACAAGGTAGGTATAAAAAGGCTTATTTGCAGAAAAGCAGATTTATAAAACCATGATAAAACAGCAACTTATCTTTAGATGAATGTAATCCCAGCACGTATTAAATTACCAACATACCTCCGTCACTTTCTAGGTTCCACCCGAACATTAACCAACCTCATTCCTACTCACGAATACCTCCTCGCATTCGCTACCATCTCAGGAATACCTCCCCGTATTCGCTATCATCTCAAAACAACTTCGTCTCACACCGAGACCAAACTCGTTGCCATGACTCAACAGTCATGCAACCATCATATCACCCGGACTCAACAGTCCCAACAACCAAACCAATAACCATAACCAAGAACCTTCCCAACAACCATCTCAATAACCATCCCAACTAATCATGGCAGTTTAGCCAGGTGCTCGTGACCGTAAGATCGGCTATCATGATAGTTTTAATAACTCTGCAGAGTTTGCACCTCTTTACCCACAAGTTTGTGATTTCGTCACCCGTCGGCGACTGCAGAACCTCCATTATACCAGTACACAACCGTCGGTGTATGGTCAAGAGATCACAAAATAGCCTTTACAAAGGGGTTACTAGATGTATGGACTCACTAAGGTTTCACCGGCAGGCTAGAATCTCCAATTCTCCCACCCACGGGCCCCCTCTTGTGCCATGCAGTTCCCAGGGCAGTCCTCACTCGACTCCCATTCCCCGTGCCTTCCACAGTCCCTAACACTCTAGCAACTTACCTAATTACTCAGCTAAGCCGCACCCATACTTGGCCTTGTGGTGGCACTGTTATCCTGGCATGTGCATGCATGAACCGGTCCTTAGATCTACGGCAAGCAAAACCACCATGTAACACCCCAAAATCTTGTTAAGAGGGGAATTTAAAATTTTTTGGACGTGTTGCATGTTTTGCAACAATTTAAATTCAAACTGGAATTCAATTTAAACTCAAAACAGAAAAGAAATAGAAAAAGAAAAAGGAAAACAGAAAAAAACCGGCCAGTGGGCCGAAACCCACCAGCCGGCCCACCCTGCTCCGCGCCAGCCCGCAGCCGCGCACGCCCCCTTCCTCCCACTGACAGGCGGGGCCCGCCAGCTTTCTTCTTCCTCGCGCCCGCGCCGCGATCGGCCGGACTCTCACCCGAATCAAAACCGATCAGGAATTCTCGCGTATCCCAGCCGATTTCCGGACCCCGAAGACTCCAGCTCGATCTAAACCAACCCGCCGCCCTCCCCCGTCTATAAAAACCCCGGCCTTGCCTCGTTTTTCTCACGCGATCCGCCGATTTTCTCTCCGGTGAGAACCCGTGCTTCTCCGGCGAATTCTGTCCGATCTATGCTCGGGATTTCTGATCTAACTCGCTGGTCTTGATCCACCGCCTCCGGGGAACCTCGCAGGTGCAGAAAACTTGGTGGTTTGCGGCCCAAACACAGCGCCGATGAGCCTCGCCGTGAATTCACCTCGGACCTCGTCGCCGACCGCCTTCCAGGAACTCCGAGCTCAAGAAAACCCCCGAGGTGAGATCCCCGACCTCCCCTCCACCGATCTATGCCATAAAATCACAGTTCTAGGAAGAATTCCCGAAGATCCGAAACTCTCCGGCGAGATCACCGCCTCCCGCCGCCGTGCGCCGCCGGGCAGCACTGCCCGCGCTCGATCAGAGCGACGTGGCCGCTTGTGCGCCGTCTATTTTAAATCGCATGGTAGACTTTAAATCCCCGCGTACCGGTTCGACGTTATAATCTCAGCCGTCTGTTTTAAATCGGACGGTCCACGTCAGCCCCGCATTATAAAGACTGGAAATCTTACGTGCTACCCCCTGGGGTTCTCGGGAAATAAGAGCTAGCTCCGGAAACTTCTGATCTAGCCCCGGGAACTTCAGAAAATCATGTAAATTCATTTAAAAATCAGTTTTAGCCCCTGGACTTAATAAAAATTAGGAAAAACTCCTCTGTTATGAGTAGCTAGACCCCTGAAAATTTTTAAAATAATATTATAGGCCCTGTAGTAGGGTGAGTTTACCTTTTTAACCCTGCTTGATATTTAATTTAAGAAATTGAATACGTGGCTAGTATTTAAAATTTAAAAAGTGGGACAAACATATTGTCAAATTTAAATTAAAAACATTCTCAGTACTTAAAAAACTTTGGAGTGAGATAAAAATAGATTTTGGGCTGAAATGAATCTGTTTAATTTATTATTCACATTTATTAGTTATAGGGACACATTTTTAAGTGAAGAATAGTTCTGAAAATTAGGAAAATAAATGTAAAATAGTTTACATCAGAGGAAAAGGTCAAAACTATGTTATTAAATATTTTAGATCAGAACCTATTCTGTTTAGATGATGTGTCTTGTTATTTTCATAATAAAGTTCACATTTAGGCATAGGAAATAAATCTGAAAATATAGCAACTAGTAAATGATAAATGGAGTTTCTAAAATCCAAAGAATTCAGTTTAGGGTTGGTAGAAATTCTGAAGACACATATGGAGAAGGAAAATACCTTTCATGCATACTTGGTAGCTAAAAGGTGTAGTAATTGAATATAAGGAAATTTATTTAAATTGGAAACTCATACATAAAGTATGCAAGCATAAATGTGAATACAAGAGTAGGAATCATATACACATGGTTAAAAGTGCATGTAAGCCAAAGGTCAACACACATAGAGTAAACACAACACATAGAAGTTGTGAATGGCTTTGTTACATGTGAATGTGTGGTTTGTATGAAGTGGAAGTGTGAACTATGTCTTATGGATTGTTGTTTTTCTTTTGCTATATGTGATGGTATGATGTAGAACCTGCTCAAGAGCAAGTTATTCCTTTCCAAGATCAAGACTACCCATTTCAAGAGCAGCAGGAAGGAGGCAAGTGTCCTTGACCACTTTGATCCTATGCTAGGATGTGCAGATAGAATTATTTGCATTGTCAAATGAAATATGAAACCCATGCTAGGAAGTTTCCCTAGAATTGCATTACCTTATTTCCTTGTAGCTTGGGTTGGGATTTATTTTATCATGTCATTTATTATTATGCATATGCTTAGCCATGCTTAGAATGGGATATTTGGGATATGGGATCATCAGTTTATTTTACCATACTCTTGAATGAGATATTGTGAGTTATGTAGAGGTAGGTATCAAAGCAAGTTGGATGTTTTGGTTGTGTGCTGGGTGCACGAGACTTGGCTTTGTGTTTAGTACTTGCCTAGATCGTAAGGACTGGTTCATGGAGCATGTAACCTGGCTTTACCATGCCAACCACATGCTGAGATGGGGCAGCTTGGCCAATTAATTAGGTTTATCCCCGGCGTAGTATGGGTGTGTTGGATGGTGCGGGGAATAGGTGTCCGCTGGACTACCATATGAACCGCAAGGCTCAAGAGGGGGCCACTGCAGCGGGGTTGGAGCCTCTTGTATGCTGTTAGGGGTGAAACCTCAGTGGGCCCACACTCGTCGGGAATCCCTTTGTAAAGGCTTCATAGTGATCTTCTGGCTACACACCTGGGAAGTGTGAATGTGGTTCGTAGCCACTGGCATAATGGAGGTTCTTTTAGTCCACCCGGCAACGGGGGATGAAATCACTACATGTGGGTACAGTGGTGCAAACTCTGCAGAGTCAAAACTGTCATGACAGCCGTGCTCACGGTCAAGAGCGGCTTGGACTTATTCATGATTAGAGTATGATGACTTGGGAAGTTGTGGATGTTAAGCGGGGAGCTTTTGGAAATGATGTTATGGTTATTTGATTATGATGATGGGATGGGAGATTGGGGCCATTTCACCTGTGTAGTAATGTAGGTGCTTAATAAGCTAAGGTAATAGGTATTAATGGCATAGTGCTTTAACCATGAGTTCAACCTCCCCTTGTTCTAGCCATGCATGACATAACTTTCCCACACTTGCTGAGTACCATTGGTACTCAACCTTGCATATTTGTTGGTTTATATTGCTGCTCAGGTCAAGATAATGAGGTGGTGTATAATGACCAAGACTTTGGACCCGAAGAAGGTTTCTAGGTTCATGGAGACCCCCGGGCAACGCCTGTGACGGAGACCTCAAGAATAATATTCCGCTGCTATTTTATTTACTTGTTATGAGCTTATTATCGTCCATCGAGACATATGCTATGTAAGACTTATTTATATTCGACACCTGGCTTGTAATAAATGATGCTTCACTATTTGTCATCACATGTATGAGAAAACGATCCTGGCATACATGTGATATTCACTCGGTTGTTCTTCGGAGAAACCGGGTGTGACACACCATCTCATGCTACCTCATTCACAAACCCAGGCTCGCCTAGATCTCCCTCTGATCCATATTCATTAACCTCATCAGTTACTTATTATCAGTACGAGTGCAGTTAGCTAGACACATCTATCTCGCTTCCCAATCCCGTAGACTCAGAGAAGCATAAAGCAAAAACCATACCCGACTTATAAACTTTCCAGTCGACAAGGGTGGTTTAATCAAAACTAGTAAACTCCTATAAAAGGGCTTCCCATCATGCTTGACTCAGCACACACACCTTTTTGCAAAACAAAACCGTTTCACCCAAAACATAGGATCAATATGGTCAAAGAGCACTTACCTTGTTCTTGCGGTTCCGGTTGTTCTTGATTCTCAAAACCTTGTTGCTGCAGCTCGTCGTAGACAGTTCCCTGGACCTGTCCTGTTATGTAGGATTCACGCGCATACAAGATTCACAGCAATCAATATCATGCGCAAACCTTAAACTAGATGCGATGATGCACATGCATGCTATCTCATGATTAGTTTTATTAGATTGGTGTGCTCTTGCATGGCTTGCATGGGCAGAGGTGTTCGGATCAAAGGTGGACGTGGCGATGATCTTGTCTTAGATCAACTGATCATCAGGTGATCTGCCCACGAGAAGGCTTCTGTTCGAAAGGGATTGAAGAACAGATGCAAAGAGATGAACACAGGGGTATTGAAGTCCTACCTCATGTTCTCCTTGACTTCGAGGTCCTCCTCAGACCGCTCAGTTCTTCTCCGATGATCTCCCTTGTTGCGCTTCAGCGATGTTTTGCTCGGCGAGTTAGGGCTAGGGCTCTAAGTCGTCGGCTCAGGAGTCGAAAGTGAAGTTTGTGGTTTCGGCCAGAGATTTTGGGTTCCATTTATAATCCGGAAGAGAAGAGTCCTAATCTGATTGTATCCCGAATAAGAGTCTTATTCAGATCTTTGTTGGATCCTAACATCTTATCTTTAGTAACATCGTGGAATTTGGATCGGTTTCGATTGTGTACCGATATCTTTACGCGTAAAAACCGCTCCAGAACTCGTTACCTTCGCGGTGGTGAGCTCCGAAGGCTCCACGTGTCCTCCAGGGCCTGGTGTCTCCTTTCCTGCAGAGACGAGCTCCGGTTGTGCCGCGTGTCAAACGAGCGAGACCTCCCTCTTCTTTGGAGGTGAGCTCCGCGCACGCCACGTGTTGGCGCCGGTCTTCCCTCTCTTCCTTCCTCATGAACATGCCCCGAGGTCGACACGTGTCTAGCAACGAAAGACCTCCCGGAGATAAGCTCCGGTGGCGACACGTGTTCGATAGATCCGGACTTCTCTGAGATGAGCTCCGAGATCGACACGTATCCCGCACGACTGGTCCTCTGATTTCCGCGAGGCCTAGCTCCGAAGATGGCACGTGTCTTGCGGAAATGCCTTTGCTTCTTCTACAGAGGATAGCTCCATGGGCAACACGTGTCCCACAGGGTCGGACCTCTCTTTAATTGCGGAGGTGACACCCGAGCCTTCCACGTAGTCAGTTTAGCGGCGGACCTCTCCCAACTTCTCGGGGACGAGCTCCGAACACGCCGCGTGGCCTGCTGGTCGTGGAAGTTGTCTTCGACGCTCTCAGAGGGCTTTCATTGGCTATTCTTGTAAGGGCCTCAGTTTCGGCACACATTTGAAGTGTTCATCACCACACCACACCAATTTTCACTCCATTCGGAGTTGATCTTGACATGAGCTAAGTGGGACGAATTCAAACTTTATTTGAATTCAAAACTGAACTTGTGCTGAAATTCACTCAAACCCAACCCAATTTGAATTCTATTCAATTCAAATGGCTCAGGGGTGAACAATTTGAATCACCAGGGGTATTATGGGGCTCACTGTTTGCAACAGTGATTAGGAGTAAATTTCAGAGGTTAAAACCCCGGGTGGAGCCCACAGGTCATAGAGGGGAGAAGGAGAAACTTGCACCCAAAGTCAGAGTCTCGGTGGGAAATTCCACCGAACAGCTGTCGGCTGTGCCACCGAGCAGCTACCGGCGCCACCAGCTGCTTCCCTCTCTGCGCGCTGGCACTCAGGGCGGCTGGCTCGCGCCCCCACGCGACCGGTACCGCCTCAGCCGAGCAGGAGTCGGCCGGCTTTATCTTCTCGCGGGCAAACCCGAGCAGCGGCATTGTTTCTCGCCGCAGCTCTCTGCTCAATCGGGAAAACCAGCAAAACCATCTCCTCCTTCGTCCCTGAGCTGCTAGACAGCCACCTGAGCTCGCACTTCACCTCCCCAACGCCAGAAATCCCGAGCTCCGACCTCCTTTGCCCAAAGACGATCGCCACCGCGGCGACCTAGCCTCAGCCGAGAGTCAGGCGCCCGTGGGCAGCGTTCCACAGGCGTTTTCACGGTCCAACGAGAGAGGCAACAGGGCGCGAGACCACCATGCGGCTCTCCTCCAAGTTTGGAAGCCAACCGTGAAGAATCCGCAGAGAATTTCTAGTTTTTGCTCCGGCGACCGTAAACCAAGCATCCGGTACGGTTTCCTTAAATTCTCGCTCTATGATCTTTCGGAGGTCATCAAATCTTGCACGTAGACGCTGGACTAGCCGGCGATCAAGTTCTTTTCTGCATCCGTAGCGTGAAACTGTCTAGGAGTGACGAATTTCGAGCTCGATCGAGGGCGGTCATGGCGGGCACGATCGGTCACACGGTGCCGACCGACTTGCCGCCATCCCTGAACCCTTTTGATACCTTGTCGAGCTTCCTAGAGGTACACTGATGCGGTAGGGACGTTTGTTCGAGGTGTTGGTGGGTTTAGAAACCACGGTCGACAGTGTCGAACCTCAACCGAGGCAGCGGCACGTCGCCGAGCTATTTCCGGTCACCCCCAGCCCGACCTGACACCACCGACGTGTTCCTCGACGTCGACAACCCCCTGGCGGCGAGTTTCAGCCCCTGGGAGGTCCGGCAGCGGCGAGCCGGCGAGCCCCGGGCCTGCTCCGGCGAGGTCGGCGGCGCGGGCGTGAGAGAACGGCGGGAGGAAGACGAAGCCGGCTGGCCCACGTGTCAGCGGCTGAAGAATTTAAACCGGGATCGGGTGTGGCCGGGGATCGGCTGTGCTGGCGCGCAAAATACCCTGTGAGCTCCGGTGTGCCGGACACCTCCGCGCTCGACACGTGTGGTATCCCCGGTGTTCTGGACACCTCTGCGCTCGACACTTGTCTCCGCGGGTCCCGAGAGTTTAAACTTTCCCCCGATTTTTCAGAATTCTTCCAAACTTCAAATCCTCATAACGTTGGCTAGAGAGCTCCAAATCGGGTGAACCAAATTTTGTTGGATTCAGCTCTCTGAGCATTTTCCAGCAATACCAAATTCAGCTCATGGAAGTGAATAGTTTTCCAGAATTAAATCCCTAAAGTTTAAACTGTTGGGAATTTTATCTGGAGGACTACTTTATGAAAAATTCTGAAATTTGGCTGAAAGGTTCTTTGGAAAATCCCTGAATCCCAGTAAAATTTTCAAACTCATCCAAGTTCATTACTTACACTAATTGGGTGATTAAGGGAACTGCCCAGAGAAAATAGAAAAATGTATAGAAACATTTTTCAGATTTTCTCCAATCTTAATTAGGACATAACTTTATGTAGAGTTATTCAAGTGACATGAAACCAACTCCATTAGAACCATCTTAAAGACTAGTTTCCAGAAAGTAATGGTTGGAGCCACGAAAACCCCTGGAATTAGTTAGAGGCTCAAATATTGACCAAATGGGCTTTTATTTGTACAAGGTTCAAATGAACTTTGTTTCAAATGAAACTTGGTCAAGACTCTGGTTAGGACCCTACCAAGCCACCATAAAAATTTCAGCACCAAAGGGGAGGGTTAGCTAGAGTTATTAGTAAATAAGTATTCAAGTTTACACAGTGCATTTAAATTTACATGTAGTATTATATTCAACGTGTAGCCATTGAAGAAGAGACCCCGGAAGTGCTGGATTTCCTTCTTCCGGACGAAGAACTAACTACTGACCAGCAGCAACAAGGCAAGCCCCGGTTTGCATTAACCCTTTTATAAGTTTTCTTTTGTTTACATGAGTCATGTGAAGTATGATTGTGCATTAGGTGTAGGATGAATGGAACCCCACTTGCATAACCAAAGGTTCCTAAAAGAGTGAGGGTAGTGTCTAAGACCTCGAGTAGACTGGCTATGCTTAATGAGTCATAGGACTTCGGTACAAGTCGAGTAGTCGGAATCTACTCGCGAGATAGGCTTGGGACACACGGGTTCGGTTGAGTGATGTGAGATCATTTTAGTAATGAAAATGAGACTAGGCAGGGGCTAGGGCGCAGCAAGAGAGAGTCTTAGGTGCGCAGCCCTGTCCGTGTCGATTGAGGACCGATCCGTGTGCGGCCCACGCTGATCAAGTTTGAACGTACCGACGGCATATCGGATATATGGGCCCCGATAAACCGATGTAGCCTAAACCTCCGGGCGTCGAGGCATAGCACACCGATTTATAGGTGTAGGTTGAGGGCAGCAAGGTGGAAATCTGCCAACGGGCATAGAGAGATGCTCCGTGTGGGGAACCTCCTGCTCGTTTCGGTGCGACCGGTTCGACGTTTGGGCTTTTGGGTGAAAGGTTGTCCCGTACGACATCGAGTGAGCGTGCTGTGCAGCTCCACGGGTGGGCGTACGTGACGTGCTCTTTGGGTTTCCCTGCAGGTGTATATCGAGTCGATTCACCGTCCCTCGCGGTGAAGAGTACCACTTGGTCACTGAGTCGTGACGTAGATTAATGGATGAAACATGTTGATTCAATATTGCTGGTTGATATAATTGTATTGCTACATGTGTGCCACCAAATACCGCTTACTAAATTTCAGATTTCCTGAACTGTTAACTTGTTGCTAAAAGATGAACTAAGAATGAACTTGTAGGCTTTTGCTGAAATGTTACTATCCTATGTCCATTGTACACCTCATGTAGAGTTTCATGCTTAGGTGAGTCGGTTAAGCCTTGCTGAGCCTTCGTGCTCACGGTTGCTGCTTAAGTGTTTTTCAGGTGAGGAGCCACCCACGGACTCGGGGTACGAGTCCACCGGCGAGGGTTACCCTCCGTCGGGGACCACGGCTGAGTGGGAGCCGTACACGCTGCGCTGAGCTGAGACGTGCAGCTAGTGTGGGTTGCCCTAGGGCTGGGAAACCGACTTTTGCTAGATAGGCAGGCGTGAGTTGTACAAAAGAAACTTCCGCTGTGTAATAAAGACCCTAGTTTGTAACTGAGAAGTGTACTACTTTGTACATTCAGTTGTTTTTCCCATGTAATATAATATGTTCTTATGACGTGTGCTGTCGGGTGTCGCATCGCGCGGCACCACCCTCTGCGATCCTGGATGAGCGGATTCCGGTCCGCCACAGCCTGGTATCAGAGCTGCATTGGGGATAGCACAGTACTTAAGGACTGCATTATGGGAAAAACTTAGGTATATGGTGACGATTTGGTAGTTGCCCAAGTAAGGACTATATTAGCATAGTTATTTAAAGTGGCAAAGACTAACTTATGTGTTATAATTCTGAATTTCAATTATGTAACGACGCACCTACGCTCTGGTAAGTATGGTAAGGAACGCCACCGAAAGCGGTTCAATTTCGGTTAGCTCCCCTGACGAGGAACGTGGTTCAGGGACTGATCTCACAGCTTGGTGTGAGACATCAATATGAAACTCTTGGACTCTTCATGTCCCTGAGTTCATATGAAACGCTGATCCCTAGCGTGCATTAGGCAAGTAAGTGGAGACCCCATCGCGTGGTCAGTAACGCGAGAGTGTGTTCGTCTGGAAATAGCCCAGGAGTACATACGCAGCGCTTGCCATCAGCGTGCCCTGCAGGGCAGTAGGTGGTATCTGTGGGTTGATAACATTCCCAACCGTGACGACCCGTTCATGACATACTCGGGTTCCCCGTCGTGTGGTGTTGAAACACAATCACGTACCTTGAGACGTGACCTAACTCAAGGACGGCCGTATGGAAATGATACGGGCGTTTGTATTTACTTTTAAATATGGAACTGCCTGGAATGAACAACCTTTGAGTGCACCATTATTGTGTGGTCTTCTGCAGGTACTAACCACATATGTATCCGTGTATAAAACGTGTGCGAGAGACCGTTTAGTGCCACACTTGAGACGTATATGCCGGTATGATCCGGTTAGGATTTTCTTTTGTGAGGAACGTAGTATCGAGATATTGTAGGCATATGCATGAAAATAATGATAACAAGGAATTAAAATCTATAGGTTCAACATTTAGGACCCTGGTTAGGCATAAGAATGGGATAGTGGTAAGTGTAGTTCCAAAAAGACTGAAAAACAGAGTGCTCTGTTTTGGACAGCAAGTTTGCTGGTCTTCAACAGGGCATAATTCACAGGTCTTTTAGCCCAGAGAGGTGTGCTATATAGTTTTGGAAAGGTATTCAAATACTCTACAACTTTGTTGTAGACTTCCAGAGCTGAAACTCGCCTTAAGATGGCTGAAATCCCAGAGGAATTTAAACTGTCCAGAACCAGGGCAGAGTAAAACATCCTCTGAACTGATCTGTTTTTCAAACATAACTACCAGTAGAAAAATCAAAAATTGTCATATAATACATCCTTAGAAAGAGTAGAAGATGTGTGACATCTTTGCAATTCAAAGTTCCTGAAATTTCAGCACAGAATTTAGTGGAAATCAGGGTTGAAAACAGCCACTTCCAAGGGAGGTGCTGTTAAAATTCTTCCAGAAATTCTGCTGACTTTGAATTAGCATAATTTTTTTTAACCAAAGCTGATCTGGGGGCAAATGAGTACTCGTTGGAAAGATACTGAAGTTAACTTTAACTTTGGTATTCATCTTGAGTCATGAAAATGCCCAGAACCAGATCAAAACTTGGAATAGGTAGAAACTGGTCATTCTGACGGAAGAATGACAGTTGAACTCCTTGGAGAGGGTGTTGTACCCTAAGGGTGGTATATGTGATGACAACGCGATAGTAATGTCTCGTGGTGGCCAAACCTAGTTATGGTGAGCTTCCAAAGTGGAGGTTCATCAAGTGGATTAAACTAGCTTGTGTTTGGTCTGGTAATGGTGTAGCTTGTGCAAAGTTATTACACTATCTACTTACGAGATGTATCGCATGTTTTTATTGTCATTATGTTTTACACCTATTTCAATTGGACTGCATGCACTCTCTTGCGGGACTGATGTTATTGTCGTGTGGTTGCAGATGGTTCGCACTAGGACCACGCACGAGGTTGGTGGCTCTAGCCAAGGGGGAGGCGATGACTCCCAGCCACCGGCCTACGACAGCACCCCGCAGCAGCAGCCACCACCGCCGCCTCCGCTTACTCTAGCGGATGTGATAGCGGCATTGGTGGGAGGTCGTGAGGAGCAGACCGACCTGCTCCGCACGATCGTGCAGAATATGTCCCAGGCGGGGGGACGTCAAGAGCGAGGGCCTCGTGAGCCCCGCGAAGTGTCGTACTCGGATTTCATGAGTACGCACCCTCCAGTGTTCACCGAAGCTGAAGAACCACTGGAGGCTGACAACTGGCTGCGGACCATCTAGTCCAAGTTTGGGCTGCTCCAGTGTACAGAGCGGCAGAATACCCTGTTCGCATCACAGCAGCTCCACGGTGCCGCTGGTGCGTGGTGGGCAAATTATGTCGCCTCACGTCCGGCTGGCCATGCCGTGGAATGGCAAGAGTTCCGGGAGGCGTTCCGCGCCTATCACATTCCTCCCGGAATAATGAAGAGGAAGTTCCAAGAATTTTTGGAACTGAAGCAGGGCGGGAGGAGTGCCCACGACTACTCCCGTGCCTTCAACCATCTGGCGCAGTATGCGTCAGATTACATCTCCACGGAGGAGAAGAAGAGGGAGCACTTCTATCGGGGGTTACACCCCGAAATGAAGACCCATCTCGTACAGTGGAACCGCGGCACATTCAACGACTTAGTCAATGCCGCGATCATACAAGAGGATGCTCAGCGGGAGTTGGCAGCTGAGAAGCGGAAGCGCAGCGCTCCACCCAGCGGTGGGAGTGGCGCCCGCCAGAAGAACCGTATGGTGTATCGGACACCATCCGGGCAGCAGTGGAAACCACCGGCGCGACCGCAACGGTTCGGGGGACGTCCCTTTCAGGCACCTCCGTTCCGTCCGCCGATGCCACCACCAAGACAGCAACAGCAACAGCAGCAGACGGTACCCCGGACGTTTCCACCGCCACAACGCGCCCCGGGATTCCGTCCACCGATCAGCGGGGGACCGCCCCGTTTTAACTGCTTCACGTGTGGCCAGGCGGGCCACTTCGCGAAGGACTGTCCCCAGGGGCAACAGAGCAGCGGGCAAGCCCAGTTCCAGGGCGGTGCTCGAGGCCGACCTCCGGTGAAGAAGGTTGGGCAGCGGATTGGGGGTGTCCGCAACCTCGACAATGAGGACGCCCCGGAAGGAGACAACGTGCTGGCGGGTACGTTTACTCTCAACAATCAAGCCATCGTCATATTATTTGATTCTGGTGCAACCCACAGCTTTATAAGTGCATCCTATGTGGCTAAACATCATTTGCAAGTCTTCCCAACCGACTGCACTTATATGATCTGCTCACCGGGAGGGAAGATTTCAGCTAATATGATGATTCCAAAGGCACCTCTGTGCTTAGGTGGGAAACTATATCCCACCACCTTGATAATCCTTATGGGACAAAAGATTGATGCAATCTTAGGGATGTCATGGCTACAATACCATGGCGCTGTCCTAGAGGCTCGGACACGGACGGTTCACTTAAATTCTCCATTCCACCGTCCGCATTCCATGGTGTTAGACACGCCAGTCCGGGAAGTTTTAGCGATTAATAACGCTGAAGCTCTCAAGTTAGAGGACATCCCCGTAGTCCGGGAGTATCCTGATGTGTTCCAGGATGATCTTCCGGGCATGCCACCTGAGCGGGATGTCGAGTTCAAGATTGAACTTGCACCCGGGACTATGCCCATCTAACGGAGACCATACAAGATGGCTCCAAATGAGCTGGCTGAACTGAAAGAACAGCTCAATGACCTGTTGAGCAAGGGTTTCATCAGGCCGAGTTCCTCGCCTTGGGGATGCTCGGCGCTATTCGTGAAGAAGAAGGATGAGACCCTGAGGCTGTGTGTCGATTACCAGCCGCTCAACGCCATCACCATCAAGAATAAGTACCCACTGCCCCGCATCGACATATTGTTTGATCAACTTGTGGGTGCAAGTGTGTTCTCCAAGATGGACCTTCGCTCTGGATATCACCAGATAAAGATCCGGGCGGAGGATATCCCGAAGACGGCCTTCTCAACGAGATATGGATTATATGAATATCTTGTCATGTCCTTTGGTCTCACAAATGCTCCAGCCCATTTCATGTATCTCATGAAATCGGTGTTCATGCCGGAGCTATACAAGTTCGTGGTAGTGTTCATCGACGATATCTTGGTTTACTCCAAGACAGAAGCCGAACATGCCGAACACTTGCGGATCGTTCTTCAACGATTGCGAGACCACAAGGTTTACGCCAAGTTCAGAAAATGCGAATTTTGGATCAGCCAAGTGCCATTCTTGGGACATATCATCTCAGCTGAAGGCATTGCGGTTGACCCAAGTAAAATAGAGCAAGTGCTGAAATGGAAAGCTCCCACTTCAGTTCATGAAGTCAGAAGCTTCCTCGGGTTAGCGGGATACTACCGGAGATTCATTCCAAGCTTCTCCAAGCTCGCTAAGCCGATGACAGAGTTGCTGAAGAAAGGGAAGAAATATGTTTGGAACACGGCGTGTGAAGGAGCGCTCCGAACATTAGTGAAGCATCTCACAACAGCCCCGGTGTTAGCTCAGCCGGATACAACAAAGCCCTTCGACGTGTATTGTGACGCGTCCGGTATTGGGCTCAGATGCGTGTTGATGCAGGAAGGATGTGTGGTCGCCTATGGCTCACGCAAACTTCGGAACCATGAGCAGCACTATCCCACTCATGACCTTGAGCTTGCTGCAGTGGTTTTGGCGCTGAAAATGTGGAGGCACTATCTCCTGGGGAATTTGGTGCATCTCTACACCGACCACAAGAGCTTGAAATACATTTTCACCCAGAAGGACCTGAACATGAGGCAACGGAGGTGGTTAGAATTAATCAAGGACTATGAGATTGAGATTCACTACCACCCCGGCAAGGCGAATGTGGTTGCCGACGCGCTGAGTCGGAAATCACATGTCCATCACCTCACCATTACACCGGTGGAGGAGGAAGAGCCAAGTTTATACTTGGTTCCTTATGGATCGCTGTACAACCTTGCCCTCATCCCTACTATTAGGGAGGACATCATTGCAGCTCAGAAGACGGATAAAGGCATGGCACATCTCCGGAGACGGATAGACAACGGGGAAATCAAATGTTTCCGGAAGGATGATGAGGGGACGCTGTGGTTCAATGACCGCATAGTCGTACCCCGGGATATGGAGTTGAGAAAGAAGATCCTCGATGAAGCTCACTTGTCCAAGTACTCCATTCATCCGGGCAGCAAAAAGATGTACCAATATTTGAAACGGAAATTTTGGTGGACACGGATGAAGCGGGAGGTAGCGAAGTACGTATCCTAGTGTGATACGTGTAGACGAGTGAAGGCTGATCATATGAGGAAATCAGGGCTGCTGCAACCCCTGAAGATTCCAGCATGGAAATGGGAAGATGTGAGCATGGATTTCATCGTGGGATTACCCTTAACATCCAACAAACATGATTCCATTTGGGTGATTGTTGACCGACTGACCAAGTCAGCTCACTTCATCCCCGTACATACACATTTCCATGCCAACCGATATGCGGAGTTATACATTGCCAGGATTCTATGCCTGCATGGTGTACCCAAGACCATAGTCTCAGACAGAGGTGCATTGTTTGTATCTCGCTTTTGGAAGCAGTTGCACGCTGCTTTGGGTACTAAACTGATTAGGAGCTCCGCCTACCACCCTCAGACAGATGGCCAGACAGAGAGGGTGAATCAAGTTCTGGAGGACATGTTGAGAGCATGTGCCATCCACCATGGTAGGAACTGGGATAACCACCTACCATTGGCGGAATTCTCGTACAACAACGGCTATCAGGTGAGTATCAAGATGGCACCCTACGAAGCTCTCTACGGTCGCAAATGCCGCACCCCATTAAATTGGTGCGAGTCCGGTGAAAGGGTCACATTCGGGGTTGATGTGGTGAACGACGCCGAAGAGCGCGTTCGGACAATTCAAGCCAATTTGAAGGCCGTTCAATCCCGACAGAAGAGCTACGCTGATAAGAGGCGTAAGCCGTTGCACTTTGACGTTGGGGAACACGTGTACCTACGCGTGTCTCCAATGAAGGGCGTGCACCGGTTCGGTGTGAAGGGAAAACTCGCTCCCCGTTTCATTGGACCCTATGCTATCGCCGAGAAGTGTGGACCAGCAGCATATAGATTGGAGCTACCGGCATCTCTTGCTGGTGTCCATGATGTTTTCCATGTTTCGCAACTGCGGAAATGTTTGAAGCATACAGCTGCTGTTCCTACCGAAGACATCGGCGAGTTGAAACCGGATTTAACATATGATGAGTATCCGGTGGAAATCCTTGATGAGAAAGCCCGAACAACGCGTAGCAGAACGTTGTGGTTCTACAAGATCCTCTGGAGTAACCACACCGTGGAAGAAGCGACGTGGGAGAGCGAGGAATTCCTTCGTTCAATTACCCGGAGTTCATGGCTTCTCAACACGAGTAAGTCCCTACTACATCGCTATCTCTTCTTTTGTAATCTCGGGACGAGATTCTTTTAAGGGGGGAGGAATGTAAGGGCCTCAGTTTTGGCACACATTTGAAGTGTTCATCACCACAACACACCAATTTTCACTCCATTCAGAGTTGATCTTGACATGAGCTAAGTGGGACGAATTCAAACTTTATTTGAATTCAAAACTGAACTTGTGCTGAAATTCACTCAAACCCAACCCAATTTGAATTCTATTCAATTCAAATGGCTCAGGGGTGAACAATTTGAATCACCAGGGGTATTATGGGGCTCACTGTTTGCAACAGTGATTAGGAGTAAATTCCAGAGGTTAAAACCCCGGGTGGGGCCCACAGGTCATAGAGGGGAGAAGGAGAAACTTGCATCCAAAGTCAGAGTCTCGGTGGGAAATTCCACCGAGCAGCTGTCGGCTGTGCCACCGAGCAGCTACCGGCGCCACCAGCTGCTTCCCTCTCCGTGCGCTGGCACCCAGGACGGCTGGCTCGCGCCCCCACACGACCGGCACCGCCTCAGCCGAGCAGGAGTCGGCCGGCTTTATCTTCTCGCGGGCAAACCCGAGCAGCGGCATTGTTTCTCGCCGCAGCTCTCTGCTCAATCGCGAAAACCAGCAAAACCATCTCCTCCTTCGTCCCTGAGCTGCTAGACAGCCACCTGAGCTCGCACTTCACCTCCCCAACGCCAGAAGCCCCGAGCTCCGACCTCCTTTGCCCAAAGACGATCGCCACCGCGGCGACTTAGCCTCAGCCGAGAGTCAGGCGCCCGTGGGCAGCATTCCACAGGCGTTTTCACGGTCCAACGAGAGAGGCAACAGGGCGCGCGACCACCGTGCGGCTCTCCTCCAAGTTTGGAAGCCAACCGTGAAGAATCCGCAGAGAATTTCTAGTTTTTGCTCCGGCGACCGTAAACCAAGCTTCCGGTACGGTTTCCTTAAATTCTCGCTCTATGATCTTTCGGAGGTCATCAAATCTTGCACGTAGACGCTGGACTAGCCGGCGATCAAGTGTTTTTCTGCATCCGTAGCGTGAAACTGTCTAGGAGTGACGAATTTCGACTTGATCGAGGACGGTCATGGCGGGCACGATCGGTCACACGGTGCCGACCGACTTGCCGCCATCCCTGAACCCTTTTGATACCTTGTCGAACTTCCTAGAGGTACACTGATGCGGTAGGGCCGTTTGTTCGAGGTGTTGGCGGGTTTAGAAACCACGGTCGATGGTGTGGAACCTCAACCGAGGCAGCGGCACGTCGCCGAGCTATTTCCGGTCACCCCCAGCCCGACCTGACACCACCGACGTGTTCCTCGATGTCGACAACCCCCTGGCGGCGAGTTTCAGCCCCTGGGAGGTCCGGCAGCGGCGAGCCGGTGAGCCCCGGGCCTGCTCCGGTGAGGTCGGCGGCGCGGGCGTGAGAGAACGGCGGGAGGAAGACGAAGCCGGCTGGCCCACGTGTCAGCGGCTGAAGAATTTAAACCGGGATCGGGTGTGGCCGGGGATCGGCTGGGCTGGCGCGCAAAATACCCTGTGAGCTCCGGTGTGCCGGACACCTCCGCGCTCGACACGTGTGGTATCCCCCGTGTTCCGGAAACCTCTGCGCTCGACACGTGTCCCCGCGGGTCCCGAGAGTTTAAACTTTTCCCCCGATTTTTCAGAATTCTTCCAAACTTCAAATCCTCATAACGTTGGCTAGAGAGCTCCAAATCGGGTGAACCAAATTTTTTCGGATTCAGCTCTCTGAGCATTTTCCAGCAATACCAAATTCAGCTCATGGAAGTGAATAGTTTTTCAGAATTAAATCCCTAAAATTTAAACTGTTGGGAATTTTATCTGGAGGACTACTTTATGAAAAATTCTGAAATTTGGCTGAAAGGTTCTTTGGAAAATCCCTGAATCCCAGTAAAATTTTCAGACTCATCCAAGTTCATTTAGTTACCCTAATTGGGTGATTAAGGGAACTGCCCAGAGAAAATAGAAAAATGTACAGAAACATTTTTCAGATTTTCTCCAATCTTAATAAGGACATAACTTTATGTAGAGTTCTTCAAGTGACATGAAACCAACTCCATTAGAACCATCTTAAAGACTAGTTTCCAGAAAGTAAGGGTTGGAGCCATGAAAACCCCTGGAATTAGTTAGAGGCTCAAATATTGACCAAATGGGCTTTTATTTGTACAAGGTTCAAATGAACTTTGTTTCAAATGAAACATGGTCAAGACTCTGGTTAGGATCCTACCAAGCCATCATAAAAAATTCAGCACCAAAGGGGAGGGTTAGCTAGAGTTATTAGTAAATAAGTATTCAAGTTTACACAGTGCATTTAAATTTATATGTAGTATTATATTCAACGTGTAGCCATTGAAGAAGAGACCCCGGAAGTGCTGGATTTCCTTCTTCCGGACGAAGAACTAACTACTGACCAGCAGCAACAAGGCAAGCCCCGGTTTGCATTAACCCTTTTATAAGTTTTCTTTCGTTTACATGAGTCATGTGAAGTATGATTGTGCATTAGGTGTAGGATGAATGGAACCCCACTTGCATAACCAAAGGTTCCTAAAAGAGGGAGGGTAGTGTCTAAGACCTCAAGTAGACTGGCTATGCTTAATGAGTCATAGGACTTCAGTACAAGTCGAGTAGTCGGAATCTACTCGCGAGATAGGCTTGGGACACACGGGTTCGGTTGAGTGATGTGAGATCATTTTAGTAATGAAAATGAGACTAGGCAGGGGCTAGGGCGCAGCAAGAGAGAGTCTTAGGTGCGCAGCCCTGTCCGTGTCGATTGAGGACCGATCCGTGTGCGGCCCATGCTGATCAAGTTTGAACGTACCGAAGGCATATCGGATATATGGGCCCCGATAAACCGATGTAGCCTAAACCTCCGGGCGTCGAGGCATAGCACACCGATTTATAGGTGTAGGTTGAGGGCAGCAAGGTGGAAATCTGCCAACGGGCATAGAGAGATGCTCTGTGTGGGGAACCTCCTGCTCGTTTCGGTGCGACCGGTTCGACGTTTGGGCTGTTGGGTGAAAGGTTGTCCCGTACGACATCGAGTGAGCGTGCTGTGCAGCTCCACGGGTGGGCGTACGTGACGTGCTCTTTGGGTTTCCCTGCAGGTGTATATCGAGTCGATTCGTCGTCCCTCACGGTGAAGAGTACCACTTGGTCACTGAGTCGTGACGTAGATTAATGGATGAAACATGTTGATTCACTATTGCTGGTTGATATAATTGTATTGCTACATGTGTGCCACCAAATACCGCTTACTAAATTTCAGATTTCCTGAACTGTTAACTTGTTGCTAAAAGATAAACTAAGAATGAACTTGTAGGTGTGTCCTTTTGCTGAAATGTTACTATCCTATGTCCATTGTACACCTCATGTAGAGTTTCATGCTTAGGTGAGTCGGTTAAGCCTTGCTGAGCCTTCGTGCTCACGGTTGCTGCTTAAGTTTTTTTCAGGTGAGGAGCCACCCACGGACTTGGGGTACGAGTCCACCGGCGAGGGTTACCCTTCGTCGGGGACCACGGCTGAGTGGGAGCCGTACACGCTGCGCTGAGCTGAGACGTGCAGCTAGTGTGGGTTGCCCTAGGGCTGGGCAACCGACTTTTGCTAGATAGGCGGGCGTGAATTGTACAAAAGAAACTTCCGCTGTGTAATAAAGACCCTAGTTTGTAACTGAGAAGTGTACTACTTTGTACATTCAGTTTGTTTTTCCCATGTAATATAATATGTTCTTATGACGTGTGCTGTCGGGTGTCACATCGCGCGGCACCACCCTCTGCGATCCTGGATGAGCGGATTCCGGTCCGCCACAATTCTTTTGATAATTCTCTCTGTTCCTTATTTTTCATTAACATGTTTCCTCTTATCATGAACATATCGCGCGGCACCACCCTCTGCGATCCTGGATGAGCGGATTCCGGTCCGCCACAATTCTTTTGATAATTCTCTCTGTTCCTTATTTTTCATTAACATGTTTTCTCTTATCATGAACATATGCTGACACCCGAGGCGAGGGTGTCACAAGTCTACCCCCCTTAAATTGAATCTCGCCCTCGAGATTCGTTAGTAGGAAATAGATGGGGGAATTCTGCCTTAATATCTTCTTCACGCTCCCACGTGGCTTCAGCTTCAGTGTGATGGCCCCATTGTACCTTGCACCATCGAATCACCTTGTTTCGGGTGACCCTTTCCTTTACATCCAAGATTCGGACAGGGTGTTCTGCGTAAGTCAGGTCCTCTTGAAGTTCAAGTTCTCCCATTGCCACTTGTTCCTCTGGTACTCTCAAGCACTTCTTGAGCTGGGATACATGAAACACGTCATGTACGTCGGAGAGGTGGTTT
This sequence comes from Neostapfia colusana, assembly GCA_030760725.1. Taxonomy (NCBI): domain Eukaryota; kingdom Viridiplantae; phylum Streptophyta; class Magnoliopsida; order Poales; family Poaceae; genus Neostapfia; species Neostapfia colusana. The sequence goes on along the minus strand of JASWHV010000018.1, from coordinate 17,401,252 downwards.
GGGAGCTCTAGTTGATAGGCTACTTCTCCTCGCTTGTTCAAAATCTTAAATGGTCCGATGTAGCGAGGTGCTAGCTTGCCTTTGATGTTGAAACGTCGTTGGCCTCGGATAGGCGATACCTTAAGGTATACGAAGTCTCCCATTTCAAAGGTCAACTTCCTACGCCTATTGTCCGCATAGCCTTTCTGTCGTGACTGGGCAGCCTTTAAGTTCTCCCGTATCGTTTGGACTTGCTTTTCAGCTTCTTGCAGTACTTCGGGTCCAAACACCTGGTTCTCTCCAGTCTCGTTCCAGAATAGTGACGTTCTACACCGTCTTCCATATAAGGCTTCGAAAGGCGACATCTTCAAGCTAGCTTGATAGCTGTTGTTATAGGAGAATTCGGCATACGGTAAACTCCTATCCCAACTATGCCCACATTTCAAGGTGCAAGCTCTCAACATGTCCTCCAAAATTTGGTTCGTCCTTTCGGTTTGTCCATCTGTTTGTGAGTGATAGGCGGAGCTAAAATCCAGTCGTGTACCCATGGCTTCTTGCAGCTTCCTCCAGAATCTAGAGGTAAACTGAGAACCTCGATCTGAAACTATCCTCTTCGGAACTCCGTGACGGCACACGATCTGCTCCATGTACAACTCTGCCAATTGTGCAACGTTGTAACTGGTCTTTACCGGAAGAAAATGGGCGGTTTTCGTCAATCGGTCCACGATAACCCAGATGGAGTCATAACCCGACTGAGTACGTGGTAATCCGACGATGAAGTCCATACTGATATCCTCCCACTTCCATTCGGGTATCTTCAAAGGTTGCAACAACCCAGCGGGTTTTTGATGTTCGGCCTTTACCCGTTGGCATGTGTCGCATAGGGCAACGTATTCGGCTATATCCCTCTTCATACCATCCCACCAATAGCAGGTTTTCAAATCCTTGTACATTTTGGTGCTCCCTGGATGTATGGAATAAGGTGAATCATGTGCCTCCTTCAATATCATATCGCGAAGGTGTCTTATGTTTGGCACACAAATCCTTTTTCCTAGCCAAAGCGTACCCTTTTCATCCTCCTTGAAATCCTTTTCTATCCCTTGTTGGATTCTTCCCTTGATCTCCTTGATTTCCTTGTCCGTTGCTTGGCCCTCTCTTATTTCTTGCTCCAATGGGGAGTGGATCTCCATTATCTCCACGTTATTCAAGAATCCGAGGTGTAACCGTTCGAACTCCTTCTGTAGTTCGGGTGGTAGCTCCCGAACCGTGAGTTGGTGACAGGCTCCCTTTCTGCTCAATGCGTCCGCTACTACATTGTCCTTCCCGGGGTGGTAGTTGATTCCCACATCATAATCCTTGATGAGTTCTAACCATCGACGTTGCCTCAAATTCAAGTCCGTTTGTCTGAATATGTACTTGAGGCTTTTATGATCCGTATAGATCTCACACCGATGACCAAGGATATAATGTCTCCAAATCTTCAATGCATGCACCACTGCTGCTAACTCCAAGTCATGCGTAGGATAGTTAAGCTCGTGCTTCTTTAATTGTCGTGAGACATAGGCTACCACTTGTCCTTCCTGCATGAGCACACATCCGAGCCCTTGTCTGGATGCGTCACAATATATGTCAAAGCTCTTGCTTACGTCTGGCCATACCAGAACTGGTGCTGTGGTTAGCCTTTTCTTGAGTTCCTCAAAACTTTCTTGGCAGGCTTGTGTCCATTGGAAGACTTTTCCCTTCATTAGCAACTCCGTCATAGGTTTTGCTATCTTAGAGAAGTCTTCAATGAAGCGCCGATAGTATCCTGCCATCCCAAGGAAACTCCGAATATCCCTCACGCTCTTCGGTTGGTCCCACTTTAGAACATCTCTCACCTTTCCAGGATCAACTGATACCCCTTCCTTGGAGATAATGTGGCCTAGGAAGGATATTTCCTTTAGCCAAATTGACACTTGTTGAGCTTGGCATACAATTGATGCTCACGCAACTTCTGCAAGGTCAATCTCAGATGTCCTTAATGCTCCTCCTCACTTTTTGAATACACCATAATGTCATCGATGAAAACTATGACGAACTTGTCCAAGTATTCCATGAAAACCTTGTTCATAAGGTACATGAAGTATGCGGGTGCATTCGTCAATCCAAAAGACATAACGGTATATTCATATGAACCATACCGTGTCCGAAAGGCTGTCCTAGGTATATCGGAGGGTTTAATCTTCAGCTGGAAGTATCCCGACCGAAGATCAATCTTGGAGAACACTCGGGCTCCTTTCATTTGGTCGAACAGGTCCTCTATACGGGGCAGAGGGTATTTGTTCTTGATTGTTACCTCGTTGAGAGACCTATAGTCCACGCACATCCTTTGGGTCCCATCCTTCTTTTCCACGAAGAGTACCGGAGCTCCCCATGGTGACAAGCTTGGACGGATAAAATCCTTCTCCAACTGTTCTTGAATTTGCTTCTTGAGTTCAACTAACTCGTTGACGGGCATCCTATATGGTCTCTTAGCTATAGGTGCAGTTCCGGGTACCAAATCTATGGCAAACTCGATGTCCCAGTCAGGTGGCATTCCCGGAAGCTCTTCCGGGAACACATCCGAAAATTCCTGAACCACTGGAATGCTGTCCAATGTTGTTCCTTTGATATGGTTCAAATCTGCCCGTTCGGTTGCTTGCTGGGCTGACTCAAACTCGACACGGATACCGTGTTCGTTTGTCAACTGCACGCTTCTCTCAGCACATTGGATTACTCCATTGTGCTTGCTTAACCAATCCATTACGAGTATGATGTCAATCCCGTGGGAGTCCAAAACAATAAGGTTGGCAAGGAAGTCTACCAACCTTATTTTAAGGCTTACTTTAGGGCATACTACCTTAGTCCTCATTTCTCCTCCGGGAGAATTAACTAACATAGCACATTCTATGTGGGATACGGGTAGATGATGTTTGGCAACATATTTGGATGATATAAAGGAATGTGATGCTCCGGAGTCAAATAAAATGGTGGCTGGGTTGGAGTTGGCAAGGAACATACCAATGGCGACGTCCTCAGCCTGTTGTGCTTCCGTTCCCTTGGTTGTCCCCTCCGTTTGGTCGCTGGTTCTGCTTGGGCACGTTAGCTTGCTGTCCAGGGCCTCTCCTCGGGCACTGGTTAGCAAAGTGGCCTACTTCCCCGCATGCAAAGCATGCCCTGTTGCCTACGGCAGAAGGTACGTTGGGGCAGGGGTTTTGAACAGGAGCGCCATTGTTAGGCCGGGGCGCAGAAGGCATGGGCACACGAGGTGCCGGTGCAACGAATCGTTGCTGTGGTGGCTGACCAGGGCGGTACGTAGGAGTGGTCGATCCATACTGCAGTGCAGGGGCATGTACCTAGGTCGTACGTTGCTCCCTTGGGGCTGGTATGGCATCTTCCTCTTGCACTCTCACTCGATCTCCCGGATCTTGTTTTCAACCACAATAGCCTTATCAACCAGCTTCTGGAAGCTTATGTAGTCATTGTTGAGGAGCTGAACTTGGATCTCATTGTTCAACCCTCTCATGAACAGGTACTGCTTCTTCTGATCTGAGTTGACATCTTCGGTAGCATACTGGGACAGTTGTATGAACTTGTTGAGATATTCATTCACACTTTTCTGTCCTTGGCGGAGTCCTTCAAACTCCTGCCTCTTGAGCATCATTACCCCAGCAGGGATGTAGTGAGAGCGGAAACTTTCCTTGAACTCAGTCCAAGTGATTGTCTCCGGGTTGGCATGAGCGTTGCTCAAGGCATCCCACCAGTCAGCAGCGGCTCCCGTAAGTTGGTGCGATGCAAAGAGAACCTTCTCTCGGTCGTTGCACTGAACAATGGCGAGCTTCTTCTCCATGGATTTCAACCAATCATCGGCCTCCATTGGATCGCTTGCTTGAGCAAAGGTGGGTGGTCGAGTCCTCATGAATTCTCCCAACCTGTTATGAGCCGGCGGTGGTGGTGGCGGTGGTGCCGGAACGGGGTTTTGGTTGGCCTGCAACTGAACCAAAGTTTGGATCATGGCTTGCATAAGCTGGTTTTGCATGGCCATCAACCTTTCCAGATGGTTTTACCAGCTCCGGGGTTAGCAGGAACCTCCTCGTGGTCATCTTCCTGGACGTTCCTTCGGCTGGCGTTTCCTCTCACCATCTATGAGAGATAACGAAATAGAATAGAAGGTTAGAAGGTTCGGTAGGTTTCTTCAATTATATGCATCAAGGTGAGTTGGACTATATATATTAGCCCTTATGAGGATGTGGTCAAGTGCCGAAGCATTTCACACCTCTTTCTTCTTACGTATGGACAACGTTTTTGAGACGTCCCACAACTCACACTAAGCACATATTTACAAATAATCATCACAAGGGCCCACACAACTCCTATTCAAGGATGGTTTCATATGTCAAGGTGGTTTTAGAGGCCAATCTAAGCTATTCACCCTAGGCGCTTGTAACTCCTACTTAGGGGTTAACCCGTAGCTCTATTATCTATCTACGGTTTTCTATCTAGGCGTGTAACCTACTGTCAACCCGTGTCTCTGATACCAATCTGTGACGCCCTCAATTCTGTGGGAAAACCACGGAACCGAGAACTAATGCATATGTGTGCCCAGGATCTTCATCACACATACACATACATTCCACAAACTGAATTCAGATTATATATTACCACGAATAACAGAGTTTATTACAAAACCTCATGAGTCTTGAACTCATGCTCACAGCGGAAGTCTTATTTCTATGCAGCGGAAGTCTTTATTTTAATGCGGAAGCAAAAACTAATGCGGAAGCAAAACTAAGCAGAAGTGGCTCCATCTCTACTCCCTCCACAGGCAAGGTTGAGAATAGATCACACGCCATAATGCTCCACTTGGTCTTCATAGTAGCCTTCTCTTGCTGTTGATGATGAAATAATAATGCAAGTTTGAGTACAATGATGTACTCAGCAAGTGCGGGAAAACACATGATATGCAGCTCATAAACAAGGTAGGTATAAAAAGGCTTATTTGCAGAAAAGCAGATTTATAAAACCATGATAAAACAGCAACTTATCTTTAGATGAATGTAATCCCAGCACGTATTAAATTACTAACATACCTCCGTCACTTTCCAGGTTCCACCCGAACATTAACTAACCTCATTCCTACTCACGAATACCTCCTCGCATTCGCTACCGTCTCACGAATACCTCTCCGTATTCGCTATCATCTCAAAACAACTTCGTCTCACACCGAGACCAAACTCGTTGCCATGACTCAACAGTCATGCAACCATCATATCACCCGGACTCAACAGTCCCAACAACCAAACCAATAACCATAACCAAGAACCTTCCCAACAACCATCTCAATAACCATCCCAACTAATCATGGCAGTTTAGCCAGGTGCTCGTGACTGTAAGCTCGGCTATCATGATAGTTTTAATAACTCTGCAGAGTTTGCACCTCTTTACCAACAAGTTTGTGATTTCGTCACCCGTCGGCGACTACAGAACCTCCATTATACCAGTACACAACCGTCGGTGTATGGTCAAGAGATCACAAAATAGCCTTTACAAAGGGGTTACTAGATGTATGGACTCACTAAGGTTTCACCGGCAGGCTAGAATCTCCAATTCTCCCACCCACGGGCCCCCTCTTGTGCCATGCAGTTCCCAGGGCAGTCCTCAATCGACTCCCATTCCCCGCGCCTTCCACAGTCCATAACACTCTAGCAACTTACCTAATTACTCAGCTAAGCCGCACCCATACTTGGCCTTGTGGTGGCACTGTTATCCTGGCATGTGCATGCATGAACCGGTCCTTAGATCTACGGCAAGCAAAACCACCATCTCATGCTACCTCATTCACAAACCCATGCTTGCCTAGATCTCCCTCCGATCCATATTCATTAACCTCATCAGTTACTTATTATCAGTACGAGTGCAGTTAGCTAGACACATCTATCTCACTTCCCAATCCTGTAGACTCAGCGAAGCATAAAGCAAAAACCATACCCGACTTATAAACTTCCCAGGCGACAAGGGTGGTTTAATCAAAACTAGTAAACTCCTATAAAAGGGCTTCCCATCATGCTTGACTCAGCACACACACCTTTTTGCAAAACAAAACCGTTTTACCCAAAACATAGGATCAATATGGTCAAAGAGCACTTGCCTTGTTCTTGCGGTTCCGGTTGTTCTTGATTCTCAAAACCTTGTTGCTGCAGCTCGTCGTAGACAGCTCCCTGGACCTGTCCTGTTATGTAGGATTCACGCGCATACAAGATTCACAGCAATCAATATCATGCGCAAACCTTAAACTAGATGCGATGATGCACATGCATGCTATCTCATGATTAGTTTTATTAGATTGGTGTGCTCTTGCATGGCTTGCATGGGAAGAGGTGTTCGGATCAAAGGTGGACGTGGCGATGATCTTATCTTAGATCAACTGATCATCAGGTAATCTGCCCACGAGAAGGCTTCTGTTCGAAAGGGATTGAAGAACAGATGCAAAGAGATGAACACAGGGGTATTGAAGTCCTACCTCGCGTTCTCCTTGACTTCGAGGTCCTCCTCAGACCGCTCAGTTCTTCTCCAATGATCTCCCTTGTTGCGCTTCAGCGATGTTTTGCTCGGCGAGTTAGGGCTAGGGCTCTAAGTCGTCGGCTCAGGAGTCGAAAGAGAAGTTTGTGGTTTCGGCCAGAGATTTTGGGTTCCATTTATAATCGGGAAGAGAAGAGTCCTAATCTGATTGTATCCTGAATAAGAGTCTTATTCATATCTTTGTTGGATCCTAACATCTTATCTTTAGTAACATCGTGGAATTTGGATCAGTTTCTTTTGCGTACCGATATCTTTACGCGTGAAAACCGCTCCAAAACTCGTTACCTTCGCGGTGGTGAGCTCCGAAGGCTCCACGTGTCCTCCGGGGCCTGGTGTCTCCTTTCCTGCAGAGACGAGCTCCGGTTGTGCCGCATGTCAAATGAGCGAGACCTCCCTCTTCTTCGGAGGTGAGCTCCGCGCACGCCACGTGTTGGCACCGGTCTTCCCTCTCTTCATTCCTCATGAACATGCCCCGAGGTCGACACGTGTCTAGCAACGAAAGACCTCCCGGAGATAAGCTCCGGTGGCGACACGTGTTCGATAGATCTGGACTTCTCTGAGATGAGCTCCGAGATCGACATGTATCCCGCGCGACTGGTCCTCTAATTTCCGCGAGGCCTAGCTCCGAGGATGACACGTGTCTTGCGGAAATGCCTTTGCTTCTTCTGCAGAGGCTAGCTCCGTGGGCAACACGTGTCCCACAGGGTCGGACCTCTCTTTAATTGCGGAGGTGAGCCCCGAGCCTGCCACGTAGTCAGTTTAGCGGCGGACCTCTCCCAACTTCTCGGGGACGAGCTCCGAACACGCCGCGTGGCCTGCTGGTCGCAGAAGTTGTCTTCGACGCTCTCTGAGGGCTTTCATTGGCTATTCTTTTGATAATTCTCTCTGTTCCTTATTTTTCATTAACATGTTTCCTCTTATCATGAACATATGCTGACACCCGAGGCGAGGGTGTCACAGTACGACATCGAGTGAGCGTGCTGTGCAGCTCCACGGATGGGCGTACATGACGTGCTCTTTGGGTTTCCCTGCAGGTGTATATTGAGTCGATTCACCGTCCCTCGCGGTGAAGAGTACCACTTGGTCACTGAGTCGTGACGTAGACTAATGTATGAAATATGGTGATTCAATACTGCTGATATGATATAACATTGTATTGCTACATGTTTGCCACCAAATATTGCTTACTAAATTTCAGCTTCCTGAACTGTTAACTTGTTGCTAAAAGTTGAATTAAGGATGAACATGTAGGCGAGTCCATTTGTTGCAATATGACTATCCTATCTCATTGCACACCTCATGTAGAGTTTCATGTTTAGGTGAGTCGGTTAAGCCTTGCTGAGCCTTCGTGCTAACGGTTGCTGCTTAAGTGTTTTTCAGGTGAGGAGCCACCCACGGACACAGAGTACGAGTCCACCGGCGAGGGTTACCCTCCGTCGGGGACCACGGCTGAGTGGGAGCCGTACACGCCGCGCTGAGCTGAGACGTGCAGCTAGTGTGGGTTGCCCTAGGGCTGGGCAACCGACTTTTGCTAGATAGGCGGCCGTGAGTTGTACAAAAGAAACTTCCGCTGTGTAATAAAGACCCTAGTTTGTAACTGAGAAGTGTACTACTTTGTACATTCAGTTTGTTTTCCCATGTAATATAATGTGTTCTTATGACGTGTGTTGTCGGGTGTCGCATCGCGTGGCACCACCCTCTGCGATCCTGGACGAGCGGATTCCGGTCCGCCACAGCCTGGTATCAGAGCCGCATTGGGGATAGCACAGTACTTAAGGACCGTATTATGGGAAAACTTAGGTTTACGGTGAGGATTCGGTAGTTGCCCAAGAAGGACTATATTAGCATAGTTATTTAAAGTGGCAAAGACTAACCTATGTGTTATAATTCTGAATTTCAATTATTGTAACGACGCACCTACGCTCTGGTAAGTTTGGTAAGGAACGCCACCGAAAGCGGTTCAATTTCGGTTAGCTCCCCCTGACGAGGAATGTGGTTCAGGGATAAGTCTCACAGCTTGGTGTGAGACGTCAATATGAAACTCTTGGACTCTTCATGTTCCTGAGTTCATATGAAACGCTGATCCCTAGCATGCATTAGGCAAGTAAGCGGAGACCCCATCGCGTGGTCAGTAATGCGAGAGTGTGTTCGTCTGGAAGTAGCCCAGGAGGACATACGCAGCGCTTGCCATCGGCGTGCCCTGCCGGGCAGTAGGTGCTATCTGTTGGGTTGATAACATTCCCAACCGTGACGACCCGTTCATGACCTACTCGGGTTCCCCATCGTGTGGTGTTGAAACACGATCACGTACCTTGAGATGTGACCTAACTCAAGGACAGCCGTATGACAATGATACGGGCGTTTGTATTTACCTTTAAATATGATTATGCCTGAAATGAAACCAACCATTGAGTGCACCATTATTGTGTGGTCTTCTGCAGGTACTAACCACGTATGTATCCGTGTAGTAAACGTGTGCGAGACACCGTTTAGTGCCACATTTTAGACGTATATGCCGGTATAATCCGGTTAGGATTTTATTTTGTGAGGAACGTAGTACCGAGATATTGTAGGCATATGCATGAGAATAATGATAAAAAAGAATTAAAATCTATAGGTTCAACATTTAAGACCCTGGTTGGGTATAAGAATGGGATAGTGGAGCAGTATAGCCAAAAGTATGAAAAACAGAGTGCTCTGTTTTGGACTGCAAGTTTGCTGATCTTCAACAGGGCATAACTCACAGGTATTTTATCCCAGGGAGGTGTGCTATATAGTTCTGGAAAGGTATTTAAGTACTCTACAACTTTGTTGTAGACTTCCAGAGCTGAAACTCACCTTAAGATGGCTTAAATCCCAGAGGGATGTAAACTGTCAAGAACCAGGACAGAGTTAAACACTCTCGGGACTGTTCTGTTTTTTTTTTCAATGATAACTCCCAGTAGCAAAATAAAAAATTTTCATATGATACCTTCTTAGAAAGAGTAGAAGATGTGTGACATCTTTGCAATTCAAAGTTTCTGAAATTTCAGCCCAGATTTCAGTGGAAACCAGGGTTGAAAACAGCCACTTCCAAGGGAGGTGCTGTTAAAATTCTTCCAGAAATTCTGTGGACTTTGAATTAGCATAACCTTTTAACCAAAGCTGATTTGGGGGCAAATAAATACTCGTTGGAAAGATACAGAAGTTAACTTTAACTTTGGTATTCAACTTGAGTCATGAAAATGCCCAGAACCAGATCAAAACTTGGAATAGGTAGAAACTAGTCATTCTGACAGAAGAATGACAGTTGAACTCATTGGAGAGGGTGCTGTACCCCAAGGGTGGTTTACGTGATGACAAAGCGATAGTAATATCTCGTAGTGACCAAACCTAGTTATGGTGAGCTTCCAAAGATGAGGTTCATCAAGTTGGATTTAACTAGCTTGTGTTTGGTCTGGTAATGGTGTAGCTTGTGCAAAGTTATTACATTATCTACCTACGAGATGTATCGCATGTTTTATTGTCATTATGTTTTTACACCTATTGTTATTGGACTGCATGCAATCTGTTGCGGGATTGATGTTATTGTCGTATGGTTGCAGATGGTTCGCACTAGGACCACGCACGAGGTTGGTGGCTCTAGCCAAGGGGGAGGCGATGACTCCCAGCCACCGGCCTACGACAGCACCCAGCAGCAGCAGCCACCACCGCCGCCTCCGCTTACTCTAGCGGATGTGATCGAGGCACTGGTGGGAGGTCGTGAGGAGCAGACCGACCTGCTCCGCACGATCGTGCAGAATACGTCCCAGGCGGGGGGACGTCAAGACAGAGGGCCTCGTGAGCCCCGTGAAGTGTCGTACTCGGATTTCATGAGTACAAACCCTCCAGTGTTCACCGAAGCCGAAGAACCACTGGAGGCGGATAACTGGCTGCGGACTATCGAGTCCAAGTTCGGGCTGCTCCAATGTACGGAGCGGCAGAAGACTCTGTTCGCAGTGCAGCAACTCCACGGTGCCGCTGGTGCGTGGTGGGCGAATTATGTCGCCTCATGTCCAGCTGGCCATGCCGTGGAATGGCAAGAGTTCCGGGAGGCGTTCCGCGCCTATCACATTCCTCCCGGGATCATGAAGAGGAAGTTCCAAGAATTTTTGGAACTGAAGCAGGGCGGGAGGAGTGCCCACGACTACTCCCGTGCATTCAACCATCTGGCGCAACATGTGTCAGACTACATCTCCACTGAGGAGAAAAAGCGGGAACATTTCTATCGGGGGTTACACCCCGAAATGAAGACCCATCTCATTCAGTGGAATCGCGGCACATTCAACGACCTAGTCAATGCCGCGATCAAGCAAGAGGACGCTCAGCGGGAGTTGGCAGCTGAGCAGAGGAAGCGCAGCGCTCCACCTAGCAGCGGTGGTGGCGCGCCTCAGAAGTACCGTATGGTATATCGGACACCATCCGGGCAGCAGTGGCGACCACCGGCGCGGCCTCAACAGTTCGGGGGACGTCCTTTTCAGGCACCTCCGTTCCGTCCGCCGATGCCACCACCAAGACAGCAGCAGCAGACGGTACCCCGGGCGTTTCCACCGCCACAACGCGCCCCGGGATTCCGTCCACCGATCAGCGGGGGACCGCCCCGTTTCACCTGCTTCACGTGTGGCCAGGCGGGCCACTTCGCGAAGGACTATCCCCAGGGGCAGCAGAGCAGCGGGCAAGCCCAGTTCCAGGGCGGTGCTCGAGGCCGACCTCCGGTGAAGAAGGTTGGTCAGCGGACTGGGGGTGTCCGCAACCTCGACAATGAGGACGCCCCAGAGGGAGACAACGTGCTGGCGGGTACGTTTACTCTCAACCATCAAGCCATCGTCAGATTGTTTGATTCTGGTGCAACCCACAGCTTTATAAGTGCATCCTATGTGGCTAAGCATCAAATGCAAGTCTTCCCAACTGACTGCACTTATATGATCTGCTCACCGGGAGGGAAGATTTCAGCTAATATGATGATTCCAAAGGCACCTCTGTGCTTAGGTGGGAAACTATATCCCACCACCTTGATAATCCTTATGGGACAAAAGATTGATGCAATCTTAGGGATGTCATGGCTACAATAGCATGGCGCTGTCCTAGAGACTCGGACACGGACGGTTCACTTAAATTCTCCATTCCACCGTCCGCATTCCATGGTGTTAGACACGCCAGTCCGGGAGGTTTTAGCAATTAATAACGCTGAAGCTCTCAAGTTAGAAGACATCGCCGTAGTCCGGGAGTACCCCGACGTGTTCCCGGATGATCTTCCGGGCATGCCACCTGAGCGGGATGTCGAGTTCAAGATCGAGCTCGCACCCGGGACTACGCCCATATCACGGAGACCATACAAGATGGCTCCAAATGAGATGGCGGAACTGAAAGAACAGCTCAATGATCTGTTGAGCAAGGGTTTCATTAGGCCGAGTTCCTCGCCTTGGGGATGCTCGGCGCTGTTCGTGAAGAAAAAGGATGAAACCATGAGGCTGTGTATGGACACCGGCCGCTCAACGCCGTCACCATCAAGAATAAGTATCCACTCCCCCGCATCGACATATTGTTTGATCAACTTGTGGGTGCAAGTGTATTCTCCAAGATGGACCTTCGCTCTGGATATCACCAGGTTAAAATCCGGGCGGAGGATATTCCGAAGACGGCCTTCTCGACGAGATATGGACTTTATGAATATCTCGTCATGTCTTTTGGTCTCACAAACGCTCCAGCCCATTTCATGTAACTCATGAACTCGGTGTTCATGCCGGAGCTGGACAAGTTCGTGGTAGTGTTCATCGACGATATCCTGTTTTACTCCAAGACAGAAGCCGGACATGCCGAACACTTGCGGATCGTTCTTCAACAATTGCGAGACCACAAGCTCTACGCCAAGTTCAGTAAATGTGAGTTTTGGATCAGCCAAGTGCCATTCTTGGGACATATCATCTCAGCAGAAGGCATTGCGGTTGACCCAAGCAAAATAGAGCAAGTGCGGAAATGGAAAGCGCCCACTTCAGTTCATGAAGTCAGAAGCTTCCTCGGGTTAGCGGGATACTATCAGAGATTTATTCCAAGTTTCTCCAAGCTCGCTAAGCCGATGACAGAATTGCTGAAGAAAGGTATGAAATATGTTTGGAACACAGCGTGTGAAGGAGCATTCCAAACATTGGTGAAGCATCTCACCACAGCCCCGGTCTTAACTCAACCGGATACAACAAAGCCCTTCGACGTGTATTGTGACGCGTCCGGTATTGGGCTTGGCTGCGTGTTGATGCAGGAAGGACGTGTCGTCGCTTATGGCTCACGCCAACTTCGGAACCATGAGCAGCATTATCCCACTCATGATCTTGAGCTTGCTGCAGTGGTTTTGGCGCTGAAAATGTGGAGGCACTATCTCCTGGGGAATCTGGTGCATCTCTACACCGATCACAAGAGCTTAAAATACATTTTCACCCAGAAGGAGCTGAATATGAGGCAAAGGAGGTGGTTAAAATTAATCAAGCACTATGAAATTGAGATCCACTACCACCCCGGCAAGGCGAATGTGGTTGCCGACGCGCTGAGTCGGAAGTCACATGTCCATCACCTCACCATTACACCGGTGGAGGAGGAAGAGCCAAGTTTATACTTGGTTCCTTATGGATCGCTGTACAACCTTGCCCTCATCCCTACTATTAGGGAGGACATCATTGCAGCTCAGAAGACTGATAAAGGCATGGCACATCTCCGGAGACGGATAGACAACGGGGAGATAAAGTGTTTCCGGAAGGATGATGAGGGGACGCTATGGTTCAACGACCGCATAGTCGTACCCCGGGACATGGAACTGAGGAAGAAGATCCTTGACGAAGCCCACTTGTCTAAATACTCCATTCATCCGGGAAGCAACAAAATGTACCAAGATTTGAAAAAGAAATTTTGGTGGACACGGATGAAGCGGGAGGTAGCGAAGTACGTATCCGAGTGCGATACGTGTAGACGAGTGAAGGCTGATCACATGAGGAAATCAGGGCTGCTGCAACCCCTGAAAATTCCAGCATGGAAATGGGAAGATGTGAGCATGGATTTCATTGTGGGATTACCCTTAACATCCAACAAACATGATTCCATTTGGGTGATCGTTGACCGACTAACCAAGTCAGCTCACTTTATCCCCGTGCATACACATTTCCATGCCAACAGATATGCGGAGTTATATATCGCCAGGATCCTATGTTTGCATGGCGTACCCAAGACCATAGTCTCAGACCGAGGTGCATTGTTTGTATCTCGCTTTTGGGAGCAATTGCATGCTGCTTTGGGTACTAAACTGATTAGAAGCTCCGCCTACCACCCTCAGACATATGGCCAGACAGAGAGGGTGAATCAAGTTTTGGAAGACATGTTGAGAGCATTCGGGGTTGATGTGGTGAACGACGCCGAAGAGCGTGTTCGAACGATTCAAGCTAACTTGAAGGCCGCTCAATCCCGGCAGAAGAGCTACGGTGATAAGAGGCGTAGACCGTTGCACTTTGACGTTGGGAACACGTGTACCTCCGCGTGTCTCCAATGAAAGGCGTGCACCGGTTCGGTGTGAAGGGGAAGCTCGCTCCCCGTTTTATTGGACCCTATGCCGTCACCGAGAAGTGTGGACCAGCGGCGTATCGATTGGAGTTACCGGCATCCCTTGCTGGTGTCCATGATGTTTTCCATGTTTCGCAACTGCGAAAATGTTTGAAGCATACGGCTGCTGTTCCTACCGAAGACATCGGCGAGCTGAAACCGGATTTAATGTATGATGAGTATCCGGTGGAAATTCTTGATGAGAAAGCCAGAACCACGCGTAGCAGAACGTTGTGGTTCTACAAAATACTCTGGAGCAACCACACCGCCGAAGAAGCGACGTGGGAGAGCGAGGAACTCCTTCGCTCAAATTACCCGGAGTTCATGGCATCTCAGCAAGGGTAAGTCCCGATTACATCGCCATCTCTTCTTTTATAATATCGGGACGAGATTCTTTTAAGGGGGGAGGGATGTAAAAGCCCAAGAAAAGGGACTTGCAAAAACTTTTCTTCACCTCACAACACCACAGTTTTTATTGTGGATATCTTAGGAAATATTGTGAAGAGCAAGTAACCTCCATCAAAAGAGTGATTAGAGGGGAAAGCCTTCACTTTCACAAAGTGGGATTTGTACACATGAACATGAGAGGTTGAGCTCACCCCTCGGGCTTAAAAAGTCTTGGGAGGGTTCAAGCCAAGTTTCATGCAAATCCAACACTTTTAGAGGCACTTTTGGAGGTATTTGAAAAAGAGGTCAATTTGAATGTAAATTCAAATTGCAGCAACTTTCATCACTCAAATTCAGAAGCTAGCTTCATATTCAAACTCAGCACATTTTTCTGAGCTAGCCCACCAAATTTCATCCCCATTGGAGTTCATCTTGTCGGGAGCCAAATTTGCAATAATTCAAAACTGAATTTGAAATTCAGTTTAAATATGAATCAAATTGGACCAACCAAATTTCAAATTGGAGGACTTAAATTTGAACCAAAACTTGGGGGCTAAGTCTCACATTAAATTGTGAGTAGCTGGTGGGATAATTAGCAAAAACCAGAAAAGAAATTTGGAAAAAGAAGAGAAGGGGAGGCCCACATGTCAGCTGCACACACGAGTACTCAGTCGGTTGTTGCAGCCGGGTCTCGGCTTCGCGCGCAAGGCAGGGAGCGACGGCGAGCCACCGAGGCAGCAAACGGCCACCTCAAGGTGCCAAAACCGCGGCTCAAAGGCCAGCGCACAGCCCACGCCGCCTTTCCTCCTGTTTCCCAAAGAAGAACCCCACCCCACCCCCCCCCCCCCCGACCGAGCTTCCTCTCGGTTCCGCGCGAGCACAGAAACGCCGACCTCACTGATCGCCGGCGGTCCGGCCAGCACAGGCGCTCTCGTGCCCGGCGAGTAACTCAAGAAAGAACCGCCTCGAGGTACTGATCACAACCGTACCGACCTCGCTCTCTCTCTCGCACGATCGGCAAAGTATTTGAAGGATTAGCGCGTCAGGGTGTTTAGAACCAAACCGTGAGAAATCAAGAAATTCAGAGAAAGTAAGCCACCACTCCTTAGGCCGAGCTAAAGATATGATCTAGACTCGCCCACGCGTCTCTAGGATCAGAAATCATCGAGTTTCATCGAGTAGGGGCGATGTTCTTCGAGCTTTTCGCATCGGCGCCGATTTCCGGTCTAGGTCACCGGTGAGGTCGTAGTTGCAGCTGTTTCCACAGAGATCGGTGCCCATATCCGTGATCAGCGGGTGTCAGCGGAGCTCCCTGAGCAAACAGCATTGAAAAAGGTGTAGGGAACGCTGAGATCGACGTCGCCGGTGAGCTTCCGGCCGCTGTTGCGGTCAGGAGCCCTGTTCCGGCCGTTGTCAAGCTCCGGTGAGAGCACCAGCGTGTTCTCCGAGTCGAGTTAGGCACAGGCAGCGACAATCAGCAAGCTTCGAGGGCTGGAACCCCTCTCCAGCGAGAGCTCCGGCGAGCTCGGCGGCGGGGAGCCGCGGGAGCGCTAGGTGGAAGAAGCCTTGCGGGCCCCGCGTGTCAGTCGCTGCTGAGGGCGCTCGGGATTTGCTGCGGCACCGGGATTCCGTGTGGCTGCGCGAGTGATTCTGCGGGCTCCGTTGTGGGGTAGCTGAGAAGCTGACACGTAGCCGGGGGACCCCACCCACAGAGTTTAAATTTTATTCGAATTTCCAGTTTAGTTCAAACTTCAAATGAATAGAACATTGGCTAGGAAACTCTAAATTCGATGAACCAAATTTTGCTGAACTCAGAATTCTGAGTACTTTCCATCAATACCAAATTCAGCTCATGAAAGTGAATAGTTTTCCAGAATTAAATCCCTAAAATTTAAACTGTTGGGAAATTTATCTGGAGAACTACTTTATGAAAAATTATGAAATTTGACTGAGAGGTTCATTAGAAAATCCCTGATTCCCAGTAAAATTTTCAGACTCATCCAAGTTAATTTAGTTACCCTAATGGGGTGATTAAGAGAACTGCCCTGAGAAAATAGAAAAATGTACAGAAACATTTTTCAGATTTTCTCAAATTTTAAGTAGGGCATAACTTTCTGTAGAGTTCTTCAAATGACATGAAACCAACTCTATTAGAACCATCCTAAATTCTAGTTTCCATAAAGTAATGGTTGGAGCCATGAAAACCCGTGGAATTAGTTAGAGGCTCAAGTATTGACTAAAAGGGCTTCTATTTGTACAAGGTTCAAATGAACTTTGTTTCGAATGAAACTTGGTCAAGGCTCTGGTTAGGATCCTACCAAGCCACCACAAAAATTTCAGAACCAAAGGGGAGGGCTAGCTAGAGTTATTAGTAGTTAAGTATTCAAGTTTACACATTGCATTTAAATTTACATGTCGTATTTCATTAAACGTGTAGTCACTGAAGAAGAGACTCCGGAAGTGCTGGACTTCCTCCTTCCGGAAGAAGAGCTAACTACTAACCAGAAGCAACAAGGCAAGCCCCAGTTTGCATTAACCTTTTTATAAGTTTTACTTTGTTTACATGTGTCATATGAAGTATGATTGTGCATTAGGTATAGGATGGATGGAACCCCACTTGCATAACCAGAATTTTTCCCTAAGAGTGAGGGTAGTGTCTAAGACCTTGAGTAGACAGGCTATACTTAAATGTTTCATAGGACTTCGGTACAAGTCGAGTAGTTGGAATCTACTCGCGAGATAGGCTTGGGACACACGGGTTCGGTTGAGTGATGTGAGATCACTTTAGTAATGAAAATGAGACTAGACAGGGGCTAGGACGCAGCAAGAGGGAGTCTTGTGTGCACAGCACTGTCCGTGTCGATTGAGGACCGATCCGTGTGCGGCCCACGCTGATCAAGTTTGAACGTACCGAAGGCATATCGGATATATGGGCCCCGATAAACCGATGTAGCCTAAACCTCCGGGCGTCGAGGCATAGCACACCGATTTATAGGTGTAGGTTGAGGGCAGCAAGGTGGAAATCTGCCAACGGGCATAGAGAGATGCTCCGTGTGGTGAACCTCCTGCTCGTTTCGGTGCGACCGGTTCGACGTTTGGGCTGTTGGGTGAAAGGTTGTCCCGTACGACATCGAGTGAGTGTGCTGTGCAGCTCCACCGATGGGCGTACGTGACGTGCTCTTTGGGTTTCCCTGCAGGTGTATATCGAGTCGATTCGCCGTCCCTCGCGGTGAAGAGTACCACTTGGTCACTGAGTCGTGACGTAGACTAATGTATGAAATATGGTGATTCAATACTGCTGATATGATATAACATTGTATTGCTACATGTTTGCCACCAAATATTGCTTACTAAATTTCAGCTTCCTGAACTGTTAACTTGTTGCTAAAAGTTGAATTAAGGATGAACATGTAGGCGAGTCCATTTGTTGCAATATGACTATCCTATCTCATTGCACACTTCATGTAGAGTTTCATGTGTAGGTGAGTCGGTTAAGCCTTGCTGAGCCTTCGTGCTCACGGTTGCTGCTTAAGTGTTTTTCAGGTGAGGAGCCACCCACGGACTCGGAGTACGAGTCCACCGGCGAGGGTTACTCTCCGTCGGGGACCACGGCTGAGTGGGAGCCGTACACGCCGCGCTGAGCTGAGACGTGCAGCTAGTGTGGGTTGCCCTAGGGCTGGGCAACCGACTTTTGCTAGATAGGCGGGCGTGAGTTGTACAAAAGAAACTTCCGCTGTGTAATAAAGACCCTAGTTTGTAACTGAGAAGTGTACTACTTTGTACATTCAGTTTGTTTTCCCATGTAATATAATGTGTTCTTATAACGTGTGCTGTCGGGTGTCGCATCGCGCGGTACCATCCTCTGCGATCCTGGACGAGCGGATTCCGGTCCGCCACACAATGGAGCCATCACACCGAAGCCGAAGCCACATGGGAGCGTGAAGAAGACATCAAGACAGAATTTCCCCATCTGTTCTCTACTAACGAATCTCGAGGGCCAGATTCAATTTAAGGGGGGGTAGATTTGTGACACCCTCATCCCTGATTTCTGCATGTATTCATATTTCATGTAGAGAAACATTTTAAAAGAAGAGAGAACAGAGAAAATATTGAAAAGATAGCCAATAAGAGCCGAATCCAGTTCCGGAGAACGCCGAAGACAACTTCCGCGGCCCGCTGGCCACGTGGCGTGTCCGGAGCTCATCCCTGCGAAGTGGGGAGTGGTCCGCCGCTAAGCTGGCTATGTGGCAGGCTCGGGGCTCATCTCCGCAAAGGAGGAGAGGTCCGACCCTATGGGACACGTGTTGCCCCCGGAGCTAGTCATCATGGAAATCAGAGGACTGGTCGCACGGGATACGTGTCGATCCTGGAGCTCACCTCCGAAAGGTCCGGTTCTATGGAACACGTGTCGCCACCGGAGCTTATCTCCGGGAGGTCCGACACTATTGGACACGTGTCAACCTTGGAGCACGTCTCTGAGGAAAAGAAGGAAAGACCGGCACTAACACGTGGCATGCGCGGAGCCACCTCCGAGTAAGAGAGGAGGTCCCGACTGCCAGGATATGTGGCGCACACGGAGCTCACCTCCGAAGAAGAGGGAAGTCTTGCTCGTTTGACACGCTGCACAACCGGAGCCCGTCTCTGCGGAAAGGAAGAGACCAGGCCCGGTGGACACGTGGAGCTTCCGGAGCTCATCACCACGAAGGTGACGGGTTCTGAAGCGATTTTTGGAATCTGTACGCGTAGAAATACCGGAACAGAAACCGACCTGAATTCCACAATGATACCGCACCAAATCAACTAAAGATAAGATGTTAGGATCCAGCGATGATCTGAATAGGACTCTTATTTGGGATATAATCAGATTAGGACTCTTCTCTTCCCGATTATAAATAGAACCCAGAACCTCTGGCCGAAATCACAAACTTCTTTTCCAACTCCTGAGCTGACGACTTAGAGCCCTAGTCCCAACCCGCCGAGTAGACCATCGCCGGAGTACAGCAGGGAAGATCGCCAGAGGAAGCCCAACGATCTGAGGAGGACCTCGAGACCGAGAAGAACGTAAGGTAGGTCTCCAATACCAACTTACGAAATCGTTGTGTTGTCTTTGCATCTGTTCTTTGATTCCTTCCGAACAGAAGCCTTCTCGTGGACAGATCATTTGATGATCAGGTTGATCTAAAGACAAGATCATCGCCACGTCCACCTTTGATCCAAACACCTCTGTCCATGCAAGCCATGCAAGAACACGTACAAACCAATCTAATAAAACTAATCATAGGATAGCATGCATGTGCATCATCGCATCTAGTTTAAGGTTTGTGCATGATATTGATTGCTGTGAATCTTGTATGCACGTGATCCTACATAGCAGGACAAGCTCAGGGAGCTGTCTACGACGAACTGCAGCAACAAGGTTTTGAGATCCATGGACAACCGGAACCGCAGGAACAAGGCAAGTGCTCCTTGACCATATTGATCCTATGTTTTGGGTGAAACTGTTTTGTTTTGCGAAAAGGTGTGGCTCCTTGACCACCCTTGTCGCCTGGGAAGTTTATGAGTCGGGTATGGTTTTTCTTTATGCTTCACTGAGTCCACGGGATTGGGAAACGAGATAGATGTGTCTAGCTAACTGCACTCGTAATGATAATGAGAAATTGATGTTGTTAATGAACATGGATCGGAGGAAGATCTAGGCAAGACTGAGTTTGTGAATGAGGTAGCATGAGATGGTGGTTTACTTGCTGTAGATCTAAGGACCGGTTCATGCATGCACATGCCAGGATAACAGTGCCACCACAAGGCCAAGTATGGGTGCGGCTTAGCTGAGTAATCAGGTAAGTTGCTAGAGTGTTATGGACTGTGGAAGGCGCGGGGAATGGGAGTCGAATGAGGACTGTCCTGGGAACTGCATGGCACAAGAGGGGGCCCGTGGGTGGGAGTATTGGAGATTCTAGCCTGCCAGTGAAACCTTAGTGAGTCCATACATATAGTAACCCCTTTGTAAAGGCTATTTTGTGATCTCTTGACCATACACCGACGGTTGTCTACTGGTATAATGGAGGTTCTGCAGTCACCGACGGGTGACGAAATCACAAACTTGTGGGTAAAGAGGTGCAAACTCTACAGAGTCTAAAACTATCATGATAGCCGAGCTTACGGTCACAAGCGCCTGGCCAACTGCCATGATTAGCTGGGATGGTTATTGGGATGGTTCTTGGTTATGGTTATTGATTATGGTTATGGTTTGGTTTTGGGACTGTTGAGTCCGGGTGATAAGATGGTTGCATGACTGTTGAGTCATGGCAACGAGATTGGTCTCGGTGTGAGACACAGTTGTTTATGAGATAAGATGGTAGCGAATACGAGAAGGTATTCGTGAGATGGTAGCGAATACGAGGAGGTATTCGTGAGTAAGAACGAAGTTTGGTTAATGTTCGGGTGGAACATGGAAAGCGATGGAGGTATGTTGGTAATTTAATACATGCTGGGATTACATTCATCTAAAGTTAAGTTGCTGTTTTATCATGGTTTTATAAATCTGCTTTTCTGCAAATAAGCCTTTTTATACCTACCTTGTTATGAGCTGCATATCGTGTTTCTCTCGCACTTGCTGAGTACATCATTATACTCAAACTTGCATTATTATTTCATCATCAGCAGCAGGAGAAGACTACTATGAAGACCAAGTGGAGCATTAAGGCGTGTGATCTGTTCTCGACCTTGCCTGTGGAGGGAGTAGAGATGGAGCCACTTCTGCTTAGATTTGCTTCTGCATTAGAATAAAGACTTCCGCTGCATAGAAATAAAGACTTCCGCTGTGAGCATGAGTCCAAGACTCATGAGATATTGTAACAAACTCTGTTATTCGTGGTAATATATAATCTGAGTTCAGTTTGTGGAACGTATGTGTATGTGTGATGAACATCCTAGGCACACATATGCATTAGTTCTCGGTTCCGTGGTTTTCCAAAGAATTGAGGGCGTCACACGACCGTCCGGTCCCTAGTACCGGACCGCAATGCCGGGGAGGCAGAGCGCACAGGCTTTCGGTACGAAACCAGGCAAAGCAGGCTGTACTCCCCTGGACCTCCGAATGGCAGGGCGTGCACGCTTTGGGTCGGAACCAGGCAAAGCAGGCTATGCACCCTGGACCCCCCATGCACAGCGCGGGCCTTTCCTAGAGGTGACCAACTGGCATCATAACACCTGACTGGGGGAGGCCCAAAAGGCCCCCTGGCCATCGGCAGGTACCTCAAGCACAACCGTCTTCGGTAGGATAGCAAATGCCAACTAGGGATGAGAGTGGGAAAGGAGAGCTAAATGTACGGTGAGCATACATGGGAAGTGCGGTCATAAAAATTAATGCGTAATTTAAATGAGCACAAAAGGAAGAGCGTGGTAGATCAGGTTTTTCCTTGTATGAACGTCCATAGGAGGAAATCAGGCTAAACATGGAGGCAACGACTACCCATTATGAGGGGAAGCAAGATCCTACGCGCTTAGGGTCGGAACCAGGCCAAGCTGGACGTAGTCCTGGATCGTCCCCTGGGGCTTAGTTGCTCCGAGCGCTGTCCTAGGCTCTATGGGATCTATTACAGAAAGGAAAAGACCTGTGCTACCAATGCTCTAAGGATAGAACTTACAGTGGTGTTCTATGTTCCAAGGGCTTGGGAGCAGATCCCCATCCTTGGTGGGGAGGCGTGCGCACCCGGGGCGACAAACTTTTGTGACTCGGAAGGGACCTTCCCAGCTGGGGGAGAGTTTGTCGGTCCCTTCGCGAGAAAGTATGCGCTGCAGCACCAGGTCGCCTCCCTGGAGCTCCCGGACATGCTTGGTCCTTTGGCGGTAGCGCCGGAGCGCCAGCCGGGACCGTGCGTTGCGAAGCGTTGCTTGTAATCATGCCTCGTCGACGAGGTCGATATCTTCACGCCGAAGCTAGTCTTGCATGGCTTCTCCGTGGAGCCCCGGGGTACCTTCCTTCATTGGCTTATGCTGATAGGAGGTAAACAGGCCCGGACCCTTCTTGGGGGACCCAGGATGTCTTCCTCCATTGGCTCAGGCCAACAGGAGGTTGACAGGTCCAGGGCGGCCCCCGGGAGGCGAGGCCAAGGCACGGAGGCGTGCGCTAGGGTGGAGCTGGCCCGGTTCTGCACCGTCGGGGGCTGGCGCTGGGGCTGCTGCAAATGCTTGGAGCTTTTCCAAGGCTGACACAGCAGCAGTGAAGTCTCTACAGATCTTGAAGACGCCTGTTGGTGTAGGAACCTTCAAGATGAAGCAGCCGTAGTGGGCTACCGACACGAATCGTCGTCGCTGGAGGTGGAGTCCTCATGGTTGCGCACCGCCTCCACCGCACGCTGGGGCTCCTGGAACTCCATGTGCTGGTGGTCGACGTTGTCTTGGGCGTCGATCTTCTGCTTGCCCTCCCTTTGACGGAAGGGAGGGGCGTCAGCACACGGCTGCTTCCCCCTATGGAAGCGCTCCGCGAGCTTCTAGATCTCCCGGCACTCAGCAGCAGTATGGCTGCTGGTGTTGTGCACGGGGCACGGCTCGCCTTGGTCACCGTCTGGAGCTGGTGACTGTCGCGGCCTCTTGTCGGGGCGTGGCCCCCGAGCTCCAGTGGGTGCTGCAGCTGCTGTAACTGGAGCTTCAGTCAGCAGCATGATCTTGCCGCCGGCCTTCTTGACCTTTCTGCCGCTCCCATGGGGAGCAGTATTTGGTCTGGGCTGTTTTCCGTCTTCGGAGACTGGCTGTGAGTGCCAGTTCCGCCCTTCTGCTTCCCTAGCGCACTTGTCCGCCAGGCTAAAGAGCTCCGAGACGTCGCACACTTCTCTGGTCGCGAGCTTCTCGAGCATCTTCTTGTCCCGTACACCCTGTCTGAACGCCACCACAACAGAAGCATTTTCGATATGGGGGATGGTGTTCCGAACCTGAGAGAACCACTGGATGAAGGAGCGCAGTGTCTCTCCAGGTTGTTGTTGGATGGCATGGAGGTCAAGCTCCGTGCCAGGCCGGGTGTAGGAGCTGCCGAAGTTCGCAGTAAACTGTCGGCAGAGCTCTCCCCAGGAGGTTATGCAACCCTGGGAAAGATTCATGAGACAAGACCGAGTTGGGCCGGTCAAGGCGACGGGGAAGTAGTTGGCCATGATGGCCTCATACCCTCCTGCAGCAAGGATGGCGGTGGAGTAGATCTGGAGGAACTCCGCCGGGTTGATGCTGCCATCGAACTTCTCGGGCAGGTGCAGCCGGAACTTGCGTGGCCACTTCGCAGGTGTTGGTGCCGCGAACGCTTGGTTAGCTGTCGGGACCGTGTACCCCGGTATGGGCAAGGCTGCGCCATAGACCGGGGGCGCCACTTGCAGGGCATATATCTGAGGCATATGCTGTGTGGCGTATGCCTGGGGCAGAGATCGCGTAGCGAACGTCTACGGCCCAGGCTGGGTCGAGGCGGTCAATATGCTGTCGCCAGCCTCTTGGTTGCGACGCCTTTCTCGGCGTTGCTCGATGGTCACGCGGGCATCTTCGCCCAGGTGATATCGCTCCAGCTCTGACCTCTGGTCCGTAGATGGGAGCCTGGTGGAGCGAAAGTCTACCGTCTGCCCGTCAACCATCGGCGTGCGCGTCAGCGACACACCTGGTTGACCGGAACGTCGTCCCCGCCGAAGTTGAGGGTTGGCGGCAGCGACGACGAGACGGTCGACGTCACAAATCCACTGTTGGGTCGCTGCTTGAGGCGCGTCCCTAGCGGGTGGATTGGGCAGAAGCGCTCATGCTGTAGCTAGTGCGCTCCCATGGGAGACGCTGCTGTAGCAGATCTTGGGCTTGCTGGAGTCTGCGCTGCCGGAGTCGGCTGCTGGCTTCCAGCTTGCACCGACACACTCCGTCCTGAGTGTGTCGAGACGTAGTCCCCTCTGGTCACCGTTCGTCATGAACGCGGGCAAGGAGAGCTTGCCGCTGAAGGAAGCTTCGTCATCTTTGTCGGCAAAAGCTCATCGCGCAAGGGAAAAGCTCCCTACCTGGCGCGCCAAATGTCAAAGTGTGCCGTCGACACTTCCCCTGGGCCTGCACTGGGCAGCCCACAGAGGTTCTTTTTCGGAGGGGCTAGTCACTCACGGAGGGCTTACGCGTTGGGGACGATGGAAGGAGAAAGGTTGACATAGAGGTTTTTTACGTGGGTGAATCCGCCAGAGCGTAAAACCCTACGACCACGGTGAGCAGAGATGCTCGTTGTATTGCTTGAGTGTTGATCGTGTGAGTGAGCAAGAAGCCTCATGGAGTTCGAGCTGCTGGAGTGCGAACCCCTTTCAACGTTGCCTATCCGAGCCTTTTATAGTCCAAGGCTCGGGCGGCTTACAAGGTGGGCCCGGGACCTGACAGGTGGTCCCGGGGGAGATTGCCTGCCATCTACCGTATCCTGCAGTTACGCCGGTAGTTGTCTCTAGCGAGGGCTTCTGAGTCTTCGTCTTGCCGCCCTTCCCACGCCGCAAGCTAGGCGTAGTGGTTGATGACAGCAGGGGATGTCTTGTCGCTGTGTTTATTGGTGTAGAGCCTCTGACGCGGCCTGCCAGTCTTCACTGCGATGCGACTAGGCACAACGGCTCTTGACAGCGGCGTGCTCCGCGTCTCCGCGCCTTGGGAAGGCGTGGGTATTGAATACCTTGTACGGACAAGGTATGGCGTGTCTTTACTCTTGCTGCCTACCGCGCGGGGACAGGTAGCGCTGTTCTGCTGGCCACGTGGCGGGCCCGGAGCTCTACTCTGAGGAGAGGGAGGTCCGACCCCGCTGGACATGTGGAGCCTTCGGAGCTCTCCCAGCGGAGGGGGAGGTCTGGCTCTGCTGGCCATGTGTCAGACCCTCTGCTCTCCTCTGTAGAGAGGGAGGCCCGGCCCCGCTGGACACATGGAGCCTTCGGAGCTCTCCCCGTGGAGGGGGGGTGTCCGGCTCTGTTGGCCACGTGGCGAGCCCGGAGCTTTCCTCTGAGGAGAGGGAGGTCCAGTCCCGCAGGACACGTGGCGCCCTCGGAGCTCTCCCCGCGGAGGGGGGAGGTATGGCTCTGGCCACGTGGCGGGCCCGGAGCTTTCCTCTGAGGAGAGGGAGGTCCGGCCCCGTGGGACACGTGGCGCCCTCGGAGCTCTCCCCGCGGAGAGGGGCGAGGTCCTTAGGCAGTTTCCCCTGTGCGCGGGGGTACCCCATATTGAGGGTACCGACAGCAGGTACCTCAAGCGAGACCATCTTCGGTAGGATAGCAAATGCTGACTAGGAATGAGAGCAGAAAAGGAGAGCTAAATGTATGGTGAGCATACATGGAAAGTGCGGTCATAAAAATTAATGCGTAATTTAAATGAGCACAAGTGTAAGAGTGTGGCAGGACAGGTTTCTTTCCATATAAATATCCATAGGAGGAAGGCAGTCTAAACATGGAGACCACGACCCGCCCTATTAAGAAGGGAAGTAAGACTCTACGCGCTTAGGGTCGGAACCAGGCCAAGCTGAAATGTAGTTCTGGACCGTCCCCTGGGACTTGCTGCTCCAAGCGCTGTTCCTGGACTCTATGGAATTTATTACTGAAAGAAAAAGAACTATCCTACGACTGCTCTAGGGATAGAACTTACGAAGGTGTTCTATGTTCCAAGGGTTCGGGAGCGGATCCCCATCCTCGGTGGAGAGGCATATGCACCCGGGGCGGCAAACTTTCGTGACTCGGAAGGGACCTTCCCAGCTGGGGGAGGGTTTGTTGGTTCCTTCACGAGAAAGTATGCGCCGCAGTACCAGGTCGCCTTCTTGTAGCTCCCGGACATGCATGGACCATTGGTGGTAGCGCCGGAGCGTCTGCCGGTACCGTGCGTTGCGGAGCACTGCGTGTAATCGAGCCTCGTCGATGAGGTCGATGTCTTCACACCGAACGTTGTCCTGTGCAGCTTCGTCATAAGCTCGGACACGGAGAGACCCCATGGTGATCTCTGGGGGAAGCACAGCTTCGGCCCCGTGTAGTAGACAGGCCTCTGGATGGTCCGGACCCTCCCCCCTGGGCCTGAGATGTCTTCCTCCATTGGCTCAGGCCGACATGAGGTAGACGGGTCCGGGGGAGCCTCTGGGAGCTGGGACCCGGGGGCTTCTAAGCCGTCTTGGACCTCCGGGAGGTCGTCTTGTTCTCCTGGGAGGTCCCTTTGGACCTCCGGGGGTTATCTTGGAGCTCCGGGAGGTCCCGTTGGACCTCCGGGAGGTTGTCTTCGAGCTCCGGGAGGTCCCGTTGGACCTCCGGGAGGTTGTCTTCGAGCTCCGGGAGGCGTGGCCAGCAGTACCACGCTGCCTACCCCCGCGCGGTAGGCAGCAGGAGTAAAGACACGCCATACCTTCCCAAGGCGCGGAGACGCGGAGCACGCCTCTGTCAGGTGCCGTTGCGCCCAGTCACATCGCGGACTGGTCCGCCGCGTCAGAGCCTGCTCGCAAATAAACACAGCGAAAAGAAATCCCCTGCCGCCCCTGCCAACCACTACGACTAGCTTGCGGCATGGGCAGGGCGGCAGAACGAAGACTCGGAAGCCCTCGCCAGAGACAACTACTGGCATAACTGCATATATGGTAGATGGCAGGCAATCTCCCCGGGACCACCTGTTGGGTCCCGGGCCCACCTTGTAAGCCGCCCGAGCTTTGGACTATAAAAGGCTCGGGTAGGCAACGTTAGCAAGGGTTCACACTCCAGCCATTCGACATCTTACACTCTCAAGCTCAAGACTCCGGTTCTGAGCAACAAGCAATACAACGAGCAACTCTGCTCACCGTGGACGTAAGGTTTTACGCTCAGGCGGCCTGAACCATGTAAAAATCCCCGTGTCAAGCTTCTCCCTCAATCGTCCCTAACGCTGAAGCTCTCTGTGAGTGACTAGCCCCTCTGAAAAAGAACCTCCGTGGGCTGCCCAGAGCAGGCTCGGGGGAAGTGTCGGCTACACACTTTGACATCTCTGGGGATAGAACTTACTGTGATGTTCCATGTTCCAAGGGTTCGGGAGCGGATCCCATCCTTGGTGGAGAGGCGTATGTACCTGGGGCGGCAACTTTCGTGACTCGGAAGGGACCTTCCCAGCTGGGGGATATTTTATAGGTCCTTCGCGAGAAAGTGTGCGCCGCGGCACCAGGTCGCCTTCTTGTATCTCCTAGACGCGCTTGGTCCTTTGGCGGTAGCGCCGGAGCACCAGCCGGGACCGTGCGTTGTGGAGTGTTGCTTGAGATCGTGCCTCGTTGACGAGGTCGATACCTTCACGCCGGAGCTGGTCCTGCGAGGCTTCTTCCGGGAGCCCCGGGGTACCTTCCTCTATTAGACCAAGCCGACAACAGGCAGGTGAACCCGGACTCTTCTTGGGGGGCCCAGGATGTCTTCCTCCATTGGCTCAGGCTGACAGGAGGTAGGTTGACCCGGACCCTCCTTGGGGGACCCAGGATGTCTTCTTCCATTGGCTCAGGCCGACAGGAGGTTGACGGATCCTGGGCGGCCCCAGGAGGTGAGGCCGAGGCACGGAGGCGTGCACTCAGGTGGAGCTGGCCCGGTTCTGCACCGCTGGGGGCTGGTGCTTGGGCTGCTGCAATTGCTCGGAGCTTTTCCAAGGCTGAGACTGCAGCAGTGCAGTCTCTACAGATCTTTGGGGCAGTCGTAGTGTGCTACCGCCATGACTCGTCGTCGCTGGAGCTGGAGTCCTCATAGTTGTGTGCCGCCTTCACGGCG
The DNA here is from genome assembly GCA_030760725.1 of Neostapfia colusana. NCBI lineage: Eukaryota > Viridiplantae > Streptophyta > Magnoliopsida > Poales > Poaceae > Neostapfia > Neostapfia colusana. The sequence goes on along the minus strand of JASWHV010000018.1, from coordinate 17,372,969 downwards.
CGCTGAGGCTCCTGTAACTCCACCTGGTGGTCGACATTGTCTTGGGTGTCGACCTTCTGCTTGCCCTCCCTTTGACGGAAGAGAGGGGTGTCAGCACGTGGTTGCTTCCCCTTGTGGAAGCGCTCCGCGAGCTTCTGAATCTCCCGGCACTCAGCAGCTGTATGGCTGCCGGTGTTGTGAACGGGGCACGGCTCGCCTTGGTCACCATCTGGAGCTGGTGACTGTCTCTGCCTCTTGTCGGCTGCTTCTGCAGCAACGGGAGCTGCGGCCGGTGGTTTCATCTTGCCACCGCCCCGGTTCTTGATCTTCTTGCTGCTTCCATGAGAAGCAGCACCAGATCCGGGCTGTCCTCCTAATTCGGAGGCTGGCTGTGTGTGCCAGTTCCAGCCTTCTGCTGACCTGGCACACTTGTCCGCCAGGCTTAAGAGCTCTGAGACGTCGCGAACTTCTCTGGTCGTGAGCTTCTCGAGCATCTTCTTGTCCCGTACACCCTGCCCGAACGCAACCACCAAAGAAGCATTTTGGATATGCAGGATGGTGTTCCGCACCTGGGAGAACCGCTGGATGAAGGAGCGCAGCGTCTCTCTAGGTTGTTGTTGGATGGCGTGGAGGTCGAGCTCCGTACCAGGCCGGGTGTAGGAGCTGCCGAAGTTCGCAGTGAACTGCCGACAGAGCTCTCCCCAGGAGGTTAGGGAACCCTGGGGGAGATTCATGAGCCAAGACCGAGCTGGGCCGTCAATGCAACGGGGAAGTAGTTGGCCATGACGGCCTCGTCCCCTCCTGCAGCAAAGATGGTGGTGGAGTAGATATGGAGGAACTCCGCTGGATTGACGCTACCATCGTACTTATCGGGCAGGTGCGGCTGGAACTTGCACGGCCACTTCGCGAAGCGAAGGTGTGGCGCTGCTATTCTTTCAGTTCAGCCAACTCATTTGGAGCCATTTTGTATGGTCTCCGTGATATGGGCATAGTCCTGGGTGCAAGTTCAATCTTGAACTCGACATCCCGCTCAGGTGGCATGCCCGGAAGATCATCTGAAAACACGTCGGGGTACTCCCGGACTACGGGGATGTCCTCCAACTTGAGAGCTTCAGTATTATTGATCGCTGAAACCTCCCGGACTGGATTATCTAATAAGAGGGACTGCAGATGGTATAATGGGGAGTTGAGGTGAACCGTCCGTGATAAGGTTTCCAGGACAGCGCCATAGTAGCTTAGCCATGACATTACCAAGATTGCATCAATCTTCTGCCCCTCAAGGATAATCATAGTGGTGGGATATATCTTCCCACCTAAGCACAGTGGTGCTTTCGGAACCATCATAGTTGCTGAAATCTTTCCTCCCGGTGAGCAGATCATATAAGAACACTCGGTTGGAAAGGCTTCCAGCTGATGCTTAACCACATATGATGCACTTATGAAGTTGTGGGTTGCACCAGAATCGAACAATATAATGATGGCTTGATTGTTGAGAGTGAACGTACCCGCCAGCACGTTGTCTCCCTCTGGGGCGTCCTCATTGTCGAGGTGGCGAACGCCCCCAGCCCGCTGACCAACCTTCTTGACCGGAGGTCGGCCTCGAGCACCACCGTGGAACTGGGCTTGCCCGCTGCTCTGCTTCCCCTGGGGACAGTCCTTCACGAAGTGGCCCGCCTGGCCACACGTGAAGCAAGTGAAATGGGGCGGTCCCCCCCTGATCGGTGGACGGAAACCCGGGGCGCGTTATGGCGGTGGAAACGCCCGGGGTGCCGTCTGCTGCTGCTGCTGTCTCAGTGGTGGCATCGGCGGTCGGAACAGGGGTGCTTGGAAAGAACGTCCCCCGAACTGTTGAGGTCGTGCCGGTGGACGCCACTGCTGCCCGGATGGTGTCCGATACACCATGCGGTACTTTTGAGGAGCGCCACCCCCACTGCTGGGTGGAGCGCTGCGCTTCCGCTGCTCAGCTGCCAACTCCCGCTGAGCGTCTGTAACACCCCAAATTTTGATTCAAAACCCAAAACCATGTTCAGAGGGGAATTTAAAATTTTTTGGACGTGTTGCATGTTTTGCAAAAATTCAAATTCAAACTGGAATTCAAATTATACCCAAAACAGAAAAGAAATGGAAAAAGAAAAAGGAAAACGGGAAAAAAACTGGCCAGTGGGCCGAAACCCGCCAGCCGGCCCAGTCTTCCCCGCGCCAGCCCGCCCCCGCGCGCGCCGCGCTGCCCCTCGCTGATGGGTGGGACCCACATGTCATCCCTAACCCCGCGACCCCGGACTCTCTCCCGCGCGCGCGATCGCAACCGATCGGGAAACCCGTTCCCGCAGCCGAATTCCGGTCCCAGCGGACTCCAACTCGATCACAACAGACCCACCGCCCTCCCCCGGCTATAAAAACCCCTGATCCGATCAGTTTTCCTCACGCGATCGCCGATTTTCACTCCGGTGAGCACCGAGACTTCGCCGGTGAATTCTGGCCGATCAAACTCAGAAACTCTGATCTAACTCGCTGGTCTTGATCCACCGCCTCCGGGGAGCTTTGCAGGTGCAGAAAACTCGGAGAGTTACGGTGTAAACACAGCGCCGACGAGCTTCGCCGTGGTTTTGCCTCGAACCTCGCCGCCGATCACTTTCTAGGACCCCCGAGCTCGAGAAAACCCCCGAGGTGAGATCCCTGACCTCCCCTCTACCGATCTAGGCCATAAGATCACAGTTCTAGGCAGAATTCTCGAGGATCCGAAAGTTTCCGGCGAGATCGCCGCTTCCCGCCGCCGTGCGCCGCCGGCAGCGCCGCCCGCGTTCGATCAGAGCGACGTGGCCGCTTGTGCGCCGTTTATTTTAAATCGCACGGTAGACTTTAAAACCCCGCGTACCGGTTCGATCTTATAATCTCAGCCGTCGGTTTAAAATCGGACGGTCCACGTCGACCCCGCGTTATAAAGACTGGAATTCTTACGTGCTACCCCCTGGGGTTCTTTGGAATTGAGATCTAGCCCCTGGAACTCCAGAAAATCATGTAAATTCATTTAAAAATCAGTTTTAGCCCCTGGACTTAATAGAAATTAGGAAAAACACCTCTGATAAGTGTAGCTAGACCCCTGGAAATTATGAAAATAATATTATAGACCCTGTAATGGGGTGAATTCATTATTTTAGCCCTGTTTAGTATTTAACTTAGAAAATTGAATATGTAACTAGTGTTTAAAAATTAAAAAGGGGGACAAACATAATTGTCAAAATTAATTAAAAACTTTCTCAGTACTTAGAAAACTTTGGAGTGAGATAGAAATATATTTTTGGGCTGAAATAAATCTGTTTCATCTATTATTCACATTTATTAGTATAGGGACACATTTTAAATAAAGAATAGTTATAGAAAAATAGGGAAAATAATTATGAAGTGGTCTACATCATAAGCCAAGGTCAAAATATGATTTTAAATTATTTAGGACCAGAACCTAATCTGTTTAGGTGATGTGTATTACTAATTTAATAATAAAATACACAATTATGCATAGGAATATAAATCTGAAAATATAGCAACTAGTAAATGATAAATGGAGTTTCTAAAATACAAAGAATTCAGTTTAGGGTTGATAGAAGTTATGAAAGCACATATGGGGAAGAATAATACTTTTCATACACACTTTGTAGTAAAAAGGTGAAGTAGTTGAATATAAGAAATTTATTGGAAACCCATATAAATAGTATGTAAGTAATAAAGGTGGACACAAAAGTAGGAATCATATACACATGGTTAAAAGTGCATACAAGCCACAACTCAACACACATAAAGTAACCACAACACATATAATGGTAAAGAACTTTTATAAATATGAATGTGTGGTTTGTATGAAGTAAGAAGTGTGAACTATGTCTGATGATTGTTGTTCTTCTTTTGCTATGTGTGATGGTATGAAGTAGAACCTGCTCAAGAGCAAGTTAACCCTTTCCAAGATCAGGACTACCAATTTCAAGAGCAGCAAGAAGGAGGCAAGTGTCCTTGACCACTTTGATCCTATGCTAGGATGTGTAGATAGAATTATTTGCATTGTCAAGTTAATTATGAAACCCATGCTAGGAAGTTTCCCTAGAATTGCATTACCTTGTTTCCTTGAAGCTTGGGTTGGGATTTATTTTGTCATGTCATTTATTTACATGCATATGCTTAGCCATGCTTAGAATGGGATATTTGGGAAATGAGATCATCAGTTTATATTACCATACTCTTGAATGAGACATTGTGAGTTATGTAGAGGTAGGGATCAAGGCAAGTTGGATGTTTTGGTTGTGTGCTGGGTGCACGAGACTTGGGTTTGTGTTTAGTACTTGCCTGGATCCTAAGGACCGGTTCATGGAGCATGTAACCCGGCTTTACAGTGCCAACCACATGCTGAGATGGGGCAGCTTGGCCAATTAATTAGGTGTATCCCCGGCGTAGTATGGGTGTGTTGGATGGTGCGGGAAGTAGGTGTCAGCTGGACTACCATATGAACCGCAAGGCTCAAGAGGGGGCCACTGCAGCGGGGTTGGAGCCTCTTGTATGCTGTTAGGGGTGAAACCTCAGTGGGCCCACGCTCGTCGGGAATCCCTTTGTAAAGGCTTCGTAGTGATCTCCTGGCTACACACCTGGGAAGTGTGAATGTGGATCGTAGCCACTGGCATAATGGAGGTTCTTTTAGTCCACCCGGCAACGGGGGATGAAATCACTACTTGTGGGTACAGTGGTACAAACTCTGCAGAGTCAAAACTGTCTTGACAGCCGTGCTCACGGTTAAGAGCGGCCTGGACTTATTCATGATTAGAGGAGTGAAGGTTTTTGGAAGTTGTGGATGTTAAGCGGGGAGCTTAACATTGGAAATGATGTTATGGTTATTAGATTATGATAATGGGTTGGGAGATTGGGACCATTTTACCTGTGTAGTAATGTAGGTGCTTAATAAGCTAAGGTGATAGGTATTAATTGCGTAGTGCTGTAACCATGAGTTCAACCTCTCCTTGTTCTAGCCATGCATGATATAATTTTCCCACACTTGCTGAGTACCATTGGTACTCAACCTTGCATATTTGTTGGTTTATATTGCTGCTCAGGTCAAGATAATGAGGTGGTGTATAATGACCAAGATTTTGGACCCGAGGAAGGCTTTTAGGTTCATGAAGACCCCCGGGCAACGCCTGTGATGGAGCCCTAAAGAATAATATTCTGCTGCTAGTTTATTTACTTGTGATGAACTTATTATTGTCCATCGAGACATTTATTTTGTAAGACTTACTTATATTCGACACCTGGCTTGTAATAAATGATGCTTCACTATTTGTCATCACATGTATGAGAAAATGATCCTGGCATACATGTGATATTCACTTGGTTGTTCTTCGGAAAAACCGGGTGTGACAGAGGTGGTATCAGAGCCAAGGTTGCCCGTAGGAACGTGGACCTAGTTAGAAATGGACGTATTTAAGGGCCCTATTTTCTTAAAAACTATTTTCCAAGGTGTGGGTGGAAAAGTGTTATTAAAGGAGTCATTTTCTTCATCTTACCCCAACTTTCATTCAAAACAGGATTTTTGTTTGAGAATTTATCTAACCTAATTTTAAATTCTTTTGTTTTAGATGGTTCGCATGATTCGCACCGCTCATAAGTCCACAGGAGGGAGAGTTCCCGTAGTTGCCCTTGCCGAAAGAGAGGAGAGTCGTCCAGTGACGTACCTTTCCTACGGATTGGCAGTAGGAGACTTGTTGCGCCGTCTTCGACGTATGCTCGAAGCCGCCGGCAATACGGGCAAGCTAATCATCCACTATAACTCCACCAGGACCATCCGTGAGAAGAGGGAAGAATGGAGTTCGGAGATGAGGATTATACACGAGAATCAGCTGCTGAAGATCCACCATTCTCCAGCTTGTCGAGCAACACAAGTTGACGCAGAGAGAGATGTCACCTGGGAGGCCATCACCTGCCAGAGTCACATCTATCATCGCCACTTGGACAAAACTGAGTACATGTATGTCCTCCAACGTGAGAGTGGTACCACGGAGTACAAGTACCCACCGGTGCAGCAAGGGACTTCCCATGAGCACATGGACTTGTGCTTGGAGGATGCTGCTATGCTCAGCACTCGACTGCAGGAGTGTCAACAAGAGCTTCAGGATGTCCGAGACACCCTGAAGGAAACGGAGGCGTTGCTGCGAGCTTGCTTAAAGGCGAGAGAAAGAGGGGATGGGAATGAACTGTGTGTCACCGTGAGTGATCCATGGACTCCTGACTCCCCGGATCGCCGAGCAATCAGGCGTCGTCGCACTTCTCCACCAGCAGCCTCCCCACCCAAACCAGAGTCAGAAGGTAGCCGAAATGAGGAGGAAGATCCCGAGGAACCAGCTCAAGAGGACGAGTAGTGTAGGGTCTTTCCCTTAGCTAGCAAGAGGTCGAGTAGTCGAGTCGTTACGTAGTTAATGGTGTGATAATGCTTGGTGTGTGACGTGAGTTGTGGAAGCCATGAGCAATTGTCCACAGCCTCGTCTTCGGATTGTTTTTCTTTGGTGTGTGAACCCACATGAAAAAATATTGCATTTGTTTTTGTGTGAGAAATAAACCCTCGTAAAATTTTAACGAAGCCTCAACACTTCAAAGTACAAACAAATGAAAGTAGTAAGATGATGCTAAATGATTTCAAATTGACATTAGTTGATTCTGCCAGATGGCCGGAAGAGGAAAAGGACGTGCTGCCAACCCCGCCAACAACAACGATGAGGCATGCAACCCTCATCTTTCTGGAGGCCAGGACAGGGGTGGTCGCCGTGAAGAAGTTGATCCTCTCCACCAAATGCTGGAGAATAAAAATCAGCTTATCCAGAACTTGACTCAAGTGGTGGCCAACTTGCATCAAGTTCCACCTCCACAAGCTGCACCACGCCAACCAAGGTTGAGTGAGTTTCTAGGAACTCAACCTCCAAAGTTTGCAAGTGCTGCTGAACCTCTGGAGGCAGATGATTGGCTGAAGACCATTGAAAGTAAGATGAGGATTATTCAATGCCAAGGGTATGAGAGGGTGCTGTTTGCCTCTCATCAATTGCAGGGACCTGCTGCTGATTGGTGGACCGCCTACGTGGCCGCCCATCATGACCCTGAGAACATCACTTGGGAAGAGTTCAAGCGTAGCTTCCGCAACCATTACATCCCAAGAGGTGAACTCAAAAATAAGAGGAAGGAATTTCTGGGACTGCAGCAGGGAAACATGACTGTGAGGGAATACCTCACTAAATTTACTCAACTGTCCCGTTATGCTCCACGAGACATAGAGACGGATGAGCAGAAACAAGATTGTTTCGTGGAAGGACTTACCGCAGAGATGCAGTGTGCAATGTCCTCCAATGAGTATGAAAGTTTTCAAAAAATGGTGGACAGGGCGTTTGTGGTGGAAAGGAAGCTAAAGGCACTGGAAAATGAGAATAAGAGGAAGGCGGGGTGGTCACATCAAGCCTCAGGGAGCAACACCCGCCCACGTATGATGCAGCAACCTACGGGGCAGACAAGCTGTGCTGCGGTACCCTATTCAGCACCAAGAGGGTACAACCCAAACTACAGGCCTCCCGCAGCACCAGCACAGCCGCAACGTCAGTTTGTGCAGCAGCCTCGCCCCGCATATCCACCTCGACCAGCAGTGCAAGGACCCCCGAACCAACCCCAAGACAACAAAGGCCAAGCACCTAAGGTTGGGGTGCAATGTTTTAGCTGTGGTGAAGTGGGGCACTATGCCCATAAGTGCCCGAAGAAGAAGCCTGCGCCGCCACAACAGCAGAATGTAGTGAGAGGACGGGTGAACCACGTCACTATGGAGGAAGCACAAGAGGCGCCCGACGTGGTAGTTGGTAAGTTTCCTGCCAATTTACACCTTGCAACTCTGCTGTTTGATTCTGGTGCTACCCACTCGTTCATTGCTCAAGGGTTTGTTAAGAAGCATGACCTAGCAACCACACAAATGAACCATATGCTAGCCGTAAACTCTCCAGGTGGAGAAATAAGGATAAGACAAGTGTGTCCCAAAGTGAGCCTAGACATTAATGGGGTAGTATTTACTGCTAACCTCATAGTGATAGATTCACAAGGGATAGATATTATTTTGGGTATGGATTGGTTGACCAAACATAAAGGAATCATCCATTGTTCGACCAGAACGGTGGAACTAACTCACCCCAATGGCACAAGAGTAAAGTTCATAACGATACACGAGCCTAGGAGGGACATTAAATTAAATCAAGTGGAAGTGAAAGTTGAGGAAATCAGGACTATCAGGGAATATCCAGATGTTTTTCCGGAGGAATTGCCAGGTATGCCTCCCGACCGTGACGTGGATTTCACAATTGAGCTAGTACCGGGGACAGCCCCGATATACAAGAGGCCTTATCGAATGGACTCCAAGCAGCTAGAAGAGCTCAAGGATCATTTGAGAGAATTGACGGAGAAGGGGTATATTCGCCCTAGTTCCTCACCATGGGGAGCTCCGGTGATATTTGTGCCCAAGAAAGACGGAACCCAAAGGTTATGCGTGGATTACCGTGCCTTGAATGAGGTAACCATCAAAAACAAGTACCCATTACCCCGCATTGAAGACTTGTTTGATCAGTTGAGGGGAGCTTGTGTGTTCTCAAAAATTGATCTCAGGTCGGGATACCACCAGCTCAAGATAAGGCAATCTGATATTCCCAAGACAGCTTTCGTATCTCGGTACGGACTGTATGAATACACTGTCATGCCTTTTGGGCTAACCAATGCCCCGACATATTTCATGTACCTCATGAACAAGGTATTTATGGAATATCTGGACAAATTTGTGGTGGTTTTCATAGATGATATTCTCGTCTTCTCCAAAAATGAAGAAGAACATGAGAAACATCTAAGGTTGGTGTTACAGAGGCTGAGAGAACACCAGCTATATGCCAAGCTGAGCAAGTGTGAGTTTTGGCTGAAGAGAGTTCTCTTTTTAGGACATATAATCTCGGAGGGAGGAATCTCCGTAGATCCCGCCAAAATCGAGGATATCCAGAAGTGGAAAACCCCCGAAAATGTCGGGGAAGTTCGAAGCTTTTTGGGATTGGCTGGATACTATCGACGGTTTATTGAGGGATTCTCCAAGATCTCGAGACCTCTCACCAAACTGTTGGAAAAGGGAATCACATTCACCTGGACGCCACAGTGCGATACGAGCTTTCAGGAGCTAAAGAAGAGATTGACTACAGCCCCAGTGCTGGTTATGCCAGATATGCAGAAGAATTTCACAGTGTACTGCGATGCCTCTGGAAATGGGTTGGGATGTGTTCTCATGCAAGAAGGACATGTCGTGGCATATGCATCCCGGCAACTTCGGAAGCACGAGAAGAACTATCCTACACATGACCTAGAACTAGCTGCAGTGGTACACGCGTTGAAAATTTGGCGGCACTATTTGATGGGGAAGAGGACAGAGATATATACGGATCATAAGAGTTTGAAGTACATATTCACACAGCCAGATCTCAACCTCAGACAAAGGAGATGGTTAGAGCTAATCAATGACTTTGATGTGGGCATCAACTATCATCCTGGGAAAGCAAACGTCGTGGCCGATGCTTTGAGTCGGAAAGTGCAGGTCAATAAGTTGAGTTTGAAGGACATGCCTGCAGAATTAAAGGACGAGGTTATAAGGCTCAATCTATGTCTAGTAAATAGTGGTGAAGCCATCGCCATGGAAGTGGACTCCACACTCGAGCAAGACATACGCGAGGGCCAAAAGAATGATGAGAAGATACAAGAGATCAGACAGCTTATCAAGGAAAATAAAGCTCCTGGTTTTAGAGAGGATGAACAAGGTACGGTGTGGCATGGAAAAAGGATCTGTGTGCCAGAAGTAAAGGAGATCCGTGAATTAATTTTGAAGGAGGCTCACGATTTTGACTATTCCATTCATCCTGGGAGTACGAAGATGTACCAGGACCTCAAAAGCAGGTATTGGTGGTATGGCATGAAGCGAGATGTCGCGGAACATGTTGCACTATGTGACACATGCCAGTTGGTGAAAGCAGAACATCAACGACCCGCGGGATTATTGCAACCACTCAAAGTGCCTGAATGGAAGTGGGAAGAAATCAGCATGGATTTTGTCGTGGGATTGCCTAGGACCCAATCCGGGTATGATTCAATATGGGTCATTATTGATAGGCTAACCAAGGTAGCTCATTTCATTCCTGTGAAAGAAAGCTACAGTGGATCTAAATTGGCAGAATTGTACATGTCAAGGATTGTGTGTTACCATGGAGTGCCAAAGAAGATAGTGTCAGACCGAGGGACACAGTTTACCTCGAGGTTTTGGCAAAAGTTGCATGAAACCATGGGAACCCATCTGAATTTCAGCTCTACCTATCATCCCCAAACTGACGGGCAGACGGAGAGAACCAATCGGATCCTTGAAGATATGTTAAGGGCATGTGCACTAAAAAACAATAGGAGTTGGGACAAGAACTTACCGTATGCGGGTTTTCTTATAACAACAGTTATCAAGCTAGTATGAAGATGTCACCGTTTGAAGCTTTGTATGGAAGGAAGTGCAGAACTCCCCTATTTTGGAACCAGACAGGAGAAAGCAAAGTGTTTGGTCCAGAAGTGCTACAAGAGGCCGAGGCGAAGGTGAGGGAGATTCGCAACAACTTGAGGATAGCACAAACACGCCAGAAGAGTTATGCTGATGTACGAAGAAGAGAACTCGTTTTCAACGTGGGAGACTATGTTTATCTCAAGGTGTCCCCTATCAGAGGACTTCGTCGGTTCAAGGTGAAAGGGAAGTTGTCACCTCGATACATCGGACCCTTTCAAGTTTTGGAAAGAAAAGGCGAAGTGGCGTACCAACTAGAGTTACCGGTTCATCTATCGGACGTGCACGATGTGTTCCATGTGTCACAACTCAAGAAATGCCTGAGGACGCCTGAAGAGGTGTTACCCATGAATGAAGTGGATGTAGCTGAGGATTTGTCTTATGCCGAGCAACCATACAAGATTTTGGAGACAATGGAACGCCTCACCAGAAATAAAAGAATCCGGATGTGCAAGGTGCAGTGGAAGCATCACTCAGAAGAGGAAGCCACCTGGGAACGGGAAGATGAGCTCAAGGCACAGTTTCCGGAATTGTTTTCTTAGAAACGCCAATCTCGAGGACGAGATTTCTTTTAAGGGGGGTAGAGCTGTAACACCCCAAATTTTGATTCAAAACCCAAAACCATGTTCAGAGGGGAATTTAAAATTTTTTGGACGTGTTGCATGTTTTGCAAAAATTCAAATTCAAACTGGAATTCAAATTATACCCAAAACAGAAAAGAAATGGAAAAAGAAAAAGGAAAACGGGAAAAAAAACTGGCCAGTGGGCCGAAACCCGCCAGCCGGCCCAGTCTTCCCCGCGCCAGCCCGGCCCCGCGCGCGCCGCGCTGCCCCTCGCTGACGGGTGGGACCCACACGTCATCCCTAACCCCGCGACCCTGGACTCTCTCCCGCGCGCGCGATCGCAACCGATCGGGAAACCCGTTCCCGCAGCCGAATTCCGGTCCCAGCGGACTCCAACTCGATCACAACAGACCCACCGCCCTCCCCCGGCTATAAAAACCCCTGATCCGATCAGTTTTCCTCACGCGATCGCCGATTTTCACTCCGGTGAGCACCGAGACTTCGCCGGTGAATTCTGGCCGATCTAAGCTCGGAAACTCTGATCTAACTCGCTGGTCTTGATCCACCGCCTCCGGGGAGCTTTGCAGGTGCAGAAAACTCGGAGAGTTATGGTGTAAACACAGCGCCGACGAGCTTCGCCGTGGTTTTGCCTCGGACCTCGCCGCCGATCACTTTCCAGGACCCCCGAGCTCGAGAAAACCGCCGAGGTGAGATCCCTGACCTCCCCTCTACCGATCTAGGCCATAAGATCACAGTTCTAGGCAGAATTCTCGAGGATCCGAAAGTTTCCGGCGAGATCGCCGCTTCCCGCCGCCGTGCGCCGCCGGCAGCGCCGCCCGCGTTCGATCAGAGCGACGTGGCCGCTTGTGCGCCGTTTATTTTAAATCGCACGGTAGACTTTAAAACCCCGCGTACCGGTTCGATCTTATAATCTCAGCCGTCGGTTTAAAATCGGACGGTCCACGTCGACCCCGCGTTATAAAGACTGGAATTCTTACGTGCTACCCCCTGGGGTTCTCTGGAATTGAGAGCTAGCCCCGAAAACTTCAGATCTAGCCCCTGGAACTCCAGAAAATCATGTAAATTCATTTAAAAATCAGTTTTAGCCCCTGGACTTAATAGAAATTAGGAAAAACACCTCTGATAAGTGTAGCTAGACCCCTGGAAATTATGAAAATAATATTATAGACCCTGTAATGGGGTGAATTCATTATTTTAGCCCTGTTTAGTATTTAACTTAGAAAATTGAATATGTAACTAGTGTTTAAAAATTAAAAAGGGGGACAAACATAATTGTCAAAATTAATTAAAAACTTTCTCAGTACTTAGAAAACTTTGGAGTGAGATAGAAATATATTTTTGGGCTGAAATAAATCTGTTTCATCTATTATTCACATTTATTAGTATAGGGACACATTTTAAATAAAGAATAGTTATAGAAAAATAGGGAAAATAATTATGAAGTGGTCTACATCATAAGCCAAGGTCAAAATATGATTTTAAATTATTTAGGACCAGAACCTAATCTGTTTAGGTGATGTGTATTACTAATTTAATAATAAAATACACAATTATGCATAGGAATATAAATCTGAAAATATAGCAACTAGTAAATGATAAATGGAGTTTCTAAAATACAAAGAATTCAGTTTAGGGTTGATAGAAGTTATGAAAGCACATATGGGGAAGAATAATACTTTTCATACACACTTTGTAGTAAAAAGGTGAAGTAGTTGAATATAAGAAATTTATTGGAAACCCATATAAATAGTATGTAAGTAATAAAGGTGGACACAAAAGTAGGAATCATATACACATGGTTAAAAGTGCATACAAGCCACAACTCAACACACATAAAGTAACCACAACACATATAATGGTAAAGAACTTTTATAAATATGAATGTGTGGTTTGTATGAAGTAAGAAGTGTGAACTATGTCTGATGATTGTTGTTCTTCTTTTGCTATGTGTGATGGTATGAAGTAGAACCTGCTCAAGAGCAAGTTAACCCTTTCCAAGATCAGGACTACCAATTTCAAGAGCAGCAAGAAGGAGGCAAGTGTCCTTGACCACTTTGATCCTATGCTAGGATGTGTAGATAGAATTATTTGCATCGTCAAGTTAATTATGAAACCCATGCTAGGAAGTTTCCCTAGAATTGCATTACCTTGTTTCCTTGAAGCTTGGGTTGGGATTTATTTTGTCATGTCATTTATTTACATGCATATGCTTAGCCATGCTTAGAATGGGATATTTGGGAAATGAGATCATCAGTTTATATTACCATACTCTTGAATGAGACATTGTGAGTTATGTAGAGGTAGGGATCAAGGCAAGTTGGATGTTTTGGTTGTGTGCTGGGTGCACGAGACTTGGGTTTGTGTTTAGTACTTGCCTGGATCCTAAGGACCGGTTCATGGAGCATGTAACCCGGCTTTACAGTGCCAACCACATGCTGAGATGGGGCAGCTTGGCCAATTAATTAGGTGTATCCCCGGCGTAGTATGGGTGTGTTGGATGGTGCGGGGAGTAGGTGTCAGCTGGACTACCATATGAACCGCAAGGCTCAAGAGGGGGCCACTGCAGCGGGGTTGGAGCCTCTTGTATGCTGTTAGGGGTGAAACCTCAGTGGGCCCACGCTCGTCGGGAATCCCTTTGTAAAGGCTTCGTAGTGATCTCATGGCTACACACCTGGGAAGTGTGAATGTGGATCGTAGCCACTGGCATAATGGAGGTTCTTTTAGTCCACCCGACAACGGGGGATGAAATCACTACTTGTGGGTACAGTGGTACAAACTCTGCAGAGTCAAAACTGTCTTGACAGCCGTGCTCACGGTTAAGAGCGGCCTGGACTTATTCATGATTAGAGGAGTGAAGGTTTTTGGAATTTGTGGATGTTAAGCGGGGAGCTTAACATTGGAAATGATGTTATGGTTATTAGATTATGATAATGGGTTGGGAGATTGGGACCATTTTACCTGTGTAGTAATGTAGGTGCTTAATAAGCTAAGGTGATAGGTATTAATTGCGTAGTGCTGTAACCATGAGTTCAACCTCTCCTTGTTCTAGCCATGCATGATATAATTTTCCCACACTTGCTGAGTACCATTGGTACTCAACCTTGCATATTTGTTGGTTTATATTTCTGCTCAGGTCAAGATAATGAGGTGGTGTATAATGACCAAGATTTTGGACCCGAGGAAGGCTTTTAGGTTCATGAAGACCCCCGGGCAACGCCTGTGATGGAGCCCTAAAGAATAATATTCCGCTGCTAGTTTATTTACTTGTGATGAACTTATTATTGTCCATCGAGACATTTATTTTGTAAGACTTACTTATATTCGACACCTGGCTTGTAATAAATGATGCTTCACTATTTGTCATCACATGTATGAGAAAATGATCCTGGCATACATGTGATATTCACTTGGTTGTTCTTCGGAAAAACCGGGTGTGACAGCGTCCTCTTGCATGATCGCGGCATTGACGAGGTCGTTGAAGGTGCCGCGATTCCACTGCATGAGATGCGTCTTCATTTCAGGGTGTAACCCCCTATAGAAATGCTCTCGCTTTTTCTCCTCGGTGGAGATGTAGTCTGACGCATATTGCGCCAGATGGTTGAAGGCACGGGAGTAGTCATGGGCACTCCTCCCGCCCTGTTTCAGTTCCAAAAATTCTTGGAACTTCCTCTTCATTATTCCGGGTGGAATATGATAGGCGCGGAACGCCTCCCGGAACTCTCCCCACTACACGGTATGGCCAGCCGGACGTGAGGCGACATAGTTCGCCCACCACGCACCAGCGGCACCGTGAAGTTGCTGTGCTGCGAACAAAGTCTTTTGCTGCTCCGTACATTGGAGCAGCCCGAACTTGGACTCGATGGTCCGCAGCCAGTTGTCGGCCTCCAGTGGTTCTTCAGCTTCTGTGAACACTGGAGGGTGCGTACTCATGAAGTCCGAGTACGACACCTCACGGGGCTCATGGGGACCCCTCTCTTGACGCGCCCCCGCCTGGGAAGTATTCTGCACGATCGTGCGGAGCAGGTCGGTCTGCTCCTCACGACCCCCCACCAGTGCCGCTATCACATCCGCTAGAGTAAGCGGAGGCGGCGGTGGTGGTTGCTGCTGCGGGGTACTGTCGTAGTCAGGTGGCTGGGAGTCATTGCCTCCCTGCTGGCTAGAGCCACCAACCTCATGCTTGGTCCTAGTGCGAACCATCTGCAACCATACGACAATAAACATCAGTCCCGCAACATATTTCATGCAGTCAACTGAAATAGGCGTAAAAATATAATGACAATAAATCATGTGATACATCTCGTATACAGATAATGTAATAACTTTGCACAAGCTACAAAATTACCAGACCAAATACAAGCTAGTTTAAATCCAACTTGATGAACCTCCTCTTTGGAAGCTCACCACAACTTGGTTTGGTCACTACGAGACGTTACTATCGCGTTGTCATCACGTAAACCACCCTTTTATCTTCAATATGACACAAACATGGTCTCTAGTAAAAGAAACTTGAGTGAGACCTATACTCAAATCTTTCACTAGTTGAAGATAACCTCTCATGAGTATGTTCTATCCCATTGGAAGTATTCAAACCCCCTCTAGGGTACACCAATCTCTCAAATGAGTTCAACTGCCATTCCTCTGTCAGAATGACCAGTTTCTACATATCCAAGATTTTGATCTGGTTCTGGGCATTTTCATGACTCAAGCTGAATCCCAAAGTTAAATTTAACTTCAGTATATTTCCAGCGAGTATTTACTTGCCCTCATATCAGCTCTGGTTAAAAAGTTATGGTAATTCAAAGTCAACATAATTTCTGGAAGAATTTCAACAGCACCTCCCTTGGAAGTTGCTGTTTTCAACCCTTGGTTCCACTGAATTCCGTGCTGAAATTTCAGGAACTTTGAATTGCAAAGGTGTAACACATCTTCTACCCTTTCTAAAGATGTATCATATGAAAATTTTAGATTTTTCTACTTGGAGTTTTGTTTGAAAAACAGAACAGTCCAGAGAGTGTTTAACTCTGTCCTGATTCTGGACAGTTTACATTCCTCTGGAATTTAAGCCATCTTAAGGTGTGATCCAGCTCTGGAAGTCTACAACAAAGTTGTAGAGCACTTAAATAACTTTCCAGAACTATATACCACACCTCCCTGGGCTAACATACCTGTGAGTTATGCTCTGTTGAAGTTCAGCAACTTGCTGTCCAAAACAGAGCACTCTGTTTTTCAGTCTTTTGGAACTACACTCAACACCCTCCAATTCTTCTACCCAACCATGGTCCTAAATGTTGAAACTTAGTGATTTTAGTTTCTTGTTATCATTATTTTTCATGCACATTCCTATACTATTGTGGCGGATCGGGATCCGCTCATCCAGGATCGCAGAGGGTGGTGCCGCGCGATGCGACACCCGACATCACACGTCATAAGAACACATTATATTACACGGGAAAAACAACCTGAATGTACAAAGTAGTACACTTCTCAGTTACAAACTAGGGTCTTTATTACACAGCGGAAGTTTCTTTTATACAACTCACGCCCGCCTATCTAGCAAAAGTGGTTGCCCAGCCCTAGGGCAACCCACACTAGCTGCACTCCTCAGCTCAGCACGGCGTGTACGGCTCCCACTCAGCCGTGGTCCCCGACGGAGGGTAACCCTCGCCGGTGGACTCGTACTCCGAGTCCGTGGGTGGCTACTCACCTGAAAAACACTTAAGCAGCAACCGTGAGCACGAAGGCTCAGCAAGGCTTAACCGACTCACCTAAGCATGAAACTCTACATGAGGTGTACCAAGACATAGGATAGCAATGTTGCAGCAAATGGACACGCCTACAAGTTCATCCTTAGTTCAGCTTTTAGCAACAAGTTAACGGTTCATGAAGCTGAAATTTAGTGAGCAATATTTGGTGGCACACATGTAGCGATACAATTATATCATAACAGCAATATTGAAGCATAGCATTTCATTCATTAGTCTACGTTACGACGCAGTGAACAGGCGGTACTCGTCACAGCGAGGGACGGCGAATCGACTTGATATACACCTGCAGGGAAACCCAAAGAGCACGTCACGTACGCCCACCCGTGGAGCTGCACAGCATGCTCACTCGATGTCGTACGGGACAACCTTTCACCCAACAGCCCAAACGTCGAACCGGTCGCACCGAAACGAGCAGGAGGTTCCCCACACGGAGCATCTCTCTATGCCCGTTGGTAGATTTCCACCTTGCTGCCCTCAACCTACACCTATAAATCGGTGTGCTATGCCTCGACGCCCGGAGGTTTAGGCTACATCGGTTTATCGGGGCCCATATATCCGATATGCCTTCGGTACGTTCAATACTTGTTCAGCAGGGCCGCACACGGATCGGTCCTCAATTGACACGGGCAGGGCTGCGCACACAAGACTTCCTCTTGCTGCGCCCTAGCCCCTGCCTAGTCTCATTTTCATTACTAAAGTGATCTCACATCACTCAACCGAACCCGTGTGTCCCAAGCCTATCTCGCGAGTAGATTCCAACTACTCGACTTGTACCGAAGTCCTATGACTCATTAAGCATAGCCTGTCTACTCGAGGTCCTAAACACTACCCTCACTCTTAGGAAAAAATTCTGGTTATGCAAGTGGGGTTCCATCCATCCTATACCTAATGCACAATCATACTTCGTATGACACATGTAAACAAAGTAAAACTTATAAAAAGGTTAATGCAAACCGGGGCTTGCCTTGTTGCTGCTGGTCAGGGGTTAGTTCCTCTTCCGGAAGTAGGAAGTCCAGCACTTCCGGAGTCTCTTCTTCAATGGCTACACGTTAATGAAACACTATATGTTAATTTAAATGCAATGTGAGTCTAGGTAATACTTCTGCTATTAGTTCTAATAACCAGTCTCTAACAACTGGAACTCTGTTTAGGAATTTGAAGATGAACTGGGTGTTGGTGGTTTGGCTTAGACTTCATCCCCCTGGTTAAATGCTAAGTGGTTTTTCCCCTTTTTCCATATTGATCCCTCAAGTGGTTAAACAGGACAGGGGTGATCCAGAGCTCCAATGGAGCTGAGAATTTTTGTGTGAGTTCATTGTCACAAGAAAACTCTCTGGACCAAACACTAGTACTTTTCATGGAGTGGTTTGCTCAGAATAATTCTCTTAGCAAATAAGCAAAGAAGAATTAATTCTGAGGTAATACCCCTGTTCATGCCCAACTTAGTGAACTAAAATTTCTATTATAGCTCATAGAGTTTGCATGAATTTTCCTATCATTTTTGGAGCTAAGATTTGCCCAGAACTGAATTTCCAAGTTTTGGAAATTCTCTGAAAATGTTTCTGTATTCAAATGAACACAGCACCTTCAAATTTGAATTGCTCTGACCAAATCAACTCTAAATGGTATGAAACTTTTACAGGGGTTCACTAATGTGCTAAAGAATATTCTGGCCAAATTTGGGGATTTTTGGATGCACCAAACTCCCTCTAAAATTCTTTTTCTGAAAAGATTTAAAGAATTTTCCAGAATTAATTAATGGGTTTAGTACAAATTGGGTTTCAGATTTGGATTGTACTATGTTAGAGGAATCCAACAAAATTTTTTTAATAATTTTTGGATTCTCCTACCCCAAGTTGTGGTCCTCCAAAGTTTGAACTACAAACTGGACATTTCAAAATGTTTAAATGTCTGCCAGTGGGCCCCACCCAGCAGTCTTCTCCTTCCTCGCGCCAAACAGGGGTCCGCGGCGGCGCACTCCGGCGAGTGTCGCCGGAACTGCTTTCCCGGCCGTCTCTCGACCCCAAACTTGCCGCCCCGCCCTAACTCACGACGCTGAACTCATCTCGGGGTTCGCCGGCGGCCGTAGCTCACCGGAACAGGGTTCCCGATGGTGACAGCGGTGGTTAGGGTTCCGGCGTGGTCGGGAATGCGTGGTCGGGAACCGCGGGAGCTCGAGGGTGATGGAAATGGCCGCCAAACCCCATGAAAAGGTCGGCAACCTAGAGCTCCACGGTGAACCGAGCTATTATTCTATGGCGGCCCGAAAAATAATCCAAACCTGGCCATTTCTGGGTCATTTCCCTTGATTCTTGGTCGAGGAGGGCCGCTAGGGGGTGAGGAAGGTGCTGACAAGCCGGCGCGGCCAATAGCTAAGTGAGTAGCATGAATTTTGGGTTAGACCGCACTCTACCCAAACACACTACGTTTCAGAAGAACTGGAAATACTCTTCATCCGGTGGATCAACCGCTATTCGGCATGCTTCTACACGATCTAGAGAGCACGGCGCACCTTTTTCGTGTAGGAGTCCGGCGGTGAAACTGGCCGTGGCGTGTTGTCCACGGGGAGCAGTCCTCGGCTTTCCGCCGGTGGCCTGAGTTCTCAGTGGTGATCGTCGATTTGTGTTCGAGTGCGGTGCTAACACCGCGAAGTGGTGGGATGGTTAGCTAGAGCACACACAGGCGCTCCCTTTCTGTGTTGGGAGCTCGGGCAAAGGCCGAGCAGACGTCGGCGTGCAGGGGAGGATCGGGGGAAGCGACGCCGGCGACCGAGCAGAGCGGGGGCTCGCTGTTTTGCAAAGAAGCACGCGTACGTCTTCGGTGGCTTGGCGAGGGGGTCATGCAGAGGAGAGGGCGCGCCGTTTCCCGGCTGCCAGCGCGAGCGACGGGAACCAGGAGGTGGCCGCTCGGTCGGTGGCGCACGCGGCAGCTGGCTGCGCTCGGTTGACTGAGAAACAGAGAGAAGACTTGGGGGCTAAGTCTATTTCACCCAATGACATGTGGGCCCCACTGGTCAGTGCTCTACCACCTCTCAAAAGACTTCCAAAACTTGACAATTGATGAATTCAAATGTTGGGAGTCTCAAACTGAGCTACATTTGTATGGTTGGGCAAATCTCCCCCAAATTCAAATGTATATTTGAATTCTTGCACATTTGGATCCTTTTTGCACAAATGGGTAGCAAACCTTTTCAAAAATTATTGAAACTTTGCCTCCCCATTAACGTGGACCTGAGGAATCCAATTATGCACTTTAATCTTTGTTTTAGCTGCTGCAACCATGAGTTTGAATGCAACAGTTTTGAATCACCCCCTCATGTGTCATGTGTAAAATGCCCACTTTGTGAAAGTGTAGGCTTCCCCTCTAACTACTCTTTTGATGGAGGTTACTTGCTCTTCCCACTTCTTCACCATCTATCCACAACAAGAACTGTGGTGTTGTGAGGTGAAGAAAAATTTTTGCAAGTCCCTTTTCTTGGGCTTTTACCACTATGTCGGTACTACGTTCCTCACAAAAAGAAAATCCTAACCGGATTATACCGGCATATACGTCTTAAGTGTGGCACTAAACGGTCTCTCGCACACGTTTACTACACGGATACATACGTGTTTAATACCTGCAGAAGACCACACAATAGCGATGCACTCCATGGTTGTTTTCATTTCAGGCAGGTCCATATTTGAAAGTAAATACAAACGCCCGTATCATTGTCATACGGCCGTCCTTGAGTTAGGTCACGTCTCAAGGTACGTGATCGTGTTTCAACACCACACAACCGAGAACCCGAGTATGTCATGAACGGATCGTCACGGTTGGGAATGTTATCAACCCAACAGATACCACCTACTGCCCTGCAGGGCACGCCGATGGCAAGCGCTGCGTATGTCCTCCTGGGCTATTTCCAGACAAACACACTCTCGCGTTACTGACCACACGATGGGGCTCCACTTACTTGCCTAATGCACGCTAGGGATCAACGTTTCATATGAACTCAGGAACATGAAGAGTCCAAGAGTTTCATATTGACGTCTCACACCAAGCTGTGAGACCTATCCCTGAACCACGTTCCTCGTCAGGGGAGCTAACCGAAATTGAACCGCTTTCTGTGGCGTTACTTACCATTCTTACCAGAGCGTAGGTGCGTTGTTACATAATTGAAATTCAGAATTATAACATATAAGTTAGTCTTTGCCACTTCAAGTAACTATGCTAATATAATCCTTACTTGGGCAAACTACCAAATCCTCACCGTAGACCTAAATTTTCCCGTAATATAGTCCTTAAGTACTATGCTATACCCAATGCCGCTCTGATACCAGGCTGTGGCGGACCGGGATCTGCTCATCCAGGATCACAGAGGGTGGTGCTGCGCGATGCGACACCCGACAGCACACGTCATAAGGACACAATATATTACATGGGAAAAACAATTGTAACTGTACAAAGTAGTACACTACTCAGTTACAAACTATTGTTTATGTTACACAGCGGAAATCTACACAATACAACTCACGCCCGGCTATCTAGCAAAAGTCGATTGCCCAGCCCTAGGGCAACCCACACTAGCTGCACGTCTCAGCTCAGCGCGGTGTGTACGGCTCCCACTCAGCCGTGGTCCCCGACAGAGGGTAACCCTCGCCGGTGGACTCGTATTCTGAGTCCATGGGTGGCTTCTCACCTGAAAAACACTTAAGCAGCATCCGTGAGCACGAGGGCTCAACAAGACTTAACCGACTCACCTAGGCATGAAACTCTACATGAGGGGTACAATGAACATAGGGTAGTAAGATTGCAGCAATTGGACACGCCTACAAGTTCATCCTTAGTTCATCTTTTAGTTCCAAGTTAACAGTTCAGGAAGCTGAAATTTAGTAAGCAATATTTGGTGGCGCACATGTAGCAATACAATTATATCATAGCAGCAATATTGAATCATCACATTTCATACATTAGCCTACGTCACGACTCAGTGACCAAGTGGTACTCTTTACCGCGAGGGACGGCGAATCGACTCGATATACACCTGTAGGGACACCCAAAGAGCACGTCACGTATGCCCACCCGTGGAGCTGCACAGCACGCTCACTCAATGTCGTACGGGACAACCTTTCACCCCACAGCCCACACGTCGAACCGGTCACACCAAAACGAGCAGGAGGTTCCCTACACGGAGCATCTCTCTATGCCCGTTAGCAGATTTCCACCTTGCTGCCCTCAGCCTACACCTATAAATCGGTGCGTTATGCCTCGACGTCCGGAGGTTTAGGTTACATCGGTTTATCGGGGCCCATATATCCGATATGCCTTCGGTACGTTCAAACTTGATCAGTGTGGGCTGCACACGGATCGGTCCTCAATCGACACGGACAGGGCTGCGCACACAAGACTTCCTCTCGCTGCGCCCTAGCCCCTGCCAAGTCTCATTTTTATTACTAAGGTGATCTTACATCACTCAAACCAATCCCGTGTGTCCCAAGCCTAACTCGCGAGTAGATTCCAACTACTCGACTTGTACCGAAGTCCTATGAATCATTAAGCATAGCCTGTCTATTTGAGGCCTTGGTACCCTCACTCTTAGGGAAAACATCTGGTTATGCATTTGGGGTTTCATCCATCCTACACCTAATGCACATACATACTTCACCCTACGTATGTAAATAAAGTAAAAATTTATAAAAGGCTTAATGCAAACCGAGGCTTGCCTTGTTGCTGCTGGTCAGTAGTTAGGTCTTCGTCCGGAAGGAGGAAGTCGAGCACTTCCGGAGTCTCCTCGCCTTCAGCGACTACACGTTAATGAAATACTACATGTCAATTTAAATGCAATGTGTAAACTTGAATACATAATTATTACTAAATCTAGCTAGCCCTCCCCTTTTGTTCTGAAATTTTTATGGTGGCTTGGTAGGGTCCTAACCAGCGTCTTGACCAAGTTTCATTTGAAACAAAGTTCATTTGAAGCTTGTACAAATAAAAGTCCATTTGGTCAATATTTGAGCCTCTAAGTAATTCCAGGGGTTTTCAAGGCTCCAACCATTACTTTCTGGAAACTAGAATTTAGGATGGTTCTAATGGAATTGGTTTCATGTCATTTGAAGAATTATACTGAAAGTTATGGCCTAAATAAGATTTGAGAAAATCTGAAAAATGTTTCTGTACATTTTTCTATTTTCTCAGGGCAGTTCACTTAATCACCCCATTACGGGGACTAAATGAACTTGGATGAGTCTGAACATTTTTCTGTGACTCAAGGATTTTCCAATGAACCTCTCAGCCAAATTTCAAAATTTTTTATGAAGTAATTCTCCAGATAAAATTCCCAACAGTTTAAACTTTAGAGAATTAATTCTGGAAAACTATTTGGTTTCATGAGCTGAAATTGGTATTGCTGGAAAGTACTCAGAATTCTGAGTTCGGCAAAATTTAGTTCACTGAATTTGGAGCTTCCTAGCAAAGGTTCTATGCATTTGAAGTTGAACTAAACTGGAAAATCCCCCAAAATGTTTAAACTTTTGCGGGCGGGTCCCACCACCCGCCTTCTTCCTCCTTGCGCGCGCCCGCGAGTCCAGCGGCGGTGCACTCTGGCGAGGTTCACCGGAACCGCCTTCCCGACCACCCCCAGTGCCAGAACTGACCGCCTAGCCTTACCTCGCCCTGTGGAACTTGTCCCGGGGGTCGGAGCTCGCCGGCGGTGACTGGAAACGGGCGTGCGACGTCCACCGCGGAGGCTAGAGCTCCGGCGAGGTCGTTCTCGCTCTCTGGGGCATGAAAAGGGCTACGGTTTGCTTGAGAAGCATCAGTGGGCCACGAGGAACCCGACGCGCGCAGTCTCGGAGGCTAAAAACGCCGGCAAACCCACTCTCGACGGTGACCCAAGCCATGTTTGCACCGGCGACTAGGGAAATGGCTAATACTCGGCCATTTCTGGACGGTTTCGCTTGGTTCTTCCTCTAGGAGGGGTGCTAGGAGGTGTAGGAGCTACTTGTGAGCTAGCTCGATCCTTGACTCAGCGTGTAATCCGAATTTTGGATTCTTGCCGAGCTAGGTCAGTTGCACTAGGGTTTGGGACTTTCCAAAATTCTTACTACCCAATGGACCACTTGCTGAAGGGTTTGCGGCTACACCATCTAGGGTTCCCCACACACCATTCTTGTGTAGAACGTGGTCGGCGACAATGACTGGATGGGGCTGTCACCGGTGAGCCGAAGCTCGAATTCGTGGGTACCTCCCGGTTCTTCAACTTCGATGGCTCACACCGCTCAGAGTCGGGTGCAGCTTGCTGGAGCAGCACGGGGAACCGCTAGAGTGCGCCCTGGCACTCTCTTTTGCTGCAGGGATTGCAAGCATTCAACAATCAGCGCGGTGCACGCCGGGGCTCGGAGGTGCAAGCGCTGCGGCGAGTTCTTCGCGTGCGCGGGCGCTGATCAGAGCGGCAGGCGAGGGAGGCAGCGAACTCAGCTTTGTGCTGCGTACGTGGTGATCGGGAGGGGGGGCGCGAGTTAATCCCAGCGCGCGCTGGCACGGACGTGAGTCGGTAACCGGTCGCGGCGGCTGACCGACGACCACCGAGTGGTTCCTCTGTTGCTCACAGCCTCTGACCAGTGGGCCCTCCTCCCCCAAATATCTTTCCAATTTTTCACCTCTGTTTTGCTGAAAAATATCCCCAGCTACTCCCAATTAACTGTGAGACTTAAGCACCAAGTCTTGGTTTGAAATTGAGTTCTCAAATTTGAACTTTGTTTGGCTGAATTTGCTTCACATTCGAACTGAAATTCAAATTCAGTTTTGAATTCTTGCAAATTTAGCCCTTGACAAAATGAACTCCAATGGAGATGAAAATTGGTGGGCTAACTCAGAAAAATGTGCTGAGTTTGAATATGAAGCTAACTTTTGAATTTAAGTGATAAAAGTTGCTGCAATTTGAATTTACATTCAAATTGGCCTCTTTTTCAAATGCCTCCGAAATTGGCTCAAAAGGGTTGGGTTTTGCATGAAATTTGGCATGAGCCTTCCCAAGACTTTTCAAGTCCTAGGGGTGAGCTCAACCTCTCATGTTCATGTGTAGAAATCCTACTTTGTGAAAGTGGAGGCTTTCCCCTCTAATCACACTTTTGATGGAGGTTACTTGCTCTTCACAATTTTTCACAAGATATCCACAACAAAAACTGTGGTGTTGTGAGGTGATGAAAAGTTTTTGCAAGTCCCTTTTCTTGGCCTTTTACATTCAACTCGTGGAAGGAGTGGAAAACGTAGGCTTGAATGGTGTTGTCTTGCTGCCCTCCGGCGCGCGAGGAAATGGAGCAGTAGGTGAAGTTCGTTGGCCACCATTGGATGGTGTAGTGGCTGTACGAAAACTCGAAGATGGTGCTGTTTTGGATGGTGTAGATGTCGATCGCTGCGTGAAGGTGCTCCTCGTGCGTTGTTGCTGTTGCTGTTGGCGGCCCTGCAATTCTATTTCTGCCAACATAGCCAGCTGAAATAATCTGTTAACAGTATCATATTCCTTATAATCAACAATGTCCTGAATTTCACGCCTCAACCCCTGAATGTAGCCTAGAGGGGGTGAATAGGCTTTTTGATGCTTTGTTAATCCCTGACTCACTTAGTAGGTTTATCAAATACAGGGAAATCAGACTAGTCTGGTATAGTGCGGACTAGTCCGTTTTCTAAACCGAGAAAAATCGGACTAGTCCGGTACTGGGTGGACTAGTCTGGTATGCGTGGACTAGGGAGATCAAGATTGATCATTGTTCACTTCTAATACTCTATGCAGCGGAAATTAATTGTTAGTTTCAATGTATTGCAACAGTGACACAATGAGTAATAGGAAACAACTTTGATTTTAATGTTTGAATGTGAATTTCAAAGCATAGATTAAATACTAGATATGATGAACAATTAATGAACAAGAGTAGGAGACAAGTGTTTATCCCGAGGTTCAATTCCACGAAGGAAATCAACATCCCCGTTGAGGAGTCCACTAAGGACCGGGTCTTCTCCAACCCTATCCTCGTCGAATCGCCACAAAGGCCGATTCTCTTCCACTAATCACAAAGGGGAATAAATCGTTCAAGGGGCCTTCTCACAAGTTGAGGGCTCCCCAAGAATTACAACGAATGAATGAACACAACTCAACACACTCAACAGATGAAGAATTAACAAACAAGTGTGTGCGAGAGATCAAACCCAAGAGCTCAAGAGGTGTAGAACAAGTCTCTCCTTTGATCAATTGCCAATCCCCAATAATTGATCCTTCTTGGGTTATAATATGTGGAGAGAGGTGAATTTTGGGCTCTTGGGAGGTGTGACGGCGCAGGGGGTTCAAGAGATATGTTGGTATGGCCGTACACCTCTTTTTATAGTAGGGTTTCTAATTGGTACGTTAGGGTTTGCGATGTCCGGACTAGTCCGTGGTTGACTCTGGACTAGTCCAGTGTGCGGTGTGTAGAAAACCCTAAGTGTCGTGGGATATAGGACTAGTCCGCAGTAGTGCGGACTAGTCCGTTTTCTGTCCAGAGGCAAAATCGGACTTGTCCGGATGATACCGGACTAGTATGTTTTCTGGTCAGAAAAAAATCGGACTAGTCCGGTTGATATCAGACTAGTCCGCACATGTTGAAATTGTGCAGTTAGATTGATTCCTTTCTCTTGAGCTCTTGGGGTGTGTTTCTCCAACACACTCTATACTAAGTGATCTAATCTTTTCAGTTCTTGGGCTCTTATCAATTTGGATCCTCCTTCTCCTTTTTTTTGCGCTTTCTTCTTAATTTCTTTGAGAACCTGCGCTCGTTCTCAACAATTTCGTTAGGGTCTCATTTGTTTGTCATAAATCAACCAAAATCCACAAGGGGTGCCTAGATGCACTTTCAATCTCCCCCTTTTTGGTGATTGATGACAACCAATTGAGATCTCACAAATATGACAATAAGAATTCAGATTTTCATAAAGTGTGCACATTTGAGTTTTGAACAAAATAGGCAATGAAGACATGAGACATATGTGCACTCTTTATGGTGGGGTGCAAAAATACATGTGTGAGCAATAATTTTGATGTAAATATCATAATGAGCATAATCATCAAGAGTCTCAATCCTATATAGCAGTTTTAAACATACGCCATTAATCATAAGCATAACATAGTCATCTCACAAAAGCATAATGATAACATAAGTCTTACAAATGCATAATGGTAGCATAAGTCTTACAACAGCATAATGAAGCATAGGTCTTACACAAGCTCATTTCTTAAGCTAAGACACAAAAGGAAAGACCTACGACCTATGACTCCCCCTCAATCTCTCCCCTTTGGCATCAAGGCACCAAAAAGAAGGAGAGGAGGGATCTACTTGTCGTCGCCAACTCACTCCTCGCTGTCGATCCTCTCATCGTCTTCATCATCAGGCTGAGGAGGAGGAGGAGAGGAACCACTCATCGTGCCAAAGTAGGCACGCTCTAAAGGAGAGAGAGGAGGAAGCTCTGTAAACTCAGGTGCAGAGTCCTCTGAGATGACCGGGAATCCAATGGGCTCAATCTCCAGTTTTTGGCATATTTCTTTTACATTGGCCTTCATGTATCTCATCTCTTCTTTTCTTGCCTTGTTCATCTTATGAAGCTTCACCTCAGTTTTGCGGCAAGAACTGAAAATGGCAGCCAAAAACTTCATGATCTCAGATAACCTTGGACGCTCCCGGCATCTCCATCCTTTGGAGCAATGGTCTTCCGGAGCACTCTGTTGAGAACAATGAAGAAAGGATTCATGTTCTTGGTTGAGGGAGGGTTGAATGGAAGTCGAGTATCATAAAGAAACTCCATCCTGTCCTTCTCCACAACTCCCAGATTGTGAATCACAATCTCATCATTGTCGGTGTCCTCAAGATGTAGCAGTCTAGCAAACTCAGTATAAGAGATTGCGTACTTGGATCCATGTGTCATCCAAGTCACTTTGTCTTCTTCATCATGAGCAAAGTGGCAAGTTGAGTAAAACTGGGCAATGATCTCATCATTCCAGTTGTACCTGAAGGTGAGAAGGTCCTTGAGTCCATGCCTCTCTGCAGCCTCTATGACCTCCTCAAAGGCTTCACAACTCTTCCTTTCAAAGTATGTCCAGTCGATCCATTGACTTCGGATCACTAGAGTCTTCATTTGGAGGTACACTGAACTGTAGTAGTCCGACTGAAAGTTACTCCAAAATCTCTTGTCGGCTGCCTTTTTGTCGGAGCTGTAGGCATCAACCTTCCTCAAGTTCCATGCCACATCACTCCCCTTGCCATTGAACTTTTCCTCTGAGGGATCCATATGTCCCTGCCTTGGAGCTGTCATATTGAGGGGACCAATCGGTCCGGAAGCAAGCCCCTTTCCCTTGGTTTGGCATTGAGCCGCCGAGCTAGAACCAGCCACATTTGCTCTTGAAGCTGGTCTCTTGATTGTGACCTTTCGGTGAACCCAGGGTGGGGTGAGCGAGGGCTCGACAGCATGATCTTGTCTCTTTTTGGAGCGAGACTCCGGAATGTGAGACATCACATCTGATCTTGATCCATCTCGGCTTCAAAATCAGAGAGACTCTTATTCGATCCCAACATGATTTCTGACAAGGAGGATAAAGTGGGTATGAATAATCAAGGATGACAAAGGATTGCATTGAGTTGACATAAGCTAGGATTCCCTAACAAGATCCCTGAATCAGGGCATACCGAACTAGTCCGGTGTTCAGGGTCGGACTAGTCCGGAGTATCGGACTTGTCCGCCCTAATAACGGACTAGTCCGTTATGAGGCTGCTCAACCCCTAATTTGTTGAAATTTGAGATTATTCGATGCAAATATAATCTA
This sequence comes from Neostapfia colusana, assembly GCA_030760725.1. NCBI lineage: Eukaryota > Viridiplantae > Streptophyta > Magnoliopsida > Poales > Poaceae > Neostapfia > Neostapfia colusana. Next base: position 17,344,193 of record JASWHV010000018.1, on the reverse strand, counting down.
GGGTACATGGAATACATCAATAAAGCATGTATTCACTAGAGGAGCTGATCTAATTGAGCAAAAACAAGGAAGATCAAAGGTTCTAGGGTTTGGAGAGAAGTTTACCAAATCCTTCGATTCGAGGCGTTGAGGGAGTTTTTGATCTAGACTAGTCCGGGGTCTTTGATCCCTTTGCGGTGGAGAACAATTCCCACGGAAATTTGGATGGTTTTGATGGAGAAATAGCAAATCCGCCTTGGGAGCACTTGAGTGAGGAGAGAGAGAGTGGGGAGGGTTGTGAGGATGAAGAAGATTAGGTTTGAGCCGTCCCTAGGGTTATGGAGTCGAAATATCATACTAGTCCGGACCATATCGGACTAGTCTGTTTTCTGTTCAGAAAGAAAATCGGACTAGTCCGTGGTTGTCCGGACTAGTCCGGACTAACGGACTAAGTGCGGACTAGTCTGCCAGTGCGGACTAGTCCGGGGTGACCACGGACTAGTCCGGGGTGACCACGGACTAGTCCTTGGTCCCTTGTACAGAAGTGTACAAAACATATTTATATATGTATTTAAAAGTTTCTACTAAGGAATAAGGGACAAAGACACATAGATATTCTTGATGAATATGATCAGTAATCATACAATAATCAAGCTATGACCATGATTCACCAAGATCAAGTAACTAACATAGTTTTTAAGAGAAAAATAGAGAGAGATGATTTTTCAACATAATTAACATGATTTTGAGGATGGCATACAGATACGCAAGTTTTCAAGCCACGTTTCGAGCATCAAGGATATTTAGTTCATTTCGGAGCTCACAAAAGCGTTTTTCATCAAGTGGCTTGGTAAATATATCGGCTAGTTGTTTTTTAGTGTTGACATGGGAAATGGCTATGTCTCCTTTCATTGAGTGATCTCTCAAAAAATGATGCCAGATATCTATGTGTTTAGTTCTAGAGTGCTCAACAGGGTTATGGACAATTTTGATAGCACTCTCATTGTCACAAATTATTGGAATACGGCTCATATTGTAACAGTAATCCCTTAGAGTTTATCGCATCTAAAGAAGTTGTGCACAACAACTTCTGGCTGCAACATACTCCGCTTCGGCCGTGGATAAGGCAATTGAATTTTGTTTCTTGGAGGACCATGAAACTAAGGATCTACCTAGGAATTGGCAAGTACCGGAAGTACTTTTTCTATCTAACTTGCATCCAGCATAATCTGCATCGGAGTATCCAATAAGATTGAATTTTAAACCTTTGGGATACCAAAGGCCTAGGTTGGGTGTATGAACCAAATATCTCAAGAGCCTTTTAACGGCTGTCAGATGACATTCCTTAGGATTGGCAAAACCTTGCACACAAACATACACTTAACATGATATCAGGCCTAGATGCACATAAATAGAGTAGGGAGCCAATCATGGAATGATATACCTTTTGATCCATATTTGGTTCGTCTCCATTTAGATCCAAGTGTCCATTTGTCGCCATGGGAGTCTTTATGGGCTTTGCTTTGTCCATTCCAAACTTCTTGAGAATGTCTTGAGTTACTTTGTTTGGCTTATGAATGTCCCATCCTTTTGTTGCTTCACGTGAAATCCCAAGAAATAACTCAACTCTCCCATCATGGACATCTCGAATCTATCTGTCATAATCTTGCTGAATTCTTCACAAAAGGATTTGTTAGTTGAACCAAATATAATATCGTCAACATATATTTGGCAAATAAAGAGATCATCATCAAAGTCTTCAGTAAACAAGGTGTAATCAGCTTTTCCGATCTTGAAGTAATTTTCAATTAAAAAGTCTCTAAGGCACTCATACCAAGCAAGGATCTTGTTTGAGGCCATAGAGAGCCTTACGCAGTTTGAACACATAGTCGGGGTGCTCTTGATCTTCAAAACTGGGTGGTTGCTCCACGTACACCTCCTCCTTGATCAGTCCATTGAGAAAGGCGCTTTTACGTCCATTTGATAAAGCTTGAAATCATGGTGAGTAGAATATGCAAGTAATATACAAATCAATTCAAGCCTGGCTACGGGAGAAAAAGTCTCATCGAAATCAAAACCTTCGACTTGCGAGTACCCTTTTGTCACAAGTCGTGCCTTGTTCCTTGTCACCACTCCATGTTCGTCTTGCTTGTTGCGGAAGACACATTTAGTGCCAACGACGTTGGACTTGGGTCTTTCAACAAGCTCCCACACTTCGTTCCTTTTGAAGTTGTTCAGTTCTTCTTGCATCACCATCACCAAGTCCGGATCTTTTAATGCATCCTCAACCCTGTATGGTTCCAAAGAGGATACAAAGGAATAGTGTTCACAAAAATTATTTATGCGAGATCGAGTTATTACTCCCTTTCGGATGTCACCGATTATGTTGTCAACAGGGTGATCTCTTTGAATGCTTTTGTGTACTCTTGGATGTGGCACTTGTGGTCTTGAATCTTCATTATCATCTTCTTCTCCCCTTGGATAGTTGCCCTCATTGATGTTTTGGCCTTCTTGATTTTCTTGAGATTGGTCTTGTATGGAAGCTCCCCCTTGATCATTTTCCTCCATCTGTGGTTCATTTTCTTCATTCACATTTGAAGGTGGCACTTGTGGTCGAACATCGCCCAATGCCATTCTTCTCAATGCTTGACATGGAGCTTCTTCTTGATCTACCACACACTGATAAATTTGCTCTTCTTGAGAGCCGTTAGTTTCATCGAACACTACGTCATGTGCGACTTCAACAAGTTCGGAGGTTTTTTTGAAGACACGATAAGTGTAGGAGTTCGAATCATAGCCAAGTAAGAAACCTTCATCTGACTTTGAAGCAAACTTCGAGGCCCTTGGCTTCTTATTTAAAATATAACATTTTGAACCAAAAACTTGAAAGTATGAAATATTTGGCTTGTTACCCGTGAGTAGTTCATAAGAGGTTTTCTTGAGCAACCGATGAAGATATAGTCGGTTTATGGCGTGACAAGTGATGTTAACCGCTTCAGCCCAAAACCTGTCCAAAGTCTTGTATTCATCGAGCATTGTCCTTGACATCTCAATGAAAGTTCTGTTCTTCCTTTCGGCTACTCCGTTTTGTTGAGGAGTGTATGGTGCTGAAAATTCATGCTTTATTCCTTCTTCATCTTGATACTCCTCAACTTGGGTGTTCTTGAATTCCGTCCCATTGTCACTTCGCATGTTCTTGATCTTCAATGAGAATTCATTTTGGGCACGCTTGACGAACTTTTTGAGAGTTCCTTGAGTTTCTATCTTATCGTGCAAAAAGAAAACCCACGTGAAGCGTGAAAAATCATCAACACTGACTAGATCGTATTTATTACCGCCGATGCTTATGTAGGCAATTGGACCAAATAGATCCATGTGAAGGAGCTCAAGCGATCTTGTTGTAGTCATGACATTCTTCGCGGGATGGGGTGCTCCTACTTGCTTTCCTGCTTGACATGCTCTACACGGCATGTCTTTCTCAAAAACAACATCCTTTAAACCTCGGGTGTGATTGCCTTTGAGGAGTTTTTGAAGATTCTTCATACCAACATGTGCTAGCCGTCTATACCACAGCCAACCCATGTTGGTCTTTGCAATCAAGCATGTGTCAAGTTCGACTTTATCTTTGTTGATGTCAACTAGATAAAGTTTTCCCTTCAACACACCCTTGAATGCAATTGAGTTATCACTCCTTCTAAAGACAATCACACCCTCATTAGTGAATAAGCAATTATAACCCTTGTCCCATAATTGAGATATGGACAAAATATTATAATCCCAGGAGTCAACATGTGAAACGTGAGAGAGAGTATGTTGTGATGAAATTGCAATTTTACCGGTACCAAGCACTTTTCCTTGACAATTATCATCAAAATAAATGCCTTCGTTTGGGTGTTCATTTTCTTCATATTCCATAAACATTCTTCTTTCTCCGGTCATGTGATTAGTGCATCCACTATCTAGCACTCATTTTGCTCCGCCGGATGAATAAGTCTGCAAAAAATAAATTATGCTTTGGTCTTAGGTACCCAAGCTTGTTTGGGTCCTTTGAGGTTAGTCACAAGTGATTTGGGCACCCACACATGAGACTTGGTATTCCCATGGCATGGCCCAACATATTTAGCATAAACTCTTCCAAGATTACTTTTCATAAGTACATATGAAGCATCAAATGTTCTAAATAGATGTTGTTCATATGTGTTCACATTGTTAAATTTATCAACATTACTAAGCTTTGTAGTTTGAGAAGAGTTTCCCTTGATAAAGGCAATGCAACCCTTGTTATTCTTGTGGTTTCTAGCATTGTGCTTTTCACCATTAGAATATCCAATGCCATATTTGACATTAGGAGGTCTTGTGACCGAGTATGCACTGCGTGCATACTTGATTGTCGAAGTGTGCGATCGACACTTCCCCCGGGCCTGCACTGGGCAGCCCGCGGAGGTTCTTTTTTCGGAGGGGCTAGTCCCTAGCGGAGAGCTTGCGCAGATGGACGAGTTAGTAAGAGCTTGACACGGCGAGTTTTACGTGGTTCAGGCCGCCGGAGCGTAAAACCCTACGTCCACCGCGAGCTATGGAGCTCGCTGTATTGCTTGCTGCTCAGGGCCGGAGGCCTGAGCTTGGGGGTGAGTTACAGCTTGAGAGTGTATGGCTAGCGTATGATTTGCAAAGTGCGAACCCTTGCTATCGACGCCTACCCGAGCCTTTTATAGTCCAAGACTCGGGCGGCTTACAAGGGGAGCCGGGGCCCGACAGGTGGCCCCAGGAAGATTGTCTATTATCTACCGTATCTGCAGTTATGTCGGTAGTTGTCTCTGGCCGAAGGCTTCTGAGTCTTCATCTTGCCGCCCTGCCCATGCCGCATGCCAGTCGTAGCGGTTGATGACGGCACAGGCGGCATGGGTTGTCTTATCACGGTGTTTATTGGCTGACAGGTTCTGACACCGCGCGCCAGTCTGTGATGCGACTGGGCGCAACGGCACCTGACAGACGCGTGCTCCGCATTTCCGTGTCTTGGGAAGACGCGGGCCTTGAATACCTTGTACGGGCAAGGTATGGGGCGTATTTACGCCCGCTGCCTATCACTCGGGGCAGGCGGCGTCGCTCTGCTGCTACGTGGCGGGCACGGAGCCCTTCTCAGAGAAGGGAAGGGTCAGTCCCGCGGGGCACGTGGTGCCTTCGGACCTCTCTCCCGCGGAGGGGGAGGTCCGGCTTCTGCTGGCCACGTGGCGGGCCTGGAGCTCTCCTCTGAGGAGAGGGAGGTCCGGCCCCGCCGGACGCGTGGCGCCTTCGGACCTCTCTCCCGCGGAGGGGGAGGTCCGGCTTCTGTAGGCCACGTGGTGGGCCCGGAGCTCTCCTCTGAGGAGAGGGAGGTCCGGCCCCGCCGGATGCGTGGCGCCTTCGGAGCTCTCCCTGCGGAGAAGGGCGAGTTCCTTAGGCATTTTACCCTGTGCGCGGGGGTACCCCATATCTCAGATACCGACAGTGGCCCCCGGGCCCATCTCGGGGGAGATAGCGAGCCCGAGGTGGGACCTCCGTCTCTTCTGGTCCGCGCACTTTCTCTAATTCCCGAATTGACCGCTGCCGGAGCACGAACGGCCACGGGATCGTGGGAGCGTGCGCTCACTTGATGGTTGCTTTTACTACGGCGGTTCCCAAGACTGCCACTTCTGGATTCTGGTCGTGTCGGGAGACCCTTGGGGCTTGTTTCTTTCTTCTTATCGAGTCTGTAGTTCAGCTCATGGAGCCTTGCTTAATTTGACTCTCTTGGATACTTGTGTCTGTTATGCTTTATCTCTCCTTCTTGGCTTTGCCTGGCTGAGTCCTTAGCTCCGCAAGGTATTCAGAGGCCATTTCCAATCTCGGAGCTTTGCACAGACACCCTCCCCGGGTCCTAACCGTGTTAGGGGCCCCCGGAGGTCTCCGGATCCCACCATATGGGGAGCTCCAGATCTGCCTGCCACGTGGCGGGTCCGGAGCTCCTTCATAAGAGGCGGGAGCTCCGGCCATGTTGGACACGTAGGGCTTTCGGAGCCCTTCCACCGAGGGGGAGGTCCGGCTTCGGCCCACCACCGTGGCGAGCCCGGAGCCCTCCCCAAGGGAGGAGAGAGTTCCGGACCCGCTGAACACATGCGGCCCCCGGGCCCCGCCCCTGCTAGAGGGGCAGGTCCCGGTCCTTCCAGACCCAGGCTGGAGTAGCTTGTAGCTCCTTTTCCCCCGCTTCATGCAGTCCCTATTGCCGTAACCTGGAGGTCCTGCACACAGGCAGAGGAAACGTAATTCTCCTCGGGGGGTCCTCCCCTCCCGTCTCCTAGTCTTATCCGTCTTATGATCCTGATCCGCTATACGGGGCTTGGGCAATTCTGTGCACGAGGCGCCGGAGCTCCGGCTCCCTCCGAGGTCCGGGTACGGCCGTCCGATCCCTAGTACCGGGCCATGCGCTGGGGAAGCAGAGTGCACGCGCTTTGGGTTCATGACCAGGCAAAGCGGACGTACTCCCATTGACCTCCGGAGGGCAGGATGCGCATGCTTTGGGCTCTGGGCCGGCTAAGCTGGATACACACCCTGGACCCCCCATGCACAACGCAAGCCTTTCCTGGAGGTAACCAACTAGCACCGCAACACCTGACTGGGGGAGGCCCGAGAGACTCACTCGGCCATCGGCAGGTGCCTCAAGCGCAGCCGTCTTCGGTAGGATAGCAAATGCCGACTATGGATGAGCGCAGGAGAGGGTGAGCTAGATGTACGATGAACATACAGAGATAGTGCGATCATAAAAATTAATGCATAATTTAAATGAGCGCATGAGAGAGAGCTAAGTAGAACAGGGCTCTGTATTCGTACCCATAGGTGGAATTCTGGCTGTACAGGGAGGCAATGTTCCGCCTTGTCTTCAAGGGAAGCAAGACTCTACGCGCTTAGGGTCGGAACCAGGCTAAACTGGACGTAGTCCTGTACCGTCCCTTGAGACTTAGCTGCCCCAAGCGCTGTTCCTAAATTCTATGGGATCTATTACAGAAGGGAATAACCCTGTCCTACTGATGCTCAGGAAGTAGGACTTACAGTGTTGCTCCATGGCAAGGATTTTTGGGAACGGATCCCACTCTCGGTTGAAAGGCATGTGTACCTGGGGCGGCAGCTTTCGTGATTCGGAAGGGACCTTCCCTGCTGGGGGAGAGCTTATGGGTCCTTCTTGGAATAGAGCGTGCCGCTTCACCAGGTTGCCCTCCTGCAGGCCCCCGACGCGTTTGGTTCTTTGGCGGTAGTGCTTAGAGCATTAGCCGAGACCGTGCATTGCGAGGTGTTCGCTGCAGCCGAGTCTTGTCGATGAGGTTGTAATCTTCGCGCTGGATCAGGTCCTACGCGGCTTCTCCTGGGGGCCCCCGCGGAGTTCTCCCCTTCTGGCTAAGGCCTTCAAGGGGTAGGTAGGCCCGGGCTCGTCTTGGATGACCTAAGGCGTCTTCCCCTTCTGGCAAGGCCTTCAAGGGGTTGACAGACCTTAGGCGGCCCCCGAGAGGTATTGTCGAAGCACGGAGGCGCGCCGCAGTTGGCTAACGCCCTGGCCTGTCACCGTCGCAACTGGAGTCCTCACCGTCATGCACTGTCTTTATGACACGCTGAGGCTCCTGGAACCCCACCTGGTGGGTAGCAGTGACTGGGGCATCGACCTTCTGTTTGCCATCCCTCTGAGGGTAGGGCAGCGCTTCAGCCATCTGCTGTCTCCCTTTGCGGAAGCGCTCTGCGAGCCTCTGGATTTCCCAGCACTCGGTAGCAGTATGGTTGCAGGTGCCATGCACGGGGCATAGCCCGCCTTGGCCATTGTCTGGGGCCGGTGATTGCCGCTGCCTCTTGTCGGGGCGTGGCCCCCGAGCTCCACTGGTCGTCGCAGCTGCGGCGACGGGGGCCGTGAATGGTGACTTCATCTTTCCACTCCCCCGGTTCTTGGTCTTCTTGCCACCCCCATAGGCAGCAGCACCGGACCCGGGCTGCCCTCCTGACTCGGAGGTCGGCAGAGCGTGCCAGTTCCGCCCTTCAGCCGCTCTGGCGCACTTGTCCGCCAGGCTAAAGAGCTCCGAGACATCGCGGACCTCTCTGGCCGCGAGCTTCTCAAGCATTTTCTCGTCCCGGACACCCTGTCGGAACGCCACCACCACAGAGGCACTTTGGATATGCGGGATGGTGTTGCGTACCTGAGAGAACCGCTGGATGAAAGAACAAAGCGACTCCCCAGGTTGTTGCTTGGCGGCGTGGAGGTCAAGCTCCGTGCCGGGACGGGTGTAGGAGCTGCCGAAGTTGGCGACGAACTGCCGGCAGAGCTCACCCCAGGAGGTTATGGACCCCTGAGGTAGATTCATGAGCCAAGACCGGGCTGGGCCGGTCAAGGCGACGGGGAAGTAGTTGGCCATGACAGCCTCGTCCCCTCCTGCAGCAAGTACGGCGGTGGAGTAGATCTGGAGGAACTCCGCTGGGTTGACGCTGCTGTCGTACTTCTCGGGCAGATGCGGGCGAAACTTGCGTGGCCACGTTGCGAAGCGAAGGTGGGGTGCAAGGGACGCACATCCTGCACCTGCTGCTGCAGGTACTGGCGCTGCGAACGTTTGGTTCGCACCTGGCACCGCGTATCCCGGCATGGGCAAGGCTGCACCATAGGCCGGGGCCGCTACTTGCGGCGCATATAGCTGTGGCATATGCTGCGCAGCATATGCCTGAGGCAGGGCTCGCGTGGTGATGGCCTGCCCTTCTGGTTGTGTCGAGGCCGACGACATGCTGTCGCCTGCCTCATGGCTGCAACGCCTCTCTCGGTGTCGCTGAAGGTACACCCGGGCGTCCTGGCCCAAGTGGCACCGTTCCAGTTTCCTTCGCAGGTCCGTCGACAGGAGCCTGGAGGAGCTGGAATCCGCCGTCAGCCCGTCAACCGTGGGTGTGCGCGTCAGCGACACAGCCGGTTGTCCTGGGCGCCGTCCTCGCCGAAACCGAGGGTTCACGGCGGCGACGACGAGGCGGTCCACCTCACGGACCCATTGCTGGGTCGCTGAATGGGGCGCATCTCCCGCAGGTGGGTTGCGCAGCAGCGCTCTTGCTGCAGCAAGCGCACCTCCATGGTGTACGCTCAGCGCTGCAGAAGATCTCACACTGGTCTGGGCCTGCATAGCCGGAGTCGGCGTTGCCGGAGTCGGCTGCTGGCTACCAGCTTGTGCCGACACACTTCGTCCTGAGTGTGTCGACATATACTCCCCAGTGGTCACGGTTCGCCGTGAACGCGGAGGGGGAGAGTTTGCCGCTGAAGGAAGCTTGGTCATCTTTGTCGGCGGAAACTCGTCGCGCTAGGAGAAAAGCCCCTACCTGGCGCGCCAAATGTCGAAGTGTGCAATCGACACTTCCCCCGGGCCTGCACTGGGCAGCCCGCGGAGGTTCTTTTTTCGGAGGGGCTAGTCCCTAGCGGAGAGCTTGCGCAGATGGACGAGTTAGTAAGAGCTTGACACGGCGAGTTTTACGTGGTTCAGGCCGCCGGAGCGTAAAACCCTATGTCCACGGCGAGCTATGGAGCTCGCTGTATTGCTTGCTACTCAGGGCCGGAGGCCTGAGCTTGGGGGTGAGTTACAGCTTGAGAGTGTATGGCTAGCGTATGAGTTGCAAAGTGCGAACCCTTGCTATCAACGCCTACCCGAGCCTTTTATAGTCCAAGACTCGGGCGGCTTACAAGGGGAGCCGGGGCCCGACAGGTGGCCCCAGGAAGATTGTCTATTATCTACCGTATCTGCAGTTATGCCGGTAGTTTTCTCTGGCCGAAGGCTTCTGAGTCTTCATCTTGCCGCCGTGCCCATGCCGCATGCCAGTCGTAGCGGTTGATGACGGTGCAGGCGGCATGGGTTGTCTTGTCGCGGTGTTTATTGGCTGACAGGTTCTGACACCGCGCGCCAGTCTGTGATGCGACTGGGCGCAATGGCACCTGACAGACGCGTGCTCCGCGTTTCCGCGTCTTGGGAAGACGCGGGCCTTGAATACCTTGTACGGGCAAGGTATGGGGCGTATTTACGCCCGCTGCCTATCACTCGGGGCAGGCGGCGTCGCTCTGCTGCCACGTGGCGGGCCCAGAGCCCTTCTCAGAGAAGGGAAGGGTCAGTCCCGCGGGTCACGTGGCGCCTTCGGACCTCTCTCCCGCGGAGGGGGAGGTCCGGCTTCTGCTGGCCACGTGGCGGGCCCGGAGCTCTCCACTGAGGAGAGGGAGGTCCGGCCCCGCCGGATGCGTGGCGCCTTCGGACCTCTCTCCCGCGGAGGGGGAGGTACGGCTTCTGTATGCCACGTGGCAGGCCCGGAGCTCTCCTCTGAGGAGAGGGAGGTCTGGCCCTGCCGGACGCGTGGCGCCTTCGGAGCTCTCCCTGCGGAGAAGGGCGAGTTCCTTAGGCATTTTACCCTGTGCGCGGGGGTACCCCATATCTCAGGTACCGACATTGATCTTCTCCTTGTCAAATATGCCACTTTGAGAAGATTGCTTGTCCTTTGTCAAGTTTGGCTTTTTCTTCATGTTAGTGTCATTTCTGGCACAAGTACAAGTAATGCTAGTTGCACACTTTGTGTGTTGAGAATGTGAGCTAGACATTGATGAAGAACCACTTTGCTTGAGTGACTCAACTTGTCCCTCAAGGATCTTGTTAACTTTGTTTAAGTTAGCAAGTTCATCCTTGATGGTGGTGTTTGAGTTTTTTAACTTCAAGCAAGCTTCCTTGCTTGATGCTAATTCAAGCTCTAGTGATTTATTTTGTTTCTTTTCAAATTCAAGAAGCTTTTCAATCTCAACATATTCCCCCTTTTGGGAGATGATCATATCTTCCTAACGATTGACTAACTTCTCCATACGAACAAGCTTATCAAGTAGAAATTTCATTTTAGCAGCTGTCTTTGTGTCTAAACCCCTAAGCATATATTCATCTTCATCACTGCTATCATCCTCACTAGAATTATCACTATCACTAGTAAAAGAATGCGAGAAGGAGGATTTAGTCGGTACCTTTCGTTTACCTTCCTTTGCCATTAGACAGGTGTTGTCGGTGTCCTTCTATGCGCCCATGGTTGGGAATAGAGTGGATTTCTTGGTAGTCTTCTTTATGGCTATGGTGGCCATCTCCTCTTCTTCGGATGAAGATTCATCATTGGAGTCCCACTTCTTCCCTAGATGCGCTTGACCATATTGCTTCTTCCTCTTGAACATTTTCTTTGGTTGAGACTTGTTATCTTTTGTCTTCTTCTTGTTTTCATCATGTGGACAATCTACTATGAAGTGATCGTATCCTCCGCAGTTATAGCACACCCGTCTCATCTTGGGTCTTTGTTTATCCCTTTGTCTTCCTTCATTTGAGCTGCTGCCCTTTTTTCTTCTCATCATTTTCTTGAACTTCTTCATGAACAAGATAATGTCTTCTTCATCGATATCACTGCTTTCATCTTCGTTGTCATCTTCTCCATAAGCTTCTCGAGCTTCCTTTGATACAGGTTTACAAGTTGACTTCAAAGCAACTCCTTTCTTCTTTGCCGAGGTGAGATCGGCAATTTTGTTAACATGCTTGGCTTGCTTCTCCATCATCTCAAAGTTGATGATCTTGCCAAGAAGTTCATCTAGGGTCATTTTCCGGTACCTAGGGCTTTCTCTGATCATAGAGCAAAGAGTTACGTTGCGCGGCATGAATGCTCTGAGAATCAACTTCACAACCTCATGATCATTCCACTTCTTGCTGCCATAAGCTCGGACTTTGTTGATAAGATTCTTTAGTCGATTGTACATATCTTGTGGTGATTCATCTTCTTCTATCGCGAATCTTCCCAATTCACCTTCAATCACTTCTATCTTGGCCTCGCGTACGTGACGATCACCTTCATGTGCAGTTTTCAATGTATCTCATATCTCCTTGGCAATCTCGAGTCCATCCACCTTGGTGAACTCGTCTCGGCTTAGTGATGACGTGATCACAGCTGCAGCTTGAGCATTTCGATGAATGGCTTGTTCTTGGCTTAAGGTCAGCTCTTTGTCATCATCCGGGATATCTATCCCTGTACACACTATATGCCACAAACATGGGTTAAGAGATATAAGGTGCATTTTCATGTTTTGTCTCCACATTGAATAGTCATTGCCATCAAAGTAAGTTGCTTTCCTTAGGGGAATTGATAAGTAATGATTATTGTTAGAATTCAAACGTTCATAATCAAAAGGATATCGGGAGTAGTCTGTGTGACTACCCCCTTTCTTCTTCTTTTCATCATCGATGTTCTTCTTCCCTTTTGGAGAGACTGCCTTCTTCCGTAGAAGGGCATTCAGTTGGAGCACCTCCTCATCATCGTCCTCACTGTCTTGAATAGCGTTGAGTAACTTCTTTAGCTTTTGAATCCTTTCATCATTACTCTTTTTGTCGTCGATCTTCTTGTGTACATCCTTGACGTCCATATCGTCTCTTCGAGTGGTGAGTCTCTTTTGAAGAGTTTGGCTATGATACCAATTGAATGTAGCCTAGAGGGCGAGTGAATAGGCTTTTTGATGCTTTGTTAATCCCTGAAACACTTAGTAGGTTCATCAAATACAAGGAAATCGGACTAGTCCGGTAGAGTGCGGACTAGTCCGTTTTCTAAACAGAGAAAAATCGAACTAGTCTAGTACTGGGCGGACTAGTCCAGTATGCGTGGACTAGGGAGATAAAGATTGATCAATGTTCACTTGTAATACTCTATGCAGCGGAAATTAATTGTTAGTTTGGATGTATTGCAACAGTGACACAATGAGTAACAAGAAACAATTTTGATTTTAATGTTTGAATGTGAATTTCAAAGGATTGATTAAATACTAGAATATGATGAACAATTAATGAACAAGAGTAGGAGACAAGTGTTTATCCCAAGGTTCGATTCCACGAACGAAATTTATGTCCCCGTTGAGGAGTCCACTAAGGACCGGGTCTTCTTCAACCCTATCCTCATCAAATCGCCACAAAGGCCGATTCTCTTCCACTAATCACAAAGGGGAATAAATCGTTCAAAGGGCCTTCTCACAAGTTGAGGGCTCCCCAAGAATTACAACGAATGAATGAACACAACTCAACACACTCAACAGATGAACAATTAACAAATAAGAGTGTGCGAGAGATCAAACCTAAGAGCTCAAGAGGTGTAGAACAAGTCTCTCCTCTGATCAATTGCCAATCCCCAAGAATTTATCCTTCTTGGGTTAGAATATGTGGAGAGAGGTGAATTTTGGGCTCTTGGGAGGTGTGACGGCGCAGGGGGTTCAAGAGATATGTTGGTATGGCCGTACACCTCTTTTTATAGTAGGGTTTCCAATTGGTACGTTAGGGTTTGCGATGTCCGGACTAGTCCGTGGTTGACTCCGGACTAGTCCGGTGTGCGGTGTGTAGAAAACCCTAAGTGTCGTGAGATATCGGACTAGTCCCTAGTAGTGCGGACTAGTCCATTTTCTGTCCAGAGACAAAATCGGACTTGTCCAAATGATATCGGACTAGTCCGTTTTCTGGTCAGAAAGAAAATCCGACTAGTCCGGTTGATATCGGACTAGTCCGCACATGTTGAAATTGTGCAGTTAGTTTGATTTCTTTCTCTTGAGCTCTTGGCGTGTGTTTCTCCAACACACTCTATACTAAGTGATGTAATCTTTTCAGTTCTTGAGCTCTTATCAATTTGGATCCTCCTTCTCCTTTCTTTTTGAGCTTTCTTCTTAATTTCTTTGAGAACCTGCGCTTATTCTCAACAATTTCGTTAGGGTCTCATTTGTTTGTCATAAATCAAACAAAACCCACAAGGGGTGCCTAGAGGCACTTTTAACCCCCCATAAAAATGAGCTATTTTATCATCCATGTCCTCTACTACCCCACAGCGCAACATACCCTTTTGTAACTCTTGATAATACTCCTCTACGGACATGTTACCTTGGTCTAAGCGCTGCAATTTTTTGCGAAGGTCCCGCTGAAAAGAAGGAGGAACAAAACCAACATGCATAGCTTCCTTTAATCTATCCTGATGTGGACATCACTCCTGCAGATATACACAACACTGACATGGTAGACATGCAAGGTCCAATTACTAGAGCTCGAGCATGACAATTGAATTTAGAGGTGAGCTCGTTCCTGAACAATTCTTTATATGTGAATTTTGAGAGTATGTTGCTACCTAATGGATTAATTATGATTAGGAACCATGGAGAGGACATGGAGATACATGGAGAGGGGTTTGGAGGCGTGGAGGACCAGAAAATACGCCAACAATAAGTTAGAGACCGAGCCCAACTCAAACTCGAGTCCAACTCGGGCCTAGGAGCAGTCCACCTTAAAATGGATGTACAGGAGTTATACGGACTCCGTTTTTGACGTTCTACATATGCACGGAAAGCTGAGAGGATAAACTTTCCAGTGGAACGGGCGCCACGTCAAAATTCCCTAGGAGTCGATGGGAAACATCGAAACAATATAATGTTTAGAGTCTGTCAGGGTGTTGCGTCACCTAGTTGGGCCATTGGGCCTTGTATCGAGTCCAAGTCCATTATGTACGTGTCTTAGTGTTAGGTCACGACCCCAGCACCCCCCTGGTCGTCCTCCACCTCCTTTATACCCCCTAGCCGCCGTCACAAACAGGTGGGTTTTGCTTAGTTACAATCTGTCATTGAACAGTGTCGCCGATCATCGGTTGTGAGACCCCAAATTCGTGATCAATTCAGTTTTGATTGCAACTTCTGTGTTCTTGCTTGTGTTCTTGATTGCGCTTGCAGGGATAAGCCTTCGTGGCGAGGTCATTCGTGTGACACTGTAAGGGCCTCAGTTTTTGACACACATTTGAAGTGTTCATAAACACACCACACACCTCATTTGAGGAAAGTTGATGAACACAAATGAAGAGCAAGTAACCACCATCAACATGCTCATTAGAGACAAACTCACATATTACAAATGGGGTATTTCCCACATGTGATATAGAGGGGCTGGACATATGAAAACTCCTACACATTGCTAAGGATGCCCATGCCAAGTTTCACCCAAATTCAAAACCTTTTTGAGGTCATTTTGGGTATAGTTAGGAAGAGAGCAGTTTGAAACCATATTCAAATTCAAACTGTTTTTATCCCATGAATTCAAAAGTGGGGGGCACATTCTTAGTCAGCACATTTTGTGAGCTCACACACCAATTTTCACTCCATTTGGAGTTGATCTTGACATGAGCTAAGTGGGGCAAATTCAAACTTTATTTGAATTTCAAACTGAACATGTGCTGAAATTCATTCAAACCAAACCCAATTTGAATCCTACTCAATTCAAATGGCTCATGGGTGAATAATTTGAATCACCATGGTTATTTTGGGGCTCACTGTTTACAACAGTGATTCGGAGTGAATTTCGGAGGTTAAAACCCCGGGTGGGACCCACATGTCAGCCACTGAAGCAAAAGAAACCGACTGAGAGCTCAGCTCGGGTAACCGCGCGCGCTGCAGCTGCCGCCACGGCGAATAAACGGCGAAGCCACCAGCTGCTTGCCGATCTCAGCCACGGAACCGACTCTTTGGGTCTTTATCTACCCGCCCGAGTGGTCACTGGCGCCTTCCACCGCTGCCTCGTCCCACTTCCACCCAAAAAGCCGAAGCACCTCGCCGCCCGAGTGAAAGTTCAGTTCCTCATCGCCCGGCCGATCCAGTGACCCTCTCGGCGATCTGAGACCAGCACCGGGTGCGCCAAGCCATCTTCGACACCTTCTCATCGGTTCCAGACCCTGCGCGGTCTTCCCCGAGCTCCACCGCGGCGATCTTGTCTCTGCCGGTTCAGCCCGAGCCGCCGCTGCGGGAACCGTCCTTCCGGCTACCACAGCCCACCGTTCACGGAGCTGTGAACAACAAAGAGGTTCGCCTGCAACCTCCCTTTCATTTCCGTAAGCTCCAGCGGCGTGACAAGCACTGCTCCGGCCAGAATTTCATATTTTCGCGACGGTGTGCAAAAGTGAGGTCGGTACCGATCTGAGAAATTCGTAAGCCACACTACATCACTCATCCTCTCATGGAGGGGATCACTTCTAGTAGCCCGTGCGGGTCCATAGGAGCAGGAACCATGAAGAACCGTGGAGGGAGACCGCTGTTCTTCGAGTTTTAGTAGAAATCCCGATTTCCGGCCTAGGTCGCACGGTGACAGCCCAACACAGCCCTTCCCGAGCTCCGTAGAGCTCATGTCGACCTTTCCTATGGTCCACTGATGCTCGACGACCTTTAGCTTGATCGGGGGAGGTGCTAGGGAGGGTGGACAATGCGACCGAAGTTCTCCCGAGGTCGCCGACCATGTACCGGCCGTTGTCATGATGAGCTGACCCCAGAATCCTGTTCCCCGAGTGAAAGTAGGCAGGGGCGGCCAAGATCGTGAAGTTTGGAGCTTTACAGAAGCTGCCGGCGAGCTCTCCGGCGAGGTCCCTCGGCGGCGGAGCGCGGGCAGCGAGAGGTTGAAGAAGGGGGTGGACCCCAGCTGTCAGCGGGAGGTATTTTAAATCGGGATCGGGCTGCGGCCGGGATCTAGTGTGCTGGCGCGCAAAAACCCTGTGGGCCTCAGTGTGCCGGACACCTCCGCGCTCGACACGTGTCCCCGCGGGCCCCCGCAAGTTTAAAATTTTCTCCCGATTTTCAGATTCCATTCAAACTTCAAATCCTCATAACTTTGGCTAGGAAGCTCCAAATCGAGTGAACCAAATATTGCTGGATTCAGCTCTCTGAGCATTTTCCAGCAAATCAAGTTTCACTTCATGAAAACCCTTGTTTCTCCAGAATTAATTCCTCAAAGTTTAAACTGTTAGGAATTTTAACTGGAGAATCCTTTGGAGGAAAATCCTGAAATTTTGCTGGGATGTTCACCAAAATATCCCTGAACTACCATAAAAATTTCAGACCCATTTGCGCTCATTTGATCCACCTAATAGTGTGATTAGTGAAACTGTTCCAGAGAAAATAGAAAATGTTCAGAAACATTTTCAGAATTTTCTCTGAAATTGTTTAGCTCATATCTTTAGTTAGGAACCTTCAAATTAAGTGAGACCAACTCCATTAGAACCCTCTGAAAATCTAGTTTTCAGAAAGTCATAGTTTGTTTCATGAAAATCCTTAGAACACCCTAGAAGCCTTCAATTATGGTCAAGTACATGATTAATTGTGGAGGGCTCAAATGAGCTATGCTGCAACTAAAACTTGACCAAGTCTCTATTTAGGTTGTAACCAAGCCACAGTAAAAATTTCATAGTCATTGGATTTGTCTAGTAAGAGTTATAGACTTCACAAGTTAAAAGTTAATACAACTGCATTTAAATTAATACATGTATTGCTTCTATCATGTAGTCGCTAAGGTCGAGGAGGAACCCGAAGTCCTAGACTTCGTTACTCCGGAGGAGCAGCTAGCCTACGACCAAGAGCAGCAAGGCAAGCTCCGGTTTGCATTAACCTTTTATAAATTTTTATTGTTTTGAGCACATACATGAATACTATTGTTCCTTGCATTAGAGTCTTGTTTGGAAACCCAAGTGCATAGCCAAGAAAGCCATGGGTTGGGATTAGGATTGAAAACCTCGTTAGCCACTGCCTTGCTAAGATAGAGTAGGATTCGGTACAAGTCGAGTAGTTGGAACTACTCGCGAGCATAGGCTAGAGGCACTCGACTCGGGTAGTGATAGCACATGAAACACATGGCAAGAAAATGAGACCAAGCGGAGAGTAAGGGCAACAGGACTTTGGGGCCTGTGTGCTGTAGCTCCGCTTGTGTCGATTGAGGACCGAGCCGTGTGCGGGCCTGTTGAACAAGCTAGAACAGTACCGAAGACCTACCGGCTATATGGGAACCGGGAAACTGATGTAACTTGGGTAGCTGGGTGTTGAGGCATAGCTGGTCGTTCAGAGGGTAGGTTGAGAGCTCGAGGTGTAGATCGGCTGGCAGCACTGAGATGCGCATGCAGAGACCTCTTGCTCGGGACGATTGGACCGGTTCAACATTTGGCTAACGGGTGAAATGTAGTCGCTTACGGCGTCCGTGATGGTTGTTGTAGGCAACATCGAGTACGGGCGTACGTGACGGGTTGTTCGGGAAACCCTGCAGGTGTAAATCGATTATAATCGCCGTCCCTCACGGTCAGTGAGTACCACTTGTTCACTGTACCGTGACGTAGAAAGAACAGGCTAGTTGCATGTTAAAATGTTGCTGATTGAAAGATGAACTTGAATGCTAATGATTTGCTGTAGTCTAGAGCTAACTAAAGTTCTTTTCAACTTTGGGCAAAGCACATGAGAGAAATGCGTTTCTTGTTTGATTGCGGCTCTCTCATGTGCCTTAGCGTAAGGTTGTCCACAACCTGCTGCTAAAACTTGAAAGTAAGGTTCCACTAATTAGGCGAGTCCTTTGCTAAAACTTGAAGGGGGGCCTTGACGCAGCGGTAAAGCTGTTGCCTTGTGACCATGAGGTCACGGGTTCGAGTCCTGGAAACAGCCTCTTGCAGAAATGCAGGGAAAGGCTGCGTACAAAAGACCCAAGTGGGTCGGACCCTTCCCCGGACCCTGCACAAGCGGGAGCTACATGCACCGGGCTGCCCTTTCTTTTTTACCCATCACCCCTCATGTAGAAGTTCCATGTTTAGGTGAGACGGGTCAGACTTGCTGAGCCTTCGTGCTCACTGCTTGTGTTTGAAGCTTTTGCAGGGTTCTATGAGGAAGGGACTCCCGAAGAGGAGACGCAACCCCAGGAGGGGAACCCCGTCGAGTGGGAGTCGTGCACGCCGCAGAGTTAGTGTGCGTGTGTGCTAGCAAGGACACGTTCAAGGGATGAACGTGCACTTGATGCTTAGTCTACGCCCGTGAGTGTAGACTGAACTTAGTTTGATGTAAACATGTTCATAAACTTGTTTATGTAATAAAATTTTGCTTCCGCTTTGTACCTTTGACGTGTGTTATCCGGTGCTGTGCAACGCAGCACCCCTCAGCGTGATCCTGGCTCGACAAGACCGTGGGGTCATGTCAGACACGGGTGATAACCAACGGAGCAGTGGTGTAGTGATTGCGGGGTTTCGTTCGTTCGGAGCCTTGGATCATCAACATCGAGATCTCCACCCAATCAAGTTTACCCTACGTCTCGGAAGATCGGGACTCATCCTCCTATCAAATGGTATCAGATTTCCAGGTTCACCGTGAGGTATACTTGTGTGCCCTTCAGATTTATTTTGTTTCAGTCCTACCGTCCACAAAAAGCCACAAAAAAATTTAGTTTCCCTGACCTACAACCCCCGCTCAACCTTTTGCACAATTTTGTTTCGGAGTCTGTAGTTCTGAGTCCGTGTCCTAGGTTGAGTCTGGTTGCTGGTTTAGATTTGTTTTGGTTTAGTTTTGTTTCTTCCATCCGCTGCCATCTACAAAAAAAAAATCCATCCACCGATTCGTTTCTGTTGCAGTTTCCACCACCACCAAAACCTGATTCGGGGTATCCTCCTTAAAACGGGCATAACTTTTCGCTCGTAACTCCGATTGAGGCGTATTTTTTTCCCAGAAATGTGACGCCCTCAATTCTGTGGAAAACCACGGAACCGAGAACTAATGCATATGTGTGCCCAGGATGTTTATCACACATACACATACGTTCCACAAACTGAATTCAGATTATATATATTACCACGAATAACATAGTTTATTACAACACCTCATGAGTCCCTGACTCATGCTCACAGCGGAAGTCCTTATTTCTATGCAGCGGAATTCTTATTTAAATGCGGAAGCAAAAACTAATGCGGAAGCAAAACTAAGCAGAAGTGGCTCCATCTCTATTCCCTCCACAGGCAAGGTTGAGAACAGATCACACGCCATAATGCTCTACTCGGTCTTCATAGTAGCCTTCTCTTGCTGTTGATGAAGAAATAATAATGCAAGTTTGAGCACAATGATGTACTCAGCAAGTGCGGGAATAACACATGATATGCAGCTCATAAACAAGGTAGGTATAAAAGGCTTATTTGCAGAAAAGCAAATTTATAAAATCATGATAAAAAAGCAACTTAACTTTAGATGAATGTAGTCCCAGCATGTATTAAATTACCAACATACCTTCATCACTTCCCGTGTTTGTAACACCCCAAATTTTGATTCAAAACTCTTAACCATGTTTAGAGGGGAATTTAAAAATTTTTGGACGTGTTGCATGTTTTGCAAAAATTCAAATTCAAACTGGAATTCAAATTATACTCAAAACAGAAAAGAAATGGAAAAAGAAAAAGGAAAACGGGAAAAAACTGGCCAGTGGGCCGAAACCCGCCAGCCGGCCCAGCTACTCCCGCGCCAGCCCGCCCCCGCGCGCGCCGCGCTGCCTCTCACCGACGGGTGGGACCCACATGTCATCCCTAACCCCGCGACCCCGAACTCTCTCCCGCGCACGCGATCGCAACCGATCGGGAAACCCGTCCAGTCGCCCGAATTCTGGACTCAGAGAACTCCAACTCGATCACAACAGATCCACCGCCCTCCCCCGGCTATAAAAACCCCCGATCCGATCAGTTTTTCCCACGCGATCGCCGATTTTCACTCCGGTGAGCACCGAGACTTCGCCGGTGAATTCTGGCCGATCTAAGCTCGGAAACGCTGATCTAACTCGCTGGTTTTGATCCACCGCCTCCGGGGAACTTTGCAGGTGCAGAAAACTCGGAGAGTTACGGTGTAAACGCAGCGCCGACGAGCTTCGCCGTGGTTTTGCCTCGGACCTCGCCGCCGATCACTTTCCAGGACCCCCGAGCTCGAGAAAACCCCCGAGGTGAGATCCCTGACCTCCCCTCTACCGATCTAGGCCATAAGATCACAGTTCTAGGTAGAATTCTCGAGGATCCGAAACTTTCCGGCGAGATCGCCGCTTCCCGCCGCCGTGCGCCGCCGGCAGCGCCGCCCGCGCTCGATCGGAGCAACGTGGCCGCATGTGCGCCGTTTATTTTAAATCGCACGGTAGACTTTAAAACCCCGCGTACCGGTTCGATCTTATAATCTCAGCCGTCGGTTTAAAATCGGACGGACCACGTCAGCCCCGCATTATAAAGTCTGGAATTCTTACGTGCTACCCCCTGGGGTTCTCTGGAATTGAGAGCTAGCCCCGGAAACTTCAGATCTAGCCCCTGGAACTCCAGAAAATCATGTAAATCCATTTAAAAATCAGTTTTAACCCCTGGACTTAATAGAAATTAGGAAAAACACCTCTGATAAGTGTAGATAGACCCCTGGAAATTATGAAAATAATATTATAGACCCTGTAATGGGGTGAATTCATTATTTTAGCCTTGTTTAGTATTTAATTTAGAAAATTGAATATGTAGCTAGTGTTTAAAAATTAAAAGGGGGACAAACATAATTGTCAAAATTAATTAAAAACTTTCTCAGTACTTAGAAAACTTTGGAGTGAGATAAAAATATATTTTTGGGCTGAAATAAATCTGTTTTATCTATTATTCACATTTATTAGTATAGGGACACATTTTTATGTAAAGAATAGTTAAAGAAAAATAGGGAAAATAATTATGAAATAGTATACATCATAAGCCATGGTCAAAATATGATTTCAAATTATTTAGGACCAGAACCTAATCTGTTTAGGTGATGTGTATTACTAATTTAATAATAAAATACACAATTATGCATAGGAATATAAATCTGAAAATATAGCAACTAGTAAATGATAAATGGAGTTTCTAAGATACAAAGAATTCAGTTTAGGGTTGATAGAAATTGTGAAGGCACATTGTATGCAAGTATAAATGCGGACACCAAAAGTAGGAATCATATATATACATGGTTAAAAGTGCATGCAAGCCACAACTTAACACACATAAAGTAACCACAACACATATAAGGGTGAATGAATTTCATAAATATGAAATGTGTGGTTTGTATGAAGTAGAAGTGTGAACTATGTCTTATGATTGTTGTTTTTCTTTTGCTATGTGTGATGGTATGAAGTAGGACATGCTCAAGAGCAAGTTAACCCTTTCCAAGATCAGGACTACCCATTTCAAGAGCAGCAAGAAGGAGGAAAGTGTCCTTGACCACTTTGATCCTATGCTAGGATGTGTAGATAGAATTATTTGCATTGTCAAATGAAATATGAAACCCATGCTAGGAAGTTTCCCTAGAATTGCATTACCTTGTTTCCTTGAAGCTTGGGTTGGGATTTATTTTGTCATGTCATTTATTTACATGCATATGCTTAGCCATGCTTAGAATGGGATATATGGGATATGAGATCATCAGTTTATTTTACCATACTCTTGAATGAGACATTGTGAATTATGTAGAGGTAGGGATCAAGGCAAGTTGGATGTTTTGGTTGTGTGCTGGGTGCACGAGACTTGGGTTTGTGTTTAGTACTTGCCTGGATCCTAAGGACCGGTTCATGGAGCATGTAACCCGGCTTTACAGTGCCAACCACATGCTGAGATGGGGCAGCTTGGCCAATTAATTAGGTGTATCCCCGGCTTAGTATGGGTGTGTTGGATGGTGCGGGGAGTAGGTGTCAGCTGGACTACCATATGAACCGCAAGGCTCAAGAGGGGGCCACTGCAGCGGGGTTGGAGCCTCTTGGATGCTGTTAGGGGTGAAACCTCAGTGGGCCCACGCTCGTCGGGAATCCCTTTGTAAAGGCTTCGTAGTGATCTCCTGGCCGCACACCTGGGAAGTGCGAATGTGGAACGTAGCCACTGGCATAATGGAGGTTCTTTTAGTCCACCCGGCAACGGGGGGTGAAATCACTACTTATGGGTACAGTGGTACAAACTCTGCAGAGTCAAAACTGTCTTGACAGCCGTGCTCACGGTTAAGAGCGGCCTGGACTTATTCATGATTAGAGGATTGATGGTTTTGGAAGTTAAGCGGGGAGCTTAACATTGGTAATGATGTTATGGTTATTGGATTATAATGATGGGATGGGAGATTGGGACCATTTCACCTGTGTAGTAATGTAGGTGCTTAATAAGCTAAGGTGATAGGTATTAATTGCGTAGTGCTTTAACCATGAGTTCAACCTCTCCTTGTTCTAGCCATGCATGATATAATTTTCCCACACTTGCTGAGTACCCTTGGTACTCAACCTTGCATATTTGTTGGTTTATATTGCTGCTCAGGTCAAGATAATGAGGTGGTGTATAATGACCAAGATTTTGGACCCGAGGAAAGTTTTTAGGTTCATGAAGACCCCCGGGCAACGCCTGTGATGGAGCCCTAAAGAATAATATTCCGCTGCTAGTTTATTTACTTGTGATGAAGCATTAGTGTCCATTGAGACAATTGCGATGTAAGACTTATTTATATTCGACACCTGGCTTGTAATAAATGATGCTTCACTATTTGTCATCACATGTATGAGAAAATGATCCTGGCATACATGTGATATTCACTTGGTTGTTTCTTC
The DNA here is from genome assembly GCA_030760725.1 of Neostapfia colusana. NCBI lineage: Eukaryota > Viridiplantae > Streptophyta > Magnoliopsida > Poales > Poaceae > Neostapfia > Neostapfia colusana. Next base: position 17,320,785 of record JASWHV010000018.1, on the reverse strand, counting down.
GGAAAAACCGGGTGTGACAGAGGTGGTATCAGAGCCAAGGTTGCCCGTAGGAACGTGGACCTAGGTAGAAATGGACGTAGTTAAGGGCCCTATTTTCTTAAAAACTATTTTCCAAGGTGTGGGTGGAAAAGTGTTATTAAAGGAGTCATTTTCTTCATCTTACCCCAACTTTCATTCAAAATAAGATTTTTGTTTGAGAATTTAGCTAACCTAATTTTAAATTCTTTTGTTTTAGATGGTTCGCATGATTCGCACCGCTCGAAAGTCCACAGGAGGGAGAGTTCCCGTAGTAGCCCTTGCCGCAAGAGAGGAGAGTCGTCCAGTGACGTACCTTTCCTACGGATTGGCAGTAGGAGACTTGTTGCGCCGTCTTCGACGTATGCTCGAAGCCGCAGGCAATACGGGCAAGCTCATCATCCACTATAACTCCACCAGGACCATCCGTGAGAAGAGGGAAGAATGGAGTTCGGAGATGAGGATTATACACGAGAATCAGCTGCTGAAGATCCACCATTCTCCAGCTTGTCGAGCAACACAAGTTGACGCAGAGAGAGATGTCACCTGGGAGGCCATCACCTGCCAGAGTCACATCTATCGTCGCCACTTGGACAAAACTGAGTACATGTATGTCCTCCAACGTGAGAGTGGTACTACGGAGTACAAGTACCCACCGGTGCAGCAAGGGACTTCCCATGAGCACATGGACTTGTGCTTGGAGGATGCTGCTATGCTCAGCACTCGACTGCAGGAGTGTCAACAAGAGCTTCAGGATGTCCGAGACACCCTGAAGGAAACGGAGGCGTTGCTGCGAGCTTGTTTAAAGGCGAGAGAAAGAGGAGATGGGAATGAACTGTGTGTCACCGTGAGTGATCCATGGACACCTGACTCCCCGGATCGCCGAGCAATCAGGCGTCGTCGCACTTCTCCACCAGCAGCCTCCCCAACCAAAGCTGAGTCAGAAGGTAGTCGAAATGAGGAGGAAGATCCCGAGGAGCCAGCTCAAGAGGACGAGTAGTGTAGAGTCTTTCCCCTAGCTAGCAAGAGGTCGAGTAGTCGAGTCGTTACGTAGTTAATAGTGTGATAATGCTTGGTGTGTGACGTGAGTTGTGGAAGCCATGAGCAATTGTCCACAGCCTCGTCTTCAGATTGTTTTGCTTTGGTGTGTGAACCCACAGGAAATAATAGTGCATTTATTTGATGTGAGATATAAACCCTCGTAAAGTTTTAACAAAGCCTCAACACCTTAAAGTACCAACAAATGAAAGTAGTAAGATGATACTAAATGGTATCAAATTAACATGTGTTGATTCTGCCAGATGGCCGGAAGAGGAAAAGGACGTGCTGCCAACCCCGCCAACAACAATGATGAGGCATGCAACCCTCATCTTTCTGGAGGCCAGGACCGGGGTGGTCGCCGTGAAGAAGTTGATCCTCTCCACCAAATGTTGGAGAATCAAAATCAGCTTATCCAGAACTTGACTCAAGTGGTGGCCAACTTGCATCAAGTTCCACCTCCACAGGCTGCACCACGCCAACCAAGGTTGAGTGAGTTTCTAGGAACTCAACCTCCCAAGTTTGCAAGTGCTGCTGAACCTCTGGAGGCAGATGATTGGCTGAAGGCCATTGAAAGTAAGATGAGGATAATACAATGCCAAGGGTATGAGAGGGTGCTGTTTGCCTCTCATCAATTGCAGGGACCTGCTGCTGATTGGTGGACCGCCTACGTGGCCGCCCATCATGACCCTGAGAACATCACTTGGGAAGAGTTCAAGCGTAGCTTCCGCAACCACTACATCCCAAGAGGTGAACTCAAAAACAAGAGGAAAGAGTTTCTGGGACTGCAGCAGGGAAACATGACGGTGAGGGAATACCTCACTAAATTTACTCAACTATCCCGTTATGCTCCACGAGACATAGAGACTGATGAGCAGAAACAAGATTGTTTCGTGGAAGGACTTACCGCAGAGATGCAGTGTGCCATGTCCTCCAATGAGTATGAAAGTTTTCAAAAGATGGTGGACAGAGCGTTTGTGGTGGAAAGGAAGCTAAAGGCCCTGGAAAATGAGAATAAGAGGAAAGCGGGATGGTCACATCAGGCCTCAGGGAGCAACGCCCGCCCACGTATGATGCAGCAACCTACGGGGCAGACAAGCCGTGCTGTGGTACCCTATTCAGCACCAAGAGGGTACAACCCAAACTACAGGCCACCCGCAGCACCAGCACAGCCGCAACGTCAGTTTGTGCAGCAGCCTCGCCCCGCATATCCACCTCGACCAGCAGTGCAAGGACCCCCGAACCAACCCCAAGACAACAAAGGCCAAGCATCTAAGATTGGGGTGCAATGTTTCACCTGTGGTGAAGTGGGGCACTACGCCCATAAATGCCCAAAGAAGAAGCCTGCGCCGCCACAACAGCAGAATGTAGTGAGAGGACGGGTGAACCACGTCACTATGGAGGAAGCACAAGAGGCACCCGACGTGGTAGTTGGTAAGTTTCCTGCCAATTTACACCTTGCAACTCTGCTGTTTGATTCTGGTGCTACCCACTCGTTCATTGCTCAAGGGTTTGTTAAGAAGCATGACCTAGCAACCACACAAATGAACCATATGCTAGCCGTAAACTCTCCAGGTGGAGAAATAAGGACAAGACAAGTGTGTCCCAAAGTGAGCCTAGACATTAATGGTGTAGTATTTACTGCTAACCTCATAGTGATAGATTCACAAGGGATAGATATTATTTTGGGTATGGATTGGTTGACCAAACATAAAGGAATTATCCATTGTTCGACCAGAACGGTGGAACTAACTCACCCCAGTGGCACCCGAGTAAAGTTCATAACCATACACGAGCCTAGGAGGGACATTAAACTAAATCAAGTGGAGGTGAAAGTTGAGGAAATCAGGACTATCAGGGAATATCCAGATGTTTTTTCGGAGGAATTGCCAGGAATGCCTCCCGACCGTGACGTGGAATTCGCAATCGAGCTAGTACCGGGAACAGCCCCGATATACAAGAGACCTTATCGAATGGACTCCAAGCAGCTAGAAGAGCTCAAGGATCATTTGAGAGAATTGACGGAGAAGGGGTATATTCGCCCTAGTTCCTCACCATGGGGAGCTCCGGTGATATTTGTGCCTAAGAAAGATGGAACCCAAAGGTTATGCGTGGATTACCGTGCCTTGAATGAGGTAACCATCAAAAACAAGTACCCATTGCCTTGCATTGAAGACTTGTTTGATCAGTTGAGGGGAGCTTGTGTGTTCTCGAAAATTGATCTCAGGTCGGGGTACCACCAACTCAAGATAAGGCAATCAGATATTCCCAAGACAGCTTTCGTATCTCGGTACGGACTGTATGAGTACACTGTCATGCCTTTTGGGCTAACCAATGCCCCGGCATATTTCATGTACCTCATGAACAAGGTATTCATGGAATATCTGGACAAATTTGTGGTGGTCTTCATAGATGATATTCTCGTCTTCTCCAAAGATGAAGAAGAACATGAGAAACATCTAAGGTTGGTGTTACAGAGGCTGAGAGAACACCAACTATATGCCAAGTTGAGCAAGTGTGAGTTTTGGCTGAAGAGAGTTCCCTTTTTAGGACATATAATCTCAGAGGGAGGAATCTCCGTAGATCCCGCCAAAATCGAGGATATCCAGAAGTGGAAAACCCCTGAAAATGTCGGGGAAGTTCGAAGCTTTTTGGGATTGGCTGGATACTATCGACGGTTTATTGAGGGATTCTCGAAGATCTCGAGACCTCTCACCAAACTGTTGGAAAAGGGAATCACCTTCACGTGGACGCCACAGTGTGATACGAGCTTTCAGGAGCTAAAGAAGAGATTGACAACAGCCCCAGTGTTGGTTATGCCAGATATGCAGAAGAATTTCACAGTGTACTGCGATGCCTCTGGAAATGGGTTGGGATGTGTTCTCATGCAAGAAGGACATGTCGTGGCTTATGCATCCCGGCAGCTTCGGAAGCACGAGAAGAACTATCCTACACATGACCTAGAACTAGCTGCAGTGGTACACGCGTTGAAAATTTGGCGGCACTATTTGATGGGGAAGAGGACAGAGATATATACGGATCATAAGAGTTTGAAGTACATATTCACACAGCCAGATCTCAACCTCAGACAAAGGAGATGGTTAGAGCTAATCAATGACTTTGATGTGGGCATCAACTATCATCCCGGAAAAGCAAACATCGTGGCCGATGCTTTGAGTCGGAAGGTGCAGGTCAATAAGTTGAGCTTGAAGGACATGCCCGCAGAATTGAAGGACGAGGTTATAAGGCTCAATCTATGTCTAGTAAATAGTGGTGAAGCCATCGCCATGGAAGTGGACTCCACACTCGAGCAAGGCATACGCGAGGGCCAAAAGAATGATGAGAAGATACAAGAGATCAGACAGCTCATCAAGGAAAATAAAGCTCCTGGTTTTAGAGAGGATGAACAAGGAACGGTGTGGCACGAGAAAAGGATCTGTGTGCCAGAAGTAAAGGAGATCCGTGAATTAATTTTGACTATTCCATTCATCCTGGGAGTACGAAGATGTACCAGGACCTCAAAAGCAGGTATTGGTGGTATGGCATGAAGCGAGATGTCGCGGAACATGTTGCCCTATGTGACACATGTCAGTTGGTGAAAGCAGAACATCAACGACCCGCGGGATTATTGCAACCACTCAAAGTGCCTGAATGGAAGTGGGAAGAAATCAGCATGGATTTTGTCGTGGGATTGCCTAGGACCCAATCCGGGTATGATTCAATATGGGTCATCATTGATAGGCTAACCAAGGTAGCTCATTTCATTCCTGTGAAAGAAAGCTACAGCGGATCCAAATTGGCAGAATTGTACATGTCAAGGATTGTGTGTTACCATGGAGTGCCAAAGAAGATAGTGTCGGACCGAGGGACACAGTTCACCTCGAGGTTTTGGCAAAAGTTGCATGAAACCATGGGAACCCATCTGAACTTCAGTTCTGCCTATCATCCCCAAACTGACGGGCAGACGGAGAGAACCAATCATATCCTTGAAGATATGTTAAGGGCATGTGCACTCAAAAACAATAGGAGTTGGGACAAGAATTTACCGTATGCGGAGTTTTCCTATAACAACAGCTATCAAGCTAGTATGAAGATGTCACCGTTTGAAGCTTTATATGGAAGGAAGTGCAGAACTCCCCTATTTTGGAACCAAACAGGAGAAAGTAAAGTGTTTGGTCCAGAAGTACTACAAGAAGCCGAAGCGAAGGTGAGGGAGATTCGTAACAACTTGAGGATAGCACAAACACGCCAGAAGAGTTATGCTGATGTGCGAAGAAGAGAACTCGTTTTCAACGTGGGAGACTATGTTTATCTCAAGGTGTCCCCTATCAGAGGACTTCGTCGGTTCAAGGTGAAAGGGAAGTTGTCGTCTCGATACATCGGACCCATTCAAGTTTTGGAAAGAAAAGGCGAAGTGGCGTACCAACTAGAGTTACCGGTTCATCTATCGGACGTGCACGATGTATTTCATGTGTCACAACTCAAGAAATGTCTGAGGAAGCCTGAGGAGGTGTTACCCATGAATGAAGTGGATGTAGCTGAAGATTTGTCTTATGCCGAACAACCATACAAGATTTTGGAGACGATGGAACGCCTCACCAGAAACAAGAGAATCCGGATGTGCAAGGTGCAGTGGAAGCATCACTCAGAAGAGGAAGCTACCTGGGAACAGGAAGATGAGCTCAAGGCACAATTTCCGGAATTGTTTTCTTAGAAGCACCAATCTCGAGGACGAGATTTCTTTTAAAGGGGGTAGAGCTGTAACACCCCAAATTTTGATTCAAAACTCTTAACCATGTTTAGAGGGGAATTTAAAATTTTTTGGACGTGTTGCATGTTTTGCAAAAATTCAAATTCAAACTGGAATTCAAATTATACTCAAAACAGAAAAGAAATGGAAAAAGAAAAAGGAAAACGGGAAAAAACTGGCCAGTGGGCCGAAACCCACCAGCCGGCCCAGCTACTCCCGCGCCAGCCCGCCCCCGCGCGCGCCGCGCTGCCTCTCACCGACGGGTGGGACCCACATGTCATCCCTAACCCCGCGACCCCGAACTCTCTCCCGCGCACGCGATCGCAACCGATCGGGAAACCCGTCCCGTCGCCCGAATTCTGGACTCAGAGAACTCCAACTCGATCACAACAGATCCACCGCCCTCCCCCGGCTATAAAAACCCCCCGATCCGATCAGTTTTTCCCACGCGATCGCCGATTTTCACTCCGGTGAGCACCGAGACTTCGCCGGTGAATTCTGGCCGATCTAAGCTCGGAAACGCTGATCTAACTCGCTGGTTTTGATCCACCGCCTCCGGGGAACTTTGCAGGTGCAGAAAACTCGGAGAGTTACGGTGTAAACGCAGCGCCGACGAGCTTCGCCGTGGTTTTGCCTCGGACCTCGCCGCCGATCACTTTCCAGGACCCCCGAGCTCGAGAAAACCCCCGAGGTGAGATCCCTGACCTCCCCTCTACCGATCTAGGCCATAAGATCACAGTTCTAGGTAGAATTCTCGAGGATCCGAAACTTTCCAGCGAGATCGCCGCTTCCCGCCGCCGTGCGCCGCCGGCAGCGCCGCCCGCGCTCGATCGGAGCAACGTGGCCGCATGTGCGCCGTTTATTTTAAATCGCACGGTAGACTTTAAAACCCCGCGTACCGGTTCGATCTTATAATCTCAGCCGTCGGTTTAAAATCGGACGGACCACGTCAGCCCCGCATTATAAAGTCTGGAATTCTTACGTGCTACCCCCTGGGGTTCTCTGGAATTGAGAGCTAGCCCCGGAAACTTCAGATCTAGCCCCTGGAACTCCAGAAAATCATGTAAATCCATTTAAAAATCAGTTTTAACCCCTGGACTTAATAGAAATTAGGAAAAACACCTCTGATAAGTGTAGATAGACCCCTGGAAATTATGAAAATAATATTATAGACCCTGTAATGAGGTGAATTCATTATTTTAGCCTTGTTTAGTATTTAATTTAGAAAATTGAATATGTAGCTAGTGTTTAAAAATTAAAAGGGGGACAAACATAATTGTCAAAATTAATTAAAAACTTTCTCAGTACTTAGAAAACTTTGGAGTGAGATAAAAATATATTTTTGGGCTGAAATAAATCTGTTTTATCTATTATTCACATTTATTAGTATAGGGACACATTTTTAAGTAAAGAATAGTTAAAGAAAAATAGGGAAAATAATTATGAAATAGTATACATCATAAGCCATGGTCAAAATATGATTTCAAATTATTTAGGACCAGAACCTAATCTGTTTAGGTGATGTGTATTACTAATTTAATAATAAAATACACAATTATGCATAGGAATATAAATCTGAAAATATAGCGACTAGTAAATGATAAATGGAGTTTCTAAGATACAAAGAATTCAGTTTAGGGTTGATAGAAATTGTGAAGGCACATTGTATGCAAGTATAAATGCGGACACCAAAAGTAGGAATCATATATATACATGGTTAAAAGTGCATGCAAGCCACAACTTAACACACATAAAGTAACCACAACACATATAAGGGTGAATGAATTTCAGAAATATGAAATGTGTGGTTTGTATGAAGTAGAAGTGTGAACTATGTCTTATGATTGTTGTTTTTGTTTTGCTATGTGTGATGGTATGAAGTAGGACCTGCTCAAGAGCAAGTTAACCCTTTCCAAGATCAGGACTACCCATTTCAAGAGCAGCAAGAAGGAGGCAAGTGTCCTTGACCACTTTGATCCTATGCTAGGATGTGTAGATAGAATTATTTGCATTGTCAAATGAAATATGAAACCCATGCTAGGAAGTTTCCCTAGAATTGCATTACCTTGTTTCCTTGAAGCTTGGGTTGGGATTTATTTTGTCATGTCATTTATTTACATGCATATGCTTAGCCATGCTTAGAATGGGATATATGGGATATGAGATCATCAGTTTATTTTACCATACTCTTGAATGAGACATTGTGAATTATGTAGAGGTAGGGATCAAGGCAAGTTGGATGTTTTGGTTGTGTGCTGGGTGCACGAGACTTGGGTTTGTGTTTAGTACTTGCCTGGATCCTAAGGACCGGTTCATGGAGCATGTAACCCGGCTTTACAGTGCCAACCACATGCTGAGATGGGGCAGCTTGGCCAATTAGTTAGGTGTATCCCCGGCGTAGTATGGGTGTGTTGGATGGTGCGGGGAGTAGGTGTCAGCTAGACTACCATATGAACCGCAAGGCTCAAGAGGGGGCCACTGCAGCGGGGTTGGAGCCTCTTGGATGCTGTTAGGGGTGAAACCTCAGTGGGCCCACGCTCGTCGGGAATCCCTTTGTAAAGGCTTCGTAGTGATCTCTTGGCGGCACACCTGGGAAGTGTGAATGTGGAACGTAGCCACTGGCATAATGGAGGTTCTTTTAGTCCACCCGGCAACGGGGGATGAAATCACTACTTGTGGGTACAGTGGTACAAACTCTGCAGAGTCAAAACTGTCTTGACAGCCGTGCTCATGGTTAAGAGCGGCCTGGACTTATTCATGATTAGAGGATTGATGGTTTTGGAAGTTAAGCGGGGAGCTTAACATTGGTAATGATGTTATGGTTATTGGATTATAATGATGGGATGGGAGATTGGGACCATTTCACCTGTGTAGTAATGTAGGTGCTTAATAAGCTAAGGTGATAGGTATTAATTGCGTAGTGCTTTAACCATGAGTTCAACCTCTCCTTGTTCTAGCCATGCATGATATAATTTTCCCACACTTGCTGAGTACCCTTGGTACTCAACCTTGCATATTTGTTGGTTTATATTGCTGCTCAAGTCAAGATAATGAGGTGGTGTATAATGACCAAGATTTTGGACCCGAGGAAAGTTTTTAGGTTCATGAAGACCCCCGGGCAACGTCTGTGATGGAGCCCTAAAGAATAATATTCCGCTGCTAGTTTATTTACTTGTGATGAAGCATTAGTGTCCATTGAGACAATTGCGATGTAAGACTTATTATATTCGACACCTGGCTTGTAATAAATGATGCTTCACTATTTGTCATCACATGTATGAGAAAATGATCCTGGCATACATGTCATATTCACTTGGTTGTTTCTTCGGAAAAACCGGGTGTGACAGTGTTCCATCCGAACATTAACCAATCTTTTATTCATACTCACGAATACCTCCTCGTATTCGCTACCATTCCACCTCATAAAACAACCGCGTCTCGCACCGAGACCAATCTCATATCATGACCCACTAGTCATGCAACCCTTTCATCATCCAGACTTAATAATTCCAAACCAAACCATAACCAAAAACCATAACCAAGAACCTTCCCAATAACCATTCCCTATCCCAGTAAATATCCCATCTAATCATGGCAGTTTAGCCAGGTGCTCGTAACCGTAAGCTCGGCTATCATGATAGTTTTAATAACTCTGCAGAGTTTGCACCTCTTTACCCACAAGTTTGTGATTTCGTCACCCGTCGGCGACTGCAGAACCTCCATTATACCAGTGCACATCCGTCGGTGTATGGTCAAGAGATCACAAAATAGCCTTTACAAAGGGGTTACTAGATGTATGGACTCACTAAGGTTTCACCGGCAGGCTAGAATCTCCAATTCTCCCACCCACGGGCCCCCTCTTGTGCCATGCAGTTCCCAGGGCAGTCCTCACCCGACTCCCATTCCCCGCGCCTTCCACAATCCATAACACTCTAGCAACTTACCTAATTACTCAGCTAAGCCGCACCCATACTTGGCCTTGTGGTGGCACTGTTATCCTGGCATGTGCATGCATGAACCGGTCTTTAGATCTGCGGCAAGCAAAACCACCATCTCATGGTACCTCATACACAAACCCAGGCTTGCCTAGATCCCCCTCCGATCCATGTTCATTATTAACATCAGTTTCTCATTATTATTATGAGTGCAGTTAGCTAGACACATCTATCTCGCTTCCCAATCCCATGGACTCAGCGAAGCATAAAACAAAAACCATACCCGACTCATAAAACTTCCCAGGTGACAAGGGTGGTTTAACCAAAACTAGTAAACTCCTATAAAAGGGTTTCCCATCTTGTTTGACTCAGCACACACACCTTTTCGCAAAACAAAATAGTTTTACCCAAAACATAGGATCAACATGGTCAAGGAGCACTTGCCTTGTTCTTGCGGTTCCGGTTGTTCTTGATTCTCAAAACCTTGTTGCTGCAGCTCGTCGTAGACAGCTTCCTGAACCTGTCCTGCTATTGTAGGATTCACGTGCATACAAGATTCACAGCAATCAATATCATGCACAAAACCCTAAACTAGATGCGATGATGCACATGCATGCTATCCTATGATTAGATTGATCTGTACGTGTTCTTGCATGGCTTGCAGGGTCAGAGGTATTCAGATCAAAGGTGGTCGTGGCGATGATCTTGTCTTTAGATCAAACTGATCATCGAGTGATCTGTCCACGAAAAGGCTTCTGTTCGAAAGGAATCGAAGAACAGATGCAAAGAGATGAACAACATGATGTCGTAAGGTAGTATTGAAGTCCTACCTCACGCTCTTCTTGACTTTGAGGTCCTCCTCAGACCACTCGGTTCTTCTCCGATGATCTCCCTTGTTGTGCTTTCGGCGATGTTTTGCTCGGCGAGTTAGGGCTAGAGCGCTAAGTTCGTCGGCTCAGGAGTTGAAAGAGAAGTTCGTGGTTTCGGCCAGAGGTTTTGGGTTCTATTTATAATCGGAAAGAGAAGAGTCCTAATCTAATTGGATCCCGAATAAAAGTCTTATTCAGATCTTGTTGGATCCTGACGTCTTATCTTTGGTAACATTGTGGAGTTTGGATCGGTTTTCGTTGCGTACTGGTATCTTTACGCGTAAAAACCGCTCCAGACTCGTTACCTCCGTGATGATGAGCTCCGGAAGCTCCACGTGTCCTTCCGAGCCTGGTATCTCTTCTCCCACAGAGACGAGCTCCGGTCGTGCCGCGTGTCACGAGCGAGACCTCCCTCTTCTTCGGAGACGAGCTCCGCGCACGCCACGTGTGGGTGCCGGTCTTTCCGCCTTTTCCTTTCCTTAGGGACATGCCCCGAGGTCGACACGTGTTTAGCTGCGACGGACCTCTGGAGATAAGCTCCGGTGGCGACACGTGTTCAATATATCCGGACTTCTCTGAGATGAGCTCCGAGATTGACGCGTATCCCCCGCAACTGGTCCTCTTATTTCCACGAGGACTAGCTCCGTGGATGACACGTGTCCTATGAAAAATGCCTTTGCTTCTTCCGCAGAGGCTATCTCCGTGGGCAGTACGTGTCCACAGGGTCGGACCTCTTTCCAATTGCGGAGGTGACCCCCGAGCCTGCCACGTATCCAGTTTAGCGTCGGACCTCTCCCTATCTCTCGGGAATGAGTTCCGAACACACCACGTGGTCTGCTGGTCGTGGAAGTTGCCTTCGGCGCTCTCGGAGAACATTATTGGCTATCTTTTTGATACTTGTCTCCGTTCCCTCTTTTCTAAAAATGTTTTTCTTCTTCATAAACATGAACATATGCTGACACCCGAGATGAGGGTGTCACAAATCTACCCCCCTTAAATTGAATCTCGCCCTCGAGATTCGTTAGTAGAAAATAGATAGGGGAATTCAGCCTTAACATCCTCTTCACGCTCCCATGTGGCTTCAGCTTCAGTGTGATGGCTCCATTGTACCTTGCACCATCGAATCACTTTGTTTCGGGTGACCCTTTCTTTTACGTCCAAGATTCGGATAGGGTGTTCTACGTAAGTCAGGTCCTCTTGAAGTTTAAGTTCTCCCATTGACACTTGTTCCTCTGGTATTCTCAAGCACTTCTTGAGCTGAGATACATGAAACACGTCATGTACGTCGGAGAGGTGGTTTGGGAGCTCTAGTTGATAGGCTACTTCTCCTCGCTTACCCAAAATCTTAAATGGTCCGATGTAGCGAGGCGCTAGTTTGCCTTTGACGTTAAAACGTCGTTGGCCTCGGATAGGCGATACCTTAAGGTATACGAAGTCTCCAACTTCAAAGGTCAACTTCCAACGCCTGTTGTCCGCATAGCCTTTCTGTCGTGACTGAGCAGCCTTTAAGTTCTCCCGTATCGTTTGGACTTGCTTTTCAGCCTCTTGTAGTACTTCGGGTCCAAACACCTGGTTCTCTCCAGTCTCGTTCCAGAACAGTGGCGTTCTACACCGTCTACCATATAAGGCTTCAAAAGGCGACATCTTCAAGCTAGCTTGATAGCTGTTGTTATAGGAGAATTCGGCATATGGTAAACTCCTATCCCAACTACGCCCACGTTTCAAGGCGCACGCTCTCAGCATGTCCTCCAGAATTTGGTTCGTCCTCTCGGTTTGTCCATCTGTTTGTGGGTGGTAGGCAGAGCTAAAATCCAGTCGTGTACCCATGGCTTTCTGCAGCTTCCTCCAGAATCTGGAGGTAAACTGAGAACCTCGATCTGAGACTATCTTCTTCGGAACTCCGTGACGGCACACGATCTGCTCCATGTACAATTCTGCCAATTGTGCTACATTGTAACTGGTCTTTACAGGGAGAAAATGGGCGGTTTTCGTCAATCGGTCCACAATGACCCAGATGGAGTCATATCCTGACTGAGTACGTGGCAATCCGACGATAAAGTCCATAGTGATGTCCTCCCATTTCCATTCAGGTATTTTTAGAGGTTGCAACAACCCAGCGGGTTTTTGATGTTCGGCTTTTACCCGTTGGCATGTGTCGCATAAGGCAACGTATTCGGCTATATCCCTCTTCATACCATCCCACCAATAGAAAGTTTTTAAGTCCTTGTACATTTTGGTGCTCCCTGGATGTATGGAATAGGGTGAATCATGTGCCTCCTTCAATATCACGTTGCGAAGGTGTCTTATGTTTGGCACACAAATCCTTTTTCCTAGCCAAAGCGTACCCTTTTCATCCTCTTTAAAATCCTTCTCTATCCCTTGTCGGATTCTTTCCTTGATCTCCTTGATCCCCTCGTCCGTTGCTTGTCCCTTTCTTATTTCTTGCTCCAATGAGGAGTGGATCTCCATCATTTCCATGTTATTCAAGAATCCGAGGTGTAACCGTTCGAACTCCTTACGTAGTTCGGGTGGTAGCTCCCGAACCATGAGTTGGTGGCATGCTCCCTTTCTGCTCAATGCGTCAGCAACCACATTGGCCTTCCCGGGGTGGTAGTTGATTCCCACATCATAATCCTTGATGAGTTCTAACCATCGACGTTGCCTCAAATTCAAGTCCGTTTGTGTAAATATGTACTTGAGGCTTTTATGATCCGTATAGATCTCACATCGATGACCAAGGATATAATGTCTCCAAATCTTCAATGCATGCACCACTGCTGCTAACTCCAAATCATGAGTAGGATAGTTAAGCTCATGCTTCTTTAATTGTCGTGAGGCATAGGCTACCACTTGTCCTTCCTGCATGAGTACACACCCGAGCCCTTGTCTGGATGCGTCACAATATATGTCAAAGCTCTTGCTTACGTCTGGCAATACCAGAACTGGTGCTGTGGTTAGCCTTTTCTTGAGTTCCTCAAAACTTTATTGGCAGGCTTGTGTCCATTGAAAGATTTTTCCCTTCGTTAGCAACTCCGTCATAGGTTTTGCTATCTTAGAGAAGTCTTTAATGAAGCGCCGATAGTATCCTGCCATTCCAAGGAAACTCAGAATATCCCTCACGCTCTTCAGTTGGTCCCATTTCAGAACATCTCTCACCTTTCCAGGATCAACCGATACCCCTTCCTTGGAGATGATGTGGCCTAGGAAGGATATTTCCCTTAGCCAAAATTGACACTTGTTGAGCTTGGCATACAACTGATGCTCTCGCAACTTCTGCAAGGTCAATCTCAGATGTTCTTCATGCTCCTCCTCACTTTTTGAATACACCATAATGTCGTCGATGAAAACCACGACGAACTTGTCCAAGTACTCCATGAAAACCTTATTCATAAGGTACATGAAGTATGCGGGTGCATTCGTCAATCCAAAAGACATAACAGTATATTCATATGAACCATACCGAGTCCGAAAGGCCGTCTTAGGTATATCGGAGGGCTTAATCTTCAGCTGGAAATATCCCGACCGAAGATCAATCTTGGAGAACACTTGGGCTCCTTTCATTTGATCGAACAGGTCCTCTATACGGGGCAGAGGGTATTTATTCTTGATTGTTACCTCGTTGAGAGACCTGTAGTCCACGCACATTCTTTTGGTTCCGTCCTTCTTGTCCACGAAGAGTACCGGGGCTCCCCATGGTGACGAGCTTGGCCGGATAAAACCCTTCTCCAACTGTTCTTGAATTTGCTTCTTTAGTTCAACTAACTCGTTGACGGGCATTCTATATGGTCTCTTAGCTATGGGTGCAGTTCCAGGTACCAAATCTATGGCAAACTCAATATCCCGGTCAGGTGGCATACCTGAAAGTTCTTCCGGGAACACATCCGAAAATTCCTGAACCACTGGAATGTTGTCCAATGCTACCCCTTCAACATGGTTTAGATCCGCTCGTTCGGTCGCTTGCGGGGCTGACTCAAACTCGACACGGATACCGTGTTCGTTTGTCAATTGCACGCTTCTCTCAGCGCATTGGATTACTCCATTGTGCTTGCTTAACAAGTCCATTCCGAGTATGATGTCAATTCCGTGGGAGTCCAAGACAATAAGGTTGGCAAGGAAGTCTACCCCCCTTATTTTAAGGCTTACCTTAGGACATACTATACTAGTCCTTATTTCTCCTCCGGGAGAATTAACTAACATAGCACATTCTAGGTGGGATACGGGTAGATGATGTTTGGCAACATATTTGGATGATATGAAGGAATGCGATGCTCCGGAATCAAATAAAATGGTGGCCGGGTTGGAGTTGGCAAGGAACATACCAATTGCGACGTCCTCAGCCTGTTGTGCTTCCTCAGCAGTGACATGGTTAGCGTGGCCACGAGCATAGTTCTGTGGTCCTCGGTTCCCTTGGTTGTCCCCTCCATTTGGTCGCTGATTCTGCTTGGGCACGTTACCTTGCTGTCCAGGGCCTCTCTTCGGGCACTGGTTAGCGAAGTGGCCTACTTCCCCGCATGCAAAGCATGCCCTGTTGCCTACGGCAGCAGGTACGTTGGGGCGGGGGTTTTGAACAGGAGCGCCATTGTTAGTCCGGGGCGCAGGAGGCATGGGCACACGAGGTGCCGGTGCAACGGGCCGTTGCTGTGGTGGCTGACCAGAGCGGTACGTAGGAGTGGTCGATCCATACTGCGGTGCAGGGGGCATGTATCTAGGTCGTACGTTGCTCCCTTGGGGCTGGTATGGGATCTTCCTTTTGCACTCGCGCTCGATCTCTCGGATCTTGTTTTCCACCACAATAGCCTTATCAACCAGCTTCTGGAAGCTTACGTAGTCATTGTTGAGGAGCTGAACTTGGATCTCATTGTTCAACCCTCTCATGAACAGGTACTGCTTCCTCTGATCTGAGTTGACATCTTCGGGGGCATACCGGGACAGTTGTATGAACTTGTTGAGGTATTCGTTCACACTTTTCTGCCCTTGGCGGAGACCTTCAAACTCCTGCCTCTTGAGCATCATTACGCTAACAGGGATGTAGTGGGAGCGGAAAATTTCTTTGAACTCAGTCCAAGTGATTGTCTCCGGGTTGGCATGGACGTTGCTCAAGGCATCCCACCAGTCAGCAGCTGCTCCCATCAGTTGGTGCGACGCAAAGAGAACCTTCTCTCGGTCGTTGCACTGAACAATGGCAAGCTTTTTCTCCATGGATTTCAACCAATCATCGGCCTCCATTGGATCGCTTGCTTGAGCAAAGGTGGGTGGTCGAGTCCTCATGAACTCTCCCAGCCTGTTATGAGCCGGCGGTGGTGGTGGCGGTGGTGCCGAAACGGAGTTTTGGTTGGCCTGCAACTGACCCAAAGTTTGGATCATGGTTTGCATAAGCTGGTTTTGCATGGCCATCAACCTTTCGAGGTTGTTTTCGCCAGCTCCGGGGTTAGCAGGAACTTCCTCGTGGTCATCTTTCTGGACGTTCCTTCGGCTGGCGTTTCCTCTCACCATATGTGAGAGAGAACGAAACAGAATAGAAGGTTAGGGATTAGGTAGGTCCTTTCAACTATATGCATCAAGGTGAGTTGGACTATATATATTAGTCCTTATGGGGATGTGAGCAAGTGCCGAAACATCTCACACCTCCCTCTTCTTATGTGTGGATATGGACAACGTTTTTGAGACGTCCCACCACTCACACTTAAGCACATATTCACAAATAATCATTACAAGGGCCCACTCAACTCCTATTCAAGGATGGTTTCCTATGTCAAGGTGGTTTCAAGGCCAATCTAAGCTATTCATCCTAGGATGCTTCCTTTGGTCCGTGTGGCTTAGCTACCTATGACTCCTATTCAGGGGTGTAACTTTCTGTTCACCCGTGGCTCTAATATCAATCTAAGGCTTCTATCTTTAGGCGTGTAACCTACTGTCAACCCGTGGCTCTGATACCAATCTGTGACGCCCTCAATTCTGTGGAAAACCACGGAACCGAGAACTAATGCATATGTGTGCCCAGGATGTTTATCACACATACACATACGTTCCACAAACTGAATTCAGATTATATATATTACCACGAATAACATAGTTTATTACAACACCTCATGAGTCTTGGACTCATGCTCACAGCGGAAGTCCTTATTTCTACACAGCGGAATTCTTATTTAAATGCGGAAGCAAAAACTAATGCGGAAGCAAAACTAAGCAGAAGTGGCTCCATCTCTATTCCCTCCACAGGCAAGGTTGAGAACAGATCACACGCCATAATGCTCTACTCGGTCTTCATAGTAGCCTTCTCTTGCTGTTGATGAAGAAATAATAATGCAAGTTTGAGCACAATGATGTACTCAGCAAGTGCGGGGATAACACATGATATGCAGCTCATAAACAAGGTAGGTATAAAAGGCTTATTTGCAGAAAAGCAAATTTATAAAATCATGATAAAACAGCAACTTAACTTTAGATGAATGTAGTCCCAGCATGTATTAAATTACCAACATACCTTCATCACTTCCCGTGTTCCATCCGAACATTAACCAATCTTTTATTCATACTCACGAATACCTCCTCGTATTCGCTACCATTTCACCTCATAAAACAACCGCGTCTCGCACCGAGACCAATCTCATATCATGACCCACTAGTCATGCAACCCTTTCATCATCCAGACTTAACAATTCCAAACCAAACCATAACCAAAAACCATAACCAAGAACCTTCCCAATAACCATTCCCTATCCCAGTAAACATCCCATCTAATCATGGCAGTTTAGCCAGGTGCTCGTAACCGTAAGCTCGGCTATCATGATAGTTTTAATAACTCTGCAGAGTTTGCACCTCTTTACCCACAAGTTTGTGATTTCGTCACCCATCGGCGACTGCAGAACCTCCATTATACCAGTACACATCCGTCGGTGTATGGTCAAGAGATCACAAAATAGCCTTTACAAAGGGGTTACTAGATGTATGGACTCACTAAGGTTTCACCGGCAGGCTAGAATCTCCAATTCTCCCACCCACGGGCCCCCTCTTGTGCCATGCAGTTCCCAGGGCAGTCCTCACTCGACTCCCATTCCCCGCGCCTTCCACAATCCATAACACTCTAGCAACTTACCTAATTACTCAGCTAAGCCGCACCCATACTTGGCCTTGTGGTGGCACTGTTATCCTGGCATGTGCATGCATGAACCGGTCCTTAGATCTGCGGCAAGCAAAACCACCATCTCATGCTACCTCATACACAAACCCAGGCTTGCCTAGATCCCCCTCCGATCCATGTTCATTATTAACATCAGTTTCTCATTATTATTATGAGTGCAGTTAGCTAGACACATCTATCTCGCTTCCCAATCCCATGGACTCAGCGAAGCATAAAACAAAAACCATACCCGACTCATAAAACTTCCCAGGTGACAAGGGTGGTTTAACCAAAACTAGTAAACTCCTATAAAAGGGTTTCCCATCATGTTTGACTCAGCACACACACCTTTTCGCAAAACAAAATAGTTTTACCCAAAACATAGGATCAACATGGTCAAGGAGCACTTGCCTTGTTCTTGCGGTTCCGGTTGTTCTTGATTCTCAAAACCTTGTTGCTGCAGCTCGTCGTAGACAGCTTCCTGAACCTGTCCTGCTATTGTAGGATTCACGTGCATACAAGATTCACAGCAATCAATATCATGCACAAAACCCTAAACTAGATGCGATGATGCACATGCATGCTATCCTATGATTAGATTTATCTGTACGTGTTCTTGCATGGCTTGCACGGTCAGAGGTATTCGGATCAAAGGTGGTCGTGGCGATGATCTTGTCTTTAGATCAAACTGATCATCGAGTGATCTGTCCACGAAAAGGCTTCTGTTCGAAAGGAATCGAAGAACAGATGCAAAGAGATGAACAACATGATGTCGTAAGGTGGTATTGAAGTCCTACCTCACGCTCTTCTTGACTTTGAGGTCCTCCTCAGACCACTCGGTTCTTCTCCGATGATCTCCCTTGTTGTGCTTTCGGCGATGTTTTGCTCGGCGAGTTAGGGCTAGAGCGCTAAGTTCGTCGGCTCAGGAGTTGAAAGAGAAGTTCGTGGTTTCGGCCAGAGGTTTTGGGTTCTATTTATAATCGGAAAGAGAAGAGTCCTAATCTAATTGGATCCCGAATAAAAGTCTTATTCAGATCTTGTTGGATCCTGACGTCTTATCTTTGGTAACATTGTGGAGTTTGGATCGGTTTTCGTTGCGTACAGGTATCTTTACGCGTAAAAACCGCTCCAGACTCGTTACCTCCGTGATGATGAGCTCCGGAAGCTCCACGTGTCCTTCCGAGCCTGGTATCTCTTCTCCCACAGAGACGAGCTCCGGTCGTGCCGCGTGTCACGAGCGAGACCTCCCTCTTCTTCGGAGACGAGCTCCGCGCACGCCACGTGTGGGTGCCGGTCTTTCCGCCTTTTCCTTTCCTTAGGGACATGCCCCGAGGTCGACACGTGTTTAGCTGCGACGGACCTCCGGAGATAAGCTCCAGTGGCGACACGTGTTCAATAGATCCGGACTTCTCTAAGATAGCTCCGAGATTGACGTGTATCCCCTGCAACTGGTCCTCTTATTTCCGCGAGGACTAGCTCCGTGGATGACACGTGTCCTATGAAAAAATGCCTTTGCTTCTTCCGCAGAGGCTATCTCCGTGGGCAGTACGTGTCCCACAGGGTCGGACCTCTTTCCAATTGCGGAGGTGACCCCCGAGCCTGCCACGTATCCAGTTTAGCATCGGACCTCTCCCTATCTCTCGGGAATGAGTTCCGAACACACCACGTGGTCTGCTGGTCGTGGAAGTTGCCTTCGGCACTCTCAGAGAGCATTATTGGCTATCTTTTTGATACTTGTCTCCGTTCCCTCTTTTCTAAAAATGTTTTTCTTCTTCATAAACATGAACATATGCTGACACCCGAGATGAGGGTGTCACAAGAAAGGTCTCGAAAAAGTCCACATACGGTGTTTTCAAAAAAATTACAAAAAAAATTAAGAAGGCCCTCGTTTCGAACTCCAAAGTTCCAGCACCAGTTTTTCTAATCGCTCCTGAATTTGTGCCGATCTCATCTTTCATCGGTTTGAGCTAATACTTGGTGCTGTTTCTATTCTTGTGCCCCTGGTTGAGAAAAAATATCAAAAAAATAAAAGAGAAAAAAAAAGATTTTGATTTCTACTAGTGCTTCAAGACAAAAACAGGAGGCTAAGGGGTTTTCTAGTTGTGCTATTTCTGTGTGAGTGTTGGATACTTGCTGATATTATCCTTGTTGTTCATCATCATTCATCCTTGCCCTTGCTTGTTGCCACGACTGTTCTAATACATTCTTAGGCCAGCAACTAGGTGAAATTCTTTGGACACTTATTAAACATTGCTATCTGTTACTAACTTGTCTACCACATACATATACTGCATTTGAGCCTTCCAAGCTCCACCTTCTCTCGAGCAGAACAGGTAACCTTTGCAATCACACCCACTCTCTGCATGCTTCACACCAGTCACCGTTGGCCACCTGTAGTGCTGGTAAGAAACTTGTAAGAGCGGGGTAAGACGCATCTTACTGATCGATTTTTCACCCACTTCGGAGAGCGTAGTAATAGGGTTCTTCACGATCTTTTTGTCTTCGTTTCTGTTTTGTACTAACAATGACAGGAAAGAAGCCTATGGATAAGACCTCTGGTTCTACACCTCCGGATAATGATGAGTGCGTGCCCCATATGGAACTAAAGGACATGATGCAGGCAATGACCGAAGCTTTCAACAATTACCAGACCACTACAACAGCCACCTTTCAGAGGCTCCATACAAGTGTTGCTGGTCTGACGACACGGTTGGACGAGATGGAGACTCGTCTTCCCCAACAAGCTACACCCTCTATCATCCTTGATGGTGATGCACATGCTCACTACGACACAGAGGATGACTTCAATAACGATGAGGTTGATGCACAGAAGCGCCGTCGCCCTCGATGAAATCGTCAAGGTATGGGAGGTAGACCTCGTCCTCATGCTCCTAAACAAGATAATGATCCTTATGCTAAGATTAAGTTTTCTATTCCAACATTTTATGGATCTTATGATGTTGAGACTTACTTGGATTGGGAGATGACGGTAGAACAAAAATTTAGCTCGCATCTTGTTCCTGAGCGACATAGAGTTAGACAAGCCACTAGTGAGTTTAAAGATTTTGCTATAATTTGGTGGAATGAACTTGTCAATACACGCAATGCACCACAGACATGGGCTGCGTTAAAAGAAGAGATGCGCGCTAGGTTTGTTCCTCCTTCGTATAGACGTGATCTTCTTAAGAAATTGCAACGCTTTGATCAGGGTGACATGACTGTCCAAGAGTACTACCAAGAGTTGCAGAAAGGTATGCTTCGTTGTGGGGTAGTTGAGGATCAGGAAGACCAAATTGTTAGGTTTTATGGGGGCTTGCGGCGTGAGATCTAGGACATAGTTGACTACAAGGAATATCATTCTATTCAACGTTTATTTCAACTTGCTATGTTAGCAGAAAAAGAAGTGAAGGGTCGCCAACAGCAGCGGCGGAACAACACCTTCACGCCACGACACTTTCCGGTGTCATCCAAAGCAGCACCCTCCTCGAGCGTACGTGCTTCTACACCACCCTCCACGGGTGTTGTACGCAGCAGCATCACACCTTCTACCTCATGGGGACAAGATAACAGCAAGTCCCAGATGCCTCTAGGTGTTGCAGCAAAGGCGGCTGCACCCAACACTTCGACAAGTCGCAGCTCCGACATCAAGTGCCACCGCTGCCAGGGACTTGGCCATATGCAATGAGATTGCCCCAGCAAACGAGCAATCATTGCCACTGCTGATGGTGGGTATGTTAGTGCTTCTGATATTGAAGATGAAAATATTATTGCAACTAACATTTCAGGTTCGTATGATGGTGCTGAGGAGGTTCTTGGTACATCTGCGACAAACAACTATAGGACTTTGATTGTGCAGCGAGCTTTGAGTGCCACGGTTTGAGAGGACGACAACCGCCAATGTCACAACCTTTTCAACATGTTTCTCGTCGTCAAGGACTGCCGTGTACATACCATCATTGATGGTGGTAGCTGCAACAATTTGGTGAATGTTGAGGTGGTCAAGAAGCTTGGCTTGACCACACGGGAGCATCCCCACCCTTATCACATTCAATGGTTTAACAACAATGGTAAGGTTAAGATAACACAAACAGCAAGGATACATTTTTCCATTGGTTCTTATCATGATTTTGCTGATTTTGATGTGGTACCTATGGATGCTTGTTCTCTTTTGTTGGGACGTCCTTGGGAGTTTGATACTGATGCTATTCACCATGGTCGATCTAATAAGTATACTCTCATGCATAAGGGCAAAAAAATTGTGTTGCTTCCTATGAGTCCCACTGAAATTGTACAATTTGAGCAGAAGAAAAAGAATAATGCTAAGCAAAAGGGTGTTTTCAATTCTGAAATTCAGCAACCTATTAAGTTGAAAAATCCTATTTTGCTTGCAACTAAATCTGATATTGATGATTTATATGCCTCTAATGGAACTTCCTATGCTTTAGTGTGCAAACGTGCTTTATATTCCATTGAGGATACATCCATTGTCTTGCCACCTACTGTTGCTAACCTTTTGCAGGAATATATGGTTGTTTTTCCATCAGAGATACCCCCTGGATTACCACCTGTGCGAGGCATTGAGCACAAGATTGATTTGGTTCCAGGGGCGAGCTTGCCAAACCGTGCTGCCTACAGGACCAACCCCGACGAGACTAAGGAAATTCAGCGACAAGTCCAAGATCTTCTGGACCGCGGGTACATTCGTGAGAGTCTTAGTCCTTGTTCTGTTCCTGTTCTTTTGGTTCCAAAAAAAGATGGCACTTGGCCCATGTGTGTTGATTGTAGAGCCATCAATAACATTACCATTCGTTATCGCTATCCTATTCCTAGATTGGATGACATGCTTGATGAGTTGAGTGGTTCTGTTATTTTCTCCAAGATTGATTTGCATAGTGGGTATCATCAGATTCGTATGGCTTTAGGTGATGAATGGAAAACTGCTTTTAAAACTAAATTCAGACTTTATGAATGGTTAGTCATGCCATTTGGTTTAACTAATGCGCCCAACACTTTCATGAGGTTGATGAATGAGGTTTTACGTGCTTTCATTGGTAAATTTGTGGTGGTTTACTTTGATGATATCCTTATTTACAGCAAGTCATATGATGAGCATCTTGAACATTTGCGTGCTATTTTTAATGTCTTGCGCGATGCACGTTTATATGGTAACCTTGAGAAGTGCACCTTTTGCATCGATCGGGTGTCTTTTCTTGGGTATGTTGTTACTTCGCAGGGCATTGAGGTTGTGAGACCTATGTGTGCTGAATACATTGGCAATTAGGATAAAAGTTAGCATTAACATTCAAAGTTTTGAATATTGCCAAAACATTCTTCTGTGGCAAGGTCCGACAAGTTCTTTGTTAGATCCGCCAAGTGTAGGCAAGGTCCAACGCAAGGTCCGGAGAGCTCCTGCATGGTCCGAAGAGCTTCTGTGAGGTCCGGAGCTTGTTTTTAGGGAGCTCCCGTGAAGTTCAACTCGTAGAATTGCAGCGTCTTGTTTTTGCTTTTAACTCGCAATGTTTCAAACTTGCTTTATGGGAAGGTTTGCTTAGTATTAATTTGCTAAGTTTTTGGTGTGTTTTGGTGGTTATGGCTGTTATCATTTGATATGGTTTGCAACATGCTTATGTGACGTGCTCATGTAAGGTGTTGTGGTTTTCGAACTAACGTGAGTCAAGTCGAGGACTTGTGCTCGGAAGAATTGGTTGTTTATTCATGTGCAGGTGTTGCTTGAGTTCAAGACATGGCTGGTGACGGGATCCTTGGACTAGTCTCAGGGAGGAGATGAGGTTCCAACAACCAAGTTCGGGAGGAGCTGTGGTTGAGTTGATCGGGAGGTCGCGCAGCATGTTTGGATCAAGGGCAGTGCATATGAAGGTTGCGTGTATGTCGTTGGAAGGTGTTTGCACGTGTGAAAGGAGTGCATGGACGTGGCAACATTGTTCCAAGGCGTGATGAAGAGAAGTGGACGTAAAGAATTGGTCGGAAAGGTCCAACCGGCTGGATTGCGTACTCAGTCTGAGGTTGAGTCGGATATGGCTCAAATATGGAAGATTTGAGTTGGTTATGATAGGATTTCATGCTAGGCACGAAGTTGAGTTGTTTTAGGAATGTTTAGTACGTTCCTAAGGTGTTTGGAAGTCTCACGATTGCTTCTATCTGCGAATAGGAGAGTCCTGAGCAGTTATGGTAAGTTAGGATACGAGTCCAATTAGTAGTAGGAGTCCTAGATTGGATTGTTTAGCCTGAGTGCTGGCTATAAAAGCAAGGGAGGCCAGAGGTCTCATGGGCAGAGAACTTTGGGCTGTT
This sequence comes from Neostapfia colusana, assembly GCA_030760725.1. Taxonomy (NCBI): domain Eukaryota; kingdom Viridiplantae; phylum Streptophyta; class Magnoliopsida; order Poales; family Poaceae; genus Neostapfia; species Neostapfia colusana. The sequence continues at coordinate 17,296,746 of JASWHV010000018.1, read as the reverse complement.
CCTCTTGTGTTTCTATTGAATAAAGTTCATAGTTTCGAGGAGTTTTTGTGCCTTGTTCGTCCGACTTGTTTTTCGTCAAGTCTTTCTCGCCGAGTTTCTGGACAGACCGACGTTGCTTCGGTGTTTCATTCATAACTCGAGTTTTACAGATCCGATTGACGTGATTCTTTTCGGGTTGTCTTAACAACTCAATTATATATCATCTGTGAAATTTTCATGAGCTTCGGATCTGTAGTTTTTGAGATACACGAGTTTCTTTGCAGCGTTGCAGATCTGTTTTATATCGGGTAGAACAGATTGATATTCGTTTAATGTTTTGACCGTATCTCAAGTTTTACTTCGTGTTTTCAAGTGATTCTTGTTGCATTAGATCCTTGACTTGATTCTCTACCTCTCTACTTGATTTGTCACGGTTGAACACGTTTGAAAACACTTGCACACATGGTTTCTTTAACCGATTGATTTTTTTGCTGAGGGGTTTTTGTTGTTTCCGCTGCGAAAAGTTTTAATCTACCATTCACCCCCCTCTGGTAGCTTTTCATGTGCTCTTCGATCCTACAATTGGTATCAGAGCCAAGGTGATCTAATCTTTGTGATTTGCACGTGTTTTGACTAACCATCATGGAGAAGTACTCCGCAAAACCTTGTGTGTTCAATGGCATCGATTTTCAGGTTTGGAAGGCGCGGATGGAGGCCTACATACAGGCGCAAGGCTTCGCCATATGGGAAAAGGTCTACCGGAACTTCGATGTACCACCCAACGATCAAGTTACGTCTGCGAACATGAGAGATGTAGACAACAACAACAAGGCTCGCAACTTGATCATCCAAGGATTGACTCAAAGCGACTTTGACCGTGTTGCACACCTCCGATCTGCATATGATGTTCGAAAAGCTCTTTGTGACTACCATGAAGGATCCAATACGATCAAGGAGGTAAGGAAAGATATGTTCAAGAAAGAATACATGCGTTTTGAGATGCAACCCGGTGAGTCAATTGACGACCTTTTTGCTCGCTTTAATAAAATTCTCAGCAACTTGCGTAGTGTCAATGTTAACTTTTCATATGCTGAAAATGCTAGACAATTGTTAGGAGCATTAGATATGTCAATTTGGGAGATGAAAGTTACATCTATTTGTTAATCTACTGTCATGAGTTCTCTTACTTTAGACGTGCTTTATTCTAAATTGAAAACTCATGAAATTGACATCATCTTACGTAAAAACCCCAACAAGTCTATTGCATTTGTTTCGCAACGTGACATGTCTACTTCTAGTCAATCATCATCTAGTGGTGCACTCTCTTTGCTGTCCTCTCTAACCCTTGAACAGATTGAAGAGTTTCCAGAGGAGGAGCTTGCACTCATCTCTACTCGGTTCTCAAAAGCATTGCAAAATGTGAGAACTAGGAGAGGAAGCTCCGGACCTCAACGATGTTTTGAATGTGGTAAGACAGGACATTTTCGTACGGAGTGCCCTAACCTTTCAGGTCTGACTTCACGTGAAGAAAATAAAACAAGGCCGAAGAAATCGTTTGCAAAGAATAAGAAGAAGAAAGATTTATCAATGCGCAACATAGTGCATAGTATGATCTCTGCACTTCAAGATTTCGGCTCAAGTGATGTGGACACCGGTAGTGATGAAGATGAAGAAGCTATGGCAAATATGTGCTGCATGGCGAGCAAGTCAAGTTCAAGCTCCGAGGAGGCAGAACACAACAGCGACGATGAAGAGGTATGTCCCACTTGCGAAGAAATGTGTGATGCTATTTCTCGTGCCACTGTTATATTAAAGAAAAAGGATAAAAAACTTAGGAACAATGCTGTTAAAATTGAATCACTAGAATCTGAAATTAATTGTTTAAAAACTTTGATTCCTAGTGATGATTCTTGTTCCTCATGTGATTTGATTTATGAACAATTATCCTCTTTAAGAAGTGCACACGCATCTACACTTGATAAACTTGAACTTAAATTTGAAAAGAACAAAGAGCTTGCTGCACTTAATGATAAAAATTTGAAAGATGCTTTTTGTTCTATAATTGATTTGCATTGTTCTTCATGTGATGATCTGAATAAGAAACTAAATGATGCTATGAATGAGATTTCTATTTTGAACAATGCTTTACGTGTGCATGAAGTTAAATATTGTTCAAATTGCAAACTAAAAGGAAAAACTTCATGTGAAAACTGCTTTGATCTGTCCAATAAACTTGATGACTTGCATAGGACACTAGATCAGTTTTCTAATGCAAATAAGAACCTAAACTTGCTGCTGAATTCTTCCAAGTCTTGTAATGATAAAACTGGTTTACGTTTTAATTCTCATGCGCATGCTAAGGCACACCCACCTAAAGTTGTAAAGTCATTAGGAAGCGGTTTGATTCAAACAGCTCCTAGACAAAAAGAGGTGATTTTCAAATCTGCAGGAGTACTGTCCCATTCGGGTTCTAATAAACGTGTTGCTTGCTCATGTAGACATGATAATAAGGTTATTTTTCATTGTACCTACTGTGGTAGAGATGGTTATGTCATGGATTTTTGTTATAGACTAGCTAAACACGATAAGAAACAAAGAGTACTTGCTAGATCACATAACAAACAAGCAAAATCTGCTAGACCGAATGTTCGGAGCTTGCAACCTGCTGTAATGAGTCAAAAACTTGCTCCCGGACCTACTGTTTTTTGTGCTACATATAACACATCTTCTAAGTCAGTAGTTGGGAACAAAAATTTTCGATGTTTGGCTCATAAACCTGCTGTACCTTCTCAGCTTTCGCGTGTTATTCCTGCTGGACGTCGTGTGACTCAGTACTGGATTCCTAAAAGTCTTTTAACTAACCCCAGTATTGAGTCATTGACGTATTGTGCTGCTGTGTAGGTTTCACGTTTGAGGAAGGAGAACATTTGGATTGTTGATTCAGGTTGCTCACGCCACATGACCGGTAACAAAGAATGGTTCTCCTCTCTCTCTTTTGTGTCACGTGTAGAAAATGTTACTTTCGCCGATAACTCTTCTACTCACATAATTGCTAAAGGTTCGGTTAGAGTAAACAATCTCAACACTTTGAAAGATGTGGCACTTGTTAAAAATTTGAAATACAACTTGCTTTCGGTTTCACAATTGCTAGATGAAAATCTAGAGGTTAGCTTTGCTAAAAATTGCTGCAAGGTTGTAGATTGAAAAGGTGAGCTTTTGTTTAACATTTCTAGGTTTGGAAGAGTTTTTAAAGCTGATTTTGATTTGTCAACTGCTAAGCATCGGTGTCTAGTTGCTAATGATACAAAGGATCTATATTTTTGGCATCGTAGACTTGGTCACATAGGCTTTGATCATCTCAGTCGTGTTAGTGCTCTCGATCGCATACGTGGGCTGCCGAAGCTTAAAAAGGACAATGATATTGTGTGCTCTTCTTGTAGACATGCTAAGTTTGTTGCAGGTTCACATGCTCCTCTTACAATGACCATGACAGCTGAACCGGGACAACTTTTACATCTTGACACAGTAGTTCCGACACGTGTTCAATCCTTCGGAGGTAAATGGTATGTGCTTGTGATTGTTGATGATTATTCCAGATATTCTTGAGTTTATTTTATGGCATCTAAGAATGAAGCTTTTAGTCATTTTAGAACTTTATTTCTTAGATTATCTATTGATCACCCAGGATCATTAAAAGCAATTAGAAGTGATACCGGAACTGAATTTAAAAACCAATCCTTCGATCACTTTTGTGCTGAAAATGGAATAGACCATCAATACTCTTCACCCTATGTACCACAACAAAATGGTGTCGTAGAAAGAAAGAACAGGACCTTAGTTGAGATGGCTAGGACTATGCTTGATGAATATCAAACTCCTAGGAAATTTTGGGCTGATGCAATTGCAACCGCTTGTTATGTCTCAAATCGTGTTTTCTTGCGTGCTAAGCTTGGAAAAACCCCATATGAGCTCCGGTTTGGACATAGGCCTAGTGTTACACACTTTAGGGTTTTTGGTTGCAAATGCTTTGTTAAGAAACATGGTAATCTCGATAAATTTGAAGCTAGATCTGTTGATGGCATGTTTCTTGGTTATCCATCTCATACTAGAGGCTACCGTGTGCTTTTACTTGACACTAACAAAATTGTGGAGACTTGCGAGGTTTCTTTTGATGAAGCTAGCCCAAGTACTAGCTCGATATTGCAGGTCCGGATCCATATCCGCAGGGGGATAGTATTTTTATTGAAGAAGATGAAGAAGTGGTGCTGCTGCCCGAAAACTCGGAAGTAAATAATGATCAAGCTGCTGATTTTGCACCACAACCAGCACCAACAGTCACTACTGCTGGTTCGGACCTTCCTCAATCAACAAGCTCTCCTAATCAAAGGTCCGAACATGAAGAAGAAGGTGCTTGTGAAGTGTCTACTCCCCTCCGAGTACTCAAAAGTCATCCTCCACAACAAATCATTGGAAGCTTGCATGAACGAGTCACTCGGTCCAGGTTTTGTGATCCAAACTATCATGCTCATTCTGCTTTTGTTGCTTCTTTTGAACCCAAGGATATATCACACGCACTCACTAATGAATCTTGGATTAATGCCATGCAAGAAGAGTTAGAAAATTTTGAAAGAAATAATGTTTGGAAACTTGTACCTCCACCTCAAGGTCACACATTAATTGGAACTAAATGGGTATTTAAAAATAAGCAAAGTGAGGATGGGGTTGTGGTTAGGAATAAAGCTATGTTGGTTGCTCAAGGTTTCACTCAAATTGAAGGTCTAGATTTTGATGAAACATTTGCTCCTGTTGCTAGATTAGAAGCTATAAGAATTTTATTAGCATTTGCTGCATCTAAAGGTTTCAAGTTATATCAAATGGACGTTAAAAGTGCTTTTCTTAATGGCTACATAGAGGAGGAGGTTTATGTTAAGTAGCCACCGGGTTTTGAAAATCCAAATTTTCCTAATCATGTTTACAAACTGTCCAAAGCCTTGTACGGTCTAAAACAAGCCCCTAGAGCATGGTATGATAGGTTAAAAACATTCTTACTTGAAAAGGGGTTTACCATGGGCAAGGTTGATAAAACTTTTTTGTACTTAAGCATGGCAATGACTCATTATTCGTTCAAGTGTATGTGGATGATATTATCTTTGGTTGTGCTTCTCATGATCTCGTGTCCAAGTTTTCAGCTATGATGAGTTCAGAATTTGAGATGAGTATGATGGGAGAACTCACATACTTTTTAGGGCTGCAAATCAAGCAAACAAAAGAAGGAACTTTTGTGCATCAAACTAAGTATACAAAGGACCTTCTTAAGCGCTTCAACATGGACAAATGCAAGCCTCTTCGGACACCAATGGGAACAGCAACAACACTTGAACTTGATGAAGATGGTGACCCGGTCGATAAAAAAGAATACAGAAGTATGATTGGATCACTTTTGTATTTTGTATCTCACGGCGTCAAGACCGGACATACAATTCAGCGTATGTCTTTGTGCACGTTTTCAAGCTTCTCCACGTGCTTCACATTGCCAAGCCATCAAAAGAATTCTCAGGTACCTACATGGAACTCAAGAATTTGGCATTTTTCTTCCTTCTTCCTCAACCGTTTCTTTGAAAGCTTTTTCGGATGCTGATTTTGGGGGTTGTAGGATTGATAGGAAAAGTACTTCGGGTGCTTGTCATTTTCTTGGTAATTCACTTGTTGCTTGGCCCTCTAGAAAACAAAGTTCAGTTGCACAATCCACGGCCGAATCTGAATATGTAGCTGCGGCTAGCGCTTGCTCACAAATTCTTTAGATTGTTCAAACACTTAAGGACTATGGGGTTGATTTAGATAGTGTTCCACTGTTTTGTGATAACACTAGTGCAATTTGTATTGCTAAAAACCCCATGAAACACTCTAGAACTAAGCACATTGACATTAGGTATCACTTTCTTCATGATAATGTTGAAAAAGGAAACATTGTGCTTCACCATGTCGATACCAAACAACAATTGGCTGATATTTTTACAAAACCTTTGGATTTCACTCGTTTTTGTTTCATTCGTAGTGAAATAGGGGTTATGCATCCTCATGGCTTAAATTGAGGGGGAGTTTTTGAAACTTTGAAAGTCTATGTGTGAATCTGAAACTAAAATAATATGAGCATAGTATTTCATACATATATGACTTTGTGATTCCTTTTACAGACTGAAAGTTCTTACTACATTACTCATGTTATACATTTTGTAGTTTTTGCCATGACTAGTAATTGGAATAATTATTTACATTAAATCTGGTCATGATCGAACTTTCTTGCTGTTTTGAACTTGTTGCGTGCTCACAAGTGCTTTTAATCATAAAAAATTAATCAAGTGATCAACTCACATGTTGAGTTTTCAAATAAAAAATTGAGAAAAGATCAAGAGAATATGCATGCATCGCACTTCTTCTTTTGAGATTGCTTATCATTGCACTAAGATATAAACTTGGAAGGAATTGTGTATGACTAAAACCATGTCCTTAAGCTTCTGATTGTCAAATGACATAGGCTTGGCTTGGGTTGTTAGAACAAGGCTGATGCGGCATATAATATCTTGCAAATATCATATGATCAACTTTGTGCCTTAAATGATTATGAATAATAAAAATGCAGCAACAAGTGTCATGTTTTCAGGTTTTGAAATAGTTGAGTAAGGGAGATCATGACTTGCTTAAACTGAAAAATACATTTGATCTCTAGCATGGCTTACACTACTTTATGTATCTCATTGATGTGATAGTGTAAGTAACCTGATAGTATGACTTGGATGAGCTTTGTTTTGTATGTATATGTTATAATATGCTCATAACATAAAAAAATTTCTCTTTTGAACCTTGCTGAATACATTGTCAAAGGGGGAGAAATATGTATAAGGAGAGATTTTTTTACACTTTGCATATGTTATACACTTTCTTCCTTCTCTGATTTTAAAAAATGGGGAGAAATTAATAAAGGGGGAGAAATGAGTTTTCAAAGCTTTTCAAAACTTTTCATAAGCCAATGTTCGGATTTTAATTGGTGTTGCCAATGCATTCATCAAGGGGGAGATTGTGAGACCTATGTGTGCTGAATACATTGGCAATTACGATAAAAGTTAGCATTAACATTCAAAGTTTTGAATATTGCCAAAACATTCTTCTGTGGCAAGGTCCGACAAGTTCTTTGTTAGGTCCGCCAAGTGTTGGCAAGGTCCGACGCAAGGTCCGGAGAGCTCCTGCAAGGTCCGAAGAGCTTCTGTGAGGTCCGGAGCTTGTTTTTAGGGAGCTCCCGTGAAGTTCAACTCGTAGAACTGCAACGTCTTGTTTTTGCTTTTAACTCGCAATGTTTCAAACTTGCTTTATGGGAAGGTTTGCTTAGTATTATTTTGCTAAGTTTTTGGTGTGTTTTGGTGGTTATGGCTGTTATCATTTGATATGGTTTGCAACATGCTTATGTGACGTGCTCATGTAAGGTGTTGTGGTTTTCGAACTAACATGACTCAAGTCGAGGACTTGTGCTCGGAAGAATTGGTTGTTTATTCATGTGCAGGTGTTGCTTGAGTTCAAGACATGGCTGGTGACGGGATCCTTGGACTAGTCTCAGGGAGGAGATGAGGTTCCAACAACCAAGTTCGGGAGGAGTTGTGGTTGAGTTGATCGGGAGGTCGCGCAGCATGTTTGGATCAAGGGCAGTGCATATGAAGGTTGCGTGTACGTCGTTGGAAGGTGTTTGCACGTGTGCAAGGAGTGCATGGACGTGGCAACATTGTTCCAAGGCGTGATGAAGAGAAGTGGACGTAAAGAATTGGTCGGAAAGGTCCAACCGGCTGGATTGCGTACTCAGGCTGAGGTTGAGTCGGATATGGCTCAAATATGGAAGATTTGAGTTGGTTATGATAGGATTTCATGCTAGGCACGAAGTTGAGTTGTTTTAGGAATGTTTAGTACGTTCCTAAGGTGTTTGGAAGTCTCAAGATTGCTTCTATCTGCGAATAGGAGAGTCCTGAGCAGTTATGGTAAGTTAGGATACGAGTCCAATTAGGAGTAGGAGTCCTAGATTGGATTGTTTAGCCTGAGGGCTGGCTATAAAAGCAAGGGAGGCCAGAGCTATCGTGGGCAGAGAACTTTGGGATGTTCCTCTTGTGTTTCTATCGAATAAAGTTCATAGTTTCGAGGAGTTTTTGTGCCTTGTTCGTACGACTTGTTTTTCGTCAAGTCTTTCTCGCCGAGTTTCTGGACAGACCGACGTTGCTTCGGTGTTTCGTTCATAACTCGAGTTTTACAGATCCGATTGACGTGATTCTTTTTGGGTTGTCTTCACAACTCAATTATCTATCATCTATGAAATTTTCACGAGCTTAGAATCTGTAGTTTTTGAGATACACGAGTTTCTTTGCAGCGTTGCAGATCTGTTTTATATCGGGTAGAACAGATTGATCTTTGTTTAATGTTTTGATCGTATCTCAAGTTTTACTTCGTGTTTTCAAGTGATTCTTGTTGCATTAGATCCGTGACTTGATTCTCTACCTCTCTACTTTATTTGTCACGGTTGAACACGTTTGAAACACTTGCACACATCGTTTCTTTAACCGATTGATTTTTTGCTGAGGGGTTTTTGTTGTTTCCGCTGCAAAAAGTTTTAATCTACCATTCACCCCCCCTCTGGTAGCTTTTCACGTGCTTTTCGATCCTACAGAGGTGGATGAGGCAAAGATTGTTGCCATCACGAGCTGGCCACTTCCGACTACGGTCACACAGGTTCGGAGTTTTCTTGGTCTCGCAGGTTTCTACCGGCGTTTCGTGCGGGATTTCAGCACCATTGCGGCACCTCTCCACAAGTTGACAAAGCATGGAGTGCCGTTTCGATGGGGACCAGCACAACAACAAGCTTTTGATGTTCTCAAGTCGAAGCTCACACAAGCACCATTGCTGCAACTTCCTGATTTTGAGAAGACCTTCGAGCTTGAATGTGACGCGAGCGGCATTGGCATTGGAGGAGTGCTAATTCAAGGAGGTAAACCTGTTGCCTTCTTTAGTGAAAAATTTCATGGGCCTTCGCTGAATTATTCTACATATGACAAAGAACTTTATGCTTTAGTGCGTGTCTTGCAAACTTGGCAACATTACCTATGGTCTAAAGAATTTGTCATACATTCAGATCATGAGTCTTTGAAGTATCTTAAAGGACAAGCTAATCTGAACAAACATCATGCTAAATGGATTGAGTTCATAGAATCATTTCCTTACATCATTAAACATAAGAAAGGGAAAGACAATGTGATTGCCGATGCTTTATCTAGACGTTATACCATACTATCCCAACTTTCTCATAAAATCTTTGGTTTGGAAACCATAAAGAGGTTATATGCTACTGATTTGGACTTCAAAGATGCCTTTGAAAATTGTAGAGAGGGAAGAACGTGGCAAAAATTCCTGCTGCGTGAAGGCCTTCTCTACCGTGCTAACAAGTTGTGTGTTCCAGCTAGCTCCGTTCGTCTTTTGTTGTTGCAGGAAGCGCATGGAGGTGGTTTGATGGGACATTTTGGTGTTAAAAAGACAGAGGATGTGCTGGCCGCTCAATTCTTTTGGCCACAAATGAGGTGTGATGTGGAGCGCTACGTTTCACGTTGCACGACATGCAACAAAGCTAAGTCTCGACGTAACCCACATGGTCTTTATATGCCTCTTCCGGTTCCTAGTGCACCTTGGAAGGATATTTCTATTGACTTTGTTTTAGGATTGCCTAGAACAAAGAGGGGGAGGGATAGTGTCTTTGTGGTTGTTGATCATTTCTCTAAAATGGCTCATTTTATACCCTGCCACAAGACCGATAATGCTTCACATGTTGCTGATTTGTTCTTTAATGAGGTTGTGCGTTTGCATGGTGTTCCCAATACTATTGTTTCTAACAGGGATGCTAAGTTTTTGAGTCACTTTGGGAGAACTTTATGGTATAAATTGGGAACAAAGTTGCTGTTTTCTACTACTTGTCATCCACAAACTGATGGGCAAACAGAGGTAGTTAATCGTACCTTATCTACAATGTTGTGGGCTGTTTTGAAAGACAATTTGAGGTTGTGGGAGGAGTGTTTGCCACATATTGAGTTTGCTTATAACAGGTCTATTCACTCCACAACCAAGTTAAGTCCGTTTATGGTAGTCTATGGTTTCAATCCTCGTGCTCCAATTGATTTGCTACCTTTACCACATACTGAAATTGTGAACTTAGATGGTACACAACGTTCTGAATTTATTATTAAGTTGCATGAAACTACTAACTTACAAATTGAAAAAATGAATGAAAAGTATCGCATTGCTGCTAGTAAAGGTAGGAAGGAGGTAAAATTGGAACCCGGTGATTTGGTGTGGGTTCATTTGAGAAAAGATAGGTTCCCGGATTTGAGAAAGTCCAAACTAATGCCACGTGCTGCTGGACTTTTAAGGTTCTTGAGAAAATAAATGACAATGCATATAAACTTGAGTTGCCTCCCGAGTTTGGGGTTAGTCCCCATTTAACATTTCAGATTTGAAGCCATACTTGGGAGAATAAGATGAGCTTGAGTCGAGGACGACTCCAATGCGAGAATAAGATGAGCTTGAGTCAAGGACGACTCCAATGCAAGAGGGGGAGGATGATGTGGACATCACTCTTGCAGATATACACAACACTCACATGGTAGACATGCAAGGTCCAATTACTAGAGCTCGAGCACGACAATTGAATTTAGAGGTGAGCTCGTTCCTGAACAATTCTTTATATGTGAATTTTGAGAGTATGTTGCTACCTAATGGATTAATTATGATTAGGAACCATGGAGAGAACATGGAGATACATGGAGAGGGGTTTGGAGGCTTGGAGGACCAGAAAATACGCCAACAAGAAGTTAGAGACCGAGCCCAACTCAAACTCGAGTCCAACTCGGGCCCAGGAGCAGTCCACCTTAAAATGGATGCACAGGAGGCATACGGACTCCGTTTTTGACGTTCTACATATGCACGGAAAGCTGAGAGGATAAACTTTCCAATGGAACTGGCCGCACGTCAAAATTCCCTAGGAGTCGACGGGGAACTTCGAAACAATATAAAGTTTAGAGTCTGTCAGGGTGTTGCATCACCTAGTTGGGTCATTGGGCCTTGTATCGAGTCCAAGTACATTATGTACGCGTCTTAGGGTTAGGTCACCACCCCAGCACCCCCTGGTCGTCCTCCACCTCCTTTATACCCCCTAGCCGCCGTCACAAACAGGTGGGTTTTGCTTAGTTACAATCTGTCATTGAACAGTGTCGCCGACCATCGGTTGTGAGACCCCAAATTCGTGATCAATTCAGTTTTGATTGCAACTTCTCTGTTCTTGCTTGTGTTCTTGATTGTGCTTGCAGGGATAAGCCTTCGTGGCGAGGTCATTCGTGTGACACGGGTGATAACCAACGGAGCAGTGGTGTAGTGATTGCGGGGTTTCGTTCGTTCGGAGCCTTGGATCATCAACGTCGAGATCTCCACCCAATCAAGTTTACCCTACCTCTCGGAAGATCGGGACTCATCCTCCTATCATATCCCATGTTGGAGGATCAGTTCTAGTTTTAACAAGTTCATTCCACCATATGATAGCAAAATCCTTAAACTCACTAGTGGCTTGACGAACTCTATGTTGTTCGGGAACAAGGTGGGCATTAAATTTCTGCTCTACTGTCATCTCCCAATCAAGATATGCCTCAGCATCATAAGCACCAGAAAAAGAGGGTATAGTAAATTTGACTTTAGCAAAAGGATCATCAAGAGGGCGATTAAAATTGTTATGACGATCATTGTAATTATAACGATTAGTACCTCCCATACCTCGTAGATAAAGTGGAAGTCATGGTTGATTGTTATGATCTTAAATATTATAAGCACCGTCTTCACGTTCTTCAGCGAGAGGCAGCAGTGCCTCAAGAGTATCCATCCGAACAACAAGATCAGTAAGTTGGCGATTCAAGGTCGTCAATGACGCCTCTATTGATGCGTGGGTTTTGGTGAACATATCTGACATTTCCCTTATCATGTCACGCAACTCAGCATGTTGAACACATTCATCATCCCTTTTATCTTTTGTCATTGTTAGTAGTAAATAAAAGACAAAAAAAAAGATGTTATCCCTATGAACTACAAAGGATAGTGGCGATGTGAAAAGTGGAAGGAAGGAAACAATCTTCTCTCTCTCTCAAGCTTCTTACCACGTTCTGACAAGTGTTCTTACCGACACAGCAGGTGGTAAACGGTAGACGGTGGGAACCAATGAAGCGTGGAGTGATTGCAAAGGTACCTGTTCTGCTCAAGAGGAAAAGTGGAGCTTGGATGGCACAATATGGTGGCTAATAAGGAAAAATCGTTAATAGCAAAACAAAGTGGAATAAGTATTCAATGTAGGAACTGTTGCTGGTTAACAAGTGTTCTAGGCCTAGCACAACACAAGGCAGTAGAAAGGCAAATAGAAGATCAGGAAGATATAACCAACAAGTACAGCACAAGTGTATAGGCCAACTGTTTTCAAGTGTGTGCTGTCAATGCTTTAATATCTGTGCTCTCTTCACTTTTTTTTCTTTTTTTAATATTTTTTCTGATATTTTTTGTTTACTCAAGAGCACAAAAATAGGAAGCACACAACTTTGCAGCTCAATTGAATGTAAGATGTGGCCTATAGAAAATCAGTAAGATTCTTTAAAATTCGGGCTGAAACTTCGAAGGCTAGATAGTCTATCTTCCGAGGGGAATTTGGCCAAACAAATTTCGCCGAACATGGCAAAGCCGTGGAAAATCGGTTGCGAAATTTTGATGTAGATCAATTTGAAAAAAATCGCCCGATTTCGAGTTCGCATGCAAAAGTTATGGCCGTTTTAAGGTAGGTTACCCGAGTTACTGTTTTTTATGTTGATTCAAACTCGGTTTTGAAAAAGATCTCACAATAGGATGTGAAAAACAATTGGAATTTAGCAATGACTACTGATGGACGTTGTGTGATGAACCAAGGAGGACTGGCACAATGGTTTTTCACCTGTTCTAGGGCTGGCGATGCGGGAGTTCACGCAAGGCGGCTAGCTAGGGCAAACCGATGATCTTGGTGGATCGGTTTGTTGTTTAGGGATTGTGGAATAGGTGAGCAGCAAGAAAAACAAGGAAAAAAACAATAACTATGACTCAAAAACACAAAGCTAAACCAGCAACAAGACTGGACCACACGAATGCAAACTCAACAATTCAAACTGAAAAACGAAACTTGCAGGGACTATGGTCTAGGAATCGGTAAACACGATATGTTTTTTTATGGCTTTTTCTGTGGACTCTAGGTATGAAAAATAAAACTAATCTAGTGCGAAATCAAAGTACCTCAGGGGAAACCTGAAATCTGATACCAATTGATGAGTGATTTAGGCCCGATCTTCCGAAAGGTAGGTCGATTGAAGTGGAGATCTCGACGTTGATGATCCGAGGCACTCGAGAAGACCCAAATACCCCTGCAATCACTACACCCCTGCTCCGTTGGTTATCAACCGTGATTCACATGCTTGACCTCGCCAAGAAGGCTATCCCTGCAGGTGCAAACGAGAACACAAGCAAAAACGATGAAGATGCATTCTGAAATTGCAAAATTGGGGTCTAACAAACCGTAGAACGGTGAAATTGTTTAATCTAAGCAAAACCCACCAACTTTGGCCAGCGGCTACAGTATTTAAAGGCTAGGGTTCCTCCATAAGACCCTTAGACGCGTCCCTAATGGACTCATACGGGATACAAGACCCAAAAGCCCAATACGGTGGTGCAGCACCAGACAGAACTCTGAATTCGACTTGTTTCGGCAATTCCCATTGTCTCCTGGCGAAATTTAATGTGGGACCAGAACCATTGGAAAGTTTATCTTCTCATCTTTCCATGGATATGTAGAACGTCGAAAACGGAGTTCGTATGCATCCTTGGCGTCCGTTTTAAGATGAACTGCTCCTAGACTCCGAGTTGAACTAGAGTCCGGGTTGGCGACTGTTTCCATCAACTTGTGGACGTCCCATCTGGTTCTCCACGTCCCCAAATCCTCCTCCTTTTACTTTTTGATCATGTCCATGGTTCCTAATAACAATTAAATCATTAAATAGCAATCCATTCTCAAACTCACATGGGTAGGAAGTTAGGAACGAGTTCACCTGCTGATTTAGTAACCGTGCTCGTGCTCTTGTGATTGGTCCTTGTATATCAATGTGAGTATCCACTGTTGTGATGTCCTCATCAGCGTTCACCAGAAGGAGGGCTTGAGGATGGCTCCGTTAAAGTTGGCAAGTTTCATTAGAGCACCAGTATTGACAACGTGTACTGCAACATTCACGGGGAAGTGTAAGGGCCTCAGTTTTTGACACATATTTGAAGTGTTCATCACCATACACGCACACCTCATTTGAGGAAAGTTGATGAACACAAATGAAGAGCAAGTAACCACCATCAACATGCTCATTAGAGAACAAACTCACATATTACAAAAGTGGTATTTCCCACATGTGATATAGAGGGGTTGGGCATATGAAAACTCCTACACATTGCTAAGGATGTCCATGCCAAGTTTCACCCAAATTCAAAACCTTTTTGAGGTCATTTTGGGTATAGCTAGAAAGAGGGCAGTTTGAAACCATATTCAAATTCAAACTGTTTTTATCCCATGAATTCAAAAGTGGGAGGCATATTCTCATTCAGCACATTTTTATGAGCTCACACACCAATTTTCACTCCATTTGGAGTTGATCTTGATATGAGCTAAGTGGGGCAAATTCAAACTTATTTGAATTGCAAACTGAACATGTGCTGAAATTCATTCAAACCAAACCCAATTTGCATCCTAATCAATTCAAATGGCTCATGGGTGAATAATTTGAATCACCATGGGTATTTTGGGGCTCACTGTTTACAACAGTGATTAGGAGTGAATTTCAGAGGTTAAAACCCCGGGTGGGATCCACATGTCAGTCACTGGTACAAAGCAACCGACTGAGACTTTTTCCACTCGGGTCGCCAAGCTGCGGCTGCGATCTCCACCGGGGGAGGCCGCCGCGCCAGAAGCTGCTTGGCCACGCGCGGGCACGAGGCGGTTCAGAGCCTTCTTAAGGCATTCTTCCCCCTCCTCGGCCGAAGCTATCACCATTTCTTCCCCCGCAAGAACACAGCGCCGGAACAACTCCTTCCGCCGCTCAGAACCGATCGGAGAGCGCCGATCACAGCCTTCCCGTCCCCTCCAAAGCTACGGCAAGGTACTAGGAAACCTCCTCCTCCTTCCCCGTTGCTAAAACTCAGCTGAGACCGATTGATCTCTGCTATACCGAAAGTCCATTTCGGTGACCTAAAATCGCCGCACCTCGGGCTCCCATGGACAGCCCAACCGAGGAGTTGTCACGCCTGAGCCAAGGCACCCTTGGACGCTCTGGTGACCGGTGCTGCTGACCCCCGAGCCACAGCCCGAGTGCTTGCTCACCGGCGGCGAATTTCCAGTTTTCCCCTTTCTGGGTGCAGAACGACCTTCGGGTGCGGTTCTGTCAAATTCTTACTCTAGGAAGGATTAGAGGGCCTCAATCTGCTCTCACATACACTAGACACGGTAACGCACAAGTTGCCTTCACAACCTTTGGCCGGAGAACCTCTGTACCCGGCGTATTTCGAAGTTTACCGATGGCGGAGCAAGCGGGAGTCATCGGGCGCACGGTGAGGACCTACTTTGGGCTTCCTCCGAGCTGCTTCAAGCTATTTTCGACCTTCCCTGAGTTCCACTGATGCTCCCCGACTGATTGCTCGAGTAGTTGAGGTGCTAGGAAAGTCAGCCGACACGGCCGAAGTCTTTCCGAGGCGGCGGCTCGTCGCCGACCATGCACCGGCCATTGTCATGACGAGCTGACCCCAGAATCCTGTTCCCTGAGTGAAAGTAGGCAGGGGCGGCCAAGATCGTGAAGTTTGGAGCTCCACAGAAGCTGCCGGCGAGCTCTCCGGCGAGGTTCCCCGACGGCAGAGCGTGGGCGGCGGGAGGTAGACGAAGGGGGTGGACCCCAGCTGTCAGCGGGAGATATTTTAAATTGGGATCGGGCTGTGGCCGGGATCTGGTGTGCTGGCGCGCAAAAACCCTGTGAGCCTCAGTGTGCTGTCGCCTCCGCGCCTAACACGTGTCCCCGCGGGCCCGGCAGATTTAAACTTTTCCCCGAATTTTCAGATTTCATTCAAACTTCAAATCCTCATAACTTTGGCTAGAAAGCTCCAAATCGAGTGAACCAAATTTTGTTGGACTCATCTCTCTGAGCAATTTCCATAAAATCAAGTTTCACTTCATGAAAATCCTTAATTCTCCAGAATTAATTCCTCAAAATTTAAAATATTTGGAATTTTAACTGGAGAATCCTTTGGAGGAAAATCCTGAAATTTTGCTGGAATGTTCACCAAAATATACCTGAACTACCATAAAAATTTCAGATCCATTTGAGCTCATTTGATCCACCAATGGTATGATTAGTGAAACTGTTCTAGAGAAAATAGAAAATGTTCAGAAACATTTTCAGAATTTCCTCTGAAATTGTTTAGCTCATATCTTTAGCTAGGAACCTTCAAATTAAGTGAGACAAACTCCATTAGAAACCTCTGAAAATCTAGTTTCCAGAAAGTCATAGTTTGTTTCATGAAAATCCTTAGAATACCCTAAAAGCCTTCAATTAATGTCAAGTACATTATTAATTGTGGAGGGCTCAAATGAGCTTTGCTGCAACTAGAACTTGACCAAGTCTCTGGTTAGGTTGTAACCAAGCCACAGTAAAAGTTTCACAGTCATTGGGTCTATCTATTAAGAGTTATAGATTTCACAAGTTTAAAAGTCAAATCAAATGCATTTAAATTAATAAATATACTTGTATATCATGTAGTCGCTAAGGTCGAGGAGGAACCCAAAGTCCTAGACTTCATAACTCCGGAGGAGCAGCTAGCCTACGACCAAGAGCAGCAAGGCAAGCTCCGGTTTACATTAACCGTTTTATAAATTTTTATTGTTTTGAGCACTTACTTGAGCATTATGATTCCTTGCATTAGAGTCTTGTTTGGAAACCCAACTGCATAGCCAAGAAAACCATGGGTTGGGTTTAGGATTGCAAACCCCGTTAGCTACTGCAATGCTAAGATAGTGTAGGATTCGGTACAAGTCAAGTAGTTGGAACTACTCGCGAGCATAGGCTAGAGGCACTCGACTCGGGTAGAGATAGCACATGATACACATGGCAAGAAAAATGAGACCGAGTGGAGGGTAAGGGCAGCAGGGCTTTGGGGGCTTGTGTGCTATAGCTCCGCTTGTGTCGATGGACCGAGCCGTGTGCGGGCCTGTTGAACAAGCTAGAACAGTACCGAAGACCTACCGGCTATATGGGAACCGGGAAACCGATGTAACTCGGGTAGCTGGGTATTGAGGCATTGCCCGTCGTTCAGAGGGTAGGTAGAGAGCTCGAGGTGTAAATCGGCTGGCGGCACGGAGATGCGCGTGCAGAGACCTCTTGCTCGGGACGATGGGACCGGTTCAATATTTGGCTGACGGGTGAAAGGTAGTTGTGTACGGC
This sequence comes from Neostapfia colusana, assembly GCA_030760725.1. Taxonomy (NCBI): domain Eukaryota; kingdom Viridiplantae; phylum Streptophyta; class Magnoliopsida; order Poales; family Poaceae; genus Neostapfia; species Neostapfia colusana. The sequence continues at coordinate 17,279,170 of JASWHV010000018.1, read as the reverse complement.
GTCCGTGATGGTTGTTGTAGGCAACATCGAGTACGGGCGTACGTGACGGGTTGTTCGGGTAACCCTGCAGGTGTAAATCGATTATAATCGCCGTCCCTCACGGTCAGTGAGTACCACTTGTTCACTGTACCGTGACGTAGAAAGAACAGGCTAGTTACATGTTAAAATGTTGCTGATTGAAAGATGGACTTTGATTGTTAATGAATTGTTGTAGTTTAGAGCTAACTAAAGTTCTTTTCAACTTTGGGCAAAGTACATGAGAGAAATGTGTTTCTTGTTTGATTGTGGCTCTCTCATGTGCCTTAGCGTAAGGTTCTCCACAACCTGTTGCTAAAACTTGAAAGTAAGGTTCTACTAATTAGGCGAGTCCATGCAAATGATTTTTACCTCATGCAACCCATCACCCCTCATGTAGAAGTAACATGTTTAGGTGAGACGGGTCAGACTTGCTGACCCTTCGTGCTCACTGCTTGTGTTTGAAGCTTTTGCAGTGTTCTATGAGGAAGGGACTGCCGAAGAGGAGACGGAACCCAGGAGGGGAACCCCATCGAGTGGGAGTCGTGCACGCCGCAGAGTTAGTGTGGGTGTGTGCTAGCAAGGACACGTTCAAGGGCTGGACATGGACTTGATGCGTAGTCTACGCCCGTGAGTGCAGACTGGACTTATTTTGATGTACAAATGTTCATAAACCACTTTATGTAATAAAAGTTTTGCTTCCGCTTTGTACCTTTGATGTTGGTTATATGGTGCTGTGCAACGCAGCACCCCTCAGTGTGATCCTGGCTCGACAAGACCGTGGGGTCGTGCCAGCATTGGTATCAGAGCTCGCTTGAGGTTTAACGCACTAAAAAGGTCATCTTTTTCAAAAATCCAGTGAGGAACGAGTTAGTAGCCCATATAAGGATGTTATTAGTGTATAGAAAGTGGCATACTAACCTATTTGTCTATGTCGGAAAATCGTGCATCTCAGGACGTTTATGTCTTGAGGAGTGCACGTAAGCGCTGTCCACCAGTGCGCACAAGCTTAAGGGTGGAGCCCCACGGGTGGCAGGTAACCCAACCCACTTTGATATCCTCTACGACTCTTCATGTCGTTTGGGGTATTCGAGCAATGTCTGTCCCTGGCGTGCTTGGTGCAACTTGGGAGACCCCGTCACGTGGTCTGAAACGTGAACACGTAACTCAAGCCGTGTTTGGCTTGAGAACATCCGGGCGAGTGATGACGGCCGGGTGTACGGACTGTATGGATACCGGGCTCGGTGTGCAGCCGAGTCTGACGATTGTGTGAGTTTCTGCAGGTAGTCTAACCACAAAACGGTAGACGTGTAGCATCCATGTGCGAGAGACGCTTAGTACCACTGAATTAACGAAGCCGGCTATGTCCGGTATAGGTTTTTCTTTGTGAGGACGTAGTACCGACATGAGGTGGTGACGCATCGACGTCACACCCCACTAAATGAATAACTTCATTGTAAAATTTGAAGGTTTTTAATCCAAAGCAGTAAAACTTGATGTAACTCCTTCCCTTAATCAGGATATTCAAAGTTAACAAGTTTTCAACTTATAGGTTGATAAGGACAGAACACTCTGTTTTCAGCTGAATTAAGGCTGAAGTTAATCAGAGATTAGAGGTTGAGTTATTTCGAGGTTGGGGTCATATGATACATTTTTGGAAAGCTTTGGAAGAGTTCTACAACTTTTCTGTGGAGGTCCAGAGGTGTTTCATCGCTTAACCAATCGAAAAATGCAGTAGAGTTGAAACTGTCTAGAAAACAGGGCAGGGCAAAGACTCTCTGTAAACTCTCTGTAAATTGAGTATAACTTCCTGCATTAAAATCCAAAAATGGAAAATGAGGTAGTTCTGGAAAGCTTAAGGGATGGGTTACAACGTTGTAACAGAAAGTTTTGTCAGATTGGGAGCAGAATTAACTGGAATCCTTGGATCAAATCAGTACCTAAAGTAGGGAGGTGCTGTCCAAACTTCTCCAGAAATTCTGTTAAATTTGACATCTCATAACTTTTGAACCAGGACAGATCTTAGGCCAAGCAAACACTTTCTGGAAAGCTATTGAAGTTATCTTTAACTTTGATGTTAAGCTCCAGAACTAGTTTTGCCTTTAGCAAGGCCTAAATCAGGTTGAAATGGAAACTGGTCATGGCTGTCATGTTGGACAGCAGATCAGCAGTCAAATTTGTTTAAATTTAAACTATGTTTCCAAGTTTTATGGGTTCAATGACATATATTATGTTATAACTCAATGGTTTACTGTTTAAATAAATATTTGACATTTCTCAAATATATTTTTACAGATGACAGCAGACAAACAGTTGGAGAACGGGTGGGTGGTATCTCACTGTTCTCACCACAGCGGCTATCCGGAGGCATTGAGGCAGATGCTTCAATATTTCGGATACAACCAGATGCTGCAGTACTTCGCCAAGGAAGAAGGCGAAGAGGGGAACAAGACGTGTACAATCCATGTCGAAGTCCCTGCAGGACCTACGCCACCCGGTTGGGTGCCGTTCACCGTCACGGTGAGAGGTAGACAGCCGGAAGGGATGTGGCAAGTGGCAGCCCGTGACACCATGTCACGTTTCTGCCAACTACACGTGCAGGCTATGGAGGGCACTACATACACACTTGTTCCTGTGGAGGAACGGGCTCAGCATGTGTGGGAAGAGAGGTACCTGGAGGCAACGGATCCGAGTTGCCCAAGGTACAGCCCCGCGGAGGCAAATCTCAGCCTCCAAATGAGGGCAGGAAACGCAGTGATGGACAGCCAAGCTGTTCACACGGAGCATCTCGCCACAAAGCTCAAGGAGAGCATGAGCCGTGGAGACCATTTCGAGAGTGCTCACAGCGCACTCCGCAATGTGCTCTTTCCGACGATCAAGCGACTGAATGAACAACATAATCAGTTGCATTGTCTGGAGAAGGCGAAGAAGAAAAGCCGTGTTGACATCGCGGCGTTGCAAGAGCTGGTACAGACTTTAACCCAGAAGAATGAGGACCTTGCTCAAGAGCGGGACGAAACTATTGAGGAAGGGAAAGGCTGGGAAGAAGACTACAACCAAGCCATGGACAAGGTGCACGCGTTGCAGGACCTCGTACCTCCGGTGTTGGGCATACCGATGGTCTTGGGCCTTCCAGCAATGGGAGAACCCGAGATGGGAGAAGAGGTGGTAGATCCAGAGCCACCAGAAGAGGTACCGGAGGAGGACGACCTGCAGGAGGTCGAGTTCTACTCCGAGTAGGGGGTTACAGTTGCCAAGTAGGGCAGCTAGGGTGGTGTAACCCAACTTTTGTAATCGGTGACATGTCGTGTAGGCAGTAGCGTATGTATGGGTAGTGACGACATGAGCACGACTTCTCGGAGAACCGAGAACAATGTATCTTGTATAAAGTTTATGCTTTATCAATATATGTGAATGTTGTGCAAATTATTCATGTGTCACTTCGATACCTACTGTTGCATATGGAATTTTAAGTATGACATGTGCTAATCGCTGCTGTTTTGAATTTCAGAATGACGCATACTTGTGCCAACCCGGACGTTGGGGGTACTAGCCAAGGGGGAGAGACCTCCCAACAGCCTCCCGAGGAGTCCTCGGGACAGCAGCAGCAACAGCAAACACCGCCACCGCCACTGCCAACGGTTACATTGGCCGACATTCGCGGCAATGGCGGGTTCACATCAGCAGCACACAGAGTTGCTGCAAACTCTTATTGCCAATACGTCTCGCCCAGAGAGACGTAAAGATCGTGAGGAGCATCAACAGAGCTCCTACTCTGACTTCCTGGCTACTCATCCCCTGGTATTCTCAAGGGCGGATGAACCTCTTGACGCGGACAACTGGCTCCGCGCAATGGAGATGAAGTTCGGGCTGCTCCAGATAAGCGAGCACCGCAAGACTCAGTTCGCGGTCCAGCAGCTCCAAGGATCCGCGAACGCGTGGTGGGCAAACTTCTATGCTTCACAGCCCACCGACCGAGTTATGACCTGGACGGAGTTCCGGACGGCCTTCAGGGCCTATCACATACCGCCAGGTCTGATGAAAAGAAAGACGCAGGAATTCTTACACCTGCAACAAGGGAGCCGGAACGCGCTGGAATACTCCAGGGCGTTCAATGATCTCGCGCTCTACGCGTCGTATCACGCCGATACCGACGAGAAGCGGCGGGGCCACTTTTACCAGGGGCTTAACCCACTCCTGAAGGACAAATCGGCGATGTTCAATCGCGGCAGCCTCAACGACATCATTGATGCTGCGATTGTTCAGGAGGACTCCGGCAAGGAGTTGGCGGCAGCGGAGAGAAAGCGAAGCGCGTCGCAAAGCAGCAGAGAAGGAGGCGGTCCTTCTCAGAAGTTTCGGATGGTGAATCGCCCACCATCAGGTCCACGCTGGCAGCCACCACAGAGGTCGATGCCGTTCCGCAGTCGGCTGTACTCTTCACCGCTATTCAGCCCGGCACTGCCAGTACCACCTCCGCAACAACAACAGCAGCAGCGGGCGATGCCGCGTGCGTATGCACCTCAGCAGCGCTTGCCGGGCTTTCATCCCCCGAGCACCGCACAAGCAGTGTCCACATGTTACAAGTGTGGTCGTCCAGGACACTTCGCCAGCAGTTGTCCGGAGAGACAAGGTGGTGGAGTTGCACCACAGTTTCCGGGGCGGAATCAACCCCTGAACCCTACTAATGCGCGGCGGCCAAACCCGAGGCCCGGCACTGTCCACCAGCTTGCCATAGAGGACGTGCCGGAGGGTGAGCCAATCCTTGCGGGTACGTTCCAACTCCACCAGCATCCCACCATAGTTTTGTTTGATTCAGGCTCCACGCATAATTTTATTAGCCAAGCTTTCATTGTTAACACAGCTTGCAAATACTACCCACCGATAGTCCATATTTAATTTGTTCACCGGGTGGGAAAATTTCAGCAAGCGTAATGGTTTCCAAAGCACCATTATGTTTAGCGGGTAGAGTCTACCCTACATCTCTCATAATCTTAGAGGGACAAAAGGTCGATATCATCCTAGGGATGTCATGGTTAACCCGCCATGGCGCTGTTTTATACACCGTCCTTCGAGTCGTGCACTTAAACTCAAAAGTGCATGACACGACCCCACGGTCTTGTCGAGCCAGGATCACGCTGAGGGGTGCTGCGTTGCACAGCACCGGATAACACACGTCAAAGGTACAAAGCGGAAGTGAAATTTTATTACATAAACAAGTTTATGAACATGTTTACATCAAAATAAGTTCAGTCTACACTCACGGGCATAGACTAAGCATCAAGTGCACGTTCATCCTTTGAACGTGTCCTTGCTAGCACACACGCACACTAACTCTGCGGCGTGCACGACTCCCACTCGACGGGGTTCCCCTCCTGGGGTTCCGTCTCCTCTTCGGGAGTCCCTTTCTCATAGAACCCTGCAAAAGCTTCAAACACAAGCAGTGAGCACGAAGGCTCAGCAAGTATGACCCGTCTCACCTAAACATGGAACTTCTACATGAGGGGTGATGGGTACATGAGATAAAATCATTTGCAAAGGACTCGCCTAATTAGTGGAACCTTACTTTCAAGTTTTAGCAGCTGGTTGTGGAGAACCATACGCTAAGGCACATGAGAGAGCCGCAATCAAACAAGAAACGCATTTCTCTCATGTGCTTTGCCCAAAGTTGAAAAGAACTTTAGTTAGCTCTAAACTACAGCAAATCATTAGCATTCAAGTTCATCTTTCAATCAGCAACATTTTAACATGCAACTAGCCTGTTCTTTCTACGGCATGGTACAGTGAACAAGTGGTACTCACTGACCATGAGGGACGGCGATTATAATCGATTTACACCTGCAGGGTTACCCGAACAACCCGTCACGTACGCCCGTACTCGATGTTGCCTACAACAACCATCACGGACGCCGTATGCAACTACCTTTCACCCGTTAGCCAAATGTTGAACCGGTCCAATCGTCCCGAGCAAGAGGTCTCTGCACGCGCATCTCAGTGCCGCCAGACGATTTACACCTCGAGCTCTCAACCTACCCTCTGAACGACCAGCTATGCCTCAACACCCAGCTACCCGAGTTACATCGGTTTCCCGGTTCCCATATATCCGGTAGGTCTTCGGTACTGTTCTAGCTTGTTCAACAGGCCCGCACACGGCTCGGTCCTCAATCGACACAAGCGGAGCTACAGAACACAGGCCCCAAAGTCCTGCTGCCCTTACCCTCCGCTTGGTCTCGTTTTGTTGCCATGTGTTTCATGTGCTATCTCTACCCGAGTCGAGTGCCTCTAGCCTATGCTCGTGAGTAGTTCCAACTACTCAACTTGTACCCAATCCTACACTATCTTAGCATTGCAGTAGCTAACGGGGTATGCAATCCTAAACCCAACCCATGGTTTTCTTGGCTATGCAATTGGGTTTCCAAACAAGACTCTAATGCAAAGAATCATAATACTCAAGTAAGTGCTCAAAACAATAAAATTTGTAAAACGGTTAATGCAAACCGGAGCTTGCCTTGCTGCTCTTGGTCGTAGGCTAGCTGCTCCTCCAGAGTAACGAAGTCTAGGACTTCGGGTTCCTCCTCGACCTTAGCGACTACATGATAGAAGCAATACATGTATTAATTTAAATGCAGTTGTATTAACTTTTAACTTGTGAAGTCTATAACTCTTACTAGACAAGTCCAATGACTGTGAAAGTTTTACTGTGGCTTTGTTACAACCTAAACAGATACTTGGTCAAGTTTTAGTTGCAGCAAAGCTCATTTGAGCCCTCCACAATTAATCATGTACTTGACCTTTATTGAAGGCTTTTAGGGTGTTCTAAGGATTTTCATGAAACAAACTATGACTTTCTGAAAACTAGATTTTCAGAGGGTTCTAATGGAGCTGGTCACACTTAATTTGAAAGTTCCTAACTAAAGATATGAGCTAAACAATTTCAGAGAAAATTCTGAAAATGTTTCTGAACATTTTCTATTTTCTCTGGAACAGTTTCACTAATCACACCATTAGGTGGATCAAATGAGCTCAAATGGGTCTGAAATTTTTATGGTAGTTCAGGGATAGTTTGGTGAACGTCCCAGCAAAATTTCAGGATTTTCCTCTAAAGGATTCTCCAGTTAAAATTCCTAACAGTTTAAACTTTGAGGAATTAATTCTAAAGAAATAAGGGTTTTCATGAAGTGAAACTTGATTTGCTGGAAAGTGCTCGGAAAGCTGAATCCAACAAAATTTGGTTCACTCGATTTGGAGCTTTCTAGCCAAAGTTATGAGGATTTGAAGTTTGGAAGAAATCTGAAAATCGGGGGAAAAAGTTTAAACTCTTGGGGGCCCGCGGGGACACGTGTTGAGCGCGGAGGTGTCCGGCACACTGAGGCCCACAGGGTTTTTGCACGCCAGCACACCAGATTCCGGCCGCAGCCCAATCCCGATTTAAAATACCTCCCGCTGACAGCTGGGGTCCACCCCCTTCTTCAACATCTCGCCGCCCGCGCTCCGCCGCCGAGGGACCTCGCCGGAGAGCTCGCTGGCAGCTTCTGTAAAGCTCCAAACTTCACGATCTTGGCCGCCCCTGCCTACTTTCACTCGGGGAACAGGATTCTGGGGTCAGCTCGTACATGGTCGGCGACGAGCCGCAGCCTCGGGAGAACTTCGGTCGAGTTGTCCACCCTCCCTAGCACCTCCCCCGATCAAGCTAAAGGTCGTCGAGCATCAGTGGACCATAGAAAAGGTCGACATGAGCTCTACGGAGCTCGGGAAGGGCTGTGTTGGGCTGTCACCGTGCGACCTAGGCCGGAAATCGGGATTTCTACTAAAACTCGAAGAACAGCGGTCTCCCTCCACGGTTATTCATGGTTCCTGCTCCTATGGACCCGCACGGGCTACTAGAAGTGATCCCCTCCATGAGAGGATGAGTGATGTAGTGTGGCTTACGAATTTCTCAGATCAGTACCGACCTCACTTTTGCACACCGTCGTGAAAATATGAAATTCCGGCTGGAGCAGTGCTTGTCACGCCGCCGGAGCTTGCGGAAATGAAAGAGAGGTTGGAGGCGAACCTCTTTGTTTTTCACAGCTCCGTGAACGTTGGGCTGTGGTAGCCGGAAGGACGGTTCCTGCAGCGGCGGCTCGGGCTGAACCAGCAGAGACAAGATCGCCGCGGTGGAGCTCGGGGAAGACCGCGGAGGGTCTGGAACCGATGCGAAGGTGTCGAAGATGGCTTGGCGCACCCGGTGCTGGTCTCAGATCGCCGAGAGGGTCACTAGATCGGCCGGGCGATGAGGAACCGAACGTTCACTCGGGCGGCGAGGTGCTTCTGCTTTTTGGGTGGAAGTGCGACGAGGCAGCGGTGGAAGGCGCCGATGACCACTCGGGCGGGTAGATGAAAACCCAGAGAGTCGGTTCCGCGGCTGAGTTCAGCAAGCAGCTGGTGGCTTCGCCGTTTCTTTGCCGTGGCAGCAGCTGCAGCGCGCGCGGTTACCCGAGCTGAGCTCTCAGTCGGTTTCTTTTGCTTCAGTGGCTGACATGTGGGTCCCACCCGGGGTTTTAACCTCTGAAATTCACTCCTAATCACTGTCGAAAACAGGGAGCCCCAAAATACCCATGGCGATTCAAATTATTCACCCATGAGCCATTTGAATTGAGTAGGATTCAAATTGGGTTTGGTTTGAATGAATTTCAGCACATGTTCAGTTTGAAATTCAAATAAAGTTTGAATTTGCCACACTTAGCTCATGTCAAGATCAACTCCAAATGGAGTGAAAATTGGTGTGTGAGCTCACAAAAATGTGCTGACTAAGAATGTGCCCCCCCACTTTTGAATTCATGGAATAAAAACAGTTTGAATTTGAATATGGTTTCAAACTGCCCTCTTCCTAACTATACCCAAAATGACCTCAGAAAGGTTTTGAATTTGGGTGAAACTTGGCATGGGCATCCTTAGCAATGTGTAGGAGTTTTTATATGTCCGGCCCCTCTATATCACATGTGGGAAATACCCCTTTTGCAATATGTGAGTTTGTTCTCTAATGAGCATGTTGATGGTGGTTACTTGCTCTTCATTTGTGTTCATCAACTTTCCTCAAATGAGGTGTGTTGTGTGGTGATGAACACTTCAAATATGTGTCAAAAACTGAGGCCCTTACATTCCTCCCCCCTTAAAAGAATCTCATCCCGAGATTATAAGGTGAAAATGAGAGAGAGGACGGTGGAAAATTACCGGATATGCGACGTGAAAAAGTCGGGGTAGTTAGCGCGAAGGAATCCTTCGCTCTCCCATGTCGCTTCGTCCATGGAGTGATTACTCAATAGAATCTTGTAGAACCACAACGTACGGTTGCGTGTGGTTCGGGCCTTTTCATCAATAATCTGCACCGGTTCCTCCCGATAGGTGAGATCCGGTTGCAGTTCTTCAATATCTTCCAGCTGAATGGTAGTTGATAGCTTGAGACACTTCCTCAGTTGGGAAATGTGAAAGACGTCATGCACACCGGAAAGTGCTTCTGGTAATTTCAGCCGGTATGCCACTGATCCACATCTTTCGGTAATCTGGAATGGACCGATGAATCGGGGTGCCAACTTTCCTCTCACCCCAAATCTGTTTACGCCCTTAATTGGAGATACCCATAGATATACGTGATCTCCAACTTCGAATTGTAATGGGCGCCTTCTCCGGTCCGCATACTGTTTCTGACGGGATTGAGCGGCTTTTAGATTGTAAAAGTCCCAAAAATGTGTATGAATAGAAACTATGGTTTGAGTTCATATGTGTGGCAATGACAGGAAAAATGGGACTTGCTAAAACTTTTCTTCATGCAAAGTAATACATGGATGAACATCCAACATGAGGTTCACCTTTTTATTTAAAAGTGTTGAACCAATAAGGAGTTAAATACCTCTTTGCATGTAAGTTTAAAATTCAGATTTGAAATTCAAAGTTCACACATATGGTGACCCAAAAACTTTGAATTAACATGCAGCCATATAGTTGAGTTTTTAGGGAAAAGGTTGTCACCAACTTTTCAATTGTAGGGTGGGCTCAAAGGAGAGCTAAAGAGAAGAAATTGCAAATTCTAAACCAAATTCAGATTTAGTCTTGCAAATTCAAACTAAATATGAAGAATTCAAATTCTAGCCCACCTTTTTAAAATTTAGCATTTTGGGGAGTGAAAAGATCAGCTTGAGAAGATATTTGGTGAAGAAATGGGGGGTGGGACCCACAGGTCATAGAGCTAAAGGAGGAGACTTACTCCCTAAGTTTTGCTCTCGGTGGGGACTTTTCCCGAGCAGCTCGCGAGCGCCACCGAGCAGCTTGCCGGTGACAGCTCCTGCTGCCGGTCTCCATGCGCTGGCGCCCTGGGGTCGGTCCTGGCCGCACCCCCAATGTGATAACGTGCCCCCCCGGCCAAAGCAAGGCACAATTGCTTTCTCCTCCTTGCAAAGAAACCGAGAGCAGAGCACCTCATCGGCGCTGCTCCACTGCCCCTGTCTCCCGGCCAGCCCAGCGCATCTCCGGCAGGCTCAAGAGGTCACAGAGGTGCGCCAGGAGGTACTGATCCTCATCCCGTCGTCCTCTTGCTCTCCCCCGACGCCGGCTCGCCGGAATTCGAGTTTTGGCACCGGCGCACGTATAGAACAGCATGTGTTTAATTCGGGAAATTCTCCCAAACCGATTGATCACACCTCCTACAATTCAAACCACAGCAACTAGATGCCCTAGCGCCCTCCCACGTCGAAAACCAAAGGAAACCGACCCTCCTATGCCCCGGGCAACGAGAAATCATCGCCGGCAGCCAAAACTGCCACGGTCCACGGTGACGACTAGGTTGCAGCCACTTCCTGCATGATCTGATCCCCGTTCCATGTTACTAGAACCATAGGGATGCTGTAGGACATCATAGCACGCCGGGAGATGCCTTGGACACGCTGGAACGCGTCCATGTCGAGCTCCCGAGCCGCCCCGCCGGTGCCGACCCACCTACAGCCGTTTTCACGCGGGGAAACCTTGTCAGGCAGCTGCGCCACGTTCCCAGGAGCATGTAGGGCGAAACCGGAGCTCATTTGATGGAGAAATGAGAGAGAACGAGCCATGCCAAGTTTTCTGCCTGTGTGCACCTGCGGGCTCTGGCGGGAGGTTGAAGAAGCACCTGACCCGTGGGCCCCACATGCGACTGTGCTGTTTAAAATCAAACAGAGAGTTGTGCAAACTTGTAAAATGCATAACTTGGTGTAGGAAGCTCCAAAAATAGTGAGACAAATTTTGTTGGATTCCTCTAAGAGAGTACTATCTAGAGGTACAACCCAATAATTATGAAAACCCATGGTTTTGGCTCATTAATTCATAGAAAGAAAAGCTGGTGGGAATTTTTCCAGGAGTTCTATGTATTGGAAAATCCCCAAGTTTGGGCAGGAGAGTCTTCCAAAAATACTTGAACTCCAGTAAAATTTTCAGAAGCATTGGACCTCATTTGCTTGGCCAAATGTGGTGTTAATTCCTCATGTCTCTGAAAATGGGAAAATAAACAGAGGTCAATTTCAGAATTTTTCCCCAAACTTTAGAACCTCATAACTCTTGCTAGGAATCCCCAAATTTAGTGATTCAAATTGGGTTGGATTCATATTGAATAGCTCTGTCCAAATCTACAACCCAATTTGTATGAAACGAATTATATAATTCTGTAAAATTCTTGGAATTTTTTCTGAAAAAGAATTATTGAGGGAGTTTGGTTTATCCAAAAATACCCAAATTTTGCCAGAATATTCTTTGGCATATTGTTTGCATTATAGCAAAGTTTCAGCACATTTGAAGATCATTTGAGTAGGAATTTGCTAAAAACAATCTGCTGTGTTCATAAGAGTCCAGAAACATTTTCAGAAAATGTTTCCCACTTCAAAAATCTGTTCTGAGCAATCCATAGCTCCAAAAATCATAGTAAAGTTTAGGCAAGCTCTCTGGGACATACTTGGAATTGTAGTTCACTTAGTTGGGCATGAAAATGCACATTACTACAGAATTAATTCTATTGAGTACAAATGCTTAAAGAATTGTTCTGGGAGAACTACCCAAGTAAAAGGGCTGAATTTTGGACCAGATGACTCTCATGTGATCAAGAACTCACATGTAAATTATCAGCCCAAGATGAGTCCTGGAACTCCCTGTTCTTATTCTCCATACTTATGTATAAGGGAAAAATACATAAGAGATATTGTGAGAATTATGGAGGACACAATATGACTCCACATTAGCTGCAATTTGGCAAGCTAAATCCTTAGGTAGTATAGAACCTGCTGTAAAAATTTTGAGGCCATTGGAGTTCTTGTTCTTCAGTTGCACTCAAATGTTTTCAGCTTATCTATTATGTTCATTAGAGAAAAGGGTTAGTGTATAGCTAAAGCCTTTAGGACTAATTAGTTTATTTCTGTTCTTTGCACAACAGAGGCAAACCAAGCCATGCTTGGCTTTTCCACACAACCTCTGTTACTAAGAGATTAATTCTATAACTTCTTTCCATTACAGTCTATAAAACATGTGCATATGCATCTCAATAGAACCACAACGAAGGGGACTCAAAGGAGTGATTCATCGAAGTGGATCAAGCTCCGGAGAGTCAAGGGTGGATCTGCAAGGATACTAACTGCTTATATACGACTACCCTGTAAAACAGGCAAGCTCCGGTTTGCATTTAACAGCTGTTAAGTTTTATTTTGTACTCACTTTCGGTCATGATATGAACTGTGCATTAGATCTAGTGATTGATACTCCTCTTGCATAGCCAAATGACCCATGGAGTATTGGGTAGGTGTCTTTTACCGTGTAGAACTGCCATGCTTAAGTACGGTTCGGTAGAAGTCGAGTGGTGAAATGCTACTCGCAGATTTAGGAACAACAGGGGCATACGGGATTGGTTCGTAATTGAATTAGAAAGTTAAAGTTGAGACCGGAAGGTTGTAGGAGAAGCAGGACATAGGGGCCTGGGTGCTGTAGACCTGTCCGTGTCGGTCAAGGACCGATCCGTATGCGGCCCTGTTGAACAAGTTTGAGTTGTGTACCGGACTCATGCTGGCTATATTGGACCCAGTAAACCGATGTACCTCGGGAAGCTGTCGTTGGGACTTTTCGAGTCGCCTCAGGCGGACGGCCGGTGTGCAGTATGTGGGGAATATTCTCATGACATCTCACGTCGGAAGGTGCACCATGAGAGTAGCTACTGTACGGGGCGACTTGATCGATTCAGCGGGGGTGAAACGGGGGAAAGGCTGCCACGTACGACGTCAGTGATGGTTGTTGTAGGCAACGTCGAGTACGGGCGTACGTGTCGTGTAGTCCGGGTGTTATTGATTCGAATCACCGTCGCTCGCAGAATGGACCGAGCATACTTGTTCTCACAGTCGTGACGTAGTAAGAACTTGCATGAGAAAGGAACTAATCATTTTGATGTGAAGTATTCTTCTACCTTGTATTGAAGCTTGATGAATAGGCTAGTGCAAACTCGATTCTTTTATGCCATGAGCAATTTACATCGGAGGAAAGCGTTTCTTGTTTGATTGTGGACTCCCGATGTGGTGTGCCCAGGGTTACTTAAAATGCCGCAATTAATACCTGAAAGTAAGGATTCACTGTTAGGCGAGTTTAATTATGCTTATGCCATCCTATGTTAGGTTCATAACCTCACTTAGAGTTTCATGTTTAGGGTGACGGTTAAGTCTTGCGGAGCGTTATGCTCACGGATGCTATCCGAGTTGTTTTGCAGGTATTTGACTCGATGCTTATGAGAAGGGATGCCGATGAGACTCAGGAACCTCCGAGTGTTTACTCAAAGAGCATCCTCGCCGCTGCAGATTGATCTTCGTGTTGCTAGTAAGAAACGTCCGTGGGCTGGACTGTTTCTTTGTTGCTAGTTTAGATATGAATCGTGAGAGTGATAGTCTTCCGCTGTAGTTTACTCTGATATATATTTATTTGTAAAAGAATCTTGTACGCTTCCGCAAACTATTTATGTAATATGATGTGTGTTCATCGACCCGTGTGCTGTTGGGTGCCGCATAACACGGCACCACCCGACGAGGTCCAGTGGGGCCGTCTCAGCGTGGTATCTGAGCCTTTTACACATGGCATCAGAGCTGTTACAGCATGGTATTAGAGCCAGGTTTGGGAACAGAGCACGGATTGAGCATCATATTATGTCAAAAACTTAGGATACGGTGAGATAACGGTACTAGGCCCACATAAGGACTATTATTAGCATATTATGAAGGTGGCTATCTAACTTATGTGTTATGTCAGAAAATCGTGCATCTCGGGACGTCTATGTCTTGGGGGGTGTACGTATGCGCTGTCCACCAGTGTGCACAAGCTGAAGGGTGGAGCCTCACGGGTGGCAGGTAACCCGACTCGCTTTAGTATCCTCTACGACTCTTCATGTTGTTTGGGGTATTCGAGCAGCGTCTGTCCCAGGCGTGCGTGGTGCAATTTGGGAGACCCCGTCACGTGGTCAGTAACGTGAACACGTAGCTCAAGGCGTGTTTGGCTTGAGAACACCTGGGCGAGTGATGACGGCCGGGTGTACAAACTGTTATGGATACCGGGTTCGGTGTGCAGCCGAACCTGATGATTGAGTGTGTTTTATGTAGGTACTAACCACGAAAACCTTAGTACATGTAGAACACGTTTGCGAGTGATCGTTTTAGTGCCACCTAATGATACGTATATGCCGGTGTAATCCGGTTAGGTTTTTCTTTGGTGAGGCAACGTAGTACCGTCATATGTCTTACGGTGCATCGTCACCGTACAACACTGGATAGTATTCTTACCTATGAAGAAATCATTCATGACTAACTTCCAAACTAAAAATGGATGTGATAAAGCACATATTAGTTACTGAACTCTTCATTTGAACTAAGTTTCAAAGAAGAGAATTACTAGGCTTCTTTTGATCTAAAAAATAGAGTGCTCTGTTCTGGCAGAAGTTTTGCCGAACTTTAACAGAGCGTAACTCTGATTGGCTTGACCCAATGGAGGTGTTTGATACAGTTCTGGAAAGGTTATAAAGTGCTCTACAACTTTTCTGTAGAACTCCAGAGCCAAATCAGACATCAAATTGGTTGAATGTCCAGTTGAATGCAAACTGTTCAGAAAACAGAGCAGCTGCAAACTTCTCTGGATGTTGCTGTAAATTAGCCGTCACAATCTGTAGAGACATTTCTAAGGGTCATATGATACACCGTTGGAAAGCTTATGAAACTTACAACGATTTTGTAGTTCATAGTTTGTTCAGAATTGTATCCCAGTTGTATGTAAAACTGTGATGAAAACAGCCACATACAAAGGAGGTGCTGGCAAAAAAAAAATTAGCCAGAACATTCTGTCAACTTTGAACAATCCTAACTTTTGTTCCAGAGATGATCCAGGGGCATGTGAGTACTCGTTGAAAATATACTGAAGTTAACTTTAACTTTGGTATTCAACTTGAGTTATGAAAATGCTAATAAATTGATCAAATTCTGGGTTAAGTACATAAAGGTCTGTTCTGTACAGAATGAGGGACTGCTTATGTTGGATAGGCAGAAGATAGACATTATATTGGGGATGTCTTGGTTAAATCGTCATGGTGCCGTTCTCAATATCGGTAACCGGACTGTCCAGATTGACTCTCCGATTCACGGACAGCACACGCTGTTTTTAGACAGCGAAGATCCAGATATGGTAGAGGCCTACCACACGGAAGCGCTGAAGCTTGAAGATATTCCGGTGGTACGTGATTATCCCGACGTATTTCCCGATGACTTACCGGGCATGCCGCCCGAACGGGACGTCGAGTTCAAAATTGAACTGGCGCCGGGAACGACGCCTATTTCACGAAGGCCTTACAAGATGGCACCTAATGAGCTAGCAGAGTTGAAGGAGCAACTGAATGAACTCATGAGCAAGGGTTTCATACGACCAAGTTCTTCACCTTGGAGTTGCTCAGCGCTGTTCGTTAAGAAGAAGGACGAAACACTATGGCTATGTGTTGATTATCATCCTCTCAACGCTGTCACGATCAAGAACAAGTATCCTTTGCCTCGCATTGACATCCTGTTTGATCAACTTTTGGGTGCAAAGGTATTTTCGAAGATGGATCTTCGGTCGGGCTATCATCAAATCAAGATCCGACCGGAGGACATACCGAAGACAGCTTTCTCGACGAGATACGGACTCTACGAGTACCTCGTCATGTCATTTGGATTAACCAACGCTCCGGCACACTTCATGTCTTTGATGAATTCTGTGTTCATGCCGGAGTTAGACAAGTTCGTCGTGGTATTCATCGATGACATATTGGTTTACTCCAAATCGGAAGAAGAGCACGCTGAACATCTGCGTACTGTGCTACAACGGTTACGGGAGCACCAATTGTATGCCAAGTTCAGCAAGTGCGAATTTTGGATTGATCAAGTGCCTTTCCTTGGCCATATTATTTCAGCAGAAGGTATTGCCGTGGACCCCAGCAAGGTTGAACAAGTGCTGAAGTGGGAACCTCCCAAATCAGTCCACGAGGTCCGAAGTTTCCTAGGTTTAGCGGGGTATTATCGGAGGTTTATTCCGAGCTTCTCAAAGATTGCTAAACCAATGACGGAGCTGCTGAAGAAGGGCACTAAATACATGTGGAATGCAGCATGTGAAGCCGCATTCAAAACTTTGGTGAAACATCTCACAACGGCTCCAGTTCTTGCTCAGCCGGACACGACGAAGCCATTCGATGTATACTGTGATGCATCCGGCATCGGTCTCGGCTGCGTTCTGATGCAAGAAGGGCGTGTAGTCGCCTATGGGTCTCGTCAACTGCGAAACCACGAGCAGCATTATCCAACTCACGATCTTGAGCTTGCTGCTGTGGTGTTGGCGTTAAAGATGTGGAGGCATTACCTACTGGGTAATCTTGTTCACCTCTACACCGACCACAAAAGCATGAAGTATATCTTCACGCAGAAGGAGCTAAATATGAGACAACGGAGATGGTTGGAGCTCATCAATGATTATGAAATTGAGATCCACTATCATCCAGGAAAAGCAAACGTGGTTGCCGACGCGCTGAGTCGGAAGGCCCATGTTCACAACTTAGCGGCTGCTGAGTTAGAAGACTAAGAACCAAGCCTCCGTGTCATTCCGTATGGCGCGCTTTATAATCTCGTGCTCATTCCAACAATCCGTGAAGAGATTGTTGAGGCTCAAAGAAGAGACAGAGGCATGTCTCACATACGGAGAAGACTGGACAACGGAGAGGTGAAATGTTTCCGGAAGGATGAGAACGGTACGATATGGTTTAACGACCGTATAGTGGTACCGCGTAATATGAAACTCCGGAAGAAGATCTTGGATGAAGCCCACCTGTCTAAGTTTTCCATTCATCCCGGAAGTAACAAGATGTACCAAGATTTGAAACAGAAATTTTGGTGGACGAGGATGAAGAGGGAGATTGCTAAATATGTATCCGAATGCGATACGTGTAGACGGGTCAAGGCTGATCATATGTGGAAAGCCGGACCGCTACAACCTTTAAAGATTCCGGCGTGGAAATGGGAGGATGTGAGTATGGACTTCATCCTCGGATTACCACTCACATCCAAGAAGCATGACTCGATATGGGTGATCGTCGACCGGTTGACGAAATCAGCTCATTTCATACTGGTAAAAACTCATTATCGAGCAAGGCAATATGCGGAGTTATTCATCTCCGGAATTATATGTTCACATGGTGTCCCGAAGACCATCATCTCAGATCGAGGTGCATTGTTCGTTGCTCGGTTTTGGGAGCAGCTGCATGCCTCGTTGGGCACCAAGATAATTAGAAGCTCCGCATATCACCCTCAAACCGATGGACAAACTGAGAGGGTGAATCAAGTGCTCGAGGACATGTTGAGAGCATGTGCCATCCACCACAGTAGGAATTGGGACGATCACCTACCGCTGGCGGAGTTTTCATACAACAACGGTTATCAAGCGAGTATTAAAATGGCACCGTATGAAGCTCTCTATGGCCGGAAGTGTCGCACACCACTGAATTGGTGTGAGTCCGGCGAAAGAGTTCTGTTTGGGATTGATCTTGTCAACGAAGCCGAAGACCGAGTTCGGTTGATGCAAGAGAACTTAAAGGCTGCCCAATCCCGACAGAAGAGCTACGCCAATCAAAGGCGTAGGCCATTACATTTTGACGTCGGAGAGCACGTATATCTTCGTGTATCTCCGATGAAGGGAATTCACCGGTTCGGTGTAAAGGGGAAACTCGCTCCCCGTTTTATTGGTCCTTTCGCTATCACGGAGAAGTGCGGACCCGTAGCCTACCGGCTGGAATTACCGGCAAGTTTGGTGGGTGTTCATGATGTATTTCATGTATCACAGCCGCGGAAGTGCCTCAAATTCACCGCTGCTGTTCGCACTGAGGACATCGACGAGTTGAAACCGGACCTGACCTACACCGAGCGACCGGTCCAGATTTTGGATGAAAAGACCCGGGTAACCCGGAACCGGACGATCCGATTTTTCAAGATACTGTGGACTAATCACACCGCGGAAGAGGCGACGTGGGAAAGTGAAGATTATCTCCGCACCAACTACCCGGAACTTTTATCTTTGTACAGTTTGTAATTACCTCTCCCGTCGCGTTCCTCTTTTGTAATCTCGGGACGAGATTCTTTTAAGGGGGGAGGAATGTAAAAGTCCCAAAAATGTGTATGAATAAAAACTATGGTTTGAGTTCATATGTGTGGCAATGACAGGAAAAATGGGACTTGCTAAAACTTTTCTTCATGCAAAGTAATACATGGATGAACATCCAACATGAGGTTCACCTTTTTATTTAAAAGTGTTGAACCAATAAGGAGTTAAATACCTCTTTGCATGTAAGTTTAAAATTCAGATTTGAAATTCAAAGTTCACACATATGGTGACCCAAAAACTTTGAATTAACATGCAGCCATATAGTTGAGTTTTTAGGGAAAAGGTTATCACCAACTTTTCAATTGTAGGGTGGGCTCAAAGGAGAGCTAAAGAGAAGAAATTGCAAATTCTAAACCAAATTCAGATTTAGTCTTGCAAATTCAAACTAAATATGAAGCATTCAAATTCTAGCCCACCTTTTTAAAATTTAGCATTTTTGGGAGTGAAAAGATCAGCTTGAGAGGATATTTGGTGAAGAAATGGGGGGTGGGACCCACAGGTCATATAGCTAAAGGAGGAGACTTACTCCCTAAGTTTTGCTCTCGGTGGGGACTTTTCCCGAGCAGCTCGCGAGCGCCACCGAGCAGCTTGCCGGTGACAGCTCCTGCTGCCGGTCTCCATGCGCTGGCGCCCTGGGGTCGGTCCTGGCCGCACCCCCAACGTGATAACGTGCGCCCCCGGCCAAAGCAAGGCACAATTGCTTTCTCCTCCTCGCAAAGAAACCGAGAGCAGAGCACCTCATCGGCGCTGCTCCACTGCCCCTGTCTCCCGGCCAGCCCAGCACCTCTCCGGCAGGCTCAAGAGGTCACAGAGGTGCGCCAGGAGGTACTGATCCTCATCCCGTCGTCCTCTTGCTCTCCCCCGACGCCGGCTCGCCGGAATTCGAGTTTTGGCACCGGCGCACGTATAGAACAGCATGTGTTTAATTCGGGAAATTCTCCCAAACCGATTGATCACACCTCCTACAATTCAAACCACAGCAACTAGATGCCCTAGCGCCCTTCCATGCCGAAAACCAAAGGAAACCGACCCTCCTATGCCCCGGGTGACGAGAAATCATCGCCGGCGGCCAAAACTGCCACGGTCCACGGTGACGACTAGGTTGCAGCCACTTCCTGCATGATCTGATCCCCGTTCCATGTTTCTAGAACCATAGGGATGCTGTAGGACATCATAGCTCGCCGGGAGATGCCTTGGACACGCTGGAATGCGTCCATGTCGAGCTCCCGAGCCGCCCCGCCGGTGCTGACCCACCTACAGCCGTTTTCACGCGGGGAAACCTTGTCAGGCAGTTGCGCCACGTTCCCAGGAGCATGTAGGGCGAAACCGGAGCTCATTTGGTGGAGAAATGAGAGAGAACGAGCCATGCCAAGTTTTCTGCCTGTGTGCACCCGCGGGATCTGGCGGGAGGTTCAAGAAGCACCTGACCCGTGGGCCCCACATGCGACTGTGCTGTTTAAAATCAAACAGAGAGTTGTGCAAACTTGTAAAATGCATAACTTGGTGTAGGAAGCTCCAAAAATAGTGAGACAAATTTTGTTGGATTCCTCTAAGATAGTACTATCCAGAGGTACAACCCAATAATTATGAAAACCCATGGTTTTGGCTCATTAATTCATAGAAGGAAAAGCTGGTGGGAATTTTTCCAGGAGTTCTATGTATTGGAAAATCCCCAAATTTGGGCAGGAGAGTCTTCCAAAAATACGTGAACTCCAGTAAAATTTTCAGAAGCATTGGACCTCATTTGCTTGGCCAAATGTGGTGTTAATTCCTCATGTCTCTGAAAATGGGAAAATAAACAGAGGTCAATTTCAGAATTTTTCCCCAAACTTTAGAACCTCATAACTCTTGCTAGGAATCCCCAAATTTAGTGATTCAAATTGGGTTGGATTCATATTGAATAGCTCTGTCCAAATCTACAACCCAATTTGTATGAAACGAATTATGTAATTCTGGAAAATTCTTGGAATTTTTTCTGAAAAAGAATTATTGAGGGAGTTTGGTTTATCCAAAAATACCCAAATTTTGCCAGAATATTTTTTGGCATATTGTTGACATTATAGAAAAGTTTCAGCACATTTGAGTAGGAATTTGCTAAAAACAATCTGCTGTGTTCATAAGAGTCCAGAAACATTTTCAGAAAATGTTTCCCACTTCAAAAATCTGTTCTGAGCAATCCATAGCTCCAAAAATCATAGTAAAGTTTAGGCAAGCTCTCTGGGACATACTTGGAATTGTAGTTCACTTAGTTGGGCATGAAAATGCACATTACTACAGAATTAATTCTATTGAGTACAAATGCTTAAAGAATTGTTCTGGGAGAACTACCCAAGTAAAAGGGCTGAATTTTGGACCAGATGACTCTCATGTGATGAAGAACTCACATGTAAATTATCAGCCCAAGATGAGTCCTGGAACTCCCTGTTATTATTCTCCATACTTATGTATAAGGGAAAAATACATAAGAGATATTGTGAGAATTATGGAGGACACAATATGACTCCACATTTGCTGCAATTTGGCAAGCTAAATCCTTAGGTAGTATAGAACCTGCTGTAAAAGTTTTGAGGCCATTGGAGTTCTTGTTCTTCAGTTGCACTCAAATGTTTTCAGCTTATCTATTATGTTCATTAGAGAAAAGGGTTAGTGTATAGCTAAAGCCTTTAGGACTAATTAGTTTATTTCTGTTCTTTGCACAACAGAGGCAAACCAAGCCATGCTTGGCTTTTCCACACAACCTCTGTTACTAAGAGATTAATTCTATAACTTCTTTCCATTACAGTCTATAAAACATGTGCATATGCATCTCAATAGAACCACAACGAAGGGGACTCAAAGGAGTGATTCATCGAAGTGGATCAAGCTCCGGAGAGTCAAGGGTGGATCTGTAAGGATACTAACTGCTTATATACGACTACCCTGTAAAACAGGCAAGCTCCGGTTTGCATTTAACAGCTGTTAAGTTTTTATTTTGTACTCACTTTCGGTCATGATATGAACTGTGCATTAGGTCTAGTGATTGATACTCCTCTTGCATAGCCAAATGACCCATGGAGTATTGGGTAGGTGTCTTTTACCGTGTAGAACTGCCATGCTTAAGTACGGTTCGGTAGAAGTCGAGTGGTGAAATGCTACTCGCAGATTTAGGAACAACAGGGGCATACGGGATTGGTTCGTAATTGAATTAGCAAGTTAAAGTTGAGACCGGAAGGTTGTAGGAGCAGCAGGACATAGGGGCCTGGGTGCTGTAGACCTGTCCGTGTCGGTCAAGGACCGATCCGTATGCGGCCCTGTTGAACAAGTTTGAGTTGTGTACCGGACTCATGCTGGCTATATGGGACCCAGTAAACCGATGTACCTCGAGAAGCTGTCGTTGGGACTTTTCGGGTCGCCTCAGGCGGACGGCCGGTGTGCAGTATGTGGGGAATATTCTCATGACATCTCACGTCGGAAGGTGCACCATGAGAGTAGCTACTGTACGGGGCGACTTGATCGATTCAGCGGGGGTGAAACGGGGGAAAGGCGCCACGTACGACGTCAGTGATGGTTGTTGTTGACAACGTCGAGTACGGGCGTACGTGTCGTGTAGTCCGGGTGTTATTGATTCGAATCACCGTCGCTCGCGGAATGGACCGAGCATACTTGTTCTCACAGTCGTGACGTAGTAAGAACTTGCATGAGAAAGGAACTAATCATTTTGATGTGAAGTATTCTTCTACCTTGTATTGAAGCTTGATGAATAGGCTAGTGCAAACTCGATTCTTTTATGCCATGAGCAATTTACATCGGGGGAAAGCGTTTCTTGTTTGATTGTGGACTCCCGATGTGGCGTGCCCAGGGTTACTTAAAATGCCGCAATTAATACCTGAAAGTAAGGATTCACTGTTAGGCGAGTTTAATTATGCTTATGCCATCCTATGTTAGGTTCATAACCTCACTTAGAGTTTCATGTTTAGGGTGACGGTTAAGTCTTGCTGAGCGTTATGCTCACGGATGCTATCCGAGTTGTTTTGCAGGTATTTGACTCGATGCTTATGAGAAGGGATGCCGATGAGACTCGGGAACCTCCGAGTGTTTACTCAAAGAGCATCCTCGCCGCTGCAGATTGATCTTCGTGTTGCTAGTAAGAAACGTCCGCGGGCTGGACTGTTTCTTTGTTGCTAGTTTAGATATGAATCGTGAGAGTGATAGTCTTCCGCTGTAGTTTACTCTGATATATATTTATTTGTAAAAGAATCTTGTACGCTTCCGCAAACTATTTATGTAATATGATGTGTGTTCATCGACCCGTGTGCTGTTGGGTGCCGCATAACACGGCACCACCCGACGAGGTCCAGTGGGGCCGTCTCAGCGTGGTATCTGAGCCTTTTACACATGGCATCAGAGCTGTTACATAGATTCGCCTGAATCAGTCGAACCTTTTCTTCCGCGTTGTTGACGAGGTCAATCCCGAAGGTAACCCTTTCGCCAGACTCACACCAGTTCAATGGTGTGCGGCACTTCCTACCATATAGCGTCTCGTAAGGTGCCATCTTGATGCTGGCTTGGTACCCATTATTGTATGAGAACTCGGCTAACAGCAAGTGATCATCCCAATTCTTGCCGTGGTTGATAGCGCAAGCTCGTAGCATGTCTTCTAGGATCTGATTTACCCGCTCGGTTTGTCCATCCGTCTGCGGGTGGTATGCTGAACTACGGATCAGCTTCGTCCCCAAGGCAGCGTGTAGCTGCTCCCAAAAACGGGACACAAATAAAGTGCCCTGATCCGATATGATGGTACGGGGTACGCCGTACAAGCATAGGATCCGTGAGATGTACAGTTCAGCGTACTTCTTGGCATTGTAGTTGGTGTTGACCGGGATGAAATGGGCAACTTTGGTGAGCCGATCGACGATCACCCACACAGAATCATGTTTTTGCAAGGTGGTGGGTAAACTGACGATGAAGTCCATGCTCACATCCTCCCATTTCCAGGCAGGAATGCCCAGTGGTTGCAGCAGTCCCGGTTTCCGCATATGGTCTGCCTTCACCCTTCGACATGTATCACACTCGGACACGTATTTTGCAATCTCACGCTTCATCCGTGTCCACCAAAACTTTCTTCTGAGTTCTTGATACATCTTGTTGCTGCCGGGGTGAATAGAAAGTTTTGATAAGTGAGCCCCATCAAAAATTTTCTTCCGTAATTCCTGGTTACGGGGTACGACGATCCGATCCTTGAACCATAGGACGCCGTCTCCGTCCTTCCGGAAACATCTCAACTCCCCACTGTCTACACGTCTCCGCAAGTGCGACATGCCATTGTCATGTTTCTGAGCTGCCGCTATCTCTTCACGGATGGTGGGGATCAAAGCCAGGTTGTAGAGCTCCGTGTGGAATCACATGTAGTGGTGGTTCGCTCTATTCCAACGGTGTGATGGTCAGATTGTTGACGTGTGACTTGCGGCTCAGCGCATCTGCCACTACGTTTGCCTTGCCCGGATGATAATGGATCTCTATTTTGTAATCCTTTATCAGTTCTAACCATCTTCGTTGCCTCATGTTCAGCTCCTTCTGAGTGAATATGTACTTGAGGCTTTTGTGGTCGGTATATAGATGTACGAGGTTACCGAGTAGGTAGTGCCTCCACATCTTCAGGGCAAGTACCACGGCAGCGAGCTCCAAGTCGTGGGTTCGATAATTCTGCTCATGGTTTCTAAGCTGCCGTGATCCATACGTGACCACTCTTCGGTCTTGCATCAGCACACATCCGAGCCCAATGTCGGATGCATCGCAGTACACATCGAACGGTTTTGTTGTGTCTGGCTGCGCCAAAACCGGTGCTGCTGTCAGGTGCTTGACTAAAGCCTTGAACGCTGCTTCACATGCTGGACTCCAAACATATTTGGTAGCCTTCTTCAGCAGCTCTGTCATTGGCTCGCCAATCTTTGAGAAGTTCGGAATGAACCTCCGATAATATCCCGCGAGTCCGAGGAAACTCCGTACCTCGTGAACAGTTCTCGGGGATTTCCAATTCAGCACTTGAGTGATCTTGCTCGGGTCTACAGCGATACCCTCCGCTGAGATGATATGCCCGAGAAAAGGCACTTGCGATATCCAGAACTCGCATTTGCTGAATTTCGCGTATAGCTTGTGATCCCGCAGCCATTGCAAGACTATACGCAGATGCTTCTTGTGATCTTCTTCCGATTTGGAATATACCAGGATAACGTCGATGAAGACCACGACAAACTTGTCCAGCTCCGGCATGAATACCGAATTCATTAAGTACATGAAGTGAGCTGGAGCATTGGTGAGGCCGAAGGACATGACCAGGTACTCATAAAGTCCGTACCTTGTTGAGAAAGCTGTCTTTGGAATGTCCTCAGCCCTCATCTTAATCTGATGATACCCGGATCTTAAATCCATCTTGGAAAAGATCCTTGTTCGACCAACTGATCAAACAACATGTCGATCCGTGGCAATGGGTACTTGTTCTTGATGGTTACGACATTTAATGGACGATAGTCCACGCAAAGCCGTAACGTCTCATCCTTCTTCTTGACAAATAATGCCGAACAGCCCCATGGCGAGGAGCTCGGCCTAATAAAACCCTTCTCCAGAAGGTCCGTGAGCTGAGTCTTCAGTTCAGCCAACTCCTTGGGCGCCATCTTGTACGGCCTTCGGGATATTGGCATGGTTCCCGGTGCAAGTTCAATCTTGAACTCCACCTCTCTATCAGGCGGCATCCCTGGCAAATCCTCCGGGAATACATCAGGGAACTCTCGGACCACTGGAATATCTTCCAATCTGATGGTTGTGGCTTGATAGACACTTGGAAGTTTTATTTCTGGACTGTGCAGAAATAATGAGTGAGACTCGTGCACTTCTGAGTTCAAGTGCACAACTCGAAGGACGGTGTCTAAAACAGCGCCGTGGCGGGTTAACCATGACATTCCTAAGATGACATCGACCTTTTGTCCCTCTAAGATTATGAGAGACGTAGGGTAGACTCTACCCTCTAAGCACAATGGCGCTTTTGGGACCATCATGCTTGCTGAAATTTTCCCACCCGGCGAACAGATCACATAAGGACTATCGGTGGGTAGTATTTGCAAGCTATATTTATCAATGAAAGCTTGGCTAATGAAGCTATGCGTGGCGCCTGAATCAAATAGTACTATAGCGGGATGCTGGTGGAGTTGGAACATACCCGCAAGGATTGGCTCGCCCTCCGGCACGTCCTCAATGGCAAGCTGGTGGACGGTGCCGGGCCTAGGGTTTTCCCGCCGCGCATTAGTAGGGTTCCGGGGTTGATTCCTCCCCGGAAACTGTGGTGCCACTCCGCCGCCTTGCCTCTCCGGGCAACTGCTCGCGAAGTGTCCTGGACGACCACACTTGTAACATGTGGCCGCTGCTGGTGTAGTGCTCGGGGGACGAAAGCCCGGCATGCGTTGCTGAGGTGCATACGCACGCGGCATCGCCCGCTGCTGCTGTTGTTGCGGAGGTGGTACTGGCAGTGCCGGCCTGAATGCCGGTGAAGAGTACGGCCGACTGCGGAAAGACATCGACCGCTGTGGTGGCTGCCAGCGTGGACCTGATGGTGGGCGATTCACCATCCGAAACTTCTGAGAAGGACCGCCTCCTTCTCCGCTGCTCTGCGGCGCGCTTCACTTTCTCTCCGCCGCCGCTAACTTCTTGCCGGAGTCCTCCTGAACAATCGCAGCATCAATGATGTCGTTGAGGCTGCCGCGATTGAACATCGCCAACTTGCCCTTCAGGAGCGGGTTAAGCCCCTGGTAAAAGTGGTCCCGCCGCTTCTCGTTGGTATCTGCGTGATACGACGCGTAGAGCGCGAGATCGTTGAACGCCCTGGAGTATTCCAGCGCGTTCCGGCTCCCTTGCTGCAGGTGTAAGAACTCCTGCGTCTTTCTTTTCATCAGACCTGGCAGTATATGATAGGCCCTGAAGGCCGTCCGGAACTCCGTCCAGGTCATCACTCGGTCGGTGGGCTGTGAAGCACAGAGGTTGGCCCACCACGTGCTCGCGGATCCTTGAAGCTGCTGGACCGCGAACTGAGTCTTGCGCTGCTCGCTTATCTGGAGCAGCACGAACTTCATCTCTATCGCGCGGAGCCAGTTGTCCGCGTCAAGAGGTTCATCCGCCCTTGAGAATACAGGGGGATGAGTCGCCAGGAAGTCGGAGTAGGAGCTCTGTTGACGCCCCTCACGGTTTTGACATCTCTCTGGGCAAGACGTATTGGCGATAAGCGTTTGCAGCAACTCCGTGTGCTGCTGATGTGAACCCGCCATTGCCGCGACGATGTCGGCCAATGTAACCGTTGGCAGTGGCGGTGGCGGTGTTTGCTGTTGTTGTTGTTGCTGCTGCGGTCCCGAGGAGTCCTCGGGAGGCTGTTGGGAGGTCTCTCCCCCTTGACTAGTACCCCCAACATCCGGGTTGGCAAGAGTACACGTCATTCTGAAATTCAAAACAGCAGCAATTAGCACATGTCTTACATAAAAATTTCCATATGCAACAGTAGGTATTGAAGTGACACATGAATAATTTGCACAACATTCACATATATTGATAAAGCATACACTTTATACAAGATACATTATTCTCGGGTCTCCGAGAAGTCGTGCTCATGTCGTCACTACCTATACATACGCTACTGTCTACACGACATGTCACCGATTACAAAATTTGGGCTACACTACCCTAGCTGCCCTACATGGCAACTGTAACCCCCTACTCCGAGTAGAACTCGACCTCCTGCGGGTCGTCCTCCTCCGGTACCTCTGCTGGTGGCTCCGGATCTACCACCTCTTCTCCCATCCCGGGTTCTCCCATTGCTGGAAGGCCCAAGACCACCGGTATGCCCAATACCGGAGGTACGAGGTCCTGCAAAGCATGCACCCTCGTCCATAGCCTGGTTGTAATCTTCTTCCCAGCCTTGCCCTTCCTCAATAGCGTCGTCCCGCTCTTGAGTAAGTTCCTCGTTCTGCTGGGTCAGATTCTGTACCAGTTCTTGCAATGCCGCGATGTCGACACGGCTTTTCCTCTTCGCCTTCTTCAGACGATGCAACTGATTGTGCTGTTCATTCAGTCGCTTGATCGTCAGAAGGAGCACATTGCGGAGTGCGCAGTGAGCACTCTCGAAATAGTCTCCACGGCTCGTGCTCTCCCTGAGCTTTGTGGTGAGATGCTCCGTATGAACAGCTTGGGTGTCCATCACGGCGTTTCCCGCCCTCATCTGGAGGCTAAGGTTTGCCTCCGCGGGGTTGTACCTTGGGCAACTCGGGTCCGTTGCCTCTAGGTACCTCTCTTCCCACACATGCTGAGCCCGTCCTCCACCGGAACGAGCGCGTATGGAGTGCCCTCCATAGCCTGCACGTGTAGTTGGCAGAAACGTGACATGGTGTCACGGGCTGCCACTTGCCACATTCCTTCCGGTTGTATTCCTCTCACCGTGATAGTGAACGGCACCCAACCGGGTGGCGTAGGTCCTGCAGAGACTTCGACATGGATTGTCCACGTCTTGTTCCCCTCTTCGCCTTATTCCTTGGCGAAGTATTGCGGCATCTGGTGGTATCCGAAATATTGAAGCATATGCCTCAATGCTTCCGGATAGCCGTTGCGGTGAGAACAGTGGGACACCACCCACCCGTTCTCCAACTGTTTATCTGCTGTCATCTGTAAAAATATATTTGAGAAATGTCAAATATTTATTTAAAGAGTAAACCACTGAGTTATAACATAAGACATGTCATTGAACCCATAAAACTTGGAAACATAGTTCAAATTTTAAACAAATTTGACTGCTGGTCTGCTGTTCCCATGACAGCCCTGACCAATTTCCATTTCAACCTAATTTAGGCCATGTTGAAGGCAAAACCAATTCTGGAGCTCAACATCAAAGTTAAAGCTAACTTCAATAGATTTCCAGAAAGTATTTGCTTGGCCTAAGATCTGCCCTGGTTCAAAAGTTATGAGATGCCAAATTAACAGAATTTCTGGAGAAATCTGGACAGCACCTCCCTGCTTTAGGTACTGATTTAATCCAAGAATTCCAGTTAATTCTGTTCCTAATCTGACAAAAATTTATGTTACAAAGTTGTAACCCATCTCATAACCTTTCCAGAACTACCTCATTTTCTATTTTTGGATTTTTAAGAAGGAAGTTATGCTTAATTTACAGAGAGTTTACAGAGAGTGTTTGCTCTGCCCTGTTTTCTGGACAGTTTCAACTCTACTGCATTTTTCGATTGGTTAAGGGATGAAAAACCTCTGGACCTCAACAGAAAAGTTGTAAAGCTCTTCCAAAGCTTTCCAGAAATGTATCATATTACCCCAAACCTCGAAAGAACTCGACCTCTAACCTCTGATTAACTTCAGCCTTGATTCCGCTGAACACAGAGTGCTCTGTCCTTAACAACCTATAAGTTGAAAACTTGTTAACTTTGAATATCCTGTTCAAGGGAAGGAGTTATACCAAGTTTTACTACTTTGGATCAAAACCTTCAAGTTTTTAAATGGAGTTGTTCATTTAGTGCGGTGTGACGTCGATGCGTCACCAGATCATGTCAGTACTACGTCCTCACAAAGAAAAACCTAGACCCGACTTAGCCGGCTTCGTTATTTCAGTGGCACTAAACGTCACTCGCACATGGATGCTACACGCCTACCATTTCGTGGTCAGGCTACCTGCAGAAACTCAAGCAATTGTCAGACTCAGCTGCACACCGAGCCTGGAATCCATACAGTTCGTACACCCGGCCATCATCACTCGCCCGGATGTTCTCAAGCCAAACACGGCTTGAGTTACGTGTTCACGTTTCAGACCACGTGATGGGGTCTCCCAAGTTGCACCACGCACGCAAGGGATAGACGTTGCTCGAATACACCAAACGACATGAAGGGTCGTAGAGGATATCAAAGCGGGTCAGGTTAACTGCCACCCGTGGGGCTCCACCCTTCAGCTTGTGCGCACTGGTGGACAGCGCTTATGTGTAACTCCCAAGACATAACCGTCCTGAGATACATGATTTTTTGACATAAACAAATAGGTTAGTATGCCACTTTCTATATGCTAATAACATCCTTATACGGGCTACTAACTCGTTCCTCACTGGATTTTTGAAAAAAGATGACCTTTGTAGTGCGTTAAACCTCAAGCGAGCTCTGATACCAACACTGACACGACCCCACGGTCTTGTCGAGCCAGGATCACGCTGAGGTGTGCTGCGTTGCACAGCACCGGATAACACACGTCAAAGGTATAAAGCGGAAGCAAAATTTTATTACATAAACAAGTTTATGAACATGTTTACATCAAAATAAGTTCAGTCTACACTCACGGGCGTAGACTAAGCATCAAGTGCACGTTCAGCCCTTGAACGTGTCCTTGCTAGCACATAGGCACACTAACTCTGCGGCGTGCACGAATCCCACTCGACGGGGTTCCCCTCCTGGGGTTCCGTCTCCTCTTTGGGAGTCCCTTCCTCATAGAACCCTGCAAAAGCTTCAAACACAAGCAGTGA
Organism: Neostapfia colusana; assembly: GCA_030760725.1. Taxonomy (NCBI): domain Eukaryota; kingdom Viridiplantae; phylum Streptophyta; class Magnoliopsida; order Poales; family Poaceae; genus Neostapfia; species Neostapfia colusana. The sequence continues at coordinate 17,248,946 of JASWHV010000018.1, read as the reverse complement.
GCACGAAGGCTCAGCAAGTCTGACCCGTCTCACCTAAATATGGAACTTCTACATGAGGGGTGATGGGTACATGAGATAAAATCATTTGCAAAGGACTCGCCTAATTAGTGGAACCTTACTTTCAAGTTTTAGCAGCAGGTTATGGAGAACCTTACGCTAAGGCACATGAGAGAGCCGCAATCAAACAAGAAACGCATTTCTCTCATGTGCTTTGCCCAAAGTTGAAAAGAACTTTAGTTAGCTCTAGACTACAGCAAATCATTAGCATTCAAGTTCATCTTTCAATCAGCAACATTTTAACATGCAACTAGCCTCTTCACTCTACGTCACGGTACAGTGAACAAGTGGTACTCACTGACCGCGAGGGACGGCGATTATAATCGATTTAAACCTGCAGGGTTACCCGAACAACCCGTCACGTACGCCCGTACTCGATGTTGCCTACAACAACCATCATGGATGCCGTACGCAACTACCTTTCACCCGTTAGCCAAATGTTGAACCGGTCCAATCGTCCCGAGCAAGAGGTCTCTGCACGCGCATCTCAGTGCCGCCAGCCGATTTACACCTCGAGCTCTCAACCTACCCTCTGAACGACCAGCTATGCCTCAACACCCAGCTACCCGAGTTACATCGGTTTCCCGGTTCCCATATATCCAGTAGGTCTTCGGTACTGTTCTAGCTTGTTCAACAGGACCGCACATGGCTCGGTCCTCAATCGACACAAGCGGAGCTACAGCACACAGGCCCCAAAGTGCTGCTGCCCTTACCCTCCGCTTGGTCTCATTTTCTTGCCATGTGTTTCATGTGCTATCTCTACTCGAGTCGAGTGCCTCTAGCCTATGCTCGCGAGTAGTTCCAACTACTCGACTTGTACCGAATCCTACACTATCTTAGCATTGCAGTAGCTAACGGGGTTTGCAATCGTAAACCCAACCCATGGTTTTCTTGGCTATGCAATTGGGTTTCCAAACAAGACTCTAATGCAAAGAATCATAATACTCAAGTAAGCTGCTCTTGGTCGTAGGCTAGCTGCTCCTCTGGAGTAACGAAGTCTAGGACTTCGGGTTCCTCCTCGACCTTAGCGACTACATGATAGAAGCAATACATGTATTAATTTAAATGCAGTTGTATTAACTTTTAACTTGTGAAGTCTATGACTCTTACTAGACAAGTCCAATGACTGTTAAATTTTTACTTTGGCTTGGTTACAACCTAAACAGAGACTTGGTCAAGTTTTAGTTGCAGCAAAGCTCATTTGAGCCCTCCACAATTAATCATGTACTTGACCTTAATTGAAGGCTTTTAGGGTGTTCTAAGGATTTTCATGAAACAAACTATGACTTTCTGAAAACTAGATTTTCAGAAGGTTCTAATGGAGCTGGTCACACTTAATTTTAAGGTTCCTAACTAAAGATATGAGCTAAACAATTTCAGAGAAAATTCTGAAAATGTTTCTGAACATTTTCTATTTTCTCTGGAACAGTTTCACTAATCACACCATTAGGTGGATCAAATGAGCTCAAATGGGTCTGAAATTTTAATGGTATTTCAGGGATAGTTTGGTGAACGTCCCAGCAAAATTTCAGGATTTTCCTCCAAAGGATTCTCCAGTTAAAATTCCTAACAGTTTAAACATTGAGGAATTAATTCTGGAGAAATAAGGGTTTTCATGAAGTGAAACTTGATTTGCTGGAAAGTGCTCGGAAAGCTGAATCCAACAAAATTTGGTTCACTCGATTTGGAGCTTTCTAGCCAAAGTTATGAGGATTTGAAGTTTGGAAGAAATCTGAAAATCGGGGAAAAAGTTTAAACTCTCGGGGCCCGCGGGGACACGTGTTGAGCGTGGAGGTGTCCGGCGCACTGAGGCCCACAGGGATTTTGCACGCCAGCACACCAGATCCCGGCCGAAGCCCGATCCCGATTTAAAATACCTCCCGCTGACAGCTGGGGTCCACCCCCTTGTTCAACCTCTCACCGCCCGCGCTCCGCTGCCGAGGGACCTCGCCGGAGAGCTCGCCGGTAGCTTCTGTAAAGATCCAAACTTCACGATCTTGGCCGCCCCTGCCTACTTTCACTCGGGGAACAGGATTCTGGGGTCAGCTCGTCATGACAACGGCCGGTACATGGTCGGCGACGAGCCGCAGCCTCGGGAGAACTTCGGTCGCATTGTCCACCCTCCCTAGCACCTCCCCCGATCAAGCCAAAGGTCGTGGAGCATCAGTGGACCATAGGAAAGGTCGACATGAGCTCTACGGAGCTCGGGAAGGGCTGTGTTGGGATGTCACCGTGCGACCTAGGCCGGAAATCAGGATTTCTACTAAAACTCGAAGAACAGCGGTCTCCCTCCACGGTTCTTCATGGTTCCTGCTCCTATGGACCCGCACGGGCTACTAGAAGTGATCCCCTCCATGAGAGGATGAGTGATGTAGTGTGGCTTATGAGTTTCTTGGATCGGTACCGACCTCACTTTTGCACACCGTCGCGAAAATATGAAATTCCGGCCGGAGCAGTGCTTGTCACGCCGCCGGAGCTTGCGGAAATGAAAGAGAGGTTGGAGGCAAACCTCTTTGTTGTTCACAGCTCCATGAACGGTGGGCTGTGGTAGCCGGAAGGACGGTTCCCGCAGCGGCGTCTCGGGCTGAACTGGCAGAGACAAGATCGCCGCGGTGGAGCTCAGGGAAGACCGCGCAGGGTCTGGAACCGATGCGAAGGTGTCGAAGATGGCGTGGCGCACCCGGTGCTGGTCTCAGATTGCCGAGAGGGTCACTGGATCAGCCGGGCGATGAGGAACCGAACGTTCACTCGGGCGGCGAGGTGCTTCGGCTTTTTGGGTGGAAGTGCGACGAGGCAGCGGTGGAAGGCGCCGGTGACCACTCGGGCGGGTAGATAAAGACCCAGAGAGTCGGTTCCACGGCTGAGATCGGCAAGCAGCTGGTGGCTTCGCCGTTTCTTCGCTGTGGCGGCAGCTGCAGCGCGCGCGGTTACCCGAGCTGAGCTCTCAGTCGGTTTCTTTTGCTTCAGTGGCTGACATGTGGGTCCCACCCGGGGTTTTAACCTCTGAAATTCACTCCTAATCACTGTTGTAAACAGTGAGCCCCAAAATACCCATGGTGATTCAAATTATTCACCCATGAGCCATTTGAATTGAGTAGGATTCAAATTGGGTTTGGTTTGAATGAATTTCAGCACATGTTCAGTTTGAAATTAAAATAAAGTTTGAATTTGCCACACTTAGCTCATGTCAAGATCAACTCCAAATGGAGTGAAAATTGGTGTGTGAGCTCACAAAAATGTGCTGACTAAGAATGTGCCCCCCACTTTTGAATTCATGGAATAAAAACAGTTTGAATTTGAATATGGTTTCAAACTGCCCTCTTCCTAACTATACCCAAAATGACCTCAGAAAGGTTTTGAATTTGGGTGAAACTTGGCATGGGCATCCTTAGCAATGTGTAGGAGTTTTCATATGTCAGCCCCTCTATATCACATGTGGGAAATACCCCTTTTGCAATATGTAAGTTTGTTCTCTAATGAGCATATTGATGGTGGTTACTTGCTCTTCATTTGTGTTCATCAACTTTCCTCAAATGAGGTGTGTGGTGTGGTGATGAACACTTCAAATATGTGTCAAAAACTGAGGCCCTTACAGTGCACGGGTCTCACTCTTTATTTCTGGACAGTCCAGAAATAAAACTTCCAAGTGTCTATCAAGCCACAACCATCAGATTGGAAGATATTCCAGTGGTCCGAGAGTTCCCTGACGTGTTCCCGGATGATTTGCCAGGAATGCCGCCCGATAGAGAGGTGGAGTTCAAGATTGAACTTGCACCGGGAACCATGCCAATATCCCGAAGGCCGTACAAGATGGCGCCCAAGGAGTTGGCTGAACTGAAGATTCATCTCACGGACCTGCTGGAAAAGGTTTTTATTAGGCCGAGCTCCTCGCAATGGGGCTGTTCGGCATTATTTGTAAAGAAGTAGGATGAGACGTTGCAGCTTTGCGTGGACTATCGTCCATTAAATGCCATAACCATCAAGAACAAATACCCGTTGCCACGGATCGACATGTTGTTTGATCAGTTGGTCGAAGCAAAGATCTTTTCCAAGATGGACTTAAGATCCGGATACCATCAGATTAAGATAAGGGCTGAGGACATTCTGAAGACGGCTTTCTCGACAAGGTACGGACTTTATGAGTACCTGGTCATGTCCTTTGGCCTCACCAATGCTCCAGCTCACTTCATGTACTTGATGAACTCGGTATTCATGCCGGAGCTGGACAAGTTTGTCGTGGTCTTCATCGACGACATCCTGGTATATTCCAAGTCGGAGGAAGATCACAAGAAGCATCTGCGTATAGTCTTGCAACGGCTGCGGGATCACAAGTTATACGCGAAATTCAGCAAATGCGAGTTCTGGATATCGCAAGTGCCTTTTCTCGGGCATATCATCTCAGCGGAGGTTATCGCTGTAGACCCGAGCAAGATCACTCAAGTTCTGAATTGGAAATCCCCGAGGACTGTTCACGAGGTACGGAGTTTCCTCGGACTCGCGGGATATTATCGGAGGTTCATTCCGAACTTCTCGAAGATTGACAAGCCTATGACAGAGCTGCTGAAGAAGGCTACCAAATATGTTTGGAGTCCAGCGTGTGAAGCAGCATTCAAGGCTTTAGTCAAGCACCTGACATCAGCACCGGTTTTGGCGCAGCCAGACACAACAAAACCGTTCGATGTGTACTACGATGCATCCGGCATTGGGCTCGGATGTCTGCTGATGCAAGACTGAAGAGTGGTCGTGTATGGATCACGGCAGCTTAGAAACCATGAGCAGAATTATCCAACCCACGACTTGGAGCTCGCTGCCGTGGTACTTGCACTAAAAATGTGGAGGCACTACCTACTCGGTAACCTCGTACATTTATATGCCGACCACAAAAGCCTCAAGTACATATTCACTCAGAAGGAGCTGAACATGAGGCAGCGAAGATGGTTAGAATTGATAAAGGATTACATAATAGAGATCCATTATCATCCGGGCAAGGCAAACGTAGTGGCAGATGCGCTGAGCCGCAAGTCACATGTCAACAATCTGACCATCACTCCATTGGAAGAGAGTGAACCACCACTGCATGTAATTCCACAAGGAGCTCTCTACAACCTAGCTTTGATCCCTGTAAAAGTCCCAAAAACGTGTATGAATAAAAACTAAAGTTTAAGTTCATATGTGTGGCAATGACATGAAAAAAAAAATGGGACTTGCAAAAACTTTCTTCATGCAAAGTAATACATGGATGATCATCCATGATGAGGCTCACCTTTTTATTTAAAAGTGTTGAACCAATAAGGAGTAAATACCTCTTTGCATGTAAGTTTAAAAATCAGATTTTTAAATTCAAAGTTCACACATGTAGTGACCAAAAACTTTGAATAAACATGCAGCCCTATAGTTGGGATTATAAGGAAAAGTTTGTTCACAAACTTTTCATTTATAGGGTGGGCTCTAAAGGGAGTTAAAGAGGAGAATTTGCAAACTTCAACCAAATTCAAATTTGGAAAAGCAAGTTCAAACTGAATTGGAAGGATTCAAATTCTAACCCCCATTTTAAAACTCAGAATTGGGGGAATTAAGAGGATCAGCTTGAGAAGATATTTGGGGAGGAACTGTGGAGTGGGACCCACATGTCATAGAGCTAAAAGAGGAGCCTTGCACCTTAAGTCTCAGCCCCAGTGGGGAAAATCGTCGAGCAGCACGTGGGCCGAGAGCTGCTCCCACCGTGGAGCCACGGGGGCGCTCGGCAGCGCCACCAGCTGCTGCATTTCCCCACACACGGCGCCCAGAGGCGGTTCTGCGACCTGATAAACCCCCCCTGGACGAAGCAAAGGCCGTCCCTTCTTCTCTCCTCGCGAGCGCACGGCCAGCGATCGTTTTCCCCTCCACCTCTCGGTCCGATCGGAAAAACGGCGAAACCACCACACTCTTTCCTCCCCTGACCTGCTGAACAGCACCGCGAGCTCGGCCTCCACCTCCCTGACCCGCAAGCCAGCGAGCTGCGGCCTCCAGTGCCCGAGAACAACCGCCGCCGCGATGACCTAAGCCGAGGAAGTGATCGGGCGCTCGTGGACAGCCCTCCACAACGGGTTTCACGGCCGAGCGATCACACCTACGGACGCGCACGGGTGCGGTGCTGCTCTCAGCCCAAGCTCAGGCCATACCGTGAAGCATCGCCGGCGAATTTCGAAGTTTTGCTCCGGCGACCCCATTCCGAGCTTCCGGTATGACTCTTTCAAATTCTTGCCCTCTGATCCTCCTTAAGTCATCAAATTTGGCACATGGACGCTGGATTAGACGGCGGTCATTTCTCCTTTAGGATCCAGCACATGAAAACACCTCAGCACGACGGAATTCGAGCTCGACTAGAGGTGTTCATGGCGGACCCATTCGGTCGCACGGCGACAACCTATTTACCGCCGCTCCCGAGCCATTTTGAGGTCGTGCCGATCTTCCTAGAGCTGCGCTGGTGCTGTAGGGCGCGTCGGCGCAGGTTTTGGCTGGCCGGAAACCCTAGGCGACGCTGCCGAACTACCACAGAGGCAGTCACACGTCGCCGGCCATGTTCCGGTCGTCGACAGCCCTAGCCAACCCCACCGCCGTGTTCCTCGGGGTCACAAACTCCCTGGCGGCGAGTTTCAGCTCAGGCGGTGGCCGGAAACGGCGAGCCGGCGAGCTCCGGCGTCGGGCCGGCGAGGGACAGCGCGGGCGCGGGGAAGAAGCGGGAGGTAGAAGATGAAGCGTGGGCCCCATCTGTCAGCAGCTCAAATTTTAAACCCGGGATTGGGTGTGGCCGGGATCCCGTGTGTTGGCGCGCAGAGACGCTGTGGCCCGGTGTGGCTTCGTTTCTATTGGCTGGAATTCAAAACTGTGGGTCCAGCCGAATTTGCTGTAGGGAAATAATTCCAGACTTGGCTCAATCTTTGGAAATTCATATCTCCCTGTAGAAAACTCCAATTTGAGTGATTCCAATTGGGTTGGATTCATCTCTCTGAGTTCTAACCAAATATGAACCTAGATTTCTATGAAAGTCAATATTATATTCTGGAAAATTCTTTGAAGGTTTTCTGAAGAAGAATTATTGAGGGAGTTTGGGTTAACCAAAAATACCCAAATTTTGCCAGAATATTCTTTAACATATTGTTGACCTCATAGCAAATTTTCAGCTCATTTGAAGATCATTTGAGTAGGAATTTGCTAAAAACAATCTGCTGTGTTCATAAGAGTCCAGAAACATTTTCAGAAAATGTTTCCCACTTCAAAAATCTGTTCTGAGCAATCCATAGCTCCAAAAATCATAGGAAAATTTAGGCAAGCTCTATGGGACATACTTGGAATTGTAGTTCACTTAGTTGGGCATGAAAATGCACATTACTACAGAATTAATTCTATTGAGTACAAATGCTTAAAGAATTGTTATGGGAGAACTACCCAAGTAAAAGGGCTGCATTTTGGACCAGATGACTCTCATGTGATCAAAAACTCACATGTAAATTATCAGCCCAAGATGAGTCCTGGAACTCCATGTTCTTATTCTCCATACTTATGTATAAGGGAAAAATACATAAGAGATATTGTGAGAATTATTGGGGACACAATATGACTCCACATTAGCTGCAATTTGGCAAGCTAAATCCTTAGGTAGTATGGAACCTGCTGTAAAAGTTTTGAGGCCATTGGGGTTCTTGTTCTTCAGTTGCACTCAAATCCTTTCAGCTTATCTATTATGTTCATTAGAGAAAAGGGTTAGTGTATAGCTAAGGGCCTTAAGGTCAAATTAGTTTAATTCTGTTCTTTGCACAACAGAGGCAAACCAAGCCATGCTTGGCTTTTCCACACAACCTCTGTTCTTAAGAAAGTAATTCTATAACTTCTTTCCATTACATCCCATGAAACATATGCGTATGCATTTCAATAGGGACCACAACGAAGGGGACTCAAAGGAGTGATTCATCGAAGTGGATCAAGCTCCGGAGAGTCAAGGGTGGATCTGCAAGGACACTAACTGTTATATACGACTACCCTGCAAAACAGGCAAGCTCCGGTTTGCATTTAACAGCTGTTAAGTTTTTATTTTGTATTCACCTTTGGTTAAGATTTGAACTGTGCATTAGGTCTAGTGTTTGATACTCCTCTTGCATAGCCAAATGACCCATGGAGTTTTGGGTAGCTGTCTTTCACCGTGTAGAACTGCCATGCTTAAGTACGGTTCGGTAGAAGTCGAGTGGTGAGATGCTACTCGCAGATTTAGGGACAACAGGGGCATACGGGATTGGTTCGTAATTGAATTAGCAAGTTAAAAGTTGAGACCGGAAGGTTGTAGGAGCAGCAGGACATAGGGGCCTGGGTGCTGTAGACCTGTCCGTGTCGGTCAAGGACCGATCCGTATGCGGCCCTGTTGAACAAGTTTGGGTTGTGTACCCGACTCATGCTGGCTATATGGGACCCAGTAAACTGATGTACCTCGGGAAGCTGTCGTTGGGACTTTTCGGGTCGCCTCAGGCGGACGGCCGGTGTGCAGTATGTGGGGAATATTCTCATGACATCTCACGTCGGAAGGTGCACCACGAGAGTAGCTACTGTACGGGGCGACTTGATCGATTCAGCGGGGGTGAAACGGGGGAAAGGCTGCCACGTACGACGTCAGTGATGGTTGTTGTAGGCAACGTCGAGTACGGGCGTACGTGTCGTGTAGTCCGGGTGTTATTGATTCGAATCACCGTCGCTCGCGGAATGGACCGAGCATACTTGTTCTCACAGTCGTGACGTAGTAAGAACTTGCATGAGAAAGGAACTAATCATATTGATGTGAAGTATTATACTAGTGTTGTATTGGATCTCGATGAATAGGCTAGTGCAAACTCGATTCTTTTATGCCATGAGCAATTTACATCGGGGGAAAACGTTTCTTGTTTGATTGTGGACTCCCGATGTAGCGTGCCCAGGGTTACTTAAAACGCTGCAATTAATACTTGAAAGTAAGGATTCACTTTTAGGCGAGTTAATTATGCTTATGCCATCCTATGTTAGGTTCATAACCTCACTTAGAGTTTCATGTTTAGGGTGACGGTTAAGTCTTGCTGAGCGTTATGCTCACGGATGCTATCCGAGTTGTTTTGCAGGTAATTGACTCGCTGATTATGAGAAGGGGTGCCGATGAGACTCGGGAACCTCCGAGTGCTTACTCTAAGAGCATCCTCGCCGCTGCAGATTGTCTTCGTGTTGCTAGTAAGAAACGTCCGCGGGCTGGACTGTTTCTTTGTTGCTAGTTTAGATATGAGTCGTGAGAGTGATAGTCTTCCGCTGTAGTTTACTCTGATATACTTATTTGTAAAACAATCTTGTACACTTCCGCAAACTATTTATGTAATATGATGTATGTTCATCGACCCGTGTGCTGTTGGGTGCCGCATAACACGGCACCACCCGACGAGGTCCCGTGGGGCCGCCTCAGCGTGGTATCAGAGCCCGTTACACATGGTATCAGAGCCGCATTGGGAACAGAGCACGGATTGAGCATCATATTACGTCAAAAACTTAGGATACGGTGAGATAACGGTACTAGGCCCACATAAGGACTACTATTAGCATATAATGAAGGTGGCAAGCTAACTTATTTGTTATGTCGGAAAATCGTGCATCTCGGGACGGTTTATGTCTTGGGGGGTGCACGTATGCGCTGTCCGCCAGTGCGCACAAGCTGAAGGGTGGAGCCCCACGGGTGGCAGGTAACCCGACCCGCTTTAGTATCCTCTACGACTCTTCATGTCGTTTGGGGTATTCGAGCAACGTCTTCCCAGGCGTGCGTGGTGCAATTTGGGAGACCCCGTCACGTGGTCAGTAACGTGAACACGTAGCTCAAGGCGTGTTTGGCTTGAGAACACCTGGGCGAGTGATGACGGCCGGGTGTACAAACTGTATGGATACCGGGTTCGGTGTGCAGCCGGGCCTGATGATATGTAGGTACTAACCACGAAAAACCTTAGTGCGTGTAGAACACGTTTGTGAGTGATCGTTTTAGTGCCACCTAAGGATACGTATATGCCGGCGTAATCCGGTTAGGTTTTTCTTTGGTGAGGCAACGTAGTACCGTCATATGTCTTACGGTGCATCATCACCGTACTACACTGGATAGTATTCTTACCTATGAAAAAATCATTCATGACTAACTTTCAAACTAAAAATGGATGTGATAAAGCACATATTAGTTACTGAACTCTTCATTTGAAATAAGTTTCAGAGAAGAGAATTACTAGGCTTCTTTTGATCTCAAAAACAGAGTGCTCTGTTCTGGCAGAAGTTTTGCCGAACTTTAACAGAGCGTAACTCTGATTAGTTTGACCCAATGGAGGTGTTTGATACGGTTCTGGAAAGTTTATTAAGTGCTCTACAACTTTTCTGTAGAACTCCAGAGCCAAATCCGACACCAACTTGGTTGAACGTCCAGATGAATGCAAACTGTTCAGAAAACAGAGCAGCTGCAGACTTCTCTGGATGTTGCTGTAAATTAGCCGTCACAGTCTGTAGAAAATTTCTAAGGGTCATATGATACACCGTTGGAAAGGTTAGGAAATTTTCAACGATTTTGTAGTTCATAGTTTGTTCAGAATTGTACCCCAGTTGTATGTAAAACTGTGATGAAAACAGCCACATACAAAGGAGGTGCTGGCAAATTTTAGCCAGAAATTCTGTCAACTTTGAACAATCCTAACTTCTGTTCCAGAAATGATCTAGGGGCATGTGAGTACTCGTTGAAAATATACTGAAGTTAACTTTAACTTTGGTATTCAACTTGAGTTATGAAAATGCTAATAAATGGATCAAATTCTGGGTTAAGTGCAGAAGGGTCTGTTTTGTACCGAATGAGGGACTGGATATGTTGGCTTTAGAAGGATGTGTAAACATGAAATTTTGTTATGCTTTCATAAAGTTTTAGCATGTTCATGTTTTACATACTTTCACATACTGCTGAGATCATGTTTTGACTCCCCTCAAAAATTATCTTTGTGCAGTATGGTGTGTACTCATTCTCCGAGTAGGGTTGATAGTTCTCGTCAAGAAGATGATGACTCGACTCCACCACGGGCACCGCCATCAACGGTATGGGCGGATGTCATGGCTCAGATGGTCGAGTCAAGTCAAGAGAACACAAGACTACTCCAAGCCTTGGTACAACAGGGCTTACTCCAGCGTGCACAACAGGACGTTCCACTTCGGAACGCCTACTTGGATTTCTTGGCGACACAACCGCCAATCTTCACGGAAGCCCATGAACCAGTGGAAGCTGATCAGTGGCTTCGAGTTATGGAGTCGAAGTTTGGAGTGTTTGAGTGCGACGAGTATCAGAAGACATCATTTGCAGCTCAACAGCTCCATGGAGCCGCCGGAAATTGGTGGTTTGCGTATCTCGCCACCGTTCCGGAAGGCCATCAAGTGGAATGGACGGAATTTCGTGAAGCATTCCGTGCTCGTCACATTCCTATGGGTTTTATCAAGGCCCAACAGCAAGAATTCAGAAACTTGAAGCAGGGGGACATGAGTGTCCTCGATTATGTCCAAAGATTCAACCTTCTGGCACAATATGCTCCTGCTTATGCGACGAGCGAAGCTGCAATGTGTGACTACTTTTTCTATGGCTTGAGTGCCATACTAAAAGAGAAGTTAGCTTTGTTCAATCAAGGCAGTTACACCGAGTTGATCAGTGCTGCTCTGCTGCAAGAACAAGCGACACTTGAGTGTCAAGCAGAGAAGAGGGACCGGGAGGATGTGCAAGAAGACACACCAATCGTTCCTCGTAAATACCGTGTGGTGTATCACACACCATCCGATGAGATATGGCAAGCACCAGGGAGATCAACTCCGTACAGATTTCCTGCTCAAGAGTCATGTCTTGAAGCAACACCTTTGCCTCAGCAATGAATGACATCTGTCGCATCATTGCTGCAGACAAGTGCCTCAACTTCTCAACCACAAGTCAACGAAGAACCGGGGAAACCTCCGTGTTCTTATTGCCACCATTTTGGGCATTTTAGGCAGGAATGCCGGGAGAAGTTGGTAAACACCAGACAGCCATCATCCTCAGGTGGTATGCCGCCACCTGCTCCAGTCAACATAACAGCATTGCAATCCGGGAGTGTGCAACATCTTGCGATTGAGGATGTCCCGGAGGGAGCACCGGTGTTAGCGGGCATGTTTACTCTCAAGGACGTGCCCGTATTGGTACTTTTTGATTCAGGTGCAACCCACAAGTTTATCAGCAAAACATGCGTGGATCAGCACCATTTATCCACCAATACTCCCACAACGAGTTTTCTCATACGTTCACCGGGAGGAAATATCTCTGCCAATCAGATTGTGTCCCGAGCAGCTTTGTGTTTGGACGGAAAAATATACCCAACATCGCTGATTATGTTGGATAGGCAGAAGATAGACATTATATTGGGGATGTCTTGGTTAAAGCGTCACGGTGCCGTTCTCAATATCGGTAACCGGACTGTTCAGATTGACTCGCCGATTCACGGACAGCACACGCTGTTTTTAGACAGCGAAGATCCAGATATGGTAGAGGCCTACCAAACGGAAGCGCTGAAGCTTGAATATATTCCGGTGGTACGTGATTATCCTGACGTATTTCCCGATGACTTACCGGGCATGCCGCCCGAACGGGACGTCGAGTTCAAAATTGAACTGGCGCCAGGAACGATGCCTATTTCATGAAGGCCTTACAAGATGGCACCTATCGAGCTAGCGGAGTTGAAAGAGCAACTGAATGAACTCATGAGCAAGGGTTTCATACGACCAAGTTCTTCACCTTGGGGTTGCTCAGCGCTGTTCGTTAAGAAGAAGGACGAAACCCTACGGCTATGTGTTGATTATCGTCCTCTCAATGCTGTCACGATCAAGAACAAGTATCCTTTGCCTCGCATCGACATCCTGTTTGATCAACTTGTGGGTGCAAAGGTATTTTCGAAGATGGATCTTCGGTCGGGCTATCATCAAATCAAGATCCGACCGGAGGACATACCGAAGACAGCTTTCTCGACGAGATACGGACTCTACGAGTACCTCGTCATGTCATTTGGGCTAACCAACGCTCCGGCACACTTTATGTATTTGATGAATTCTGTATTCATGCCGGAGCTAGACAAGTTCGTCGTGGTATTCATTGACGACATATTGGTTTACTCCAAATCTGAAGAAGAGCATGCTGAACATCTGCGCATTGTGCTACAACGGTTGCGGGAGCACCAATTATATGCCAAGTTCAGCAAGTGCGAATTTTGGATTGATCAAGTGCCTTTCCTAGGCCATATCATTTCAGCAGAGGGCATTGCCGTGGATACCAGCAAAATTGAACAAGTGCTGAAGTGGGAATCTCCCAAATCTGTCCACGAGGTCCGAAGTTTCCTAGGTTTAGCGGGTTATTATCGGAGGTTTATTCCGAGCTTCTCAAAGATTGCTAAACCAATGACGGAGCTGCTGAAGAAGGGCACTAAATACATGTGGAATGCAGCCTGTGAAGCCGCATTCAAAACTTTGGTGAAACATCTCACAACGGCTCCAGTTCTTGCTCAGCCGGACACGACGAAGCCATTCGACGTATACTGTGATGCATCCGGCATCGGTCTCGGCTGCGTTCTGATGCAAGAAGGGCGTGTGGTCGCCTATGGGTCTCGTCAACTGCGAAACCATGAGCAGCATTATCCAACTCACGATCTTGAGCTTGCTGCAGTGGTGTTGGCGTTAAAGATGTGGAGGCATTACCTACTTGGTAATCTTGTTCACCTCTACACCGACCACAAAAGCCTGAAGTACATCTTCACGCAGAAGGAGCTGAATATGAGACAACGGAGATGGCTGGAGCTCATTAAAAATTATGAAATTAAGATCCACTATCACCCTGGAAAAGCCAACGTGGTTGCCGACGCGCTTAGTCGGAAAGCCCACATTCACAACTTAGCGGTTGCTGAGTTGGAAGATGAAGAACCAAGCCTCCGTGTTATTCCGTATGGCGCGCTTTATAATCTCGCGCTCATTCCAACAATCCGTGAAGAGATTGTTGAGGCTCAAAGAAGAGACAGAGGTATGTCTCACATACGGAGAAGACTGGACAACGGAGAGGTGAAATGTTTCCGGAAGGATGAGAACGGTACAATATGGTTTAACGACCGTATAGTGGTACCGCGCAATATGAAACTCTGGAAGAAGATTTTGGGTGAAGCCCACCTGTCAAAGTTTTCCATTCATCCCGGAAGTAACGAGATGTACCAAGATTTGGAACAGAAATTTTGGTGGACGAGGATGAAGAGGGAGATTGCTAAATACGTATCCGAATGCGATACGTGTAGACGGGTCAAGGCTGATCATATGCGGAAAGCCGGACCGCTACAACCTTTGAAGATTCCGGCGTGGAAATGGGAGGATGTGAGTATGTACTTCATCGTCGGATTACCGCTCACATCCAAGAAGCATGACTCGATATGGGTGATTGTCGACCGGTTGACGAAATCAGCTCATTTCATACCGGTGAACACTCATTATCGAGCAAGACAATATGCGGAGTTATTCATCTCCAGAATTATATGTTCACATGGTGTTCAAAAGACCATCATTTCAGATCGAGGTGCACTATTTGTTGCTCGATTTTGGGAGCAGCTGCATGCCTCGTTGGGCACCAAGTTGATTAGGAGCTCCGCATATCACCCTCAAACTGATGGACAAACGGAGAGGGTGAATCAAGTGCTTGAGGATATGTTGAGGGCGTGTGCCATCCACCACGGTAGGAATTGGGACGATCACCTACCGTTGGCAGAGTTTTCATACAACAACGGTTATCAAGCGAGTATTAAAATGGCACCGTATGAAGCTCTCTATGGCCGGAAGTGTCGCACACCACTGAATTGGTGTGAGTCCGGCGAAAGAGTTCTGTTTGGGGTTGATCTTGTCAACGAAGCCGAAGACCGAGTTCGGTTGATACAAGAGAACTTAAAGGCTGCCCAATCCCGACAGAAGAGCTACGCCGATCAAAGGCGTAGGCCATTACATTTTGACGTCGGAGAACACGTTTATCTTCGTGTATCCCCGATGAAGGGAATTCACCGGTTCGGTGTAAAGGGGAAGCTCGCTCCCCGTTTTATTGGTCCTTTTGCTATCATGGAGAAGTGCGGACCCGTAGCCTACCGGCTGGAGTTACCGGCAAGTCTAGCGGGTGTTCATGATGTATTTCATGTTTCACAGCTGCGGAAGTGCCTCAAATTCACCGCTGCTGTTCGCACTGAGGACATCGACGAATTGAAACCGGACCTGACCTACACCGAGCGACCAGTCCAGATTTTGGATGAAAAGACCCGGGTAACCCGGAACCGGACAATCAGATTCTTCAAGGTGCTGTGGAGTAATCACACCGCGGAAGAGGCGACGTGGGAAAGTGAAGATTATCTCCGCACCAACTACCCGGAACTTTTATCTTTGTACAGTTTGTAATTACCTCTCCCGTCTCGTTCCTCTTTTGTAATCTCGGGACGAGATTCTTTTAAGGGGGGAGGAATGTAAAAGTCCCAAAAACGTGTATGAATAAAAACTAAAGTTTAAGTTCATATGTGTGGCAATGACATGAAAAAAAAAATGGGACTTGCAAAAACTTTCTTCATGCAAAGTAATACATGGATGATCATCCATGATGAGGCTCACCTTTTTATTTAAAAGTGTTGAACCAATAAGGAGTAAATACCTCTTTGCATGTAAGTTTAAAAATCAGATTTTTAAATTCAAAGTTCACACATGTAGTGACCAAAAACTTTGAATAAACATGCAGCCCTATAGTTGGGATTATAAGGAAAAGTTTGTTCACAAACTTTTCATTTATAGGGTGGGCTCTAAAGGGAGTTAAAGAGGAGAATTTGCAAACTTCAACCAAATTCAAATTTGGAAAAGCAAGTTCAAACTGAATTGGAAGGATTCAAATTCTAACCCCGATTTTAAAACTCAGAATTGGGGGAATTAAGAGGATCAGCTTGAGAAGATATTTGGGGAGGAACTGTGGAGTGGGACCCACATGTCATAGAGCTAAAAGAGGAGCCTTGCACCTTAAGTCTCAGCCCCAGTGGGGAAAATCGTCGAGCAGCACGTGGGCCGAGAGCTGCTCCCACCGTGGAGCCACGGGGGCGCTCGGCAGCGCCACCAGCTGCTGCATTTCCCCACACACGGCGCCCAGAGGCGGTTCTGTGACCTGATAAACCCCCCCTGGACGAAGCAAAGGCCGTCCCTTCTTCTCTCCTCGCGAGCGCACGGCCAGCGATCGTTTTCCCCTCCGCCTCTCGGTCCGATCGGAAAAACGGCGAAACTACCACACTCTTTCCTCCCCAGACCTGCTGAACAGCACCGCGAGCTCGGCCTCCACCTCCCTGACCCGCAAGCCAGCGAGCTGCGGCCTCCAGTGCCCGAGAACAACCGCCGCCGCGGCGACCTAAGCCGAGGAAGTGATCGGGCGCTCGTGGACAGCCCTCCGCAACGGGTTTCACGGCCGAGCGATCACACCTACAGACGCGCACGGGTTCGGTGCTGCTCTCAGCCCAAGCTCAGGCCATACCGTGAAGCATCGCCGGCGAATTTCGAAGTTTTGCTCCGGCGACCCCATTCCGAGCTTCCAGTATGACTCTTTCAAATTCTTGCCCTCTGATCCTCCTTAAGTCATCAAATTTGGCACATGGACGCTGGATTAGACGGCGGTCATTTCTCCTTTAGGATCCAGCACATGAAAACACCTCAGCACGACGGAATTCGAGCTCGACTAGAGGTGTTCATGGCGGACCCATTCGGTCGCACGGCGACAACCTATTTACCGCCGCTCCCGAGCCATTTTGAGGTCGTGCCGATCTTCCTAGAGCTGCGCTGGTGCTGTAGGGCGCGTCGGCGCAGGTTTTGGCTGGCCGGAAACCCTAGGCGACGCTGCCGAACTACCACAGAGGCAGTCACACGTCGCCGGCCATGTTCCGGTCGTCGACAGCCCTAGCCAACCCCACCGCCGTGTTCCTCGGGGTCACAAACTCCCTGGCGGCGAGTTTCAGCTCAGGCGGTGGCCGGAAACGGCGAGCCGGCGAGCTCCGGCGTCGGGCCGGCGAGGGACAGCGCGGGCGCGGGGAAGAAGCGGGAGGTAGAAGACGAAGCGTGGGCCCCATCTGTCAGCAGCTCAAATTTTAAACCTGGGATCGGGTGTGGCCGGGATCCCGTGTGTTGGCGCGCAGAGACGCTGTGGCCCGGTGTGGCTTCGTTTCTATTGGCTGGAATTCAAAACTGTGGGTCCAGCCGAATTTGCTGTAGGGAAATAATTCCAGACTTGGCTCAATCTTTGGAAATTCATATCTCCCTGTAGAAAACTCCAATTTGAGTGATTCCAATTGGGTTGGATTCATCTCTCTGAGTTCTAACCAAATATGAACCTAGATTTCTATGAAAGTCAATATTATATTCTGGAAAATGCTTTGAAGGTTTTCTGAAGAAGAATTATTGAGGGAGTTTGGGTTAACCAAAAATACCCAAATTTTGCCAGAATATTCTTTAACATATTGTTGACCTCATAGCAAATTTTCAGCTCATTTGAAGATCATTTGAGTAGGAATTTGCTAAAAACAATCTGCTGTGTTCATAAGAGTCCAGAAACATTTTCAGAAAATGTTTCCCACTTCAAAAATCTGTTCTGAGCAATCCATAGCTCCAAAAATCATAGGAAAATTTAGGCAAGCTCTCTGGGACATACTTGGAATTGTAGTTCACTTAGTTGGGCATGAAAATGCACATTACTACAGAATTAATTCTATTGAGTACAAATGCTTAAAGAATTGTTATTGGAGAACTACCCAAGTAAAAGGGCTGAATTTTGGACCAGATGACTCTCATGTGATCAAAAACTCACATGTAAATTATCAGCCCAAGATGAGTCCTGGAACTCCCTGTTCTTATTCTCCATACTTATGTATAAGGGAAAAATACATAAGAGATATTGTGAGAATTATTGGGGACACAATATGACTCCACATTAGCTGCAATTTGGCAAGCTAAATCCTTAGGTAGTATGGAACCTGCTGTAAAAGTTTTGAGGCCATTGGGGTTCTTGTTCTTCAGTTGCACTCAAATCCTTTCAGCTTATCTATTATGTTCATTAGAGAAAAGGGTTAGTGTATAGCTAAGGGCCTTAAGGTCAAATTAGTTTAATTCTGTTCTTTGCACAACAGAGGCAAACCAAGCCATGCTTGGCTTTTCCACACAACCTCTGTTCTTAAGAAAGTAATTCTATAACTTCTTTCCATTACATCCCATGAAACATATGCGTATGCATTTCAATAGGGACCACAACGAAGGGGACTCAAAAGAGTGATTCATCGAAGTGGATCAAGCTCCGGAGAGTCAAGGGTGGATCTGCAAGGACACTAACTGTTATATACGACTACCCTGCAAAACAGGCAAGCTCCGGTTTGCATTTAACAGCTGTTAAGTTTTTATTTTGTATTCACCTTTGGTTAAGATTTGAACTGTGCATTAGGTCTAGTGTTTGATACTCCTCTTGCATAGCCAAATGACCCATGGAGTTTTGGGTAGGTGTCTTTCACCGTGTAGAACTGCCATGCTTAAGTACGGTTCGGTAGAAGTCGAGTGGTGAGATGCTACTCGCAGATTTAGGGACAACAGGGGCATACGGGATTGGTTCGTAATTGAATTAGCAAGTTAAAAGTTGAGACCGGAAGGTTGTAGGAGCAGCAGGACATAGGGGCCTGGGTGCTGTAGACCTGTCCGTGTCGGTCAAGGACCGATCCGTATGCGGCCCTGTTGAACAAGTTTGAGTTGTGTACCGGACTCATGCTGGCTATATGGGACCCAGTAAACTGATGTACCTCGGGAAGCTGTCGTTGGGACTTTTCGGGTCGCCTCAGGCGGACGGCCGGTGTGCAGTATGTGGGGAATATTCTCATGACATCTCACGTCGGAAGGTGCACCATGAGAGTAGCTACTGTACGGGGCGACTTGATCGATTCAACGGGGGTGAAACGGGGGAAAGGCTGCCACGTACGACGTCAGTGATGGTTGTTGTAGGCAACGTCGAGTACGGGCGTACGTGTCGTGTAGTCCGGGTGTTATTGATTCGAATCACCGTCGCTCGCGGAATGGACCGAGCATACTTGTTCTCACAGTCGTGACGTAGTAAGAACTTGCATGAGAAAGGAACTAATCATATTGATGTGAAGTATTATACTAGTGTTGTATTGGATCTCGATGAATAGGCTAGTGCAAACTCGATTCTTTTATGCCATGAGCAATTTACATCGGGGGAAAACGTTTCTTGTTTGATTGTGGACTCCCGATGTAGCGTGCCCAGGGTTACTTAAAACGCTGCAATTAATACTTGAAAGTAAGGATTCACTTTTAGGCGAGTTAATTATGCTTATGCCATCCTATGTTAGGTTCATAACCTCACTTAGAGTTTCATGTTTAGGGTGACAGTTAAGTCTTGCTGAGCGTTATGCTCACGGATGCTATCCGAGTTGTTTTGCAGGTAATTGACTCGCTGATTATGAGAAGGGGTGCCGATGAGACTCGGGAACCTCCGAGTGCTTACTCTAAGAGCATCCTCGCCGCTGCAGATTGTCTTCGTGTTGCTAGTAAGAAACGTCCGCGGGCTGGACTGTTTCTTTGTTGCTAGTTTAGATATGAGTCGTGAGAGTGATAGTCTTCCGCTGTAGTTTACTCTGATATACTTATTTGTAAAACAATCTTGTACACTTCCGCAAACTATTTATGTAATATGATGTATGTTCATCGACCCGTGTGCTGTTGGGTGCCGCATAACACGGCACCACCCGACGAGGTCCCGTGG
This sequence comes from Neostapfia colusana, assembly GCA_030760725.1. Lineage (NCBI taxonomy): Eukaryota > Viridiplantae > Streptophyta > Magnoliopsida > Poales > Poaceae > Neostapfia > Neostapfia colusana. The sequence goes on along the minus strand of JASWHV010000018.1, from coordinate 17,229,025 downwards.
GGCCGCCTCAGCGTGGTATCAGAGCCCGTTACAATCCCCACCATCCGTGAAGAAATAGCGGCAGCTCAGAAACATGACAAGGGCATGTCGCACTTGCGGAGACGTGTAGACAGTGGGGAGTTGAAATGTTTCCGGAAGGACGGAGACGGCGTCCTATGGTTCAAGGACCGGATTGTCGTACCCCGTAACCCGGAGTTACGGAAGAAAATTTTTGATGAGGCTCACTTATCAAAATTTTCTATTCACCCCGGCAGCAACAAAATGTATCAAGAACTCAGAAGCAAGTTTTGGTGGACACGGATGAAGCGGGAGATCGCAAAGTACGTGTCCGAGTGTGATACATGTCGAAGGGTGACGGCAGATCATATGCGGAAACCGGGACTGCTACAACCACTGGGCGTTCTTCCTGGAAGTGGGAGGATGTGAGCATGGATTTCATCGTCGGTTTACCCACCACCTTTCAGAAACATGATTCTCGTATGGGTAATCATCGACCGACTGACCAAAGTTGCCCATTTCATCCCGGTCAACACCAACTACAATGCCAAAAAGTACGCTGAACTGTACATCTCACGGATCCTATGCTTGTACGGCGTACGCCGTACAATCATATCGGATCGGGGCACTTTATTTGTGTCCCGTTTCTGGGAGCAGCTGCACGCTACCTTGGGGACGAAGCTGATCCGTAGTTCAGCGTACCACCCGCAAACGGATGGGCAAACCGAGTGGGTAAACCAAATCTTAGAAGACATGCTACGAGCTTGCGCTATCAACCACGGCAAGAATTGGGATGATCACTTGCCGTTAGCCGAGTTCTCGTACAACAATGGGTACCAAGCCAGCATAAAGATGGCGCCTTATGAGGCGCTATACGGGCGGAAATGTCGCACACCACTGAATTGGTGTGAGTCTGGCGAAAGGGTCACCTTCGGGATTGACATTGTGTAGGATCGAAGAGCACGTGAAAAGCTACCAGAGGGGGGTGAATGGTAGATTAAAACTTTTCGCAGCGGAAACAACAAAAACCCCTCAGCAAAAAATCAATCGGTTAAAGAAACCGTGTGTGCAAGTGTTTTCAAACGTGTTCAACCGTGACAAATCAAGTAGAGAGGTAGAGAATCAAGTCACGGATCTAATGCAACAAGAATCACTTGAAAACACGAAGTAAAACTTGAGATACGATCAAAACATTAAACGAAGATCAATCTGTTCTACCCGATATAAAACAGATCTGCAACGCTGCAAAGAAACTCGTCTATCTCCAAAACTACAGATCCGAAGCTCGTGAAAATTTCACAGATGATAGATAATTTAGCTGTGAAGACAACCCAAAAAGAATTACGTCAATCGGATCTGTAAAACTCGAGTTATGAACGAAACGCCGAAGCAACATCGGTATGTCCAGAAACTCGGCGAGAAAGACTTGACGAAAAACAAGTCGGACGAACAAGGCACAAAAACTCCTCGAAACTATGAACTTTATTCAATAGAAACACAAGAGGAACAGCCCGAAGTTCTCTACCCACGAGAGCTCTGGCCTCCCTTGCTTTTATAGCCAGCCCTCAGGCTAAACAATCCAATCTAGGACTCCTACTCCTAATTGGACTCGTATCCTAACTTACCATAACTGCTCAGGACTCTCCTATTCGCAAATAGAAGCAATCGTGAGATTTCCAAACACCTTAGGAATGTCCTAAACATTCCTAAAACAACTCAACTTTGTGCCTAGCACGAAATCCTATCATAACCAACTCAAATCTTCCATGTTTGAGCCATATCCGACAGCCTCAGCCTGAGTACGCAATCCAGCCGGTTGGACCATTCCAACCAATTCTTTACGTCCACTTCTGTTCATCACGCCTTGGAACAATGTTGCCACGTCCATGCACTCCTTGCACACGTGCAAACACCTTCCAACGATGTACACGCAACCTTCATATGCACTGCCCTTGATCCAAACATGCTGCGCGGCCTCCCGATCAACTCAACCACAGCTCCTCCCGAACTTGGTTGTTGGAACCTCATCTCCTCCCTGAGACTAGTCCAAGGATCCCGTCACCAGCCATGTATTGAACTCAAGCAACACCTACACATGAATAAACAACCAATTCTTCCGAGCACAAGTCCTCGACTTGACTCACGTTAGTTCGAAAACCACAACACCTTACATGAGCACATCACATAAGCATGTTGCAAACCATATCAAATGATAACAGCCATAACCACCAAAACACACCAAAAAATTAGCAAATTAATACTAAGCAAACCTTCCCATAAAGCAAGTTTGAAACATTGCGAGTTAAAAGCAAAAACAAGACGCTGCAGTTCTACGAGTTGAACTTCACGGGAGCTCCCTAAAAACAAGCTCCGGACCTCACAGAAGCTCTTCGGACCTTGCAGGAGCTCTCCGGACCTTGCGTCGGACCTTGCCAACACTTGGCGGACCTAACAAAGAACTTGTCGGACCTTGCCACAGAAGAATCTTTTGGCAATATTCAAAACTTTGAATGTTAATGCTAACTTTTATCCTAATTGCCAATGTATTCAGCACACATAGGTCTCACACATTGTCAACAACGCGGAAGAAAAGGTTCGACTGATTCAAGCGAACCTGAAAGCCGCCCAAACCCGTCAAAAACAGTATGCGAACCGGAGAAGACGCCCATTACAATTCGAAGTCGGGGATCACGTATACCTATGTGTGTCTCCAATGAAGGGTGTAAACAGATTCGGGGTGAGAGGAAAGTTGGCACCCCGATTCATCGGTCCATTTCAGATTTCCGAAAGATGTGGATCGGTAGCATACCGGATGAAATTACCAGTAGCACTTTCCGGTGTGCATGACGTCTTTCACATTTTCCAGCTGAGGAAGTGTCTCAAGCTATCAACTACCGGTCAGCTGGAAGACATTGAAGAACTGCAACCGGATCTCACCTATCGGGAGGAACCGGTTCAGATTATTGACGAAAAGGCCCGAATCACACGCAACCGTACGTTGTGGTTCTATAAGGTTCTATGGAGTAATCACTCCATGGACGAAGCGACATGGGAGAGCGAAGGATTTCTTCGCGCTAACTACCCCGACTTTTTCACGTCGCATATCCGGTAATTTTCCACCGTCCTCTCTCTCATTTTCACCTTATAATCTCGGGACGAGATTCTTTTAAGGGTGGAGGAATGTAAGGGCCTCAGTTTTTGACACATATTTGAAGTGTTCATCACCATACACACACACCTCATTTGAGGAAAGTTGATGAACACAAATGAAGAGCAAGTAACCACCATCAACATGCTCATTAGAGAACAAACTCACATATTGCAAAAGTGGTATTTCCCACATGTTATATAGAGGGGCTGGGCATATGAAAACTCCTACACATTTCTAAGGATGTCCATGCCAAGTTTCACCCAAATTCAAAACCTTTTTGAGGTCATTTTTGGTATAGCTAGAAAGAGGGCAGTTTGAAACCATATTCAAATTCAAACTGTTTTTATCCCATGAATTCAAAAGTGGGAGGCATATTCTAATTCAGCACATTTTTGTGAGCTCAAACACCAATTTTCACTCCATTTGGAGTTGATCTTGACATGAGCTAAGTGGGGCAAATTAAAACTTTATTTGAATTTCAAACTGAACATGTGCTGAAATTCATTCAATCCAAACCCAATTTGCATCCTAATCAATTCAAATGGCTCATGGGTGAATAATTTGAATCACCATGGGTATTTTGGGGCTCACTGTTTACAACAGTGATTAGGAGTGAATTTCAGAGGCTAAAACCCCGGGTGGGACCCACATGTCAGTCACTGGTACAAAGCAACAGACTGAGACTTTTTCCACTCGGGTCGCCGAGCTGCGGCTGCGATTGCCACCAGGGGAGGCCGCCGCGCCAGCAGCTGCTTCGCCACGCGTTGGCACGAGGCGGTTCAGAGCCTTCTTAAGGCGTTCTCCCCCCTCCTCGGCCGAAGCTATCGCCATTTCTTTCCCCGCAAGAACACAGCGCCGGAACAACTCCTTCCGCTGCTCAGAACCGATCGGAGAGCGCCGATCACAGCCTTCCCATCCCCTCCAGAGCTACGGCAAGGTACTAGGAACCCCCCTCCTTCTTCCCCGTTGCTAAAACTCAGCCGAGACCGATTGATCTCTGCTATACCGAAAGTCCAATTCGGTGACCTAAAACCGCCGCACCTCGGGCTCCCGTGGACAGCCCAACCGAGGAGTTGTCACGCCCGAGCCAAGGCACCCTTGTACGCGCTGGTGACCGGTGCTGCTCACCCCCGAGCCACAGCCCGAGTGCTTGCTCACCGGCGGTGAATTTCCAGTTTTCCCCTTTCTGGGTGCAGAACGACCTTTGGGTGCGGTTCTGTCAAATTCTTACTCTAGGAAGGATTAGAGGGCCTCAATCCGCTCTCACATACACTAGACACGGTAACGCACAAGTTGCTTTCACAACCTTTGGCCGGAGAACCTCTGTACCCGGCGTATTTCGAAGTTTACCGACGGCGGAGCAAGCGGGAGTCATCGGGCGCATGGTGAGGACCTACTTTGGGCTTCCCCCAAGCTGCTTCAAGCTCATGTCGACCTTCCCTGAGGTCCACTGATGCTCCCCGAGCGATTTCTCGAGTAGTTGAGGTGCTAGAGAAGTCAGCTGACACGGCCGAAGTCTTTTCGAGGTGGCGGCTCGTCGCCGACCATGCACCGGCCATTGCCATGACGAGCTGACCCCAGAATCCTGTTCCCCGAGTGAAAGTAGGCAGGGGCTGCCAAGATCGTGAAGTTTGGAGCTCCACAGAAGCTGCCGGCGAGCTCTCCGGCGAGGTTCCCCGGCGGCAGAGCGCGGGCGGCGGGAGGTAGACGAAGGGGGTGGACCCCAGCTATCAGCGGGAGATATTTTAAATCGGGATCGGGCTGCGGCCGGGATCTGTTGTGCTGGCGCGCAAAAATTCTGTGGGCCTCAGTGTGCTGTCGCCTCCGCGCCTAACACGTGTCCCCGCGGGCCCCGGCAGATTTAAACTTTTCCTCGAATTTTCAGATTTCATTCAATCTTCAAATCCTCATAACTTTGGCTAGAAAGCTCCAAATCGAGTGAACCAAATTTTGTTGGACTCAGCTCTCTGAGCACTTTCCAGCAAATCAAGTTTCACTTCATGAAAATCCTTAATTCTCCAGAATTAATTCCTCAAAATTTAAACTGTTTGGAATTTTAACTGGAGAATCCTGAAATTTTGCTGAAATGTTCACCAAAATATCCCTGAACTACCATAAAAGTTTCAGATCCATTTGAGCTCATTTGATCCAACTAATGGTGTGATTAGTGAAACTGTTCCAGAGAAAATAGAAAATGTTCAGAAACATTTTCAGAATTTCCTCTGAAATTGTTTAGCTCATATCTTTAGCTAGGAACCTTCAAATTAAGTGAGACAAACTCCATTAGAAACCTCTGAGAATCTAGTTTTCAGAAAGTCATAGTTTGTTTCATGAAAATCCTTAGAATACCCTAAAAGCCTTCAATTAAGGTCAAGTACATAATTAATTGTGGAGGGCTCAAATGAGCTTTGCTGCAACTAAAACTTGACCAAGTCTCTTGTTAGGTTGTAACCAAGCCACAGTAAAAGTTTCACAGTCATTGGGTTTGTCTATTAAGAGTTATAGATTTCACAAGTTTAAAAGTCAAATCAAATGCATTTAATTGATATATATACTTGTATATCATGTAGTCGCTAAGGTCGAGGAGGAACCCGAAGTCCTAGACTTCGTTACTCCGGAGGAGCAGCTAGCCTACGACCAAGACCAGCAAGGCAAGCTCCGGTTTACATTAACCGTTTTATAAATTTTTATTGTTTTGAGCACTTACTTGAGCATTATGATTCCTTGCATTAGACTCTTGTTTGGAAACCCAACTGCAAAGCCAAAAAAACCATGGGTTGGGTTTAAGATTGCAAACCCCGTTAGCTACTGCAATGCTAAGATAGTGTAGGATTCGGTACAACTCGAGTAGTTGGAACTACTCGCGAGCATAGGCTAGAGGAACTCGACTCGGGTAGAGATAGCACATGATACACATGGCAAGAAAAATGAGACCGAGCGGAGGGTAAGGGCAGCAGGACTTTGGGGGCCTGTGTGCTATAGCTCCGCTTGTGTCAATTGAGGACCGAGCCGTGTGCGGGCCTGTTGAAGAAGCTAGAACAGTACCGAAGACCTACCGGTTATATGGGAACCGGGAAACCGATGTAACTCGGGTAGCTGGGTATTGAGGCATTGCCCGTCGTTCAGAGGGTAGGTTGAGAGCTCGAGGTGTAAATCGGCTGGCGGCACGGAGATGCGCGTGCATAGACCTCTTGCTCGGGATGATGGGACCGGTTCAATATTTGGCTGACGGGCGAAAGGTGGTTGCGTACGGCGTCCGTGATGGTTGTTGTAGGCAACATCGAGTACGGGCGTACGTGACGGGGTTGTTCGGGTAACCCTGCAGGTGTAAATCGATTATAATCGCCGTACCTCACGGTCAGTGAGTACCACTTGTTCACTGTACCGTGACGTAGAAATAACAGGCTAGTTACATGTTAAAATGTTGCTGATTGAAAGATGGACTTTGATTGTTAATGAATTGTTGTAGTTTAGAGCTAACTAAAGTTCTTTTCAACTTTGGGTAAAGTACATGAGAGAAATGCGTTTCTTGTATGATTGCGGCTCTCTCATGTGCCTTAGCGTAAGGTTCTCCACAACCTGTTGCTAAAACTTAAAAGTAAGGTTCTACTAATTAGGCGAGTCCTTGCAAATGATTTTTACCTCATGCAACCCATCACCCCTCATGTAGAAGTTCCATGTTTAGGTGAGACGGGTCAGACTTGCTGAGCCTTCGTGCTCACTGCTTGTGTTTGAAGCTTTTGCAGGGTTCTATGAGGAAGGGACTCCCGAAGAGGAGACAGAACCCCAGGAGGGGAACCCCGTCGAGTGGGAGTCGTGCACGCCGCAGAGTTAGTGTGCGTGTGTGCTAGCAAGGACACGTTCAAGGGCTGGACGTGGACTTGATGCGTAGTCTACGCCCGTGAGTGTAGACTGGACTTATTTTGATGTACAAATGTTCATAAACCACTTTATGTAATAAAAGTTTTGCTTCTGCTTTGTACCTTTGATGTGTGTTATACGGTACTGTGCAACGCAGCACCCCTCAGCGTGATCCTGGCTCGATAAGACCGTGGGGTCGTGTCAGGAAGTATGGAGGAGGGGGCCCAGCGACAGGGATGGTGTGGTTGAGGGTCGGCGATTAGGAATCCTTGAAACCCGGCTTGGTCACCGTGTCTCATGTCAACTGTAATGCAAAGTAATCTGCATCTGGAAGTTGAGAAGCTAGACACGGAATGAATAGGACTCACGTTTGCTGGAGCAGGTGAATCGTGCTGGTGACATGGTGGAGGTCTTAGCAGCCAGACTCAAATAAGAAAGCTCTATTCGTTATACTTCGAGTGGGAAGCAGAGGTTGGGCGCGTCAGGGAGATCGAGTGAGGTTGCACGCGTCGACCCTCAGGCTTAAGCCTCAGCCTGGGCTGGGCAGCAATGGCGCGACGCGATGTGGTTAGAGCTTGCTTCAGTGGCAACGGTGGAGAGGCATAGAGAAACAAGATGGGAAGGCCGAGGTGGACGATGGGGGTGTGCAAGGAAGGGCGGAGGCGTTGACGAGGGGTGCCCTTTTATGCTTCGAGGCAGTCTTACGTGGCCGGACACTCAAGTGGGTGTGTTGCCGTGCATGGGCATCCTCTATCCCGAGATGGAAGAAGAGGGAAGGAAGATAGGTGCAGCCAACAGTCGATTTTTCATTACACAAATTTCTATTTCTGACAGTCTAACTAGGATCAATTAACCAACATGTTTGAAATATTTAGTTATTGAGCCAAAAATTTTAATACTCCATAAGGATTCGAAAAGTTACTACCAGCAATAATTATCATTGAAAATATTTCTAAAGCTCTCTAGTTTGTTAAAAAAAATTTTTACAGTTAGACAAAAGTATCAGGAACAACTTTTGTTACTTGGCTTATTTATTTGAATTCAAATCAAATTAGTTGCTGCTCCAAAAAATCAATTTGGTGTTGTCTGTTTCTGCACTATGTATTCTGTTGATTTTTACATATTGAGGTGTGATAGTACTCTACAACCACACATTGTAACATACCCTTTTATAACTCCTAATAGTACACTTGTATGGCTCCTTAATTAGAAGCAATAGAAGCATTTAATTTGTTGTGCATGTGTTACCAAAAACGTCATATTCTTTCTTATTTTTTCCTAATCAGGGCCATACTTTTTTCAGTTTCACTTCATTATTGTCTCCTTGACTCCCTTTATTATCTCTGCTTGGCAGCGTCATTCATTGCCACGCTATTTAGGGTCACCAAAGCTCATCTGATCCTCCGCTGCCGTGTCACATATAGCTCTTTTGTGTTGTCATATTGTTCTCGGCCGGCCCCGGTACACAAATCCTATTCCACCATGCCTATAGTAACAATGAGGAAGCGGTGAGCATATGGTGCCTCCAGTCACCATCTTCCCCACTTCCATCAGTGTTGCTTGGTAGCAGGTACCTTGATTACTATATTTAGTTTTTCTTTTCAACTAAAAAATATATATCTAAAACATTTCTACCAAATACTAAACACTGAATTTAAATACCTTGTACTTGAAACATTTCCTTGATACCTCCAAGTCGGAACCTTTTTCATCTTGAAACTATTATTCTAACTTAACATTTCTTACTTTTGAGGTTTTCTAAGTTGAAAAGTTGTAAAATTTGATATGCTGATCCAATAGTTTATTTGTTCATTCTAAGAATTAAACTTTCTTTTCAATGTTAACTTGATTTGACAATTTCCATTATTCTTCAACATTTCAAAATTGATACCATTAATTACTTTCATATTGATGTTAGATATAGGTGTCGGCATCCGGTTAATTTGGTTACAGAGAATTTAGGTTGTGAAAAATTGATAACCGCACATGATATAAAATAAGTCATAGCCACACAATTCGGTTGCGATTAATTTAGTTTGATTTAACGTTTAACCGTATCTTAGAATATAATATAATTTATTAAACAAAAATGATAGTAAACACACAAGAAATATCAATAAACATACAAGAAGGACAAGTAAGGGACAGTGATGTATGGAAATTATCAAATGTAGGTCAGGCTGTGAGAAAAAATTGTTTAGATCGAAGATTAGTATTGTTGTGATTTGTTTTTATGGGTTGTGGGGTAGTTTGTGTTAAAATTTTAAAATTTTGGATAAATTGGTAGTTCTGTTAATATGACGTGAAAATGGCAAAAAATATTTTAACTGAAGTACAAAAAAATAAAACAAAATTTAACAGAAATATCGGTAAACCGCATTTTGGTGTGGTTCGGTCTTGTTTTGCGGTTTTTGGTTAATCGTGCCCACTCTTAGTTAGATATTTAAAATGTTGAAAAAAGAGTTGTATATATCATGTTACTAAAAAAACATCTTTATGTTAAGAGATTTATTGGGTTGTTTTATTTTTGAAAAGTAATCAGTCAAATGTTATCAGACAATTCCTAAAAAAATATAATGCTCGTAAAGTAGGGCAAATTGTTTACAGCCTAACATTTATTTGTTTGTGTCAAAGTGCAGTACACAAATTTAGAAATGTATCCAATCCTGCAACTAATAAATGATCATGCAAAGAATAAAATACAGATATAGTGTTAGTGAAGGGATATACATCACAAAAACTTGTGGTTCAAAAATAAGTGACTTTTTGTATATAGATGAATGGAGTTGAATCCATGGAATTAGACAAAGAGATAATGGATGTGACATGATTGTTTAAAGTGAAAAAAGGGCACATTAAGGTTATATAATATTTGGTGAAGAAACTCATTTGAACGTTAACCTTTCTTTTTTCACAATATTTGAATGTTAACAGAAATTTAGAAATTTATTGGAGCATTACATTTCTGAAAAATAATCATTCAAATGTTACCAGACAATTCGTAAAAAATACGGTGCTACTAGAGTAGCACAGGTTGTTTATATCCGAACTTTTATTTGTTTGTATCAAAGTGTAGTGCAAAAATATAGAAATGCATCCGGTCTTGCAACAAATAAATGATCATGTAACAGAATAAAATCCTACAGATATAGTATTAATGAAGAGATATGCATCACAAATAAATTTTATGAAAAAAATAAGTGACATTGTTTCTAGTTTAATGGAGTTGAATCGATGGAACTAGATAAAGAGATAATGGAAGTGTTATGATTATTACTCAAAGTAAAAATGATCACATTAAGGTTAATATAATATTTGGTAAAAAGTTCATTTTAATGTTAACCTTTCTTTTTTAAAAATATTTGAATGCTAACTAGTACTTTAGATGATGGGAAGAAGGTCTGATTTCTTCCAATTAAGGTATTGCTCGAAGAAATTAAATCCAATGTAAATTAGTGATTCCAACATATACTAGATTGAGTAGTGTCTTATAATGAGACATTTATTTATCAGTTGTGTAGAAATCTTTCAAATTTATTTAATAATAGCATACAACTAAGGAATTGTATCTACTCCTACAACATATTAATAATCATGCAATGTGAAATATCGGTCAAAAATAAAATTAATGACAAAATATACACATAGATTCACTTCGCTATCTATAAATAGCCCTCAATAGTCCTCGAAGAGAATCATCCAAAGCTGCCCTCAATAGTCCTCATAGAGAATCATACAAAGCTTTTGATCCCATTAGTGATGAATCCTTCTGATAGGTCCCCCACCAAGGATGTTCAGTTCGGTACAACCAACCCCTATATTTCCCCGCTGCATGAAGCACTGTTAGGCACAACAGCAATCCCGGCACATTTGAGCAGCATGGAAGCTCCACCACAGCAGCAGCCTCAACCAGAACATACTCCTACACTATCTGGTAGCCTCTTTGTGCCACAAGGACTTATTCAAAGCCCTGTTACTGATAGGGTGCTGGATCCGAGTCCGAACTTTGAGCACCCAACAACCTACCCAACCATGAATATTTCCAAGGTCGTTTCTGTCACTTGGCCCCTTTATCCTTTTTTAACCTAAATAAAGTCAACTTTCTGACATCAAGTTACTTTCAGGGGGAGGACTCTGGGTCAGCACCCAATATTGATCCTTATGGCAAAATACCGTATGCAGAACCAACATATTATGGTCAGAATCCAATGCCCTTTTATGTCCAAACTGGACAACCGGAGCCAATTGGTGTTCTACCTGGCACATCCGTTGATGTGGTCCAACCTGCTATGAGCCCGGTAGTGTACACCACACCACACCACCGTAATGTGCACACATGCAGGCTTTGTTCAGCGACATTCAACTCACCACAAGCATTTGGTGGTCACATGAGCTTCCATAGCAAACAAAATAAGAAGAAGAATTAAATCTCCAGATTTTGCTGTTGGTCCCTTTGATAGAACCAATGGAAGGGCTCTACCATGCTGTTGGTCCCTTATTAGATGTATGACCATTCATATTTACCGCACTAGCCAATGTTTCCCTTATTTTTCTTAAGAATAATTCAGATTATAATGCATATTTTATTGTTATGTTGTTCTTTTACTGAATGAAGAATGGTGTACCAAAACGAGTAGATGAAACTTTATGATTCATATGTTCCTTCCGTCATAGCATCATTGTAAGATTAGCAGGAGTGATGAGCAGAATTTATCTTAATTTTTTGTTTCATGCCTCCATCCTGGCGTGAAGAACTTATTGCCTCTGGATCAAACAATTATTTGAGATAGAATACACATTTAATATCGACATTCTATCGCTGAAGTATATGAAAGTTTCATTACAAGACAATGATAGTCTTCATAATCATTATTTACGTAAAAAATATTTCTCTCCAAGCAGGATGAGACGCATGAGTTGCTTGTATATTGATTATAATGTGGTGTTAATTTTGCACCGTAGAAGTGCCAAGGGTATTAGCATAATCTCCTATCCCTAAGGTTTCACTCACATAGTATTCATATTGTAACACACACAAGGAATATGGAAAATGTTTTGAGACCTGTAGATACTAACAGGCATAGACTAGGATTTGGAAAAATAAAAAATTTCTTGTTTGTTCATTACGTACAAAGCTAGATAATATATTGGTTTACACATCTGATATGCATAAAGTTTATCTAATGCGGCATTCCATTCCAAGAAAACATTGCTCTGCACAGCATACACACTGAATGGCTATATCATTCACACCCATATCAATAGTAAAAAAGTTGAACACTAAGGGGTGCACAACAGATGGGCGTCAAATGTACAAGCACACATGCTAAGGTGTAAGGTGCAGCAGTCGAAAATTGTACAACAGGATAGGTCTCAATAGCCCTATAATAGACTATCTATAGGAAAACACTGGCAGTAGTATAATAGACTATCTGTAGGCAAACTATTAGTTGTTCCAACTGAAACGTCATGGAGCCAAGCTATACAGGACAAATTAATAGTGCGAAAGCTCTCAGGGCAACATGTTACAATAATAAATTTCAGTCCAGAATCCTAAGAACAGCAAATTGGAGCCAATACTTGCTCAACTTGAGCTGAAAATAATAGGAGTAAGAACAGAACAGTGGTAGAATAAATCAAGCATAAGCAGAGTAAAAAAGAGGCCTCGGAATCAAGTGTTTATTAGGATCAAATCCCAATCATGCCAACCGAAATCTACAGCAGAGAGCTCGGTCGAAAAAGGGTTGGCCGTACAAAAAAACAGTATTATGACACCAATATTTTAAAAATTGGTTCTAGAGGTATACAGTGTTTCCCCGGTACTAATAAAAAATTGACCTCGTGTCACTGTAAGAAGCTCAGGATCCAATTAAAATGTCAGTTTTACGAAAAAAATCTATATTACATAACACCGTTATATCAAGATTATAAGACAACGGAATAACGTACATTTTTGAAAAGAACCAAGTGCAGTCATATGGTTGGAGATAATTTGAGCTGCACAAATGCAACCAAAACAAAACCCAGAAATTTTTTCACCTGAAAACTTAAAATTCCTTAATATGAAAAATGTCTGCGTTTTGAGTACATTTAATTCTGGTCTTGCTAAGCATACATAAAAAGGTAAAATGGTCTGTCACGTGCTTCACAGGCAGTGGCGTTTTCATGTGAAGCCTCAAGAACAAACAGCTGTTCTGGTTAGTTTTATTAATTCTTCTTTAATCATTAAAAGATAATCCCTTTGTTTCTCCGCAATCCCGAAAAAATACTAATCTCACAGATTGGATACAATAACAGGCACACCTATAGATTTTTATAGATTTTAATCTTGCTTAGGACCAATGATGCGCCGAGAGAAAAACAGTAAATTTGCAACGTCTCAATACCACATTTTATAATGTATAAGAAGCTCCAAACGTACGATGGAGGCACAAATGTTTGACAGACATACATTAAATGACTGAACAAATGATCCCACAACACAAAGCAGTGTGAATGGAGTGCTGGACTTATCAAAACTCATCGATGGACATAGAATATGCGGGAACATATGCATTAAACTGACCATATGATTCCATGTGTAGTATTATCACAAGAAACCAGGGGCCAGAAATGAATTACGTAACTGAGAACTAGTTCCTATGCAAAGAAAAGGAAATTGCCATCTCTGAGGTAAAATGTCGCAGAAAACAGTTTGTAGATGTAGGCCAAACTCACGCATTTGCCTTGAATATTTAATTTATAAATGAAGCAATGGCCATTGATTTCCTGAGAAAAAAGAAATAAACTGTCATGGCATGGCATAACTCTGGTTTTCACTCTTCATTCCAGCATATTCATTTAGGCAGAAGTAACGAAAGAATCTCGAGGTGCAATACATCAATATTTATAATCAAAATCTGATTTAGAATGAAAAATGATTCTGTAAATTGTGATACCTAGTATCACTATAACAACGTAACTCAACAATTTTTATAAAAAAGTAAATGGGAATTGAATCACAGGGCAATGGGGCAAGGTTGTTCTTCCCTTAATTACCTTTATTACTTTACAAATACATACAAGGAAGTGATAACCATTAACAAAACATGGAAAACAGAACTACTTGTGACAATTAAGCTTGTATAGATGAGCATAAGCAAAGTATCACTTCTAGAATGAGGGGCAGTGTCACTGGATGCATCAGTGAGGGGGGGTGACCAGGCGATAGGGAACATCGAGAGACGGTTTGTTAAGTGGTTTTGCACTTGTTAGTTCACACATGGGCCTCACTCCCATTCAATTCGGCAAGATAGATCATCTCAACAATTTAGAGTGACTAAATCACTCTCTAAAACTAGTATAGGGTGTGTGAAATAGGTGACATTACAAATATATGGGGTAGAAAATACCTAGTTTTATAGTTCAGAGTTACGTAGTTGGCTAACAATATGTCGAGGGGTTAATAGACTTATCTTTGTCGAAACAACTCAACAAAAACATCCCGAGGGTTATTTAGATGATTTTTATTACTTTGAGGCTAGAATATCCAGTCTCCATGGAGGAGCGTTTAATGGGAGAGGAGGCCAAGCTCGCATATTCTGATCGGCCACCATCCCGATCGAATTCATGCAGGCCACCATCATGCCCTGTGATGTTGGCTTCCTGGTGCAGCAAGAACCCACCTGAAACGAGAGAGACCGCGGGTACACCTGAAACTCGCACCCATGGGTTAGATTTACCACCCTCACATGCCGGTCTCAGACATATTTCGGATCCCTGTCAAGTTTCCAGGAACTCTAATCTTCTAGCAGTCTCACAGATCATGTGACAGTCTATTATATCACATGTCCTAAGACAATCACCACAATGTATCTATGCCAACTCTAATGGTGGAACAATTTAACTTATATATTAGAACAATTAGTTGACATATACATTAATGACACTTAATTGACATATTCACATGTACACACTCATGGCAGAATAATCTCAACTCTGAATTTGATGGTAGAACAATTTAAACAGTAAACATAATACTTATATGACGAGAACAAATAAGATGTCACATATGCATGCTGGTAATAATAATCAACACTTAGACACAAATATCAACAGTCTCAACTCTCATGATAGAACATAAGCAAAAAAAGTCAGAAACTCTGATTGCAGAACAATATATACTGGAAAGTCCTAAATTAGGTCAAAGCAATTCCGTCTGTCTGGGGAAGCTTACTTGTAAAGTTTGGCTGCTTCATAATTAACTTTCTCAATGGGACGAGGAAGGGATACAACTCATCAGTAGAGTGTCATTGGGAACGACAAACCTATGACTGCATAGGATTGATTTTATTGAAAAGAATCCTAATACTCCACAAGATTCAATGGTCCCAACTCTCACTCACCGAATTCGTTCTCATAACAATCTCAATAGTCTCAACAAGTAGCAATTTCAGTTGCCCAGTGGGCACCCACGGCTAAAAATTAATACCCTCACCCACATGTTGGGTCGGAGGCTGGTGACGCCCGCAGGTGAAAAATCTCACCTGCGTCTTCACTCGTTGGGTGCAAAACCAGACGGGGACCTGGACCCACAGGTGGGACTGCCATCTTAAGTGTGCCAACTAGGAGGTGACAGTTGGCAGTTGTGGACTACAAGACACGCACAATTCCTCGAATGTTATTGTTCGTAATGGTTCTCACACAATCCTGCTCTTGGCACTGGATTCATAACTCTGCACACACCATCTGCCACATTCCGTTTACCACATGTTTTACACACACCAAAATTTATTCACAGCCTAACTTCAGTTCGAAGGTTCACAATTGATAATTGTTGTTCTATGGAATTTGATCTTTTCGGCTTCTCTGTAAAGAATCTACTCACCAGGGACGTGATCATGAGGTCCAACAGCTCTGGCGAGCTGTACCCATTCTACCCTCTCCGGGCGACCTCATCATCAACATCACTCATGGCCACTACCTCCACACTCTGGCATCGCAGGCTAGGACATCAAGGAAAAAGAAGCTTAGGAAACATTCTATCTCAATTCTCTGTTCCAGACACAAATAAAATCTCACATGTCTGGGATGCTTGTCAGAAAGGACGCCATGTGTGGTTGCCTTTTCCAAGTTCATATTCTGTAACTTATTTTTCCTTTCAACTTATGCATTGCGATCTTTGGACATCGCCTATTGAAAGCGTCGTCACTGGCTTCAAGTACTATATCGTTCTTCTTGACGATTACAAACGTTACTTATGGACATTCCCACTATGAAACAAATCTGATGCACCGTCCGTCATACAAAACTTCCACACATATGTCCTCAGCCAATTCAGATCAAGCATTCAGTGTTTCCAATATGATAATGGAAAAGAGTTTGACAACAATACTCTTTGTTCCTTTTTCCTTAGACATGGGATTAGCTTTCGATTCTCCTATCCATACTCCTCTGCACAAAATGGGAAGGCCGAGTGTTCCTTACGCACAATTAACGATGTCCTCTGAACCTTGCTTTTTCAGGCACATCTTCCACCTAAGTACTGGGTCGAGTCACTACTCACAGCCACATACCTTCTCAACGGACGTCCCTGCAAACCTCTGAATTTTTGGACACCCTATCAAGCCTTATTTGGAGAACAGCTGGATTACTCTCATTTATGAGTCTTTGGTTGTTTATGTTATCCAAATACCACCTCTCTAGCTCGAAACAAACTCGATCCTAGGTCTACGGCTTGTCTTTTCCTACGATATCCAGGTGAACATAAGGGATACAAATTCATGGACTTAACTACTCGCCATATTATTATCTCACGAATGTTATTTTTTATGAGACATGTTTTCCTTATGCTGATACACCAGCAAATCCCACTGTCAAAACACCTACACCTCCAGACATACCACACATAGTGCAGATCCCACTCGACCTTTCACAAACAAAACTACACGTAGCTCCCTGTTTTCCTCTCCTTCGGCACATGGCACCTCCAGTACATCGGCTCATGGCCTTCTGTCACCCAGTCCATCACCATAGCCTAGTCCATCACCACAAAAAGTCGTTCCACAACACCACATGACCACAAGAGATAAGGAAGGGATTTTCCAGCCACGTATCATTATAACTCTGTCTTCCAGTGAAACCATCTCACCTATTCCTTCCAACTATTGCTCAGCTCTTAAAGATCCTAACTGGAACCGTGCTATGCATGAGGAATATAATGCTTTGATGTCAAACAATACTTGGTCTCTTGTGTCTAAACCTTCAGGTGCTAATATGGTCACTGGTAAATGGATTTTCCGGCATAAATTCAATCCGGGTGGAACACTGAATCACTATAAAGCGCGTTGGGTTGTCAGAGGCTTCACTCAGGAGGAATGTATTGCTTTTCAGAAGACCTTTAGTCCAGTTATCAAACCGGCAACAATACACACAAGTGTTGGGTATTGCTACCTCATCCTCTCTTGGCCTATACATCAATTAGATGTCCAGAATGCATTATTCAATGGTGACTTATCTGAGACGGTGTACTATGCTCAACCATCTGGGTTTATTGACTCTGCTCATCTATCTCATGTTTGCAAACTCAACAAGTCATTATATGGGTTAAAACAGGCACCACGTACTTGGTTTCTTTGTTTTTAGAGATTCATACTGTCAATTGGATTTCATTCAGCTAAGTCTGACAACTCCTTGTTCATTCTGCACAACTGCATATTTGCTATTATACGTCCATGATATTATCTTAACTTCAAACTCAAGCTCTCTAGTGCAACCTGTCATTTACAAGCTCTGCAAGGAATTTGCAATGACTGACCTTGGACCTTTGCATCACTTTTTGGGTATTCAAGTCAAAATTCAGCCTCTGGTATTTTTCTAAGCCAAAACAGTATGCTTTGGATATTCTTGAGCGTGCACACATGAGTCATTGCAACCCTGTTAGCACCCCGGTTAACAACAAGTCCAAACTTTCAGCTTCAGAAGGTGAGCTGTTGATCAATGCCACTGAATTCAGAAGCCTTGCCGGTGCTCTTCAATATCTAACAATCACTCATCCTAATATAACATACGCGGTACAACAAGTGTGTCTTTTCATGCACTCTCCCAGGGAGCCCCATCTACAACTTCTCAAACACATTCTACGTTATGTTCGTGGAACGGTCAAGCATGGCCTTCAGTTTGTTAAGTCATCAGACAACACATTGACTGCTTATTCAGACTCGGACTAGGCTGGCTGTCCCAACACCAGATGACCCACCTCCGGATTCTGCATTTTCTATGGCGACAATCTCATATCCTGGTCCTCTAAAAGACAGTCCACCATTTCACGATCTAGTGCAGCGGCTGAGTACAGAGGTGTCGCAAATGCAGTGTCTAAAGCAACTTGGTTGTGCCAACTCCTCAATGAACTTCATCAACCGGTGGCCAGAACGACATTGTTCTGTGACAATGTTAGTGCTATGTATATGTCCAACAATCCAGTTCAGCATCAGAGAGAACCAAGCACATAGAGATTTATCTTCACTTTGTTCGAGACAAAGTATACATTGGTGAAGTAAAAGTCCTTCATGTTTCTTCGTCTCTTCAATATGCCAATATATTCACAAAAGGACTTCCTTCAGTACTGTTTTACGACTTCAAGAACAGCCTGCACATCTAGGATCGTCCAGGCTGAGGGGGGCTATTGGAGAATAGTCTTAGTTGGTGACGCTTGATAGAATCTGTTATGCATGCCACATCTCTCTCATGCACGTTACCATCTCTCCTGTACATGTTAGCACTACTCCTTACAATATAGCATTTGTAACCTCTCTTCCATCATCCTGTAACGTGCCTATTTAATGGCCACTGATCAATGGAATACAGCAGTGCTTGAGCCTAATCTCTCCCTCCTCCACACTCTCACTTTCTCCCTCACCCTCTCCTTCCCCCTCACTCTAACTTTCTCCCTCATCTCTCCCTCCCCATCTCTCTATGACTCCCTCTCTCTCTCAGCCCCCTCTCTCTACCACTCTGTTTCTCTCTCCCTCCCTCTTTCCCTTTTCACTCTCACTCTCTCTCCCTCCCCCTCTCTACCACTATCTCTTACTCTCACTCCCTCCCTCTCCCCCCTCTCACTCTCACTCTAAACTACACTAAGTTTTTCTTAGATTATAAAAAAGCAAATAAAAAACACATTACCTAGATATCTGAATGTTCGTGTGGTGGAGGCACTTGTGGCGGGGCCAACTCTGACGGCTGCCACGTCGGGATCGGGATCTGCTGCCCACTCTATCGAGCTAAGACATGTAATTGCAAAATATTAAAACAAAATACTAATACAATGATACGAATTTAAATTAATTTGTATTCAATTACATACCTCCATCGCCGCTGCATCTGAGCCATGTAGTTTGCCATGTAGACGGCTTGCTGCTCCTGTGCGGCCCGGGCTAGATCCCTCTCCCTCAGGAGATCCTTCCTCTCTCTCCGGATCTCATCTCTCTCCCTACGGAGCTCCTCTATCTCGCTCTAGGAGGGACGACGAATTGTCTGCCCGATGGAGGAACCCTCGGTCGATGGAGTGACGATCAAAGGTCGTGCGACCCTCGAGTCGATAACTCCATCGAAAATGTCAAACCTACAAAGGAATAAAAGAATAATAATTAGAAGAAGCAAGTTTTTAAAGAAATAAAAGAAAATGACCAA
The DNA here is from genome assembly GCA_030760725.1 of Neostapfia colusana. NCBI lineage: Eukaryota > Viridiplantae > Streptophyta > Magnoliopsida > Poales > Poaceae > Neostapfia > Neostapfia colusana. Next base: position 17,209,350 of record JASWHV010000018.1, on the reverse strand, counting down.
CTAACGGTCCATGTGCCTTCCCGCCTCCGCTAGCGTAAACGGCTCGAGGGTCCATTGACGTGTTTTCCCAATCGTACCCTTCGCCATGTATCCTCACAGCCTCTCGCCCATACTTTTCCTAAAAGGAGTAAAATTACGTATTAGTAACAACAAATTAATAACCATTGAATTGATAAGTTTTGATAACTTACCAGTCGATCAGTCGTGACCTGACTGCACTCCCCAGGCTGGGATGGGTCGTTATGACCCCGCTTCCAGACTTGAGTGGCTGTCGGTACCTGACCGGTCTCGCGCTCCTGTAGATATGTGATAGTATGCCAATTATATTATGAAGGGTTATTATTCTTACCATGCGTTTAGCCAAACGTACATGGCCATCGGGGCCATGGGAGTGCTTTGAGTCGGAACCTCTGCATTCAAGAGCCCTCCTAGACTTAGCGATGAAAGCAACGCTAGCCCACATCTGGCAGAGAGCTCAGTATGCTTCGGGCTGACCCTCTAGCCAGGAAATACTGACCTGCACATATTTGTTATGTCATTGACATACCATATACATAACTAAGTATTGAAATAATTGAGCACAAACAACTTACCTCCACATACTGCTCCTCCGTCAAGTACGTGTCCGAGGCCCTCCTAAACGGCCCCGACTGGTACTCCTGGTGTCGCTTGAGGTACTCGTTCACGGATTGAATGCGAGCGTACGACAACGCTTGCGTTACAAGCTTCCACGCATTCCTGTTGAACACGGCTCTAGCATAGTCCAAAATGCTTTGGCCCGTGTCCTCTTAAACGGTACCTCAACCATAAAAAAATAATATTGAAGAGATATGCATTAACAATTGAATCAAGTTGAAGAATAATAATTTACAAAAAAATATTAAGCACTTACCATAAAATCTTCCCACACAGCCCCCTAAAGGTTGTTGTGTGCCTCGTGAGAGACATGAGCGTAGTCGTCCCACGACGTCGCAGGGACCCCGTCGATCACACCGGGATTGTGCAGGTGCATTAAAAACCTGATGCAACCGGACACCTATCTATTGTGCCCCTGACCCGTGAACGAGCAGTCGTACCAGGAGCTGCAAGGACTTAGTGAACTTATTAATGTACCCACAAACAAAAGAAACTGAAAGTTGAATATTATGTGATAGTTTGCTTACGTGTCTCCAACCGGGCGAATAGTGACCTGCTCTATAGGAACTAGAGAAGGGGACACAAAGTGCATCCTCCACGTCCGCCGCCTCTACTCTAGGACCATGTCTGGTGACCCAAAAGGCTGCTCACCACTGGAGCCCGAAGGCTCCACGCAAGGCGCCTCCGCGGCAGCCACAGGCGACCCCGAAGGCTATGGCGACGCCCTAGCCCTTGACTCTGACTCAGATGACTCTGAGTCAGACTGCAAAATAGAAGGATTGATAAGAATAGTTAATTGCTAAGTGATATATAAGATAACGCAATTTCCAATGAAAATGTACCTCCGTGCGTTGTAAGGCCACAGGTCTGCCCGCTAGGTCCGGGACATGTCTCAACATCTAAGAGCTCTGCTCTCACCTGATGAACTACCCCTAAAAAGGGTGTCTCGTGCCTCCCTGAGGAAGCCACTAGCCCCTTCCCTTTTCCCTTCTCTGACGACATCCTGTTGTAAGGAGTAATTGATAAATATGCTAAGAAATGGGTGATGCATATTCTAAAGTTTTACGTTACTCATTCATTTTTAGTCATTTACGAGAGAGAGAGAGAGAGAGAGAGAGAGAGAGGAAAGAATGAAATATAGAGAGAGAGGGGGAAAGAATAGGGGTGACCGTCAATGCACGGGTCTGCGTCCATGCGACCTAACCCTTCGGCATGTCTGGGGTCTCAAGAACAACGGGAGAAGGACGAAGCCAAAGCCCGCCGACCTTTCGGGGGCTTGGACACCAGTCACGGGTCGTTGGGGGGGGTCCTTGTACCCTTCTGCGACGGGTCACGACGGTTGAGCGGTCAAGCGTTGGAGGGAGGTCAGTCGGGCGCCGAGCCCGGACCGACGGCTCTCGTCGAGCGTCTCTCCGCGTCATTGGGTGCTCGAAGCTCCCTGTATGTCTCGTGCACACCGTCGTTTCCAACGAGTGCTTCGCGTCCGCACCGACACTGTTGACCCCAAAGCCCGGCTCGATAGATGTCCTACTATTAATTATCGTATTACATGCTCTCATGATGGTGTATATAGGTAAACGTCGTGAAGCGAATAATTATCACTCAATTTTCAATCAATTTTCACACAAGTAATTAATAAATAAAACATAATTATTAAAAATGACTCAAAGAGGGCGCGGAGTCTGGCGGCGGCGGCGGGCTGGGCTGCTGTGGGCCAAGAAGGGGGCCCGCTAGGGGGCCAGGGAGGCAGCGGGGGCCGGGGATGGCGCGGCGGCTCGTATTCGAGCGAGGGCGGGGCGCGGCGGTGGCCGGCGGCAGCAGCGACGGCAGGGGCGGCTGGGGCGGCGGCGGGCGGTGATGGAGGCGGTGGCGGAGGACATCTTGGGGGAAGAGTTGAGAGGCGGGCCAGGGCTTGGGTGCGTGAGGCGTCAGTGGTGGAGGCGTGAGGGGCTGGACGCCTAAGCTAGGGGCCAGGGCAGCGAGGCCGGGGAGTAAAGCAAAAATTAAATATCTAAAGTAACTTAAATCAATCAATTACTGAATTAACTAAATTAAACAACTAATCAATCAATTAAACAACTAATGAATCAATTAATTAAATTAAATAACTAAAATCAGAACCGATTTCTAAAATAACTAAAATAACTAAAATCAACTCAATTACTAAATTAACTAAATTGAACAACTAATCAAACAATTAAACAACTAATGAATCAATTAAACAACTAATGAATAAATTAACTGAATTAAATAACTAAAATCAGAACCAATTTGTAAAATAACTAAAATAAATAAAATCAATCAATTACTAAATTAAGTAAATTGAACAACTAATCAATCAATTTTGGACCATGTTCACCCTATCCAAGTAGGATGCGGCGCGGTGGCTGCGGCGGGGTCGGCGAAATCTGGTGCGGCGGCAGCCGGGGCGGCGGAGGGCGGGGCCGCGGTGGCCGGTGCGGTGGTGGGGTCCGGCGGAGTGCAGGGCGGCGCTTCGGGCGGCGTCCGGAGGCAGCGGGCTCAGGGTCGGTGCAGGCGTGAATGCCCGCGCCGACCCCTGGCCCACGGGGTATATAGAGCCTATTTAGGATGGTCAAGGTCCGACCATCGTAAATAGGTTGTTATTTACGACGGCCGGAACTGACCGTCATAAATAAACTTATTTACGACGGTTATAGGGTTAGCTATTGTAAATAAATTTGGCCGTCGTAAATTTTCGTGTTTCCTATAGTGACAGAGATCGACTTCCAACCATTGTCTGCCGATCAACAGCTTTGTGCCGGCTCTGATGCCACGTATTGGAACCGAAGACGTCTCCTTGCGATGAACTCACTACAGGAATATCATCAATTAACGATGGCTAGAAACCATCTTTAATAAAGGACTAAACTTCATGTATAAGTATTGATGGGAATAACTTATTCACGGTGGTTTTCGGCTGTCACCAATAATGAGTCATAAATAAGGTCGTTAATGACAGCACCCGTCACGTATAACTTTATTCGCGACGGCTAAACTATCCCGTCACGAATAAGTTCCCTCTATTACCACGTGGCTCGGGGGATTTATTCACGACGTGCCGTCATGAATAGTACCCATTATTTACGACGGCCAGCACTAGTCGTCGTAAATACTATTGGATTATTTACGACAGCCAACACGAGCCATCGTAAATACTAATGGCTTATTTACGACAACCAACACCAGGAAACCTTCGTAAATGAGTTTGGTAATTTTTTAAAAAATTAGAAAATTCTGCCTGGGCTCGATGGCCATCTCACACAAGCAATCAACAACAACAACAACACTAGGCAATTAAAATATTATAAATATCAACACTAGGCACACACACCACACTACACGCTTCCAAGTGCGCTACCTCCAGAACCCGGGAACTTGTGCTCCAGCCTTCGTCCTCCCGGTAGCTGCGGCGATGGCATGTGAGCCTCGGTCGCGGAGCCCTGTTATGTATAAGTGTAGTTAGACAAGTTATAAGTTTAAGAATCTATGTGTTGCCTAAGTGAGCTTATTATAACCTAGAATTGATGTTAGTTAAACTAGTTTTGGCTATGTTTGACTAAGTTTGGTGATATTCTAATAAATTTGGATAAATTTTATCAAATATGGTTATGTTGTGAAAGTTTGAGTAAATTTGTACCTCTGCTCCTGTAAACGGGGCATATGGCTCCTGTGGGGGCTGCCACTGTGGAAAGACAACCGGCTGCCCTGCCATCATAGCCTGTAAACAGAAAATATTATTATATAATCATCATTGATATGTTACAAATATTAAGTAAAACGACCACTATATACCTGCATTGTCGTTTGCATCTGTAGCATGTACGAGGCTTGATACTCGTCCCGAGCCCTACTTGTCGCGACTTGACGCTCCCTTTCTAGCCGGAGCTGCTCCCTTTCTAGCTAGAGCTCCTTCTGTGTCTTGCAGAGCTCGTCCAGGACACTCTGGAGCTCCAGGGAGCTAGGCTGTCTCGATCCCGCATGCCACGATGAAGAGCCACTCGAGGAAGGTCATGCCTCCCTCGAGTCGACAACTCCATCTTATATGGCGAACCTACAAAAGAAGAAAGATTATTAAATTTTTGTATCTCAAATTTGTTGACATTAAATAAAAAACAGAACTTGTCGTCCGTGAACTTTCAACCAAGGTGTGACAGGCAAGTAACGAAGCTGCTTATGTGCGATTTCAGTCTGTAGACGCTCTCCTTCGTCATTATCAACCTCGACAAACCTCGATTTGCTACATTGCAAGCACTTCTTCTCGTTGGCGTGCTCTTTCCAAAAAAGCATACAGTTATCTGGGCAAACATCAATCTTCTCATATTTCATACCAAGACCAGAAATCAATTTCTTGGACTGGTACATATCTTTCGGCACTTTATGCGGTTGAGGAAGGATATCGCTGATCATTTTGATGAGATCGTTGTACCAGTTTTTGGAGAAGAAATACTTAGACTTAATTGCCATAAGTCTGGTCATGAAATTAAGAAGAGTCACTTTTGTGTGTTCATGCAGCGGCTCTTCTGAAGCTTTGAGAAGCTTAAAAAACGTTTCAATCTCCGTTGTAGGAGCATCCTCCGTCAACTAGGATCTATGGATTCAAGCATCTCATCCATCCTATCGACTCCCATGCTATCATCCACCACTTCATCTTCTACAGCTTCAGAACGTGTCTCTCCGTGAAAGTACCATACCTCATAGTTTTGCATGAAACCATTTTGACACAAGTGAAACGTTAACGTCACCTTGTCAAAAATTTTCACATTTTGGTATTTGGTACATAGGCACCACACCTTGCTGCTGTTGCACAACAAAAAAGCTCATTGTATAAAATCATCTATCCTAGTGAACCACTCCTCTAAGTGATGCCCATTCTTTTTCCAACCATAATACATCCTAGTCCGGTCTTCAGCCATGTTTGAGGTTATACCTTCAAAGCGGACAAATCATTATTAGTACATTTTTATGTCTTGTCATGGCCCCTACAACTAGGCAGATAGGTCCTAAAGCCACCTAAGAGTGACCGAGGTAACGTGCTTATGACGAGACACGGTGTCCAAATCCGGACGAAATTTCAGCAGCATAACCCCACTGTTCTCCAATTGCACACCCAAAAATGGTGCAGCAGAGAACATTAGGGTTATGCTGTCAAAATCACATCCAGATCCAGACCCCATACCCAACTCGTCAAAAGAACATCCTTGGTCACTCTCAGGCTGTCCAAAAAGAGACAATTCTGAACCTGCATGCCTAATATGCCTATCGCATGTGAGACCTACAGATTCGAAACGGGTAATGAATTTCTATAGGGTATGTTACTCATTTTCATTTTCAGTCATTTACAAGATAGGAAAAAAACAAGAAAGAGGGGGTAAGTTAGTCAGAATTAAAAGTTCAAAGGGCTGACACGTCACCGTTGAAAGTTCCAAGTCATTGTCGCCGTTCGCCTTCGTGCTCGTCTCGACACATAAGTTGCGACTAAAAACCATCTAGGTCATGCTGGGTCGGGCCGGGTTGGGCCGTGCCGGGTCGGGATGGATTGGGCCGTGCCGGATCGGGCTGGATTGGGCCGTGCCGGGTCGGGCCCGGTTGGGCCGTGCCATGTTGTGCCGTGTTGGGCCATGCCAGGTCGGACCGGCTCGAGACCCGCTAATATACGTATAAATATTACACACTCATAATCAATTAATTAACTAAATATAATCTAATTGAACAATTCAAAACAAAATAAATGTTTAAATAATTAAAACAATAGTGAGCTGGCGGTTGGGGCGGGCCGGGAGCCGGCTGCGGCGGGCAGGGCTAGGGCGGGAGCCGGCGACGGTGGGCGGGGCCGGGCGGCGTGGGAGTGGCGGCGGCGGGAGCAGGCGACTGCGTGGGAGCACCGGAGAGCGACGGCGGTGTGAGAGTCGAATGAGCGAGTGGGACGGCCGCGCACGGGTGTAAGTGAGGCACTTATTCACGACGGTGCCGATTAGCCGTCGTGAATAAGATAAACTAAACTAAACTAATTTAAAGTATATAAACTAAACTAAACTAATTAAAACATAATTACAAAATAAACTAAACTAATTATAAACTAAACTAATTAAACTAACCTAATTACAACTATTTAAACTAAACTTAATTAAACCAAACTAAGCTAATAAAAAAAACCTCAATGGGCCGGGGCGGGGCGGCGCCGAGTCGGGGGGGGGGGGGGCTAGGTCAGCGGTGGGGCGGTCAAGGCCAGCGGCGGGGGCCGGCAGGGTCGGGGCCGGTCGGTCGGGGAAGCGGCGGAGGGCCGGACAGGGCGGCGCCAAAGGGCGGCTGGGGCGGCGCTGGGCGGCCAGGGCGGGGCGCAGGGGAGGCCGGCGGGGCGAGGCGGCGTCGGCAGCGGCCCAGCCGGTTCGGGGCGACGCCGTGAGGGGACGGGGCAGTGCCACGAGGAGGCGGGGCGGCGTCGAGGCGGTGGGGTGAGCAGCGGCGGCGGGGAGTGAGTCGGGCGCATGAGTGGGGCGGGCGGGCGGCTGCACGACAGATAACTAGGGCATGTTTACGATGGTGCGGTGCAACAGTCGTGAATAATGCCCTTATTTACGATGGGGATAGGCACCGTCGTGAATAAAGTACTTATTCGCGATGGTCACGGCCTTCCATAGTGAATAAGACTATTATTCACGACGGTCTAGGTCAATCGTCATGAATAATACCATTATTCACGATGGCTGTTTTCCACCGTCGTGAACAATTTTTTTAACGACGGTACCGTCGTTAATAAAATTGGCCGTCGTGAATTTGTGTTTTTCCTGTAGTGACTCCGGTGCAAGAAGCTCCGTGTTCAGGCCCTGAGCGGAGGTTCTTCAGTTTGCTCTCACAAAGCTCTGAAAAAAACAATGTGTGTTGTTCTCTCGCGTACAAACTGCTCCTCATATTCGGTCAGATTTATACAAGTACAGGGTGCACGCACATACGCACACAACGCTAAAGCAACTACCTGACCTGATCTACACGAAATACCCGCTCATCGTGCTCCACTAACACGGCAACGTTTACATCGTGCGATCCGACTGACCAGGAGCTCAAGTTGATTGAGTACTCCCTCGTTCTCTTCGGCTCACAACAAACTTGACTCTTGACTAACAGCTATGAATGGATAAGCAACTAGATTATTATTCAATACATTGCTCGTTACTACTGGGCTCAAGTATTGAACCACCCTGCACATCATCCCTTATATGACAAGGATCTTTCGATTGAAAGCCTAAATCCCTTTTGATGGAATAGAAAACCCTTTGCAACTGTATCAGATGTCCTTGAGCTGGGCCACGGTGGCAGACATAATTGGAGGCCTTCACATAGTTATTACTCACATAAGACTTCAGGAACTAGGGACGAATTATATTTATTCCCGACCAAATATCTCCTACCATTAATCCAAAGATCATTTTTCAAATTTTGAAAGGTTTGATGCTTGAAGACAAAGTTCAAGCTAATATTTTTGTGAGAATTTTCAAAGATTTCAGTTCTTCAATCAAGAACAGCAGAACACTTGTTCGGTGTGACGCCCTCAATTATGTGGGAAAAACCACGGAACCGAGAACTAATGCATATGTGTGCCCAGGATGTTCATCACACATATACATATATTTCACAAACTGAATTCAGAATATATATAACCACGAATAACAGAGTTTATTACAACGTCTCATGAGTCTTGGACTCATGCTTACAGCGGAAGTCTTATTTCTATGCAGCGGAAGTCTTTATTTTAATGCGGAAGCAAAAACTAATGCGGAAGCAAAACTAAGCAGAAGTGGCTCCATCTCTACTCCCTCCACAGGCAAGGTTGAGAATAGATCACACGCCATAATGCTCCACTTGGTCTTCATAGTAGGCTTCTCCCGATGCTGATGATGAAAATAATAATGCAAGTTTGAGTACAATGATGTACTCAGCAAGTGCGGGAAAAACACATGATATGCAGCTCATAAACAAGGTAGGTATAAAAAGGCTTATTTGCAGAAAAACATATTTATAAAACCATGATAAAACAGCAACTTAACTTTTGATGAATGCAATCCCAGCATGTATTAAATTACCAACATACCTCCATTGCTTTCCATGTTCCACCCGAACATTAACCAACCTCATTCTTACTCACGAATACCTCCTCGTATTCGCTACCATCTCACGAATACCTTCACGTATTCGCTACCATCTTATCTCATAAACAACCTTGTCTCACACCGAGACCAATCTCGTGTCATGTCCCAACAGTTATACAACCATCTCATCATCCAGACTCAACAGTTCCAAACCAATAACCATAACCAAGAACCTTCCCAATAACCATCCCAATAACCATCCCGAAAACCATCCCAACTAATCATGGCAGTTTAGCCAGGTGCTCGTAACTGTAAGCTCGGCTATCATGATAGTTTTAATAACACTGCAGAGTTTGCACCTCTTTACCCACAAGTTTGTGATTTCGTCACCCGTCGGCGACTGCAGAACCTCCATTATACCAGTACACATCCGTCGGTGTATGGTCAAGAGATCACAAAATAGCCTTTACAAAGGGGTTACTAGATGTATGGACTCACTAAGGTTTCACCGGCAGGCTAGAATCTCCAATTCTCCCACCCACGGGCCCCCTCTTGTGCCATGCAGTTCCCAGGGCAGTCCTCACTCGACTCCCATTCCCCGCGCCTTCCACAGTCCATAACACTCTAGCAACTTACCTAATCACTCAGCTAAGCCGCACCCATACTTGGCCTTGTGGTGGCACTATTATCCTGGCGTGTGCATGCATGAACCGGTCCTTAGATCTACGGCAAGTAAAACCACCATCTCATGCTACCTCGTTCACAAACCCAACCTTGCCTAGATCTCCTTCCGATCCATGTTCATTAACCTCATCAATTACTTATTATCAGTACGAGTGCAGTTAGCTAGACACATCTATCTCGCTTCCCAATCCCATAGACTCAGCGAAGCATAAAGCAAAAACCATACCCGACTCATAAACTTCCCAGGCGACAAGGGTGGTTTAATCAAAACTATTAAACTCCTATAAAAGGGCTTCCCATCATGTTTGACTCAGTACGCACACCTTTTCGCAAAACAAAACAGTTTTACCCGAAACATAGGATCAACATGGTCAAGGAGCACTTGCCTTGTACTTGTGGTTCCGGTTGTTCTTGATTCTCAAAACCTTGTTGCTGCAGCTCGTCGTAGACAGCTCCCTGAACCTGTCCTGCTATGTAGGATTCACGTGCATACAAGATTCACAGCCATCAATATCATGCGCAAACCTTAAACTAGATGCGATGATGCACATGCATGCTATCCTATGATTTTTATTAGATTGGTGTGCTCTTGCATGGCTTGCATGGGCAGAGGTGTTCGGATCAAAGGTGGACGTGGCGATGATCTTGTGTTTAGATCAAACTGATCATCGAGTGATCTGCCCACGAGAAGGCTTCTGTTCGAAAGGAATTGAAGAACAGATGCAAGAGATGAACACAAATGATGTCGTAAGGTGGTATTGAAGTCCTACCTCACGCTCTTCTTGTCTTCGAGGTCCTCCTCAGACCTCTTGTTTCTTCTCCGATGATCTCCCTTGTTACGCTTCGGCGATGTTTTGCTCGGCGAGTTAGGGCTAGGGCTCTAAGTCGTCGGCTCAGGAGTTGAAAGAGAAGTTTGTGGTTTTGGCCAGAGGTTTTTGGGTTCTATTTATAATCGGGAAGAGAAGAGTCCTAATCTGATTGGATCCCGAATAAGAGTCTTATTCAGATCTTTATTGGATCCTAATATCTTATCTTTGGTAACATCGTGGAATTTAGATCGGTTTCTGTTGCGTACCGGTATCTTTACGCGTAAAAACCGCTCCAGACTCGTTACCTTCGTGGTGATGAGCTCCGGAGGCTCCACGTGTCCTTCCGGGGCCCGGTATCTACTTCTCCGCAGAGATGAGCTCCGGTTGTGCCACGTGTTAATCGACCGAGACCTCCCTCTTCTTCGGAGGTGAGCTCCGCGCACGCCACGTGTTGGCGCCGGTCTTCTCTCTCTTCCCTCCTCAGGAACATGCTCCGAGGTAGACACGTGTCTAGCAACGAAAGACCTCCCGGAGATAAGCTCCGGTGGCAACACGTGTTCGTTAGATCCGGATTCCTCTGAGATGAGCTCCGAGGATGACATGTGTCCTACGAAAAATACATTTGCTTCTTCCGCAGAGGCTAGCTCCGGGGGCAACACGTGTCCCACAGGGTTGAACCTTTTTCCTTTGTGGCGACGAGCCCCGAACCTGCCACGTAGCTCTTTCAGCAGCGGACCTCTCTTTACTCCGCAGGGATGAGCTCCGAGCACACCACGTGGCCTGCTGGCTGCGGAAGTTGCCTTCGGTGCTCTCTGAGGGCTTTATTGGCTATCCTTTTGATATTTGTCATTATTCCATCTTTTCTTAAATTGTTTTCTTCTTCATAACACATGAACATATGCTGACACCCGAGATTAGGGTGTCACAAATCTACCCCCCTTAATTTGAATCTCGCCCTCGAGATTCGTTAGTAGAAAATAGATGGGGAAATTCTGCCTTGATATCCTCTTCACGCTCCCATGTGGCTTCAGCTTCAGTGTGATGGCTCCATTGTACCTTGCACCATCGAATCACCTTGTTTCGGGTGACTCTTTCCTTTACGTCCAAGATTCGGACAGGGTGTTCTGCGTAAGTCAGGTCCTCTTGAAGTTCAAGTTCTCCCATTGACACTTGTTCCTCTGGTACTCTCAAGCACTTCTTGAGCTGGGATACATGAAACACGTCATGTACGTCGGATAGGTGATTTGGGAGCTCTAGTTGATAGGCTACTTCTCCTCGCTTGTCCAGAATCTTAAAGGGTCCGATGTAGCGAGGTGCTAGCTTGCCTTTGACGTTGAAACGTTGTTGGCCTCGGATAGGTGATACCTTAAGGTATATAAAGTCTCCTATTTCAAAGGTCAACTTCCTACGTCTATTGTCCGCATAGCCTTTCTGTCGTGACTGAGCAGCCTTTAAGTTCTCCCGTATCGTTTGGACTTGCTTTTCAGCCTCTTGTAGTACTTCGGGTCCAAAAACCTGGTTCTCTCCAGTCTCGTTCCAAAACAGTGGCGTTCTACACCGTCTACGATATAAGGCTTTGAAAGGCGACATCTTCAAGCTAGCTTGATAGCTGTTGTTATAGGAGAACTCGGCATACGGTAAACTCCTATCCCAACTACGCCCACGTTTCAAGGCGCAAGCTCTCAACATGTCCTCCAAAATTTGGTTCGTCCTTTCGGTTTGTCCATTTGTTTGTGGGTGATAGGCGGAGCTAAAATCTAGTCGTGTACCCATGGCCTTCTGCAGCTTCCTCCAGAATCTAGAGGTAAACTGAGAACCTCGATGTGAGACTATCCTCTTCGGAACTCCGTGACGGCACACGATCTGCTCCATTTACAACTCTGCCAATTGTGCAACGTTGTAACTGGTCTTTACCGGAAGAAAATGTGCGGTTTTCATCAACCGGTCCACAATGACCCAGATGGAATCGTATCCTGACTGAGTACGTGGTAATCCGACGATGAAGTCCATACTGATGTCCTCCCATTTCCATTCGGGTATTCTCAAAGGTTGCAGCAATCCAGCGGGTTTTTGATGTTCGGCTTTTAACCGTTGGCATGTGTCGCATAGGGCAACGTATTCGGCTATATCCCTCTTCATACCATCCCACCAATAGAAAGTTTTCAAATCCTTGTACATTTTGGTGCTCCCTGGATGTATGGAATAGGGTGAATCATGTGCCTCCTTCAATATCATGTCGCGAAGGTGTCTTATGTTTGGCACACAAATCCTTTTTCCTAGCCAAAGCGTACCCTTTTCATCCTCCTTGAAATCCTTCTCCATCCCTTGTCAGATTCTTTCCTTGATCTCCTTGATCCCCTCGTCCGTTGCTTGGCCCTCTCTTATTTCTTGCTCTAATGGGGAGTGGATCTCTATTATCTCCATGTTATTCAAGAATCCGAGGTGTAACCGTTCGAACTCCTTCTGTAGTTCGGGTGGTAGCTCCTGAACTGTGAGTTGGTGACATGCTCCCTTTCTGCTCAATGCGTCCGCTACTACATTGGCCTTCCCGGGTGGTAGTTGATTCCCATATCATAATCCTTGATGAGTTCTAACCATCGACGTTGCCTCAAATTCAAGTCCGTTTGTGTAAATATGTACTTGAGGCTTTTATGATCCGTATAGATCTCACATCGATGTCCAAGGATATAATGTCTCCAAATCTTTAATGCATGCACCACTGCTGCTAGCTCCAAGTCGTGCGGAGGATAGTTAAGCTCGTGCTTCTTTAATTGTCGTGAGGCATAGGCTACCACTTGTCCTTTCTGCATGAGTACACACCTGAGCCCTTGTCTGGATGCGTCACAATATATGTCAAGGTTCTTGCTTACATCTGGCAATACCAGAACTGGTGCTGTGGTTAGCCTTTTCTTGAGTTCCTCAAAACTTTCTTGGCGGGCATGTGTCCATTGAAAGACTTTTCTCTTCATTAACAACTCCGTCATAGGTTTTGCTATCTTAGAGAAGTCTTTAATGAATCGCCGATAGTATCCTGCCATTCCAAGGAAACTTCGAATATCCCTCACGCTCTTCGGTTGGTCCCACTTCAGAACATCTCTCACCTTTCCAGGATCAACCGATACCCCTTCCTTGGAGATGATGTGGCCTAGGAAAGATATTTCCTTTAGCCAAAATTGACACTTGTTGAGCTTGGCATACAACTGATGCTCGCGCAACTTCTGCAAGGTCAATCTCAGATGTTCTTCATGCTCCTCCTTACTTTTTGAATACACCATAATGTCATCGATGAAAACCACGACGAACTTGTCCAAGTACTCCATGAAAACCTTGTTCATAAGGTACATGAAGTATGCGGGTGCATTCGTCAATCCAAAAGACATAACGGTATATTCATATGAACCATACCGTGTCCGAAAGGCTGTCTTAGGTATATCGGAGGGCTTAATCTTCAGCTGGAAATATCCCGACCGAAGATCAATCTTGGAGAATACTTAGGCTCCTTTCATTTGATCGAACAGGTCCTCTATACGGGGCAGAGGGTATTTATTCTTGATTGTCACCTCGTTGAGAGACCGGTAGTCCACGCACATTCTTTGGGTTCCGTCCTTCTTGTCCACGAAGAGTACCGGAGCTCCCTGTGGTGACGAGCTTGGACGGATAAAACCCTTCTCCAACTGTTCTTGAATTTGCTTCTTGAGTTCAACTAACTCGTTGACGGGCATCCTATATGGTCTCTTAGCTATAGGTGCAGTTCCGGGTACCAAATCTATGGCAAACTCGATGTCCTGGTCAGGTGGCATTCCCGGGAGCTCTTCCGGGAACACGTCCGAAAATTCCTGAACCACTAGAATGCTGTCTAATGTTGTTCCTTCGACATAGTTCAAATCAGCCCATTCGGTTGCTTGCTGGGCTGACTCAAACTCGACACGGATACCGTGTTCGTTTGTCAACTGCACGCTTCTCTCAGCACATTGGATTACTCCATTGTGCTTGCTTAACCAGTCCATTCCGAGTATGATGTCAATCCCGTGGGAGTCCAAAACAATAAGGTTGGCAAGGAAGTCTACCCCCCCTTATTTTAAGGCTTACTTTAGGGCATACTACATTAGTCCTCATTTCTCCTCCCGGAGAATTAACTAACATAGCACATTCTAAGTGGGATACGGGTAGATGATGTTTGGCAACATATTTGGATGATATGAAGGAATGTGATGCTCCGGAGTCAAATAAAATGGTGGCTGGGTTGGAGTTGGCAAGGAACATACCAATGGCGACGTCCTCAGCCTGTTGTGCTTCCTCAGCAGTGACATGGTTAACGTGGCCACGAGCATAGTTCTGCGGTCCACGGTTCCCTTGGTGGTCCCCTCCGTTTGGTCGTTGGTTCTGCTTGGGCACGTTACCTTGCTGTCCAGGGCCTCTCCTCGGGCACTGGTTAGCGAAGTGGCCTACTTCCCCGCATGCAAAGCATGCCCTGTTGCCTATGGCAGCATGTACGTTGGGGCGGGGGTTTTGAACAGGGGCGCCATTGTTAGGCCGGGGCGCAGGAGGCATGGGCACACGAGGTGCCGGTGCAACGAACCGTTGCTGTGGTGGCTGAACAGGGCGGTACGTAGGAGTGGTCGATCCATACTGCAGTGCAGGGGGCATGTACCTAGGTCGTACGTTGCTCCCTTGGGGCTGGTATGGCATCTTCCTCTTGCACTCTCGCTCGATCTCCCGGATCTTGTTTTCAACCACAATAGCCTTATCAACCAGCTTCTGGAAGCTTACGTAGTCATTGTTGAGGAGCTGAACTTGGATCTCATTGTTCAACCCTCTCATGAACAGGTACTGCTTCCTCTGATCTGAGTTGACATCTTCGGGGGCATACCGGGACAGTTGTATGAACTTGTTGAGATATTCATTCACACTATCCTGTCCTTGGCGGAGACCTTCAAACTCCTGCCTCTTGAGCATCATTACCCCAGCAGGGATGTAGTGAGAGCGGAAACTTTCCTTGAACTCAGTCCAAGTGATTGTCTCCGGGTTGGCATGGGCGTTGCTCAAGGCATCCCACCAGTCGGCGGCAGCTCCCATAAGTTGGTGCGACGCAAAGAGAACCTTCTCTCGGTCGTTGCACTGAACAATGGCGAGCTTCTTCTCCATGGATTTCAACCAATCATCGGCCTCCACGGGGTCACTAGATTGAGCAAAGGTGGGTGGTCGAGTCCTCATGAACTCTCCCAACCTGTTATGAGCCGGCGGTGGTGCCAGAACGGGGTTTTGGTTGGCCTGCAACTGACCCAAAGTTTGGATCATGGTTTGCATAAGCTGGTTTTGCATGGCCATCAACCTTTCCAGATGGTTTTCACCAGCTTCGGAGTTAGCAGGAACTTCCTCGTGGTCATCTTCCTGGACGTTCCTTCGGCTGGCGTTTCCTCTCACCATCTGTGAGGGAGAACGAAATAGAATAGAAGGTTAGAAGGTTAGGTAAGTCCCTTCAACTATATGCATCAAGGTGAGTTAGACTGTATATATTAGTCCTTATGAGTATGTGATCAAGTGTCGAAGCATTTCACACCTCTTTCTTCTTACGTATAGATATGGACAACGTTTTTGAGACGTCCCACAACTCATACTAAACACATATTCACAAATAATCATCACAAGGGCCCACACAACTCCTATTCAAGGAGGGCTTCCTATGTCAAGGTGGTTTCTAAAGGCCAATCTAAGCTATTCACCCTAGGACGCTTGTGACTCCTATTTAGGGGTTAACCCGTAGCTCTATTATCTATCTAAGGTTTCTATCTAGGCGTGTAACCTACTGTCAACCCGTGGCTCTGATACCAGTCTGTGACGCCCTCAATTCTGTGGGAAAAACCACGGAACCGAGAACTAATGCATATGTGTGCCCAGGATGTTCATCACACATATACATATATTTCACAATCTGAATTCAGAATATATATAACCACAAATAACATAGTTTATTACAACGTCTCATGAGTCTTGGACTCATGCTTACAACAGAAGTCTTATTTCTATGCAGCGGAAGTCTTTATTTTAATGCGGAAGCAAAAACTAACGCGGAAGCAAAACTAAGCAGAAGTGGCTCCATCTCTACTCCCTCCACAGGCAAGGTTGAGAATAGATCACACGCCATAATGCTCCACTTGGTCTTCATAGTAGGCTTCTCTCGATGCTGATGATGAAAATAATAATGCAAGTTTGAGTACAATGATGTACTCAGCAAGTGCGGGAAAAACACATGATATGCAGCTCATAAACAAGGTAGGTATAAAAAGGCTTATTTGCAGAAAAGCAGATTTATAAAACCATGATAAAACAGCAACTTAACTTTTGATGAATGCAATCCCAGCATGTATTAAATTACCAACATACCTCCATTGCTTTCCATGTTCCACCCGAACATTAACCAACCTCATTCTTACTCACGAATACCTCCTCGTATTCGCTACCATCTCACGAATACCTTCACGTATTCGCTACCATCATATCTCATAAACAACCTTGTCTCACACCGAGACCAATCTCGTGTTATGTCCCAACAGTTATACTACCATCTCATCATCCAGACTCAACAGTTCCAAACCAATAACCATAACCAAGAACCTTCCCAATAACCATTCCAATAACCATCCCGAAAACCATCCCAACTAATCATGGCAGTTTAGCCAGGTGCTCGTAACCGTAAGCTCGGCTATCATGATAGTTTCAATAACTGTGCAGAGTTTGCACCTATTTACCCACAAGTTTGTGATTTCGTCACCCGTCGGCGACTGCAGAGCCTCCATTATACCAATACACATCCGTCGGTGTATGGTCAAGAGATCACAAAATAGCCTTTACAAAGGGGTTACTAGATGTATGGACTCACTAAGGTTTCACCGGCAGGCTAGAATCTTCAATTCTCCCACCCACGGGCCCCCTCTTGTGCCATGCAGTTCCCAGGGCAGTCCTCACTCGACTCCCATTCCCCGCGCCTTCCACAGTCCATAACACTCTAGCAACTTACCTAATCACTCAGCTAAGCCGCACCCATACTTGGCCTTGTGGTGGCACTGTTATCCTGGCATGTGCATGCATGAACCGGTCCTTAGATCTATGGCAAGTAAAACCACCATCTCATGCTATCTCATTCACAAACCCAGCCTTGCCTAGATCTCCTTCCGATCCATGTTCATTAACCTCATCAGTTACTTATTATCAGTACGAGTGCAGTTAGCTAGACACATCTATCTCACTTCCCAATCCCATAGACCCAGCGAAGCATAAAGCAAAAACCATACCCGACTCATAAACTTCCCAGGCGACAAGGGTGGTTTAATCAAAACTAGTAAACTCCTATAAAAGGGCTTCCCATCATGTTTGACTCAGTACGCACACCTTTTCGCAAAACAAAACAGTTTTACCCGAAACATAGGATCAACATGGTCAAGGAGCACTTGCCTTGTACTTGTGGTTCCGGTTGTTCTTGATTCTCAAAACCTTGTTGCTGCAGCTCGTCGTAGACAGCTCCCTGAACCTGTCCTGCTATGTAGGATTCACGTGCATACAAGATTCACAGCCATCAATATCATGCGCAAACCTTAAACTAGATGCGATGATGCACATGCATGCTATCCTATGATTTTTATTAGATTGGTGTGCTCTTGCATGGCATGCATGGGCAGAGGTGTTCGGATCAAAGGTGGACGTGGCGATGATCTTGTCTTTAGATCAAACTGATCATCGAGTGATCTGCCCACGAGAAGGCTTCTGTTCGAAAGGAATTGAAGAACAGATGCAAGAGATGAACACAAATGATGTCGTAAGGTGGTATTGAAGTCCTACCTCACGCTCTTCTTGTCTTCGAGGTCCTCCTCAGACCTCTTGTTTCTTCTCTGATGATCTCCCTTGTTACGCTTCGGTGATGTTTTGCTCGGCGAGTTAGGGCTAGGGCTCTAAGTCATCGGCTCAGGAGTTGAAAGAGAAGTTTGTGGTTTTGGCCAGAGGTTTTTGGGTTCTATTTATAATCGGGAAGAGAAGAGTCCTAATCTGATTGGATCCCGAATAAGAGTCTTATTCAGATCTTTGTTGGATCCTAATATCTTATCTTTGGTAACATCGTGGAATTTAGATCGGTTTCTGTTGCGTACCGGTATCTTTACGCGTAAAAACCGCTCCAGACTCGTTACCATCGTGGTGATGAGCTCCGGAGGCTCAACGTGTCCTTCCGGGGCCTGGTATCTACTTCTCCGCAGAGACGAGCTCCGGTCGTGCCATGTGTCAATCGATCGAGACCTCCCTCTTCTTCGTAGGTGAGCTCCGCGCACGCCACGTGTTGGCGCCGGTCTTCCCTCTCTTCCCTCCTCAGGAACATGCTCCGAGGTCGACACGTGTCTAGCAACGAAAGACCTCCCGGAGATAAGCTCCAGTGGTGACACGTGTTCGATAGATCCGGATTCCTCTAAGATGAGCTCCGAGGATGACATGTGTCCTACGAAAAATGCCTTTGCTTCTTCCGCAGAGGCTAGCTCCGGGGGCAACACGTGTCCCACAGGGTCGAACCTTTTCCTTAGTGGCGATGAGCCCCGAACCTTCCACGTAGCTCTTTCAGCAGCGGACCTCTCTTTACTCCGCTGGGATGAGCTCCGAGCACGCCACGTGGCCTGCTGGCTGCGGAAGTTGCCTTCGGTGCTCTCTGAGAGCTTTATTGGCTATCCTTTTGATATTTGTCATTGTTCCATCTTTTCTTAAATTGTTTTCTTCTTCATAACACATGAACATATGCTGACACCCGAGATGAGGGTGTCACATTCGGTTGATGAACTTGATGATCATACCTGAGCACAGATTGATGCTTAGCTAGATGTGTATTCCCGGGGACCAATGGTTGATTAGGGACCCTAATATGTCTGCAATGATCAAGAGAACCGAAAACCATGATATTGTACAGCCTGTCATATGATTGCTAGCTCCAGTGTCCAAGTACTAGAGCTTGTTTTCCTCACTAGTGAGTTTTGGAACCACACGTTCCTCATCCAGCAACACTTGATCAATACTAATTTCAACGGTGTGCACTGTTTCATACACTTCAGCCATAAGGAGGGCAGGTTCATCATTAGTTTGTTTCTGTGAGAGATTTACTCTTTCTCTCTTCAGCTCTGGGCACTTGTAAAAGCCCAAGAAATTACTTGCTAGAGTGTTCATCACATCACCACATCACAGCTCATTTGGTGGAAGTCTCATGAACATTTGTGAAGAGCAAGTTAACCCCATCAAAAGGTGGACTAAAGGAAAAAACCAATAACTCCAAGAAGTAGGAGCTCACACATATAAACATGAGGCTGAGCTCACCCTTAGGCCCTAAATATTCTTAGGAGTGCTCATGCCAAGTTTCATGCAAATCCAAATCATTTGGAGGCACTTTTAGAGACATTTGTAACAAGGGATAATTTGAATGCAAATTCAAATTTTAGCCATTTTCATCACTTGAATTCAAAAGTTGACTTCATATTCAAACTCAGCACATTTTTCTGAGTTAGTCCACCAATTTTCATCCTCATTGGAGTTCATCTTGTCGGGAGCTATATTTGGAGTAATTCAAACTGAATTTGAGTTTTTCAATTTCACATGTGAATCAAATTTAGCCAAACCAACTTCAATTTGAGGAAATCAAATTCAACTCATGACTTGGGAGTGAAATCTACAATTGAATTTTGATT
Organism: Neostapfia colusana; assembly: GCA_030760725.1. Classification (NCBI taxonomy): domain Eukaryota; kingdom Viridiplantae; phylum Streptophyta; class Magnoliopsida; order Poales; family Poaceae; genus Neostapfia; species Neostapfia colusana. The sequence goes on along the minus strand of JASWHV010000018.1, from coordinate 17,189,406 downwards.
AGCTGAGATATTTGCAGCAAAGGAATGGAAAAGGATTAGAGGGAAGGAGGGGCCCACCTGTCAGTCAAATGCACTGAGCAAAGCAACTCACCGAGCTCTGTTTCTAATGATCTCTTCACCGGGTGCCACCGAGATGCTGCCGAACAGCCACCGCTGCGAGCTTCTGTCGTGCTGGAGGATAGCACAGGGTCCTTTCTTGCCCACGAAGCCACCTCTCGCGGCACACACCGAGACTCTGCCGGCTATTGCACGCGCTCGACCGAAAACACAGCTACCTCCGGCCGCCCTCTCTGCTCCCCGGTGCGCCGCTGTTCTAAGCCATTTCGTGGCCAACCATCCACGGAAAATAGACGCGCCAGAGGCTGCTCGAACTCACGGTAAAAACCCTGCACCCTTTCATGAACGGTCGAGGGAGAAGTTCCCCGTTTACTTTTCAGTGTTCATAGAACCGGGCCGCTCAAAACTCCAAAAGTCATGGTGATTAGTCTACCACAGCATATGCCGAGCTACACACACATTCTACACGTTCCCACGGCCATCTAGGATCAAAAATCATCAAAAACCGTTGAGTTTAGGCTCTGCTCTTCGAGTTTTTTGAGTTACCACCGATATTGGACCTAGGTCAAAGGTGAGCTCCCATCTCCGGCTGTTTTCACGGTGAACCAGCGCCATGTCCGTGCTTAGCATGTCACCACAGAGCTGTAGGGCCAAGGGTTGCTAGGAATGAGCCTCTGTAGGAGCTGGGTGACGTCGCCGGAGTTGCTCCATAGCCGCGGCCTGTCGCCGACCAGTTTCCGGCCACCTAGAGCCCTAACCGCCCCCACCGACGAGTTCCCCGTGTTCTAAAACCTAGAGGCGGCAAGTACCAGCCCCGGAGACAGCCGGGAATGCCATTGCGGCAGACCTCGCCAGCGCGCGCCGCCACCCGAGCGTCGGGCGCGAGGTAGACGAAGGCTGAGAGGGGTGGGGGCCGCGGTCAGAGTTTTAAACATTTCTAAGATTTTCAGATTTCAGTTCAAACTTCAAATCGCTATAACTTTTGCTAGGAAGCTCCAAATTTAGTGAACCAAATTCTGTTGGATTAAGCTTTTCGAGTACTATCCAACAAAACAAGTTTCAGCTAATGAAACTTATTATTTTTCAGAATTAATTCCCTAAACTTTAAACTGTTGGGAATTTTATCTGGAGAATTCTTTTATGGAAATTTCTAAATTTGGCTAGGATGTTCATTTGAAAATCCTTGAGTCACAGGAAAAATTTCAGATCCATACAAGTTCATTTAGTCCCCCTAATGGTGTGATTAAGTGAACTGCCCTGAGAAAATAGAAAAATGTACAGAAACATTTCTCAGAAATTTCTCAAATCTTGATCAGGGCATAACTTTCTCTAGGATTCTTCAAATTACATGAAACCAACTCCATTAGAACCATCTCAAACTCTAGTTTCCAGAAATTAATGGTTTGGTCCATGAAAATCCCTGGAAATCCATAGAAGCTCTAGAAATGACCATTTAAACTTTTATTTAGGCAAAGCTCAATTAGGCTTTGATTCAAATGAAATTTGGTCAAGTCTCTGGTTAGGTTCTTACCAAGCCATCATAAAAATTTCAGAGCCAAATGGGATGTCTAGCTAGAGTTATGTTCTTTATATGTTAAATTCCACATATTTACATTTAAATTGACACATCAATTGAATTGATCACGTGTAGTCGCTGAACGCGAGGAGACCCCTGAGGTTCTGGACTTCCTACTTCCGGAGAAAACACTAAGCCCTGACAAGCAGCAACAAGGCAAGCCCCGGTTTGCATTTAACAAGTTTTTATAAAGTTTTGCTTTATATACACTTAGCGTGAAGTATGTGTGTGCATTAGGTGTAGGATGGATGAAACCCCAAATGCATAACCGGATTATTCCAAAAGGAGTGAGGGTAGTGTCTAAGGCCTCGAGTAGTTCATGCTGTGCTTAATGTTTATAGACTTCGATACAAGTCGAGTAGTTGGAATCTACTCGCGAGTATAGGGTCCATCACACACGGGATTGGTTCAAGATGTGAGACAACTTTAGTAAGAAAAATGAGCCTAGGCAGGGACTAGGACGCAGCAAGAGGAGGTCTTATGTGCGTAGCCCTGTCTGTGTCAATTGAGGACCGATCCGTGTGCGGCCCACGCTGATCAAGTTTGAATGTACTGAAGGCATATCGGATATATGGGTTCCGATAAACTGATGTAATCTAAACCTCCGGGCGTCGAGGCATAGCACACCGATTTATAAGTGTAGGTTGAGGGCAGCCAGGTGGAAATCTGCTATATGGGCATAGAGAGATGCTCCGTGTAGGGAACCTCCTGCTCGTTTCGGTGCGATTGGTTTGACGTTTGGGCTGTTGGATGAAAGGTTATCCCGTTCGACATCGAGTGAGCGTGTTGTGCAGCTCCACGGGTGGGCGTACGTGACGTGCTATTCGGGTATTCCTGCAGGTGTATATTGAGTTGATTCGCCGTCCCTCATGGTAATGAGTACCACTTGGTCACTGAGTCATGATGTAGGTTAACATATGAAATGATGTGATTTAATATTGCTATTGTTTATAAATTGTATTGCTACATGTGTGCCACCATATATTGCTCACTAAATTTCAGTTTCCCCACTAAATTTTATACATTAGCCTACGTCACGACTCAGTGACCAAGTGGTACTCTTCACTGCCAGGGACGGCGAATCGACTCGATATACACCTGCAGGGAAACCCAAAGAGCACATCTCATACGCCCACCCGTGGATCTGCACAGCACGCTCACTCGATGTCGTACGGAACAACCTTTCACCCAACAGCCCAAACGTCGAACCGGTCGCACTGAAACGAGCAGGAGGTTCCCCACACAGAGCATCTCTCTATGCCCGTTGGCAGATTTCCACTTGCTGCCCTCAGCCTACACCTATAAATCGGTGCGTTATGCCTCGACGCCCAGAGGTTTAGGTTACATCGGTTTATCGGGGCCCATATATCCGATATGCCTTCGGTACGTTCAAACTTGATCAGTGTGGGCTGCACACGGATCGGTCCTCAATCGACACGGACAGGGCCGCGCACACAAAGACTTCCTCTTGTTGCGCCCTAGCCCCTGCCTGGTCTCAGTTTCATTACTAAAGTGGTCTCACATCACTCAACCGAACCCGTGTGTCCCAAGCCTAAACTCGCGAGTAGATTCCAACTACTCAACTTGTACCGAAGTCCTATGAAACATTAAGCCTAGCCTGTCTACTCGAGGTCTTATACACTACCCTCACTCTTATGGAAATTTGCTGGTCATGCAAGTGGGGTTCCATTCATCCTACACCCAATGCACATTCATACATCACCCTAATTATGTGAACAAAGCAAAACTTGATAAAAGAGTTAATGCAAACTGGGGCTTGCCTTGTTGCTGCTGGTCAGGAGTTAGTTCTTCGTCCGCAAGAAGGAAGTCCAGCACTTCCGTAGTCTCTTCTTCAGCGACTACACGTTTAATGAAATACGACATGTAAATTTAAATGCAATGTGTAAACTTGAATACTTAACTACTAATAACTCTAGCTAGCCCTCCCCTTTGGTTCTGAAATTTTTATGGTGGCTTGGCAGGGTCCTAACCAGAGGCTTGACCAAGTTTCATTTCAAACAAAGTTCATTTGAACCTTGTACAAATAAAAGCCCATTTGGTCAATATTTGGGCCTCTAAGTAATTCCAGGGGTTTTCATGGCTCCAACCATTACTTTCTGGAAACTAGAATTTGAGATTGTTCTAATGGAATTGGTTTCATGTCATTTGAAGAATTGTACTGAAAGTTATGCCCTAATTAAGATTGGAGAAAATCTAAAAATGTTTCTGTACATTTTTCTATTTTCTCAGGGCAGTTCTCTTAATCACCCCATTAGGGTAACTAAATGAACTTGGATGAGTCTGAAAATTTTACTGTGATTCAGGGATTTACCAATGAACCTCTCAGCAAAATTTCAGAATTTTTCATAAAGTAGTTCTCCAGATAAAATTCCCAACAGTTTAAATTTTAGGGATTTAATTCTGAAAAACTATTCCCTTTCATGAGCTGAATTTTGTATTGCTGGAAAGTACTCAGAATTCTGAGTTCAGCAAAATTTGGTTCATCGAATTTGGGGTTTCCTAGCCAAAATTCTATTCATTTGAAGTTTGAACTAAAACTGGAAATTTCCAAAATGTTTATATTCTGCGGATGGGGCCCACTCCTCGAGCCGGCCCACTCAGAATGTGGCCACACCGCGGCCCACGGGGTTTTACCCGTGCTGCCGCACCTAATTCCAGCCGCAAACAGATCCCCACGCGAGATCAGAGGCTGACCGGTGGACCCGGCCCCCTTCGTCTACCTCGCGCTCTCCCGCAGCTCCCGCGGCGGCGCTTCGCCGGAGCGCTCGCCGCCGGGCGTTCCACCGCCCGACCTTCGACTAAACTTGCCGCCTGTGCCTAACTCGACTCGGAGAACACGCTGGTGCCCTCACCGGAGCTCGGCAATGGCCGGAACTATGGACGCGACGGTGACAGAGCTTCTCTCTACTCCGGCGACGTCGCCCGGGCTACTCCGGGCCTTATTTCTCAAGAGGTTTGCTCCTACAGCTCCTCCGTTGCATGCTGCGCATGAATATGAGCTTGGTTGGCCATGGAAATGGCCGGAAATAGGACCTCACCATCGACCTAGGTCCGATATCGGCTGTTGCTCGAAAAACTCGGATAACCGCAACCCTAGTCCATGATTCTTGCTGGTTTTCGATCCTAGGTGGTCGTGGCAGGGTGTAGATCGTGTGTTAGCTCGGTACGCCCGGTGATAAGCCAACACCCGTGAATTTTAGGATTTGGTGTAGCTCGGCCTTAAGAACACCGAAACGTTCCCGGGAGAAATTCTCCCCCGACGGTGCATGAAATGCAAAACGGTAAGGACAAGCAGAACCAGCACCTTATGGCGGTCGTTTCTTGTGTTGAGTGTCGGGCACGAGAGCGCCTGGGTTGCGCAGACACCGGTGATCAGTGGGTGGCGAAACACCAAGTGTGTGGCCGGGTTTGTATGCGGTTGAATAGAGAGGATACGGGGAGGTTCACGCAGCCCAGCAGTGCAACCGCACGCTCTGTAGCCGGCGCCCTCATCCTCCGAGCAGGAGGTGGCGCGGTGGTCGCGTTGGGACGGGGTCGACCCCGTGCGCTGTCGCCCGTAGGGGTGTTCGACCGCGTGCCTGAGTCGGTTTGATCCCTGGGTGGTTGACCAGTGGGCCCTCTTCTCCCCTCTAATTCTTTCTCCCGCTTCTGCTGTAAAATATCCCCAGCTACTAAACATTGAATGGGAGACTTAGCCCCCAAGTATTGGTATGAATTTGAGTTCTCAAATTTGAACTTTGTTGGGTTAAATTTGCTTCATGTTTAAACTGAAATTCAAATTCGGTTTTGAATTATTGCAAATTTAGCTCCCGACAAGATGAACTCCAATGGGGATGAAAATTGGTGGGATAACTCAGAAAATGTGCTGAGTTTGAATATGAAGCCAACTTTTGAATTTGAGGGATGAAAGTTGCTGCAATTTGAATTTACATTCAAATTGGCCTCTTTTTCAAATACCTCCAAAAGTGCCTCAAAAAGTGTTGGATTTACATGAAACTTGGCCTGAACCATGCCAAGAATTTTTAAGTTGTAGGAGTAAGATCAACCTCTCATGTTCATGTGTAGAAGTCCTAATTTGTGAAAGTGAAGGCTTTCCCCTCTAATCCCTCTTTTGATGGAGGTTACTTGCTCTTCACAATATTTCCTAAGATATCCACAACAAAAACTGTGGTGTTGTGGGGTGAAGAAAAGTTTTTGCAAGTCCCTTTTCTTGGGCTTTTACATCCCTCCCCCTTTAAAAGAATCTCGTCCCGAGATTATAAAAGAAGAGACCGCGATGTAATAGGGACTTACCCGTGTTGAGACGCCATGAACTCCGGGTAGTTTGAGCGAAGGAACTCCTCGCTCTCCCACGTCGCTTCTTGGGCGGTGTGGTTGCTCCAGAGTATCTTGTAGAACCACAACGTTCTGCTATGCGTGGTTCGGGCTTTCTCATCCATAATTGCCACCGGATATTCATCATATGTCAAATCCGGTTGCAGCTTGCCGATGTCTTCGGTAGTAACAGCAGCGGTATGTTTCAGACATTTTCTCAGCTGGGAGACATGGAAAATGTCATGGACACCAGCAAGAGATGCCGGTAGCTCCAATCTATACGCTGCTGGCCCACACTTCTCGGTGATAGCATAGGGTCCAATGAAACGGGGAGCGAGCTTCCCCTTCACACCGAACCGGTGCACGCCCTTCATCGGAGACACGCGGAGGTACACGTGTTCACCGACGTCAAAGTGCAACGGTCTACGCCTCTTATCAGCGTAGCTCTTCTGTCGGGATTGAGCGGCCTTCAAATTAGCTTGGATCGTCCGAACGCGCTCTTCGGCGTCGTTCACCACATCAACCCTGAATGTGACCCTTTCACCGGACTCGCACCAGTTTAATGGGGTGCGGCATTTTCGACCGTAGAGAGCTTCGTAGGGTGCCATCTTGATACTCGCCTGATAGCCATTGTTGTACGAGAATTCTGCCAATGGTAGGTGATCATCCCAGTTCCTACCATGGTGGATGGCGCATGCTCTCAACATGTCTTCCAAAACTTGATTCACCCTCTCTGTCTGGCCATCTGTCTGAGGGTGGTAGGCGGAGCTTCTAATCAGTTTAGTACCCAAAGCAGCATGCAACTGCTCCCAAAAGCGAGATACAAACAATGCAACTCGGTCTGAGACTATAGTATTGGGTACACCGTGCAAGCATAGAATCCTGGTGATATACAACTCCGCATATCTGTTGGCATGGAAATGTGTATGCACGGGGATGAAGTGAGCTGACTTGGTTAGTCGGTCAACGATCACCCAAATGGAATCATGTTTGTTGGATGTTAAGGGTAATCCCACAGTGAAATCCATGCTCACATCTTCCCATTTTCATGCTGGAATTTTCAGGGGTTGCAACAGCCCTGATTTCCTCATATGATCCGCCTTCACTCGTCTACACGTATCACACTCGGATACGTACTTCGCTACCTCCCGTTTCATCCGTGTACACCAAAATTTCTTTTTCAAATCTTGGTACATTTTGTTGCTGCCCGGATGAATGGAGTACTTAGACAAGTGAGCTTCATCGAGGATCTTTTTCCTCAACTCCATATCCCGGGGTACGACTATGCGGTCATTGAACCATAGCGTCCCCTCATCATATTTCTGTAAACATTTGATCTCTCCATTGTCTATCCGACTCCGGAGATGTGCCATGCCTTTATCAGTCTTCTGAGCTGTCATTATGTCCTCCCTAATAGTAGGGATGAGGGCAAGGTTGTACAGCGATCCATAAGGAACCAAGTATAAACTCGGCTCTTCTTCCTCCACCGGTGTAATGGTGAGGTGATGGACATGTTATTTCCGACTCAGCGCGTCGGCAACCACATTCGCCTTGCCGGGGTGGTATTGAATCTCAATTTCATAATCTTTGATCAGTTCTAACCACCTCCTTTGCCTCATGTTCAGCTCCTTCTGGGTGAAAATATATTTCAGGCTCTTGTGGTCGGTACAGAGGTGCACCAGATTCCCCAGGAGATAGTGCCTCCACATTTTTAGAGCCAATACCACGGCAGCAAGCTCAAGATCATGAGTCGGATAATGCTGCTCATGGTTCCGAAGTTGGCGTGAGCCATAGGCGACCACACGTCCTTCCTGCATCAACACGCAGCCGAGCCCAATACCGGACGCGTCACAATACACGTCGAAGGGCTTTGTTGTATCCGGCTGAGCTAAGACCGGGGCTGTTGTGAGATGCTTCACCAATGCTTGGAACGCTCCTTCACACGCCGTGTTCCAAAAATATTTTGTTCCCTTCTTCAGCAATTCTGTCATCGGCTTAGCGAGCTTGGAGAAGCTTGGAATGAATCTCCGGTAGTATCCCGCTAACCCGAGGAAGCTTCTGACTTCGTGAACTGAAGTGGGGGCTTTCCAATTCAGAACTTGCTCTATTTTGCTTGGGTCAACTGCAATGCCTTCAGCTGAGATGATATGTCCCAAGAATGGCACTTGGCTGATCCAAAACTCGCATTTACTGAACTTGGCGTAGAGCTTGTGGTCTCGCAATCGTTGAAGAACGATCCTCAAGTGTTCGGCATGTTCGGCTTTTGTCTTGGAATAAACCAAGATTTCGTCGATGAACACTACCACGAACTTTTCCAGCTCCGGCATGAACATCGAGTTCATGAGATACATGAAATCGGCTGGAGCGTTTGTGAGACCAAAAGACATGACGAGATATTCATATAATCCATATCTCGTCGAAAAGGCCGTCTTCGGAATATCCTCCGCCCGGATCTTTATCTGATGATATCCAGAGCGAAGGTCCATCTTGGACAACACACTTGCACCCACAAGTCGATCAAACAATATGTCGATGCGGGGCAGTGGGTACTTATTCTAGATGGTGAAGGCGTTGAGCGGCCGGTAATCCACACACAGCCTCAAGGTTTCGTCCTTCTTCTTCACGAATAGCGCCGAGCATCCCCAAGGTGAGGAACTCGGCCTAATGAAACCCTTGCTCAACAGATCATTGAGCTGTTCTTTCAGTTCAGCCAGCTCATTTGGAGCCATTTTGTATGGTCTCCGTGATATGGGCGTAGTACCGGGTGCCAGCTCGATCTTGAACTCAACATCCCGCTCCGGTGGCATGCCTGGAAGATCATCCGGGAACACGTCGGGGTACTCCCGGACTACGGGGATGTCCTCTAACTTGAGAGCTTCAGTATTATTGATTGCTGAAACCTCTCGGACTGGATTATCTAATAAGAGGGACTGCAGACGGTGTAGTGGGGAGTTGAGGTGAACCGTCCGTGCTAGAGTTTCCAGGACAGCGCCATGGTAGCTTAGCCATGACATTCCCAAGATTGCATCAATCCTCTGCCCCTCAAGGATAATCATAGTGGTGGGATATATCTTCCCACCTAAGCACAGTGGTGCTTTTGGAACCATCACAGTTGCTGAAATCTTTCCTCCCGGTGAGCAGATCATATAAGAACACTCGGTTGGAAAGGCTTCCAGCTGATGCTTAACCACATATGATGCACTTATGAAGTTGTGGGTTGCACCAGAATCGAACAATATTATGATGGGTTGATGGTTGAGAGTGAACGTACCCGCCAGCATGTTGTCTCCCTCTAGGGTGTCCTCATTGTCGAGGTTGCGGACGCCACCAGTCCGCTGACCAACCTTCTTCACCGGAGGTCGGCCTCGAGCACCATCCTGGAACTGGGCTTGCCCGCTGCTCTGCTGCCCCTGGGGACAGTCCTTCGCGAAGTGGCCCACCTGGCCACACGTGAAGCAGGTGAAACGGGGCGGTCCCCCGCTGATCGGTGGACGGAAGCCCGGGGCGTGTTGTGGCGGTGGGAACGCCCAGGGTGCCGTCTGCTGCTGCTGCTGCTGCTGCTGCTGCTGCTGTCTTGGTGGTGGCATCGGTGGACGGAACGGAGGTGACTGAAACGAACGTCCCCCGAACCGCTGAGGTCGCGCCGGTGGGTGCCACTGCTGCCCGGATGGTGTCCGATACACCATGCGGTACTTCTGGGGAGCGCCACTCCCACCGCTGGGTGGAGCGCTGCGCTTCCGCTGCTCAGATGCCAACTCCCGCTGAGCGTCCTCTTGCATGATCGCGGCATTGACCAGGTCATTGAAAGTGCCGCGATTCCACTGAACGAGATGTGTCTTCATTTCGGGGTGTAACCCTTGATAGAAGTGCTCCCGCTTCTTCTCCTCAGTGGAGATACAGTCTGATGCGTATTGCGCCAGATGGTTGAAGGCACGGGAGTAGTCATGGGCACTCCTCCCGCCCTGCTTCAGTTCCAAAAATTCTTGGAACTTCCTCTTCATGATCCCGGGAGGAATGTGATAGGCGCGGAACGCCTCCCGGAACTCTTCCCATTCCACGGCATGGCCAGCCGGACGTGAGGCGACATAGTTCGCCCACCACGCACCAGCGGCACCGTGGAGTTGCTGCACTGCGAACAGAGTCTTCTGCTGCTCCGTTCATTGGAGCAGCCCAAACTTGGACTCGATGGTCCGCAGCCAATTGTCAGCCTCCAGTGGTTCTTCAGCTTCGGTGAACACTGGAGGGTGCGTACTCATGAAATCTGAGTACGACACTTCACGGGGCTCACGAGGCCCTCTGTCTTGACGCCCCCCCCTCCTGGGACGTATTCTGCACGATCATGCGGAGCAGGTCAGTCTGCTCCCCACGACCACCCACCAGTGCCGCTATCATATCCGCTAGAGTAAGCGGAGGCGGCGGTGGTGGCTGCTGCTGCGGGATACTGTCGTAGGCCGGTGGCTGGGAGTCATCACCTCCCTGTTGGCTAGAGCCACCCACCTCGTGCGTGGTCCTAGTGCGAACCATCTGCAACCATACGACAATAAACATCAGTCCCACAACATATTGCATGCAGTCCAATAACAATAGGCGTAAAAACATAATGACAATAAAACATGCGATACATCTCGTATGTAGATAATGTAATAACTTTGCACAAGCTACACCATTACCAGACCAAATACAAGCTAGTTTAATCCAACTTGATGAACCTCCTCTTTGGAAGCTCACCACAACTAGGTTTGGTCACTACGAGACATTACTATCGCTTTGTCATCATGTATACCCCCCTTTTATCTTCAATACGACACAAACATGGTCTCTAGTAAAAGAAACTTGAGTGAGACCTATACTCAAATCTTTCACTAGTTGAAGATAACCTCTCATGAGTATGTTCTACCCCATTGGGAGTACTCAAACCCCCTCTAGGGTACAGCAATCTCTCAATTGAGTTCAACTGTAATTCCTCTGTCAGAATGACCAGTTTCTACATATTCTAGGTTTTGATCTGGTTCTGGGCATTTTCATGACTCCAGCTGAATACCAAAATTAAAGTTAACTTCAGTATATTTCCAACGAGTATTCAATTGCCCTCAGACCAGCTCTGGTTAAAATGTTATGGTAATTCAAAGTCAGCAGAATTTCTGGAAGGATTTTAACAGCACCTCCTTTGGGAAGTTGCTGTTTTCAACTCTGATTTCCACTGAATTCTGTGCTGAAATTTCAGAAACTTTGAATTGCAAAGATAATAACACATCTTCTACCCTTTCTAAGGATGTATCATATGAAAATTTTTGATTTTTCTACTGGAAATTATGTTTGAAAAACAGAACAGTGCAGAGAGTGTTTAACTCTGTCCTGATTCTGGACAGTTTACATTTCTCTGGGATTTAAGCCATCTTAGGGTGTGTCTCAGCTCTGGAAGTCTACAACAAAGTTGTAGGGTACTTAAATACCTTTCCAGAACTATATACCATACCTCAATGGGCTAAAATACCTGTGAGTTATGCCCTGTTGAAGATCAGCAAACTTGCTGCCCAAAACAGAGCACTCTGTTTTTCAGTCTTTTGGAACTACACTCATCACTATCCAATTTGTCTACCCAAGCAGGGTCCTAAATGTTGCACCTAATGATTTTAATTCCTTGTTATCATTATTTTTCATGCATATGCCTATGAGATCTCGGTACTACGTTCCTCACAAAAGAAAATCCTAACCGGTTTATACCGGCATATACGTCTCAAGTGTGGCACTAAACGGTCTCTCGCACACGTTTACTATACGGGTACATACGTGGTTAGTACCTGCAGAAGACCACACAATAATGGTGCACTCAATGGTTGTTTTCATTTCAGGCAGGATCATAATTAAAAGTAAATACAAACGCCCGTATCATTGCCATACGGCCGTCCTTGAGTTAGGTCACGTCTCAAGGTACGTGATCGTGTTTCAACACCACACAACGGGGAACCCGAGTATGTCATGAACGGGTCGTCACGGTTGGGAATGTTATCAGCACAACAGATACCACCTACTGCCCTGCAGGGCACGCCGATGGCAAGCGCTGCGTATGTACTCCTGGGCTATTTCTAGACAAACACACTTTAGCGTTACTGACCACGCGATGGGGTCTCCACTTACTTGCCTAATGCATGCTAGGGATCAGCGTTTCATATGAACTCAGGAACATGAAGAGTCCAAGAGTTTCATATTGACGTCTAACACCAAGCTGTGAGACCTATCCCTGAACCACTTTCCTCGTCAGGGGAGCTAACCGAAACTGAACCGCTTTTGGTGGCGTTCCTTACCATTCTTACCAGAGCGTAGGTGCGTCGTTACATAATTGAAATTCAGAATTATAACACATAAGTTTGTCTTTGCCACTTTAAGTAACTAGGCTAATATAGTCCTTACTTGGGCAACTACCGATTCCTCACCGTAAACCTAAGTTTTCCCGTAACGTAGTCCTTAAGTACTGTGCTATCCCCAATGCGGCCTTGATACCAGGCTGTGGCGGACCGGAATCCGCTCATCCATGATCGCAGAGGGTGGTGCCGCACGATGCGACACCCGACAGCACACGTCATAAGTACACAATATATTACATGGGAAACACAAACTGAACTGTACAAACAGGTACAAACTTCAGTTACAAACTAGTATTTATTTTACACAGCGGAAGTCTACTCTGTACAACTCACGCCCGCCTATCTAGCAAAAGTTGGTTTCCCAGCCCTAGGGCAACCCACACTAGCTGCACGTCTCATCTTAGCGCAGCGTGTGTGGCTCCCACTCAGCCGTGGTCCCCGACGGAGGGTAACCCTCGCCGGTGGACTCGTACTCCGAGTCCGTGGATGGCTCCTCACCTGAAAAACACTTAAGCAGCAACCGTGAGCACGATGGCTCAACAAGGCTTAACTGACTCGCCTAAGCATGAAACTCTATATGAGGTGTACAATGACATAGGATAGTAATATTGCAGCAAAAGGACACGCCTACAAGTTCATCCTTAGTTCATCTTTTAGCAACAAGTTAACAGTTCATGAATCTGAAATTTAGTAAGCAATATTTGGTGGCACACATGTAGCAATGCAATTATATCAATCAGCAATATTGAATCATCAAATTTCATACATTAGCCAACGTCACAACTCAGTGACCAAGTGGTACTCTTCACCGCGAGGGACGGCGAATCGACTCAATATACACCTGCAGGGAAACCCAAAGATCACGTCACGTACGCCCACCCGTGGAGCTGCACAGAACGCTCACTCGATGTCGTACGGAACAACCTTTCACCCAACAGCCCAAACGTCGAACCGGTCGCACCAAAATGAGCAGGAGGTTCCCCACACGGAGCATCTCTCTATGCCCATTGGCAGATTTCCACCTTGCTGCCCTCAGCCTACACCTATAAATCGGTGCGTTATGCCTCGACGCCCGGAGGTTTAGGTTACATCGGTTTATCGGGGCTCATATATCCGATATGCCTTCGGTACATTCAAACTTGATCAGCGTGGGCCGCACATGGATCGGTCCTCAATCGACACGGATAGGGCCGCGCACACAAGACTTCCTCTTGTTGCGCCCTAGCCCCTGCCTGGTCTCAGTTTCATTACTAAAGTGGTCTCACATCACTCAACCGAACTCGTGTGTCCCAAGCCTAAACTCGCGAGTAGATTCCAACTACTCGACTTGTACCGAAGTCCTATGAAACATTAAGCCTAGCCTGTCTACTCGAGGTCTTAGACACTACCCTCACTCTTACGGAAATTTGCTGGTCATGCAAGTGGGGTTCCATTCATCCTACACCTAATGCACATTCATACATCACCCTAATTATGTGAACAAAGCAAAACTTGATAAAAGAGTTAATGCAAACCGGGGGCTTGCCTTGTTGCTGCTGGTCAGGAGTTAGTTCTTCGTCCGGAAGAAGGAAGTCCAGCAATTCCGGAGTCTCTTCTTCAGCGACTACACGTTTAATGAAATACGGCATGTAAATTTAAATGCAATGTGTAAACTTGAATACTTAACTACTAATAACTCTAGCTAGCCCTCCCCTTTGGTTCTGAAATTTTTATGGTGGCTTGGTAGGGTCCTAACCGAGTCTTGACCAAGTTTCATTTGAAACAAAGTTCATCTGAACCTTGTACAAATAAAGGCCCATTTGGCCAATATTTGGGCCTCTAAGTAATTCCAGGGGTTTTCATGGCTCCAACCATTACTTTCTGGAAACAAGAATTTAAGATAGTTCTAATGGAATTGGTTTCATGTCATTTGAAGAAATCTACTGAAAGTTATGCCCTAATTAAGATTGGAGAAAATCTGAAAAATGTTTATGTACATTTTTCTATTTTCTCAGGGCAGTTCTCTTAATCACCCCATTAGGGTAACTAAATGAACTTGGATGAGTCTGAAACTTTTACTGTGATTCAGGGATTTACCAATGAACCTCTCTGCCAAATTTCAGAATTTTTCATAAAGTAGTTCTCTAGATTAAATTCCCAACAGTTTAAACTTTAGGGATTTAATTCTGGAAAACTATTCCCTTTCATGAGCTGAATTTGGTATTGCTGGAAAGTACTCAGAATTCTGAGTTCAGCAAAATTTGATTCATCGAATTTGGAGTTTCCTAGCCAAAGTTCTATTCATTTGAAGTTTGAACTAAAACTGGAAATTTCCAAAATGTTTAAATTCTGCGGATGGGGCCCACTCCTCGAGCCGGCCCACTCAAAATGCGGCCACACCGCGGCCCATGGGGTTTTACCCGCGCTGCCGCACCTAATCCCAGCCGCAAACAGATCCCCGCGCGAGATCAGAGGCTGACCGGTGGACCCGGCCCCCCTTCGTCTACCTCGCGCTCTCCCGCAGCTCCCGCGGCAGCGCTTCGCCGGAGCGCTCGCCACCGGGAGTTCCACCGCCCGACCTTCGACTAAACTTGCCGCCTGTGCCTAACTCGACTCGGAGAATACGCTGGTGCCCTCACCGGAGCTCGGCAATGGCCGGAACTATGGCCACGACGGTGATAGAGCTTCTCTCTACTGCGGCGACGTCGCCCGGGCTACTCCGGGCCTTATTTCTCAAGCGGTTTTCTCCTACAGCTCCGCCGTTGCATGCTGCGCACGAATATGAGCTCGGTTGGCCATGGGAATGGCCGGAACTAGGACCTCACCGTCGACCTAGGCCCGATCTTAGGTGGTCGTGGCAGGGTGTAGATCGTGTGCTTAGCTCGGTACGCCCGGTGATAAGCCAACACCCGTGAATTTTAGGATTTGGTGTAGCTCGGCCTTAAGAACACCGAAAAGTTCCCGGGAGAAATTCTCCCCCGACGGTGCATGAAATGCTGAACGGTAAGGACAAGCAGAACCAGCACCTTATGGTGGTCGTTTCTTGTGTTGAGCGTCGGGCACGAGAGCTCCTGGGTTGCTCGGACGCCGGCGATCAGTGGGTGGCGAAACACCGAGTGTGTGGCCGGGTTTGTATGCGGTGGAACAGAGAGGATACGGGGAGGTTCACGCAGCCCAGCAGTGCAACCACACGCTCTGTAGCCGGCGCCCTCATCCCCCGAGCAGGAGGTGGCGCGGTGGTCGCGTTGGGACGGGGTCAACCCCGTGCGCTGTCGCCCGTAGGGGTGTTCGACCTCGTGCCTGAGTCGGTTTGATCCCTGGGTGACTGACCAGTGGGCCCTCTTCTCCCCTCTAATTCTTTCTCCCCCTTCTGCTGTAAAATATCCCCAGCTACTAAACATTGAATGGGAGACTTAGCCCCCAAGTATTGGTTTGAATTTGAGTTCTCAAATTTGAACTTTGTTGGGTTAAATTTGCTTCATGTTTAAACTGAAATTCAAATTCGGTTTTGAATTATTGCAAATTTAGCTCCCGACCAGATGAACTCCAATGGGGATGAAAATTGGTGGGCTAACTCATAAAAATGTGCTGAGTTTGAATATGAAGCCAACTTTTGAATTTGAGGGATGAAAGTTGCTGCAATTTGAATTTACATTCAAATTGGCCTCTTTTTCAAATACCTCCAAAAGTGCCTCAAAAAGTGTTGGATTTACATGAAACTTGGCCTGAACCTTCCCAAGACTTTTTAAGTTGTAGGGGTGAGCTCAACCTCTCATGTTCATGTGTAGAAGTCCTACTTTGTTAAAGTGAAGGCTTTCCCCTCTAATCCCTCTTTTGTTGGAGGTTACTTGCTCTTCACAATATTTCCTAAGATATCCACAACAAAAACTGTGGTGTTGTGGGGTGAAGAAAAGTTTTTGCAAGTCCCTTTTCTTGGGCTTTTACAAGACCTAAAGCCACCGCACCTCGGGCTCCCGTGGACAGCCCAACCGGGAGGTTGTCACGCCCGAGCTAAGGCGTCCCTGGACGCGTTGGTGACCAGTGCTGCTCACCCCCGAGCCACAGCCCGAGTGCTTGATCGCCGGTGGTGAATTTTCAGTTTTCCCCTTTCTCGGTACAGACCCACCTTCGGGTGCGGTTCTGGCAAATTAACACTCTAGGAAGGGTTAGAGAGTCTCAGTCCGCTCCTACAATGACTAGACCTGGTAGCGCACAAGTTGCCTTCACAACCTTTGGCTGGAGAACCCCTGTACATGGCGTATTTCAAAGTTTGCCGTCAGCGGAGCATGCGGGAAGCATCGGGCACACGGTGAGAGACTACTTCAGACCTCTCCCGAGCTGCTTCGAGCTCATGTCGACCTTCCCTAAGGTCCAAGGATTCTCCCCGGCCGTTCGCTCGATCGATTGAGGTGCTAGGGAGGTCGGCCGACACGGCCAAAGTCCTTCTGAAGCCGCTGCTCGTCGCCGACCATGTGCTGGCTGTTGTCGTGACGAACTGAGCCCAGAACCGTGTTCCCCGAGAGGACTTAGGCAGGGGCGGCCAGAATCATGAAGTTTGGAGCACCACCGAGGCTGCCGGCGAGCTCTCCGGCGAGGCGTCGCGGCGGCCGAACGCGGGAGTCGGGAGGTAGACGAAGGGGATGGGTCCCGGCTGTCAGCGGCTCGGATTTTAAATCGGGATCGGTCTGCGGCTCGGATCTGGTGTGCTGGCATGCAAAAACTCCGTAGAGCCCGGTGTGCTGTCGCTCCAGTGACCAACACGTGTCCCCGAGGACCCCCATCGGCAGATTTGAATTTTTCCCGATTTTCAGATTTCCTTCAAACTTCAAATCCTCATAACTTTGCCTAGGAAACTCCAAATCGAGTGAACCAAAATTTGTTGGATTCAGCTCTTTTAATACTTTACAGAAAATCAAGTTTCACTTCATGAAAATATTTATTTCTCCAGAATTAATTCCTCAAATTTTAAAATGTTTGGAATTTTAACTGGCGAATCCCTTGGAGGAAAAGTCTGAAATTTTGCTGGTACGTTCACCAATATATCCCTGAACTACCATAAAAATTTCAGATCCATTTGAGCTCATTTGATCCACCTAATGGTGTGATTAATAAAGCTGTTCCAGAGAAAATAGAAAATGTTCAGAAACATTTTCAGAATTTTCTCTGAAAATGTTTAGCTCATATCTTTAGCTAGGAACCTTCAAATTAAGTGAGACCAACTCCATTAGAACCCTCTGAAAATATAGTTTTCAGAAAGGCATGGCTTTCTCCATGAAAATCCCTAGAACACCCTAAAGGCTCCAATTAAGGTCAAGTACATAATTATTTGTGGAGGGCTCAAATGAGCTTTGCTGCAACTAAAACTTGGCCAAGTCTCTGTTTAGATTGTATCCAAACCACAGTAAAAATTTCAGAGTCATTGAGTCTGTATAGTGGGACTTATAGCTCTCACAAGTTTAAAAATCAATTCAAATGCATTTAAATTAACACATGTACTTGTTACCTCATGTAGTCGCTAAGGTTGAGGAGGAACCCGAAGTCCTAAACTTTGTTACTCCGGAAGAGCAGCTAGCCTACGACCAAGAGCAGCAAGGCAAGCTCCTTTTTGCATTAACATCATTATAAACTTTTTATTGTTTTGAAAACCTACTTTGAGTACCATAAATTCTTGCAATAGAGTCTTGTTTGAAAACCCAAATGCATAGCCAAGAAAACCATGGGTTGGGATTAGGATTGAAAACCACGTTAGCTACTGCAATGCTAAGATAGTGTAGGATTCGGTACAAGTCGAGTAGTTGGAACTACTCACGAGAATAGGCTAGAGGCACATTGCTCGGGTAGAGATAGCAAATGAAACACATGGCAATAAAAGTGAGACCGAGCGGAGAGTAAGGGCAGCAGGACTTTGGGGCCTGTGTGCTATAGCTCCGCTTGTGTCGATTGAGGACCGAGCCGTGTGCGGGCCTGTTAAACAAGCTAGAACAGTACCGAAGACCTACCGGCTATATGGGAACCAGGAAACCGATGTAACTCAGGTAGCTGGGTGTTGAGGCATAGCTGGTCGTTCAGAGGGTAGGTTGAGAGCTCGAGGTGTAAATCGGTTGGCGGCACTGAGATGCGCGTGCAGAGGCCTGTTGCTCGGGATGATTGGACCGGTTCAACATTTGGCTAACGGGTGAAAGGTAGTTGCGTATGACGTCCGTGATGGTTGTTGTAGGCAACATCGAGTACGGGCGTACGTGACGGGTTGTTCGGGTAACCCTGCAGGTGTAAATCGATTATAATGGCCGTCCCTCGTGGTCAGTGAGTACCACTTGTTCACTGTACCGTGACGTAGAAAGAACAGGCTAGTTACATGTTAAAATGTTGCTGATTGAAAGATGAACTTTGATTGCTAATGATTTGTTGTAGTTTTGAGCTAACTAAAGTTCTTTTCAACTTTGGACAAAGTACATGAGAGAAATGTGTTTCTTGTTTGATTGCGGCTCTCTCATGTGCCTTAGCGTAAGGTTCTTCACCATCTGCTGCTAAAACTTGAAAGTAAGGTTCCACTAATTAGGCGAGTCCTTGCAAATGATTTTTACCTCATGTACCTAAACACCCCTCATGTAGAAGTTTCATGTTTAGGAGAGACGGGTCAGTCTTGCTAAGCCTTCGTGCTCACTGCTTGTGTTTGAAGCTTTTGCAGGATTCTATGAGGAAGGGACTCCCGAGGAGGAGACGGAACCCCAGGAGGGGAACCCCGTCGAGTGGGAGTCGTGCACGCAGCCGTGTTAGTGTGTGTGTGTGCTAGCAAGGACACGTTCATGGGCTGAACGTGAACTTGATGCGTAGTCTACGCTCTGGAGTGTAGACTGAACATATTTTGTTGTAAAGATGTTCATAAACCTCTTTATGTAATAAAACTTTGCTTCCGCTTTGTACCTTTGATGTGTGTTATCCGGTGCTGTGCAACGCAGCACCCCTCAGCATGATCCTGGCTCGACAAGACCGTGGGGTCGTGTCAGCGTTGGTATCAGAGCTCGCTTGAGGTTTAACGCACTAAAAATGTCATCTTTGTCAAAAATCCGGTGAGGAACGAGTTAGTAGCCCATATAAGGATGTTATTAGTGTATAGAAAGTGGCATACTAACCTATTTGCTTATGTCGGAAAATCGTGCATCTCGGGACGCTTTATGTCTTGGGGGATGCACGTAAGCGCTGTCCACCAGTGTGCACAAGCTGAAGGGTGGAGCCCCACGGGTGGCAGGTAACCCGACCCGCTTTAGTATCCTCTATGACTCTTTATGTCGTTTGGGGTATTCGAGCAACGTCAGTCCCTGGCGTGCGTGGTGCAATTTGGGAGACCCCGTCACATGGTCTGAAACGTGAACATGTAGCTCAAGGCGTGTTTGGCTTGAGAACATCTGGGCCAGTGATGACGGCCGGGTGTACAAACTGTATGGATACCAGGATCGGTGTGCAGCCGAGTCTGACGATTTGCTTGAGTTATTTACAGGTAGTTTAACCACGAAACGGTAGACGTGTAGCATCCATGTGCAGAGACGCTTAGTGCCACTGAACTAACAAAGCCGGCTAAGTCCGGTATAGGTTTTTGCTTTGTGAGGACGTAGTACTGACATGCTTTGGTGACGCATCGACGTCACACTCAATTAAATGAGCAACTTCATTATAAAACTTGAAAGTTTTGATCCAAAGCATTAAAACTTGATGTAACTCCTTCCCTTACTCACGATATTCAAGGTTAACAAGTTTTGAACTTATAGGCTGCTAAGGACAGAGTCCCCTGTTTTCAGCTGAATTAAGGCTGAAGTTAATCAGAGGTTAGAGATTGAGTTATTTCGAGGTTGGGGTCATATGATACATTTCTGGAAATATTTGGAAGAGCTTTACAACTTTTCTGTGAGGTCCAGAGGTGTTTCATCCCTTAACCCATCGAAAAATGCAGTAGAGTTGAAACTGTCCAGAAAACAGGGCAGAGCAAACACTCTCTGTAAATTGAGCATAACTTCTTGCATAAAAATCCAAAAATAGAAAATAAGGTAGTTCTAGAAATTTTATGAGATGGGTTACAACTTTGTAACACAAAGTTTTGTCAGATTGAGAGCAGAATTAACTGGAATTCTTGGATCAAAGCAGTACCTAAAGCAGGGAGGTTCTGTCCAATTTTGTCCAGAAATTCTGTTAACTTTGACATCTCGTAACTTTTGAACCAGGACAGATCTTAGGCCAAGTAAATACCTTCTGGAAATATATTGATGTTAGCTTTAACTTTGAGGTTGAGCTCCAGAATTGGTTTTGCTTTTAGCATGGCCTAAATCAGGTTGAAAGGGAAACTGGTCAGGGCTGTCATGTTGGACAGCAGATCAGCAGTCAAATTTGTTTAAATTTGAACTATGTTCCCAAGTTTTATGTGTTCAATAACATGCTTTGTGTTATAACTCAATGATTTACTGTTCAAATAAATATTTGACATTTCTCAAATATATTTTTACAGATGACAGCGGATAAACAGTTCGAGAACGGGTGGGTGGAATCTCACTGTCCTCACCACAGCGGCTATCCGGAAGCATTGAGGCAGATACTTCAATATTTTGGGTACAACCAGATGCCGCAGTACTTCGCCAAGAAAGAAGGCGAGGAGGGGAACCAGACATGGACAATCCATGTGGAGGTTCCTGCAGGACCTACGCCACCCGGGTGGGCGCCGTTCACCGTCACGGTGAGAGGTAGACAACCCGAGGGAATGTGGCAAGGGGCAGCCCGTGACACCATGTCACGTTTCTGCCAGCTACAAGTGAGAGCGATGAAGGGCACTCCATATGCACTCGTTCCGGTGGAGGGACGGGCGAATCACGTAAGGGAAGGGAGGTACAGGGAGGCAACCGATCCGGGTTGCCCAAGGTACAGCCCCGCGGAGGCGAACCTCAGCCTCCAAATGAGGGCGGGAAAGGCCGTGATGGACAGCCAAACTGTTCATACGGAGCATCTCGCTGCAAAGCTCGAGGAAAGCATCAGCCGTGGAGACCATTTCGAGAGTGCTCACAGCGCACTCCGCAATGTGCTCCTTCCGACGATCAAGCGACTGAACAAACAGCATAATCATTTGCATCATCTGAAGAAGGCGAAAAAGAAAAGCCGTGTTGACATCACAACGCTGCAAGAACAGGTGCAGGCTCTGACCCAGCAGAATGAGGTCCTTACTCAAGAGTGGGACGACGTTATTGAGGAAGGGCAAGGCTGGGAAGAAGACTATAACCAAGCCATGGACGAGGTGCACGCGTTGCAGGACCTCGTGCCTCCGGTATTGGGCATACCGGTGGTCTTGGGTCTTCCGGCAATGGGAGAACCCGAGATGGGAGAAGAGGTTGTAGATCCAGAGCCACCAACAGAGGTACCGGAGGAGGATGACCCACAGGAGGTCGAGTTCTACTCCGAGTAGGGGGTTACCGTTGCCAAGTAGGGCAACCAGGGTAGTGTAACCCAAATTTTTGTAACCGATGACATGTCGTGTAGGCAGTACGTATGTATAGGTAGTGACGACATGAGCACGACTTCTCGGACCCCCGAGAATAATGTATCTTGTATAAAGTTTATGCTTTATCAATATATGTGAATGTTGTGGAAAGTATTCATACGTCACTTCAATACCTACTGTTTCATATGGAACTTTTAAGTGTGACATGTGCTGACCGCTGCTGTTTTAAATTTCAGAATGACTCGTACTCGTGCCAACCCGGACGTTGGGGGTTCTAGTCAAGGGGGAGAAACCTCCCAACAGCCTCCCGAGGACTCCTCAGGACAGCAGCAGCAACAGCAAACACCGCCACCGCCACCTCCAACGGTTACATTGGCCGACATCGTTGCGGCAATGGCGGGTTCTCATCAGCAGCATACGGAGCTGCTGCAGACCCTTATTGCAAAAACGTATCGACCAGAGAGATGTCAAGATCGTGAGGAGCGTCAACAGAGCTCTTACTCCGACTTCCTAGCGACTCATCCCCTGGTATTCTCAAGGGCGGATGAACCCCCCGATGCGGACAACTGGCTCCGCACGATAGAGATGAAGTTTGGGCTGCTCCAAATAAGTGAGCAGCGCAAGACTCAGTTCGCGGTCCAGCAGCTCCAGGGATCCGCGAGCACGTGGTGGGAAAACTACAGTGCTTCACAGCCCACCGACCGAGTTATGACCTGGGCGGAGTTCCGGACGGCCTTCAGGGCCTATCACATACCGCCAGGTCTGATGAAGAGGAAGACGCAGGAGTTTCTACACCTGCAGCAAGGGAGCCGGAATGCGCTGGAATACTCCAGGGCGTTCAACGATCTCGCGCTCTACGCGTCGTATCACGCTGATACCGACGAGAAGCGGCGGGACCACTTCTACCAGGGGCTTAACCCGCTCTTGAAGGACAAACTGGCGATGTTCAATCGCGGCAGCCTCAACGACATAATTGATGCTGTGATTGTTCAGGAGGACTCCGGCAAGGAGTTAGCGGCAACGAAGAGAAAGCGAAGCGCGCCACAAAGCAGCGGAGAAGGAGGCGGTCCTTCTCAGAAATTTCGGATGGTGAATCGCCCACCATCAGGTCCACGCTGGCAGCCACCACAGAGGTCGATGCCATTCCGCAGTCGGCCGTATTCTTCACCGGCATTCAGGCCGACACTGCCAGCACCACCTCCGCAACAACAACAGCAGCAGCGGGCGATGCCGCGTGCGTATGCACTTCAGCAGCGTATGCCGGGCTTTCGTCCCCCGAGCACCGGACAAGCAGCGGGGAGGAATCAATCACGGAACCCCACTAATGCGCGGCGGGCAAACCCTAGGCCCGGCACTGTCAACCAACTTGCCATGGAGGACGTGCCAGAGGGAGAGCCAATCCTTGCGGGTATGTTCCAACTCCACCAGCATCCCGCCATAGTATTATTTGATTCAGGCGCCACGCATAGCTTCATTAGCCAAGCTTTCATTGATAGATATAGCTTGCAAATACTACCCACCGATAGTCCTTATGTGATCTGTTCACCGGGTGGGAAAATTTCAGCAAGCATGATGGTCCCAAAAGCGCCATTGTGCTTAAAGGGTAGAGTATACCCTACGTCTCTCATAATTTTAGAGGGACAAAAGGTCGATGTCATCTTAGGGATGTCATGGTTAAACCGCCATGGCGCGGTTTTAGACACCGTCCTTCGAATTGTGCACTTGAACTCTGAAGTGCACGAATCTCATTCCTTATTTCTGGACAGTCCAGAAATAAAACTTCCAAGTGTCTATCAATCCACAACCATCAGATTGGAAGATATTCCAGTGGTCTGAGAGTTCCCTGACGTGTTCCTGGAGGATTTACCAGGGATGCCGCCCGATAGAGAGGTGGAGTTCAAGATTGAACTTGCACCTGGAACCATGCCAATATCACGAAGGCCGTACAAGATGGCGCCCAAGGAGTTGGCTGAACTGAAGACCCAGCTGACGGACCTGCTGGAGAAGGGTTTTATTAGGCCAAGCTCCTCACCATGGGGCTGTTCGGCATTATTTGTGAAGAAGAAGGATGAGACGTTGCGGCTTTGTGTGGACTATCGTCCACTAAACGCCGTAACCATCAAGAACAAGTACCCGTTGCCACGGATCGACATGTTGTTTGATCAGTTGGTCGAAGCAAAGATCTTCTCCAAGATGGACTTAAGATCCAGGTACCATCAGATTAAGATACGGGCCGAGGATATTCCGAAGACGGCTTTCTCGACAAGGTACGGGCTTTATGAGTACCTGGTCATGTCCTTCGGCCTCACCAACGCTCCAGCTCACTTCATGTATCTAATGAACTCGGTATTCATGCCGGAGCTGGACAAGTTTGTCGTGGTCTTCATTGACGACATATTGGTATATTCCAAGTCGGAGGAAGATCACAAGAAGCATCTGCGTATAGTCTTGCAACGGCTGCGGGATCACAAGCTATACGCGAAATTCAGCAAGTGCGAATTCTGGATATCGCAAGTGCCTTTTCTCGGGCATATCATCTCAGCAGAGGGTATCGCTGTAGACCCGAGTAAGATCACACAAGTGCTGAATTGGAAGTCCCCGAGAACTGTTCACGAGGTACGGAGTTTCCTCGGGCTCGCGGGATATTATCAGAGGTTCATCCCGAACTTCTCAAAGATAGCCAAGCCTATGATGGAGCTGCTAAAGAAGGCTACCAAATATGTTTGGAGTCCAGCATGTGAGGCAGCGTTCAAGGCATTAGTGAAGCACCTGACATCAGCACCGGTTTTGGCGCAGCCAGACACAACAAAACCGTTCGATGTGTACTGCGATGCATCCGGCATTGGGCTCGGATGTGTGCTGATGCAAGACCGAAGAGTGGTCGCGTATGGGTCACGGCAGCTCAGAAACCATGAGCAGAATTATCCAACTCATGATTTGGAGCTCGCTGCCGTGGTACTTGCACTAAAAATGTGGAGGCACTACCTACTCGGTAACCTCGTACATTTATATACCGACCAGAAGAGCCTCAAGTACATATTCACTCAGAAGGAGATGAACATGAGGCAGCAAAGATGGTTAGAGTTGATAAAGGATTACGAAATAGAGATTCATTATCACCCCAGCAAGGCAAACGTAGTGGCGGATGCGCTGAGTCGCAAGTCACACGTCAACAATCTGACCATCACACCGCTGGAAGAGAGTGAACCACCACTGCATGTAATTCCACATGGAGCTCACTACAACCTTGCTTTGATCCCCACCATCCATGAAGAGATAGCGGCAGCTCAGAAACATGACAAGGGAATGTCGCATTTGTGGAGACGTGTAGACAGTGGGGAGCTGAAATGTTTCCGAAAAGACGGAGACGGCGTCCTATGGTTCAAGGACCGTATCATCGTACCCCGTAACCCAGAGTTACGGAAGAAATTTTTTGATGAGACTCACTTATCAAAATTTTCTATTCACCCCGGCAGAAACAAAAATGTATCAAGAACTCAGAAGCAAGTTTTGGTGGACACGGATGAAGTGGGAGATTGCAAAGTACGTGTCCGAGTGTGATACATGTCGAAGGGTGAAGGCAGATCATATGCGGAAACCGGGACTGCTACAACCACTGGGTGTTCCTGCCTGGAAATGGGAGGATGTGAGCATGGACTTCATCATCGGTTTACCCACCACATTTCAGAAACATGATTCTGTGTGGGTGATCATCGACCGGCTCACCAAAGTTGCCCATTTCATCCCGGTCAACACAAACTACAACGCCAAGAAGTATGCTGAGCTGTACATCTCACGGATCCTCTGCTTGTACGGCGTGCCCCGTACCATCATATCGGATCGGGGCACTTTATTTGTGTCCCATTTTTGGGAGCAGCTACACGCTGCATTGGGGATGAAGCTGATCCGTAGTTCAGCATACCACCCGCAGACGGATGGGCAAACCGAGCGGGTAAATCAGATTCTAGAGGACATGCTACGAGCTTGCGCTATCAACCACGGCAAGAATTGGGATGATCACTTGCCGTTAGCCGAGTTCTCATACAACAATGGGTACCAAGCCAGCATCAAGATGGCGCCTTATGAGGCGCTATATGGGAGAAAATGCCACACACCATTGAATTGGTGTGAGTCTGGCGAAAGTGTTACCTTCGGGATTGACCTTGTCAACAACGCAGAGGAAAAGGTTCGGCTGATTCAAGAGAACCTAAAGGCCGCCCAATCCCGGCAGAAACAGTATGCTGACCGGAGAAGACGCCCATTATAATTCGAAGTCGGGGATCACGTATACCTACGTGTGTCTCCAATGAAGGGCGTAAACAGATTTGGGGTGAGAGGAAAGTTGGCACCCCGATTCATCGGTCCATTACAGATTACCGAAAGATGTGGATCGGTAGCATACCGGCTGAAATTGCCAGAAGCACTTTCCGGTGTGCACGACGTCTTTCATATTTCCCAGCTGAGGAAGTGTCTCAAGCTATCAACCACCGTTCAGATGGAGGACATTGAAGAACTGAAACCGGATCTCACCTATCAGAAGGAACCGGTTCAGATCATTGACGAGAAGGCCCGAACCACACGCAACCGTATGTTATGGTTCTAGAAAATTCTGTGGAGTAATCACTCCATGGATGAAGCGACATGGGAGAGCGAAGGATTTCATCGCGCTAACTATCCCGACTTTTTCCCGTCACATATCCGGTAATTTTTCACCATCCTCTCTCATTTTCACCTTATAATATCGAGACGAGATTCTTTTAAGGGGGTAGGAATGTAAAAGCCTCAGTTTTTTACACTTGTTTAAAGTGTTCATCACAACACAACACACCTCATTTGAAGAGCAAGTAACCATTATCAACATGCTCATTAGAGAATAAACTCACAAATGCAAAAGTGGTATTTCCCACATACATCATATAGGGGCTGGACATTTGGAAAACTCCTACACATTGTTAGGAATGTCCATGCCATGTTTTACCCAAACTCAAAACCTTTTTGAGGTCCATTTGGGTATAGCTAGAAAGAGGGTAGTTTGACCTCAAATTCAAATTCAAACTGTTTTTATCCCATGAATTCAAAAGTGGGGGGCATAGTCTTATTCATCACATTCTTGTGAGCTCACACACCAATTTTCACTCCATTTGGAGTTGATCTTGACATGAACTAAGTGTAGCAAATTCAAACTTTATTTGAATTTGAAACTGAACATATGCTGAAATTTGGTCAAACCAAACCCAATTTGAATTCTAACCAATTCAAATGTGTCGAAGTGTGTGGTCGACACTTCCCCCGGACCTGCACTGGGCAGCCTGCGGAGGTTCTTTTTCGGAGGGGCTAGTCACTTGCGGAGAGCTTAAGCGTATGGACGAGTTAAGGAAAAGCTTGACACGGCGGGTTTTACGTGGTTCGGGCCGCCGGAGCGTAAAACCCTACGTCCACGGTGAGCTGAGGAGCTCGCTGTATTGCTTGCTGCTCAGAACCCGAGTCCTGAGCTTGGGGATGACTGATGTCTAGCGTATGAGTTGCTGGAGGGTGAATCCCGGGTGCGCTTGGCTAGAGTGCGAACCCTTGCTAACGTTGCCTACCCGAGCCTTTTATAGTCCAAGGCTCGGGTGCCTTACAAAGGGGGGGGGGGCGGGACCCGACAGGTGGTCCCGGGGAGATTGCCTGCAGACCATCGTATCCGTAGTTATGTCGGTAGTTGTCTCTGGCGAAGGCTTCTGAGTCTTCGTCTTGCCGCCCTGCCCATGCCGCATGCTAGTCGTAGTGGTTGATGACGGCGGGAGCGGCAGGGGATGTCTTGTCGCTGTGTTTATTGGCTGGCAGGCTCTGACACCGCGCGTCAGTCTGTGATGCGACTGGGCGCAACGGCGCCTGATAGAGGCGTGCTCCGCGTCTCCGTGTCTTGGGAAGGCGCGGGCCTTGAATACCTTGTACGGGCAAGGTATGGGGCGTCTTTACGCCCGCTGCCTACCGCTCGGGGGCAGGCAGCGCTGTTCTGCTGGACACATGGCGGGCCCGGAGCCCCCCTCAGAGGAGAGGGGGGTCCGGCCCCGCAGGACACGTGGAGCCTTCGGACCTCTCCCGGTGGAGGGGGATGTCCGGCTTCTGTAGGCCACGTGGCGAGACCGGAGCTCTCCTCTGAGGAGAGGGAGGTCCGGCCCCGCTAGACGCGTGGCGCCTTTAGACCTCTCCCGTGCGGAGGGGGGAGGTCCGGCTTCTGTAGGCCACGTGGCGGGCCTAAAGCTTTCCTCTGAGGAGAGGGAGGTCCGGCCCCGCCGGACGCGTGGCGCCTTCGGAGCTCTCCCTGCGGAGAAGGGCGAGATCCTTAGGCATTTTCCCCTGTGCGCGGGGGTACCCCATATCGCGGGTACCGACAGTGGCCCCCGGGCTCACCTCGGGGGAGGTAACGAGCCCGAGGTGAGGCCTTCTCCTACCCGCGCACTTTCTTGTCTTGAGTACTCCCTGTGCTGGCAGGGTCTTGACGGCTTCGGAGTTCAGCCTCTTAGGAGAGGGTGAAGCCTGGCATCGGAGCTCGGCCCGGCTGTTGGGGTGGAGGTCCGGAAGTCATCGGAGCTCAGGTCCACGAAGGGCGTGAGATCCGGCATCAGGGCTCGCCTCTGAAAGGAGGGCGAGGGCTGGCATCGGAGCTCGGCCCAGCTGTGGGGGCGGAGGTCCGGAAGTCATCGGAGCTCAGGTCCACGAAGGGCGTGAGGTCCGGCATCAGGGCTCGCCTCTGAAAGGAGGGCGAGGGCTGGCCTCGCAGCTTGGCCTGGCTGTGGAGGCGAAGTCTGGAAGTCATCGGAGCTCAGGCCAGCGAAGGGCGTGAGGTCCGGCATCAGCGCTCGCCTCTGAAACGAGGGCGAGGGCTGGCCTCGGAGCTCGGCCCAGCTGTGGGGACGGAGTCCGGAAGTCATCGGAGCTCAGGCCAACGAAGGGCGTGAGATCCGGTATCAGCGCTTGCCTCTGAAAGGAGGGTGAGGGCTGGCCTCGGAGCTCGGCCCAGCTGTGAGGGCGGAGTCCGGAAGTCATCGGAGCTCAGGCCAGCGAAGGGCGTGAGGTCCGGAGGTCATCGGAGCTCAGGCCAGCGAAGGGCGTGAGGTCCGGCATCAGCGCTCGCCTCTGAAAGGAGGGCGAGGGCTGGCCTCGGAGCTCGGCCTGGCTGTGGAGGCGGAGTCCGGAAGTCATCGGACCTCAGGCCAATGAAGGGCGTGAGGTCCGGCATCAGCGCCCGCCTCTTAAAGGAGGGCTGTCCTCGGAGCTCGGCCCAGCTGTGGGGGCGGAGGTCCGGAAGTCATCGGAGCTCAGGCCAGCGAAGGGCGTGAGGTCCGGCATCAGCGCTCGCCTCTGAAAAGAGAGCGAGGGCTGGCCTCGGAGCTTGGCCCAGCTGTGGGGGCGGAGTCCGGAAGTCATCGGAGCTCAGGCCAGCAAAGGGCGTGAGGTCCGGAGGTCTTCGGAGCTCAGGCCAGCGAAGGGCGTGAGGTCCGGCATCAGCGCTCGCCTCTGAAAGGAGGGCGAGGGCTGGCCTCGGAGCTCGGCCGGGCTGTGGAGGCGGAGTCCGGAAGTCATCAGACCTCAGGCCAACGAAGGGCGTGTGGTCTGGCATCAGCGCTCGCCTCTGAAAGGAGGGCGAGAGCTGGCCTCGGAGCTCGGCCTGGCTGTGGAGGCGGAGTCCGGCACTGCTCAGTGGTCCCCCCTTTCCTGTCCCTTAGTCTCATTTGGCTTACTGTCCCAGGCCGGAATACGGGGCTTGGGTAATCCAGTGCACTTGGTCCCGGAGGTCTGGCCCCAGCCCCAGTCAGGGTGTAACCGTCCGGCCCCCTAGTACTCAGACTGTAGCGCCGGGGGGGAGAGTGCACATGCTTTGGGTGCAAGACCGGGCAAAGCAAGGCTCCTGACCCCCCGCTCTAGCGTAGGTCTTTTCTCGGAGGAGACCAACTGGCGGTACAGTACCCTTACAGGGGGAGATCCAAAAGGCCACCGGGCCTCTGGCAGGTACCCCAAGCACTACCGCCTCCGGCAGGACGGCAAATATCGACTATGCATGAGAGCAGGAAAGAGGAACCGAGTGTACAATGGATGCACACTGTCTAGAGCGTGGGGAGGTGTTCATATAAATTAATGTGTAATTTAAATAAACACCTAAGTAAGCATGGTGAACTTACTGGGGTAGCGTCGGAGCGCCTGTCTTCACGCAGAGCAGGTCATGCGTGGCTTCGTCGTACGCCGGACACGGGGGGACCCCCATGGCAATCTCAGGGGGAAGCATGGCTTCGGCCCCGCATACCATGTGGAAGGGTAGTTCCCGTGACCTGGCCCTGGGAAGTCCGGCTGGCCCTCAACATGGAGGATCCGGTATCCCCCGACGGCTCTAGGTGCGCGTCTGCACCGGTTGCGTGGGTCTGCTTGGTGTGGACCTGGCACGCATTGCATCCCTAACCGGTTTGACGGCGTCCAGGTGGCTCTCGGTCAGAAGGAGCCATGCCGGGTGGCTTAACCGACCAGCGTGCGGGACGATGAGCGTTCCCAGCACTCGCCTCCTTGGACTACTGCGAACTAGTCGCAGCCTTCCTCCTGGGTTATGCACCGCAATAGGATGTCGTGGCGCCACGCCAGTAAAGATACCAGCGCGTAGCACTTAGCCATCCACACAACCCGTTCAGTGAATGCACGTTCATCAGGAAGGATGTCCTTCAAGGAGTCCCGGACCTCCGTGGTCTATGCATCGGGACTACTTGAGCTTCTGGATCTTGAGCGCTGAGTTGCACGGAGTCCCCAGTGACGCTTACGATCCTTTGGCGGCATCCATGGCTGCAGGGCCGCCGGGACTGCCTAGCTTCGAGGCACTGGTTTAGCCCCCTTCGCCCGGCTCGGCGGGCCGGGCTGTGGACCGCAGCAATGTCCTCTCGAAGACTCCTTAAGAGCAGGGGCTCCAATGGAGGCCTTCGTTGAGAGGTCGTCAGCTGCGGCCTTGCCAGCATGCGGTACATGGCGCAGGCCCAAGGCGAGGAAGTCTTTCTCCAACATCCGCACGTGGAGCAGATAAGCAGCTAGCTGTGTGTCACTGCAGGGGCATTCACCCTTAACTTGCTTGATAACTAGCTGGGAGTCACCCTGCGCCAACAACTGGTGAGCGCCCAGAGACAGGACTGTCTTTTAGGCCAAAGATGAGTGCTTCATACTCTGCCAAGTTGTTGGTTGCCCTGGAATTGAGACGCACCATGTACCCAGACTGCTACCCGGATGGCATGAGAAGCAATACGCCGGCACCGGCCCCCTGCTTTTATGAGAAGCCGTCGAAGAAGAGCGTCCAGTGAGGCCCGGTGAAGACCGGAGCTCGGTACTTTGGTTCACCGTCTTCGCGGCCCCCTGGGTCAGCCTTCGTTGGCATCCACTCAGCCACGAAGTCAGCCAGTGCTTGGCTCTTGGCTGTCTGACATGGTCGGGAGCTCAGCTTGAACTCCGCCGTCTTCGGGCTGTCTTCCGGCTTCAGAAGCTGGCAGTGAGTGCCAATTCCGCCCTTCAGCTGCTCTGGCGCACTTGTCCGCAAGGCTGAAGAGCTCGGAGACGTCGCGGACCTCTCTGGTCGCGAGCTTCTCAAGCATTTTCTCGTCCCGGACACCCTGCCGGAACGCCACCACCACAGAAGCACTTTGAATATGCGGGATGGTGTTGCGTACCTGGGAGAACCGCTGGATGAAGGAGCGCAGTGATTCCCCAGGTTGTTGCTTGATGGCGTGGAGGTCAAGCTCCGTGCCAGGACGGGTGTAGGAGCTGCCGAAGTTGGCGATGAACTGCCGGCAGAGCTCTCCCCAGGAAGTTATGGAACCCTGAGGGAGGTTCATGAGCCAAGACCGGGCTGGGCCGGTCAAGGCAACGGGGAAGTAGTTGGCCATGATGGCCTCATCCCCTCCTGCGGCAAGTACAGCAGTGGAGTAGATCTGGAGGAACTCCGCCAGGTTGACGCTGCCATCGTACTTCTCGGGCAGGTGCGGCCGAAACTTGCGCGGCCACCTTCCGAAGCGAAGGTGGGGCGCGAGGGCTGCACATCCTGCCCCTGTTGCCGCAGGTGTTGGTGCCGCGAACGCTTGGTGCGCCGTCGGCACGGTGTATCCCGGTATGGGCAAGGCAGCTCCATAGACCGGGGGCGCCGTTTGCAGGGCATATGGTTGTGGCATATGCTGCGCGGCGTTTGCCTAGGGCAGAGATCGCGTGGCGAAGATCTGCTCTTCAGGCTGGGTCGAGGCTGACGTCATGCTGTCGCCAGCCTCTTAGTTGCGACGCCTTTCCCGACGTCGCTCGAGGTACACCCGGGCATCCTTGCCCAAGTGGCATCGCTCCAGCTCTGCCCTCAGGTCCGTCGATGGAAGCCTGGTGGAGCTGGAGTCCGCCGTCTGCCCGTCAACCGTTGGCGTGCGCGTCAGCGACACAGCCAGTTGACCGGAGTGTCGTCCCCGCCGAAGTCGAGGGTTTGCGGCGGCGACGACGAGGCGGTCTACCTCGCGTATCCACTGCTGGGTTGCTGAATGAGGTGCGTCCCCAGCAGGTGGATTGCGCAGTAGCGCTCTTCCTGCAGCTAGCGCACCCCTGTGAGGTACGCTTATCGCTGCAGAAGATCTCACGCTGGTTGGAGCCTGCATTGCCGGAGTCGGCGTTGCCGGAGTCGGCTGCTGGCTACCAGCTTGTGCCGACACACTCCGTCCTCAGTGTGTCGACATGTACTCCCCGCTGGTCATGGTTCGCCGTGAATGTGGAGGAGGAGAGTTTGCCGCTGAAGGAAGCTTGGTCATTTTCGTCGGCGGAAACTCGTC
The DNA here is from genome assembly GCA_030760725.1 of Neostapfia colusana. Lineage (NCBI taxonomy): Eukaryota > Viridiplantae > Streptophyta > Magnoliopsida > Poales > Poaceae > Neostapfia > Neostapfia colusana. Next base: position 17,156,805 of record JASWHV010000018.1, on the reverse strand, counting down.
GCGCAAGGGAAGAGCCCCCTACCTGGCGCGCCAAATGTCGAAGTGTGCGGTCGACACTTCCCCCGGACCTGCACTGGGCAGCCCGCGGAGGTTCTTTTTCGGAGGGGCTAGTCACTTGCGGAGAGCTTAAGTGTATGGACGAGTTAAGGAAAAGCTTGACACGGCGGGTTTTACGTGGTTCGGGCCGCCGGAGCGTAAAACCCTACGTCCACGGTGAGCTGAGGAGCTTGCTGTATTGCTTGCTGCTCAGAACCCGAGTCCTGAGCTTGGGGATGACTGATGTCTAGCGTTGAGTTGCTGGAGTGCGAACCCCGGGTGCGCTTGGCTAGAGTGTGAACCCGTGCTAACGTTGCCTACCTGAGCCTTTTATAGTCCAAGGCTCGGGTGGCTTACAAGGGGGGCCCGGGACCCGACAGGTGGTCCCGGAAAGATTGCCTGCAGACCATCGTATCCGCAGTTATGTCGGTAGTTGTCTCTGGTGAAGGCTTCTGAGTCTTTGTCTTGCCGCCCTGCCCATGCCACATGCTAGTCGTAGTGGTTGATGACGGCGGGAGCGGCAGGGGATGTCTTGTCGCTGTGTTTATTGGCTGGCAGGCTCTGACACCGCGCGCTAGTCTGCGATGCGACTGGGTGCAACGGCACCTGACAGAGGCGTGCTCCACGTCTCCGCTTCTTGGGAAGGCGCGGGCCTTGAATACCTTGTACGGGCAAGGTATGGGGCGTCTTTACTCCCGCTGCCTACCGCTCGGGGGCAGGCAGCGCTGTTCTGCTGGACACGTGGTGGGCCCGGAGCCCCCCTCAGAGGAGAGGGGGGTCCGGCCCCGCAGGACACGTGGAGCCTTCGGACCTCTCCCGGCGGAGGGGGATGTCCGGCTTCTGTAGGCCACGTGGCGAGGCCGGAGCTCTCCTCTGAGGAGAGGGAGGTCCGGCCCCGCTGGACGCGTGGCGCCTTCAGACCTCTCCCGCGCGGAGGGGGGCCGGCTTCTGTAGGCCACGTGGCAGGCCCGGAGCTTTCCTCTTAGGAGAGGGAGGTCCGGCCCCGCCGGACGCGTGGCGCCTTCAGAGCTCTCCCTGCGGAGAAGGGCGAGATCCTTAGGCATTTTCCCCTGTGCGCGGGGGTACCCCATATCGCGGGTACCGACAAAATGGCTCAGGGGTGAATAATTCAAATCACCATGGGCATTTTAGGGCTTACTGTTTACAAACAGTGAAATGGAGTTAAGTTCAGGGGTTAAAAGGGGAGTGGGACCCACATTTCAACCACTGAAGCAAAAACAACCGACTGAAAACCCAGCTCGGGTTCTTGCGCCGGACCGAGCAGCCGCCACGGTGAGAAGTCGATCGGGACAGCACCTGCTTGCCGCCCCGACCTGCTGAACCGCCTTGCGGTCCTCTTATCTCCGCAGCCACCCTGATCGGAGAGAGCACCACGCACTTTGCTGCTTCCTCGCACCAGAAACACCCCATCGCTGCCGATCGCTCGGAGTTGATCAGGGAAGCGTGATCACGGCCTCACCACTCCCTCCAGAGCTACAACGAGGTACTAGGAACCTTCCTTCTTCTTCCCCGTCGCTAGGAATTGGCTAAAACCGGTTGATCTCGGCTATACCGAGAGTTCTATTCAGAGACCTAAAGCCGCCGCACTTTGGGCTCCCGTGGACAGTCCAACCGGGAGGTTGTCACGCCCGAGCTAAGGCGTCCCTTGACAACCTTTGGCCGGAGAACCCCTGTACACGGCGTATTTCAATGTTTACTGTCGGCGGAGCATGCGGGAAGCATCGGGCGCACGGTGAGAGACTACTTCGGACCTCTTCCGAGCTGCTTCGAGCTCGTGTCGACCTTCCCTAAGGTCCACGGATGCTCCCCGACCGTTCGCTCGATCGATTGAGGTGCTAGGGAGGTCGGCCGAAGTCCTTCCGAAGCCGCTGCTCGTCGCCGACCATGTGCGGGCCGTTGTCATGACGAACTAATCCCAGAACCATGTTCCCCGAGTGGACTTAGGCAGGGGTGGCCAGAATCATGAAGTTTGGAGCACCACCGAAGCTGCCGGCGAGGCGTCACGGCGGTCGAACGCGGGAGTCAGAAGGTAGACGAAGGGGATGGGTCCCGGCTGTCAGCGGCTCGGATTTTAAATCGGGATCGGTCTGTGGCTCGGATCTGGTGTGCTAGCGCGCAAAAACTCCGTAGACCCCGGTGTGCTGTCGCTCCAGTGACCAACACGTGTCCCCGAGGACCCCACCGGCAGATTTGAATTTTTCCCGATTTTCAGGTTTCCTTCAAACTTCAAATCCTCATAACTTTGCCTAGGAAACTCCAAATCGAGTGAACCTAAATTTGTTAGATTCAGCTCTCTGAATACTTTCCACCAAATCAAGTTTCACTTCATGAAAATCCTTATTTCTCCAGAACTAATTCCTCAAAATTTAAACTGTTTGGAATTTTAACTGGAGAATCCCTTGGAGGAAAAGTCTGAAATTTTGCTGGCATGTTCACCAAATATCCCTGAACTACCATAGAAATTTCAGATCCATTTGAGCTCATTTGATCCACCTAATGGTGTGATTAATAAAACTGTTCCACAGAAAATAGAAAATGTTCAGAAACATTTTCAGAATTTTCTCTGAAATTGTTTAGCTCATATCTTTAGCTAGGGACCTTAAAATTAATTGAGACTAACTCCGCTAGAACCCTCTGAAAATCTAGTTTTCATAAAGGCATGGCTTGCTCCATGAAAATCCCTAGAACACCCTAAAGGCTCCAATTAATGTCAAGTACATAATTATTTGTGGAGGGCTCAAATGAGCTTTGCTGCAACTAAAACTTGGCCAAGTCTCTGTTTAGGTTGTATCCAAACCACAGTAAAAATTTCAGAGTCATTGAGTCTGTCTAGTGGGACTTATAGCCTTCAAAAGTTTAAAATTCAATTCAAATGCATTTAAATTAATACATGTACTTGTTACCTCATGTAGTCTGTAAGGTCGAGGAGTAACCCGAAGTCCTAGACTTCGTTACTCCGGAAGAGAAGCTATCCTACGACCAAGAGCAGCAAGGCAAGCGCCGGTTTGCATTAACCTCTTTATAAACTTTTTATTGTTTTGAGAACCTACTTTGAGTACCATAAATTCTTGGAATCGAGTCTTGTTTGAAAACCCAAATGCATAGCCAAGAAAACCATGGGTTGGGATTAGGATTGAAAACCCCGTTAGCTACTGCAATACTAAGATAGTGTAGGATTCGGTACAAGTCGAGTAGTTGGAACTACTCGCGAGAATAGGCTGGAGGCACATTGCTCGGGTAGAGATAGCAAATGAAACACATGGCAATAAAAGTGAGACCGAGCGGAGAGTAAGGGCAGCAGGACTTTGGAGCCTGTGTGCTATAGCTCCGCTTGTGTCGATTGAGGACCGAGCCATGTGCGGGCCTGTTGAACAAGCTAGAACAGTACAGAAGACTTACCGGCTATATGGGAACCGGGAAACCGATGTAACTCGGGTAGTTGGGTGTTGAGGCATAGCTGGTCGTTCAGAGGGTAGGTTGAGAGCTCGGGGTGTAAATCGGGTGGCGGCACTGAGATGCGCATGCAGAGACCTCTTGCTAGGGACGATTGGACCGGTTCAACATTTTGCTAACGGGTGAAAGGTAGTTGCGTACGACGTCCGTGATGGTTGTTGTACGCAACATCGAGTACGGACGTACGTGACAGGTTGTTCGGGTAACCCTGCAGGTGTAAATCGATTATAATTGCCGTCCCTCACGGACAGTGAGTACCACTTGTTCACTGTACCGTGACGTAGAAAGAACAGGCTAGTTACATGTTAAAATGTTGCTGATTGAAAGATGAACTTTGATTGCTAATGATTTGTTGTAGTTTAGAGCTAACTAAAGTTCTTCTCAACTTTGGGCAAAGTACAAGAGAGAAATGCGTTTCTTGTTTGATTGCGGCTCTCTCATGTGCCTTAGCATAAGGTTCTCCACCATCTGCTGCTAAAACTTGAAAGTAAGGTTCCACTAATTAGGCGAGTCCTTGCAAATGATTTTGACCTCATGTAACCTAAACACCCCTCACGTAGAAATTTCATGTTTAGGAGAGACGGGTCAGTCTTTCTGAGCCTTCGTGCTCACTGCTTGTGTTTGAAGCTTTTGCAGGGTTCTATGAGGAAGGTACTCCCGAGGAGGAGACGGAACCCCAGGAGGGGAATCCCATCGAGTGGGAGTCGTGCACGCCGCTGTGTTAGTGTGCGTGTGTGCTAGCAAGGACACATTCACGGGATGAACGTGAACTTGATGCGTAGTCTACACCCGTGAGTGTAGACTGAACATATTTTGTTGTAAAAATGTTCATAAACCTCTTTATGTAATAAAAATTTGCTTCCGCTTTGTACCTTTGATGTGTGTTATCCGGTGCTGTGAAACGCAGCACCCCTCAGCGTGATCCTGGCTCGACAAGACCGTGGGGTCGTGTCAGCGGTATTCTTGAGACATTTCCGAAGCCGAGAGACGTAAAATATATCATGCACCCCAGCGAGATTCGTCGGTAGCTCAAGCCGGTAAGCTACGGGTCCACATTTCTCCTTGATAGCGAATAGACCGATAAACCGAGGAGTGAGCTTTCCTTTTACACCGAATCGATGAACTCCCTTCATTGGAGATACGCGGAGATATACGTACTCTCCGACGTTGAAGTTCAGCAGTCGACGTCGCTGGTCTGCATAACTCTTCTGTCGAGATTGAGCAGACTTTAAATTTGCTTGTATGACCCAAACTCGTTCTTCGGCGTCATTGACAAGGTCAATCCCGGATGTCACTCTTTCACCGGATTCGCACCAATTCAGCGGTGTGCGACATCTCCGGCCGTAGAGAGCCTCGTATGGTGCCATCTTGATACTCGTTTGATAGCTGTTGTTGTATGAGAACTCCGCCAACGGTAAATAAGCATCCCAATTCTTACCGTGGTGGATGGCACACGCTCTCAACATATCTTCCAAGACTTGATTCACCCTCTCGGTTTGTCCATCGGTTTGAGGGTGATATGCAGAGCTTCTAAGCAATTTGGTTCCCAAAGATGCGTGCAGTTGTTCCCAGAAACGAGAAATGAACAGTGCACCACGATCTGAAACTATGGTTCTTGGAACTCCATGCTGACATAAGATTAGTTCAATGTATAACTCCTCATATTTCTTGGCATTGAATCCCACATTCACCGGTATGAAGTGTGCTGACTTGGTTAATCGGTCAATGATTACCCAAACTGAATCATGCTTCCGAGATGTGAGCGGCAACCCGACAATGAAATCCATACTCACATCTTCCCACTTCCATGCCGGAAAATGAAGGGGCTGTAGCAAACCAGGTTTCTTCATGTGATCTGCTTTAACCCTTCGACACGTATCGCCCTCGGATACGTATTTAGCTATTTCCCGCTTCATCCGTGTCCACCAAAACTTGTTTCTCAAATCTTGGTACATGTTGTTTCTGCCTGGATGAATAGAAAATTTTGATAAATGAGCTTCATCTAATATTTTCTTCCGAAGCTTCATGTCACGGGGCACGACTATACGGTTTTTGAACCATAGCGTACTGTTCTCATCTTTCCGGAAGCACTTTACCTCTCCTTTGTCTAATCTCTTCTGGATATGTGACATGCCCTTATCTTTTCTCTGAGCCTTTACAATTTCATCTCGAATTGTAGGAATGAGGGCAAGATTAAACAAGGACCCATAAGGAACCAAGCGCAGGCTCGGTTCTTCTTCTTCTATTGCAGCCATGGTTAGGTTATGGACAAATGATTTCCGACTAAGTGCGTCGGCAACCACATTCGCTTTTCCAGGATGGTAATGAATCTCTAGTTCATAATCCTTGATTAATTCTAACCATCTTCGCTGCCTCATTTTTAACTCCTTTTGTGTGAATATATATTTCAAACTCTTGTGGTCGGTGTAGAGGTGGACTAAGTTTCCAAGTAAATAGTGCCTCCACAATTTTAGAGCAAGGACCACAGCAGCTAACTTGAGATCATGTGTCAGATAATTCTGCTCATGGTTCCGAAGCTTTCTGGATCCATATGCGACCACTCGCCGTCCTTGCATAAGCACGCAGCCAAGGCCGATGCCGGATGCATCGCAATACACATCAAAAGCTTTAGTCGTATCGGGCTGCGCCAACACGAGGGCTGTTGTGAGGTGCTTTACCAATGCTTTGAATGCCTCCTCACATGCTTCACTCCACACATATTTGTTGCCTTTCTTTAGAAGTTTCGTCATCGGTTTAGAGACCTTGGAGAAATTCGGAATGAATCTCCGGCACTAACCCGCTAAACCGAGAAAACTACGGACTTCGTGGACTGATTTCGGTGAACTCCAATTCAGCACTTGGACGATCTTGCTCGGATCAACCGCAATGCCCTCCGCAGAAATAATGTTCCTAGGAAATGGCACTTGGTTGATCCAGAACTCACCCTTGCTAAATTTTGCATATAGCTTGTGATCCCGTAGGCGTTGGAGCACAATATGCAGATGTCTGGCGTGTTGTTCCTCCGACTTAGAATATACCAAGATATCGTCGATGAAGACCACGACGAACTTGTCCAGCTCCAGCATGAAGACTGAATTTATCAAGTACATAAAATCGGCCAGAGCATTAGTGAGTCCGAATTACATGACGAGATACTCATATAACCCGTATCTCGTCGAGAATGCTGTTTTGGGTATGTCTTCCGCCCGGACTTTTATTTGGCGATATCCGGACCAAAGATCCATCTTCGAGAAAACCTTAGCACCCACTAGTTGATCGAAAGGCATATCGATACGTGGTAGTGGATACTTGTTCTTGATAATTATGGCATTGAGCGGACGATAGTCCACACAGAGCCTCAGAGTCTCGTCCTTTTTCTTGACGAACAGCGTGGAGCATCCCCACGGTGATGAACTGGGTCGAATGAAGCCTTTGCTTACCAAATCATTCAGCTGCTCCTTCAGCTCCGCGAGTTCCTTCGATGCCATTTTATACGGCCTCCGAGATATGGGTGTGGTTCCCGGTGCTAGTTCAATTTTGAACTCCACTTCACGTTCGGGTGGCATGCCCGGTAGATGATCGGGAAACACGTCCGGATATTCCTGGACCACTGGAACGTCCTCCAGTTTCTTAGCTTCAACGGTGTGGACAGCGGTGACTTCCGGTGCAACATTTCTCAGAGTCAACGTGTGTTGCCCGTGCTTCTTTGAATTCAGCTGCACCATTCGTGAACTAATATCAAAGATAGCTTGGTGATGTGCCAACCAAGCCATTCCCAAGATGATGTCAATCTGCAAGCCTTCCAGGATGATAAGAGTAGTAGGATATATCCGCCCATCCAAACATATAGGCGCTCGAGCAACAATCCTGCCCACTGTCCTACTACCTCCCGGTGAATTAATATGATATGATGCGGCCAAGGTGGTTGATGGTACTTGGTGCTTAACCACATAATCTTTGCTGATAAAATCATGTGTAGCACCCGAGTCGAACAACACGAACGTGGGCTGATCACGTAGGCTGAACATACCCGCAAACACGGGTTCTCCTATGGGAACGTCTTCAACTACCATATAGTTTATATTTCCCACTTTCAGTGCTGTCCTCCTTGGCTGACCAGGGAATTTCTTTACAGCTTGAGAGTTACTGCTGCTCTGTATTGTCAAGTTTGTCAAACATTCCAACTAACAACAAGGAATGATGAAAGATAACAATGAATATGCCATGGAACTTAGAGAAGTATAAAACCTTCATGTCCACAACAAGTCTCAAGTTACATGGCAATGAGCAATGCTCTGTTCAGAATGACCATTGGGCCTTAATCCCAGAATTTGATTATGAAAATGGAAGTTTCATGTCTCAAGTTGAATATCAAAGTTATAGATAACTTCAATATATTTGCAACGAGTGTTTATTTGCCTCCATATCTATTCTGGATCAGAAGTTGTGATATTTCAAAGTTGACAGAAATCTGGAACAATTTTGACAGTGCCTCCTCTGAAAGTAGCTGTTTTGTCGCAAGATTTCATAAAATTCTACCCCAAATCTGTAGAAACTTTGAACTACAAAGTCGTAGCACATATCAAAAACTTTCCAATGATGTCTTACATGACCCTTAGATATTTTTTTACAAGAAGTTATGGTTGAAATACAGAAAATTTCAGAGATCATTTTTGGTCTGCACTGTTTTTGGACAGTTAACACTCATATGAGATTTTCATCCATTTGGAGGGAGATTCTGTTCTGGTGTTCTACAGAAAAGGTGTAGAAGACTTCAAAAACTTTTCAGAAATTTATCCTTCACCTCCATTGGTTAAACCAATCAAAAGTTATGCCCTGTTCAATTCAGCAAAAATTCTGCCGAAAACAGGGGAGATGGTTTCTAAATATTTGAGATGGAAACTATACTCCCAATGGACTCTTAGTTCAATATAGGAGTTCATTAGCCCCTAATGGAATCCTAGACTCCAATTTACTGTTTTCTTTGAAAACTTACTTTTTCATGCAGTTAAGAACATATTATGGTACTACGTTTCCTCACCAAATCAAAAATCCTAACCGGCTTTATACTGGCATATACGTCTCAAGTGGTGGCACTAAAAAGATCACTCACACACGTTTTCTAAACAACATGTTCTACTCGTGGTTAAGTACCTGCAGAAAAACAATCAATAGTGATGCACACAAAGGTTTTCCATTTCAGTCAGGTCCATATCATAGTAAAAACATACGCCCCGTATTATTGCCATACGGGCCATCCTTGAGTCAAATCACGTCTCAAGGTACATGGTCGTGTTTTCACACCACATGACGGGGAACCCGAGTAGAGCGTGAAATGGTCGTCACGGTTGGGAATTTTATCAACCCAACGGATACCACCTACTGCCCTGTAGGGCACACCGATGGCAAGCGCTGCATATGTCCTCCTAGGCTATTTCCAGAAGAACACACTATCGTGTTACCGACCAAACGATGGGGTTTAGACTTTCTTGCCTAATGCATGCCAGGGACCAGCGTTTCATATGAACTCAGGAACATGAAGAGTTCAAGAGCTTCATATTGACGTCTCATACCAAGCTGTGAGACCTATACCCTGAACCACTTTCCTCGTCAGGGAGAGCTAACCGAAATTGATGTGCTTTCGGTAGCGTTCCTTACCATTCTTACCTCCACGTAGGTGCGTCATTACAGAATTGAAATACTGAATGTAACACATTGTTAGCTTGCCACCTTAAGTAACTATGCTACTAATAGTCCTTATGTGGGCATACTATACGTTCATCACTCGTATACTTCTAAGTTTTTCGAAAATAAGCTCTTTTCATGCGTGCTATTCCCAATGCGGCTCTGATACCACGCTTGTGGGAACCCCTTTTTGGATCCACACTCCAGGATACACATTGGGTGGTGCCGTCCGATGCGGCACCGAACAGCATACACGAAAAGAACCATAAAGTACAAAGTCTTTTATTTCTCAAGATAATGTCATTTACAAAATATTGTACCACGAGGGTAGACGCAACAGAATATACATACACACTTCCTCTCAGTCCTAACTATGAAAAAGAGAAGACGTCCAGCCCACGGACGCTTCTTACTAGCTTCCACAAAGATGAGTGCAGCGGCAGGGTTTCCGGTGAGTCCCTGATGGCTCACCGAACAACCATCTTCATTTCAAATTTTATAACCTGCAAAACACTAACAATGTAATCGTGAGAACGATGGCTCAGCAAGACTTAACCGACACTCCTAACCATAAAACTCTAAATGCAGAGATTCTTAACATAGGAAAAATATGATGCGATAAAGAAACGCCTACATGTTAATCCTTACTTTCAGTTTAATAGCAGCAGATTATTATGCCTTAGGCAGCCTTCACTGTAAAAGTCCCAAAAATGCAAAGTCAATAAAGTGAATGTTGATTTCCATTCATGTTGGAATGCAGGAAAAATGGGACTTACAAAAATTTTTGTATACATGATGATGCACATGGGTGTCCAACCAAACAAGATCTCACGTTCATTTGAAATGTGTTAAGCCAAGGTTGGGTTAACACCCTGTGTAAAGTTCTCATGTGTAAGAGGGAGTCAAAAATTCAGATTTGAACTCATAACATTAAATTTAGGGAAATTCATGGTGGCCACATCCTGATTTCAGGGTGGGCTAAAAAGAAGTTAAATACGACCATTTCCAAATGTGAGTTGAATTCAAAATGATAGTGAACTTCACACTGAATTTGGTTTCTTCAAACTTCATCCCACGTTTAAACCCCCGAAATATCAGATTGAGGGGATTTACATGAAGGACGATCTTTTGGAAACATTTGGCGGATAAGAAGAGGAGTAGGGGGTAGACCCCACATGTCATTGGGCTGCTTTAACTTGCTCCCGAAGACTGTCCTCTGTTTGGTGTCGAACAGCACCCGAGCCTCCTCAGAGCGCCACCGAGGGCAGCCACCTCCAGCTTCTTGCATCGAGCTGGCGACCTGCTCGTGGGATTGAGCAGCTCACAACGTGATTAGTTGCTCACCTAAAAACAGGAATCCCGGGCGTTATTTTCTCCTCGCACTGGTACTGAACCAACACCACAGAATTTAAAAATGTGAACTGAACACGACCGGAGGTTAACTCCCCGAAATCAAAATCCAGTTCGTGGGAATGGATGGGAATTTTGAATTCAAATGGTAGATCCACTGTTATTTGGAGGGGGAAACTTCGGTGGGACCCGCAGGTCAGTGGAACAGAGGCAACACTGGAATTTTCCTCCGTGCGCGCTTGACACCGAGAGGCATGCAGCTCCACCCAGATGCTTGTGTCGCTGCTCGCCGAAGGCGGTTCCACCCTATCTTCCGGGCTGCTCGATAAATATCCTGGGCGTCCTTAGCTGCCGGCTCGGTCTGTTGCTCGCACAACCAACGCACGGGGTGCTTCTCCCTCAAGCAAAAACAACGCACGCTCTCGGCTCTCACCCGATCGGTCTCCAGCCGTGGTGACAACCAGCTGAACCACCCAGGAGATGCGCCGTGGAGTCCTCTACGTCCATAACACGTTTCCAGCTCTGCTCCGGTCTTCCTCCGGTCACTGCCATGCAGTTTTCCTCCACAACTCGAACTGAAGCCGCCATGTGAACTGCTCCTCGTCTTCCAGCCGCTCCAACGCCTCTCCCACACGTCCAACACCTCCCTAAGGTGAGCCAAGGTGTGTAGAGCATTATACCGCAGTCCCCTTGCCCTTCCCCATCGCTGCCTCGCCGGAATTCGGGTTTTGGCGCCGGTACACGTGAAGAACTGCCCCAAACCAAAACTGGAAATTTGTCCAACACGCATGATCATTGGTTCTTCGGTTCAAGCCATAGCATCACACCATCCTAGCGCCATCCTATGCCAAATACCGCAGCAAACCGTCCACCACAGGCCCCGGGGGACGAGAAATCGGAGGCGGCGGCAAAAACGGGTCGGTCCTCCGGTGAACCCTATTTTCCGGCCGTTTGCTGCCTGGTTTAGCATGCGTTCCATGTTCCCCGATCATTGGTGATGCTTTAGGGCAAGGTAGCTCGCTGGGAGAAGCTTCGGACGCGCCAGAACGCGTTGATGCCGAGCTCCCGAGCCGCCCCACCGGTGCCAACCTGTTTTCGGCCGTTTTCATGCGCGGAAACCTTGCTCGGCAGCTGCACCATGTTCCAAGGAGCATGTAGGGCGAAACCGGAGCTAATTTGGTGGAGAAATGAGGGAGAACGAGCCACGCCACGATCTGTGCTGGTGTGGACGCCGTCTCTGGCGGGAGGTTGAAGAAAGACCTGACGAGTGGACCCCCCTGTTAAGTCTCTGTGTACATTCCCAACAGAAACTTATTCAAGTTTGAAAAATCCATAACTTTGTGTAGGAAACTCCAGAAAGGGTGAGACCAATTTTTTTGGAATCCTTATGAGGAGTACTTCACAGAGGAACAAATTTATTGCTATTAAAATGCCCAGAAATTTCTGTAGAATTCTTTTAATAAATCTTTTAGGGATTTATTACAGGAGCAATTCTTTATAGTCACTGATCTCCAGTAAAAATTTGGGCTTCATTGGAGTTTATTTGCTAGGTCAAATTGTCTTCGAAAGTTCAGCATTTATTTGAAAATTGAAATTTAAACAGAAACTTTTCAGAACTCCTGTCCAACTTCAAAAATTCATATCTCTCGGTTGGTAGCTCCAAAAATGGTGAAACAAATTTTGTTAGAACCATGGAGACTTACCCTAATCAGATATTCTACTTTTAGCTATGTCAAAGCTCCTGATTTGGGCTCAAAATTCAGAGAAGTCTTGTGCTTGTGGGAATTTTGGAGACCACAATGTGCAATGTCATTTCTCCAAATTTTGCTCAGATCATCCTTAGAGGGTCTAGTCTTCACTGTAAAAATCCCAAAGCCAAATAAGGATCCTAAATAGCAGTAGCTATGAATAGAAGTTTACTTCTTATAATTCTTAAATACTTATACATATATTTTGTTACATTACATAATAGTGACCGAAGTTGAGGATAAGTCGGAGCCCTTTGACGTCCTCCCACCAGAAGCTAACTTCTTCTCTGACTCGCAACCAGGCAAGCCCCGGTTTGCACTTAAGTACCTTTTACAAAGTTTTTCATTTGTATCACTTATGTCTAGGTTGATGTGTATGCATTATAGTTAGGGTGATTGAAATCCCACTTGCATAGCCCTTTTAACTCCTATAAAGGGTTGGGTAGTTTACAAACTCAACGAGTAGAGAATTCCATGCTAATGTTTAGGTTCTAGGTAGAAGTCGAGTGGTTGGAAGCTACTCGCGAGATAGTACTTATCACACAGGACAAAAAGAGGTAGAAAATGGCTTGAGTTATAAAAATGAGACCCAGCAGGGGGGATAGGATGCAGTGAGCGGAGATCTCACGTGCTTAGCCCTGTTGGTGTCGGTTGAGGACTGTCCGTGTGCGGCCCTGTTGAACAAGTATCGAACAGTACCGATGCATACTGGCATATGGGAACCAGAAAACCAATGTAATTGGTTAACCTGGGTGCCGAAGCTTACCCAACCGTAAATAGGAGTGAGTTGAGGGTAGCAAGGTGTAAATCTGCCGGTGGGCACAGTCCGCTCCACGCGGGGACGTCCTTCCCATCACAGATGGACCGGTTCGGCATTTGGGTTGCCTTTGAAAGGTTGTTGCATACAACAGAGTAGGAAGGGGTGTGGAATCACGCTTCTGAAAGTGGGTGTATGCAACGTGTTATCCGGGTGTGTCTTGATTGCAATCACAGTCCCTCGCGGTTATTTGAGTACCCGCTTGTTCACTGCGCTGTGACGTAGTAAGAAGTGACATAAGCCAACTGAATATGATTTATTGATCTATTAATGTCTTGAAACCTTGTATGTTGTAGTTATAGAGCTAATTAAGTTTATATTCCACTTTGGGCATCTCCACATCGGAGGAAAGCGTTTCTTGTTTGATTCTGGACTTCCGGTGTGAGAGCTGCCTAAGGCTCAATAAACTGTTGCTATAAAACTGAAAGTAAGGATCAACATGTAGGCCTGTCTTTATGGCAAAGTCCTTTTCCTATCGTACACATCCTTGCATGTAGAGTTCCATGCCTAGGGTTGACGGTTAAGACTTGCTGAGCCTTCGTGCTCACGGTTGCAATATTTGAGCAGTGTGCAGGTGAGAGTTATGAGGAAGGTTCCGAGGACGAGGCGATGGCCCGTCGGGGTACACGGCCGAGCTGGAGCCCTGCATGCTGCCGTGATCTCCGGTTACTTGCAGCTAGTGTGTAGCGTCCCCGGGCTGGATGGCTGTACTTTTGCATAGTTAGGATGAGAGGCCATCTTTTTATAATACTTCCGCTGTTAATTAGGTTTTGTAAAAGACTTCCGCTGTTTTAAATTAAATAAAAGTTTGTATGTTATTCTTAATTCTTTTCGTGTGTGCTGTTGGGTGCCACATCGCACGGCACCACCCTATGCGATCTTGGAGTGGGTGAACCACGGGGTGGTCCCCACACTCACATCGGAAGTTCACAATAGAAGAAGAAACGCTTTCCTCCGATGTTGTGATGCCCAAAGTGGAATATAAACTTAGTGAGATGTACAACTATAGCATACATGGTTGGCAATACAATGAATTTAAGAACTTCACATCAGCAATGATTCATCTCACTTCATCTGGAAATTGTTACTATGTCACAACGCAGTGAACAAGTGGTACTCATATAACCGCGAGGGACAGTGATTCGAATCAGGACATACCCGGAACACGCGACACATACACCCGCCTCGAAAGACTCACACAAGAGCTTTTTCTTACGTCGTATGCAACAACCTTTCACCCGTCACTCCAATGCCGAACCAGTTCTGCCGACCCATCAAAAGGGCCACTACCCGAAACACGTCGAAGTTGCTCCGCTAGCGGGTTTACACCTCTGACACCAATCCCCAAAGGACAGCCGTATAAGTTTCGACACGAGAGTACCCGAGTTACATCGGTTTCCTGGACCCCATAATTCCAGTATGCATCTGGTACTGTTCAAACTTGCTCAGCAGGGCGGCATACGCATAGGTCCTTAACCGACACAAACAGAGCTACGGCAACACAGGCCCAACATTCTGCTGCTCCTACTCTCCGCTCGGTCTCATTTTCTTTTCCAGAACTTTCATTCTCTAGAATCATACTCCGCTGAACCAATATCCTAAACTCGCGAGTAGCTTCCAATTACCTGTCTTGTACCGGATCCTATACAACTTAAGCCTAGCTGAAACTACACAAAGGTAACCTATTCTACCCTTTAACTTCAAGGGTTTGTGGGTCATGCATTTGGAGTATCAATCACCTTGACCTAATGCACAATACATACTAAACCCATAAAAGTGATACAATGTAAAATGTAACTAAAAGCTGTGAAATGCAAACCGGGGCTTGCTGTGACGCCCGGTCCCGTGAAAACGGAACCCAGATGATGCATATGTGTGCCCAGGATGTTCATCACACATACACATGTAATCCACAAATTGTATTCAGAATATAACCACGGATAAATAGGGTTTAAGTACTTATTAAATCGACTCATTGTCTCACTCATGAATCTCTAACTTATTCTTGCAACGGAAGTCTCTAAACGACAGCGGAAATAACTATGTAGCACCGGCTCCATCTTCAATTCCACAGGCATGTTGACGGTAGTTCGCATGCCTACTACTCCACATGATCCTCGAAGTACTCTTCTCCTGTTGCTGATGTTTGTATGATAATGCAAGGGTGAGTACATGTCGTACTCAGCAAGTGCGGGAAAAGTATGACATGTAGCTTACAACAAGGTAGGGAATAAAAAGGCTCATTGCAGCAAGTAAATTTTATTTCACAAACGTGATAAAAACAGCAGCTATGTCTAGGTGAATTTAATCCCAACATATATCCAAGTAGAAACAGCAACATACCTCCATCATAGTTCACCATTTATCAAGTCTCAACATTCTTTCATCATAAGTCACCTTTTCTCAAGTCTCAACTAGCCATTGATCTTTCTCAAGTTTATCTCATGCTCATAACCATCTCATGTTCATATAACCAAAACCAAACTCATTGCCAAGACTCAACCAGTCCCGAGACCAATCCCAATGACCATACCAAGACCATACCATGACCATACCATGACCATACCAAATAACCATTCCAAGTTTTCCCTCTAATCATGTGAGTTGGCCAGGTGCTTGTGACCGGAAGCATGGCTATCATGATAGTTTTACACTCTGCAGAGGTGGCATCACTTTACCCACAAGTTTGTGATTTCGTTACCCATCGGCGACTGCAGAACCTCCATTATACCAGTGCACAACCGTCGATGTTTGGCCAAGAGATCACAAAATAGCCTTTACAAAGGGGCTACTAGATGTATGGACTCACTAAGGTTTCACCAGCAGGCTCGAATCACCATTCTCCCACCTACGGGCCCCCTCTTGTGCCATGCAGTTCTCAGGGCAGTCCTCTCTCGACTCCCATTCCCCGCGCCTTCCATGGTCCATAACAATCTAGCAACTTACCTAATTAGTCTGCTAAGCCACACCATATTTGGCCTTGTGGTGGCACTGTTTTCCTGGCATGTGCTGGCATGAACCGGTCCTTAGATCTACGGCAAGTAAACCACCATCTCATTCATCAACTTCCACGAACCAAGCTTGCCTAGATCTCCCCCGATCCATGTTCATTTTCATCATCAAATTCTCATTATCATTATTCATATGAGTGCAGTAGCTAACCATGTTTTAACTCAGCTTCCCGTATCCCATAGATTAAGCAAAGCAAAAAGGAAAACGACCATACCCGACTCATCAACTTTCCCGGTGACAAGGATGGTTAACAAAACTAGTAAACTCCTATAAAAGGGTGCCCCATCAAGTTGACTCAAGCGTACTCGTTTTCGTAAACAAAACATTTTCAAAACATGGGATCAATATGGTCATGGGGCACTTGCCTTGCTCCCGTGGTTCTTGTTGTCCGAGCGTCTCGAAGTCTTGGTGCTGTAGTTCTTCATAGATGGCTTCCTGAGCTTGTCCTTCTATTCACGACCATGCACATACAAAATTTACAGCAATCAAACATCATGCATAACTCTACTCAAGATGCAATGGTGTCGATGAATGCAAATCCTAGGGTGTTGTTTTCTTAAACCAGTTTGTACGTGTTCTTGCATGTTTTAATGGGCTTGCATGGGGTTTTATGATGAACAAGGGTGTAAGGATCAAGTGTGGCCATGGTGATGATCTTGACTCAAGATCTAGATCAATTCCACTGTCAAAAACCAATCAACACGTGATCTGTCCTCACGAAAAAGCTTCTGTTCGAAGGGGGCGAAGAAAACAGATGCGTAGAAACCGTGATGATGTCGAAAGATGGGTAACAAAGACCTACCTCACTTCTTTTTGCTGGCAGGGCCTTCCTCCTAGCAATGGCAGAAGCGACGGCGAGGCGTGACGACGCTCGTCGGCGGGCTCACCGGTGGGCTCACCGGCGACTGAACTCCGGCAGGGGGTTCAACTTGGCGAGTTTGGGGCTAGAGCCTCTAAGTTGTCGACTTGGGAAAGGTGTTTCGGCCAAGGGGTTTTTCGGGTTTTTTTATAAAGGGAAAAAGAAGAGTCCTACTTCGATTGGAGTTCAAATAAGAGTCCTATTCAATTTGTTTTGGATCTTAACAACTTATCTCCAATTTATTTGAGGGTGGTAGCAACATTGGAAATTGTGTCGGTACCCCTAGTACCGGGTATTCCCGTGCGCACAGGAGAGAAACCGCTTAAGGATCTCATCACCTCCGCGGGGATGAGATCCGGAGGCGCCACGTATCTAGCGATCGCCGGGCCTCCCCTCTCCTCAGAGGCGAGCTCCGGGTGCGCCATGTGTCTGGCGAGGCGGGACCTCCCCTCACCTCAGAGGTGAGCTCCGAAGGCGACACGTGTCTGGCAGGGCCGGACCTCATCCCTTCTGCAGGGGTGAGCTCCAAAGTTGACACGTGTCTGACGGGGCGGGACCTTCCCTCTCCTCAGAGGCGAGTTCCGTGGGCAACACGTGTCCGGCGGACCGGGGCCTCTCCTCTCCTTAGAGGCGAGCTCTGGTGGCGCCACGCGTCCAGTGGCGCCGGGCCTCTTCCCTCCTTAGAGGAGAGCTCCGAGAGCGCCACGTGTGCCGCGGTGCCGGACCTCACCCCCTCCGCGAAGCTGAGCTCCACGGGTGCCACGTGTCCCGTGGTGCCGGACCTCACCCCCTCCGCGGAGGGGAGCTCCACGGGCGACATGTGTCCCACGGGGTCGGGCCTTGCCTCTCCTCAGAGGCGAGCTCCGAAGGCGACACGTGTCTGGCGGGGCCGGACCTCATCCCTTCTGCAGGGGTGAGCTCCGAAGTCGACACGTGTCTGGCGCCCCGGGGAAGTGCTGTCAGCGCACTTCGATAGTTGGAATTGGCTCATTTCAGCTATCTTTTCCCCATTCCCGCCATTTTTATGGTTCTTTCTCCAGTTCTACTTCTTTTATAATGTTTGTCTATATGCAATGCATGGATATGAAATTGAGGGTGTTACAAACCTACCCCCCTTAAACTGAATCTCGCCCTCGAGATTCGTTAGAGTAGAGAATAGATGAGGGAATTCTGCCTTGAGGTCTTCCTCATGCTCCCATGTAGCCTCGTCTTCCGTGTGATGGCTCCACTGTACTTTGCACCAACGGATCACTTTGTTTCTCGTGACCCTTTCCTTCACGTCCAAATTGGACAGGGTGCTCTACATAGGTCAGATCCTCTTGAAGCTCGAGCTCATCCATCGGTACTTGTTCTTCCGGTACTCAAGCACTTCTTGAGTTGGGATACGTGAAACACGTCATGCACGTCGGAGAGGTGCGTTGGGAGCTCTAGTTGATAGGCTACCTCTCCTCGCTTGCCCAAAATCTTAAATGGCCCGATGTAGCGAGGCGCTAACTTGCCTTTGACGTTGAAACGTCGTTGGCCTCGGATAGGTGATACCTTAAGGTACACGAAGTCTCCTACTTCGAAAGTCAACTTTCTTCGCCTATTGTCCGCATAACCTTTTTGTCTTGACTGAGACTTGCTTCTTAGCTTCTTGCAGCACTTCGGGTCCAAACACCTGGCTCTCTCTGGTCTCATTCCAGAACAGCGGCGTTCTACATCGTCTACCATACAATGCTTCGAAAGGTGACATCTTCAAGCTGGCTTGATAGCTGTTGTTGTATGAGAACTCAGCATACGGCAAGCTCCTATCCCAACTACGCCCATGTTTCAAGGCGCAGGCTCTCAACATGTCATCCAAAATTTGATTTGTCCTCTCAGTTTTTCCCGTCAGTTTGCGGGTGATAAGTGGAGCTGAAATCCAGTCGTGTATCCATAGTTTCATGCAGCTTCTTCCAGAACATAGAGGTAAATTGGGTACCCTGATCTGAAACTATCCTCTTCGGAACTCCATGGCGACACACGATTTGTGTAACAGCCCAGATACCCCGCTGTGAGGGACAGGACCTCGTTGAGTGGTGCCGTGATATGCGGCACCCAACAGCACACGGGTCGAAGAAACACATCACATTACATAAATCATTGGCGGAAGCGTACAAAAGTGTTTTACAAATACTTATCTCAAAATAAGCTACAGCGAAAGACTATCACTCTCACGACTCATTTCTATACTAGCAAGAAAGAAACAGTCCAGCCCGCGGACGTTTCTTACTAGCAACACAAAGACAATCTGCAGCGGCGAGGATGCTCTTTGAGTAGGCACTCGGAGGTTTCCGAGTCTCATCGGCATCCCTTTATAAGCATGAGGTCAATTACCTGCAAAACAACTCGGATAGCATCCGTGAGCATAACGCTCAGCAAGACTTAACCGTCACCCTAAACATGAAACTCTAGGTGAGGTTATGAACCTAAAATAGGATGGTATGAGCATCATTTAACTCGCCTAGAAGTGAATCCTTACTTTCAGGTATTAATGGCAGCATTTTAAGTAACCCTGGGCACGCCACGTCGGGAGTCCACAATCAAACAAGAAACGCTTTCCCCCGATGTAAACTGCTCATGGCATAAAAGAATCGAGTTTGCACTAGCCTATTCATCAAGATCCAATACAAAGCTAGTATGATTCTTCACATCAAAATGATTAGTTCCTTTCTCATGCAAGTTCTTACTACGTCACGACTGTGAGAACAAGTATGCTCGGTCCATTCTGTGAGCGACAGTGATTCAAATCAATAACACCCGGACTACATGACACGTACGCCTGTACTTGACGTTGCTTACAACAACCATCACTGACGTCGTACGTGGCAGCCTTTCCCCCGTTTCACCCCCGCTGAATCGATCAAGTCGCCCCGTACAGTAGCCACTCTCATGGTGCACCTGCCGACGTGAGATGTCATGACAATGTTCCCCACATACTGCACACCGGCCGTCCGCCTGAGGCGACCCGAAAAGTCCCAACGACAGCTTCCCGAGGTACATCGGTTTACTGGGTCCCATATAGCCAGCATGAGTCCGGTACACAACTCAAACTTGTTCAACAGGGCCACATACGGATCGGTCCTTGACCGACACGGACAGGTCTACAGCACCCATGCCCCTATGTCCTGCTGCCCCAACAACCTTCCGGTCTCAACTTTAACTTGCTAATTCATTTTTGAACCAATCCCGTATGCCCCTGTTGTTACTGAACATGCGAGTAGCATCTCGCCACTCGACTACTACCGAACCGTACTTAAGCATGGCAGTTCTACACGGTGAAGGACACCTACCCAATACTCCATGGGTCATTTGGCTATGCAAGAGGAGTATCACACATTAGACCTAATGCACAGTTCAAATCTTATCAAAGGTGAATACAAAATAAAAACTTAATAGCTGTTAAATGCAAACCGGAGCTTGCCTGTTTTGCAGGGTAGTCGTATATAAGCAATTAGTATCCTTGTTGATCCACCCTTGATTCTCCGGAGCTTGATTCACTTCAATGAATCACTCCTTTGAATCCCCTTTGTTGTGGTTTCTATTGAAATGCATATGTACATGTTTTATAGAATGTAATGGAAAGAAGTTATAGAATTAATTTCTTAGGATCAGAGGTTGTGTGGAAAAGCCAACAATGGCTTGGGTTGCCTCTGTGGTGCAAAGAAACAGAATTGATCTACTTGATCTTACTATCTTAGCTATACCTAACTATTTTCCCTAATGAACACCATAGATGAGCTGAAAAGATTTGAGGGCCACTGAAGAACAAGAACTCCAATGGCCTAAAAGTTTTACAGCAGATTCTATACTACCTAAGGATTTAGCTTGCCAAATTGCAGCTAAGGTGGAGTCAAATTGTGTTCTCCATAATTCTCACAAAGTCCTTCATGTATCCCCACATATACAGACTTATGGAGAACAAGCACAAGGAGTTCCAGGGATCCACTTGATCTGATAATTTACATGTGAGTTCTTGGTCACATGAAAGTAATCTGGTCCAAAATTTAGCCCTTTTACTTGAGTAGTTCTCCCAGAACAATTCTTCAAGCATTTCTACTTAATGGAATTAATTCTGAAGTAATGTGCACTTTCATGCTCAATTAAGTGAACTACAATTTCAAGTATGTCTCAGAGAGCTTGCTTAAATTTTCCTATGATTTTTGGAGCTATGGATTGCCCAGAATAGATTTTAGAAGTAAGAAACATTTTCTGAAAATGTTTCTGGATTCTTATGAACACAGCAGTTTGTTTTTGACAAATTCCTACTCAAATTATCTTCAAATGAGCTGAAATTTCGCTAGAATGTCTATAATATGCTAAAGAATATTCTGGCACAAATTGGGGATTTTTGGATAAACCAAAGTCCCTCAATAATTCTTTTTTAGAAAACATTCAAAGAATTCTCCAGAATATAATATTGACTTTCATACAAATCTGAGTTCATATTTGGATAGAACTCGGAGAGATGAATCCAACCCAATTGGAATCACTCAAATTGGAGGTTTCTACCAGGAGCTATGAATTTCCAAAGTTTGGGCCCTCCCTGGAATTGTTTTCCTACTGAAAATTCGGCTGGACCCACTGTTTTAAATCCCAGCCAATCAGGATTGGGCCACACCGAGGCCACAGCTTCCTAGCGTGCCAACACACTGGATCCCAGCCACAACTGATCGCGGGTTTAAATTTTTCTGCTGCTGACAGATGGGGCCCACGCTTTCTTCAACATCCCGATTGATTTCCCGCGCGCGCCGCCGCTACCTCGCCGGAGCAAATCCCCCCTCGCCGGATCGCTGCTGCCGACCACCGCACGAGCTAGGACTCGCCGCCAGGGAGTTTGTGACACCAATGAACATGACTGTGGGGTCGGTTTAGGCTGCTGGCGGCCGGAAAATGGCCGGCGACGTGTAACGGCCTCTGTTGCGATTCGGCACCGTCGCCTGAGGTTCTCAGCCCGCCAAGGCCTGTGCCGACGAGCTCTACAGCACTAGCGCACTTCTAGGAAGCTCGGCACGACTTCAAAGTAGCTCGGAACTGGCTGCAAATAGGTTGTCATCGTGTGACCGAATGGGTCCGCCATGAACACCCCTAGTAGAGCTCGAATTCCGTCGCTCTGAGGCGTTTTCGTGCGATGGATACTAAAGAAGAAAGGACCGCCGGCTAATCCAGCATCTCTGTGCCAGGTTTGACGATCTGCGGAGGATCAGAGAGGGAGAATTTTAAGGAACTGTACCGGATCGTCAGTTTGAAACCGCGGGGACAAAATTTCCGAATTCGCCGGCGAGAGCTCATGACGTGGCTTGAGCTTCAGGTGGAAGCAGCGTGGAGTCCGTGCGCTCCTTTTGCCGCCCTTGCTCAGCCATGAAAGTTGCTGTGGTGCGCTGTCCACGAGCGCCTGCTCGGCGGCCGACGTTAGGTCGACGCTATGGCGGTGGTTCTCGGGCACAGGAGGCTGTAGCTCGCTCGCTTTCTGGTCAGGGAGGTGGAGGCTGAGCTCGGGGCGCTTTCTAGCAGCTCGGGGAGAAGAGAGGCGTCTTTGATTTCCCGATCGGCCGAGAGCGGACGTGAGGCACTGGGTTGCTCGGCGTTCTCGCGAGAGAGGAAGGCAAATGAGCCTTTGTTCGGTCTGAGGACACGTGATCATGTTGAAGGCGCGGTCAGGACCGACCCCGGGGCGCCAGCGCGGGAAGGCAGGCGGCAGGAGGTGGCGCCGGCAAGCTGCTCGGTGGCTCCCGTGAGCTGTTCGGTGGAATTTCCCACCGAGGCTGAGACTTAGTGTGCAAGGCACCCTCTTTAGCTCTATGACATGTGGGTCCCACTCCCCATTTACCTCTCAAATATCTTCTCAAGCTGATCCTCTCAATTCCTATAATTCTGAGTTTAAAAGGGTGGCTAGAATTTGAATTCTCCCAATTCAGTTTGAATTTGCTTGCCAAATTTGAATTTGGTTGAAGTTTGCAAATTCTTCTCCTTACTCCTTTTTGAGCCCACCCTACAAATGAAAAGTTTGTGCTCAAACTTTTCCCTATAATTTCAACTATATGGCTGCATATTTATTCAAAGTTTTTGGTCACCACACGTGTGAACTTTGAATTTCAAATCTGGTTTTTAAACTTACATGCAAAGAGGTATTTAACTCCTTATTGGTTCAACACGTTTAAATAAAATGTGAGCCTCATTTTGGATGGTCATCCCTGTATTACTTTGCATGGAGAAAAGTTTTAGCAAGTCCCATTTTTCATGTCTTTGCCACACATATGAACTCAAACCTTGATTTTTATTCATACACATTTTTGGGACTTTTACAATTTGCTCCATGTACAGCTCGGCTAGTTCTACGGCGCTGTACGTGGTTCTAACAGGAAAGGAAATGGGCTGTTTCCGTCAATCGGTACACAATAACCCAAATAGAGTCGTAACCAGACCGAGTACGTGGCAATCCGACAATGAAATCCATGCTGATGTCTTCCCACTTCCACTCGGGTACTTTCAATGGCTGCAACAGTCCAGCGGGTCTTTGATGTTTGACCTTCACCCGTTGGCACGTGTCGCATAAGGCAACATACTCAGCTATGTCCCTTTTTATACCATCCCACCAATAGCAAGTTTTCAGGTCCTTGTACATCTTTGTACCGCCGGGATGTATGGAATAAGGTGACTCATGTGCCTCCTTTAATATCGTGTCGCGGATGTGCTTCACATTAGGCACACAAATCCTTTTTCCTAACCAAAGCGTACCCTTCTCGTCTTCCTTGAAATCCTTTTCTATGCCTTGTCGGATTCTTTCCTTGATTTCCTCATCCGTTGCTTGGCCATCTCGTATCTATTTTTCCAGCGAAGAGTTGAGTTCTATCACTTCCATCTCATTCAAGAACCCTAGATGTAACCGTTCGAACCCCTTGCGCAGCTCGGGCGGTAGCTCCCGAACCGTGAGTAGGTGACATGCTCCCTTTTGGCTCAACGCATCTGCTACTACATTGGCCTTTCCAGGGTGATAATTGATTCCAACATCATAGTCCTTGATGAGTTCCAACCATCGACATTGCCTCAAATTCAGATCCCTTTGCGTGAATATATACTTGAGGCTTTTGTGATCCGTATAGATCTCACATCGGTGGCCAAGGATATAATGCCTCCAAATCTTCAAGGCATGTACCACGGCTGCAAGTTCCAAATCATGTGTGGGGAAATTCAGCTCGTGTTTCTTTAGTTGTCTCAACGCATAGGCTACCACTTGTCCTTCTTGCATGAGCACACATCCAAGCCCTTGTCTTGATGCGTCACAATATATATCAAAACTCTTGCTCACGTCCTGCAATACCAAAACCGGCGCTGTGGTTAGTCTTTTCTTGAGCTCCTCAAAGCTTTCTTGGCACACTGGTGTCCACTGAAATGCTTTTCCCTTCATTAGCAATTCAGTCATAGGCTTCGCTATTTTGGAGAAATCCTTGATGAACCGTCGGTAGTATCCAGCCATACCAAGGAAACTCCGAATATCTCTCACATTCTGCGGTTGGTTCCACTTCAGAACATCTCCCACTTTTCCGGGATCAACCGATACTCCTCTCTCGGAGATGATGTGGCCTAGGAACAATATCTCCTTTAGCCAAAATTGACATTTGCTGAACTTGGCATACAATTGATGCTCTCATAGTTTCTGCAATGTCAATCTCAAATGTTCTTCATGTTCTTCCTCGCTTTTTGAATACACTATGATGTCGTCAATGAAAACCATGACGAACTTGTCCAAGTACTCCATGAAGATCTTATTCATGAGGTACATGAAATATGCGGGTGCATTCGTTAACCCAAAAGACATAACGGTATATTCATACGAACCATACCGTGTTCGAAATGCAGTCTTGGGTATGTCGGAGGGCTTAATCTTCAGATGGAAATATCCCGACCGAAGCTCAATCTTGGAAAAATTCGGGCACCCTTCATTTGGCCGAACAGGTCCTCTATACAGGGCAGCGGGTATTTATTCTTGATCATCACCTCATTGAGAGACCTATAATCCACACACATCCTTTGGGTCCCATCCTTCTTGTCTATGAAGAGCACGGGGGCTCCCCACGGTGATGAGCTTGGGCGAATAAAACCCTTTTCTAGCTGCTCCAGAATTTGCTTCTTAAGTTCCACTAGTTCACTAACGGGCATCCTATATGGCCTTTTCGCTATAGGTGCAGTTCCAGGTACTAAATCAATGGCAAATTCAATGTCCCGGTCAGGTGGCATACCTGAAAGTTCTTCCGGGAACACATCTGAAAATTTTTGAACCACCGGAATGCTTTCCAATGTTGCTTCTTCGACGTGGTTCAACGCTGCCTTCTCGGTTGCCGGTTGGGCTGACTCAAACTCAATACGAGTACCGTGCTCATTTGTCAACTGCACGCTCCTCTCAGCACATTGAATTACTCCGTTGAATTGCTTAACCAATCCATTCTAAGTATTATATTAATACCTTGGGAATCTAAGACAATAAGGTTGGCAAGAAAGTCTACCCCTCTTATTTTAAGGTTTAATTTCGGACATACTATATTAGTCCTCATCTCTCCACCGGGAGAATTAACCAACATAGTGTGTTTCATGTGTGATATGGGCAGATTATACTTGGCAACATACTTGGATGAAATGGATGAATGCGATGCTCCGGAATCAAATAAAACAGTGGCTGGGTTGGAGTTTGCAAGGAACATACATATCACGATGTCCTCAGCTTGTTGTGCTTCCTCAGCGGATACATGGTTCACGTTGCCACGAGCGTAGTTCTGCTGCCCACGGTTACCTTGTGTAGCTCCTCCATTTGGCCGTGAGTTCTGTCTTGGCGCGTTAGTCGGCTGTCCAAGGCCTTTCTTCAGGCATTGATTTGCAAAGTGTCCCGCCTCTCCGCATGCAAAGCATGCTTTATTGCCCAAAACAGCAGGAACGTTGGGGCGAGGGTGGTTTTGGGCATAGGCGCCCATGTTGGGACGGGGCGCTGGAGGCAAAGGCACACGAGTTGCTTGCATGACAGGACGTTGCTGCAGTGGCTGATTAGGGCGAGGTGGATTTGCAGGGCGGAAAGTAGAAGCGGACGAGCCATACTGTAGTGCAGCTGGGGGCATGAAACGGGGACGTACATTGCTCCCTTGTGGCTGGTATGGCATCTTCCTCTTGCCCTCTTGCTCGATCTCACGGATCCTGCTCTCAACCACTATAGCTTTGTCAACGAGCTTCTGGAAGTTTGCATAATCATTGTTGAGCAGCTGAACTTAGATCTCATTGTTCAATCCTCTCATGAACAAGTATTGCTTCCTTTGATCCGAGTTGACGTCTTCGGGAGCATACCTTGACAGCTGCGTGAACTTGTTGAGGTACTCATTCACGCTCTTCCTTCCTTGGCGGAAACCTTCAAACTCTTGCCTCTTTAGCATCATAACTCCAGAAGGGACGTAATGAGAGCAGAAACTCTCCTTGAACTCAGCCCAAGTGATAGTCTTCTGGTTGTCATGAGCATTGCAAAGAGTGTCCCACCAGTCAGCGGCTGCTCCCATAAGTTGGTGCGATACGAAGAGAACCTTCTCTCGATCATCGCACTGAACAATAGCAAGCTTCTTTTCCATGGATTTCAACAAATCATCAGCCTCCATGGGATCATTAGCTTGTGCAAAAGTAGGCGGTCGAGTCCTCATGAACTCTCCCAATCTGTTGTGAGCCGGCGGTGGTGGTGGTAGTGGTGGTGGGGGTGCAGGAACGGGGTTAGGATTGTAGTTGTTGTTGGCTTGCAGCTGTCTTTGTTGGCTTGCAGCTGTCCCAAAGTTTGCATCATAGTTTGCATGAGCTGGTTCTGCATAGCCATCAACCGTTCAAGGTTGTTTGCATCAGCCCCGGGGTTAGCATTTTCAGGAACTTCAACGTTGCCATCCTCTTGTGGTTCAGGGTGGCCACGAACGTTCCTCCTTTGACGGCTGGCATTTTCCCTCACCATCTGTGAGAGGGAATTGGGTAAAATAGGAAAGAGAAGTTTAGATTGATCCCCCCAACTATATGCATCAAGGTGTATGAACTAAATATTAATTTCAGCCTATATGAAGATGTGAACACGTGCCGTTGCGTCTCACATCTCTCTACTATGTGTGGGTTTGGACTTTCGCAGAAGCGTCCCACAACTCACACTAGCACACAAACACAAGCAATCAGCACAAAGGTTCAACACACCACTCTTATTCACGCTACTACGATTTAAACGTTTCTATTACAGCTTATTCAATGGGAATCCTAAACTTAAGCATGTGAACTGGTGTTGTTTCCGCCGTGTGACGGGGGTGGTCCATACATGGCGCATGCCATGGTGAGTCGGCAGTCCATGTAGGGTTAGATGGCACTGGTGCTCCTAATCACCGGCATCTTTAAATGGACATGAGAAACTTTAGAGAAGGAAGAAAATACTTCAAAGCTTCAGAAGCTATGAAGCAAGAAAGCAAAAGTGTTGTTGTCCAAGGAAGAGAAAAGAGGGGCTGAAAATAGCACTTTGCGGTGGTTGTCTTGACAAGAAAAGTGCAGCAGCAAGCAATTTTTGAAAATAGTAGTTTAGAGGGGTGTTCCTATGTGTTTTAGAGTGTCCATTCTACCTAGGCTTGCGTCCTACGGTCAACGTGGCTTTGATACCAATCTGTGACGCCCAGTCCCGTGAAAACGGAACCCAGCTGATGCATATGTGTGCCCAGGATGTTCATCACACATACACATGTAAGCAACAAACTGAATTCAGAATATAACCACGGATAAATAGGGTTCAAGTACTTTATTACATCGAATCATTGTCTAACTCATGAATCTCTAACTTATTCTTGCAGCGGAAGTCTCTAAACGACAGCGGAAATAACTAAGTAGCAGCGGCTCCATCTTCAACTCCACAGGCATGTTGACGGTAGTTTGCACGCCTAGTACTCCACATGATCCTTGAAGTACTCTTCTCCTGTTGCTGATGTTTGTATGATAATGCAAGGGTGAGTACATGTCGTACTCAGCAAGTGCGGGAAAAGTATGACATGTAGCTTACAACAAGGTAGGGAATAAAAAGGCTCATTGCAGCAAGCAAATTTTATTTCACAAACGTGATAAAAACAGCAGCTATGTCTAGGTGAATTTAATCCCAACATATATCCAAGTAGAAACAGCAGCTTACCTCCATCATAGTTCACCATTTATCAAGTCTCAATATTCTTTCATCATAAGTCACATTTTCTCAAGTCTCAACAAGCCATTGATCTTTCTCGAGTTTATCTCATGCTCATAACCATCTCATGTTCATATAACTAAAACCAAACTCATTGCCAAGACTCAACCAGTCCCAAGACCAATCCCAATGACCATACCAAGACCATACCATGACCATACCAAATAACCATCCCAAGTTTTCCCTCTAATCATGTGAGTTGGCCAGGTGTTTGTGACCAGAAGCACGGCTATCATGATACACTCTGCAGAGGTGGCACCACTTTACCCACAAGTTTGTGATTTCGTCACCCATCGGCGACTGCAGAACCTCCATTATACCAGTACACAACCGTCGGTGTATGGCCAAGAGATCACAAAATAGCCTTTACAAAGGGGCTACTAGATGTATGGACTCACTAAGGTTTCACCAGCAGGCTCGAATCACCATTCTCCCACCTACGGGCCCCCTCTTGTGCCATGCAGTTCCCAGGGCAGTCCTCTCTCGACTCCCATTCCCCGCGCCTTCCACGGTCTATAACAATCTAGCAACTTACCTAATTAGTCAGCTAAGCCGCACCCATATTTGGCCTTGTGGTGGCACTGTTTTCCTGGCATGTGTTGGCATGAACCGGTCCTTAGATCTACGGCAAGTAAACCGCCATCTCATTTATCAACTTCCACGAACCAAGCTTGCCTAGATCTCCCCCGATCCATGTTCATTATCATCATCAAATTCTCATTATCATTATTCATATGAGTGCAGTAGCTAACCATGTTTTAACTCAGCTTCCTGTATCCCGTAGATTAAGCGAAGCAAAAAGGAAAACGACCATACCCGACTCATTAACTTCCCCGGTGACAAGGATGGTTAACAAAACTAAACTCCTATAAAAGGGTGTCCCATCAAGTTGACTCAAGTGTACTCGTTTTCGTAAACAAAACAGTTTCAAAACATGGGATCAATATGGTCAAGGGGCACTTGCCTTGCTCCCGTGGTTCTTGTTGTCCGAGCGTCTCAAAGTCTTGGTACTGTAGTTCTTCGTAGATGGCTTCCTGAGCTTGTCCTTCTACTCACGACCATGCACATACAAAATTTACAGCAATCAAACATCATGCACAACTCTACTCAAGATGCAATGGTGTCGATGAATGCAAATCCTAGGGTGCTGTTTTATTAAACTAGTTTTTACGTGTTCTTGCATGTTTAATTGGCTTGCATGGGGTTTTATGATGAACAAGGGTGTAAGGATCAAGTGTGGACTTGGTGATGATCTTGACTCAAGATCTATGTGGCGGACCCGAATCCACTCATCCAGGATCGCAGAGGGTGGTGCCGCGCGATGCGACACCCGACAGCACATGTCATAAGAACACAATATATTACATGGGAAAAACCAACTGAACTGTAACAGGTACAACCTTCAGTTACAAACTATTGTCTTTATTACACAGCGGAAGTTTCTTTTATACAACTCATGCCCGCCTATCTAGCTAAAGTCGGTTGCCCAGCCCTAGGGCAACCCACACTAGCTGCACTCCTCAGCTCAGCGCGGCGTGTACGGCTTCCACTCAGCCGTGGTCCCCGACGGAGGGTAACCCTCGCCGGTGGACTCGTAACCCGAGTCCGTGGGTGGTTCCTCACCTGAAAAAACACTTAAGCAGCAACCGTGAGCATGAGGGCTCAATAAGACTTAACCGACTCACCTAGGCATCAAACTCTACATGAGGTGTACAATGAACATAGGATAGTAACATTGCAGCAAATGGACGCGCCTACAAGTTCATCCTTAATTCATCTTTTAGCAACAAGTTAACAGTTCGGGAATCTGAAATTTAGTAAGCAATATTTGGTGGCACACATGTAGCAATACAATTATATCATAACAGCAAAATTGAATCATCACATTTCATACATTAGCCTACGTCACGACTCAATGACCAAGTGGTATTCTTCACGTACGCCCACCCGTGGAGCTGCACAGCACGCTCACTCGATGTCGTACGGGACAACCTTTCACCCAACAGCCCAAACGTTTAACCGGTCGCACCGAAACGAGCAGGAGGTTCCCTTCACGGAGCATCTCTCTATGCCCGTTAGCAGATTTCCACCTTGCTGCCCTCAGCCTACACCTATAAATCAGTGCGTTATGCCTCGACGCCCGTAGGTTTAGGTTACATCGGTTTATCGGGGCCCATATATCCGATATGCCTTCGGTACGTTCAAACTTCATCAGCGTGGGCCGCACACGGATCGGTCCTCAATCGACACGGACAGGGCTGCGCACACAAGACTTCCTCTTGCTGCGCCCTAGCCCCTGCCAAGTCTCATTTTTATTACTAAGGTGATCTCACATCACTCGAACCAATCCCGTGTGTCCCAAGCCTAACTCGCGAGTAGATTCCAACTACTCGACTTGTACCAAAGTCCTATGAATCATTAAGCATAGCCTGTCTATTCGAGGCCCTAGACACTACCCTCACTCTTGGGGAAAAATTCTGGTTATGCAATTGGGTATTCAACCATCCTACACCTAATGCACATACACACTTCACACTACGTATGTAAACAAAGGAAAACTTTGTAAAAAGCTGAATGCAAACCGGGGCTTGCCTTGTTTCTGCTGGTCAGTGGTTTGGTCTTCGTTCGGAAGGGGGAAGTCGAGCACCTCTGGAGTCTCCTCGCCTTCAGCGACTACACATTAATGAATATGCACATAAGTTAATTGTAATGATTCTGCTACAAGATCTAATAACAAGTTTTTTAACAACTGGAACTCTGTATAAGAATTTAAAATGAAACTGGGCTAGCGGTTTGGTTTGGACCTAAGCACATGATTAAGTGCTAAGTGGTTTTCCCCCTCTTCCATATTGATCACCTCAAGTGGTTAAACAGAACAGGGGTGATACAGAGATCCAATGGAGCTGAGAATTTTCATGTGAGTTCTTTGTCACAAGAAAACCCTCTGGACCATAGATTAGCACTTTTCATTGAGTGGTTTGTTCAGAATAATTTTCTAAGCAATTAAGCAAAGAGGAATTAATTCTGAGATGACACCCATGTTCATGCCAAACTTAGTGAACTACAATTTCTATTATAGCTCATAGAGTATGTATGAATTTTCCTAGAATTTTTGGAGCTAATATTTGTCCAGAACTGAATTTCCAAGTTTTGGAAATTCTCTGAAAATGTTTCTGTATTCAATTGAACACAGCACCTTCAAATCTGCATTGCCCTGATCAAATCAACTCCAAATGGTCTGAAACTTTTACAGGGGTTCACTAACATCCTAAAGAGTATTCTGGCAAAATTTGAGGATTTTTGGATGAACCAAACTCCCTCTAAAATTCTTTTCCGAAAAGTTTTAAACAATTTTCCAGAACTAAATAATGGGTCTCATACAAATTGGGTTGCATATTTGGATAGAGCTATGCAAGATGAATCTAACCCAATTTGAATCACTAACTTTGGAGCTTCCTAGCAAAAGTTATGAGGTTCTAAAGTTTGGGCTGAAACTGGAATTATTTTGCTATTAGAAAAGACCCGGGGCCCACCCTTTAAATCTCAGCCAGTGAAAACCGAGAACACATGGGGTTACTGAGTTCCCACGGTGTAGCCAAAAAAGATCAGCAGCCACAGAGGATCTCAGCTCAACCACCGAGTGGCTGACAGGTGGGGCCGGCACCTCGTCTTCAACCTCCCGCTCACTTCTTCCCGTGCGCGCGCCTTCCTCGCCGGCCGTTTCTCCTCCCCCTCGGTCACTCCCTTCTAAGCCATCTCCCGGCCTGGCTTTCACCGCCTAGGGGTTTTGAGGGTCGGGGAAGCCATTTCCGGGGTCGTTGTGAGCTCTAAAGGTCCACAGAGGTCGGGCGATGGGCGGCGGCTTCGGATCGAGTCCGGCGACGTCGGCCGTCCTATATGCCGGCTCACACTCATGTCGCTCTAGAGCATCAGTGGCTCATGGCAAAGGACGTCCCGTACGCCAAGGGGCTTGGAAACGCCTCCAAACCCCATGTCACTGTGCGCCTTAGGATGAAAACCGGCAGCAGAGGAGAAAACTTGAAGAATACCGTTGTGGCTCAACAACTCTCAGTTCTTTTCAGCCTCGGCGACTCGCACAGAGGTCTGTAGCCTACCCTATGACTAGAATGGCCATAGAACCCATATGGATCATGAATTTTAGAACATCTACCCCCAAGGCCTATGGACATGTCATCGGTATTCTGCAAATTCCCGTGGCTCCCGTGGAGGAATGGGCTAGGGTTTTCGGCAGCGTGAAGAGGAGGAGTAGGCGCACCTTTCTGCTATTCAACTCGGGGTGTGACGTGCTCTGTATTGCCGGGACGTCGAGGAGGCACGGCGGCGGCTCAAACTGGAACTTCCGACGACAGTTCTTGCTATACGCCACACACAGAGGGTGAGGGACCAGCTTGGCAGCTCGGTGAGGTCCAGTGGATTCTTGCGCACACTCTCATGATCACCGGTGGTCGCGGGAGGTCCTAGGGGTGCCGAGCGACGCGCGGGCGTGAAGAGTGGTCGGGCGGCAAGAAATATCCAGCCTGGTGCAGCTGCTCTCGGGGGGAAACGGGGAGAAGCCGAAGTGGAGTATTCGGTTCGCTCGACTGAGGTGTTACGCGCGAGAAATCGTCGAGCGTAGGGGTGGCACGTCGATGCATCGGTGGCCCGCCACCTCTCCCATGCCTTACGCGCGAAGCAGAGCCCGGCTGCAGAGAACCGACTGAAAAACTCATATGTGCAGCTGACATGTGGGCCTCCCCTCTAATTTCTTTTTTTTCACATTTTCGTTTCTGTTTTCGCTGAATATCTCCCCAGCTACTCACAATTTAATGTGAGACTTAGCCCCCAAGTTTTAGTTTGAATTTGAGTTCTCACATTTGAAATTTGTTTGGCTAAATTTGCTTCATGTTTGAACTGAAATTCAAATTCAGTTTTGAATTCTTGCAAATTTAGCTCCCAACAAGATAGACTCCAATGGGGATGGAAATTGGTGGGCTAACTCAGAAAAATGTGCTGAGTTTGAATATGAATTCAAATAGGCCTCTTTTTCAAATGCCTCAAAATTTTGCCTCAAAAAGTGTTGGGTTTGCATGAAACTTGGCTTGAACCTTCCCAAGACTTTTTAAGTCCTAGGGGTGAGCTCGGTGAGGTTCAGTGGAGTCTTGCGCACACTCTCATGATCACCGGTGGTCGCGGGAGGTCCTAGGGGTGCCGAGCGACGCGCGGGCGCGAAGAGTGGTCGGGCGGCAAGAAATATCCAGCCTGGTGCGGCTGCTCTCGGGGGGAAACGGGGAGAAGCCGAAGTGGAGTATTCGGTTCGCTCGACTGAGGTGTTACGCGCGAGAAATCGTCGAGCGTAGGGGTGGCACGTCGATGCATCGGTGGCCCGCCGTCTCTCCCGTGCCTTACGCGCGAAGCAGAGCCTGGCTGCAGAGAACCGACTGAAAAACTCATATGTGCAGCTGACATGTGGGCCTCCTCTCTAATTTCTTTTTTTCCACTTTTTCATTTCTGTTTTTGCTTAATATCTCCCCAGCTACTCACAATTGAATGTGAGACTTAGCCCCCAAGTTTTAGTTTGAATTTGAGTTCTCACATTTGAAATTTGTTTGGCTAAATTTGCTTCATGTTTGAACTGAAATTCAAATTCAGTTTTGAATTCTTGCAAATTTAGCTCCCAACAAGATGGACTCCAATGGGGATGGAAATTGGTGGGCTAACTCAGAAAAATGTGCTGAGTTTGAATATGAAGCTAACTTTTAAATTTGAGGGATGAAAGTTCCTGCAATTTGAATTTACATTCAAATTGGCCTCTTTTTCAAATGCCTCAAAATTTTGCCTCAAAAAGTGTTGGGTTTGCATGAAACTTGGCTTGAACCTTCCCAAGACTTTTTAAGTCCTAGGGCTGAGCTCGGTGAGGTCCAGTGGAGTCTTGCGCACACTCTCATGATCACCGGTGGTCGCGGGAGGTCCTAGGGGTGCCGAGCGACGCGCTGGCGCGAAGAGTGGTCGGGCGGCAAGAAATATCCTGCCTGGTGCGGCTGCTCTCGGGGGGAAACGGGGAGAAGCCGAAGTGGAGTATTCGGTTCGCTCGACTGAGGTGTTACACGTGAGAATCGTCGAGCGTAGGGGTGGCACGTCGATGCATCGGTGGCCCGCCGCCTCTCCCGTGCCTTACGCGCGAAGCAGAGCCCGGCTGCAGAGAACCGACTGAAAAACTCATATGTGCATCTGACATGTGGGCCTCCCCTCTAATTTCTTTTTTTCCACTTTTTTATTTCTGTTTTTGCTGAATATCTCCCCAGCTACTCACAATTGAATTTGAGACTTAGCCCCCAAGTTTTAGTTTGAATTTGAGTTCTCACATTTGAAATTTGTTTGGCTAAATTTGCTTCATGTTTGAACTGAAATTCAAATTCAGTTTTGAATTCTTGCAAATTTAGCTCCCAACAAGATGGACTCCAATGGGGATGGAAATTGGTGGGCTAACTCAGAAAAATGTGCTGAGTTTGAATATGAAGCTAACTTTTAAATTTGAGGGATGAAAGTTGCTGCAATTTGAATTTACATTCAAATTGGCCTATTTTTCAAATGCCTCAAAATTTTGCCACAAAAAGTGTTGGGTTTGCAGGAAACTTGGCTTGAACCTTCCCAAGACTTTTTAAGTCCTAGGGGTGAGCTCAACCTCTCATGTTCATGTGTAGAAATCCTACTTTGTGATGGTTAGGGCTTTCCCCCCTAATCACCCTTTTGATGGAGGTTACTTGCTCTTCACAATATATCCACAACAAAAACTGTGGTGTTGTGAGGTGATGAAAAGTTTTTGCAAGTCCCTTTTCTTGGGCTTTTATATCCCTCCCCCTTAAAAGAATCTCGTCACGGGATTACGAAAGAAGAGACAGCGATGTAATAGGGACTTACCCGTGCTGAGACGCCATGGACTCCGGGTAATTTGAGCGAAGGAATTTCTCGCTCTCCCACGTCGCTTCTTCGGCGGTGTGGTTGCTCCAGAGTATTTTGTAGAACCACAACGTTCGGCTACGTGTGGTTCGGGCTTTCTCATCAATAATCGCCACCGGATATTCACCATACGTTAAATCCGGTTGCAGCCCGCCGATGTCTTCGGTAGAAACAGCAGCGGTATGCTTCAGACATTTCCTTAGTTGTGAAACATGGAAAACGTCATGTACACCAGAAAGAGATGCCGGTAGCTCCAGTATATATGCCGCTGGTCCACACTTTTCGGTGATAGCATAGGGTCCAATGAAACAGGGAGCGAGCTTTCCCTTCACACCGAACCGGTGCGCGCCCTTCATCGGAGACACATGGATATACACGTGTTCACCGACGTCGAAGTGCAGCGGTCTACGCCTCTTATCAGCGTAGCTCTTTTGCCGGGATTGAGCGGCCTTCAAATTATCTTGAATCGTCCGAACGCGCTCTTTGGTGTCGTTCACCACATCAACCCCGAATGTGACCCTTTCACCGGATTCGCACCAGTTTAATGGGGTGCGGCATTTGCGACCGTAGAGAGCTTTGTAGGGTGCCATCTTGATACTCGCCTGATAGCCGTTGTTGTACGAGAATTCCACCAACGGTAGGTGATCATCCCAGTTCCTACCATGGTGGATGGCACATGCTCTCAACATGTCTTCTAGAACCTGATTCACCCTCTCTGTTTGGCCATCTGTCTGAGGGTGGTAGGCGGAGCTTCTAATCAGTTTAGTACCCAGGCAGCGTGCAACTGCTCCCAAAAGCGAGATACAAACAATGCACCTCGGTCTGAGACTATGGTCTTGGGTACGCCATGCAAGCATAGGATCCTGGCAATATATAACTCTGCATATTGACACGACCCCATTGGTCTTGTCGAGCCAGGATCACGCTGAGGGGTGCTGCATTGCACAGCACCGTATAACACACGTCAAAGGTACAAGGCGGAAGTGAAATTTTATTACATAAACAAGTTATGAACATGTTTACATCAAAATAAGTTCAATCTACACTCGCGGGCGTAGACTAAGCATCAAGTGCACGTTCAGCCCTTGGACGTGCCCTTGCTAGCACACACGCACACTAACTCTGCGGCGTGCACGACTCCCACTCGACGGGGTTCCCCTCCTGGGGTTCCGTCTCCTCTTCGGGAGTCCCTTCCTCATAGAACCCTGCAAAAGCTTCAAACACAAGCAGTGAGCACGAAGGCTCAGCAAGTCTGACCCGTCTCACCTAAACATGGAACTTCTACATGAGGGTAATGGGTTACATGAGGTAAAAATCATTTGCAAGGACTCGCCTAATTAGTAGAACCTTACTTTCAAGTTTTAGCAGCAGGTTGTGGAGAACCTTACGCTAAGGCACATGAGAGAGCCGCAATCAAACAAGAAACGCATTTCTCTCATGTACTTTGCCCAAAGTTGAAAATAACTTTAGTTAGCTCTAAGCTACAGCATATTATTAACAATCAATGTCCATCTTTCAATCAGCAACATTTTAACATGTAACTAGCCTGTTCATTCTACGTCACGGTACAGTGAACAAGTGGTACTCACTGACCGCGAGGGACGGCGAATATAATCGATTTACACCTGCAGGGTTACCCGAACAACCCGTCACGTACGCCCGTACTCGATGTTGCCTACAACAACCATTACGGACGCCGTACGCAACTACCTTTCACTCGTCAGCCAAATATTGAACCGGTCCCATCGTCCCAAGCAAGAGGTCCCTGCACGCGCATCTCTGTGCCGCCAGCCGATTTACACCTCAAGCTCTCAACCTACCCTCTGAACGACGGGCAATGCCTCAATACCCAGCTACCCGGGTTACATCAGTTTCCCGGTTCCCATATAGCTGGTAGGTCTTCGGTACTGTTCTAGCTTGTTCAACAGGCCCGCACACGGCTCGGTCCTCAATCGACACAAACGGAGCTACAGCACACAGGCCCCAAAGTCCTGCTGCCCTTACCCTCCGCTTGGTCTCATTTTCTTACCATGTGTTTCATGTGCTATCACTACCCGGGTCGAGTGCCTCTAGCCAATGCTCGCGAGTAGTTCCAACTACTCGACTTGTACCGAATCCTACTCTACCTTGGCATTGCAGTAGCTAACGGGATTTCAATCCTAAACCCAACCCGTGGTTTTCTTGGCTATGCAGTTGGATTTCCAAACAAGACTCTAATGCACAAAACAAAGGAAACAAGTATGTGCTCAAAACAATAAAAATTTGTAAAAAGGTTAATGCAAACCGGAGCTTGCCTTGCTGCTCTTGGTCGTAGGCTAGCTGCTCCTCCGGAGTTACGAAGTCTAGGACTTCGGGTTCCTCCTCGACCTTAGCGACTACATGATAAGAGCAATATATGTATCAATTTAAATGCATTTGTATTAACTTTGAAGTTGTGAAGTCTATAACCCTTGCTAGACAGACCTAATGACTGTGAAACTTTTACTGTGGCTTGGTTACAACCTAAACAGAGACTTGGTCAAGCTTTAGTTGCAGCAAAGCTCATTTGAGCCCTCCACAATTAATTATGTCCTTGACCTTAATTGGAACTCTTAGGGTGTTCTAGGAATTTTCATGAAACAAACTATGACTTTCTGAAAACTAGATTTTCAGAGGGTTCTAATGGAGTTGCTCTCACTTAATTTGGAAGCTCCTAACTAAACATATGAGCTAAACAATTTCAGAGAAAATTCTGAAAATGTTTCTGAACATTTTCTATTTTCTCGGGAACAGTTTCACTAATCACACCATTAGGTGGATCAAATGAGCTCAAATGGATCTGAAATTTTTATGGTAGTTCAGGGATATTTTGGTGAATATCCCAGCAAAATTTCACCATTTTCCTCCACAGGATTCTCCAGTTAAAATTCCTAACAGTTTAAACTTTGAGGAATTAATTCTGGAAAATTAAGGGTTTTCATGAAGTGAAACTTGATTTGCTGGAAAGTACTCGGAGAGCTGAATCCAGCAAAATTTGGTTCACTCAATTTGGAGCTTTCTAGCCAAAGTTATAAGGAATTGAAGTTTGAACTGAAACTGAAATTCGGGAAAAAAAGTTTAAACTCTGGCTTGTGGGCCCCGCACACAGTGCGTCGTCTCCCTCCTCGCGCCAACTGCGCGGCGGCGGCGATCTCCGGCGACCCTCGCCGGAACTGAGTTCCCGGCCACCCCCGGCCCGAAACTCGCCGCCTGCCCCTTTACTGACCCCCTGGACTCGATGGTGGGGTCGCCGGCCGCCGGCGATGACCGGAAACCCGTGCGCACCGGTGACAGCACCTGCTAGGGTTCCGGTGAGGTCGGGGTCGCTCTCCCGTGCACCAAATCGACCGGGAATCGGTCGGAGAGCATCAGTAGAGTGTGGGAAACACGAACCCGGGCTGGGTGGAAGCTAGGAATACCGGCAACTATGCTCTCGACGGTGAGCCGAGGTGTTCAGCCATGGCGGCGGGGAAAACAGCCATATCATGGCCGATTCTTGATGGTTTTCTCTAATTCCAGTTCGAGCGTGGGCGCTATCGTGCGTAGAAGCTACTAGGTAACGAGCTCGTCCAACCCTCGTGCATAGAGCACGAATTTCACCCGAAGGTGAGCTCGGTCCTTATGAACTGATCAAGAGTAAATTTGGAAATTCTCGGCCGAGGGTTGATCAATCGCCAAACGGCTTTCGGCTACTCCATCTACATACAATCACGCACCTTTCTTGTGTAGAGAAGAGGACGTGACAACGGCTGTGCTGTGCTGTCCACGAGAGCCCGATCGGCGGCGATGCTCGCCTCGCCGGAGAAACGGCTCGGTACAGCTCGAGGACGCTTGCTCACTTGGCAACACGGTGCCTAGGAGGTTGCTTATGATCCCCCGGTGACGTTTTTCTGTGGAGGAGGCTGTGCTCGCGAGTGATCAGGCTTGATCAAGCGTGAGCTCGAGCGGCGGCGGTTGCAGTGGAAGAACAGGCCGAGTATGTCGGCAGCTCGGGGAATCGGCGATCGGAGCACGCCGGGGAGGGGATAAGTAGCCTGGCGACTGGTCTCCGGCTTGGGGCGCACAGCAGGAGCTGGCGCCGGCTGCCCCCTCGGTGGCGCGCGCACACTGCACCTGGGAACCGATGGAGCTGCGTTTCAGTCGGTTTGTGTTGAAGTAGAGGCTGACATGTGGGTCCCACTTCTAGTTTTAACCTCTGAAATTTACTCCTAATCACTGCTGTAAACAGTGAACCCCATACTACCCTTGGCAATTCAAATTATTCACCCATGAGCCATTTGAATTGATCAAAGTTCAAATGAGGTTTGGTTTGAATGAATTTCAGCACATGTTCAGTTTGAAATTCAAATAAAGTTTGAATTTCTCCCACTTAGCTCATGTTAAGATCAACTCCAAATGGAGTGAAAATTGGTGTGTGAGCTCACAAAAATGTGCTGAGTAAGAATATGCCTCCCACCTTTAAATTCATGGGATAAAAACAGTTTGAATTTGAATATGGTTTCAAACTGCCCTCTTCCTAACTATACCCAAAATGACCTCAAAAAGGGTTTTGAATTTGGGTGAAACTTGGCATGGACATCCTTAGTTAAGTGTAGGAGTTTTCATATGTCCAGCCCATCTATATCACATGTGGAAAATACCACTTTTGCCATGTGTGAGTTTGTTCTCTAATGAGCATGTTGATAATTGTTACTTGCTCTTCATTTGTGTTCATCATCCTTCCTCAAATGAGGTGTGTGGTGTGGTGATGAACACTACAAATGTGTGTCAGAAACTGAGGCCCTTACACATATCTGTTGGCATGGAAATGTGTATGCACGGGAATGAAGTGAGCCGACTTGGTTAGTCGGTCAACGATCACCCAAATGGAATCATGTTTATTGGATGTTAGGGGTAATCCCACAATGAAATCCATTCTCACATCTTCCCATTTCCATGCTGGGATCTTCAGGGATTGCAACAGCCCTGATTTTCTCATATTATCAGCCTTCACTCGTCTACACGTATCACACTCGGATACGTACTTCGCTATCTCTCGCTTCATCCACGTCCACCAAAATTTCTTTTTCAAGTCTTGATACATTTTGTTGCTGCCCGGATGAATGGAGTATTTAGACAAGTGAGCTTCATCGAGAATCTTCTTCCTCAGTTCCATATCCCGGGGTACGACTATGCGGTCATTGAACCATAGCGTCCCCTCATCATCCTTCCGGAAACATTTAATCTCCCCGTTGTCTATCCGTCTCCGGAGATGTGCCATGCCCTTATCAATCTTCTGAGCTGCAATGATGTCCTCCCTAATGGTAGGGATGAGGGCAAGGTTGTACAGCGATCCATAAGGAACCAAGTATAAACTCGGCTCTTCCTCCACCACCGGTGTAATGGTGAGGTGATGGACATGTGATTTCCGACTCAGCGCGTCGGCAGCCACATTCGCCTTGCTGGGGTGGTAATGAATCTCAATTTCATAATCATTGATTAGTTCTAACCACCTCCTTTGGATCATATTCAGCTCCTTCTAGGTGAAGATGTACTTTAAGCTCTTGTGGTCGGTGTAGAGATGCACCAAATTCCCCAGGAGATAGTGCCTCCACATTTTTAGCGCCAACACCACTGCAGCAAGCTCAAGATCATGAGTCGGATAATGCTGCTCATAGTTCCAAAGTTGGCGTGAGCCATCTGCGACCACACGTCCTTCCTGCATCAACACGCAGCCGAGCCCAATACCGGACGCATCACAATACACGTCGAAGGGTTGGTTGTATCCGGTTGAGCTAAGACCGGGGCTGTTGTGAGATGCTTCACCAATGCTTGGAACGCTCCTTCACACGCCGTGTTCCAAACATATTTTGTTCCCTTCTTCAGCAATTCTGTCATTGGCTTAGCGAGCTTGGAGAAACTTGGAATGAATCTCCGATAGTATCCCCTAACCCGAGGAAGCTTCTGACCTCATGAACTGAAGTGGGAGCTTTCCATTTCAGTACTTGCTCTATTTTGCTTGGGTCAACCGCAATGCCTTCCGCGGAGATGATATGTCCCAAGAATGGCACTTGGCTAATGCAAAACTTGCATTTGCTGAACTTAGCGTAGAGCTTGTGGTCTCGCAATCGTTGAAGAACGATCCTCAAGTGTTCGGCATGTTCGGCTTCTGTCTTGGAGTAAACCAAGATATCATCGATGAACACCACCACGAACTTGTCCAGCTCAGGCATGAACACCGAGTTCATGAGATACATGAAATGGGCTGGAGCATTTGTGAGACCAAAAGACATGACGAGATATTCATATATTCCATATCTCGTCGAGAAAGCCGTCTTCGAGATATCCTCCGCCCAGATCTTTATCTGATGATATCCAGAGCGAAGGTCCATCTTGGAGAACACACTTGCACCCACAAGTTGATCAAACAATATGTCGATGCGGGGCAGTGGGTACTTATTCTTGATGGTGACGGCGTTGAGCGGCCGGTAGTCCACACACAGCCTTAAGGTTTCATCCTTCTTCTTCACGAACAGCGCCGAGCATCCCCAAGGCGAGGAACTCGGCCTAATGAAACCTTTGCCCAACAGATCATTGAGCTGTTCCTTCAGTTCATCCAGCTCGTTCGGATCCATTTTGTATGGTCTCCGGGAGATAGGAGTAGTCCCGGGTGCAAGCTCAATCTTGAACTCGACATCCCGCTCAGGTGGCATGCCCGGAAGATCATCCGGGAACACGTCGGGGTACTCCCGGACTACGGGGATGTCCTCTAACTTGAGCGCTTCAGTATTATTGATCGCTGAGACCTCCCGGACTGGGTTATCTAAGGTGAGGGATTGTGGACGGTGTAATGGGGAGTTGAGGTGAACCGCCCGTGATAAGTTTCCAGGACAGCGCCATGGTAGCTTAGCCATGACATTCCTAAGATTGCATCAATCTTCTGCCCCTCAAGAATAATCATAGTGGTGGGATATATCTTCCCACCTAAGCACAATTGTGCTTTCGGAACCATCATAGTTGTTGAAATCTTTCCTCCCGGTGAGCAGATCATATAAAACTATGGGTTGCACCAGAATCGAACAATATGATGATGGCTTGATTGTTGAGAGTGAACGTACCCGCCAGCACGTTGTCTCCCTCCGGGGCGTCCTCATTGTCGAGGTTGCGGACGCCCCCAGTCCGCTGACCAACCTTCTTGACCGGAGGTCGGCCTCGAGCACCACCCTGGAACTGGGCTTGCCCGCTGCTCTGCTGCCGCTGGGGACAGTCCTTCGCGAAATGACCCGCCTAGCCACACGTGAAGCAAGTGAAGCGGGGCGGTCCTCCGCTGATTGGCGGATGGAAACCCGGGGCGCGTTGTGACGGTGGAAACGCCCGGGGTGCCATCTGCTGCTGCTGCTGTTGTTGCGGTCGCGGTGGTGGCATCGGCGGTCGGAACTGAGGTGACTGAAAAGAACGTCCCCCGAACCGCTGAGGTCGCGCCGGTGGATGCCACTGCTGTCCGGATGGTGTTCGATACACCATGCGGTACTTCTGGGGAGCGCCACCCCCACTGCTGGGTGGAGCGCTGCGCTTCCGCTGCTCAGCTGCCAACTCCCGCTGAGCGTCCTCTTGCATAATCGCGGCATTGACGAGGTCGTTGAAGGTGCCGCGATTCCACTGAACGAGGTGCATCTTCATCTCAGTGTGTAACCCCTGATAGAAGTGCTCCCTCTTCTTCTCCTCGGTGGAGACGTAGTCTGACGCATATTGCGCCAGATGGTTGAAGGCACGGGAGTAGTCATGGGTACTCCTCCCGCCCTGCTTCAGTTCCAAAAATTCTTGGAACTTCCTCTTCATTATCCCGGGATTTAAATGATAGGTGCGGAACGCCTCCCGGAACTCTTCCCACTCCAAGGCATGGCCAGCCGGACGTGAGGCGACATAGTTCGCCCACCACGCACCAGCGGCACCGTGAAGTTGCTGCGCTGCGAACAGAATTTTCTGCCGCTCCGTACATTGGAGCAGCCCGAACTTGGACTCGATGGTCCGCATCCAGTTGTCGGCCTCCAGTGGTTCTTCTGCTTCAGTGAACACTGGAGGGTGCGTACTCATGAAGTCCGAGTACGACACCTCACGGGGCCCGCTCTCTTGACGCCCCCCCGCCTGGGACGTATTCTGCATGATCGTGCGGAGCAGGTCGGTCTGCTCCTCACGACCCCCGCCAATGCCGCTATCACATCCGCTAGAGTAAGCGGAGGCGGCGGTGGTGGTTGCTGCTGCGGGGTGCTGTCATAGGCAGGTGGCTGGGAGTCATTGCCTCCCTGCTGGCTAGAGCCACCAACCTCGTGTGTGGTCCTAGTGCGAACCATCTGCAACCATACGACAATTAACATCAGTCCCGCAACATATTGCATGCAGTCCAATAAAAATAGGCGTAAAACATAATGACATTGAAACATGTGATGCATCTCATATGTAGATAATGTAATAACTTTGTACAAGCTACACCATTACCAGACCAAATACAAGCTAGTTTAATCCAACTTGATGAACCTCCTCTTTAGAAGCTCACCACAACTAGGTTTGGTCACTACGAGACATTACTATCGCGTTGTCATCACGTATACCACCCTTTTACCTTCAATACGACACAAACATGGTCTCTAGTAAAAGAAACTTGAGTGAGACCTATACCCAAATCTTTCACTAGTCGAAGATAACCTGTCATGAGTATGTTCTACCCCATTGGGAG
Source organism: Neostapfia colusana (assembly GCA_030760725.1). NCBI lineage: Eukaryota > Viridiplantae > Streptophyta > Magnoliopsida > Poales > Poaceae > Neostapfia > Neostapfia colusana. The sequence continues at coordinate 17,112,894 of JASWHV010000018.1, read as the reverse complement.
TACTCAAACCCCCTCTAGGGTACAACAACCTCTCAAATGAATTCAACTGTCATTCCTCTGCCAGAATGACCAGTTTCTACATATCCTAGATTTTGATCTGGTTCTGGGCATTTTCATGACTCAAGTTGCATACCAAAGTTAAAGTTAACTCCAGTATCTTTCCAACTAGTACTTATTTGCCCTCGGATCAGCTGCGGTTTAGAAGTTATGGTAATTCAAAGTCACCAGAATTTCTGGAAGAATTTCAACAGCCCCTCCCTTGGAAGTTGCTGTTTTCAACTCTGGTTTCCACTAAATTCCGTACTGAAAATACAGAAACTTTGAATTACAAGGATATAACACATCTCCTACCCTTTCCAAAGATGTGTAATATGAAATTTTTTTTGATTTTTCTACAGGAAGTTATGCTTGAAAAACAGGACAGTCCAAAGAGTGTTTAACTCTGTCCTGGTTCTGGACAGTTTACATTCCTCTGGAATTTAGGCCATCTTAAGATGTGTTTCAGCTCTGGAGGTCTACAACAAGGTTGTAGAGTACTTAAATACCTTTCTAGAACTATCTCCCACAACTCCATTGGTCAAATAATTTGCGAGTTATGCCCTGTCAAAGTTCAGCAAACTTGCTGCCCAAAACAGAGCACTCTGTTTTTCAATCTTTTGGAACTACCCTCATCACTATCCAATCTTTCTACCCAACCAGGGTCCTAAATGTTGAACCTAGTGATTTTAGCTCCTTATTATTATTATTTTTCACACATTCCTATGATATGTCGGTACTACGTTCCTCACAAAGAAAATCCTAACCGGATTAGACAAGCATATACGTCTCAAGTGTGGCACTAAACGTTCTCTCGCACACGTTTACTACACGGATACATACCTGGTTAATACCTGCAGAAGACCACACAATAATGATGCGCTCAAAGGTTGTTTCATTTCAGGCAGTTCCATATTTGAAAGTAAATACGAACGCCCGTATCAGTGTCATACGGCCATCCTTGAGTTAAGCCACGTCTCAAGGTACGTGATCGTGTTTCAACACCACACGACGGGGAACCCGAGTATGTCATGAACGGGTTGTCACGGTTGGAATGTTATCAACCCAACAGATACCACCTACTGCCCTGCAGGGCACGCTGATGGCAAGCGCTGCGTATGTCCTCCTGGGCTACTTCCAGACGAACACACTATCGCGTTACTGACCACGCGATGGGGTCTCCACTTACTTGCCTAATGCACGCTAGGGATCAGCGTTTCATATGAACTCAGGAACATGAAGAGTCCAAGAGTTTCATATTGACGTCTCACACCAAGCTGTGAGACTCATTCCTGAACCACGTTCCTCGTCAGGGGAGCTAACCGAAATTGAACCGCTTTCGGTGGCGTTCCTTACCATGCTTACCAAGCGTAGGTGTGTCATTAAATAATGAAAATTCAGAATTAAAACACATATATTAGTCTTTCTACTTTAAGTAACTATGCTAATATAGTCCTTACTTGGGCAAACTACCGATTCCTCACCGTAAACCTAAGTTTTCCCATAATACAGTCCTTAAGTATTGTGCTATCCCCAATGCAGCTCTGATACCAGGCTGTGGCGGACCCGACTCCGCGCATCCAGGATCGCAGAGGGTGGTGCCGCGCGATGCGACACCCGACAGCACACGTCATAAGAACACAGTATATTACATGGGAAAACCAACTAAACTGTACAAACAGGTACAACCTTCAGTTACAAACTATTGTCTTTATTACACAGCGGAAGTTTCTTTTATACAACTCACGCCCCGCCTATCTAGCAAAAGTCAGTTGCCCAGCCCTAGGGCAACCTACACTAGCTGCACTCCTCAGCTCAGCGCGACGTGTACGGCTCCCAATCAGCCGTGGTCCCCGACGGAGGGTAACCCTCGCCGGTGGACTCGTAACCCGAGTCCGTGGGTGGTTCCTCACCTGAAAAAACACTTAAGCAGCAACCGTGAGCACGAGGGCTCAACAAGACTTAACCGACTCACCTAGGCATGAAACTCTACATGAGGTGTACAATGAACATAGGATAGTAACATTGCAGCAAATGGACGCGCCTACAAGTTCATCCTTAATTCATCTTTTAGCAACAAGTTAACAGTTCGGGAATCTGAAATTTAGTAAGCAATATTTGGTGGCACACATGTAGCAATACAATTATATCATAACAGCAATATTGAATCATCACATTTCATACATTAGCCTACGTCACGACTCAGTGACCAAGTGGTACTCTTCACCGCGAGGGACGGCGAATCGACTCGATATACACCTGCAGGGACACCCAAAGAGAACATCACGTACGCCCACCCGTGGAGCTGCACAGCACGCTCACTCGATGTCGTATGGGACAACATTTCACCCAACAGCCCAAACGTCGAATCGGTCGCACCGAAACGAGCAGGAAGTTATCTACACAGAGCATCTCTCTATGCCAGTTAGCAGATTTCCACCTTGCTGCCCTCAGCCTACACCTATAAATCAGTGCGTTATGCCTCGACGCCCGTAGGTTTAGGTTACATCGGTTTATCGGGGCCCATATATCCGATATGCCTTCGGTATGTTCAAACTTGACCAGCGTCGCACACGGATCGGTCCTCAATCGACACGGACAGGGCTGCGCACACAAGACTTCCTCTTGCTGCACCCTAGCCCCTGCCAAGTCTCATTTTTATTACTATGGTGATCTCACATCACTCGAACCAATCACGTGTGTCCCAAGCCTAACTCGCCAGTAGATTCCAACTACTCGACTTGTACCGAAGTCCTATGAATCATTAAGCATAGCCTGTCTATTCGAGGCCCTAGACACTACCCTCACTCTTGGGGAAAAATTCTGGTTATGCAATTGGGTATTCAACCATCCTACACCTAATGCACATACACACTTCACACTACGTATGTAAACAAAGGAAAACTTTGTAAAAAGCTGAATGCAAACCGGGACTTGCCTTGTTGCTGCTGGTCAGTGGTTAGGTCTTCGTTCGGAAGGGGGAAGTCGAGCACCTCTGGAGTCTCCTCGCCTTCAGCGACTACACGTTAATGAATATGCACATAAGTTAATTGTAATGATTCTGCTACAAGTTCTAATAACAAGTTTTTAACAATTGGAACCCTGTTTAAGAATTTAAAATTAAACTGAGCTAGTGGTTTGGTTTGGACCTAAGCACATGATTAAGTGCTAATCCCCCTCTTCCATATTGATCACCTCAAGTGGTTAAACAGAAAAGGGGTGATCCAGAGCTCCAATGGAGCTGAGAATTTTCCTGTGAGTTCTTTGTCACAAGAAAACCCTCTGGACCATAGATTAGCACTTTTCATTGAGTGGTTTGTTCAGAATAATTTTCTAAGCAATTAAACAAAGAGGAATTAATTCTGAGATGACACCTATGTTCATGCCAAACTTAGTGAACTAAAATTTCTATTATAGCTCATAGAGTTTGTATGAATTTTCCTAGCATTTTTGGAGCTAAGATTTGTCCAGAACTGAATTTCCGAGTTTTGGAAATTCTCTGAAAATGTTTCTGTATTCAATTGAACACAGAACCTTCAAATCTGAATTTCCCTGATAAAATCAACTCCAAATGGTCTGAAACTTTTACAGGGGTTCATTAACATCCTAAAGAGTATTCTGGAAAAATGTGAGGATATTTGGATGAACCAAACTCCCTCTAAAATTCTTTTGCTGAAAAGATTTAAAGAATTTTCCAGAATTAAATAATGGGTTTCATACAAATTGGGTTGCATATTTGGATAGATCTATGCAAGATGAATCCAAACCAATTTGAATCACTAACGTTGGAGCTTCCTAGCAAAAGTTATGAGGTTCTAAAGTTTGGGGCTGAAACTGGAATTATTTTGCTATTAGAAAAGACCCGGGGCCCACCCTTTAAATCACAGCCAGTGAAAACCGAGAACACACGGGGTTACTGAGTGCCCACAGTGTAGCCACAAAAGATCAGCAGCCACAGAGGATCTTAGCTCAACCGCCGAGTGGCTGACAGGTGGGGCCGGCACCTCGTCTTCAACCTCCCGCTCATTTGTTTCCGCGCGCACGCCTTCCTCGCCGGCCGTTTCTCCTCCCCCTCGGTCCCTCACTTCTAAGCCATCTTCCCTTCCTGGCTTTCACCGCCTAGGGGTTTTGAGGGTCGGGGAAACCGTTTCCGGGGTTGTTGTGAGCTCTAAAGGTCCACAGAGGTTGGGCGACGGGCGGCGGCTTCGGATCGAGTCCGGCGATGTCGGCCGTCCTCTCTGCCGGCTCACACTCACGTCTCCTTCGCTCTAGAGCATCAGTTGCTCATGGCAAAGGACGTCCCGTACTCCAAAGGGCTTGGAAACGCTTCCAAACCCCATGTCACCGTGCGCCTTAAGTTGAAAACCGGCAGCAGAGGAGAAAACTTGAAGAATACCGTTGTGGTTCAACAACTCTCAGTTCTTTTCAGCCTCGGCGACTCGCACAGAGGTCTGTAGCCTACCCTATGACTAGAATGGCCAGAGAACCCATATGGATCATGAATTTTGGAAAATCTACCCCCACGGCCTATGGACGTGTCATCGGTATTCTGCAAATTTCCGTGGCTCCCGTGGAGGAATGGGCTAGGGTTTTCGGCAGTGAGAAGAGGAGGAGTAGGCGAATCTTTCTGCTATTCAACTCGGGGTGTGACATGCTCTGTATCGCCGGGACGTCGAGGAGGCCCGGCGGCGGCTCAAACTGGAACTTCCGACGACAGTTCTTGCTATATGCCACACACAGAGGGTGAGGGACCGGCTTGGCAGCTCGGTGAGGTCCAGTGGAGTCTTGCGCACACTCTCACGATCACCGGTGGTCGCGGGAGGTCCTAGGGGTGCCGAGCAACGCGCGGGCGTGAAGAGTGGTCGGGCGGCAAGAAATATCCGGCCTGGTGCGGCTGCTCTCGGGGGGAAACGGGGAGAAGCCGAAGTGGAGTATTCGGTTCGCTCGACTGAGGTGTTACGCATGAGAATCATCGAGCGTAGGGGTGGCATGTTGATGCATCAGTGGCCCGCTGCCTCTCCCGTGTCTTACACGCGAAGCAGAGCCCGGCTGCAGAGAACCAACTGAAAAACTCATATGTGCAGCTGACATGTGGGCCTCCCCTCTAATTTCTTTTTTTTCCACTTTTTCATTTCTTTTTTTGCTGAATATATCCCCAGCTACTCACAATTGAATGTGAGACTTAGCCCCGAAGTTTTAGTTTGAATTTGAGTTCTCACATTTGAAATTTGTTTGGCTAAATTTGCTTCATGTTTGAACTGAAATTCAAATTCAGTTTTGAATTCTTGCAAATTTAGCTCCCAACAAGATGGACTCCAATGGGGATGGAAATTGGTGCGCTACCTCAGAAAAATGTGCTGAGTTTGAATATGAAGCTAACTTTTGAATTTGAGGGATGAAAGTTGCTGCAATTTGAATTTACATTCAAATTGGCCTCTTTTTCAAATGCCTCAAAAATTTGCCTCAAAAAGTGTTGGGTTTGCCTGAAACTTGGCTTGGACCTTCCCAAGACTTTTTAAGTCCTAGGGGTAAGCTCAAACTCTCATGTTCATGTGTAGAAATCCTACTTTGTAAAGGTTAGGGCTTTCCCCTCTAATCACCCTTTTGATGGAAGTTACTTGCTCTTCACAATATATCCACAACAAAAACTGTGGTGTTGTGAGGTGATGAAAAGTTTTTGCAAGTCCCTTTTTCTTGGGCTTTTACAATCTAGATCAATTCCACCGTCAAAAACCGATCAACACGTGATCTGTCCTCACAAAAAAGCTTCTGCCAGCATCTGTTCGAAGGGGCTAAGAGGAAACCGTGATGATGTCGTAAGATGGGTAACAAAGACCTACCTCATTTCTTTTTGCTGGCAGGACCTTCCTCCTAGCAATGGCAGCAGCGACGGCGAGGCGTGACGGCGCTCGTCGGCGGGCTCACCGGTGGGTTCACCGGCGACTGAACTCCGGCAGGGGGTTCAACTCGGCGAGTTTGGGGCTAGAGCCTCTAAGTTGTCGACTTGGGAAAGGTGTTTCGGCCAAGGGGTTTTTCGGGTTGTATTTATAAAGGGAAAAAAGAAGAGTCCTACTCCGATTGGAGTTCAAATAAGAGTCCTATTCAATTTGTTTTGGATCTTAACAACTTATCTCCAATTGATTTGGGGGCGGTAGCAACGTGGGAAATTGTGTCGGTACCCCTAGTACCGGTATTCCCATGCGCACAGGAGAAAAACCGCTTAAGGATCTCGTCACCTCCACAGGGATGAGCTTCGGAGGTGCCATGTGTCCAGCGGGGGCCGAGCCTCCTCTCTCCTCAGAGGCGAGCTCCGGGTGCACCACGTGTCTGGCGGGGCAGGACCTCCCCTCTCCTCAGAGGCGAGCTCCGAAGGCGACACGTGTCTGGCGGTGCCGGACCTCATCCCTTCCATAGGGGTGAGCTCCGAAGTCGACTCGTGTCTGGCGGGGCGGGACCTTCCCTCTCCTCAGAGGTGAGCTCCGCGGGCGACACGTGTCCGGCGGGCCCGGGCCTCTCCTCTCCTTAGAGGCGAGCTTCGGTGGCGCCACGCGTCCAGCGGCGCCGGACCTCCCCTCTCCTCAGAGGAGAGCTCCTAGGGTGCCACGTGTCCCGTGGTGCCGGACCTGACCCCCTCCGCGGAGGTGAGCTCCGCATGCACCACATGTCCCGCGGTGCTGGACCTCACCCCCTCCGCGGAGGTGAGCTCCGCGGGCGACATGTGTCCCACGGGGTCGGGCCTCGCCTCTCCTCAGAGGCGAGCTCCAAAGGCGACACGTGTCTGGCAAGGCCGGACCTCATCCCTTCTGCAGGGGTGAGCTCCGAAGTCGACACGTGTCTGGCGCCCCGGGGAAGTGCCGTCAGCGCACTTCGATAGTTGGAATTGGTTCATTTCAGCTATCTTTTCCCCATTCCCGCCATTTTTATCGTTCTTTCTCCAGTTCTACTTCTTTTACAATGTTTCTCTATATGCAATGCAAGGATATGAAATTGAGGGTGTTACACTTACCTTATGTTGCTGCAGGTTTAGTTCTACTTTATAGTCAGTATCTTGGCGACGATTTAATCTTCAACTTGCTGATCCGAGTCGAGTTCTTCATCGAACTCCTTAGTCGTATTTCCTACCGACATGAATATGCACAATTTTATGTTGCAAGTAAAGACATTATAAAACAAAAGCGTTTTAGGTCTTAAGCATGGTTTAGACCAACTTATAAGTGAGTGAAGAGCTATGTTATGGTCAAGAACAGAGAACTTGAGCTGGGCAGTAGATGTTGGTTGGAGTAAAGTTCAAAAAGTGATATATAAGGAACATAAGAAAGATATTGGAAAAACACAGCAGAAAACAGGAGAATATGACCTTAACTTGCTCTAAAATTTTTACAGTGGACCATAGATCATACAGAGGTATGGCTTGCAAAATTTGAGACAAAGTTGATGGAAGATGTGGCCTAGGGAATTTTCCCACTATTTGGCTTCTCTGAATTCCTATGGCAATTATATTGTCTTGTCATGCTCCAAATTTGGTTTTTCAGAAACTTGAGAGTCTCATGAGTCCATAGGACTTGGTTTCACCATTTTTGGAGCTTCCTACACAGAGATATGGAATTTAGAAGTTGGAGCTAAAAGCTGAAAAAATCTTTCTGTTATTTTCCTAATTTTCAGAGACATACAAGATTGAATCAACATTTGACCAAGCAAATGATGTCCAATGCCTCTCAAATTTTTACTGAAGTTCATGGATTTTTGTAAGAATATCCTGCCCAAATTTGGGAATTTTGCAATAAACAGAACTTCTGTAAAAATTCCTAAAATGTTTTCCTGAAATGAATTAATGAGCCAAATCCATGAATTTTCATAAATGTTGGGCTGCACCCGTGGATAGTACTCTTTTATAGGAATCCAACAAAATTTATTTCACAATTTTTGGAGGTTCCTAAACAAAGTTATGGCTCTCCAAAGTTTGAACCGAATTAGGAAAATCTGGAAAAGTTTAAACACTGCCCGTGGGCCCCACCTGTCATCCCTCATCTTCAACCTCGCGCCAGACAGGGCCAGTGGCGGATCTCTCCGGCGGGGGTCGCCAGACCGGCCTTCCCGGACACCTCCCGACCCCCTGCTGGCCGCCCCCCCCCCCCCATTTTCCACCACCCTGAACATGTTGGTGAGGTCGCCGGCGGCTGAATCTCACCGGAAACCACCGCGCACCGGCAACAGCAAGACCTAGGGCTCCAGCGAGGTCGTGCACGGTGAATTCTCCACCAAATGATCGGGTTCTTGGCTCTAGAGTACCAGGGGATCATGTAGAAGGTCGACACGGGATTTAAACGAGCCGGGGAGCGCTCCAAACCTATCGGCACCGTGCGCCCGACGTGGTCCAGCGGTATTCCCTCGAAAAGAACTCGGATTTTTTGCTCTATACCTAATTTCTCAGCCTAAAATCGATGGAGGAGGTGCGCTAGGAAGTTAAGAACTTGTGTGCAGAGTTTGGAACATATCCAACACGAATTGAGGATGAATTTTGCAATTCCTTACCTCGGGGTCAGTTTGTGCCGCCCGGGAGAAAATCTTGAAATTCTCCCTCTGTGGTCAATGGCTAGGGCTGAATTTTGGAGGTGAGCAACTAGGCTCGTGGGTGCACCAAAGGGTTGGTTTGCTTGGTCTTGATCTTCCTCGGCTCGAGCTGTCCACGGCGACCTTGCTCGGTTTTTTGGTGTTTCACATGGAAGCTGCAGCAATTTTGCTGTTTTCCGGTGCAAAAAAGCTCGGGACCGTGGGGAGGAGTTGCTAGCCGGCTAGAGCACTCGTGAGTGAAGCCTTTTGCTGTTGAGAGCTTGAGCAAAGGAAATTCGGTTGGTGGCTGGCGGTGGGAAGAAGCAGTGCGGCGTCCCGGTTGGGTTTCTCGGCTGTTCTTTGCGTGCAGACGAAGAACAGAGAGCAGCTCGAGCAGGGAGAAAGCAAAAGTGATTTTGTTGCACTCGTGTGCAGTGATCAGACCGAGCAGCTACGAAGGAAACAGGAGGTGGCGCTCGGGAGCGTCGGATGGGCGCCGACACCTGGGAGGTGGCGCGCTCTCTGTTGAAACAGAGTGGGTTTCCTCCTCCCACGTATGACATGTGGGGTCCACTTCTCCCCCTTATCCCCCAATTCCGTTTAAAATAGCAAACGAGCTCCAAATTTGATCAAACTTGGAGGATAGGCCGAAAGAAATTTGAGCAACCCAATGGTGCACTCAAATTTGAATTTTGGTGAAGTTCGAATTTGAAATTGAGATTTAAATTCAAAATCGACTTTTCTCCCGTTTTAATTCCAACGACTTGGAAACCCTTTTTAAATGCTCCAAAAATTTGCCGTGCTACCCATGGATGTGTGGAGAATCAAATGATAGCTTTAGATCTCCGTGTTCGGGAATTTTTGCAAGTTCAAGTTTAGACTTGGAGCTCACACCTTTAAATTCAAAAGTTCACATTTCCTCTCATTTTTTCGGTGTGATTTGCAGCTCCACTTGCTAGAATTTTCGGAATTTCACATTCATGAGCTGAAACTTGTTTTGTTGGATAGTACTTGAAAAGCTGAATCCAAGAAAATTTGGTTCACCAAATTTGGAGCTTTCTAGCAAAAGTTATAGCCATTTGAAGTTTGAACTGAAATATGAAAATCTTAGAAATGTTTAAAACTCTGACCATTGGCCCCACCCCTCTCAGCCTTCGTCTACCTCGCGCCGATGCTCGGGTGGCGGCACGCGCCGGTGAGGTCTGCCAGAATGGCGTTCCCGGCTGTCTCCGGGGCTGGTACTTGCCACCTCTAGGTTTTAGACCACGGGGAACTAGTTGGTAGGGGCAGTTAGGACTCTAGGTGGCCGGAAACTGGTCGGCGATGGGCCACGGCTATGGAGCAACTCCGGCGACGTCGCTCGGCTCCTACAGAGGCTCATTCCTAGCAACCCTTGGCCCAACAGCTCCGTGGTGACATGCTAAGCACGGACGTGGCGCTGGTTCACCATTAAAACGGCCGGAGATGGGAGCTCACCCTCGACCTAGGTCCAATATCTGCGGTAACTCGAAAAATTCGAAGAGCAGAGCCTAAACTCGATGATTTTTGATGATTTTTGATCGTAGATGTCCATGGGAACATGTAGAACGTGTGTGTAGCTCGGCATATGCTGTGGTGGACTAATCACCACGAATTTTGGAGTTTTGAGCGGCCCGGTTCTATGAACACCAAAAAGTAAATGGGGAAATTGTCCCTCGACCGTGCATGAAAGGGTGCAGGGTTTTCACCGTGAGTTCGAGCAGCCTCTGGCGTGTCTATTTTCTGTGGATGGTTGGCCACGAAATGGCTTAGAACAGCGGCGCACCGGGGAGCAGAGAGGGCGGCCGGAGGTAGCTGCGTTTTCGGTCAAGCGTGTGCAATAGCCGGCAGAGTCTCGGTGTGTGCCGCGAGAGGTGGCTTCGTGGGCAAGAAAGGACCCTGCGCTAACCTCCAGCATGACAGCAGCTCTCCGCGGTGGCTTTTCGGCAGCAGCTCGGTGGCGCCTGGTGAAGGGACCCGTAGAAACAGAGCCCGGTGAGTTGCTTTGCTCAATGCATTTGACTGACAGGTGGGCCCCTCCTTCCCTCTAATCCTTTTCCATTTCTTTGCTGCAAATATATCAGCTACTCAAAATTCAATTGTAGACCCACTCCCAAGTCATGAGTTGAATTTGATTTCCTCAAATGTAAGTTGGTTTGGCTAAATTCGATTCACATGTGAAATTGAAAAATTCAAATTCAGTTTGAATTACTCCAAATATAGCTCCCGACAAGATGAACTCCAATGAGGATGAAAACTGGTGGACTAACTCAGAAAAATGTGCTGAGTTCGAATATGAAGTCAACTTTTGAATCCAAGTGATGAAAATGGCTAAAATTTGAATTTGCATTCAAATTAGCCCTCTTTACAAATGTCTCCAAAAGTGCCTCAGAATGATTTGGATTTGCATGAAACTTGGCATGAGCACTCCTAAGAATATTTAGAGCCTAAGGGTGAGCTCAGCCTCTCATGTTTATATATGTGAGCTCCTACTTTTTGAAATTATGGGTTTTTCCTCTAATCCACCTTTTGATGGTGTTTACTTGCTCTTCACAAATGTTCATGAGACTTCCACCAAATGAGCTATGATGTGTTGATGTGATGAACACTCTAGCAAGTAATTTCTTTGGCTTTTACATCCCTCCCCCTTAAAACAATCTCGTCCCGAGATTACAAAAGAAGAGACGAAGACGTAAGAGGAATTACCCGCGATAAGATGCCATGAAGTCCGGGTAGATTGAGCGAAGAAAGTCCTCGCTCTCCCAGGTCGCTTCCTGTAACACCCCAAAATCCTGTTAAGAGGGGAATTTAAAAATTTTTGGACGTGTTGCATGTTTTGCAACAATTTAAATTCAAACTGGAATTCAATTTAAACTCAAAACAGAAAAGAAATAGAAAAAGAAAAATGAAAACAGAAAAAAACCGGCCAGTGGGCCGAAACCCACCAGCCGGCCCACCCTGCTCCGCGCCAGCCCGCAGCCTCGCGCGCCCCCTTCCTCCCACTGACAGGCGGGGCCCACCAGCCTTTCTTCTTCCTCGCGCCCGCGCAGCGATCGGCCGGACTCTCTCACCCGAATCAAAACCGATCGGGAATTCTCGCGTATCCCAGCCGATTTCCGGACCCCGAAGACTCCAGCTCGATCTAAACCATCCCGCCGCCCTCCCCCGTCTATAAAAACCCCGGCCTTGTCCCGTTTTTCCCATGCGATCCGCCGATTTTACTCCGGTGAGAACCCGAGCCCCTCCGGCGAATTCTGCCCAATCTACGCTCAGGAATTCCGATCTAACTCGCTGGTCTTGATCCACCGCCTCCGGGGAACCTCGCAGGTGCAGAAAACTCGGTGGTTTGCGGCTCAAACACAGCGCCGACGAGCCTCGCCGTGAATTCACCTCGGACCTCGTCGCCGATCGCTTTCCAGGACCTCCGAGCTCAAGAAAACCCCAGAGGTGAGATCCCCGACCTCCCCTCCACCGATCTTTGTCATAAAATCACAGTTTTAACAAGAATTTACGAAGATCCGAAACTCTCCGGCGAGATCGCCGCCTCCCGCCGCCGTGCGCCGCCGGGCAGCGCCGCCTGCGCTCGATCAGAGCGACGTGGCCGCTTGTGCGCCGTCTATTTTAAATCGCACAGTAGAGTTTAAATTCCCGCGTACCGGTTCGACGTTATAATCTCAGCCATCTGTTTTAAATCGGACGGTCCATGTCAGCCCCGCGTTATAAAGACTGGAAATCTTACGTGCTACCCCCTGGGGTTCTCGGGAAATAAGAGCTAGCCCCGGAAACTTCTGATCTAGCAACTGGAACTTCAGAAAATCGTGTAAATTCATTTAAAAATCAGTTTTAGCCCCTAGACTTAATAAAAATTAGGAAAAATTCCTCTGTTATGAGAAGCTAGACCCCTGAAAATTGTTAAAATAATATTATAGACCCTGTAGTGGGGTGAGTTTACCTTTTTGACCTTGTTTGATATTAAAGTTAGGAAATTGAATATGTGGCTAGTATTTAAAATTTAAAAAGTGGGACAAACATATTGTCAAATTTAAATTAAAAACTTTCTCAGTAATTAGAAAACTTTGGAGTGAGATAAAAATAGATTTTTGGATGAAATGAATCTGTTTAATTTATTATTCACATTTATTAGTTATAGGGACACATTTTTAAGTGGAGAATAGTTCTGAAAATTAGGAAAATAAATGTAAAATAGTTTACATCAGAGGAAAAGGTCAAAAATATGTTATTAAATATTTTAGATCAGAACCTATTCTATTTAGATGATGTGTCTTGTTATTTTCATAATAAAGTTCACATTTAGGCATAGGTAATAAACCTGAAAATATAGCAACTAGTAAATGATAAATGGAGTTTCTAAAATCCAAAGAATTCAGTTTAGGGTTGGTAGAAATTCTGAAGACACCTATGGAGAAGGAAAATACCTTTCATGCATACTTGGCAGCTAAAAGGTGTAGTAATTGAATATAAGTAAATTGGAAACTGATATATAAAGTATGCAAGCATAAATGTGAATACAAAAGTAGGAATCATATACACATGATTAAAAGTTCATGTAAGCCAAAGGTCAACACACATGGAGTAAACACAACACATAGAAGTTGTGAATGGCTTTGTTAAATGTGAATGTGTGGTTTGTATGAAGTGGAAGTGTGAACTATGTCTTATGGATTGTTGTTTTTCTTTTGCTATGTGTGATGGTATGATGTAGAACCTGGTCAAGAGCAAGTTATTCCTTTCCAAGATCAGGACTACCCATTTCAAGAGCAGCAGGAAGGAGGCAAGTGTCCTTGACCACTTTGATCCTATGTTAGGATGTGTAGATAGAATTATTTGCATTGTCTAATGAAATATGAAACCCATACTAGGAAGTTTCCTTAGAATTGCATTACCTTGTTTCCTTGTAGCTTGGGTTGGGATTTATTTTATCATGTCATTTATTATTATGCATATGCTTAGCCATGCTTAGAATGGGATATTTGGGATATGAGATCATCAGTTTATTTTACCATACTCTTGAATGAGATATTGTGAGTTATGTAGAGGTAGGGATCAAGGCAAGTTGGATGTTTTGGGTTGTGTGTTGGGTGCACGAGACTCGGGTTTGTGTTTAGTACTTGCCTGGATCCTAAGGACCAGTTCATGGAGCATGTAACCTGGCTTTACCGTGCCAATCACATGCTGAGATGGGGCAGCTTGGTCAATTAATTAGGTGTATCCCCGGCGTAGTATGGGTGTGTTGGATGGTGTGGGGAATAGGTGTCAGCTGGACTACCATATGAACCGCAAGGCTCAAGAGGGGGCCACTGCAGCGGGGTTGGAGCCTCTTGTATGCTGTTCGGGGTGAAACCTCAGTGGGCCCACGCTCGTCGGGAATCCCTTTGTAAAGTCTTCGTAGTGATCTCCTGGCTACACACCTGGGAAGTGTGAATGTGGTTCGTAGCCACTGGCATAATGGAGGTTCTTTTAGTCCACCCGGCAAACGGGGGGATGAAATCACTACATGTGGGTACTGTGGTGCAAACTCTGCAGAGTCAAAACTGTCATGACAGCCGTGCTCACGGTCAAGAGCGGCTTGGACTTATTCATGATTAGAGGATTGATGGTTTTGGAAGTTGTGGATGTTAAGTGGGGAGCTTAACATTGGAAATGATGTTATGGTTAGTTGATTATGATGATGGGATGGGAGATTGGGACCATTTCACCTGTGTAGTATTGTAGGTGCTTAATAAGCTAAGGTAATAGGTATTAATTGCGTAGTGCTTTAACCATGAGTTCAACCTCCCCTTGTTCTAGCCATGCATGACATAATTTCCCCACACTTGCTGAATACCAACGGTACTCAACCTTGCATATTTTGTTGGTTTATATTGCTGCTCAGGTCAAGATAATGAGGTGGTGTATAATGACCAAGACTTTGGACCCGAAGAAGGTTTCTAGGTTCATGGAGACCCCCGGGCAACGCCTGTGACGGAGCCCTCAAGAATAATATTATGCTGCTAGTTTATTTACTTGTGATGAACTTATTATTGTCCATCGAGACATTTGCTATGTAAGACTTATTTATATTCGACACCTGGCTTGTAATAAATGATGCTTCACTATTTGTCATCTCATGTATGAGAAAATGATCCTGACATACATGTGATATTCACTTGGTTGTTCTTCGGAAAAACCGGGTGTGACAGAAGTGGTATCAGAGCCAAGGTTGCCCGTAGGAACGTGGACCTAGGTAGAAATGGACGTATTTAAGGGCCCTATTTTCTTAAAAACTATTTTACATGGTGTGTGTTGAAAAGTGTTATTTAATGGAGTCACTTTCTTCATCTTACCCCAACTTTCCTTCAAAATAGGATTTTTGTTTAAAAGTTTATCTATCCTAAGTTTAAATGCTTTTTGTTTTAGATGGTTCGCATGATTCGCACCGCTCGCAAGTCCACAGGAGGGAGAGTTCCCGTAGTTGCCCTTGCCGAAAGAGAGGAGAGCCGTCCGGTGACGTACCTTTCCTACGGATTGGCAGTAGGAGGCTTGTTGCGCCGTCCTCGACGTATGCTCGAAGCCGCCGACAATACGGGCAAGCTAATCATCCACTATAACTCCACCGGGACCATCCGTGAGAAGAGGGAAGAATGGAGTTCAGAGATGAGGATTATACACGAAAACCAGCTGCTTAAGATCCACCGCTCTCCAGCTTGTAGAGCGACACAGGTCGATGCGGAGAAGGATGTCACCTGGGAGGCCATCACCTGCCAGAGTCACATCTATCATCGACACCTGGACAGGACTGAGTACATGTATGTCCTCCAGCGCGAGAGTGGTACCTCGGAGTATAAGTACCCGCCAGTGCAGCAAGGGACTTCCCATGAGCACATGGATTTGTGCTTAGAGGATGCTGCCATGCTTAGCACTCGATTGCAGGAGTGTCAGCAGGAGCTTCAGAATGTTTGTGACACCCTGAAGGAAACCGAGGCATTGCTTCGAGCCTGCTTGAGGGCAAGAGAAAGAGGAGATGAGAATGAACTGTGTGTCACCGTGAACGATACATGGACAACTGACTCCCCAGATCGCCGCGCGATCAGGCGTCGTCGCACTTCTCCACCAGCAGCCTCCCCACCCAAAGCAGAGTCAGAAGGCAGCCGAAATGATGAGGAAGATCCCGAGGAGCCAGCTCAAGAAAACGAGTAGCGTAGAGCCTTTCCCTTAAAATAGAAGGATGTCAAGTAGTCGAGTCGTTACGTTAGTTAATGGTGTGCTAATGCTTGGTGTGTGACGTGAGTTGTGGAAGCCATGAGCAATTGTCCACAGCCTCGTCTTCAGATTGTTTTGCTTAGGTGTGTAAACCCACATGAAATAATATTGCAGTTATTTTTGCGTGAGATATGAACCCTTAGAAAAGTATAACAAAGCCTCAACACTTCAAAGTACAAACAAGGGAAAGTAGTAAGATAATACGTAATACTTTAAATTAACATTTGGTTGATCATGCTGGATGGCCGGAAGAGGGAAAGGTCGTGCTGCCAACCCCACCAACAACAATGATGAGGCCTGCAACCCTCATCTTTCTGGAGGTCAAGATAGGGGTGGACGCCATGAAGGAGTTGATCCCCTCCACCAAATGCTGGAGAATCAAAATCAGCTCATCCAGAACTTGACTCAAGTGGTGGCCAACTTGCATCAAGTTCCACCTCCACAAGCTGCACCACGCCAACCAAGGTTGAGTGAGTTTCTAGGAACTCAACCTCCAAAGTTTGCAAGTGCTGCTGAACCTCTGGAGGCAGATGATTGGCTAAAGACCATTGAAAGAAAGATGAGGATCATACAGTGCCAAGGGTATGAGAGGGTGCTGTTTGCCTCTCATCAATTGCATGGACCTGCTGTTGATTGGTGGACCGCCTACGTGGCCGCCCATCATGACCCTGAGAACATCACTTGGGAAGAGTTCAAGCGTAGCTTCCGCAACCATTACATCCCAAGAGGTGAACTCAAAAACAAGAGGAAGGATTTCTTCGGACTGCAGCAGGGAAACATGACGGTGAGGGAATACCTCACTAAATTTACTCAACTATCCCGATATGCCCCACGAGACATAGAGATTGATGAGCAGAAACAAGATTGTTTCGTGGAAGGGCTTACCGCAGAAATGCAGTGTGCAATGTCCTCAAATGAGTATGAAAGCTTCCAAAAGATGGTGGACAGAGCATTTGTGGTGGAAAGGAAGCTGAAGGCCATGGAAAATGAGAACAAGAGGAAGGCCGGGTGGTCACACCAAGCCTCAGGGAGCAACAACCGCCCACGTCTGATGCAGCAACCTGCCGGGCAGATGAACTGTGCTGCGGTACCTTACTCAGCACCAAGAGGGTACAACCCGAACTACAGGCCTCCGGCAGCACCAGCACAGCCGCAACGTCAGTTTGTACAGCAGCCTCGCCCTACATATCAACCTCGACCAGCAGTACAAGGACCCCCAAACCAACCCCAAGACAACAAAGGCCAGGCACCTAAGGTTGGGGTGCAATGTTTCAACTGTGGTGAAGTGGGGCACTATGCCCATAAGTGCCCAATGAAGAAGCCCACGCAGCCACAACAGCAGAATGTAATGAGAGGACGGGTGAACCACGTCACTATGGAGGAAGCACAAGAGGCACCCGATGTGGTAGTTGGTAAGTTTCCTGCCAATTTACACATTGCAACCCTGCTGTTTGATTCTGGTGCTACCCACTCGTTCATTGCTCAAGGGTTTGTTAAGAAGCATGACCTAGCAACAACACAAATGAACCATATGCTAGCTGTAAACTCTCCAGGTGGAGAAATAAGGACAAGACAAGTGTGTCCCAAAGTGAACCTAGACATTAATGGGGTAGTATTTACTACTAACCTCATAGTGATAGACTCACAAGGGATAGATATTATTTTGGGTATGGATTGGTTGACCAAACATAAAGGAATCATCCATTGTTCGACCAGAACGGTGGAACTAACTCACCCTAGTGGCACAAGAGTAAAGTTCATAACAATACACGAGCCTAGGAGGGACATTACATTGAATCAAGTTGAGGTGAAAGTGGAGGAGATCAGGACCATCAGGGAATATCCAGATGTTTTTCCGTAGGATTTCCCAGGTATGCCTCCCGATCGTGAAGTGGAATTCGCAATTGAGCTAGTACCTGGAACAGCCCCGATATACAAGAGACCTTATCGGATGGACCCCAAGCAGCTGGGAGAACTCAAGGATCATTTGAGAGAATTGACGGAGAAGGGGTATATTCATCCTAGTTCCTCACCATGGGGAGCTCCGGTGATATTTGTGCCCAAGAAGGACGGAACCCAAAGGTTATCCATGGATTACCGTGCCTTGAATGAGGTAACCATCAAGAACAAGTACCCATTACCCCGAATTGAAGACTTGTTTGATCAATTGAGGGGCGCTTGTGTGTTCTCGAAAATTGATCTCAGGTCGGGATACCACCAACTCAAGATAAGGCAATCTGATATTCCCAAGACAGCTTTCGTATCTCGGTACGGACTGTATGAATACACCGTCATGCCTTTCAGGCTAACTAATGCCCCGGCATACTTCATGTATCTCATGAACAAGGTATTCATGGAATATCTGGACAAATTTGTGGTGGTTTTCATAGATGACATTCTCGTCTTCTCCAAAGATGAAGAAGAACATGAGAAAAATCTAAGGTTGGTGTTGTACAGGCTGAGAGAACACCAACTATATGCCAAGTTGAGCAAGTGTGAGTTTTGGATGAAGAGAGTTCCCTTCTTAGGACATATAATCTCGGAGGGAGGAATCTCCGTAGATCCCGCCAAAATCGAGGATATACAGAAGTGGAAGACCCCTGAAAATGTCGGGGAAGTTCGAAGCTTTTTGGGATTGGCTGGATACTATCGACGGTTTATTGAGGGATTCTCTAAGATCTCGAGACCCATTACCAAACTGTTGGAGAAGGGAATCACATTCACATGGACGCCACAGTGCGAAACGAGTTTTCAGGAGTTAAAGAAAAGATTGACAACAGCCCCAGTGCTAGTTATGCCAGATATGCAGAAGAACTTTACGGTGTACTGCGATGCTTTTGGAAACGGGTTGGGATGTGTTCTCATGCAAGAAGGGCATGTCATGGCTTATGCATCCCGACAACTCCGGAAGCACGAGAAAACTATCCTACACATGACCTAGAACTAGCCACAGTGGTACACGCGTTGAAAATTTGGCGACACTATTTGATGGGGAAGAGGACAAAGATATATACGGATCATAAGAGTTTGAAGTACATTTTTACACAGCCAGATCTCAACCTCAGACAAAGAAGATGGTTAGAGCTAATCAATGACTTTGATGTGGGCATCAACTATCATCCTGGGAAAGCAAACGTTGTGGCCGATGCTTTAAGTCGGAAAGTGCAGGTCAATAAGTTGAGCTTGAAGGACATGCCTGCAGAATTCAAGGACGAGGTTATAAGGCTCAATCTATGCCTGGTAAATAGTGGTGAAGCCATCGCCATGGAAGTGGACTCCACACTCGAGCGAGACATACGCGAGGGTCAAAAGAATGACGAGAAGATACAAGAGATCAGACAACTCATCAAGGAAAATAAATCTCCTGGTTTTAGAGAGGATGAACAAGGAATGGTGTGGCACGGGAAAAGAATCTGTGTGCCAGAAGTAAAGGAGATCCGTGAATTGATTTTGAAGGAGGCTCATGATTCTGACTATTCCATTCATCCTGGGAGTACGAAGATGTACCAGGACCTCAAGAGCAGGTATTGGTGGTATGGCATGAAGCGAGATGTCGCGGAACATGTTGCCCTATGTGACACATGTCACTTGGTGAAAGCAGAACATCAACGACCCGCGGGATTATTGCAACCACTCAAAGTGCCTGAATGGAAATGGGAAGAAATCGGTATGGATTTCATAGTGGGATTGCCTAGGACCCAATCAGGATATGACTCAATATGGGTCATCATCGACAGGCTAACCAAGGTAGCTCATTTCATCCCCGTGAAAGAAAGCTACAGTGGATCCAAATTGGCAGAGTTGTACATTTCAAGGATCATGTGTTACCATGGAGTGCCAAAGAAGATTGTGTCGGATCGAGGGACACAGTTCACCTCAAGGTTCTGGCAGAAGTTGCACGAAACCATGGGAACCCATCTGAACTTTAGTTCTGCCTATCATCCCCAAACTGATGGGCAGACGGAAAGAACCAATCAGATTCTTGAAGATATGCTGAGGTCATGTGCACTCAAAAACAATCAGAGTTGGGATAAGAACTTACGTATGCGGAGTTTTCCTATAACAACAGCTATCAAGCTAGTATGAAGATGTCACCGTTTGAAGCTTTGTACGGGAGGAAGTGCAGAACTCCCCTATTTTAGAACCAAACAGGGGAAAGTAAAGTGTTTGGTCCAGAAGTACTACAAGAAGCCGAGGCGAAGGTGAGGGAAATTCGCAACAACTTGAGGATAGCACAGACACGCCAAAAGAGCTATGCCGATGTACGAAGAAGAGAGCTCGTTTTCAACGTGGGAGACTATGTCTATCTCAAGGTGTCCCCTATCAGAGGACTTCGTCGGTTCAAGGTGAAAGGGAAGTTGTCACCTCGATACATCGGACCCTTTCAAGTTCTGGAAAGGAAAGGTGAAGTGGCGTATCAACTTGAGTTACCGGCTCGTCTATCGGATGTGCACGATGTATTCCATGTGTCACAACTCAAGAAATGCCTGAGAACGCCTGAAGAGGTGTTACCCATGAATGAAGTGGACATAGCTGAGGATTTGTCTTATGCCGAGCAACCATACAAGATTTTGGAGACAATGGAATGCCTCACCAGAAATAAAAGAATCCGGATGTGGAAGGTGCAATGGAAGCATCACTCAAAAGAGGAAGCCACCTGGGAACGGGAAGATGAGCTCAAGGCACAATTTCCGGAATTATTTTCTTAGAACCACTAATCTCGAGGACGAGATTTCTTTTAAGGGGGGTAGAGCTGTAACACCCCAAAATCCTGTTAAGAGGGGAATTTAAAAATTTTTGGACGTGTTGCATGTTTTGCAACAATTTAAATTCAAACTGGAATTCAATTTAAACTCAAAACAGAAAAGAAAAAGAAAAAGAAAAATGAAAACAGAAAAAAACCGGCCAGTGGGCCGAAACCCACCAGCCGGCCCACCCTGCTCCGCGCCAGCCCGCAGCCGCGCGCGCCCCCTTCCTCCCACTGACAGGCGGGGCCCGCCAGCCTTTCTTCTTCCTCGCTCCCGCGCAGCGATCGGCCGGACTCTCTCACCCGAATCAAAACCGATCGGGAATTCTCGCGTATCCTAGCCGATTTCCTTACCCCGAAGACTCCAGCTCGATCTAAACTACCCCGCCGCCCTCCCCCGTCTCTAAAAACCCCGGCCTTGTCACATTTTTCCCACGCGATCCGCCGATTTTACTCCGGTGAGAACCCGAGCCCCTCCGGCGAATTCTGCCCGATCTATGCTGGGGAATTCCGATCTAACTCACTGGTCTTGATCCACCGCCTCCGGGGAACCACGCAGGTGCAGAAAACTCGGTGGTTTGCGGCTCAAACACAGCGCCGATGAGCCTCGCCGTGAATTCACCTCGGACCTCGTCGCCGATCGCTTTCCAGGACCTTCGAGCTCAAGAAACCCCCCGAGGTGAGATCCCCGACCTCCCCTCCACCGATCTATGTCATAAAATCACAGTTTTAGGAAGAATTGACGAAGATCCGAAACTCTCCGGCGAGATCGCCGCCTTCCGCCGCCGTGCGCCGCCGGGCAGCGCCGCCCGCGCTCGATCAGAGCGACGTGGCCGCTTGTGCGCCGTCAATTTTAAATCGCACGGTAGAGTTTAAATCCCCGCGTACCGGTTTGACGTTATAATCTCAGCCGTCTGTTTTAAATCGGACGGTCCACGTCAGCCCCGCGTTATAAAGACTGGAAATCTTACATGCTACCCCCTGGGGTTTTCGGGAAATAAGAGCTAGCCCCGGAAACTTCTGATCTAGCCCCTGGAACTTCAGAAAATCGTGTAAATTCATTTAAAAATCAGTTTTAGCCCCTAGACTTAATAAAAATTAGAAAAAACTCCTCTGTTATGAGAAGCTAGACCCCTGAAAATTGTTAAAATAATATTATAGACCCTGTAGTGGGGTGAGTTTACCATTTTGACCTTGTTTGATATTAAAGTTAGGAAATTGAATATGTGGCTAGTATTTAAAATTTAAAAAGTGGGACAAACATATTGTCAAATTTAAATTAAAAACTTTCTCAGTAATTAGAAAGCTTTGGAGTGAGATAAAAATAGATTTTTGGCTGAAATAAATCTGTTTAATTTATTATTCACATTTATTAGTTATAGGGACACATTTTTAAGTGGAGAATAGTTCTGAAAATTAAAAAAATAAATGTAAAATAGTTTACATCAGAGGAAAAGGTCAAAAATATGTTATTAAATATTTTAGATCAGAACCTATTCTATTTAGATGATGTGTCTTGTTATTTTCATAATAAAGTTCACACTTAGGCATAGGAAATAAACCTGAAAATATAGCAACTAGTAAATGATGGAGTTTCTAAAATCCAAAGAATTCAGTTTAGGGTTGGTAGAAATTCTGAAGACACCTATGGAGAAGGAAAATACCTTTCATGCATACTTGGTAGCTAAAAGGTGTAGTAATTGAATATAAGGAAAATTATTTAAATTGGAAACTCATATATAAAGTATGCAAGCACAAATGTGAATACAAAAGTAGGAATCATATACACATGATTAAAAGTACATGTAAGCCAAAGGTCAACACACATAGAGTAAACACAACACATAGAAGTTGTGAATGGCTTTGTTAAATGTGAATGTGTGGTTTGTATGAAGTGGAAGTGTGAACTATGTCTTATGGATTGTTGTTTTTCTTTTGCTATGTGTGATGGTATGATGTAGAACCTGCTCAAGAGCAAGTTATTCCTTTCCAAGATCAGGACTACCCATTTCAAGAGCAGCAGGAAGGAGGCAAGTGTCCTTGACCACTTTGATCCTATGTTAGGATGTGTAGATAGAATTATTTGCATTGTCTAATGAAATATGAAACCCATACTAGGAAGTTTCCTTAGAATTGCATTACCTTGTTTCCTTGTAGCTTGGGTTGGGATTCATTTTATCATGTCATTTATTATTATGCATATGCTTAGCCATGCTTAGAATGGGATATTTGGGATATGAGATCATCAGTTTATTTTACCATACACTTGAATGAGATATTCTGAGTTATGTAGAGGTAGGGATCAAGGCAAGTTGGATGTTTTGGGTTGTGTGCTGGGTGCACGAGACTCGGGTTTGTGTTTAGTACTTGCCTGGATCCTAGGGACCGGTTCATGGAGCATGTAACCTGGCTTTACCGTGCCAACCACATGCTGAGATGGGGCAGCTTGGCCAATTAATTAGGTGTATCCCCGGCGTAGTATGGGTGTGTTGGATGGTGCGGGGAATAGGTGTCAGCTGGACTACCATATGAACCGCAAGGCTCAAGAGGGGGCCACTGCAGCGGGGTTGGAGCCTCTTGTATGCTGTTAGGGGTGAAACCTCAGTGGGCCCACGCTCGTCGGGAATCCCTTTGTAAAGGCTTCGTAGTGATCTCCTGGCTACACACCTGGGAAGTGTGAATGTTGTTCGTAGCCACTGGCATAATGGAGGTTCTTTTAGTCCACCCGACAACGGTGGATGAAATCACTACATGTGGGTACAGTGGTGCAAACTCTGCAGAGTCAAAACTGTCATGACAGCCGTGCTCACGGTCAAGAGCGGCTTGGACTTATTCATGATTAGAGGATTGATGGTTTTGGAAGTTGTGGATGTTAAGTGGGGAGCTTAACATTGGAAATGATGTTATGGTTAGTTGATTATGATGATGGGATGGGAGATTGGGACCATTTCACCTGTGTAGTATTGTAGGTGCTTAATAAGCTAAGGTAATAGGTATTAATTGCGTAGTGCTTTAACCATGAGTTCAACCTCCCCTTGTTCTAGCCATGCATGACATAATTTTCCCACACTTGCTGAGTACCATCGGTACTCAAACTTGCATATTTTGTTGGTTTATATTGCTGCTCAGGTCAAGATAATGAGGTGGTGTATAATGACCAAGACTTTGGACCCCAAGAAGGTTTCTAGGTTCATGGAGACCCACGGGCAACGCCTGTGACGGAGCCCTCAAGAATAATATTCCACTGCTAGTTTATTTACTTGTGATGAACTTATTATTGTCCATCGAGACATTTGCTATGTAAGACTTATTTATATTCGACACCTGGCTTGTAATAAATGATGCTTCACTATTTGTCATCTCATGTATGAGAAAATGATCCTGGCATACATGTGATATTCACTTGGTTGTTCTTCGGAAAAACCGGGTGTGACACTTCCTCAAAGGTGTGGTTGCTCCACAATATCTTGTAGAACCACAGCGTTTGATTACGCATGGTCTGGTCCTTCTCATCACTAATCTCCACCGGATATTCATCATAGGCCAAATCCGGTTGTAGCTCGCTAATGTCTTCGGTGGAAACAGTAGCCGTATACTTCAGACATTTCCAGAGTTGCGAGACATGGAAAACATCGTGAACACCCACTAGAGATGCTGGTAGTTCCAGGCTATACGCCACTGTTCCACACTTCTTGGTGATGGCATAGGGTCCAAAAAACCGGGGAGCTAGTTTCCCCTTCATGCCGAATCGGTGCACGCCTTTCATCGGAGACACACGGAGGTACATGTGTTCCCCGATGTCGAAGTGCAGCGGCCTACGCCTCTTATCAGTGTAACTTTTCTGTCGGGATTGGGCGGCCTTCAAGTTTGCTTGAATTATCCGAACGCGCTCTTCGGCGTCGTTCACCACATCAATCCTGAACGTGACCCTTTCACCGGACTCGCACCAGTTTAATGGGGTGCGGCATTAGCAACCGTAGAGAGCCTCATATGGCGCCATCTTGATACTCGCTTGATAGCCATTGTTATACAAGAATTTTGCCAACGGTAGATGATCATCCCAATTTCTACCGTGGTGGATGGCACACGCTCTCAACATGTCTTCTAACACTTGATTCACCCTCTCTGTTTGCCCATCTGTCTGAGGGTGATAGACGGAGCTTCTAATCTGCCTAGTACCCAAAGCAGCGTGCAACTGCTCCCAGAAACGAGCCACGAACAGTTCCCCTCGATCTGAGATTGTAGTCTTGGGTACTCCATGCAAGCATAAGATTCTTGCAATGTACAACTCCGCATACCTGCTTGCATGGAAATGTGTATGCACGGGAATGAAGTAAGCCGACTTGGTTAACCGGTCAATGATTACCCAAATGGAATCATGCTTGTTGAAAGTCAGGGGTAATCTCACAATGAGATCCATGCTCACATCTTCCCATTTCCATGCTGGAATTCTTAGGGGTTGCAACAGCCCTTATTTCCTCATGTGATCCGCCTTCACTCGTCTACATGTATCACACTCGGATACGTACTTTGCAACTTCCCGCTTCATCCATGTCCACCAAGATTTACTCATCAAATCTTGGTACATTTTGTTGCTGCACGGATGAATGGAGAACTTAGACAAGTGAGTTTCATCAAGGATCTTCTTTCTCAGCTCCATATTCCGGGGTACGACTATGTGGTCATTGAACCATACCGTCCCCTTATCATCCTTCCGAAACATTTGATATCTCCGCTGTCTATCCGTCTCCGGAGATGTGCCATGCCTTTGTCAACCTTCTAAGCTGCAATAATATCCTCCCTAATGGTAGGGATGAGAGCAAGGTTGTGGAGTGATCCATATGGAACCAACCATAAACTCGGCTCTTCCTCTTCCATCCATGTAATGGTAAGGTTATGGACGTGATTTCTGACTCAGCGTGTCGGCAACCACACTCGCAGGGTGGTAATGAATCTCAATTTCATAGTCTTTGATTAATTCTAACCACCTCATTTGCCTCATATTCATCTCCTTCTGGGCGCAGATATATTTTAAGCTCTTGTGGTCAGTGTAACGATGCACCAAATTGTGTGGACCACCCCGTGGTTCACCCACTCCGGGATCGCAGAGGGTGGTGCCGTGCGATGCGGCACCCAACAGCACACAAAAAAGAATATGAACAACAAACAAACTTTTATTTTACATAAAACAGCGGAAGTCTTTTACAAAACTTAATTATACAGCGGAAGTATTCTTTAGAACTCTTCTCTCATCCTAACTAAGCAAAAGTGCAGCTGTCCAGCCCGGGAACGCTACACACTAGCAACATACAACCAGAGATCATGGGGGCATGCAGGGCTCCAGCTCGGCCATCTTCGCCGACGGGGGCATCGCCTCATCCTTGGACCCTTCCTCATAACTCTCACCTGCACACAGCTCAAATATTGCAACCATGAGAACGATGGTCAGAAAGGCTTAACCGACAACCTAATCATGGAACTCTACATGCAGGGATTAGTAATATGGGAAAAGGCATTGCAATAAAGACACACCTACATGTTAATCCTTACTTTCCGTTTTATAGCAGCAGTTTAATGTGCCATAGGTAGCCCATACATCGGAAGTCCACAATCAAACAAGAAACGCTTTCCTCCGATGTGGTGATGCCCAAAGTGGAAGATAAACTTAATGAGTTCTACTTCTACAGCATACATGGTTTCAAGACATTAATAGATCACTGCAGCATAATTATCTGGCTTCTTTCACTTCTTACTACGTCACAGCACAGTGAACAAGCGGTACTCAAATAACCGCGAGGGACGGTGATTGCAATCAGGAGACACCCGGATAACACGTCACATACACCCACTTTCAGAAGTGTGGTGCTTCACACCTCCCTACTCTGTTGTATGCAACAACCTTTCAAAGGAAACCCAAATGCTGAACCGGTCCATCCGTAACGGACAAGAGGTCCCCGCGCGGAGCGTGTCTATGCTCACCGGCAGATTTACACCTTGCTACCCTCAACCCACTCCTATCGGTTGGGTAAGCCTCGACACCCAGGTTAACCAATTACATCGGTTTCCTGCTTATGTCAGTATGCCATCCGGTACTGTTCAAAACTTGTCCAGCAGGTTCGCACATGACTCGGTCCTCAATCGACACCAACAAGGCTACGCACGTGAGATCTCCGCTCACTGCATCCTATCCCCCCTGCTGGGTCTCAGTTTCACATTCTTAAGCCATTCTCTACTCTTTTCCATACCGTAGGATAACATCTTACCTCGCGAGTAGATTTCAACTACTCGACTTCTACCGAGATCCTAAGAACATTAGCATGTCATTCTACTCGTCGAGTTTGTAAACTACCCAACCCTTCATAGGATTTTAAGTAAATGCAAGTGGGGTTTCAATCACCCTAACTCTAATGCAAGCAATTCAACCTAGACATAAGTGATACAAATGAAAACTTTGCAAAAGGTAATTAAATGCAAACCGGGGCTTGCCTGGTTGTGAGTCAAAAGAGAAGTTAGCGCTGGGTGGGAGGACGTCCAATGGCTCCGTTGTGTCCTCAACTTCGGTCACTATATGAAATGTAGCAAAATATATGTATAAGTGCTAATGAAGTATAAGAATTACACTTGTATTCATAGCTACTGCTATTTAGGTTCCTTAATTGGTTGGGATTTTTCCAGTGGATACAAAACTCTATAAGGATGATCTGAGTAAAATTTGGAGCAATTATATTGGACCTTGTGGTCTCCAAAATTCCTACAAGTCCAAGGCTTCTCTGAATTTTTTATCCCAAATCTGAAGTTTTGACATGGCTAACAGTGGAATATCTAATTACAGCAGGTCTCTATGGTTCTAACAAAATTTGTTTCACCATTTTTGGAGCTACCTACAGTGAGAAATGAATTTTTTTGAAGTTGGACAGGATTTCTGAAAAGTTTCTGTTTAAAATTTGAATTTTAAAATAAAGGCTGAACTTTGGAAGACAATTTAGCCTAGCAAATTAACTCCAATGAAGTTCAAATTTTTACTGGATCTCAGAAACTAGGAAAAGGATTTGCTGCTTAAATTTGGGAATTTTTCATAGAGAATCCTTCCTGGAATTAATCCCTAAAAGATTAATTAAAATGAATTCCACAGAAAATACTAAGCATTTTCATGGCAAGCACTTTATTCCTCTGTGAAGTACTCCTTATGTGGATTCCAACAAAATTGGTCTCACCCTTTTCGGAGTTTTCTACACAAAGTTATGGGCTTGCAAAGGTTGGTCAATTTCTGGATTTAATTCTCCACAGAAAATTCAAACGTGGGCCCCTCCTGTCAGGCTCTTCTTCAACCTCCCGGCAGGCACTCGCGCGCACCCAAAGCCGGATCATGGCGCGCGCCATTCTCCCTCATTTCTCAACCAAATCGGCTTCGGTTTTGCTCTACACCATCCTCACATCGAGACCTAGCAGCCGGGCAAGGTCTCACCTCATGACAACAACAGGAAACATGTCGGCATCCGTGGGGAGGCTCGGCGGCATGGCCTCGATGCGTTCCGGCGTGTCCCTTGCCTCTTCCGACGAGCTAAGATGCTGTACACCATCCCTAGAGGTAGTAGAACAAGATGCTAACCCTAACCCGAGCCGAAAACGTCCGCAATTGGGAGCTCGACGGTGAGCCGAGCCGTTTTGGCTGGCGGCGGTGAATTCTCGTCGCCCATGGTGGAGGAAGGCCGGTTGTCTTAAGTATTTGTCGTGGGAGGGCGCTAGGGTAGCTAGTTGCTGTGGCTAGGACCGGATAACCGATGATCAAACGTGCGGAGAGAATTTGCCGATTTGGCTTTGATCGGTTCTTCACGTGCACCGGTGCCAAAACCTAAATTCCGGTGAGCCGGCGGTGAAAATGAGCAAGAGGGGTTCAGGAGAAGCATCTACACCTTGTGTCATACCATAGGGCGAAGTTTAGGGCGCCGGAGAGGCACTGGAGTGGCCGGGCGAAGTGGAACCGAGTAGGCGGCACAGCTCTGTTTTCTTCCGGCAAAGAATGGCTCGGGCACGGCGAGGAAAGGTCAGAGAAGAGCTGAGGAATGGTGAAAATCATCGAGGAGTCGCTGGCAGAGCTTTTGGGTGGCTCAGCTAGGCGCTAACCCGGCGAGAGTCTGATTGGCGATGACACGGCGAAGAGCGGGCGCGTGCGGTGCTTTTTCTTGGTGAGCGCTCGAGAGGCTGAGGGAGAGGCTTCGGTGGAGGCAGAGAGAATAAGTGGAGTTTTGCAGCTGCTTCACTGATTGATCACCCATGCACGACGATACCAATGTTGGAAAAATTCTCAAGCAACTCGGTGGAGGCATCGGGCGGGGGTTCTGCAGGAGCTGGCGCTCGCTCATGATCGACCGAGGGAAAACAGAGAATTTGCTTCTGTGGGTGGCTGACTAGTAGGCCCCCTCCCACCTAATTCTCCATTGATACTTTCCCTTTTGTCTCCAAATTAACTCCTTTGCTTCCTCCCAAAGTCATGGTTTGAAATGTTGAATTCAACTGAATTCATTTGAATTCTAGGGTGGAATTTTATCTGAGTTTGGTTATTTGAATTTGAATTTGGATTGGAATTTGAATCTTCCCTTTGCATTGTTCCAAAAACATAGCAAACCAACTCAAATAATTCTGAACCTTGGCATGGCTGCTAATTCAAATGTGGAGAACACATTTGTGGAACCAAATTTGCAAATTGAGGAAGTTGGGATTTGAAACTGAAATTTAAATTCAGATTCGAGGGCTTCCTCTTTTAATCCCAAACAAATATTAGAACCCCTCCAAATGAGCTGAAATTTGGGAGGTTGAATATTTGACATATGAAGATCCAAGTTATGAATTCAGATCTCCATGTTTTGAAGTTTTTGGGAAGTTTGAATCCTTACTTTGAACGCACATCGTTATAATTCAAAGTTTTAATTCCCCTCATTTCTCCTAACTGTAAACGTGCTGAATTTCTTACTACCACTTTTGGAGATTTTACACAAATTCCCCAGGAGATAGTGCCTCCACATTTTCAGCGCCAAAACCACAGCATCAAGCTCAAGATCATGAGTCGGATAGTTCTGCTCGTGGTTTCGCTGTTGGTGTGAGCCATACGCGACCACACATCCTTCTTGCATCAACACGCAGCCAAGCCCGATACAGGACGCATCACAATAGATGTCGAAAGGCTTGGTCGTATCCGGTTGAGCTAAGACCGGGGCTGTTGTGAGATGCTTTACCAATGCTTGGAACGCTCCTTCACATGCTGAGTTCCAAATATATTTCGTCCCCTTCTTCAATAATTCAGTCCTCGGTTTAGCAAGCTTGGAGAAGCTCGGGATGAACCTCCGGTAATATCCCGCTAAACCGAGGAAGCTTCTGACTTCATGGACAGAAGTGGGGGCTTTCCATTTCAGCACTTGTTCAATTTTGCTTGGGTCAACCGCAATGCCTTCCGCTGAGATGATATGTCCCAAATATGGCACCTGGTTGATCCAAAACTCACATTTGCTGAACTTGGCATAGAGCTTATGGTCCTGCAATTGTTGAAGGACGATTCACAAGTGTTCAGCGTGTTCTTCTTCCGACTTGGAGTAAACCAAGATATCATCAATGAACACTACCACGAACTTGTCCAACTTCGGCATGAACACCGAGTTCATGAGGTACATGAAATGTGATGGGGCGTTGGTGAGACCAAAAGACATGACGAGATATTCATATAGTCCATATCTTGCCGAGAATGCCGTCTTTGGGATATCCTCCGCCGGATCTTTATTTGATGATACCCGGAGCGAAGGTCCATCTTTGAAAACACACTTGCACCCACAAGTTGACCAAACAGGATGTCAATGCAGGGCAGTGGACATTTGTTCTTGATGGTGACGGCGTTGAGCGGTCGGTAATCCACACACAACCTCAAGGTTTCATCTTTCTTCTTGACGAACAGCGCTGAGCATCCCCATGGCGAGGAACTCGGTCTAATGAAACCCTTGCTCAACAAATCATTGAGCTGTTCTTTCAACTCAGCCAGCTCATTCGGAGCCATCTTATACGATCTCCACGATATTGGTGTAGTCCCAGGTGCAAATTCAATCTTAAACTCCACATCCCGTTCAGGTGGCATGCTTGGAAGATCATCCGGGAACACGTCGGGATATTCTCGAACTACAGGGATGTCCTCTAACTTGGGAGCTTCAGTATGATATGCGGCTGAAACTTCTGGAACGGGGTTGTCTAATAAAATTGAATGCGGACGGTGGAATGGAGAATTCAAATGAACCGTCCGTGTTAGAGTTTCCAAGACAGCGCCATGGTAGCGTAACCATGACATTCCTAAGATTGCATCAATCTTCTGTCCCGTAAGGATAATCAACGTAGTGGGATATAACTTCCCACCTAAGCACAGTGGTGCTTTTGAAATCATCATATTCGCTGAAATCCTCCCTCCCGGTGATCAAATCATATATGAGTAATCGGTTGGGAAGACTTGCAGTTGATGCTTAGCCACATAGGATGCAGTTATGAAACTGTGGGTTGCACCCGAAACAAATAAAATGATGATTGCACGGTCGTTGAGAGTAAACGTAACCGCCAGCACGTTCTCTCCTTCCAGGGCGTCCTCATGGTAGATGTAATGAATGCCCCCGGTTCGCTGACCTCCATTCTTCACCGGTGGTCAGCCTCGAGCACCGCCCTGATATTGGGCCTGTCTGCTGCTTTGCTTCCCCTGTGGACAGTCCTTCGAGAAGTGCCCCGCCTGGCCACACGCATAACATGTGTAGCGAGGTGGTCCTTCGTTGACCGGTGCACGGAATCCCGGGGCGCGTTGTGGCGGTGCAAACGCCCGGGTTACCATCCACTGCTGTTTCTGCTAGCTGTTGCGGTCGCGGTGGTGGCATCGGCGGTCAGAATGGGGGTGGCTGACAAGATGTGACACCCTCGCCTCGGGTGTCAGCATATGTTCATGTTCTATGAAGAAGAAACATTTTAATGAAAAATAGGAACAGAGAGAATTATCAAAAGAATAGCCAATAAAGCCCTTAGAGAGCGTCGAAGGCAACTTCCGCGGCCAGCAGGCCACGTGGCGTGTTCAGAGCTTGTCCTCGAGAAGTTGGGAGTGGTCCGCCGCTAAACTGTCTACGTGGCAGGCTCGGGGGTCACCTCCGCAATTGAAAAGAGGTCCGATCCTGTGGGACACGTGTTGCCCACGGAGCTAGCCTCTGCAGAAGAAGCAAAGGCATTTCCGCAAGACACGTGTCATCCTCGGAGCTAGTCTTCACGACAATCAGAGGACCAGTTGCGCGGGATGCGTGTCGATCTCGGAACCCATCTCCGAGAAGTCCGGATCTATCGAACACGTGTCGCCACCGGAGCTTATCTCCGGAAGGTCCGTTGCAGCTAAACACGTGTCGACCTTGGGGCATGTCCCTGAGGAAAGAAGAGGGGGAAGACCGGCGCCAACACGTGGCGTGCACGGAGCTCACCTCCGAAGAAGATGGAGGTCTCGCTCGTGACACGCGGCACAACTGGAGCTCGTCTCTGCGAGGAGGAGATACCAGGCCCCGGAGGACACGTGGAGCTTCCGGAGCTCATCATCGTGGAGGTAACGAGTTCTGGAGCAGTTTTTACGCGTATAGATACCGGTACGCAACAGAAACCGATCTAAATTCCACGATGTTACCAAATATAAGACGTTAGGATCCAACAAAGATCTGAATAATACTCTTATTTGGGATCCAATCAGATTAGGACTCTTCTCCCGATTATAAATAGAACCCAAAACCTCTAGCCGAAACCACAAACTTCTCTTTCAACTCCTGAGCCGACGACTTAGAGCCCTAGCCCTAACTCGCCGAGCAAAACATCGCCGCAGCGCAACAAGGGAGATCATCAGAGAAGAACCAAGCGATCTGAGGAGGACCTCGAAGTCAAGAAGAGCGTGAGGTAGGACTTCAATACCACCTTACGACATCATTGTGTTCATCCCTTTGCATCTGTTCTTCAATTCCTTTCGAACAGAAGCCTTCTTGTGGGCAGATCACTCGATGATCAGTTTGATCTAAGACAAGATCATCGGCACGTCCACCTTTGATCCGAACACCTCTGTCCAAGCAAGCCATGCAAGAGCACACCAATCTAATAAAAATCATAGGATAACATGCATGTGCATCATCGCATCTAGTTTAAGGTTTGCGCATGATATTGATTGCTGTGAATCTTGTATGCACGTAAATCCTACATAGCAGGACAAGCTCAGGGAGCTGTCTACGACGAGCTGCAGCAACAAGGTTTTGAGAATCAAGAACAACCGGAACCGCAAGTACAAGGCAAGTGCTCCTTGACCATATTAATCCTATGTTTTGGGTAAAACTGTTTTGTTTTGCGAAAAGGTGTGCGTACTGAGTCAAACATGATGGGAAACCCTTTTATAGGAGTTTACTAGTCTTGATTAAACCACCCTTGTCGCCTGGGAAGCCTATGAGTCGGGTATGGTTTCTGCTTTATGCTTCGCTGAGTCTATGGGATTGGGAAGCGAGATAGATGTGTCTAGCTAACTGCACTCGTACTGATAATAAGTAACTGATGAGGTTAATGAATATGGATCGGAGGGAGATCTAGGCAAGCCTGGGTTTGTGAATGAGGTAGCATGAGATGGTGGTTTTGCTTGCCGTAGATCTAAGGACCGGTTCATGCATGCACATGCCAGGATAACAGTGCCACCACAAGGCCAAGTATGGGTGCGGCTTAGCTGAGTAATTAGGTAAGTTGCTAGAGTGTTTTGGATTGAGGAAGGTGCGGGGAATGGGAGTCGAGTGAGGACTGTCCTGGGAACTGCATGGCACAAGAGGGGGCCCGTGGGTGGGAGAATTGGAGATTCTAGCCTGCCGGTGAAACCTTAGTGAGTCCATACATCTAGTAACCCCTTTGTAAAGGCTATTTTGTGATCTCTTGACCATACACCGACGGTTGTGTACTGGTATAATGGAGGTTATGCAGTCACCGACGGGTGACGAAATCACAAACTTGTGGGTAAAGAGGTGGAAACTCTGCAGAGTTATTAAAACTATCATGATAGCCGAGCTTACGGTCACAAGCACCTGGCTAAACTGCCATGATTAGTTGGGATGGGTTTTGGCATGGTTTTTGGGATGGTTATTGGGATGGTTTTTGGGATGGTTATTGGGATGGTTATTGGGAAGGTTCTTGGTTATGGTTATTGGTTTGGAACTGTTGAGTCTGGATGATGAGATGGTTGCATGACTGTTGGGACATGACGTGAGATTGGTCTCGGTGTGAGACGAGGTTGTTTATGAGTTGAGATGGTAGCGAATACGAGGAGGTATTCGTGAGTATGAATCAAGGATTGGTTAATGTTTGGATGGAACACGGGAAGTGATGGAGGTATGTTAGTAATTAATACATGTTGGGATTACATCTAAAGTTAAGCTGCTGTTCTATCATGGTTTTACAAATCTGCTTTTCTGCAAATAAACCTTTTATACCTACCTTGTTTAAGAACTGCATATCATATGTTTTCCCGCACTTGCTGAGTACATCATTATACTCAAACTTGCATTATTATTTCATCATCAACAGCAAGAGAAGGCTACTATGAAGACCAAGTGGAGCATTATGGCGTGTGATCAATTCTCAACCTTGCATGTGGAGGGAGTAGAGATGGAGCCACTTCTGCTTAGTTTTGCTTCCGCATTAGTTTTGCTTCCGCATTAAAATAAAGATTTCCGCTGCATAGAAATAAGACTTCCGCTGTAAGCATGAGTCCAAGGCTCATGAGGTATTGTAATAAACTCTGTTATTCGTGGTAATATATAATCTGAATTTAGTTTGTGGAACGTATGTGTATGTGTGATGAACATCCTGGGCACACATATGAATTAGTTCTCGGTTCCATGGTTTCCCCACAGAATTGAGGGCGTCGCAGATTGATATCAGAGCCACGGGTTGACAGTAGGTTACACGCCTAGATAGAAAACATTAGATAGATAATAGAGCTACGGGTTACACCCCTAAATAGGAGTCACAAGCGTCCTAGGGTGAATAGCTTAGATTGGCCTTTAAAACCACCTTGACATAGGAAACCATCCTTGAATAGGAGTTGTGTGGGCCCTTGTGATGAATATTTGTGAATATGTGCTTAGTGTGAGTTGTGGGACGTCTCAAAAACGTTGTCCATATCTATACGTAAGAAGAAAGAGGTGTGAAATGCTTCAGCACTTGATCACATCCTCATAAGGACTAATATATATAGTCCAACTCACCTTGATGCATATAGTTGAAGGGACCTACCTAACCTTCTAACCTTCTATTCTATGTCATTCTCTCTCACAGATGGTGAGAGGAAACGCCAGCCAAAGGAACGTCCAGGAGGATGACCATGAGGAAGTCCCTGCTAACCCCGGAGCTGGTGAAAATCACCTGGAACGGCTGCTGGCCATGCAAAACCAGCTTATGCAAACCATGATCCAAACTTTGGGTCAGTTGCGGGCCAACCAAAACCCCGTTCCGGCACCACCGCTACCACTACCGCCGGCTCATAACAGGTTGGGAGAGTTCATGAGGACTCGACCACCCACCTTTGCTCAAGCTAGTGACCCCATGGAGGCCGATGATTGGTTGAAATCCATGGAGAAGAAGCTCGCCATTGTTCAGTGCAACGACCGAGAGAAGGTTCTCTTTGCGTCGCACCAACTCATGGGAGCTGCCGCTGACTGGTGGGATGCCTTGAGCAACGCCCATGCCAACTCGGAGACAATCACTTGGACTGAGTTCAAGGAAAGTTTCCGCTCCCACTACATCCCTGTTGGTGTAATGATGCTCAAGAGGCAGCAGTTTGAAGGTCTCCGCCATGGACAGAAAAGTGTGAATGAATATCTCAACAAGTTCATACAACTGTCCCTGTATGCCCTAGAAGATGTCAACTCAGATCAGAGGAAGGAGTACCTGTTCATGAGAGGGTTGAACAATGAGATCCAAGTTCAGCTCCTCAACAATGACTACGTAAGCTTCCAGAAGCTGGTTGATAAGGCTATTGTGGTTGAAAATAAGATCCGAGAGATCGAGCGAGAGTGCAAGAGGAAGATGCCATACCAGCCCCAAGGGAGCAACGTACGACCTAGGTACATGCCCCCTGCACCGCAGTATGGATCAACCACTCCTGCGTACCGCCCTGGTCAGCTACCACAGCAACGATTCGTTGCACCGGCACCTCGTGTGCCCATGCCTCCTGCACCCCGACCTAACAATGGCGCCCCTGTTCAAAACCCCCGCCCCAACGTACCTGCTGCCGTAGGCAACAGGGCATGCTTTGCATGCGGGGAAGTAGGCCACTTTGCTAACCAGTGCCCGAGGAGAGGCCCTGGGCAGCAAGGTAACGTGCCCAAGCAGAACCAGCAACCAAATGGAGGGGACAACCAAGGGAAACGTGGACCGCAGAACTATGCTCGTGGCCACGTAAACCATGTCGCTGCCGAGGAAGCACAACAGGCAGAGGACGTCGCAATTGGTATGTTCCTTGCCAACTCTAACCCAGCCACCATTTTGTTTGATTCCGGAGCATCACATTCCTTCATATCATCCAAATATGTTGCCAAACATCATCTACCCATATCCCACTTAGAATGTGCTATGTTAGTTAATTCTCCCGGAGGAGAAATGGGGACTAATGTAGTATGCCCTAAAGTAAGCCTCAAAATAAGGGGGGGTAGACTTCCTTGCCAACCTTATTGTTTTGGACTCCCACGGGATTGACATCATACTTGGAATGGATTGGTTAAGCAAGCACAATGGAGTAATCCAATGTGCTGAGAGAAGCGTGCAGTTGACAAACGAACACGGTATCCGTGTCGAGTTTGAGTCAGCCTAGCAAACAACCGAACGGGCAAATTTGAACCATGTCGAAGGAACAACATTGGACAGCATTCCAGTGGTTCAGGAATTTTCGGACGTGTTCCCGAAAGAGCTTCCAGGAATGCCACCTGACAGGGACATCGAGTTTGCCATAGATTTGGTACCCGGAACTGCACCCATAGCTAAGAGACCATATAGGATGCCCGTCAACGAGCTAGTTGAACTCAAGAAGCAACTTCAAGAATAGTTGGAGAAGGGTTTTATCCGTCCAAGCTCGTCACCATGGGGAGCTCCGATACTCTTCAGGGACAAGAAGGACGGAACCCAAAGAATGTGCGTGGACTACAGGTCTCTCAACGAGGTGACAATCAAGAATAAATACCCTCTGCCCCGTATAGAGGACCTGTTCGATCAAATGAAAGGAGCCCGAGTATTCTCCAAAATTGATCTTCGGTCGGGATACTTCCAGCTGAAGATTAAGCCCTCCGATATACCTAAGACAGCCTTTCGGACACGGTATGGTTCATATGAATATACCGTTATGTCTTTTGGATTGACGAATGCACCCGCATACTTCATGTACCTTATGAACAAGGTTTTCATGGAATAGTTGGACAAGTTCGTCGTGGTTTTCATCGATGACATTATGGTGTATTCAAAAAGTAAGGAGGAGCATGAAGAACATTTGAGATTGACCTTGCAGAAGTTGCGCGAGCATCAGTTGTATGCCAAGCTCAACAAGTGTCAATTTTGGCTAAAGGAAATATCTTTCCTAGGCCACATCATCTCCAAGGAAGGGGTATCGGTTGATCCTGGAAAGGTGAGAGATGTTCTGAAGTGGGACCAACCGAAGAACGTGAGGGATATTCGAAGTTTCCTTGGGATGGCAGGATACTATTGGCGCTTCATTAAAGACTTCTCTAAGATAGCAAAACCTATGACGGAGTTGCTAATGAAGGGAAAAGTCTTTCAATGTACACAAGCCTGCCAAGAAAGTTTTGAGGAGCTCAAGAAAAGGCTAACCACAGCACCAGTTCTGGTATTGCCAGACGTAAGCAAGAGCTTTGACATATATTGTGACGCATCCAGACAATGGCTCGGATGTGTACTCATGCAGGAAGGACAAGTGGTAGCCTATGCCTCACGACAAGAAGCATGAGCTTAACTATCCTACGCATGATTTGGAGTTAGCAGCAGTGGTGCATGCATTGAAGATTTGGAGACATTATATCCTTGGACAGCGATATGAGATCTATACGGATCATAAAAGCCTCAAGTACATATTTACACAAACAGACTTGAATTTGAGGCAACATCGATAGTTAGAACTCATCAAGGATTATGATGTGGGAATCAACTACCACCCCGGGAGGGCCAATGTAGTAGCGGACGCATTGAGCAGAAAGGGAGCATGTCACCAACTCACGGTTCGGGAGCTACCACCCGAACTACGTAAGGAGTTCGAACGGTTACACCTCGGATTCTTGAATAATGTGGATATAATAGAGATCCACTCCCCATTGGAGCAAGAAATAAGAGAGGGCCAAGCAACGGACGAGGGGATCAAGGAGATCAAGGAAAGAATCCGATAAGGGATAGAGAAGGATTTCAAGGAGGATGAAAAGGGTACGCTTTGACTAGGAAAAAGGATTTGTGTGCCAAACATAAGACACTTTCGCGACATGATATTGAAGGAGGCACATGATTCACCTTATTCCATACATCCAGGGAGCACCAAAATGTACAAGGATTTGAAAACTTGCTATTGGTGGGATGGTATGAAGAGGGATATAGCCGAATACGTTGCCCTATGCGACACATGCCAACGGGTAAAAGCCGAACATCAAAAACCTGCTGGATTGTTGCAACCTTTAAGAATACCCGAATGGAAATGGGAGGACATCAGTATGGACTTCATCATCGGATTACCACATGCTCAGTCAGGATACGACTCCATCTGGGTCATTGTGGACCGGTTGACGAAAACCGCCCATTTTCTTCCGGTAAAGACCAGTTACAACGTTGCACAATTGGCAGAGTTGTACATGGAGCAGATCGTGTGCCGTCACGGAGTTCCGAAGAGGATAGTCTCAGATCGAGGTTCTCAGTTTACCTCTAGATTCTGGAGGAAGCTGCAGAAAGCCATCGGCACACGACTGGATTTTAGCTCTGCCTATCACCCACAAACAGATGGACAAACCGAAAGGACGAACCAAATTTTGGAGGACATGTTGAGAGCTTGCGCCTTGAAACGTGGGCGTAGTTGGGATAGGAGTTTACCGTATGCCGAGTTCTCCTATAATAACAGCTATCAAGCTAGCTTGAAGATGTTGCCTTTCGAAGCCTTATATGGTAGACGGTGTAGAACGCCGCTGTTCTGGAACGAGACTGGAGAGAACCAGGTGTTTGGACCCGAAGTACTACAAGAGGCTGAAAAGCAAGTCCAAACGATACGGGAGAACTTAAAGGCTGCTCAGTCACGACAGAAAGGCTATGCGGACAATAGGCATAGGAAGTTGACCTTTGAAGTAGAAGACTTCGTATACCTTAAGGTATCACCTATCTGAGGCCAACGACGTTTCAACATCAAAGGCAAGCTAGCACCTCGCTACATCGGACCATTTAAGATTTTGAACAAGCGAGGAGAAGTATCCTATCAACTAGAGCTCCCAAACCACCTCTCCGACGTACATGACGTGTTTCATGTATCCCAGCTCAAGAAGTGCTTGAGAGTACCAGAGGAACAAGTGTCAATGGGAGAACTTGAACTTCAAGAGGACCTGACTTACGCAGAACACCCTGTCCGAATCTTGGAAGTAAAGGAAAGGGTCACCCGAAACAAGGTGATTCGATGGTGCAAGGTACAATGGAGCCATCACACTGAAGCTGAAGCCACATGGGAGCGTGAAGAGGATATTAAGGCAGAATTCCCCCATCTATTTTCTACTAACGAATCTCGAGGGCGAGATTCAATTTAAGGGGGGTAGATTTGTGACACCCTCGCCTCGGGTGTCAGCATATGTTCATGTTCTATGAAGAAGAAACATTTTAATGAAAAATAGGAACAAAGAGAATTATCAAAAGAATAGCCAATAAAGCCCTCAGAGAGCGTCGAAGGCAACTTCCGCGGCCAGCAGGCCACGCGGCGTGTTCGGAGCTCGTCCCCGAGAAGTTGGGAGAGGTCCGCCGCTAAACTGTCTACGTGGCAGGCTCGGGGGTCACCTCCGCAATTGAAAAGAGGTCCGACCCTGTGGGACACGTGTTGCCCACGGAGCTAGCCTCTACAGAAGAAGCAAAGGCATTTCCGCAAGACGCTGTCATCCTCGGAGCTAGTCTTCACGACAATCAGAGGACCAGTCGCGCGGGATGCGTGTCGATCTCGGAACCCATCTCCGAGAAGTCCGGATCTATCGAACACGTGTCGCCACCGGAGCTTATCTCCGGAAGGTCCGTCGCAACTAAACACGTGTCGACCTCAGGGCATGTCCCTGAGGAAAGAAGAGGGGGAAGACCGGCGCCAACACGTGGCGTGCGCGGAGCTCACCTCCGAAGAAGAGGGAGGTCCCGCTCGTGACACGCGACACAACCGGAGCTCGTCTCTGCGGAGGAGGAGATACCAGGCCCCGGAGGACACGTGGAGCTTCCGAAGCTCATCATCGCAGAGGTAACGAGTTCTGGAGCGGTTTTTACGTGTATAGATACTGGTACGCAACAGAAACCAATCTAAATTCCACGATGTTACCAAAGATAAGACGTTAGGATCCAACAAAGATCTGAATAAGACTCTTATTCGGGATCCAATCAGATTAGGACTCTTCTCTTCCCGATTATAAATTGAAACCAAAACCTCTGGCCGAAACCACAAACTTCTCTTTCAACTCCTGAGCCAACGACTTAGAGCCCTAGCCCTAACTCGCCGAGCAAAACATCGCCGAAGCGCAACAAGGGAGATCATCGGAGAAGAACCAAGCGGTCTGAGGAGGACCTCGAAGTCAAGAAGAGCGTGAGGTAGGACTTCAATACCACCTTACGACATCATTGTGTTCATCCCTTTGCATCTGTTCTTCAATTCCTTTCGAACAGAAGCCTTCTTGTGGGCAGATCACACAATGATCAGTTTGATCTAAGACAAGATCATCGCCACGTCCACCTTTGATCTGAACACCTCTGTCCATGCAAGCCATGCAAGAGCACACCAATCTAATAAAAATCATAGGATAGCATGCATGTGCATCATCGCATCTAGTTTAAGGTTTGCGCATGATATTGATTGCTGTGAATCTTGTATGCACGTAAATCCTACATAGCAGGACAAGCTCAGGGAGCTGTCTACGAGGAGCTGCAGCAACAAGGTTTTGAGAATCAAGAACAACCGGAACCGCAAGTACAAGGCAAGTGCTCCTTGACCATATTGATCCTATGTTTTGGGTAAAACTGTTTTGTTTTGCGAAAAGGTGTGCTTACTGAGTCAAACATGATGGGAACCATTTTATAGGAGTTTACTAGTCTTGATTAAACCACCCTTGTCGCCTAGGATGTCTATGAGTCGGGTATAGTTCTTTCTTTATGCTTCGCTGAGTCTATGGGATTAGGAAGCGAGATAGATGTGTCTAGCTAACTGCACTCGTACTGATAATAAGTAACTGATGAGGTTAATGAATATGGATCGGAGGGAGATCTAGGCAAGCCTGGGTTTGTGAATGAGGTAGCATGAGATGGTGGTTTTGCTTGCCGTAGATCTAAGGACCGTTTCATGCATGCACATGCCATGATAACAGTGCCACCACAAGGCCAAGTATGGGTGCGGCTTAGCTGAGTAATTAGGTAAGTTGCTAGAGTGTTATGGATTGAGGAAGGTGCGGGGAATGGGAGTCGAGTGAGGACTGCCCTGGGAACTGCATGGCACAAGAGGGGGCCCGTGGGTGGGAGAATAGGAGATTCTAGCCTGCCGGTGAAACCTTAGTGAGTCCATACATCTAGTAACCCCTTTGTAAAGGCTATTTTGTGATCTCTTGACCATACACCGACGGCTGTGTACTGGTATAATGGAGGTTCTGCAGTCACCGACGGGTGACGAAATCACAAACTTGTGGGTAAAGAGGTGCAAACTCTGCAGAGTTATTAAAACTATCATGATAGCCGAGCTTACGGTCACAAGCACCTGGCTAAACTGCCATGATTAGTTGGGATGGGTTTTGGCATGGTTTTTGGGATGGTTATTGGGATGGTTATTGGGAAGGTTCTTGGTTATGGTTATTGGTTTGGAACTGTTGAGTCTGGATGATGAGATGGTTGCATGACTGTTGGGACATGACGTGAGATTGGTCTCGGTGTGAGACGAGGTTGTTTATGAGTTGAGATGGTAGCGAATACGAGGAGGTATTCGTGAGTATGAATCAAGGATTGGTTAATGTTTGGATGGAACACGGGAAGTGATGGAGGCATGTTAGTAATTAATACATGTTGGGATTACATCTAAAGTTAAGTTGCTGTTCTATCATGGTTTTATAAATCTGCTTTTGTGCAAATAAACCTTTTATACCTACCTTGTTTAAGAACTGCATATCATGTGTTTTCCCGCACTTGCTGAGTACATCATTGTGTGAGACCTATGTGTGCTGAATACATTGGCAATTAGGATAAAAGTTAGCATTAACATTCAAAGTTTTGAATATTGCCAAAACATTCTTCTGTGGCAAGGTCCGACAAGTTCTTTGTTAGGTCCGCCAAGTGTTGGCAAGGTCCGACGCAAGGTCCAGAGAGCTCCTGCAAGGTCCAGAGAGCTTCTGTGAGGTCCGGAGCTTGTTTTTATAGAGCTCCCGTGAAGTTCAACTCGTAGAACTGAAGCGTATTGTTTTTGCTTTTAACTCGCAATGTTTCAAACTTGCTTTATGGGAAGGTTTGCTTAATATTAGTTTACTAAGTTTTTGGTGTGTTTTGGTGGTTATGGCTGTTATCATTTGATATGGTTTGCAACATGCTTATGTGACGTGCTCATGTAAGGTGTTGTGGTTTTCGAACTAACGTGAGTCAAGTCGAGGACTTGTGCTCGGAAGAATTGGTTGTTTATTCATGTGCAGGTGTTGCTTGAGTTCAAGACATGGCTGGTGACGTGATCCTTGCACTAGTCTCAGGGAGGAGATGAGGTTCCAACAACCAAGTTCGGGAGGAGCTATGGTTGAGTTGATCGGGAGGTCGCGCAGCATGTTTGGATCAAGGGCAGTGCATATGAAGGT
The DNA here is from genome assembly GCA_030760725.1 of Neostapfia colusana. Taxonomy (NCBI): domain Eukaryota; kingdom Viridiplantae; phylum Streptophyta; class Magnoliopsida; order Poales; family Poaceae; genus Neostapfia; species Neostapfia colusana. Next base: position 17,070,183 of record JASWHV010000018.1, on the reverse strand, counting down.
TGCGTGTACGTCGTTGGAAGGTGGTTGCACGTGTGCAAGGAGTGCATGTACGTGGCAACATTGTTCCAAGGCGTGATGAAGAGATGTGGACGTAAAGAATTGGTCGGAAAGGTTCAACCGACTAGGTTATGGACTCAGGCTGCGGTTGAGTCGTGTTTGACTCAAATATGGAAAGTTTTGAGTTGGTTATGATAGGATTTCGTTTGGGTCACGAATTTGAGTTATTTTAGGAATGTTTAGGACATTACTAAGGTGTTTGGAAGTCTTAAGATTGCTTCTATCTGCGTATAGAAGAGTCTTGAGCAGTATTGGAAAGTTACAGTTTGAATCCAAGTAGGAGTAGGAGTCCTAGTTTGAGTTGAGTTGGCCTTAGGGCTGGTTATATAAGCAAGGGAGGCCAAGTCTCGTGGGTAGAGAACTTTGGGCTGTTCCTCTTGTGTTTCTATTGAATAAAGTTCATAGTTTCAAGAAGCTTTTGTGCCTTGTTCGTCCGACTTGATTTCGTCAAGTCTTTCTCGCCGAGTTTCTGGACAGACCGATGGTGCTTCGGTGTTTCGTTCATAACTCGAGTTTTACAGATCCGATTGACGTGATTCTTTTTGGGTTGTCTTCACAACTCAATTATCTATCATCTATGAAATTTTCACGAGCTTCGGATCTGTAGTGTTTGAGATACATGAGTTTCTTTGCAGAGTTGCAGATCTGTTTTATATCGGGTAGAACAGATTGATCTTCGTTTAATGTTTTGATCGTATCTCAAGTTTTACTTCGTGTTTTCAAGTGATTCTTGTTGCATTAGATCCGTGACTTGATTCTATACCTCTCTACTTGATTTGTCACAGTTGAACACGTTTGAAAACACTTGCACACACGGTTTCTTTAACCGATTGATTTTTGCTGAGGGGTTTTTGTTGTTTCCGCTGCGAAAAGTTTTAATCTACCATTCACCCCCCCTCTGGTAGCTTTTCACGTGCTCTTCGATCCTACAATTGGTATCAGAGCCAAGGTGCTCTAATCTTTGTGACTTGCACGTGTTTTGACTAACCATCATGGAGAAGTACTCCGCAAAACCTTGTGTGTTCAATGGCATCGATTTTCAGGTTTGGAAGGCGCGGATGGAGGCCTACATACAGGCGCAAGGCTTCGCCATATGGGAAAAGGTCTAGCGGATCTTCGATGTACCACCCAACGATCAAGTTACGGCTGCGAACATGAGAGATGTTGACAACAACAACAAGGCTTGCAACTTGATCATCCAAGGATTGACTCAAAGCGACTTCGACCGTGTTGCACACCTCCGATCTGCATATGATGTTTGGAAAGCTCTTTGTGACTACCATGAAGGATCCAATACGATCAAGGAGGTAAGGCAAGATATGTTCAAGAAAGAATACATGCGTTTTGAGATGCAACCCGGTGAGTCAATTGACGACCTTTTTGCTCGCTTTAATAAAATTCTCAGCAACTTGCGTAGTGTCAATGTTAACTTTTCAGATGCTGAAAATGCTAGACAATTGTTAGGAGCATTAGATATGTCAATTTGGGAGATGAAAGTTACATCTATTCGTGAATCTACTGTCATGAGTTCTCTTACTTTAGACGTGCCTTATTCTAAATTGAAAACTCATGAAATTGACATCATCTCACGTAAAAACCCCAACAAGTCTATTGCATTTGTTTCGCAATGTGACATGTCTAGTTCTAGTCAATCATCATCTAGTGGTGCACTCTCTTTGCTGTCCTCTCTAATCCTTGAACAGATTGAAGAGTTTCCAGAGGAGGAGCTTGCACTCATCTCTACTCGGCTCTCAAAAGCATTGCAAAATGTGAGAACTAGAAGGAGAGGAAGCTCCGGACCTCAACGATGTTTTGAATGTGGTAAGACAGTACATTTTCGTACGGAGTGCCCTAACCTTTCAGGTTCGACTTCACGTGAAGAAAAGCAAACAAGGCCGAAGAAATCATTTGCAAAGAATAAGAAGAAGAAAGATTTATCAATGCGCAACATAGTGCATAGTATGATCTCTGCACTTCAAGATTTTGGCTCAAGTAATGTGGACACCGGTAGTGATGAAGATGAAGAAGCTATGGCAAATATGTGCTGCATGGCGAGCAAGTCAAGTTCAAGCTCCGAGGAGGCAGAACACAACAGCGACGATGAAGAGGTATGTCCCACTTGCGAAGAAATGTGTGATGCTATTTCTCGTGCCACTGTTATATTAAATAAAAAGGATAAAAAACTTAGGAACAATGCTGTTAAAATTGAATCACTAGAATCTGAAATTAATCGTTTAAAAACTTTGATTCCTAGTGATGATTCTTGTTCCTCATGTGATTTGATTTATGAACAATTATCCTCTTTAAGAAGTGCACACGCATCTACACTTGATAAACTTGAACTTGAAATTGAAAAGAACAAAGAGCTTGCTGCACTTAATGATAAAAATTTGAAAGATGCTTGTTGTTCTACAATTGATTTGCATTGTTCTTCATGTGATGATCTGAATAAGAAACTAAATGATGCTATGAATGAGATTCTATTTTGAACAATGCTTTACGTGTGCATGAAGTTAAATATTGTTCAAATTGCAAACTAAAAGGAAAAACTTCATGTGAAAACTGCTTTGATCTGTCCAATAAACTTGATGACATGCATAGGACACTAGATCGGTTTTCTAATGCAAATAAGAACCTAAACTTGCTGCTGAATTCTTCCAAGTCTTGTAATGATAAAACTGGTTTAGATTTTAATTCTCATGCTCATGCTAAGGCACACCCACCTAAAGTTGTAAAGTCATTAGGAAGCGATTTGATTCAAACAGCTCCTAGAAAAAGAGGTGATTTTCAAATCTGCAGGAATACTGTCCCATTCAGGTTCTAATAAACGTGTTGCTTGCTCATCTAGACATGATAATAAGGTTATTTTTCATTGTACCTACTGTGGTAGAGATGGTCATGTCATGGATTTTTGTTATAGACTAGCTAAACACGATAAGAAACAAAGAATACTTGCTAGATCACATAACAACCAAGCAACATCTGCTAGACCGAATGTTCGGAGCTTGCAACCTGCTGTAATGAGTCAAAAACTTGCTCCTGGACCTACTGTTTTTTGTGCTACATATAACACATCTTCTAAGTCAGTAGTTGGGAACAAAAAATTTCGATGTTTGGCTCATAAACCTGCTGTACCTTCTTAGCTTTCGCGTGTTATTCCTGCTGGACGTCGTGTGACTCAATACTGGATTCCTAAAAGTCTTTTAACTAACCCCAGTATTGAGTCATCGACGTATTGTGCTGCTGTGTAGGTTTGTTTGAGGAAGGAGAACATTTGAATTGTGGATTCAGGTTGCTCACGCCACATGACCGGTAACAAAGAATGGTTCTCCTCTCTCTCTTTTGTGTCACGTGTAGAAAATGTTACTTTCACCGATAACTCTTCTACTCCCATAATTGCTAAAGGTTCGGTTAGAGTAAACAATCTCTACACTTTGAAAGATGTGGCACTTGTTAAAAATTTGAAATACAACTTGCTTTCGGTTTCACAATTGCTAGATGAAAATCTAGAGGTTAGCTTTGCTAAAAATTGCTGCAAGGTTGTAGATTCAAAAGGTGAGCTTTTGTTTAACATGTCTAGGTTTGGAAGAGTTTTTAAAGCTGATTTTGATTTGTCAACTTCTAAGCATCGGTGTCTAGTTGCTAATGATACAAAGGATCTATATTTTTGGCATCGTAGACTTGGTCACATAGGCTTTGATCATCTCACTCGTGTTAGTGCTCTCGATCGCATACGTGGGCTGCCAAAGCTTAAAAAGAACAATGATATTGTGTGCTCTTCTTGTAGACATGCTAAGTTTGTTGCAGGTTTACATGCTCCTCTCACAATGACCATGACAGCTGAACCGGGACAACTTTTATATCTTGACACAGTAGGTCCGGCACGTGTTCAATCCTTCGGAGGTAAATGGTATGTGCTTGTGATTGTTGATGATTATTCCAGATATTCTTGGGTTTATTTTATGGCATCTAAGAATGAAGCTTTTAGTCATTTTAGAACTTTATTTCTTAGATTATCTATTGATCACCCAGGATCATTAAAAGCAATTAGAAGTGATAACGGAACTGAATTTAAAAACCAATCCTTTGATCACTTTTGTGCTGAAAATGGAATAGATCATCAATACTCTTCACCCTATGTACCACAACAAAATGGTGTCGTAGAAAGAAAGAACAGGACCTTAGTTGAGATGGCTAGGACTATGCTTGATGAATATCAAACTCCTAGGATGTTTTGGGCTGATGCAATTGCAACCGCTTGTTATGTCTCAAATCGTGTTTTCTTGCGTGCTAAGCTTGGAAAATCCCCATATGAGCTCTGGTTTGGACATAGGCCTAGTGTTACACACTTTAGGGTTTTTGGTTGCAAATGCTTTGTTAAGAAACATGGTAATCTTGATAAATTTGAAGCTAGATCTGTTGATGGCATGTTTCTTGGTTATCCATCTCATACTAGAGACTACCGTGTGCTTTTACTTGACACTAACAAAATTGTGGAGACTTGTGAGGTTTCTTTTGATGAAGCTAGCCCAAGTACTAGCTCCGATATTGCAGGTGTGGATCCATATCCGCAGGGGGACAGTATTTTTATTAAAGAAGATGAAGAAGTGGTGCTGCTGCCCGAAAACTCGGAAGTAAATAACGATCAAGCTGCTGATTTTGCACCACAACCAGCACCAACAGTCACTACTGCTGGTTCGGACCTTCCTCAATCAACAAGATCTCCTAATCAAAGGTCCGAACATGAAGAAGAAGGTGCTTGTGAAGTGTCTACTCCCCTCCGAGTACTCAAAAGTCATGCTCCACAACAAATCATTGGAAGCTTGCATGAACGAGTCACTCGGTCCAGGTTTTGCGATCCAAACTCTCATGCTCATTCTGCTTTTGTTGCTTCTTTTGAACCCAAGGATATATCACACGCACTCACTAATGAATCTTGGATTAATGCCATGCAAGAAGAGTTAGAAAATTTTGAAAGAAATAATATTTGGAAACTTGTACCTCCACCTCAAGGTCACACATTAATTGGAACTAAATGGGTATTTAAAAATAAGAAAAGTGAGGATGGGGTTGTGGTTAGGAATAAAGCTAGGTTGGTTGCTCAAGGTTTCACTCAAATTGAAGGTCTAGATTTTGATGAAACATTTGCTCCTGTTGCTAGATTAGAAGCTATAAGAATTTTATTAGCATTTGCTGCATCTAAAGTTTTCAAGTTATATCAAATGGATGTTAAAAGTGCTTTTCTTAATGGCTACATAGAGGAGGAGGTTTATGTTAAGCAGCCACCGGGTTTTGAAAATCCAAATTTTCCTAATCATGTTTACAAACTGTCCAAAGCCTTGTACGGTCTAAAACAAGCCCCTAGAGCATGGTATGATAGGTTAAAAACATTCTTACTTGAAAAGGGGATTACCATGGGCAAGGTTGATAAAACTCTTTTTGTACTTAAGCATGGCAACTTTATTATTCGTTCAAGTGTATGTGGATGATATTATCTTTGGTTGTGCTTCTTATGATCTCGTGTCCAAGTTTTCAGCTATGATGAGTTCAGAATTTGAGATGAGTATGATGGGAGAACTCACATACTTTTTGGGGCTGCAAATCAAGCAAACAAAAGAAGGAACTTTTGTGCATCAAACTAAGTATACAAAGGACCTTCTTAAGCGCTTCAACATGGACAAATGCAAGCCTCTTCGGACACCAATGGGAACAGCAACAACACTTGAACTTGACGAAGATGGTGACCCGGTCGATAAAAAAGAATACAGAAGTATGATTGGATCACTTTTGTATCTCACGGCGTCAAGACCGGACATACAATTCAGCGTATGTCTTTGTGCACGTTTTCAAGCTTCTCCACGTGCTTCACATCGCCAAGCCATCAAAAGGATTCTCAGGTACCTACATGGAGCTCAAGAATTTGGCATTTTTCTTCCTTCTTCCTCAACCGTTTCTTTGAAAGCTTTTTCGGATGCTGATTTTGGGGGTTGTAGGATTGATAGGAAAAGTACTTCGGGTGCTTGTCATTTTCTTGGTAATTCACTTGTTGCTTGGTCCTCTAGAAAACAAAGTTCAGTTGCACAATCCACGGCCGAATCTGAATATGTAGCTGCGGTTATCGCTTGCTCACAAATTCTTTCGATTGTTCAAACACTTAAGGGCTATGGGGTTGATTTAGATAGTGTTCCACTGTTTTGTGATAACACTAGTGCAATTTGTATTGCTAAAAACCCCATGAAACACTCTAGAACTAAGCACATTGACATTAGGTATCACTTTCTTCATGATAATGTTGAAAAAGGAAACATTGTGCTTCACCATGTCGATACCGAACAACAATTGGCTGATATTTTTACAAAACCTTTGGATTTCACTCATTTTTGTTTCATTCGTAGTGAAATAGGGGTTATGCATCCTCATGGCTTAAATTGAGGGGGAGTTTTTGAAACTTTGAAAGTCTATGTGTGAATCTGAAACTAAAATAATATGAGCATAGTATTTCATACATATATGACTTTGTGATTCCTTTTACAGGCTGAAAGTTCTTACTACATTACTCATGTTATACATTTTGTAATTTTTGCCATGACTAGTAATTGGAATAATTACTTACACTAAATCTGGTCATGATCGAACTTTCTTGCTGTTTTGAACTTGTTGCGTGCTCACAAGTACTTTTAATCATAAAAAATTAATCAAGTGATCAGCTCACATGTTGAGTTTTCAAATAAAAAATTGAGAAAAGATCAAGAGAATATGCATGCATCGCACTTCTTATTTTGAGATTGCTTATCATTGCACTAAGATATGAACTTGGAATGAATTGTGTATGACTAAAACCATGTCCTTAAGCTTCTGATTGTCAAATGACATTGGCTTGGCATGGTTGGTTAGAATAAAGCTGATGCGGCATATAATCTCTTGCAAATATCATATGATCAACTTTGTGCCTTAAATGATTATGAATAATAAAAATGCAGCAACAAGTGTAATGTCTTCAGGTTTTGAAATAGTTGAGTAAGGGAGATCATGACTTGCTTAAACTGAAAAATACATTTGATCTCTAGCATGGCTTACACTACTTTATGTATCTCATTGATGTGATAGTGTAAGTAACCTGATAGTATGACTTGGATGAGCTTTGTTTTGTATGTATATGTTATAATATGCTCATAACATTTAAAAATTTCTCTTTTGAACCTTGCTGAATACATTGTCAAAGGGGGAGAAATATGTATAAGGAGAGATTTTTTTACACTTTGCATATGTTATACACTTTCTTCCTTCTCTGATTTTAAAAAATGGGGAGAAATTAATAAAGGGGGAGAAATGAGTTTTCAAAGCTTTTCAAAACTTTTCATAAGCCAATGTTCGGATTTTAATTGGTGTTGCCAATGCATTCATCAAGGGGGAGATTGTGAGACCTATGTGTGCTGAATACATTGGCAATTAGGATAAAAGTTAGCATTAACATTCAAAGTTTTGAATATTGCCAAAACATTCTTCTGTGGCAAGGTCCGACAAGTTCTTTGTTAGGTCCGCCAAGTGTTTGAAAGGTCCGACGCAAGGTCCGGAGAGCTCCTGCAAGGTCCGGAGAGCTTCTGTGAGGTCCGGAGCTTGTTTTTAGGGAGCTCCCGTGAAGTTCAACTCGTAGAACTGCAGCGTCTTGTTTTTGCTTTTAACTCGCAATGTTTCAAACTTGCTTTATGAGATGGTTTGCTTAATATTAATTTGCTAAGTTTTTGGTGTGTTTTCGTGGTTATGGCTGTTGTCATTTGATATGGTTTGCAACATGCTTATGTGACGTGCTCATGTAAGGTGTTGTGGTTTTCGAACTAACGTGAGTCAAGTCAAGGACTTGTGCTCGGAAGAATTGGTTGTTTATTCATGTGCAGGTGTTGCTTGAGTTCAAGACATGGCTGGTGACGGGATCCTTGGACTAGTCTCAGGGAGGAGATGAGGTTCCAACAACCAAGTTCGGGAGGAGCTGTGGTTGAGTTGATCGGGAGGTCGCGCAGCATGTTTGGATCAAGGGCAGTGCATATGAAGGTTGCATGTACGTCGTTGGAAGGTGTTTGCACGTGTGCAAGGAGTGCATGGACGTGGCAACATTGTTCCAAGGCGTGATGAAGAGATGTGGACGTAAAGAATTGGTCGGAAAGGTTCAACCGACTAGGTTATGGACTCAGGCTGCGGTTGAGTCGTGTTTGACTCAAATATGGAAAGTTTTGAGTTTGTTATGATAGGATTTCGTTTGGGTGACGAATTTGAGTTATTTTAGTAATGTTTGGGACGTTCCTAAGGTGTTTGGAAGTCTTAATATTGCTTCTATCCGCGTATAGAAGAGTCTTGAGCAGTATTGGAAAGTTACAGTTTGAATCCAAGTAGGAGTAGGAGTCCTAGTTTGAGTTGAGTTGGCCTTAGGGCAGGTTATATAAGCAAGGGGGGCCAAGTCTCGTGGGTAGAGAACTTTGGGCTGTTCCTCTTGTGTTTCTATTGAATAAAGTTCATAGTTTCGAGGAGCTTTTGTGCCTTGTTCGTCCGACTTGTTTTTCGTGAAGTCTTTCTCGCCGAGTTTCTGGACAGACCGACATTGCTTCGGTGTTTCGTTCATAACTCGAGTTTTACAGATCTAATTGACTTGATTCTTTTTGGGTTGTCTTCACAACTCAATTATATATCGTATGTGAAATTTTCACGAGCTTCAGATCTGTAGTTTTTGAGATACACGAGTTTCTTTGCAGCGTTGCAGATCTGTTTTATATCGGGTAGAACAGATTGATCTTCGTTTAATGTTTTGATCGTATCTCAAGTTTTACTTCGTGTTTTCAAGTGATTCTTGTTTCATTAAATCCGTGACTTGATTCTCTACCTCTCTACTTGATTTGTCATGGTTGAACACGTTGGAAAACACTTGCACACACGGTTTCTTTAACCGATTGATTTTTGCTGAGGGGTTTTTGTTGTTTCCGCTGCGAAAAGTTTTAATCTACCATTCACCCCCCTCTGGTAGCTTTTCACGTTCTCTTCGATCCTACACATTGTACTCAAACTTGCATTATTATTTCATCATCAACGGCAAGAGAAGGCTACTATGAAGACCAAGTGGAGCATTATGGCGTGTGATCTATTCTCAACCTTGCCTGTGGAGGGAGTAGAGATGGAGCCACTTCTGCTTAGTTTTGCTTCCGCATTAAAATAAAGATTTCCGCTGCATAGAAATAAGACTTCCACTGTAAGCATGAGTCCAAGGCTCATGAGGTATTGTAATAAACTATATTATTCGTGGTAATATATAATCTTTATTCAGTTTGTGGAACGTATGTGTATGTGTGATGAACATCCTGGGCACACATATGCATTAGTTCTCGGTTCCGTGGTTTTCCCAAAGAATTGAGGGCGTCACACAAGAATGACCCTCAAACTGCTGAGGTCGCGCCGGTGGATGCCACTCTTGACTGGATGGTGTCCGATACACCATACGGTATTTTTGAGGAGCTCCACCCCCGCCGCCCCGCAAATTCCCTCTGAGCATCCTCTTGCATAATCGCAGCATTGACGAGGTCGTTGAAGGTGCCGCGATTGCACTGCACGAGGTGAGTCTTCATCTCGGGGTTTAACCCCCGATAGAACTCGCGCTTCTTCTCCTCGGTAGAGATGTAATCCGACGCATACTGCGCCAGATGGTTGAACACACAGAAGTAGTCATGAGAACTCCTCTCGCCTTGCTTCAGTTCCAAGAACTCTTGGAACTTCCTCTTCATCATCCCGGGAGGTATGTGATAAGCGTGGAACGCCTCCCAGAACTCCTGCCATTCAACGGCGTGGCCAGCAGGTAGTGAGGCGACATAGTTCGCCCACCATGCACCGGCGGCACCGTGAAGCTGCTGTGCCGCGAAGAGAGTCTTCTGCCGCTCCGTGCATTTGGAGCAGCCCGAACATGGACCCAATCGTCCGCAGCCAGTTATCGGCCTCCAGTGGTACCGCCACTTCGGTGAACACCGGAGGATGCGTACTCATAATATCCGAGTACACCATGATGTGGGGCTCACGGGGCCCCCTCTCTTGACGCCCCCCCTCCCCCCGCCTGGGATGTATTCTGCACAATCGTGTGGAGCAGGTCGGTCTGCTCCTCACGAGAGCCCACCAGCGCCGAGATCACGTCCACTAGTGTAAGCGGAGGCGGAGGTGGTGGTTGTTGCTGCAGGGTGTTATTGTAGGCAGGTGGCTGGGAGTCATCACCCCCTTGCTGACTGGAGCCCCCAACCTCATGCGTGGTCCAGATACGAACCATCTGCAATCATACGACAATAAAATCAGTCCCACAGCAAACTCCATGCAGTCCATAAAATAGGAGTAAAACATAATGACCGTAAACATACGATACATCTCGTACATGGATAATGTAATAACTTTGCACAAACTACACCATTACCAGACAAAATACAACTAGTGAAATCCAAATTGATGGACTTCTTTTCGGAAGTTCATCTCAACTAGATTTGGTCACTACGAGATGTTAATATCGCTTTGTCATCACGTATACTATCCTTTTTTTTCAATATGACACCAACAGGGTCTCTAGCAAAAGGACCTGAGTAGGTGATCTACTCAAATCTTTCACTAGTTGAAGATAATAACTCATGAGCATGGTATACTCCATTGGAAGTAAGAAAACCCCACTAGGTATAACAATCTCTCAAATGAGTTCAACTGTTCACTCCTCTGTCCAGAATGAGCAGTTTCTACTTATCCCAGATTTTGATCTAGTACTTGGCATTTTTATAACTCAAGTTGAATACCAAAGTTAAAGTTAACTTCAGTATATTTTCAAGAGTATTTATTTGCCCCTAGATCAGCTCTGAGTAAAAATTTATGATAATTCAATGTCAACAGAATTTTCTGGAAGAATTTCAACAGCACCTCCTTTGGAACTTGATGTTTCAACTCTAAATTCTACAGAATTCCGTGCTGCAACTGCAAACACTTTGAATTACAAAGATGTAACCGTTCTCCTAAGCTTTCTAAAAATGTATCATATACAAATTTTAGATTTCTCTACAGAAAGTTATGCTTGAAAAACAGCACAGTCCAGAGAGTGTTTTAAATCTGTGCTGGTTCTGGACAGTTTACAATCATCTGGAATTTCAACCAATTTGATTCTGTTCTGGATGTCTACAACAAAGTTGTAGAGCAGTTAAACCCCTTTACAGAACTATATCCCATACCTCCATTGGCTATGTATCCTGTGAGTTATGCTCTGTTAAATTTCAGCAAACTTGCTGCCCAAAACAGAGCACTCTGTTTTTCTACTCCTTTGAACTGAACTAATCACTTTTGAATTTTCTACAAAACCAGAGCCCTAAAGATTGAAACATGGTTATCTTATTTCCTTTTAACTTGTTTTTACTGCAATAATGATTAGTACATGTCGTTACTACGTTCCTCACAAAATGGAAAAGCCTAACCGGATTATACCGGCATATACGTCTCAACTGTGGCACTAAAAACGGCCCCTCGCAAACGTGTACTACACGGGATATGTACGTGGTTAGCACCTGCAGAATAACACTCAATAGTGATGCACTCAAAGGTTGTTGTCATTTCAGGCAGGTCCATATTTGAAAGTAAGTACATACGCCCGTATCATTGTCATACGGCCATCCTTGAGTTAAGCCACGTCTAAAGGTACGTGATCGTGTTTTCACACCACACGACGGGGAATCCGAGTAGAACACGAATGGGTCATTACGGTTGGGAATTTTATCAACCCAACAGATACCACCTACTGCCCTGCAGGGCACGCCGATGGCAAGCGTTGTGTCTGTCCTCCAAGACTAATTCCAGAAGAATACACTATCCTGTTACCGACCACACGATGGGGTTTCCACTTTCTTGTCTAATGCACGCCAGGGACCAGCGTTTCATATGAACTCAGGAACATGAAGAGTTCAAAAGTTTCATATTGACGTCTCACACCAAGCTGTAAGACCTATACCCTGAACCACTTTCCTCGTCAGAGGAGCTAACCGAAATTGATCCGCTTTCGGTGGTGTTCCTTACCATGCTTACCTGAGCGTAGGTGCGTCGTTACATAATCAAAATTCAGAATTATAACAAATATGTTACTCATGTCACTGCACTCAGATGCGAAATGACCCATTTCACCAAAGTTAAAGAATTTAACTTTAGAAATATCAAACTTGTGATGATTCTTTCCTTTCCCCCACTCGTTTTTCTTGTTACTGCCGCCGCTAGTCTGGCCGCGGTAACGGCTGGGCTTTTTCTTACTGCCGGAAGTGGGTCTTGCTGATCCATTAGCTTCTTCCCCTTAATCAGCAACTCCAGTGCATGGGTGAAAAGCACCAGCTTCTCGCCTTGTCACGTTGTTGCGGCACCTCCCTTGCTGGTGAACAGAGTCAGTCGCCCAACAGCTTCAGAGATAGACATGTTCGCCAAGTCACCCCATTGTTCTATCGTGTTGATGACGATCTCAACGAAGCGGCCTGGAACAGCGCCGAAAAAGTGCTCGATCACGTACTCGTCCGAGATGGTCTTGCCGAGCGACTGAATTTCGCCCACCAACGTGGTGAGCCTCTGCGCGGAAGCCGTGAAAGACTCCCTGTCATTTATCTTCATTCTGTCAAATTGTCGCTTGAGTTCATTCACGCATGGCTTCTTGACGTTATCGTCTCCGATGCACATGCGCCAAATTACCTCCAAAGTCTCCATAGAGGCCTTACACTAAGCAATCACCATCATCAGTGAGTCCGATATCGCCTGCAAGAGCTCTGCAAACGCCCTCTCGTCCTGCACCTAAAAGAAATCCAAACCCGTGGCGCGTCGGATGCGGGTCAGAGCCACAGGTGAAAAATTCCACCCACACGCCGCACCCATCAGCTGTAAAATCTCACAGGGACCTAGACCCGCGGGTGGGATTCTCATCTCTATGTGCACCAATTACAAGGTGATGGGTCGCAGTGCTACAAGGAACGCACAGTTATGATCGAATTTCCCACAACCCAACAAATCACATGCTCTTGTGATGTCACGGCTAGGTCCACACAACAAGACCACAACAAGATCTCCCACTGAAGCATCCAACCCTCAGATGGTGGCACCTCATTAGGCAGCCCCTCGCATATATCAACATCACTATAATCATAACCACCTGAAAAACAAGCAACAACAAACCGTGATCACTAATCCTCAACAACACTTGCCCATCTAAGACTCCCTAACTGACCACTAACATGTTGGGAAATCTATAGCAGGAAGGACATTTGCAAAATAGTAAGCTAAAAGGTGGATCCTTATATATGTTCAAGTTTTAGCAGCCCAATTAAAGTTTCAAGAAATGTAACTCTGATTAGCATCTATAGCTCATAAATACAAGTCTTGCAAGAAAATTTAATTAATCAATTTCAATCAGATCACTTGAATGACATTTAACTCGTTACTTAGCGACGATGTTGTAAACTAACCGTACTCAATAACCGAAAGGGACGGCAATTCAAATCATTTTTCTCTTGCAATGAAAATCCGAGTTGCATGACACGTACACCCATCCAAGAAGTCATACGTGACAACCTTTCACAAAACACCGGGATGCATGTCCCGGACATCATCTGCTAGCGGTTACCCCTACTGCCCTCACATCGTCTGACCAAGGATGGTGCTGTATGTTTCAACACATGAGTGACCAAGTTACATCAATTTACTAGTGCCCATGTCAGTAGCATAAAACAGAGACGTCCAAACTTGTCCAACAGGGCCACCTAAGATGCGTTCCTTAACCTACACAAGCAGGTCTAACAAACAAGTACCCATGTCCCACTGTAACCTACAACACCCGTCCGGTCTCCAATTATCCTCATGTGATCCAAATTTTTCCACCATACCTGATATGCACAAAGACATACAGTTAACTCGTGTTAAGATAAACTTAATTGTAGATTATGTCGTACAGGAGCATAAATAAATTTTGGGGCATATGATACAGGTTTCTGACCTCAGATGAATTTTTAAACCAATATATTCTAATTTGCAGCATTTCTGTTATTAAGAAATAATAATTTGATTAACTTGCCCACATGATTAATTCATCTTATTAAATTTACATTTTGTACATAGCTGATATACTAAGATGGGTAATATGTCAAAGTATTTTACAACAAAGTTTGGGATTTATAAGGCTATATTTTAATTACTACAATTTAAATAGAAGAAATCACAAATTAATTATTTAATGAAAATTCATAATTCACACCGAGCTGTAACTTTTACTATGAGATATATGACATGCATTAGTGTTCTCTACAAAATCTCAGATTTTTCTGATGGTTAGACTTCTCATAAATTTTTTTGATAATATTATTTAATGAAATTTTAGCCTATGTCGAATATTTCCGTACCAAATGCACATTCCTACAATATATACATATGGTTATCTGTATTTTACAGAAACTTGTGTCACATTTTTTCTAATTATTCTAGATTTTCTATGATTTTTACAAATTTTTAATCTTTTATGTATATATTTCTGAATGGAAAAAGGATTGGAATCCTTTGACCAATAGGAAGTGAGCCACTTGGTATTGTGCAAGGTAGGCCACACCGGATGCTCGGGTTCAGGCCAGACCCAGCCACGGCGCCAATGGCGGCATCCAGCGACGAGGGTGGCAGTGCTTAGGGCAAAACGGTCCGAGCGTAGTGGGGAAACCATTTGAGGGGTTGAAGGAGGGTGGCGCTCACCAGAAGGAGGGCTCGAGGATGGCTCCGTTAAAGTTGGCAAGTTTCATTAGAGCACCAGGATTGACAACGTGTACTGCAACATTCACGGGGAAGTATGGAGGAGGGGGCCCAACGACAGGGATGGTGTGGTTGAGGGTCGGCGGTTAGGAATCCTTGAAACCCGGCTTGGTCACCGTTTCTCATGTCAATTGTAATGCAAAGTAATCTGCATCTGGAAGTTGGGAAGCTAGACACAGAATGAATAGGACTCACGTTTGCTGGAGGAGGTGAATCGTGCCGGTGACATGGTGGAGGTCTTAGCAGCCAGACTCAAATAAGAAAGCTCTATTTGTGCTACTTTGAGTGGGAAGCAGAGGTTGGGCGCGTCAGGGAGATCGAGTGAGGTAGGCCGAGGTGGACGATGGGGGTGTGCGAGGAAGGGCGAAGGCGTTGACGAGGGGTGCCCTTTTATGCTCCGAGGCGGTCTTATGTGGCCGGACACTCAAGTGGGTGTGTTGTCGTGCATGGGCATCTTCTATCCTGAGATGGAAGAAGAGGGAAGGAAGATAGGTGCAGCCAACAGTCGATTTCTCATTACATGAATTTCTATTTCTGACACTCTAACTAGGATCAATTAACCAACATATTTGAAATATTTAGTTATTGAGCAAAAAATTTGAATCCTCCATAAGGATTCAAAAAGTTACTACCAGAAATAATTATCATTTAAAATATTTTTAAAGCTCTCTAGTTTATTATTTTTTTTACAGTTAGACAAAAGTATAAAGAACAACTTTTGTTACTTGGCCTATTTATTTGAATTTTGTCACGCCCGGTACCTGCAACAGTCACCAAGCGTACTCCCGTGTGTGCCAGAATCAAGTCATTTCACACACGAGAGAATTAAGAGCAATGTATCATTATTAATATTAAGCCAAGTGCGGCGATTACATCAACCGAGTACATAAATGCCTCATGGGCTCAAAAGAAGAGTACATCATGACAGCGGAAAATCTAAAGTGGGCTCCATAGGCGCCGTCTAGCGGTACGCCAGCCTTGATCTGCGCATCGGGGTCGAAGCCGTCGTCCACGTCATCCTCAGCAGCCTCCTCGGGTCCTGAGCAGCACGGAAAAGAAAAGAGGCAAACGCCTGAGTACAATAATGTACTCAGCAAGTGTGGGAAAGTTTATGCATGATGAGGCAAGAATCAAGGAAGGCTAGACACGGCTCTTGGACTACGCAACCTATACCTTAGTTATTTTAAGCATCCTATTTATTTAGTGACATTCCCGCCCAACCCAAACACAACTCCAAGTGATCTCCACTATTACTGTAAATCTCAATCTCAACCACCACTTCCAAACCATACCAAACCAACCCAAGCTAATCATGAGAGAGTTACCAGCCCGCTCTTGACCGTGAGCACGGCTGTCTAGACAGTTTTGACTCTACAAAGTTTGTACCCTTTACCCACAAGTCGTGTTTTCATCACCCGTCGGCGACTCAAGAAACTCCTTTCCGCCCTCTCACACTCCCTATGGTGTGGGGCCAGGAGTACACGACAAGGCCTTTACATTGCACTACCCAACCCGTGCACACCCGCTAAGGATTCACCCTGCGGCACTCTGAAACCTCTGCCGCAGAAGCCCCCTCTTGCGCCACATACACATCTCTCTGGTGTACACAAAGAAAGATTGGAACAACTTAATTGGCCACACTGCTCCATAACAGTTCTTGTGATGGCACTGTATAAGCCAGTTGACAGGTCTCACGAACCGGTCCTTAGGATCTACGCAGGCTATCTACCCACAAACCCGAGTCTCGTGCCCTCGGCACCCACCATAACCCACCAGCCTGCTAGATCCCTATACTACCCACCTCATACACCACATACATCACCACATCATCACAAACATCATGATATATTGAATTTAAATGTAATAACTCCCATCCCGACAACTAAGTAGGGCTAAGCATGAAAATAATGACATAAAGTAAACCCTAGTCTGCCCATCCCGGCTTCAAGGCAAGTTATGAAAATTCTAGTAAACAACCAACACATGGGATTCAATTTAAGACCTAAGCATGCAATTCTAACTAAAATCCTAAAAAGGTGCAAAGTGGTCAAGGGCACTTGCCTCTCGAGAAGTGCTGCGGCTCGGGGTCATCGAAGTCTTGGGCTTGCAGGTCCAGCGTCGGCTCGGGGGCTGATTGGATCCGTGACATAGCAGGGGAAAAGAGTGTAACAGAGAGTAAGTAAGCAAAGCTACATAACATTCTGACATGTTAATCATCAAGGTACTAAAGTAAAACGTAATTCCCGCACCATCCTGTATATATATTCATGGGAGGGTGGCTTTGTAAATGTTAGGGATTTATTTGAGCCCTAGGTGTGATTTTTAGCAAGTAGGAGGGTGTCTCTGTAAATTTTCAGCAAATGTACATGGGGTAAAGTATGTTTTCAGAGCTGTCCAGGGGGTTCCCTAATGAAGATACAGTAGGGTATTTAAGTTATAATATCCCTATTACATGCTCTAGGGTGTTTAATAAATTTTCAGCACTATAACCCTACCAAAGGTAAATTTTCAGCCCATGCAGGGGCTTATGTGTTAAATGGCAGCAAGTATGGGGACTAGCATATTTTAGACAGATTCGTTTTTAAGGGTCAAGATTGCAAAACAGGACCTGGGAGGGTTATTTTGTGAACCTACAAATTGGTGCAAGAGTTTCGCTGAAATTTTCAGCATGGCACAAGGGTTCAAAAGTGAAATCAGATTCATTTTAGGGGCCCAAATATCATAACAGGACATACAGGGGTATTTTGGTAATTTTCCAGTATGCTCCAATGGGGAAGGGATATAATTTCATAGTCTATTAGGGCTCTAGTTGCAAAAACAGAAACTTCAGGGGTCTAAAATGCTATTTCTCATGAGTTTCTGGAACTACACAAAATTTACAGGGGGTCCTAGGGGTTTTTATGAAAATACAGAGGGTCCAGGGGGGGCCTTTGGCAATTTTTCCTAAAAGGTCTGGGTCAAAATGCTACTCAGGAGGGTTACAGGGGTCTAGCATCAAAATTACAGCAGCTTTTCTAAATTTCAAAGGGTCCAAGGTCTATTCTGCAACTTTCAGGGGCTATCCTACACTTTCTTCGAAACCTCAGAGGGCTAAACGCAACACCTACCGCGGGAAAAAGGGGATTTAACCGTGACCGTTGGATCGGGGGGGCAAAGGCTCAGATTTAAAAGGATGAACCGGTATCTTCTGTCTAATCGTGGCCCTACGCACTGAATCGGACGGCCCGCGTGCGCTCCGGCAGAAATTGGCTACCAGCGGCCGTCCCTTGCGGCGGTGCGCCATAGCAGAGCTTCCTAGCTCGCCGGCGTCCCTTGTTTTCCATTCTACGAAACTTCCTAACCCTAGCTATGCACGAAAAACGGAGGAGAGGGGTCTGGGAAGCTCACCTAAGGCCCTTGCGGGGTCCGGGGGGTCGGGGAGGCGCTCGCGGAGGGGTGGTCCGAAGAAACTGTCGGGTCGACATCGGGGTGGCGCCCCGGCTGGGTTTCCTTCCCGTTCTTCGGGCGGTTGGTGCGCGCTGGTGTGGGAAGAGGTGTAGAGGGGTTAGATCATCGAGAGTACGAAAGAAACGCGGGGATGCCCGGGGTAGACAGAAACAGCTTACTGGAGAGTGGGGGGCCGGGGTTTTCGACGTCGTTCTGCATCAGAGGAGCCGGAGAGGGGGTAGATCACCTCCCTCCGGGGGCGTGAACACAGTTAGCGGTTCTGGAACGAGCAGAGAGCAGGGGGGGGGCGGCGATGCGTTGCTGACCGGGGTAGACGGAGGAAGCCCGTTTGGCTCCGTCCGCGGCGGGGAGAGGGAGCAGGGGCGCTAGGGTTCGGGGGGAGCCTTTTATGGGGGCGGCGAGGGCGAGGACAGGGGCATCCGAGGGAGGGAACAGGGCTGCTTTCCGTTGCCTAAAGCCGGCGTCGGTTTTGATCGGTCGGCGACCGAGGGGGAAAAGGAGAGAGGAGGGGGACCGCGGGAGTAACGGCCCAAAGCGAGGAAGAAGACAGCGATGGGAGGTGAGGCGCTGACAGCCGGGCCCCACTTGTCATTGAGGGGAAGAAGAATCCTAGGCTGCATGTTGGGCTGGGCTGCTATGAGGAGTAGGTGGGCTGCGGGGAAAATAGAAGAAGGAAAGGTGGGCTTTTGGCCTGTTTTAATTCCTGCTCATCCATTTTTTTTATTTCTTTGGTTTTTCTTTTCACATTTAAACTTTTGTATATGGGCAGTTTTTGGGTTCTAGTCTGTTTGTAAATTTCAAATTCCTTTCCCTTTAATATGTTGGTTGTTACAACACTCCCCCCTCAAAAGAAATCTCGACCCGAGATTTAAAGTGACTTACTTGAAGAGATGTGGATAGCTTGCTTTGATATCTTCTTCTCGCTCCCAGGTAGCTTCTCTCTCGGAGTGGTGCTTCTATTGTACCTTGCACATCGGGATCCTCTTGTACCTGGTAATTCTTTCTGACCTCTCGAGAATTTTGACGGGGCATTCATCATAGGAGAGATCCTCTTGCACGTTGATATCATCCAGGGGTAGTCGCTCCTCGGGTGCTCTCAGGTACTTTTTTAACTGTGAGACGTGGAACACGTCGTGCACGCCGGACAGGCGAGGAGGCAACTCAAGTTGGTAAGCAACCTCTCCTCTTCTACTCACCACCCTGAAGGGTCCTATGTACCGGGGTGCTAGTTTGCCCTTCACTTTGAAACGACAGAGACCTCAAATGGGAGACACCTTGAGGTACACGTAGTCCCCCACCTCAAATGTCAGCTCTCGTCGGCGTGTGTCCGCATAACTTTTCTGTCTAGATTGCGCAGTTTTCAGGTTCCTGAGGATCTCACGCACTTTTTCCTCGGCAATCCTGAGCACATCTGGGCCAAAGACTTGTCCTTCACCTACCTCATCCCAGAACAGAGGGGTCCTACACTTTCTACCATACAATGCCTCGAAGGGTGATATCTTCAAGCTTGCCTGGTAGCTATTGTTGTAGGAGAACTCCGCATAGGGTAGGTACTTGTCCCAACTTTGATTGTTTTTCAGGGCACAAGCTCTCAACATATCCTCCAGGATTTGGTTGGTTCTTTCAGTCTGTCCATCTGTCTGGGGATGATATGTCGAGCTAAAGTTCAGTTGTGTGCCCAAGGACTTTTGCAATTGTTGCCAGAACCTTGAAGTGAATTGTGTGCCACGATCTGAAACAATTTTCTTCGGAACCCCGTGGTAGCACACAATCCGGGACATGTACAACTCAGCCAATTTTGTTCCCTCATACTTCTCCTTCACGGGGATGAAATGAGCCACCTTGGTCAGGCGGTCCACAATCACCCATATGGAGTCGTAACCTGACTGGGTCCTGGGCAATCCCACAATGAAATCCATGCTGATTTCCTCCCATTTCCACTCTGGTATTTTGAGTGGCTGAAGCAATCCGGCAGGCCTTTGATGCTCTGCCTTGACGAGCTGGCACGTGTCACACAGGGCTACGTACTCTGCTACGTCATGCCTCATGCCGTGCCACCAGTAGCGGTGTTTGAGATCTTGATACATTTTGGTACTCCCAGGGTGAATGGAGTACTCTGAGTCTGTGCTTCCCTCAAGATCGTCTGCCGAATGGCAGGAATATCAGGCACGCAAATCCTCTTGCCAAGCCACAACGTTCCTTGCTCATCTATCCTGTAGTCTGGAGCCTTGCCCTCCTCCATCAATTGTTTGATCTCTTGGATCCTCTCATCATTCTTTTGGCCTTCTCGAATGTCACGCTCCATGGTTGAATCCACCTCCATTACCACTGCCTCTGCGCTTGTCAACAGGTTAAGGTTGAGTTTTGCAAACTCCTCGCACAACTGGGGCTGTAGCGTCAAAGTGTGGCAATGTGCTTTCCGGCTCAGAGCATCGGCGACGATGTTCGCCTTTCCAGGGTGATAGTTGATGCCCACATCGAAGTCGTTGATGAGCTCTAGCCACCTGCGCTGTCTGAGGTTGAGATCCGGCTGCGTGAAGATGTACTTGAGGCTTTTATGATCAGTGTAGATCTCCGTCCTCTTTCCCACGAGGTAGTGTCTCCACAGCTTTAGGGCGTGAACCACAGCGGCCAACTCCATGTCATGCGTCGGGTAGTTCCGCTCGTGCTTACGAAGCTGCCTAGAGGCTTAGGCTACGACGCGTCCCTCTTGCATGAGCACACATCCTAGCCCCTGCCCAGAGGCATCACAGTACACGGTGAACTCCTTTTGCATGTCCGGCATTACTAGCACGGGTGCCGTCGTCAACCTCTGCTTCAGCTCTTGAAAGCTTGCTTTGCACTCAGGCATCCACTTGAATGTCTTCCCCTTCTCTAGCATCTTGGTGAGTGGTTTTGAAATCTTCGAGAATCCTTCAATGAATCGTCGGTAATAGCCTGCCAATCCCAAGAAGCTTCTGATCTCGCTCACGTTCTCTGGCACCTTCCACTTCATCACATCCGCCACCTTGCTTGGATCCACAGATATGCCACCTTTGGAAATCACGTGTCCCAAGAAGGACACCTCCCTCAACCAGAAGTCACACTTGCTGAGCTTGGCGTATAGCTGATGCTCCCGAAGTTTTTGCAACACCAAGCTCAAGTGTTTTGCGTGCTCCTCTTCATTCTTGGAGAATACAAGGATATCATCAATGAAGACCACAACAAATTTATCCAAGTACTCCATAAACACCTTGTTCATAAGGTACATGAAGTAAGCAGGAGCATTGGTCAACCCAAAGGACATGAACGTGCACTCATAGAGACCATATTGGGTGACAAATGTCGTCTTCGGAATGTCCGAAGCTCGGATCTTCAATTGGAGGTAGCCCGATCGAAGGTCGATCTTTGAGAACACACACGCCCCTCTAAGTTGATCAAACAGATCCTCGATGCGAGGCAGAGGATACCTGTTTTTGACTGTGACGGCGTTGAGGGCTCGGTAGTCTACACACAACCTCTGGGTCCCATCCTTCTTTGGCACAAATATGATCGGGGCTCCCTAAGGAGAGGAGCTAGGATGGATATAGCCCTTATCTAGAAGCTCTCGGAGGTGGTCCTTGAGCTCTGCTAATTGCTTGGCATCCATCCTATATGGCCTTTTGTATATAGGGGCCGTGCCAGCCACTATTTCTATAGCGAACTCGATATCGCGGTCTGGAGGCATACCTGGTAGTTCCTCTGGAAAGACGTCCGGGAACTCGCCAACCACGCGAATCCCCTCAGTAGTGTCGAGCTGGTTAAGGTGGACCTTCTCGGCTGGCGGGGGTAGAGAGTTGTACTCCACCACAACACCGTCCGGGTGTGACAACCTGACGGTCCTGGTGGCACAAAGGATCACACCTCCGTACTTGGCCAACCAATACATCCCCAAGATCACGTCCAGGCCTTGTGACTCCAACACAATAAGGTTTGCCTTGAACTCCCTTCCCACGGTCTTGATGCTCACTTTTGGGCACACCTGACTTGTTTTGATCTCGCCTCCAGGAGAAGTGACCACTAGCATTTGGGACATAGCTATTGCCCTGATATCATATTTCTTTATAAAATCCTTGGCAATAAAAGAGTGAGTAGCACTAGAATCAAATAAAATAGTAGCGGGGTGCGAGTCGACTGTGAACGTACCAAGTACCACGTCCGGAGCCAACTGAGCCTCCTCCACAGCTACGTGGTGCACTCGACCACGCGGGAGACTCTGCGGCTGCTGTTGCTGCTGTGGTGGCTTCTTCTTCTGGCATCTGCTGGCAAGGTGGCCCATCTCGCCACACACGTAGCACGGGCCCAGAGCTCTGACGAACTGTCCCTGCTGAGTAGGCGCTGCCGTGCGGGGTGGGAAAGCTGGTCGCTGCTGTAGCTGCTGGCTCTGCGAGCGCTGTGGCTGTGGAAACGGCTGCCTGTAAGCTGGGGAAGGGTACCTCTGAGGTAGACTCGGTCCCACGTACCGGCCCGTCTGCGTAGCTGGAGGTGGTGCAAAGCAAGTGCGGCTGCTGCTGCCCGAAGACTGTCCCTGCCATCCCATCCTGCGCTTTCTATGTGCCTCGAGCTCTGGCATCTGTCGCTCCATCACAAAGGCCTTGTCCACTATCTTCTGAAAGTCGTCGTAGTAGCTGGACGATAAGGCACACTTCAGCTCCTCATCAAGACCCCGTACGAAGCAGTCCTGCTTCATGTCATCAGTCCTGACGTCCTCCGGTGCGTAGCGGGACAGCTGCGTGAAACATGTGAGGTGCTCACGCACTGTCGAGCCGCCCTGTCTCAGTCCGAGGAACTCCTGCCGCTTCATCTTGATCTCACCAGCTGGCACGAAGTGGTTACGGAAGCTGCGCTGGAACTCCTCCCAAGTGATAGCCTCAGGGTCGGCGTGAGCAGCGGTGTAAGCTGTCCACCAGTCTGCCGCGGGTCCCACTAGCTGGTGAGCAGCTAACAAGACACGCTCTCCTCCCACGCACTGGATCAATCGCAGCTTGCTGTCGATCGTCTTCAGCCAATCATCTGCGTCCATTGGCTCCACCGGGCTCGAGAAGACCGGGGGCTGAGTAATCTAAAAGTCTCTCAGCTTGGACCGTGGTCCAGGTGCCGGTGGTGGTGGAGGCGGAGGGGCTTGGTGGTTGTGGGCCATAATTGCTGCCAGGTCCTGCAGGAGCTGGTTTTGAGAGGCCAGCATGTCCTGCACCGTCATGTAGTCCGCTCCCCGTCGAGCCGCTCGCCCGTTCCAGCCTGGGACCTGGAACCCCGGGGGCTCATTGGCCTCGGGCACTCCACGCCCTCGACCACGTCCTCGACCTCGTCCCCTACCTGCCATCTGTTACAGATAGCAACAAAATCATAGAACCTGGAAAGATCTAGAGAAAAATCTATTATCAGGCTCATAATTATATATAAAGAACCGTAAATATGCATGCAGCACTCATCAATCAAGTATGCAACCAATCAACCCATTACCCATATGATTTCTATCTCTACGAAACTAACGCTTCTTCACCATGGCCTGGTATCTCCTGACCTAGAGAGTTTCGGATTGTCCGTGGTAACGGACCCTACTAGGTTTGAATGAGATACGAGTGTGGAAGATAGATGTGTTGAACGAGACGAGCTTGGGAGAAAAGGGGTAAGTCGTGTGAAACATAGAAACTCACGCAAACTCTACACATGCTTATAGTTGCAATTAGTTTTTAAGTTGAAATTAAATCTATTTCGTGTCTGTTTCTATCTAGGCTTGCGTCCTAGGGACAGCCTTGGCTCTAATACCACTCTGTCACGCCCGGTACCTGCATCAGTCACCAAGCGTACTCCCGTGTATGCCATGATCAAGTCATTTCACACACGAGAGAAATAAGAGCAATGTATCATTATTAATATTAAGCCAAGTGCGGCGATTACATCAACCGAGTACATAAATGCCTCATGGGCTCAAAAGAAGAGTACATCATGACAGGGGAAAATCTAAAGTGGGCTTCACAGGCACCGTCCGGCGGTACGCCAGCCTAGATCTGCGCATCAGGGTCGAAGCCGTCGTCCACGTCATCCTCAGCAGCCTCCTTGGGTCCTGAGCAGCACGGAAAAGAAAAGAGGCAAACGCCTGAGTACAATAATGTACTCAGCAAGTGTGGGAAAGTTTATGCATGATGAGGCAAGAATCAAGGAAGGCTAGACACGGCTCTTGCACTACGCAACCTATACCTTAGTTATTTTAAGCATCCTATTTATTTAGTGACATTCCCGCCCAACCCAAACACAACTCCAAGTGATCTCCACTATCACTGTAAATCTCAATCTCAACCACCACTTCCAAACCATACCAAACCAACCCACGCTAATCATGAGAGAGTTACCAGCCCGCTCTTGACCGTGAACACAGCTGTCTAGACAGTTTTGACTCTGCAGAGTTTGTACCCTTTACCCACAAGTCGTGTTTTCATCACCTGTCAGCGACTCAAGAAACTCCTTTCCGCCCTCTCACACTCCCTATGGTGTGGGGCCAAGAGTACACGACAAGGCCTTTACATTGCACAACCCAACCCGTGCACACCCGCTAAGGATTCACCGCTGCGGCACTCTGAAACCTCTGCCGCAGAAGCCCCCTCTTGCGCCACTTACACATCTCTCTGGTGTACACAAAGAAAGATAGGAACAACTTAATTGGCTACACTGCCCCATAACAGTTCTTGTGGTGGCACTGTATAAGCCAGTTGACAGGTCTCACGAACCGGTCCTTAGGATCTACGCAGGCTATCTACCCACAAACCCGAGTCTCGTGCACTCGGCACCCACCATAACCCACCAGCCTGCTAGATCCCTATACTACCCACCTCATACACCACATATATCACCACATCATCACAAACATCATAATATATTGAATTTAAATGTAATAACTCCCATCCCGACAACTAAGCAGGTCTAAGCATGAAAATAATGACATAAAGTAAACCCTAGTCTGCCCATCCCGGCTTCAAGGCAAGTTATGGAAATTCTAGTAAACAACCAACACATGGGATTCAATTTAAGACCTAAGCATGCAATTCTAACTAAAATCATAAAAAGGTGCAAAGTGGTCAAGGGCACTTGCCTCTCGAGAAGTGCTGCGGCTCGGGGTCGTCGAAGTCTTGGGCTTGCAGGTCCAGCGTCGGCTCGGGGGCTGATTGGATCCGTGACATAGCAGGGGAATAGAGTGTAATAGAGAGTAAGTAAGCAAAGCTACATAACATTCTGACATGTTAATCATCAAGGTACTAAAGTAAAACGTAATTCCCGCACCATCTTGTATATATATTCATGGGAGGGTGGCTTTGTAAATGTTAGGGATTTATTTGAGCCCTAGGTGTGATTTTTAGCAAGTAGGAGGATGTCTTTGTAAATTTTCAGCAAATGTACATGGGGTAAATTATGTTTTCAGAGCTGTCCAGGGGGTTCCCTAATGAAGATACAGTAGGGTATTTAAGTTATAATATCCCTGTTACATGCTCTATTGTGTTTAATTAATTTTCAGCACTATAACCCTACCAAAGGTAAATTTTAAGCCCATGCAGGGGCTTATGTGTTAAATGGCAGCAAGTATGGGGACTAGCATATTTTAGACAGATTCGTTTTTAAGGGTCAAGATTGCAAAACAGGACCTGGGAGGGTTGTTTTGTGAACCTACAAATTGGTGCAAGGGTTTAGCTGAAATTTTCAGCATGGCACAAGGGTTCAAAAGTGAAATCAGATTCATTTTAGGGGCCCAAATATCATAACAGGACATACAGGGGTATTTTGGTAATTTTCCAGTATGCTCCAATGGGGGAGGGATATAATTTCATAGTCTATTAGGGCTCTAGTTGCAAAAATAGAAACTTCAGGGGTCTAAAATGCTATTTCTCATGAGTTTCTGGAACTACACAAAATTTACAGGGGGTCCTAGGGGTTTTTATGAGAATACAGAGGGTCCAGGGGGGGGGGCCTTTGGCAATTTTTCCTAAAAGGTCTGGGTCAAAATGCTACTCAGGAGGGTTACAGGGGTCTAGGATCAAAATTACATCAGCTTTTCTAAATTTCAAAGGGTCCAAGGTCTATTCTGCAACTTTCAGGGGCTATCCTACACTTTCTTCGAAACCTCAGGGGGCTAAACGCAACACCTACCACGGGAAAAAGGGGATATAACCGTGACCGTTGGATCGGGGGGGGGGGGGGCAAAGGCTCAAATTTAAAAGGATGAACCGGTATCTTCTGTCTAATCGTGGCCCTACGAACTGAATCGGACGGCCCGCGTGCGCTCCGGCAGAAATTGGCTACCGGCGGCCGTCCCTTGCGGCGGTGCGCCATAGCAGAGCTTCCTAGCTCGCCGGCGTCCCTTGTTTTCCATTCTACGAAACTTCCTAACCCTAGCTATGTACGAAAAACGGAGGAGGGGGTCTGGGGACCTCACCTAAGGCCCTTGCGGGGTCCGGGGGGGGGGGGGGGTCGGGGAGGCTCTCGCGGAGGGGTGGTCCGAAGAAACTCTCGGGTCGACGTCGGGGTGGCGCCCCGGCTGGGTTTCCTTCCCGTTCTTCGGGCGATTGCTGCGCGCTGGTGTGGGAAGAGATGTAGAGGGGTTAGATCATCGAGAGTACGAAAGAAACGCGGGGATGCCCGGGGTAAATGGAAACAGCTTACTGGAGAGTGGGGGACCGGGGTTTTCGACGTCGTTCTGCGTCGGAGGAGCCGGAGAGGGGGTAGATCACCTCCGTGTGGGGGCGTGAACCCAGTTAGCGGTTCTTGAACGAGCAGAGAGCAGAGGGGGGGGGGGCGGCGGTGCGTTGCTCACCGGGGTGGACGGAGGAAGCCCGTTTGACTCCGTCCGCGGCGGGGAGAGGGAGCAGGGGCGCTAGGGTTCGGGGGGGAGCCTTTTATGGGGGCGGCGAGGGCGAGGACAGGGGCATCCGAGGGAGGGGACAGGGCTGCTTTCCGTTGCCTAAAGCCGGAGTCGGTTTTGATCGGTCGGCGACCGAGGGGGGAAAAGGAGAGAGGAGGGGGACCGCGGCAGTAACGGCCCGAAGTGAGGAAGAAGACAACGATGGGAGGTGAGGCGCTGACAGCCGGGCCCCACTTGTCATTGAGGGGAAGAAGAATCCTAGGCTGCATGTTGGACTGGGCTGCTATGAGGAGTAGGTGGGCTGCGGGGAAAATAGAAGAAGGAAAGGTGGGCTTTTGGCCTGTTTTAATTCCTGCTCATCCATTTTTTTTATTTCTTTGGTTTTTCTTTTCACATTTAAACTTTTGTATATGGGCAGTTTTTGGGTTCTAGTCTGTTTGTAAATTTCAAATTCCTTTCCCTTTCATATGTTGGTTGTTACAACACTCCCCCCCTCAAAAGAAATCTCGACCCGAGATTTGAAGTGACTTACTTGAAGAGATGTGGATAGCTTGCTTTGATATCTTCTTCTCGCTCCCACGTAGCTTCTCTCTCGGAGTGGTGCTTCCATTGTACCTTCCACATTGGGATCCTCTTGTACCTGGTAATTCTTTCTGACCTCCCGAGAATTTTGACGGGGCATTCATCATAGGAGAGATCCTCTTGCACGTTGATATCATCCAGGGGTAGTCGCTCCTCGGGTGCTCTCAGGCACTTTTTCAACTGTGAGACGTGGAACACGTCGTGCACGCTCGACAGGCGAGGAGGCAACTCAAGTTGGTAAGCAACCTCTCCTCTTCTACTCACCACCCTGAAGGGTCCTATGTACCGGGGTCCTAGTTTGCCCTTCACTTTGAAACGACGGAGACCTCGAATGGGAGACACCTTGAGGTACACGTAGTCCCCCACCTCAAAGGTCAGCTCTCGTCGGCGTGTGTCCACATAACTTTTCTGTCTAGATTGCACGGTTTTCAGGTTCCTGCGGATCTCACGCACTTTTTCCTCGGCAATCCTGAGCACATATGGGCCAAATACTTGTCCTTCACCTACCTCATCCCAGAACAGAGGGGTCCTACACTTTCTACCATACAAAGCCTCGAATGGTGACATCTTCAAGCTTGCCTGGTAGCTATTGTTGTAGGAGAACTCCGCATAGGGTAGGTACTTGTCCCAACTTTGATTGTTTTTCATGGCACAAGCTCTCAACATATCCTCCAGGATTTGGTTGGTTCTTTCAGTCTGTCCATCTGTCTGGGGATGATATGCTGAGCTAAAGTTCAGTTGTGTGCCCAAGGACTTTTGCAATTGTTGCCAGAACCTTGAAGTGAATTGTGTGCCACGATTTGAAACAATTTTCTTCGGAACCCCGTGGTAGCACACAATCCGGGACATGTACAACTCAGCCAATATTGTTCCCTCATACTTCTCCTTCACGGGGATGATATGAGCCACCTTGGTCAGGCGGTCCACAATCACCCATATGGAGTCGTAACCTGACTGGGTCTTGGGCAATCCCACAATGAAATCCATGCTGATTTCCTCCCATTTCCACTCCGGTATTTTGAGTGGCTGAAGCAATCTGGCAGGCCTTTGATACTCTGCCTTGACGAGCTGGCACGTGTCACACAGGGCTACGTACTCTGCTACGTCACGCCTCATGCCGTGCCACCAGTAGCGGTCTTTGAGATCTTGATACATTTTGGTACTCCCAGGGTGAATGGAGTACTCTGAGTCATGTGCTTCCCTCAAGATCGTCTGCCGAATGGCAGGAATATCAGGCACGCAGATCCTCTTGCCAAGCCACAACGTTCCTTGCTCATCTATCCTGTAGTCTGGAGCCTTGCCCTCCTCCATCAATTGTTTGATCTCTTGGATCCTCTCATCATTCTTTTGGCCTTCTCGAATGTCACGCTCCAAGGTTGAATCCACCTCCATTACCACTGCCTCTGCGCTTGTCACCAGGTTAAGGTTGAGTTTTGCAAACTCCTCGCACAACTGGGGTTGTAGCGTCAAAGCGTGGCAATGTGCTTTCCGGCTCAGAGCATCGGCGACGATGTTCACCTTTCCAGGGTGATAGTTGATGCCCACATCGAAGTCGTTGATGAGCTCTAGCCACCTGCGCTATCTGAGGTTGAGATCCGGCTGCGTGAAGATGTACTTGAGGCTTTTATGATCTGTGTAGATCTCCGTCCTCTTTCCCACGAGGTAGTGTCTCTACAGCTTTAGGGCGTGAACCACGGCGGCCAACTCCAAGTCATGCGTCGGGTAGTTCCGCTCGTGCTTACGAAGCTGCCTAGAGGCATAGGCTACGACACGTCCCTCTTGCATGAGCACGCATCCTAGCCCCTGCCCGGAGGCATCACAGTACACGGTGAACTCCTTTTGCATGTCAGGCATTACTAGCACGCGCGCCGTTGTCAACCTCTGCTTCAACTCTTGAAAGCTTGCTTCGCACTCAGGCGTCCACTTGAATGTCTTCCCCTTCTCTAGCAACTTGGTGAGTGGTTTTGAAATCTTCGAGAGTCATTCAATGAATCGTCGGTAATAGCCTGCCAATCCCATGAAGCTTCTGATCTCGCTCACGTTCTCTGGCACCTTCCACTTCATCACATCCGCCACCTTGCTTGGATCCACATATATGCCACCTTTGGAAATCACGTGTCCCAAGAAGGACACCTCCCTCAACCAGAAGTCACACTTGCTGAGCTTGGCGTATAGCTGATGCTCCCGAAGTTTTTGCAACACCAAGCTCAAGTGTTTTGGGTGCTCCTCTTCATTCTTGGAGAATACAAGGATATCGTCAATGAAGACCACAACAAATTTATCCAAGTACTCCATAAACACCTTGTTCATAAGGTACATGAATTAAGCAGGAGCATTGGTCAACCCAAAGGACATGACCGTGCACTCATAGAGACCATATCGGGTGACAAAGGCCGTCTTCGGAATGTCCGAAGCTCGGATCTTCAATTGGTGGTAGCCCGACCGAAGGTCGATCTTTGAGAACACACACGCCCCTCTAAGTTGATCAAACAGATCCTCGATGCGAGGCAGAGGATACTTGTTTTTGATTGTGACGGCGTTGAGGGCTCGGTAGTCTACACACAACCTCTGGGTCCCATCCTTCTTTGGCACAAATATGACCGGGGCTCCCCAAGGAGAGGAGCTAGGACGGATATAGCCCTTATCTAGAAGCTCTCGGAGGTGGTCCTTGAGCTCTTCTAATTGCTTGGCATCCATCCTATACGGCCTTTTGTATATAGGGGCCGTGCCAGGCACTAGTTCTATAGCGAACTCGATATCGCGATCTGGAGGCATACCTGGTAGTTCCTCTGGAAAGACGTCCGGGAACTCGCCAACCACGCGAATCCCCTCAGTAGTGTCGAGCTAGTTAAGGTGGACCTTCTCGGCTCGCGGGGGTAGAGAGGTGTACTCCACCACAACATCGTCCGGGTGTGACAACCTGACGGTCCTGGTGGCACAAAGGATCACACCTCCGTACTTGGCCAACCAATCCATCCCCAAGATCACGTCCAGGCCTTGTGACTCCAACACAATAAGGTTTGCCTTGAACTCCCTTCCCACGATCTTGATGCTCACTTTTGGGCACACCTGACTTGTTTTGATCTCGCCTCCAGGAGAAGTGACCACTAGCATTTGGGACATAGCTATTACCCTCATATCATATTTCTTTATAAAATCCTTGGCAATAAAAGAGTGAGTAGCACCAGAATTAAATAAAATAGCAGCGGGGTGCGAGTCGACTGTGAACGTACCAAGTACCACGTCCGCAGCCAACTGAGCCTCCTCCACAGCTACGTGGTGCACTCGACCACGCGGGAGACTCTGCGGCTGCTGCTGCTGCTGTGGTGGCTTCTTCTTCTGGCATCTGCTGGCAAGGTGGCCCATCTCGCCACACACGTAGCACGGGCCCAGAGCTCTGACGAACTGTCCCTGCTGAGTAGGCGCTGCCGTGCGGGGTGGGAAAGCTGGTCGCTGCTGTAGCTGCTGGCTCTGCGAGCGCTGTGGCTGTGGAAACGGCTGCCTGTAAGCTGGAGAAGGGTACCTCTGAGGTAGACTCGGTCCCACGTACCGGCCCGTCTGCGTAGCTGGAGGTGGTGCAAAGCGAGTGCGGCTGCTGCTGCCCGAAGACTGTCCCTGCCATCCCATCCCGCGCTTCCTGTGTGCCTCGAGCTCTGGCATCTGTCGCTCCATCACAAGGCCTTGTCCACCATCTTCTGAAAGTCATCGTAGTAGCTGGACGATAAGGCACACTTCAGCTCCTCATAAAGACCCCGTACGAAGCAGTCCTGCTTCTTGTCATCAGTCCTGACGTCCTCCGGTGCGTAGCGGGACAGCTGCGTGAAACGTGTGAGGTACTCACGCACTGTCGAGCCGCCCTGTCTCAGTCCGAGGAACTCCTGCCGCTTCATCTTGATCTCACCAGCTGGCACGAAGTGGTTACGGAAGCTGCGCTGGAACTCCTCCCAAGTGATAGCCTCAGGGTCGGCGTGAGCAGCGGTGTAAGCTGTCCACCAGTCTGCCGCGTGTCCCGCTAGCTGGTGAGCAGCTAACAAGACACGCTCTCCTCCCGCGCACTGGATCAATCGCAGCTTGTTGTCGATAGTCTTCAGCCAATCATTTGCGTCCATCGGCTCCACCGGGCTTGAGAAGACCGGGGGCTGAGTACTCTGAAAGTCTCTCAGCTTGGACCGTGGTCCAGGTGCCGGTGGTGGTGGAGGCGGAGGGGCTTGGTGGTTGTGGGCCATAATTGCTTCCAGGTCCTGCAGGAGCTGGTTTTGAGAGGCCAGCATGTCCTGCACCGTCATGTAGTCCGCTCCCCGTCGAGCCGCTCGCCTGTTCCAGCCTGGGACCTGGAACTCCGGGGGCTCATTGGCCTCGGGCACTCCACGCCCTCGACCACGTCCTCGACCTCGTCCCCTACCTGCCATCTGTTACAGATAACAACAAAACCTTAGAACCTGGAAAGATCTAGAGAAAAATATATTATCAGGCTCATAATTATATATAAAGAACCGTAAATATGCATGCAGCACTCATCAAACAAGTATGCAACCAATCAACCCATTACCCGTATGATTTCTATCTCTACGGAACTAATGCTTCTTCACCATGGCCTGGTATCTCCTGACCTAGAGAGTTTCGGATTGTCCATGGTAACGGACCCTACTAGGTTTGAATGAGATACGAGTGTGGAAGATAGATGTGTTGAACGAGACGAGCTTTGGAGAAAAGGGGTAAGTCGTGTGAAACATAGAAACTCACGCAAACTATACACATGCTTATAGTTGCAATTAGTTTTTAAGTTGAAATTAAATCTATTTCGTGTCTGTTTCTATCTAGGCTTGCGTCCTAGGGACAGCCTTGGCTCTAATACCACTCTGTCACGCCCGGTACCTGCAACAGTCACCAAGCGTACTCCCGTGTATGCCATGATCAAGTCATTTCACACACGAGAGAAATAAGAGCAATATATCATTATTAATATTAAGCCAAGTGCGGCGATTACATCAACCGAGTACATAAATGCCTCATGGGCTCAAAAGAAGAGTACATCATGACAGGGGAAAATCTAAAGTGGGCTCCACAGGCGCCGTCCGGCGGTACGCCAGCCTAGATCTGCTCATCGGGGTCGAAGCCGTCGTCCACGTCATCCTCAGCAGCCTCCTCGGGTCCTGAGCAGCACGGAAAAGAAAAGAGGCAAACGCCTGAGTACAATAATGTACTCAGCATGTGTGGGAAAGTTTATGCATGATGAGGAAAGAATCAAGGAAGGCAAGAAACGGCTCTTGCACTACGCAACCTATACCTTAGTTATTTTAAGCATCCTATTTATTTAGTGATTCCCGCCCAACCCAAACACAACTCCAAGTGATCTCCACTATCACTGTAAATCTCAATCTCAACCACCACTTCCAAACCATACCAAACCAACCCACGCTAATCATGAGAGAGTTACCAGCCCGCTCTTGACCGTGAGCACGGCTGTCTAGACAGTTTTGACTCTGTAGAGTTTGTACCCTTTACCCACAAGTCGTGTTTTCATCACCCGTCGGCGACTCAACAAACTCCTTTCCACCCTCTCACACTCCCTATGGTGTGGGGCCAGGAGTACACGACAAGGCCTTTACATTGCACTACCCAACCCGTGCACACCCGCTAAGGATTCACCGCTGCGGCACTCTGAAACCTCTGCCGCAGAAGCCCCCTCTTGCGCCACTTACACATCTCTCTGGTGTACACAAAGAAAGATAGGAACAACTTAATTGGCCACACTGCCCCATAACAGTTCTTGTGGTGGCACTGTATAAGCCAGTTGACAGGTCTCACGAACCGGTCCTTAGGATCTACGCAGGCTATCTACCCACAAACCCAGTCTCGTGCCCTCGGCACCCACCATAACCCACCAGCCTGCTAGATCCCTATACTACCCACCTCATACACCACATACATCACCACATCATCACAAACATCATGATATATTGAATTTAAATGTAATAACTCCCATCCCGACAACTAAGCAGGGCTAAGCATGAAAATAACGACATAAAGTAAACCCTAGTCTGCCCATCTCGGCTTCAAGGCAAGTTATGGAAATTATAGTAAACAACCAACAAATGGGATTCAATTTAAGACCTAAGAATGCAATTCTAACTATAATCCTAAAAAGGTGCAAAGTGGTCAAGGGCACTTGCCTCTCGAGAAGTGCTGCGGCTCGGGGTCGTCGAAGTCTTGGGCTTGCAGGTCCAGCGTCGGCTCGGGGGCTGATTGGATCCGTGACATAGCAGGGGAAAAGAGTGTAACAGAGAGTAAGTAAGCAAAGCTACATAACATTCTGACATGTTAATCATCAAGGTACTAAAGTAAAACGTAATTCCCGCACCATCCTGTATATATATTCATGGGAGGGTGGCTTTGTAAATGTTAGGGATTTATTTGAGCCCTAGGTGTGATTTTTAGCAATTAGGAGGGTGTCTCTGTAAATTTTCAGCAAATGTACATGGGGTAAAGTATGTTTTCAGAGCTGTCCAGGGGGTTCCCTAATGAAGATACAGTAGGGTATTTAAGTTATAATATCCCTATTACATGCTCTAGGGTGTTTAATTAATTTTCAGCACTATAACCCTACCAAAGGTAAATTTTCAGCCCATGCAGGGGCTTATGTGTTAAATGGAAGCAAGTATGGGGACTAGCATATTTTAGACAGATTCATTTTTAAGGGTCAAGATTGCAAAACAGGACCTGGGAGGGTTGTTTTGTGAACCTACAAATTGGTGGAAGGGTTTAGCTGAAATTTTCAGCATGGTACAAGGGTTCAAAAGTGAAATCAGATTCATTTTAGGGGCCCAAATATCATAACAGGACATACAGGGGTATTTTGGTAATTTTCCGGTATGCTCCAATGGGGGAGGGATATAATTTCATAGTCTATTAGGGCTCTAGTTGCAAAAACAGAAACTTCAGGGGTTTAAAATGCTATTTCTCATGAGTTTCTGGAACTGCACAAAATTTACAGGGGGTCCTAGGGGTTTTTATGAGAATACAGAGGGTCCAGGGGGGGCCTTTGGCAATTTTTCCTAACAGGTCTGGGTCAAAATGCTACTCCGGAGGGTTACAGGGGTCTAGGATCAAAATTACAGCAGCTTTTCTAAATTTCAAAGGGTCCAAGGTCTATTCTGCAACTTTCAGGGGCTATCCTACACTTTCTTCGAAACCTCAGGGGGGCTAAACGCAACACCTACCGCGGGAAAAAGGGGATTTAACCGTGACCGTTGGATCGGGGGGGGGGGGGCAAAGGCTCAGATTTAAAAGGATGAACCGGTATCTTCTGTCTAATCGTGGCCCTACGCACTGAATCAGACGGCACGCGTGCGCTCCGGCAGAAATTGGCTACCGGCGGCTGTCCCTTGCGGCGGTGCGCCATAGCAGAGCTTCCTAGCTCGCCGGCATCCCTTGTTTTCCATTCTACGAAACTTCGTGACCCTAGCTATGCACAAAAAATGGAGGAGGGGGTCTGGGGAGCTCACCTAAGGCCCTTGCGGGGTCCGGGGGGGTCGGGGAGGCGCTCGCGGAGGGGTGGTCCGAAGAAACTCTTGGGTCGACGTCAGGGTGGCGCCCCGGCTTGGTTTCCTTCCCGTTCTTCGGGTGGTTGGTGTGCGCTCGTGTGGGAAGAGGTGTAGAGGGGTTAGATCATCGAGAGTATGAAAGAAACGCGGGGATGCCCGGGGTAGACGGAAACAGCTTACCGTAGAGTGGGGGGCCGGGGTTTTCGACGTCATTCTGCGTCGGAGGAGCCGGAAAGGGGGTAGATCACCTCCCTGCGAGGGCGTGAACCCAGTTAGCGGTTCTAGAACGAGCAGAGAGCAGAGGGGGGTGGGGGGGTGGTGCGTTGCTCACCGGGGTAGACGGAGGAAGCCCGTTTGGCTCCGTCCGCGGCGGGGAGAGGGAGCAGGGGCGCTAGGGTTCGGGGGGAGCCTTTTATGGGGGCGGCGAGGGCGAGGACAGGGCCATCCGAGGGAGGGGACAGGGCTGCTTTCCGTTGCCTAAAGCCAGCGTCGGTTTTGATCGGTCGGCGACCGAGGGGGAAAAAGGAGAGAGGAGGGGGACCGCGGGAGTAACGGCCCGAAGCGAGGAAGAAGACAACGATGGGAGGTGAGGCGCTGACAGCCGGGCCCCACTTGTCATTGAGGGGAAGAAGAATCCTAGGCTTCATGTTGGGCTGGGCTGCTATGAGGAGTAGGTGGGCTGCGGGGAAAATAGAAGAAGGAAAGGTGGGCTTTTGGCCTGTTTTAATTCCTGCTCATCCATTTTTTTTATTTCTTTGGTTTTTCTTTTCACATTTAAACTTTTGTATATGGGCAGTTTTTGGGTTTTAGTCTGTTTGTAAATTTCAAATTCCTTTCCCTTTCATATGTTGGTTGTTACAAATTCAAAATCAAATTTGTTGCTGCTCCAAAAAATCAATTTGGTGTTGTCTGTTTCTGCATTATGTATTCTGTTGATTTTTACATATCGAGGTGTGATAGTACTCTATAACCACACATCGTAACATACCCTTTTATAACTCCTAATAGTACACTTGTATGGCTCCTTAGAAGCAAGAGAAGCATTTAATTTGTTGTGCATGTGTTCCCAAATATGTCATATTCTTTCTTATTTTTTCCTAATCAGGGCCATACTTTTTTTTTCAGTTTCTCTTCATTATTGTCTCCTTGACTCCCTTTATTATCTCCGCTTGGCAGCGTCATTCATTGCCACGCTATTTAGGGTCACCAAAGCTCATCTGATCCTCCTCTGCCATGTCACATATAGCTCCTTTGTGTTGTCATGTTGTTCTCGGCTGGCCCCGGTACACAAACCCTGTTCCACCATGCCTATAGTAACAACAAAGAAGGAGTGAGCATATGGTGCCTCTAGTCACCATCTTCCCCACTTCCATCAGTGTTGCTTGGTAGCAGGTACCTTGATTACTATATTTAGTTTTTTATTTCAACTAAAATATATATCTAAAACATTTCTACAAATACTAAACCCTGAATTTAAATACCTTGTACTTGAAACATTTCCTAAATACTTCCAAGTCGGAACCTTTTTTCATCTTGAAACTATTATTCTAACCTAACATTTCTTACTTTTGAGGTTTTCTAAGTTGAAAAGTTGTAAAATATATTTTGATATTTGATACGCTAATCCAATACTTTATTTGTTCATTCTACGAATCGAACTTTCTTTTCAATGTTAACTTGATTTGACAATTTCTAGTATCCTTCAACATTTCAAAATTGATACCATTAATTACTTTCATATTGATGTTAGATATAGGGGTCGACATCCGGTTAATTTGGTTAGAGAGAATTTCGGTTGTGAAAAATTGATAACCGCACATGATATAAAATAAGTCATAGCCGCACAATTCGGTTACGATTATTTTAGTTTGATTTTGCGTTTGACTGTATCTTAGGATATAATATAATTTATTAAACAAAAATGGTAGTAAACACACAAAAGGTATCAATAAACATACAAAAAGGACAAGTAAGGGCCAGTGATGTATGGAAATTATCAAATGTAGGTCGGGCCGTGAGAAAAAAAAATTGTTAAGATCAAAGATTAGTATTGTTGGGATTTGTTTTTATGGGTTGTGGGG
The DNA here is from genome assembly GCA_030760725.1 of Neostapfia colusana. Taxonomy (NCBI): domain Eukaryota; kingdom Viridiplantae; phylum Streptophyta; class Magnoliopsida; order Poales; family Poaceae; genus Neostapfia; species Neostapfia colusana. The sequence continues at coordinate 17,032,792 of JASWHV010000018.1, read as the reverse complement.
TAGTTTGCATTAAAATTTTAAAATTTTCGATAAATTGGTAGTTCTTTTAATATGACGTGAAAATGCCAAAAATATTTTAACTGAAAATAAAAAAACAAAATTTAACAGAAATATCGGTAAACCGCATTTTGGTGTGGTTCGGTCTTGTTTTGCGGTTTTTAGTTAATCGCGTCCATCTTAGTTAGATATTTGAAATGTTGAAAAAAGAGTTATATATATCATGTTACTAAAAACAACATCTTTATGTTAAGAAATTTATTTGGTTGTTTTATTTTTGAAAAGTAATCAGTCAAATGTTATCAGACAATTCCTAAAAAAATATGATGCTCGTAAAGTAGGGCAAATTGTTTACAGCCTAACAATTATTTGTTTGTGTCAAAGTGCAGTACACAAATTTAGAAATGTATCCAATCCTGCAACTAATAAATGATCATGCAAAGAATAAAATCCTACAGATATAGTGTTAGTGAAGGGATATACATCACAAAAACTTGTGGTTCAAAAATAAGTGACTTTTTGTATATAGATGAATGGATTTGAATCCATAGAATTAGACAAATAGATAATGGATGTGACATGATTGTTCAAAGTGAAAAAAGGGCACATTAAGGTTATATAATATTTGGTGAAGAAATTCATTTGAACGTTAACCTTTCTTTTTGTCAAAATATTTGAATGTTAACAGAAATTTAGAAATTTATTGGAGCATTACATTTCTGAAAAATAATCATTCAAATGTTACCAGACAATTCGTAAAAAATATGGTGCTACTAGAGTAGCACAGGTTGTTTATATCCAAACATTTATTTGTATGTATCAAAGTGTAGTGCAAAATATAGAAATGCATCCGGTCTTGCAACAAATAAATGATCATGTAACAGAATAAAATCCTGCAGATATAGTATTAATGAAGAGATATGCATCACAAACAAATGTTATGAAAAAATAAGTGACATTGTTTCTAGTTCAATGGAGTTGAATCGATGGAACTAGATAAAGAGACAATGGAAGTGTTATGATTATTAGTCAAAGTAAAAATGATCATATTAAAGTTAATATAATATTTGATAAAAATTCATTTTAATGTTAACCTTTCTTTTTGTGAAAATATTTGAATGCTAACTAGCAATTTAGATGATGGGAAGAAGGTCTGATTTCTTCCAATCAGGGTATTGTTCGAAGAAATTCAATCCAATGTAAATTAGTGATTCCAACGTATACTAGATTGATTAGTGTCTTATAATGAGACATTTATTTATCGGTTGTGTAGAAATCTTTCAAATTTATTTAATAATAGCAAACAACTGAGGAAAGTATCTACTCCTACAACATATTAATAATCATGCATTGTGAACATATCGGTCAAAAGTAAAATTAATGACAAAATATAAACATAGATTCACTTCGCTGTCTATAAATAGCCCTCAATAGTCCTCGAAGAGAATCATCCAAAGCTGCCCTCAATAGTCCTCATAGAGAATCATACAAAGCTTTTGATCCCATTAGTGATGAATCCTTCTGATAGGTCCCCCACCAAGGATGTTCAGTTTGGTACAACCAACCCCTATATTTCCCCTCTGCATGAAGCACTGTTAGGCACAACAGCAATCCCGGCACATTTCAGCAGCATGGAAGCTCCATCACAGCAGCAACCTCAACCAGAACATACTCCTACACTATCTGGTAGCCCCTTTGCACCACAAGGACTTATTCAAAGCTCTGTTATTGATAGGGTGCTGGATCCGAGTCCGAACTTTGAGCACCCAACAACCTACCCAACCATGCATATTTCCAAGGTCGTTTCTGTCACTTGGCCCCTTTATCTTTTTTAACTTAAATAAAGTCAACTTTCTGACATCAAGTTACTTGCAGGGGGAGGACTCTGGGTCAGCACCCAATATTGATCCTTATGGGAAAATACCGTATGCAGAACCAACATATTATGGTCAGAATCCAATGCCCTCTTATGTCCAAACTGGACAACCGGAGCCCATTGGTGTTCTACCTGGCACATCCGTTGATGTGGTCCAACCTGCTATGAGCCCGGTAGTGTACACCACACCACACCACCGTAATGTGCACACATGCATGATTTGTTCAGCGACATTCAACTCACCACAAGCATTTGGTGGTCACATGAGCTTCCATAGCAAACAAAATAAGAAGAAGAAGAATTAAATCTCCAGATTTGGTGGTTGGTCCCTTTGATTGAACCAATGGAAGGGCTCTACCATGCTGTTGGTTATCTAGGTTAAATTTAATATTAGTATGCAATAGCTGCCTTATTAGATGTATGACCATTCATATTTACCGCACTAGCCAATGTCCCTTATTTTTCTTAAGAAATAATTCAGATTATAATGCATATTTTATTGTTATGTTGTTCTTTTACTGAATGAAGAATGCTGTATCAAAACGTGTAGATGAAACTTTATGATTCATATGCTCCTTCCGTCCTAGGATCATTGTAAGATTAGCAGGAGTGATGAGCAGAATTTATCTTAATTTTTTGTTTCATGCCTCCATCCTGGTGTGAAGAACTTATTGCCTCTGGATGAAACAATTATTTGAGACAGAATATACATTTAATATCGACATTCTATCGCTGAACTATATGAAAGTTTCACTACAAGACAATGATAGTCTTCATAATCATTATTTATGTAAAAATATTTCTCTCCAAGCAGGATGAGATACATGAGTTGCTTGTATATTGATTATAATGTGGTGTTAATTTTGCACCGTATAAGTGCCAAGGGTATTAGCATAATCTCCTATCCCTAGGGTTTCACTCACATAGTATGCATATCGTAACACACGCAAGGAATATGGAAAATGTTTTGAGACCTGTAGATACAAATAGGCATAGACTAGGATTTGGAAAAATAAAAATTTTCTTGTTTGTTCATTACGTACAAAACTAGATATTATATATACTATTGGTTTACACATCTGATATTCATAAAGTTTATCTAATGCGGCATTCCATTCCAAGAAAACATTGCTCTGCACAGCATACACACTGAATGGCTAGATATTGAAAAAATATCATTCACACCCATATCAATAGTAAAAAAGTTGGACATTATGGGGTGCACAACAGATGGGCATCAAATATACATGCACGCATGCTAAGGTGTAAGGTGCAGCAGTCAAAAACTGTACAACAGGGATAGGTCTCAATGGCCCTATAATAGACTATCTATAGGAAAACACTGGCAGTAGTATAATAGACTATCTGTAGACAAACTATTAGTTGTTTCAACTGAAACGTCATGAAGCCAAGCTATACAGGACAAATTAATAGTGCGAAAGCTCTTAGGTCAACATGTTACAATAATAAATTTCAGTCCGGAATCCTAAGAACAGCAAATTGAAGCCAATATTTGCTCAACTTGAGCTGAAAAAAAAATAAGAGTAAGAACAGAACAGTGGTAGAATAAATCAAGCATAAGCAGAGTAAAAATTGGCCTCGGAATCAAGAGTTTATTAGGATCAAATCCCAATCATGCCAACTGAAATCTACAGCAGAGAGCTCGGTCGAAAAAGGGTTGGCCGTACAAAAAAACAGTATTATGACGCCAATATTTTAAAACATGGTTCCAGAGGTATGCAGTGTTTCCCCGGTACTAATACAAAATTGATCTAGTGTAACTGTAAGAAGCTCAGGATCCAATTAAAATGTCAGTTTTACGAAAAAATCTATATTACATAACACCGTTATATCAAGATTATAAGACAACGGAATAACGTACATTTTTGAAAAGAACCAAGTGCAGTCATGTGGTTGGAGATAATTTGAGCTGCACAAATGCAACCAAAACGAAACCCAGAATTTTTTCACCTGATAACTTAAAATTCCTTAATATGAAACATCTCTGAGTTTTGAGTACATTTAATTCTGGTCTTGCTAAGCATACATAAAAAGGTAAAATGGTCTGTCACGTGCTTCACAGGCAGTGGCGTTTTCATGTGAAGCCTCAAGAACAAACATCTGTTCTGGTTAGTTTTGTTAATTCTTCTTTAATCATTAAAAGATAATCCCTTCATTTCTCCGTAATCCTGAAAAAAATACTAATTTCACAGATTGGATACAATAACAGGCACACCTATAGATTTTTATAGATTTTAATCTTTCTTAGGACCAATGATGCGCCGAGAGAAAAACAGTAAATTTGCAACGTCTCAATACCACATTTTGTAATGTATAAGAAGCTCCAAACATACGATGGAGGCACAAATGTTTGACAGACATATACATTAAATGACTGAACAAATGATCCCACAAGACAAAGCAGTGTGAATGGAGTGCTGGACTTATCAAACTCATCGATGGACATAGAATATGCGGGAACATATGATTCCAATGTATAGTATTATTACAAGAAACCAGGGGCCAGAAAGGAAATTATGTAACTGAGAACTAGTTCATATGCAAAGAAAAGGAAATTGCAATCTCTGAGGTAAAATGTGGATGATTTATTCCTGAATATAGTTATAAACCAGTCAATAACTGTCGCAGAAAACAGTTTGTAGATATAGGCCAAACTCACGATTTGTCTTGAATATTTAATTTATAAATGAAGCAATGGCCATTGATTTCCTGAGAAAAACAAATAAACTGTCATGGCATGGCATAACTCTGGTTTTCACTCTTCATTCCAACATATTCATTTAGGCAGAAGTAACAAAAGAATCTCGAGGTGCAATACATCAATATTTATAATCAAATCTTATTTAGAATGAAAAATGATTCTGTAAATTGTGATACCTAGTATCACTATAACAACCTAACTCAACAATTTTCATAAAAAAAAAGTAAATGGGAATTGAATCACAGGGCAATAGAGCAAGGTTGTTCTTCCCTTAATTACCTTTATTACTTTACAAAGACATACAAGGAAGTGATGACCATTAACAAAACATGGAAAACAGAACTACTTGTGACAATTAAGCTTGTATAGATCAGCATAAGCATAGTATCACTTCTAGAATGAGGGGCAGAGTCACTGGACGCATTAGTGAGGGGGGATGACCAGGCGATAGGGAACATCGAGAGACGGTTTGTTAAGTGGTTTTGAACTTGTTAGTTCACACATGGGCCTCACTCCCATTCAATTCGGCAAAATAGATCATCTCAACAATTTAGGGTGACTAAATCACTCTCTAAAACTAGTATAGGGTGTGAAATAGGTGACATTACAAATATAAGGGTAGAAAATACCTAGTTTTATAGTTCAGAGTTAAGTAGTTGGCTAACAATACGTCGAGGGGTTAAATAGACTTATCTTTGTCAAAACAACTCAACAAAAACAACCCGAGAGTTATTTAGAGGATTTTTATTACTTCGAGGCTAGAATACCAAGTCTCCATGGAGGAGCGTTTAATGGGAGAGGAGGCCAAGCTCGCCTATTTTGATGGGCCACCATTCCGATCAAATTCATGCAGGCCACCATGATGCCCTATGATGTTGGCTTCCTGGTGCAGCTAGAACCCACCTGAAACGAGAGAGACCACGGGTACACCTGACACTCGCAGCCATGGGTTAGACTTACCACCCTCACCTGCCGGGTCTCGGACATATTTCGGATCCCTGTCAAGTTTCCAAGAACTCTAATCTCCAAGCAGTCTCACAGATCATGTGACAGTCTCTTATATCACATGTCCTAAGACAATCACCACAATGTGTATATGTCAACTCTGATGGTGGAACAATTTAACTTATATATTAGAACAATTAGTCGACATATGCATTAATGACACTGAATTGACATATTCACATGTATACACTCATGGAAGAATAATCTCAACTCTGAATTTGATGGTAGAACAATTTAAACAGTAAACATAATACTTATATGACGAGAACAAATAAGATGTCACATATGCATGCTGGGAATAATAATCAACACTTAGACACAAATCTCAACAGTCTCAACTCTCATGATAGAACGTAAGCAAAAAAAGTCAGAAACTCTGATGGCAGAACAATATATACTGGAAAGTCCTAAATTAGGTCAAAGCAATTCCGTCTGTCTGGAGAAGCTTACTTGTTGTAAAGTTTGGCTGCTTTATAATTCTCTTTCTCAATGGGACAAGTAAGGGAGACAACTCAGCAGTAGAGTGTCATTGGGAACGACAAACCTATGATTGCATAGGACTGATTTTATTGAATAGAATCCTAATACTCCACAAGATTCAATGGTCCCAACTCTCACTCACCGAATTCGTTCTCATAACAATCTCAATAGTCTCAACAAGTAGCAATTTCAGTTGCCCAGTAGGCACCCGCGGCTAAAAATTAATACCCTCACCCACAACATGTTGGGTCGGAGGCTGGTGACGCCCGCAGGTGAAAAATCTAACCTGCGTCTTCACTGGTTTGGTGCAAAACCAGACGGGGACCTGGACCCGCAGGTGGGACTGCCATCTTAAGTGTGCCAACTAGGAGGTGACAGTTGGCAGTTGTGGACTACAAGGCACGCACAATTCCTTGAATGTTATTGTTGGCAATGGTTCTCACACAATCCTGTTCCTGGCACTGGATCCATAAATCTGCACACACCATCTGCCACTTTCCGTTTACCACGTGTTTTACACACACCAAACTTTATTCACAACCTAATTCAGTTCGAAGATTCACAATTGATAATTGTTGTTTTATGGAATTTGATCTTTTTGGCTTCTCTGTAAAGAATCTACTCACCAGGGACGTGATCATGAGGTCCAACATCTCCGGCGAGCTGTACCCATTCTACCCTCTCCGGTCGACCTCATCATCAATATCACTCATGGCCACTACCTCCACGCTCTGACATCGCAGGCTAGGACATCAAGGAAGAAGCTTAGGAAACATTCTATCTCAATTCTGTGTTCCAGACACAAATAAAATCTCACATGTCTTCGATACTTGTCAGAAAGGACGCCATGTGCGGTTGCCTTTTCCAAATTCATATTCTGTAACTTATTTTTCCTTTCAACTTATGCATTGCAATCTTTGGACATAGCCTATTGAAAGCTCGTCACTGGCTTCAAGTACTATATCGTTCTTCTTGAGGATTACAAAACGTTACTTATGGACACTCCCACTACGAAACAAATCTGACGCACCTTCCGTCATACAAAACTTCCACACATATGTCCTCAGCCAATTCAGTTCAAGCATCTAGTGTTTCTAATATGATAATGGAAAAGAGTTTGACAACAATAATCTTTGTTCCTTTTTCCTTAGACATGGGATTAGCTTTCGATTCTCCTATCCATACTCCTCTGCACAAAATGGGAAGGCCTTGCGTTCCGTACGCACAATTAACGGTGTCCTATGAACCTTGCTTTTTTAGGCACATCTTCCACCTAAGTACTGGGTCGAGTCACTACTTACAGTCACATACCTTCTCAACAGACGTCCCTGCAAACCTCTGAATTTTCGAACACCCTATCAAGCCTTATTTGGAGAACAGCCGGATTACTCTCATTTATGAGTCTTTGGTTGTTTATGTTATCCGAATACCACCTCTCTAGCTCGAAACAAACTCAATCCTAGGTCTACGGCTTGTCTTTTTCTTTGATATCCAGCTGAACATAAGGGATACAAATTCATGGACTTAACTACTCGCCATGTTATTATATCACGACATGTAATTTTTTATGAGAAATGTTTTCCTTATGCTGATACACCAGCAAATCCCACTGTCAAAACACCTACACCTCCAGACATACCACACATAGTGCAGATCCCACTCGCCTACACCTTTCACAAACAAAACTACACGTAGTTCCCTATTTTCCTCTCCTTCGGCACATGGCACCTCCAGTACATCGGCTCATGGCCCTCTGTCACCCAGTCCATCACCATCGCCTAGTCCATCACCACAAAAAGTCGTTCCACAACACCACATGACCACAAGAGCTAAGGAAGGAATTTTGCAGCAACGTATCATTATGAATTTGTCTTCTAGTGAAACCATCTCACCTATTCTTTCCAACTATCGCTTAGCTCTTAAAGATCCTAACTGGAACCGTGCTACGCGTGAGGAATATAATGCTTTGATGTCAAACAATACTTGGTCTCTTGTGTCTAAACCGTCAGGTGCTAATGTGGTCACTGGTAAATGGATTTTCCAGCATATATTCAATCCGGGTGGAACACTGAATCACTATAAAGCGCGTTGGATTGTCATAGGCTTCACTCAGGAGGAAGGTATTGATTTTTAGGAGACCTTTAGTCCAGTTATCAAACCAGCAACATACGCATATGTGTTGAGTATTGCTACCTCAGCCTCTCTTGGCCTATACATCAATTAGATGTCAAGAATGCATTATTCAATGGTGACTTATCACAGACGGTGTACTATGCTCAACCATCTGGGTTTATTGACTCTGCTCATCTATCTCATGTTTGCAAACTCAACAAGTCATTATATAGGTTAAAACAGGCACCACATACTTGGTTTCTTTGTTTTCATAGATTCATACAGTCAATTGGATTTCATTCAGCTAAGTCTGACAACTCCTTGTTCATTCTGCACACAAGGACTGACACTGCATATTTGCTATTATATGTCCATGATATTATATTGACTTCAAACTCAAGCTCTCTACTGCAACCTGTCATTTACAAGCTCTGCAAGGAATTTGCAATGACTGACCTTGGACCTTTGCATCACTTTTTGGGTATTCAAGTCAAAAATTCAGCCTCTGGTATTTTTCTAAGCCAAGAACAGTATGCTTTGGATATTCTTGAGCGTGCACACATGAGTCATTGCAACCCCGTTAGCACCCCGGTTGACAACAAGTCCAAACTTTCAGCTTCAGAAGGTGAGCTGTTGAGCAATGCCACTGAATTCAGAAGCCTTGCCGGTGCTCTTCAATATCTAACAATCACTCGTCCTGATATAACATACGCGGTACAAGTGTGTCTTTTCATGCACTCTCCCAGGGAGCCCCATCTACAACTTCTCAAACGCATTCTACGTTATGTTCGTGGAATGGTCAAGCATGGCCTTCAGTTTCTTAAGTCATCAGACAATACATTGACTGCTTATTCAGACTCGGACTGGGCTGGCTGTCCCGACACCAGACGATCCACCTCTGGATTCTGCATTTTCTACGGCGACAATCTCATATCCTGGTCCTCTAAAAGACAGTCCACCATTTCACGATCTAGTGCAGCGGCCGAGTACAGAGGTATCACAAATGCAGTGTCTAAAGCAACTTGGTTGCGCCAACTCCTGAATGAACTTCATCAACCGGTGGTCAGAACGACATTGTTCTGCGACAATGTTAGATCTATGTATATGTCCAACAATCCGGTTCAGCATCAGAGAGAACCAAGCACATAGAGATTTATCTTCATTTTGTTCGAGAAAAAGTATACATTGGTGAAGTAAAAGTCCTTCACGTTTCTTCATCTCTTCAATACGCCAATATATTCACAAAAGGACTTCCTTCAGTACTGTTTTACGACTTCAAGAACAGCCTGCACATCTGGGATTGTCCAGGCTGAGGGGGGGCTATTGGAGAATAGTCTTAGTTGGTTACGCTGGATAGAATCTGTTATGCATGCCGTATCTCTCTCATGCACGTTACCATCTCTTCTGTACAAGTTAGCACTACTCCTTACAATATAGCATTTGTAACCTCTCTTCATCATCCTGTAACGTGCCTATTTAATGGCCACTGATCAATGGAGTACAGGAGTGCTTGAGCCTAATCTTTTAATTGGAAAGTTAGCCATGTTATGAGGAGATCAAGAGCACACCCACGATGTTGCGGATCACGAGAAAGAAGAAGAAGGCACAGGCAAGGGATCATATATATTATTGTGAGACACCGTGACTGTTCACCTGGTGCAGTTACAAGCCTCCCATCTACTCGACTTCCAATGGTGTTACTTACGCCTACTACTTCTAGGGAAGACACGACACTAGCATGGCGCTCTAGGCAGCCGTGTTTACTACAGGTAGTAACACAAGTTTTTTCAATCAACCAAAACCTGTTCAGTTTCTGATTTCGAAAGAAGTTTCTAACCTTGTGGCCATATAAAAAGTAAAATAAGCATCTCGTTTGCCCCTTGTAATCATAGCTATTGTAAAAGCCAAAGAATTTACTTGCTAGAGTGTTCATCATATCACCACACCAAAGCTCATTTTATGGAAATCTCATGAACATTTGTGAAGAGCAAGTAAACACCATCAAGGAGTTGATTAGAGGAAGAACTCACAAATCCAAAAGTCGGACCTCACACATATAAACATGAGAGGCTGAGCTCACCATTAGGCTCTAAATAATCTTTGGAGTGCTCATGCCAAGTTTTATGCAAATTCAAACCCTTTTTGAGGCACTTTTGGATACAATTGCAAAAAATGGCTATTTGAATGTAAATTCAAATTTCAGCCACTTTCATCACGTGGATTAAAAAGTTTTGACTTCATATTCAAACTCAGCACATTTTTCTGAGTTATTCCACCAATTTTCATCCTCATTGGATTTCATCTTGTCGGGAGCTATATTTGGATTAATTCAAAACTAAATTTGAATTTCAAATTCAAGTGTGATTCCAATTTAGCTAACCAGCTCACAATTGAGGATTTCAAATTCAACTAATGACTTGGTGATGAAGTCTGCCATTTAATTCCGAGTAGCTGGGGAGAAATATCAGTGGAGAAAAAAATGAAAAAGAATTGAGGGGGTGGGACCCAACAGTCAGCCTCACAGCTCTAACACAGTCGGTTCCCCGTTTTCACCGCTGCCACCGAGCTGTTGCAAGTGCGCGGCCAGCCGAAGATCGCTGCCTAGGTGCCTCCACCTCGACCCATTTTTCTCCACGTCCTAAGCAACAGAGCAGCTTCCAAAGACGTGTCCTCAGACGTGCACCGGCGTCCTACCGGGCCACCGCCTCACTCGCACGCGCGCGCTCGTCTCTGTTCTCACCATCCGAGCGACTCTTGGCTCACTGTCGCCTCCGTGATACAGGCCACAACTCGGATGATCACCTACAGCAAAAACACGCGCCGTCCTCTCCTCGATCTTCTGGTGAACGCCTTCCTCCATTTTGTTCAGTAGCGAGGGAGTATTTTGAGGTTTACCGAGTAGCCGTTCTTATGACCGAGAGGGGGCTCGACTCAAAATTCTTAGTGGTCAGTCCATAGTAGCTCGTTTTCCTTTATCCATACGTCCTAGGCCTTCCAACGAACCTCTAGGATCAACAACCGGCGAAAATCATCGACTATGGTTGCTGTTCTTCGAGATTTTCCGATCACCGTCATTTTTAGCTCTAGGTCGAAGGTGAGGTCCTATCTCCGGCTGTTTCCATGGCAAACCAAGTTCATTTTCGTGCTCAAAATGTCACCATGGAGCTGTAGGAGGAAACCGTTCCAAAAATAGGGTCCTATGTAGCTCGGGCGACATCACCAGAGTCGGAGTCGCCGCTGTCACCGTCGCGAGCACTGTTCCGTCCATCGCCGAGCTTCGGTGAGTGCACCAACGTGTTCCTCGAGCGAAGTTGGGCACAGGCGGTGAGTTTCATCGAAGGTCGTGTGGTAAAACGATCGGTGACGAGCTTTCCGGCGAGGCGCCGCCGCGGGGAGCGCGGGTGTCGCGAGGAAGACGAAGGAGAGGCCGGGTCCACCGGTCAGTCGTGACGTGGGGCTCACGGGGCCCCCTCTCTTGACGCCCCCCTCCCGCCTGGGACGTATTCTGCACAATCATGCGGAGCAGGTCGGTCTGCTCCTCACGAGAGCCCACCAGCGCTGAGATCACGTCCGCTAGTGTAAGCGGAGGCGGCGGTCGTGCTTGTTGCTGCAGGGTGTTGTTGTAGGCAGGTGGCTGGGAGTAATCACTCCCTTGCTGAATGGAGCCCCCGACCTCATGCGTGGTCTGGGTATGAACCATCTACAGCCATACGACAATAAAATCATTCCCACAGCAAACTCCATGCAGTCCATAAAAAAGGAGTAAAACATAATGACGGTAAACATGCGATACATCTCGTACATGGATAATGTAATAACTTTGCACAAACTACACCATTACCAAACCAAATACAACTAGTGAAATCCAAATTGATGGACTTCTTTTTGGAAGTTCATCTCAAATAGATTTGGTCAGTACGAGACGTTAATATCGCTTTGTCATCACGTATACTACCCTTTTTCTTCAATATGACACCAACAAGGTCTCTAGCAAAAGGACTTGAGTAGGTGATCTACTCAAATCTTTCACTGGTTGAAGATAATAGCTCATGAGCATGTTATACTCCATTGTAAGTAAGAAAACTCCACTAGGTACAACAATCGCTAAAATGAGTTTATCTGTTCACTCCTCTGTCCAGAATGAGCAGTTTCTACTTATCCCAGATTTTGATCTGGTACTTGGCATTTTTATAACTCAAGTTAAATACCAAAGTTAAAGTTAACTTCAGTACATTTCCAACGAGTATTTATTTGCCCCCAGATCAGTTCTGAGTAAAATTTTACGATAATTCAATGTCAACAGAATTTTCTGGAAGAATTTCAACAGCACCTTCTTTGGAAGTTGCAGTTTTCAACTCTAAATTCCACTGAATTTCGTGCTGCAACTACAAACACTTTGAATTACAAAGAAGTAACCCATCTCCTAAGCTTTCTAAAGATGTATCGTATGAAAATTAAAGATTTCTCTACAAAAAGTTATGCTTGAAAAACAGTACAGTCCAGAGAGTGTTTTATATCTGTCCTGGTTCTGGACAGTTTACAATCATCTGAAATTTCAACCAATTTGATTCTGTTCTGGATGTCTACAACAAAGTTGTAGAGCACTTAAACCCCTTTACAGAACTATATCCCACACCTCCGTTGGCTAAGTATCCTGTGAGTTATGCTCTATTAAAGTTCAGCAAACTTGCTGCCCAAAACAGAGCACTCTATTTTTCCATTCCTTTGAACTGAACTAATCACTTTTGAATTTTTCTACAAAACCAGAGCCCTAAAGATTAAAACATGGTTATCTTATTTCCTTTTATTGTTTTTACTGCAATCATGATTAGTACTTGTCAGTACTACGTTCCTCACAAAATGGAAAAGCCTAACCGGATTATACCGGCATACACGTCTCAACTGTGGCACTAAAAACGGCCCCTTGCAAACGTGTACTACACGGGATACGTACGTGGTTAGCACCTGCAGAAGAACACTCAATAGTGATGCACTCAAAGGTTGTTGTCAGTTCAGGCAGGTCCATATTTGAGAGTAAATACATACGCCCGTATCATTGTCATACGGTTGTCCTTGAGTTAAGCAACGTCTAAAGGTACGTTGTCGGTACCTGCGATATGGGGTACCCCGCGCACAGGGGAAAATGCCTAAGCAACTTGCCCTTCTCCGCAGGGAGAGCTCCGAAGGCGCCACGCGTTCAGCGGGGCCGGACCTTCCTCTCCTCAGAGGAGAGCTCCGGGCCCGCCACGTGGCATACAGAAGCCGGACCTCCCCCTCCGCGGGAGAGAGGTCCGAAGGCGCCACGTGTCCAGCGGGGCAGGACCTCCCACTCCTCAGAGAGGAGCTCCGGGCTCGCCACGTGGCCGACAGAAGCCGGACCTCCCCCTCCGCGGGGAGAGGTCCTAAGGCTCCACGTGTCCTGCGGAGCCGGACCCTCCTCTCCTCTGAGGAGGGCTCCGGGCCCGCCACGTGGCCAGCAGAATGGCGCTGCCTGCCCCCGAGCGATAGGCAGCTGGCGTAAAGACGCCCCATACCTTGCCCGTACAAGGTATTCAAGGCCCGCGTCTTCCCAAGACGCGGAGACGCGGAGCACGCCTCTGTCAGGTGCCGTTGCGCCCAGTCGCATCACAGACTGGCGCGCAGTGTCAGAGTCTGCCAGCCAATAAACGCAGCGACAAGACATCCCATGCCGCCCGCGCCGTCATCAACCACTACGACTAGCATGCGGCATGGGCAGGGCTGCAAGACGAAGACTCAGAAGCCTTCGCCAGAGACAACTACCGGCATAACTGCAGATACGGTAGATGACAGACAATCTCCCCGGGACCACCTGTCGGGTCCCGGGCCCCCCTTGTAAGCCACCTGAGTCTTGGACTATAAAAGACTCGGGTAGGCGACGATAGCAAGGGTGCGCACTCCCGCAACTCATACGCTAGCCATTCACCCCCAAGCTGTAACTCATCCTCAAGCTCAGGACTCCGGTTCTGAGCAGCAAGCAATACAGTGAGCTCCATAGCTCGCCGTGGACGTAGGGTTTTACGCTCCGGCGGCCTGAACCACGTAAAACTCACCGTGTCAAGCTCTTACTAACTCGTCCATACGCTCAAGCTCTCCGCAAGGGACTAGCCCCACCGAAAAAAGAACCTCCGCGGCCTGTCCAGTGCAGGCCCGGGGGAAGTGTCGACCGAACACTTCGACATTTGGCGCGCCAGGTAGGGGGACTTTTCCCCTTGCGCAACGAGTTTCCGCCGACGAAGATGACCAAGCTTCCTTCAGCGGCAAACTCTCCTCCCCCGCGTCCACGGCGAACCTCGACCAGGGGGGAGTACATGTCAACACACTCAGGACGGAGTGTGTCGGTACAAGCTGGGAGCCAGCAACGGGCTCTTGCAGCGCCGACCCCGGCAATGCAGGCTCCAACGAGCGTCAGGTCTTCAGTAGCGCTGGACGTACCCGGTGGGGGTGCGCTAGCTGCAGCAAGAGCGCTACTGCACAATCCACCTGCTGGGGACGCGCCTCAGGCAGCGACCCAGCAGTGGATTCGCGAGGTAGACCGTCTCGTCGTCGCCGCCGCAAACCCTCGACTTCAGCGGGGACGACGCTTCGGCCAACCGGTTGTGTCGCTGATGTGCACGCCAATGGCTGACGAGCAGACGGCAGATTCCAGCTCCACCAGGCTCCAGTCGACGGATCTGAGGACAGAGCTGGAACGGTGTAACTTGGGTCAAGATGCCCGGGTATACCTCGAGCAACGCCGAGAAAGGCGTCGAAACCAAGAGGCTGGCGACAGCATGACGTCAGCCTCGACCCAGCCTGAAGAGCAGACTTTCGCCATGCGATCTCTGCCCCAGGCTTACGCCGTGCAGAATATGCCACAGTCATATGTCCTGCAAACGGCGCCCCCGGCCTATGGCGCAACCTTGCCCATACTGGGGTACACTGTGCCCGGTGCGAACCAAGCGTTCGCGGCACCAATACCTGCGGCAACAGAAGCAGGATGTGCGGACCTCGCGCCCCACCTTCGCTTCGCGAAGTGGCCGCGCAAGTTTCGGCCGCACCTGCCCGAGAAGTACGACGGCAGCGTCAACCCGGTGGAGTTCCTCCAGATCTACTCCACCGCCGTACTTGCCGCAGGGGGGAATGAAGCCGTCATGGCCAATTACTTCCCTGTCGCCTTGACCGGTCCAGCTCGGTCTTGGCTCATGAACCTCCCCCAGGGTTCCATAACTTCCTGGGGAGAGCTCTGCCGGCAGTTCATCGCCAACTTCGGCAGTTCCTACACCCGGCCTGGCATGGAGCTCGACCTCCACGCCATCCAGCAACAACCGGGGGAGTCGCTGCGCTCCTTCATCCAGCGGTTCTCCCAGGTGCAGAACACCATCCCACACATCCAAAATGCTTCTGTGGTGGTGGCGTTCCGACAAGGCGTCCGGGACAAGAAGATGCTCGAGAAGCTCGCGACCAGAGAGGTCCGCGACGTCTCCGAGCTCTTCAGCCTGGCAGACAAGTGCGCCAGAGCGGTCGAAGAGCAAAACTGGCACTCACTGCCGTCCTCCGAGTCAGGAGGACAGCCCGGATCTGGCCCTACTCCCTATGGAGGCAGCAAGAAGGCCAAGAACTGAGGCAGAGGCAAGATAGAATCACCGACCGCAGCTCCAGTCGTCGCAGCAGCGACACTCAGTGGGGCTCGGGGGCCGCGCCCCGACAAGAGGCAGCGAAGATCACCAATCCCAGAAGGTGATCAAGACAAGATATGCCCCGTGCACGGCAGCTGTCGCCACACTACTGCCGAGTGCCGGGAGATCCGGAGGCTCGCAGAGCGCTTCCGCAAAGGGAAGCAGCAGCAGGATGACGCCCCACCCTTCCGTCCAGGGGAGGGCAAGCAGAAGGTCGACGTTCCAGACAGCGTCGACCACCCAGTGGAGTTCCAGGAGCCTCAGCGCGCTGTGAAGGCGGTACGCAACCATGAGGACTCCAGCTCCAGCGACGATGAGCATCGAAAGAAGCTCTACGTCATATACGGCGGGTCCGCCGACCCCTCGTCTCGAAGCGCAGTCAAGACGCTGCGCCGAGCGGTAGCGTCGGTGGCTCCACGCCCAAGTGCCGCACCGCACCTCAAGTGGATGGGAACCCCCATCAGCTTTGACGCCACCGAGTGCCCCAGGAACATGGCTGGGGCCGGCCAACTACAGCTCTTGGTAGCTCCGACCATCGCCAACGTGAGGATGTACCACGTTTTGGTAGATGGTGGAGCTGGGCTGAACCTCATCACCCGTGCAGCTTTCCAGAAGCTGCAGATCCCGATGGCCAAGCTCACCCCGTCGAGCCCGTTCTCAGGGGTAGGGCCGGGACAGGTCGTTCCCTACGGCAACATCAGCCTCCCGGTGACCTTCGGAGCTCCGGACAGCTATCGGACAGAGTACATTCTGTTCGACATAGCGGAGATCGACCTCCCCTTCAACGCCATAATTGGCAGGCCAGCCCTGTACCGATTCATGGCAGTAGCCCACTACGGCTACCTCGTCCTAAAGATGCCTACACCAACGGGCATCCTTAGGATTCATGGAGACCGCACTGCTGCAGTGTCGGCCTTAGAGAAACTCCAAGCGCTCGCAACAGCTGGGGCACCGGCCCCTGGCAGTGCGGAGCCGGACCAGCTCCACCCGAGCGCACGCCACCGTGCCTCCGCCACAGCACCCCGGGTGCAACCCCTCGACGAGGGCGGCGTCCCCTTAAAGGTCGTCCAAGTCGGTGCCGAAGCCACCCAGACCACCCGGGTAGCCGGGGGTCTGGATAGCAAATAGGAAGGCGCGCTCGTCACCTTCCTCCAGCACAACGTTGACGTGTTTGCATGGCAGCCGTCACAGATGCCGGGGATCCCCAGGGAGGTGATCGAGCACCATTTAAAAGTCTTCCCCGACGCCCGGCCAGTTCAACAGAAGCCCCGCAAGCAGTCCATCGAGCGGCAAAACTTCATTCGTGAAGAAGTCAAGAAGCTGCTGGACACTGGCTTTATACGGGAGGTCCACCACCCCCGGTGGTTGACGAACCCCGTCGTTGTCCCGAAGGCCGGCGGGAAGCTCCGGATGTGCATCGACTACACCAGTCTCAATAAGGCATGTCCCAAAGATCCATTCCCTCTCCCTAGAATAGATCAAATAGTAGACTCAACATCAGGCTGTGATATGCTGTGCTTCCTAGATGCCTACTCAGTTTCCATCAGATCCCCATGTCTAGGGAGGATGAAGAGCACACCTCCTTCATCACAGTAGATGGCCTTTATTGTTATGTGTCTATGCCTTACGTCCTAAAGAATGCACTCCCCACCTTTGTGCGAGCGATGCACAAAACCTTTGGGGAGTTAATAAGAGACTTAGTTGAGGTGTACGTCGATGACATCGTTGTCAAGGTCAAGCAGGGTTCATCTTTGTTAGATAACCTAGCCTTAGTTTTTGACAAGTTGCGCTCTACGCGCACCAAGCTGAACCCCGACAAATGTGGGTTTGGTGTGTCCTCTGGGAAGCTCTTAGGATTCCTGGTCTCACACCGGGGGATTTAGGCCAACCCAGAGAAGATCAAGGCCATCGACTTGATGCGGCCTCCTGCCCACGTCAAGGATGTCCAGAAACTCACGGGATGCCTAGCCGCGCTGAGTCGGTTTATACCGAGGCTAGCAGAGCGGGCACTCCCTTTCTTTAAGCTCCTGCGCAAGTCTGGCCCATTTGCCTGGACCGACGAGGCAGAAGAGGCTTTCCAGGAGTTGAAACGACTCCTGACGACCCTACCTATCATGGTAGCCCCTGAGCCCGGAGAGCACCTGCTGCTCTACATCGCGGCGACAACTGAAGTGGTGAGTATGGTCCTCGTCGCTGAGCGGCCGGACCTCTCATATTCACAACTTGCTCCCGCAGCAGAAGATAGACACCAGGAGGCCCTGCAGGACCAAGACGGTCTCTCGGACCTCCAAGGCAACCTCCCGGAGGTCCAGGTCGGCCTCCCGGAGGTCCCGGGCGGTCTCTCGGACCCCCGAGATAAACCCCTGAGGGTCCTGTGGGACCCACCGGGGGCCCAACGGAACCTCCCGGAGATCCCTCAAGACCCCCAGGCCCCCCCCCGGAGAACCAAGATAGCTTAAGGGCCTCCGGGTCCCAGCTCCCGGAGGCCCCCGTGGGTCCACTCACCTCCAGCGGGCCAGGGCCAATGGATGAAGACCTTCCAGGGTTAAGAGAGAGGGTTTGAACCATCCAGAGGCTTGTCTACTACATCAGCGAAGTACTTCATGATGCCAAGACAAGGTACCTAGGGGTCCACAAGCTGCTGTATGCGGTGCTCGTGGCCTCCAGGAAGCTCCGCCATTACTTCCAGGCCCACCGGGTCTCGGTAGTCACCTCGTATCCGCTGAAGACAATTCTTCACAGCCCCCATGCGACTGGCAACGTTGCTAAATGGGCGGCGGAGCTGGCGGAGTTCTGAGACGGGCGCGGTACCGACTGAGACAGGGCTCAACTCTGATACCACACTGACGCGACCCGCTCAACCGAGACAGGCCACTCGCCCGGGAATCGCATTGGGTGGTGCCGTGTTATGCGGCACCCAACAACACACATATGAGGAACAATGTATTACATAAAACAATAGCGGAAGCTTACATGTTTTTCTTTGTAAATACTTTACATCAAGTAACTACAGCGGAAGTCTTTATCAACTCACGTCGAATAACTAAGAGCACCCGAGACGAAGTCCAGCCCGCGGACTCCTCTCGCTAGCAACACGAAGACAAGCAGCAGCGGCTGGGTTCTCCATGCGTTACCTGACTCGGGAATTCCCGAGTCTCACCGGACAACCTTCTTTTCAGCATCGTTGTTAACCTGCAAAACCACTTATATAGCAAGCATGAGCACATAGGCTCAGCCAGTCTGACCCGTCTCCCCTAAACAAGAAACTCTACATGCACGATGGTTTCAAATGGGTCGGCTAGATTTGCATAAAGGACTCGCCTAAAGTTGATCCTTAACTTTCATACATTAAGCCTCATTGTGCAGACCTTGAGCCGAAAAGCATCGCAACTCCACAATCAAACAAGAAATGCTTTGTTGCGATGCTCCTTGCACAAAGTGAAAGTAAACTTTAATGAGCCTATCTCTAATTCAATCATGGTTGCAATACGAGTTATAGAACAGCCCTATCAAGTTCAAAGATAAACAATTCCAGTTGTTACTACGTCAAGACGCAGTGGGCAAGTATGCTCATATGACCGCGAGCGACGGTGATTCGAATCAGTACACGCCCGGACTACACGACACGTACACCCGTACTCCGAGTTGCCGGCAGCAACCTCGACTGACATTGTACGCGGCCACCTTTCCCAAGATCTTCCACATTGGACGCAGTCCAACTGCCCCGAGTACGCAAGCTCCCTCAAGGTACATACCCGCTGTGGTATGTTCTTGAGCGAGGTACCTCCTGCTACCCTGACGCCGAAAGCCTAAGGCAGTTGGAAAAGTTCCACTATGGATCTCCCAAGGTACATCGGTTTCCTGGGTCCCATATAGCCTGTATGCGCCCAGTACACAACTCAAACTTGTCCAACAGGGCCAAGCACGGACGGGCCTTAACCGACACAGGCAGGGCTATGCACGCACGGCCTGCAACCTGCTGCATCTAAACCTCCCTGCCCGGTCTCCATTTCTTAAGTGTGAACTTTCCTCCTCTTTTCTAATTCGGACCCGTCCTGAGTAAATCAGCCCTAAACTCGCGAGTAGATTCCAACTACTCGTCTTCTACCGGACCTTTCCTACTAACATTAGCGTAGCCAAATTCCTTCGAGGGGTTGCTATTCTACCCTTCCTCTCTTAGGTATTTCTGGTCATGCAAGTGGGGTTTTCAATATCATCTAGACGTAATGCAATCAACGATGCAAAGCTATGATCTCTACAATTGAAAATGCTTTATAAAACGGTTCAAATGCAAACCGGGGCTTGCCTATTTTGCAGGTGACTACTGTTACAATCAGTTAGTGACGATCACTTGGAGCTTGATCACTTGATTTCCTCCCTCCTTGATCTTCACCTCAGGTTCTTTTCACCTTCTTCACGTATATGCTACACGATATGATCATGCATATGTATTTAATTGAAAAGCTTTTGTTCATAAGATCTAATGACCATTTTAAAACTGGAACTTTGTTTAAGAATTTAAAATGACACAGGTGCTAGTGGTTTGGTTTGGGCTTAAACACTAAGGTCAAGTGTTGTGTGCTTTTTCCCACTTAAGTGTTGATCACCTTAAGAGATCACACATGACAGTGGTGATCCAGAGCTCTAATGGAGCTGAGAATTTTCATGTGAGTTCCTTGTCACAAGAAAGTCCTCTGGACCAACATTTAGCACATTCCATGGAATGGTTTATTCAGAATAATTCTCTAAGTGTTCAGTCAAAGATGAATTAATTCTGAGGTAACATCCATGTTCATGTCAAACTCAGTGAACCACAATTTCAATTATAGTTTATAGAGTCTACATGAATTTTCCTAGGATTTTTGGAGCTAAGAATTTGCCAGAACTGAATTTACAAGTTTTGGAAATTCTCTGAGAATGTTTCTGTATTCATTTGAATACAGGAACTTACAATCTGAATTACCCTGACCAATTCAAATCCAAATGAGTTGAAACTTTTACAGGAGTCTAATAACACCCTAAAGAATATTCTGGATAAATTTGAGGATTTTTGGATAAACCAAACTCCCTCTAAAATTCTTTTGCTGAAAATCTTTAAAGAATTTTCCAGAATTAAATAAAGACTTTCATACAAATTAGGTTGCATAATTGGATAGAGTTTGTCAATCTGAATCTAACCCAATTTGAATCACTAAATTTGGAGGTTCCTAGCAAAAGTTATGCTCTTCTAAAGTTTGGGGAAAAATCTGGGATTTGAATAAATCCGGGGAAAATTTTAAACCTGACTGTGGGCCATGGGGCACGTGTCAGTCACCGGGAGCGCGCCACACGGGCTACCGAATTGTTTCCCGTGCTGTCACAGCCGATCCCGTGCCACATAGTATCCGGCCAGTTTTCCCCGAGTCGCTGACGCGCGGGCCCAGGGGGGGGTCGTCTTCCACCTCTCGCTCCCGCGCGATCCCGCCGCCGGGCTCGCCGGAGAAGCTCCGGGATTAGTCGTCCGGCCATCTCAACCGCTGAAACTTGCCGTCAGCCCCTAATTCGACGTGAGGAACACGCTGGTGGGGTTTGCTCGAGCCGGTAGGGCCCCCAAACTAGCCCGCGACGGCGCAACGGTTCGGACGAAGTCCGGCGACGTCGCCCCGACGCCCTAAGCCTTCTAGGCTTCAGTTTCCAAGCTCTAGAGCACCGGCGGACACTAAGGAACATCGACATGTAAAGGAGATGGCTCGGGGATGGCTCTAACTTAGGGTTCACCGTGCACCCGACGGTCTCTACCACAACCGCTGTTAGACCGATCGAGATCACGTCGTGCAGAGCGGGTTTCTAGCTAGGTTCCGAAAGGAAAATTGTTGCTAGGAAAGTCTACGTCCCGTGTGTGCAATTTGCAAAGATTAAACTGAATATAATTCGAGAATTTCACGGTTTCATACCCGCGGGTCAGTTTTCACCGGCCGGAGGAAATTTCCAAAATTCGTCGGCGCGCGGCAACGGCTGGGGCTGAGCTTCGGATGGAAGCTGTAGGGAGCTCCCGCGTGTCCCAGGGTTGCCTTGCTTGATCGTGAAACGCCCTGGAGGAGGCTATCCACGGGAACAGGGTGTCGCCGTTGTGTGGCGGCCGCCGCGGAAACTCGCCTTTCTCGGTGCAGAGAGCGTGGATCCGCTCGGTGATGGCTCGGGGAAGTCGTGGGGACGATGGTGGTGTGGTTTTGCTGCTCAGAGGCGCTGCTCGCTTGCTCTGCTCGAGTACCCGAGCGATCAAAGAAGAGCGGCCGTGTTTCTGTCTCTCGGTGCGAGGGAAAGAGGAAGCAGCGCCGTGGCTTCGGTTAAGAGGTGGAAGAGGCGGTGAGGCGGTAGCCACCGACGTCCAGCAGCTCTCCAGCGCGAAGAAATCCCACCAGGAGGTGGCTGCCGGCTGAGCTCGGTGTCGAGCGGAGCTGCGCCCTCGGTGTCGGGTGCCGACTGAAGGAGGCAAACAGAGACCCAACACTGAGATCTTTTGCAACTTTTCAGTTCACACAATGACATGTGGGACCCACTGATCAGTCCTCCTTATCCCCTCTCCATATGTCTCCCAAGTTTGAATGTTGAGTGAATTCAATTGTGGGAATTCAAATCTGGTATGCATTTGGATAATTGGGCAAGTTTCATCCAAATTCAAACATGCATTTGAATTCTTTGTCTTTTAAAGTCCCTTTTGCAAAATGGGTTGCAAACTATTTCCATAAATCATGAAACTTTGCACACCCCCTAATTTGGACTCAAGGAATTCAAATATGAAATCTGATTTTTATTTTGGCTGCTGCAAATGAGATTTTTAGCACAACAGTTTTGAATTCCATTGTGTTTTTCTCATTTGAATTTTTGTTTGAACAAATTGTTCCAAATCTGATTTTTGTTTTCTCACACATATGGGAACTTCCCACCCTTGTTTTAGACCCCTCTGGGGTTCCAAGTTCTCAAATAAACATTTGACTTGTGTGAAGCAAAATCCTCATGTGTGTTATCACATGTGGGGAAAAGTTTTAACAAGTCCCAATTTTCATACATATGAAACCAACTTTTGCAAATAAGTGTTTCTTTGTATTCATAATTTTGGGACCTTTACATTCCTCCCCCCTTAAAAGGAATCTCGTCCCGAGATTCAAAAGAGGAACGAGGTGGGAGGCACTTACAAGGTTTATGACAAAAGCTCCGGATAATTCTTGTGGATGTAATCTTCTGATTCCCACGTCGCCTCTTCCGGGGTATGATTACTCCACAGGACTTTGTAAAATTTCAAAGTCCGGTTCCTGGTGGTCCGGGTCCTTTCATCGATAATCTGTACAGGTTGTTCGACATAGGTGAGATCCGGTTTCAACTCGTCGATGTCTTCGGTGCGGATGGCAGCTGTAAACTTGAGACACTTTCGCAGCTGGGATACGTGAAATATGTCGTGAATACCGGCAAGGCTTGCCGGTAGTTCCAGCCGGTAGGCTACGTTTCCGCACTTCTCCGTTATAGCAAACGGACCGATGAATCGGGGAGCAAGTTTCCCCTTGACACCGAACCAATGAATTCCCTTCATCGGAGACACACGAAGATACACGTGCTCTCCGACTTCGAAATGCAGTGGTCGACGTCTCTGGTCCGCGTAGCTCTTTTGACGAGATTGGGCAGTTTTGAGGTGCTATTGTATTATCCGAACTCTCTCTTCGGCTTCATTGACAAGATCAACCCCAAATGTTACTCGTTCACCGGATTCACACCAATTCAATGGTGTACGGAACTTCCGGCCGTATAGAGCTTCATATGGTGCCATCTTAATGCTCGTCTGATATCCGTTGTTGTACGAGAACTCCGCCAGCGGTAAGTGATCATCCCAGCTCTTACCGTGGTGGATGGCACATGCTCTCAGCATATCCTCTAGTATTTGATTCACCCTCTCAGTTTGCCCATCGGTTTGAGGGTGATATGCAGAGCTTCTAATCAACTTTGTCCCCAAGGATGTGTGTAGCTGTTCCCAGAAACGGGCTACGAACAGCGATCCTCTATCTGACACAATGGTGCGGGGAACTCCATGTAAGCACAAGATCCGTGCTATGTACAGCTCCGCATACTGCCTTACGTTGTACCTAGTATGCACAGGGATGAACTGTGCCGATTTGGTTAACCGGTCCACGATTACCCAAATCGAATCATGGTTGTGGGAGGTCATCGGCAACCCAACGATGAAGTCCATACTCAAGTCTTCCCACTTCCATGCCGGTACTTGCAATGGCTGCAACAGGCCTGACTTCTTCATATGGTCGGCCTTGACTCTTCGACACGTATCACACTCTGAAACGTACTTTGCGACTTCACGTTTCATACGTGTCCACCAAAACTTCTTCCGGAGATCTTGGTACATTTTATTACTGCCCGGATGAATAGAAAACTTGGACAAATGAGCTTCATCCAAAATTTTCCTCCGTAGTCCCATATCCCAGGGTACTACAATCCAGTCGTTAAACCACAAAGTACCCTCATCGTCCATCCGGAAGCACTTCATTTCTCCATTGTCTATCCTCCGCCGTATGTGAAACATACCCTTGTCTTTTCGCTGAGCTTCCATGATCTCCTCTCGGATGGTGGGAATGAGAGCAAGATTATATAGAGCTCCATACGGGATGACACGGAGGCTTGGTTCTTCATCATCCATTTCAGCAATAGTTAGGTGATGGATATGCGCCTTACGACTGAGCGCATCGGCGACCACATTTGCCTTTCCTGGATGATAATGAATTTCAAGTTCATAGTCCTTAATGAGCTCTAGCCATCCTCGTTGCCTCATGTTCAATTCTTTCTGAGTGAAGATGTACTTCAAGCTCTTGTGGTCGGTGTAGAGGTGTACAAGATTTCCGAGCAAGTAATGCCTCTACATCTTCAAAGCAAGGACCACGGCAGCTAACTCAAGATCATGAGTTGGATAATGCTGCTCGTGAGTTCTGAGTTGACGAGATCCATAAGCGACCACTCGTCTTTCTTGCATCAGCACACAGCCAAGACCGATGCCAGATGCATCGCAATAAACGTCGAATGGCTTCGTTGTATCTGGCTGAGCAAGAACTGGGGCTGTTGTGAGATGCTTCACTATGGTCTTGAAAGCTTGTTCACACGCAGCACCCCACACAAATCTGGTATTCTTCTTTAATAATTCCGTCATCGGTTTAGCAATCTTGGAGAAACTCGAAATAAACCTCCGGTAGTAACCCGCTAAACCGAGGAAGCTTCGGATTTCATGTACTGACTTTGGTGACCCCCATTTCTGTACTTGGATAATCTTACTCGGATTTACAGCGATGCCCTCCGCTGAAATAATGTGTCCGAGAAAAGGTACTTGATTAATCCAGAATTCACACTTGCTGAATTTTGCATAGAGCTGATGATCTCGCAATCTTTGTAGCACAATATGCAGATGTTCAGCATGTTCTTCCTCTGACTTGGAGTACACCAAGATATCGTCGATGAAGACCACGATGAATTTATCCAACTCCGGCATGAACACTGAATTCATCAGGTACATAAAGTGTGCCGGGGCGTTGGTCAAACCGAAAGACATAACGAGGTACTCATACAGCCCGTATCTCGTTGAAAATGCTGTCTTCGGAATATCTTCTGCCCGGATTTTAATCTGATGATATCCGGACCGAAGATCCATCTTCAAAAATACCTTCGCACCCACTAATTGATCGAAGAGCATATCAATGCGAGGTAGTGGATACTTGTTCTTGATGGTAACGGCATTCAGAGGACGATAATCAACACAAAGCCGTAGTGTTTCGTCCTTTTTCTTGACAAACAACGCTGAACAACCCCAAGGTGACGAACTCGGTCGTATAAAGCCCTTGCTCATTAGGTCATTCAGCTGTGTCTTCAATTCTGCCAGTTCATTGGGTGCCATCTTGTACGGCCTTCGTGATATCGGTGTGGTTCCCGGTATAAGTTCAATCTTGAACTCAACGTTTCGTTCGGGCGGCATGCCCGGTAAATCATCGGGAAACACATCCGGGTACTCATGTACCACCGGAATGTCCTCTATCTTGACAGCTTCCATGTGGTTCACTGTTGCAATCTGTTGCCGTCTGGCGCCCAGAATTAATATGTGAAGACCGTGCTGTGGGGAGTTGAGCTCAACGGTCCTGGAGCTGATGTTAAGAACCGCTCTGTGGTAATTCAACCACGACATCCCTAAAATGATGTCGATCTTCAGACCTTCAAGAATAATGAGGGTCGTAGGGTATATTTTACCCCCCAAACAAAGAGGTGCTCGGGAGACAACCTCGCTTGCGGTACTGCTGCCCCCGGGCGAAGATATGAGGTATTGCCTCTTTGTATAAACGGTTTGGAGCTGATGTTGAGCCACAAAAGATTGGCTAATGAAGTTGTGTGTGGCACCGGAATCAAAGAGAACTAAAACCGGTAGCTGATTCAGAGAAAACATCCCTGCTAAAGCGGCTTCTCCTTCCGGAACATCATCAATCACAGTATAGTGAATGTTGCCCCTTATCTGCCCTCCTATCTGCAGATTGAGGTACGGGTCGTATTGTTGTAAATATGATGACCCGCATCCTTGAATTCCCTCCGAACATTGCCTAGCATAATGGCCCTTACGCCCACAAGTAAGACACGGATGCCTCTCCGGTTCTTCGTTGACTTGCGGTGGACTGCTAGGTACATATGGCTGCAGCGATGGAGCACAAACCACCGTATGATGCTGTGGCAGTGGAGGTGGTGCAAGTTGTAAAACTTGACCAGCAATCAATCTCTGAGGAGTTGATCGTACAGGTGGCCTCCATCTTTCACCGGTTGGCGTTTGATACACCAAACGGTACTTCTGAGGCACATGACTTGTGCTAGCCTGCTCGATCTTACTCATCTTTCTCTTCTCCGCTTGCCACTCAAGTGTCGGCTTCTCTTGAATGAAAGCCGCATTGACCATGTCGGTGTAACTGCCGTTATTGTGTACAGACAGCTTTTCCCGTAATATGGCACTCAGGCCATGGAAGAATAGGTCACACCGTGCCTCTTCTTTCGCCACATATTCGGGAGCATATTAGGCCAAAAGATTAAATCTCCTGACATACTCGAGGACACTCATGTCCCCTTGCTTCAAGCCCAAAAATTCCTCCCGCTTTGCCTTGATAATACCTAGTGGTATGTAACGAGTACGAAAGGCTTGACAAAACTCTCTCCATGTTACTTGATGGCCCTCCGGAATGGTGGCAACATAATCCACCCACCAATTTCCGGCGGCTCCATGGAGTTGTTGAGCGGCAAACTTTGTCTTCTGGTATTCATCACACTTGAATACTCCAAATTTAGACTCCATGACACGAAGCCATTGATCTGCTTCCACAGGTTCGGTGGCTTCAGTAAAGATAGGCGGTTGAGTCGCCAAGAAGTCCAGATAAGCATTCCGAGGTGGAACGACTTGTTGCGTGTTCTGGAGTACGCCTTGCTGTACCAAAGCTTGGAGTAAGCGTGTGTGTTCTTGTGTTGCTTCTTGGAGTAGCCTAGCATTCTCTCGATTAGACTCGACAACTCGAGTCATAAGATCCATCCATCCCGTGGATGGTGGTTCCGATGGTGGAATAGAAGCATCACCATGTCGACGAGATCTTCCGGCCCTACTCCTAGAGCAATTACGAACCATACTGCAAAATGTAGTTGAGATGAGTTAAACAAGAACACAGCAGTATGTGAGACTAATGAAAACAAGAATATGTCAAAACTTTATAAAAGCAGTAACAAAATTCATGTTTACACAACTCCTTAGTAGGCATAGCTATTCAGCTTATCTGTACAGGACAGACCTTTATGCACTATCTCCAGATTTTGATCTAATTAAGAGCATTTTCATAACTCAAGTTGAATACCAAAGTTAAAGTTAACTTCAGTATCATTCCAACGAGTACTCATATGCCCCCAGATCATCTCCGGATTAAAAGTTATGATTTTTCCAAAGTTGACAGAATTCCTGGATAAAATTTGCCAGCACCTCCTTTGTACATGGCTGATTTTATCACAGTTGTATATGTAAATACAATAATAACCTGAACAAACTTTGAACTACAACAATGTTGCACATTCATAATATTTCCAATGGTGTATCATAGGCTTCTTAAGGGTTTATCTACAGAAAGTTATGGCTTAAAAACAGAAAGGTCCAGAGAGGTTTTGTTGCTGTCCTGGTTCTGGACAGTTTAACTTACTCTGAACTTTCTACCCATTTAGCATGTGATTTAGCTCTGGAGGTCTACAAAGAAGTTGTAGATCACTTGAAAATCTTTCAATAGCTGTATCTTACACCTTAATTGGGTCAAGCTACTCAGATTTATGCTCTGTTGAAGTCCAGTACAAATGCCTGCCGAAAACAGAGCACTCTGTTTTTTTTGAAATCTTTGAATCTAATCTTCCTCTCATTTGAATCTTAGCTCAAAATAAGAGTTCAGTAACTAATATTTGTTTCAAACTTCCATTTTTATTTGAAAGTTAGTTCATGAGTCATTTCTTCAAAGGAAAGGGGTTATTATGTTTAGTACGGCGTCGATGCACCGTAAGAAGCATGTTGGTACTACGTAGCCTCACCAAAAGAAAATTCTAACCGGTTTATACCGGTATAACGTATCTTAGGTGGCACTAAAACGGTCACTCGCAAACGTGTACTATTCGTACTACGGTTTCGTGGTTAACCCTGCATAAGTCACACTCAATCATCAGGTCTGGCTGCACACCGAACCCGGTATCCATACATTTCTTACACCCGTCCGTCATCACTCGCACAGGTGTTCTCAAGCCAAACACGCCTTGAGCTACGTGTTCACGTTACTAACCACGTGACGGGGTTTCCCAAATTGCACCACGCACGTCTGGGACAGACGTTGCTCGAGTACCCCAAACGACATGAGGAGTCGTAGAGGATACTAAAGCGGATCGGGTTACCTGCCACCCGTGGGGCTCCACCCTTCAGCTTGTGCGCACTGGTGGACAGCGCTTACGTGCACCCCCCAAGACATGAAGCGTCCCGAGTAGCACGATTTTCCGACATAATAAATAAGTTAGGTTGCCACCTTTATATTAAGCTAATAGTAATCCTTATGTGGGCCTAGTACCGTATCCTCACCGTAACCTAAGTTTTTGTCGTAATACCTTCCTTATTCCGTGTGCTATTACCAATGCGGCTCTGATACCAACTGAGACGGGCACGGTACCGACTGAGACAGGGCTCAGCTCTGATACCACGCTGACGCGACCCGCTCAACCGAGACAGGCCACTCGCCCGGGAATCGCATTGGGTGGTGCCGTGTTATGCGGCACCCAACAACACACATATGAGGAACAATGTATTACATAAAACAATAGCGGAAGCTTACAAGTTTTTCTTTGTAAATACTTTACATCAAGTAACTACAGCGGAAGTCTTTATCAACTCACGTCGAATAACTAAGAGCACCCGAGACGAAGTCCAGCCCGCGGACTCCTCTCGCTAGCAACACGAAGACAAGCAGCAGCGGCTGGGTTCTCCATGCGTTACCTGACTCGGGAATTCCCGAGTCTCACCGGACAACCTTCTTTTCAGCATCGTTGTTAACCTGCAAAACCACTTATATAGCAAGCGTAAGCACATAGGCTCAGCAAGTCTGACCCGTCTCCCCTAAACAAGAAACTCTACATGCACGATGGTTTCAAATGGGTCGGCTAGATTTGCATAAAGGACTCGCCTAAAGTTGATCCTTAACTTTCATACTTTAAGCCTCATTGTGCAGACCTTGAGCCGAAAAGCATCGCAACTCCACAATCAAACAAGAAACGCTTTGTTGCGATGCTCCTTGCACAAAGTGAAAGTAAACTTTAATGAGCCTATCTCTAATTCAATCATGGTTGCAATACGAGTTATAGCACAGCCCTATCAAGTTCAAAGATAAACAATTCCAGTTGTTACTACATCAAGACGCAGTGGGCAAGTATGCTCATATGACCGCGAGCGACGGTGATTCGAATCAGTACACGCCCGGACTACACGACACGTACACCCGTACTCCGAGTTGCCGGCAGCAACCTCGACTGACGTTGTACGCGGCCACCTTTCCCAAGATCTTCCACATTGGACGCAGTCCAACTGCCCCGAGTATGCAAGCTCCCTCAAGGTACATACCCGCTGTGGTATGTTCTTGAGTGAGGTACCTCCTGCTACCCTGACGCCGAAAGCCTAAGGCAGTTGGAAAAGTTCCACTATGGATCTCCCAAGGTACATCGGTTTCCTGGGTCCTATATAGCCAGTATGCGCCCGGTACACAACTCAAACTTGTCCAACAGGGCCAAGCACGGACGGGCCTTAACCGACACAGGCAGGGCTATGCACGCACGGCCTGCAACCTGCTGCATCTAAACCTCCCTGCCCGGTCTCCATTTCTTAAGTGTGAACTTTCCTCCTCTTTTCTAATTCGGACCCGTCCCGAGCAAACCAGCCCTAAACTCGCGAGTAGATTCCAACTACTCGTCTTCTACCGGACCATTCCTACTAACATTAGCGTAGCCAAATTCCTTCGAGGGGTTGCTATTCTACCCTTCCTCTCTTAGGTATTTCTGGTCATGCAAGTGGGGTTTTCAATATCACCTAGACGTAATGCAATCAACGATGCAAAGCTATGATCTCTACAATTGAAAATGCTTTATAAAACGGTTCAAATGCAAACCGGGGCTTGCTTGTTTTGCAGGTGACTACTGTTACAATCAGTTAGTGACGATCACTTGGAGCTTGATCACTTGATTTCCCCCCTCCTTGATCTTCACCTCAGGTTCTTTTCACCTTCTTCACGTATATGCTACACGATATGATCATGCATATGTATTTAATTGAAAAGCTTTTGTTCATAAGATCTAATGACCATTTTAAAACTGGAACTTTGTTTAAGAATTTAAAATGACACTGGTGCTAGTGGTTTGGTTTGGGCTTAAACACTAAGGTCAAGTGTTGAGTGCTTTTTCCCACTTAAGTGTTGATCACCTTAACAGATCACACATGACAGTGGTGATCCAGAGCTCTAATGGAGCTGAGAATTTTCATGTGAGTTCCTTGTCACAAGAATGTCCTCTGGACCAACATTTAGCACATTCCATGGAATAGTTTATTCAGAATAATTCTCTAAGTGTTCAGTAAAAGATGAATTAATTCTGAGGTAACATCCATGTTCATGTCAAACTCAGCGAACCACAGTTTCAATTATAGTTTATAGAGTCTACATGAATTTTCCTATGATTTTTGGAGCTAAGAATTTCCCAGAACAGAATTTACAAGTTTTGGAAATTCTCTGAGAATGTTTCTGTATTCATTTGAATACAGGAACTTACAATCTGAATTACCCTGATCAATTCAACTCGAAATGAGTTGAAACTTTTACAGGAGTCTAATAACACCCTAAAGAATATTCTGGCACAATTTGAGGATTTTTGGATAAACCAAACTCCCTCTAAAATTCTTTTGCTGAAAAGATTTAAAGAATTTTCCAGAATTAAATAAAGACTTTCATACAAATTAGGTTGAATAATTGGATAGAGTTTGTCAATCTGAATCTAATCCAATTTGAATCACTAAATTTGGAGGTGCATAACAAAAGTTATGCTCTTCTAAAGTTTGGGCAAAAATCTGGGATTTGAATAAATCCGGGGAAAAGTTTAAACCTGACTGTGGGCCATGGGGCACGTGTCAGTCACTGGGAGCGCGCCACATGGGCTACCGAATTGTTTCCCGTGCTGTCACAGCCGATCCCGTGCCACAGAGTATCCGGCCCGTTTTCCCCGAGTCGCTGACACGCGGGCCCAGGGGGGTTCGTCTTCCACCTCTCGCTCCCGCGCGATCCCGCCGCCGGGCTCGCCGGAGAAGCTCCGGGATTAGTCGTCCGGCCATCTCAACCGCTGAAACTTGCCGTCAGCCCCTAATTCGACGTGAGGAACACGCTGGTGGGGTTTGCTCGAGCCGGTAGGGCCCCCAAACTAGCCCGCGACGGCGCAACGGTTCGGACGAAGTCCGGCGACGTCGCCCCGACGCCCTAAGCCTTCTATGCTTCAGTTTCCAAGCTCTAGAGCACCGGCGGACACTAAGGAACATCTACATGTAAAGGAGATGGCTCGGGGATGGCTCTAACTTAGGGTTCACCGTGCACCCGACGGTCTCTACCACAACCACTGTTAGACCGATCGAGATCACGTCGTGCAGAGCGGGTTTCTAGCTTCCAAAAGGAAAATTGTTGCTAAGCAAGTCTACGTCCCGTGTGTGCAATTTGCAAAGATTAAACTGAATATAACTCGAGAATTTCACGGTTTCATACCCGCGGGTCAGTTTTCACCGGCCGGAGGAAATTTCCAAAATTCGTCGGCGCGCGGCAACGGCTGGGGCTGAGCTTCGGATGGAAGCTGTAGGGAGCTCCCGCGTGTCCCAGGGTTGCCTTGCTTGATCGTGAAACGCCCTGGAGGAGGCTATCCACGGGAACAGGGTGTCGCCGTTGTGTGGCGGCCGCCGCGAAAACTCGCCTTTCTCGGTGCAGAGACCGTGGATCCGCTCGGTGATGGCTCGGGGAAGTCGTGGGGACGATGGTGGTGTGGTTTTGCTGCTCAGAGGTGCTGCTCGCTTGCTCTGCTCGAGTACCTGAGCGATCAAAGAAGAGCGGCCGTGTTTCTGTCTCTCGGTGCGAGGGAGAGAGGAAGCAGCGCCGTGGCTTCGGTTAAGAGGTGGAAGAGGCGGTGAGGCGGTAGCCACCGACGTCCAGCAGCTCTCCAGCGTGAAGAAATCCCACCAGGAGGTGGCTGCCGGCTGAGCTCGGTGTCGAGCGGAGCTGCGCCTCGGTGTCGGGTGCCGACTGAGGGAGGCAAACAGAGACCCAACACTGAGATCTTTTGCAACTTTTCAGTTCACACAATGACATGTGGGACCCACTGATCAGTCCTCCTTATCCCCTCTCCAAATGTCTCCCAAGTTTGAATGTTGAGTGAATTCAATTGTGGGAATTCAAATCTGGTATGCATTTGGATAATTGGGCAAGTTTCATCCAAATTCAAACACGCATTTGAATTCTTTGTCTTTTAAAGTCCCTTTTGCAAAATGGGTTGCAAACTATTTCCATAAATCATGAAACTTTGCACACCCCCTAATTTGGACTCAAGGAATTCAAATATGAAATCTGATTTTTATTTTGGCTGCTGCAAATGAGATTTTTAGCACAACAGTTTTGAATTCCATTGTGTTTTTCTCATTTGAATTTTTGTTTGAACAAATTGTTCCAAATCTGATTTTTGTTTTCTCACACATATGGGAACTTCCCACCCTTATTTTAGACCCCTCTGGGGTTCCAAGTTCTCAAATAAACATTTGACTTGTGTGAAGCAAAATCCTCATGTGTGTTATCACATGTGGGGAAAAGTTTTAACAAGTCCCAATTTTCATACATATGAAACCAACTTTTGCAAATAAGTGTTTCTTTGTATTCATAATTTTGGGACCTTTACAAGTTCGAGCTGGACTTCCTTCCACGCCATGCAGTCAAAAGCCAAGCACTGGCCGACTTTGTGGCAGAGTGGACACCAACGAAGATTGACCTAGGGGGCCACGAAGACGGTGAACCAGCACCAAGCTCCGGTCTTCACCGAGCCCCACTGGACACTTTTCTTCGACGGCTCCTCGCAAAAGCAGGGGGCCGGTGCCGGCGTACTGCTCCTCATGCCATCGGGGGAACAGTTTGGGTACATGGTGCGTCTCAATTTCAAGGCAACCAACAACATGGCAGAGTATGAAGCACTCATCTTTGGCCTGCAGACAGCCCTGTCTTTAGGCGCTCGCCAGTTGTTGGCACAGGGTGACTCCCAGCTGGTCATCAAGTAAGTCAAGGGCGAATGCTCCTGCAATGACCCACAGCTAGCTGCGTATCTGCTTCATGTGCAGATGTTGGAGAAAGAATTCCTTGCCTTGGACCTGCGCCACGTACCGCGCGCTGGCAATGCCGCAGCTGACAACCTTTCAATGAAGGCTTCCACCGGAGCCCCCGCGCCCGAAGGAGTTTTCGAGAGGACGTTGCTGCAGCCCACAGCCCGGCCCGCCGAGCCGGGCGTAGGGGGCTTGACCAGCACCTCGAAGCTGGCGGTCCCGGCGGCCCTACAGCCATGGATGCCGCCAAGGATCGTAAGCGTCACTGGGGACTCCGTGCGACCCAGCGCTCAAGATCCAGAAGCTCAAGTCAGACCCGATGCATGGATCACGGAGATCCGGGACTACTTGAAGGACAACATCCTCCCTGATGAACATGCAACCGCTGAACGGATTCTACGTATGGCTAAGAGATACGCGCTGGTAGAGGGGGATCACTACCGGCGTGGCGCCAACCACATCCTATTACAGTGCATAACCCAGGGGGAAGGCTGCGACTTGCTCGCTGAGATCCATGGAGGCGAATGTGGAAGTCACTCTTCGTCACGCACGCTTGTCGGTAAAGCCTTCCGGCATGGCTTCTACTGGCCGACAACACTCCAGGATGCCGTCAAGCTAGTCGAGAGCTGCAAGGCGTGCCAGTTCCACGCCAAGCAGATCCATACACCGGCTCAGGCGGTACAGATGATCCCGCCCTCGTGGCCATTTGCCGTATGGGGGCTGGACATCTTGGGACCATTTCCCAGAACCGTCGGGGGATTCCGGTACCTCTATGTCGCCATCGACAAGTTCACCAAGTGGCCGGAAGCCACACCAGTTGTCACCATCAACAAGCAATCCGCAGTAAAGTTCATCAAGTCTATTGTCTGCCGGTTCGGGGTCCCGAACAGAATCATCACCGACAACGGGACCCAGTTCACCAGCGCAGCCTTCCAAGACTACTGCGAAGACCTCGACATTCAGGTGTGCTATGCCTCTGTCGCCCATCCAAAGAGCAATAGGCAAGTCGAGAGGGCCAACGTGGAGATTCTCCGGGGCCTTAAGACTTGCACCTACGCCAGTCTGAAGAAACATGGTGCCAATTGGGTAGATGAGCTTCCGAGCACACTATGGGCTAACCGGACATCCCAGAGTCGGGCCACCGGAGAGACACCCTTCTTCATGGTGTATGGGGCCGAAGCTGTACTTCCCCAGAAATCACCATGAAGTCTCACCGTGTCCGGGCTTACGACGAAGCCGCGCAGGACAACCTCCGGCGTGGAGAAATCGACCTCGTCGATGAGGTCCGATTGCATGCAGCACTCCGTAACGCACGGTACAGACAAGCGCTTCGTCGCTACCACCAGAGATCTGTGCGTGCCCGGGAGCTGCAGGAAGGTGACCTGGTTCTGCAGCGCATACTTTCTCGCGAAGGGGCCCACAAACTCTCCCCTAGTTGGGAAGGTCCCTTCCGGGTCGCGAAAGTATGCTGCCCCGGGTGTGTGCGCCTTTCCACCGAGGATGGGGACCTGCTCCCAAACCCTTGGAACATAGAACACCTCCGTAAGTTCTACCCCTAGAGCAAAGATAGGACAGTCCTTTCTTTTCGTAATAAACTCCATAGAGTCCAGGAACAACGCTCGGAGCAACTAAGCCCCAGGGGACGGTACAGGACTACGTTCAGCTTTGCCTGATTCTGACTCCAAGCGCGTAGAGTCTTGCTTCCCTTCTTAATGGGGCGGGTCGTGGCCTCCATGTTTAGCCTGCCTTCCTCCTACGGAAAGTTATACGAAAAGAAACCTGTTCTACTTTGCTCTTTCCTCGTACTCATTTAAATTGTGTACTAAGTTTTTTATGACTACCCTTGCGGTGCATGACTGCCATGTGCTCAGCTCCCCCTACTCATTCTCACCACTAGTCGGCATTTGCTGCCCTACCAGAGGCGGTTGCATCGGAGGTACCTGCCGATAGTCGAAGGGGCCCCGAGCCCCCGGCACTTCGCGCACTATAGTCCCCAAGCACCGTGCATATGGTTAGGGGCCGTAAGTCAAATAAGACTATGAGATAACGGAGGGGGAGTCCCCAAGGAGAATTACGTTTTCCCTGCTTGTGTGCAGGACCTCTCGGCCCCAAATCCCTACAGGAATGTGGTAGGAGCACCTGACCAATGGGATGCCCCTGCCAGGGGGCCACTACGGGATCACGCAAGACCGGAACTCCAAGGCAAGACCGAAGGATCCACGGGTCCAGCGGGACCGGACCCCCCCCCCTCTGAAGGGAGGGGCCCGAAGACCCCACGTGTACCGCGGGTCCGGACCTCCCTCTCCTCAGAGGAGAGCTCCGGGCCCGCCACGTGGCCGGCTGATCCGGGCCTGCCCATCCTCATGAGGCGGGCCCCGAGGACCTCCGGGGCCCTTAATATAATGAGGACCCGGGGAAGGTGCCGGAGCAGAACGTCGAGATTGGTGAAGGCCCCTAAGCACCTTGCGGAGCTAAGGGCTCGGCCAGGCAAAACCAAGAAGAAGACGGAAAACATCGCAGGCACGAAGGGTCATAAGAGTTCATGTATTCATGGCTCCATGAGCTGGGCTACAAACTCGATGAAAAAGAAAGAAACAAGCCCCAAGGTTCCCCTGACATGACCAGAGTCTAGAAGTTGCAAGAACGGCCGCGTCACCAGGCTTCAGCCCTGGCGGCGTTCTCCCGCTCCATGACCTGAGCGCAGGAATCACCTCCCTCATCACCAGCGCAAAGGCCGGTGTCATCAAGGGTGCTCCTGAGGCCCCCTCCGCAGCTTCAGCGGTCTTCTTGGAGACTCTGCCAACTGGAATACTCCTTGGTGCATCAGCGGTTTCCTTCTCCCGAAGTTCCCTCATCACCGGCGCAAAAGCCAGTGTCATCAAGGGTGCTCCTGAGGCCCCCTCCACAGCTTCAGCGGTCTTCTCGGAGACTCTGCCGCCTGGAATTCTCCTTGGTGCTTCAGCGATTTCTTTGAAAACTCCAACATCTGAGAAGGGACGCAACGCCACGGAGCTTTCTGCCTGCCGTCACCGAGGAAGGGCCCCATCGGGAGGACAAACCTGAGACCCCTTGGAGGCGCCACCTCCAGAGGCAAGGCAGGCAGGCTCCCTGGGTCCCAGACTTGGTGCAGACGCCGTCGCTG
Source organism: Neostapfia colusana (assembly GCA_030760725.1). NCBI lineage: Eukaryota > Viridiplantae > Streptophyta > Magnoliopsida > Poales > Poaceae > Neostapfia > Neostapfia colusana. Next base: position 16,995,844 of record JASWHV010000018.1, on the reverse strand, counting down.
GAGGAAATCGAGGGCGATTCCCCCCCCCCAAAAAAAGCGGGTTAGAAGCCATGGAAGAAGACAAGACCGCAGAGACTCGAGGGAGGTGCAAGGGCTGGAAGCCTTATAAGGGGAGCGTACCCATGTGGTGGTTTCTTTTCACACCTTCCAGGTATGAGTCAAAGCAATTCGAAACTCTTCGAATACGCCACATCGGCCACCGCTTTGGCTCCGAGACCGAGCGCCGATGACAGGTGGACCCAAGCCGCCCAACTGAAGTGGTGGGTCAAGGAGTCAGTCTCCTAAGAAGAGAAGCCGGCAAGGCGCTTCGGCGGTTCCCGAAGAAAGCGCCGCAACATGCAGAAGTGGCAGTCTCGGGAACTGCCATAGTAAAAGCGACCATCAAGTGGGCGCACACTCCCACGATCCCGCGGCCGTTGGTGCTCCGACAGCGGTCAATGCGGGACTTAGAGAAAGTGCGCGGATTGGAAGAGACGGAGGTCCCACCTCGGGCTCACTATCTCCCCCGAGATGGGCCCGGGGGCCACTGTCGGTACCTGCGATATGGGGTACCCCCGCGCACAGGGGAAAATGCCTAAGGAACTCGCCCTTCTCCGTAGGGAGAGCTCCGAAGGCACCACGCGTTCGGCGGGGACGGACCTCCCTCTCCTTAGAGGAGAGCTCCGGGCCCGCCACGTGGCATACAGAAGCCGGACCTCCCCCTCCGCGGGAGAGAGGTCCGAAGGCGCCACGTGTCCAGCGGGGCAGGACCTCCCACTCCTCAGAGAGGAGCTCCGGGTTCGCCACGTGGCCGACAGAAGCCGGACCTCCCCCTCCGCGGGGAGAGGTCCGAAGGCTCCACGTGTCCTGCGGAGCCGGACCCTCCTCTCCTCTGAGGAGGGCTCCGGGCCCGCCACGTGGCAAGAAGAATGGCGCTGCCTGCCCCCGAGCGATAGGCAGCGGGCATAAAGACGCCCCATACCTTGCCCGTACAAGGTATTCAAGGCCCGCGTCTTCCCAAGACGCGGAGACGCGGAGCACGCCTCTGTCAGGTGCCGTTGCGCCCAGTCGCATCACAGACTGGCGTGCAGTGTCAGAGCCTACCAGCCAATAAACGCAGCGACAAGACATCCCATGCCACCCGCGCCGTCATCAACCACTACGACTAGCATGCGGCATGGGAAGGGCTGCAAGACGAAGACTCAGAAGCCTTCGCCAGAGACAACTACCGGCATAACTGCAGATACGGTAGATGGCAGACAATCTCCGCCGGGACCACCTGTCGGGTCCCGGGCCCCCCTTGTAAGCCACCCGAGTCTTGGACTATAAAAGACTCGGGTAGGCGATGATAGCAAGGGTGCGCACTCCCGCAACTCATACGCTAGCCATTCACCCCCAAGCTGTAACTCATCCTCAAGCTCAGGACTCCGGTTCTGAGCAGCAAGCAATACAGCGAGCTCCATAGCTCGCCGTGGACGTAGGGTTTTACGCTCCGGCGGCCTGAACCACGTAAAACTCACTGTGTCAAGCTCTTACTAACTCGTACATACGCTCAAGCTCTCCGCAAGGGACTAGCACCACCAAAAAAAGAACCTCCGCGGGCTGCCCAGTGCAGGCCCGGGGGAAGTGTCGACCGAACACTTCAACATACGTGATCGTGTTTTTACACCACACGACAGGGAACCCGAGTAGAACACGAACGGGTCATCACGGTTGGGATTTTTATCAACCCAACAAATACCACCTACTGCCCTGCAGGGCACACTGATAGCAAGCGTTGTGTCTGTCCTCCAAGGCTAATTCCAGAAGAATACACTATCCTGTTACGACCACACGATGGGGTTTCAACTTTCTTGCCTAATCCGTTTTCGGTGGCGTTCCTTACCATGCTTACCTGAGCGTAGGTGCGTCGTTACATAATCAAAATTCAGAATTATAACAAATATTTTACTCATGCCACTGCACTCAGATGCGAAATGACCCATTTCACCAAAGTTAAAGAATTTATCTTTAGAAATATCAAACTTATGGGGATTCTTTCCTTTCCCCCACTTGTTTTTCTTGTTACTGCCGCCGCTAGTCTGGCCGCGGTCACCGCTGGGCTTTTTCTTACTGCCAGAAGTGGGTCTTGCTGATCCATCAACTTCTTCCCCTTAATCAGCAACTCCAGTGCATGGGTGAAAAGCACCAGCTTCTCGCCTTGTCACGTTGTTGCGGCACCTCCCTTGCTGGTGAACAGAGTCAGTCGTCCAACAGCTTCAGAGATAGACATGTTCGCCAAGTCGCCACATTGTTCTATCGTGTTGACGACGATCTCAACGAAGCGGCCTGGAACAGCGCCGAACAAGTGCTCGATCATGTACTCGTCCGAGATGGTCTCGCCGAGCGACTGAATTTCACCCACCAACGGGGTGAGCCTTTGCGCGGAAGCCTTGAAAGACTCCCTGTCATTTATCTTCATTCTGTCAAATTGTTGCTTGAGTTCATTCACGCATGGCTTCTTGACGTGATCGTCTCCAATGCACATGCACCAAATTACCTCCCAAGTCTCCATAGGGGTCTTACACTCAGCAATCTGTAAAGGTCCCAAAAATGTGAATACAAAGAAACTCTTGTTTGCAAAAATTTTGTTTCACATGAGTGAAAATTGGGACTTGTTAAAACTTTTCCACATGTGATAACACACATGAGGGTTTCTTCACACAAGTCAAATGTTTATTTGAGAACTTGGAACCCTAGAGGGGTCTAAAACAAAGATGGGAAGTTCCCATATGTGTGAGAAAACAAAAATCAGATTTGGAACAATGTGTTCAAAATAAAATTTCAAATGAGAACAACACAATGGAGTTCAAAACTGTTGTGTTAACAATCTCATTTGCAGTAGCCACAATTTAAATCAGATTTCATATTTGAATTCCTTGAGTCCAAATGAGGGGGTGTGCAAAGTTTCATGATTTATGGAAATGAATTGCAACCCATTTTCCAAAATGGACTTTAAATGACAAAGAATTCAAATGCATATTTGAATTTGGATAAAACTTGCCCAATTATCCAAATGCCTCTCAGATTTAAACTTCCACAATTGAATTCCATCAATATTCAAATTTGGGAGATATTTTAGAAGAGATAAGGAGGACTGACATGTGGGACCCACATGTCATTGGGAGCACTGAAATTTGCAAAAGATCTGCAGTCCACAGTCTCCATTTGATTTCCTCCCACGCGAAGCAACGGCCGAGCCGACCTTCCTCCGCTCGACACCGAGCTCGGCCGCAGCCACCTACTGCTGGCTCCCCTTCGTGCTGGAGAGCTGCTGGACATCGGTAGCTACCGCCTCACTCCCTCTCCCGCCTCTTAACCGAAGCCACGGTGCTGTTCTTCTCTCCCTCGCACCGAAAGATAGAAAACGCAGCCGCCCGGCTTCGATCGCTCGGAAACTCGGGCAGTCGAATGAGCAGCGCCTCTGAGCAGCAAAACAACACCACCATCGTCCCCACGACTCCCTCGAGCCATCACTGAGCGGACTCACGCTCTCTGCACCGAGAACGGCGAGTCCCCGCGGCGGTCGCCACACAACGGCGACAACGTGCTTCCGTGGACAGCCTCCTCCAGAGCTTGTCACGACCAAGCGAGGCCACCCTGGGACGTGCAGGAGCTCACTGCAGCTTCCACCCGAAGTACAGAGCCTGTCTTCGCCTCTGGTCGACGAATTTCGGAAATCTCCTCCGGCCGGTGAAAACTGACCCGCGGGTATGAATCCATGAAATTCTCGAGTTATATTCGTTTTGAGCATTTCAAATTGCACACACGGGACGTAGACTTGCTTAGCCACAACTTTCCTTTTGAAACCTAGCTAGAAACCCGCTCTGCACGACGTGATTTCGATCTTTCTAACGGCGGTTGTGGTAGAGACCGTCGGGTGCACGGTGAACCCTAAGTTAGAGCCATCTCCGAGCCATTTACTTTCCACGTCGATGATCCCTAGCGTCCGCCGGTGCTCTAGAGTTTGGAAACCGAAGCCTAGAAGGCTTAGGGCGTCGGGGCGACGTCGCCGGACTTCGTCCGAACCGTTGCGCCGTCGCGGGCTAGTTTGGGGGCCCTGCCAGCTCGAGCAAACCCCACCATCGTGTTCCTAGGTTAAAATAGGGGCTGGCGGCGAGTTTCAGCGTCAGGGGTGGCCGGACGACTGATCCCGGAGCTACTCCGGCGAGCCTGGCGGCGGGATCACGCGGGAGCGGGAGGTTGAAGAAGACCTCGCCGGTCCCGCCTGTCAGCGGCTCAGGGGAGCGAGCGGGATACTCTGTGGCGTGGGATCAATTGAAACAGCACGGGAATTAACCCTGTGGCCCCGTGTGGCGCGCTCCCGGTGACAGACACGTGCCCCTGGTCCCACAGTCAGGTTTAAACTTTTTCCCGGATTTATTCAAATTCCAGATTTTTCCCCAAACTTTAGAAGAGCATAAATTTTGCTAGGAACCTCCAAATGTAGTGATTCAAATTGGGTTAGATTCAGATTGACAATCTCTATCCAATTATGCAACCCAATTTATGTGAAAGTCTTTATTTAATTCTGGAAAATTCTTTAAAGCTTTTCAGCAAACGAATTTTAGAGGGAGTTTGGTTTATCCAAAAATCCTCAAATTTTGCCAGAATATTCTATAGGGTGTAATTAGACTCCTGTTAAAGTTTCAGCTCATTTTGAGTTGAATTGATCAGGGTAATTCAGATTGTAAATTCCTGTATTCAAAACAATACAGAAACATTTTCAGAGAAATTTCCAAAACTGGTAAATTCAGTTTTGGGCAATTCTTAGCTCCAAAAATCCTAGGAAAATTCATGTAGACTCTATGAACTATAATTGAAATTTTGGTTCACTGAGTTTGACATGAACATGGGTGTTACCTCAGAATTAATTAATCTTTGACTAAACACTTAGAGAATTATTCTGAATGAACCACTCCATGAAAAGTGCTGAATTTTGGTCCAGAGGACTTTCTTGTGACAAGAAACTCACATGAAAATTCTCAGATCCATTAGAGCTCTGGATCACCACTGTCATGTGTAATCTCTTGAGGTGATCAACACTTAAGTGGGAAAAGCACTTAACATTTGATCTTTGTGTTTAAGCCCAACCCAAACCACTAGCACCAGTGTCATTTTAAATTCTTAGACAGAGTTCCAGTTTTAAAACTGTCCTTAGATCTTATTAGCAAAAGCTTTTCAATTAAATACATATGCATGATCATATCGTGTAGCATATACGTGAAGAAGGTGAGAAGGACTTGAAGTGAAGATCAAGGAGGGAGGAAAACAAGTGATCAAGCTCCAAGTGATCGTCACTAACTGATTGTAAACTTAGTCACCTGCAAAACAGGCAAGCCCCGGTTTGCATTTAACCAGTTTTATAAAGCATTTTCATTTGTAGAGATCATAGCTTTGCATCGTTGATTGCATTAAGTCTAGATGATATTGAAAACCCCACTTGCATGACCAGAAATACCTACGAGAGAAAGGGTAGAATAGCACCTCCTCGAATGGATTTGGCTACGCTAAATGTTAATAGGAAAGGTCCGGTAGAAGTCGAGTAGTTGGAATCTACTCGCGAGTTTAGGGCTGGTTTACTCGGAACGGCTCCGAATTAGAAAAGATGAGGAAAGTTCACATATAAGAAATGGAGACCGGGCAGGGAGGTTTAGATGCAGCAGGTTGCAGGCCGTGCGTGCATAGCCCTGCCTGTGTCAGTTAAGGCTCGTCCGTGCTTGGCCCTGTTGGACAAGTTTGAGTTGTGTACCGGGTGCATACTGGCTATATGGGACCCAGGAAACCGATGTACCTTGGGAGATCCATAGTGGAACTTTTCCAACTGCCTTAGTCTTTCGGCATCAGGGTAGCAGGAGGTACCTCGCTCAAGAACATACCACTGCGGGTATGTACCTTGAGGGAGCTTGCGTACTCGGGGCAGTTGGACTGCGTCCAATGTGGAAGATCTTGGGAAAGGTGGCCACGTATAACGTCAGTCGAGGTTGCTGCCGGCAACTCGGAGTACGGGTGTACGTGTCGTGTAGTCCGGGTGTGTACTGATTCGAATCACCATCGCTCGCGGTTATATGAGCATACTTTCCCACTGCGTCTTGACGTAGTAATAACTGGAACTGGTTATCTTTGAACTTGATAAGGCTGTGATGTAACTTATATTGCAACCATGATTGATTTAGAATTAGGCTCATTAAACTTTACTTTAACTTTGTGCAAGGAGCATCGCAACAAAGCGTTTCTTGTTTGATTGTGGAGTTGCGATGCTTTTCGGCTCAAGGTCTGCACAATGAGGCTTAAAATCTGAAAGTTAAGGATCAACTGTAGGTGAGTCCTTTATGCAAATTTAGCTAAACCAATTGCAACTGTCGTGCATGTAGAGTTTCTTGTTTAGGAGAGACGGATCAGTCTTGCTAAGCCTATGTGCTCATGCTTGCTATATAAGTGGTTTTGCAGGTTAACATCGATGCTAAGATTGGAGGTTGTCCGGTGAGACTCGGAGACTTCCGAGTCAGATAACACATGGAGAACCCAGCCGCTGCTGTTGTCTTCGTGTTGCTAGCGAGAGGAGTCCGCAGGCTGGACTTCATCTCGAGTGCTCTTAGTTATTTGACGTGATTTGATATAGACTTCCGCTGTAGTTACTTGATGTAAAGTATTTACAAAGAAAAACTTGTAAGCTTCCGCTATTGTTTTATGTAATACATTGTTCCTCATATGTGTGCTGTTGGGTGCCGCACAACACGGCACCACCCAATGCGATTCCCGGGCGAGTGGCCTGTCTTAGTTGGACGGGTCCTCGTCAGCATGGTATCAGAGCCGCATTGGTAATAGCACACGAAATAAGGAAGGTATTACGACAAAAATTTAGGTTACGGTGAGGATACGGTACTAGGCCCACATAAGGATTACTATTAGCTTAATATGAAGGTGGCAACCTAACTTATTTGTTACATCAGAAAATCGTGCATCTCGGGACGCTTTATGTATTGGGGGGTGCACGTAAGCACTGTCCACCAGTGTGCACAAGCTGAAGGGTGGAGCCCCACGGGTGGCAGGTAACCCGACCCGCTTTAATATCCTCTACGACTCTTCATGTCGTTTGGGGTATTCGAGCAACGTCTGTCCCAGGCGTGCGTGGTGCAATTTGGGAAACCCCGTCATGTAGTTAGTAACGTGAACACGTAGCTCAAGGCGTGTTTGGCTTGAGAACACCTGTGCGAGTGATGACGGATGGGTGTAAGAACTGTATGGATACCGGGTTCGGTGTGCAGCCGGACCTGACGATTGAGTGTGACTTATGCAGGATTAACCACGAAACCGTAGTACGAATAGTACACGTTTGCGAGTGACCATTTTAGTGCCACCCAAGATACGTTTATGCCGGTATAATCCGGTTAGGATTTATTTTTGGTGAGGCTACGTAGTACCGATATGCTTCTTACGGTGCATCGACGCCGTACTAAACATAATAACCCCTCTCCTTTGAAGAAATGACTCATGAACTAACTTTCAACTAAAAACAGAATTTTGAAACAAATATTAGTTACTGAACTCTTTATTTTTGAGCTAAGATTCAAATGAGGGGAAGACTAGGCTTCAAAGATTTCAAAAACAGAGTGCTCTGTTTTTGGTAGAAATTTTTGCTGGACTTCAACAGAGCATAACTCTGAGTAGCTTGACCCAATTAAGGTGTATGATACAGTTATAGAAAGATTTTCAAGTTATCTACAACTTATTTGTAGAGCACCAGAGCAAGATCACACGCTAAATGGGTAGAAAGTTCAGAGGAAGGTAAACTGTCCAGAACCAGGGCAGCAGCAAAACCTCTCTGGACTTTTCTGTTTTTAAGCCATAACTTTCTGTAGAAAAACCCTTAAGAAGCCTATGATAAACCATTGTATAGGTTATGAAATGTGCAACATTGTTGTAGTTCAAAGTTTGTTCAGATTCTTATTGTATTTACATATACAACTGTGATAAAATCGGCCACGTACAAAGGAGGTGCTGGCAAATTTTATACAGGAATTCTGTCAACTTTGGAAAATCATAACTTTTAATCCGTAGATGATCTGGGGGCATATGAGTACTCATTGGAAAGGTACTGAAGTTAAATTTAACTTTGGTATTCAACTCGAGATATGGAAATGCTCGTAACTAGATCAAAATCTGGAGATAGTGCATAAAGGTCTGTCCTGTACAGATAGGCTGGATAGCTATGCCTACTAAGGAGTTGTGTAAACATGACTTTTGTTACTGCTTTCATAAAGTTTTGACATAATCATGTTTCAATTAGTCTCACATACTGCTGAGTTCTTGTTTAACTCTTCTCAACTACATGTTTGCAGTATGGTTCGTACTCGCTCTAGGAGTAGGGCCGGAAGTTCTCGTCGAGGTGGTGAGGCTTCTATTCTACCATCGGAACCACCATCCACAGGATGGATGGATCTTATGACTCGAGTCGTCGAGTCTAACCAAGAGAACACTAGGCTACTCCAAGAAGCAACGCAAGAACACACACGCTTACTCCAAGCTTTGGTACAGCAAGGCATACTCCAGAACACGCAACAAGTCGTTCCGCCTCGGAACGCTTATCTGGACTTCTTGGCGACTCAACCGCCAATTTTTACTGAAGCCACCGAACCTGTTGAAGCAGATCAATGGCTTCGTGTCATGGAGTCAAAATTTGGAGTATTCAAGTGTGATTACTACCAGAAAACTAAGTTTGCCGCTCAGCAACTCCATGGAGCTGCCGGAAACTGGTGGAGGGATTATCATGCCACCATTCCGGAGGACCATCAAGTTGCATTTAGTGAATTTTGTGAAGCCTTTCGTACTCGTTACATACCACTAGGTATTGTCAACGCAAAGCGGGAGGAATTTTTGGGCTTAAAGCAAGGGGACATCAGTGTCCTCGAGTATGTCAGAAGATTTAATCTTTTGGCCCAATATGCTCCTGAATATGTGGCGAAAGAAGAAGCACGGTGTGACCTATTCTTCCATGGCCTGAGTGCCATATTACAGGATAAGTTGGCCGTACACAATAACGGCAGTTACAATGACATGGTCAATGCGGTTTTCATTCAGGAGAAGCCGAGCAGAGAAGAGAAAGATGAGTGCGATCGAGCAGGCTAGCACAAGTTATGTGCCTCAAAAGTACTGTTTGGTGTATCAAGCGCCACCTGGTGAAAGATGAAGGCCATCTGTACGATCCACTCCTCAGAGGTTGATTGCTGGTCAAGTTCTACAACTTGCACCACCTCCACAGCCGCAGCATCAGATGATGGTTTGTGCTCCATCGCTGCAGCCATATGTACCTAGCAGTCCACCGCAAGTCAACGAAGATCCGGAAAGACATCGGTGTTTTACTTGTGAGCGAACGGGCCATTATGCTAGGCAATGTCTGAAGGGAATTCAAGGATGCGGGTCATCATATTTACAACAATACGACCCGTACCTTAATCTGCCGATAGGAGGGCAGATAAGGGGCAATATTCACTATACTGTGATTGATGATGTTCCGGAAGGAGAAGCCGCTTTAGCAGGGATGTTTTCTCTGAATCAGCTACCGGTTTTAGTTCTCTTTGATTCCGGTGCCACACACAACTTCATTAGCCAATCTTTTGTAGCTCAACATCAGCTCCAAACCGTTTATACAAAGAGGCAATACCTCATATCTTCGCCCGGGGGCAGCAGGACCGCAAGCAAGGTTGTCTCCGGAGCACCTCTTTGTTTGGGGGGTAAAATATACCCTACGACCCTCATTATTCTCGAAGGTCTGAAGATCGACATCATTTTGGGGATGTCGTGGTTGAATTACCAACAGGCGGTTCTTAACATCAGCTCCAGGACCGTTGAGCTCAACTCCCACAGCACGATCTTCATATATTAATTCTGGGCGCCAGACGGCAGCGGATTGCAACAGTGAACCATACGGAAGCTGTCAAGATAGAGGACATTCCGGTGGTACGTGAGTATCCGGATGTATTTCACGGGGATTTACCGGGCATGCCGCCCGAACGAGACGTTGAGTTCAAGATTGAACTTATACCGGGAACAAAACCGATATCACGAAGGCCGTACAAGATGGCACCCAATGAACTGGCAGAATTGAAGACACAGCTGAATGACCTAATGAGCAAGGGCTTTATACAAACGAGTTCGTCACCTTGGGGTTGTTCAGCGTTGTTTGTCAAAAAGAAGGACGAAACACTACGGCTTTGTGTTGATTATCGTCCTTTGAACGCCGTTATCATCAAGAACAAGTATTCACTACCTCGCATTGATATGCTCTTCGATCAATTAGTGGGTGCGAAGGTATTTTCGAAGATGGATCTTCGATCCGGATATCACCAGATTAAAATCCGGGCAGAAGATATTCCGAAGACGGCATTCTCAACTAGATACGGGCTGTATAAGTATCTCGTTATGTCTTTTGGTTTGACCAACGCCCCGGCACACTTTATGTACCTGATGAATTCAGTGTTCATGCCGGAGTTGGATAAATTCTTCGTTGTCTTCATCGACGATATCTTGGTGTACTCCAAGTCAGAGGAAGAACATGCTGAATATCTGCATATTGTGCTACAAAGATTGCGAGATCATCAGCTCTATGCAAAATTCAGCAAGTGTGAATTCCGGATTAATCAAGTACCTTTTCTTGGACACATCATTTCAGCGGAGGGCGTCGCTGTAGATCCGAGTAAGATTATCCAAGTACATAAATGGGAGTCAACAAAGTCAGTGCATGAAATCCGTAGCTTCCTCGGTTTAGCGGGTTATTACCGGAGGTTCATTCCGGGTTTCTCCAAGATCGCTAAACCGATGACGGAATTATTAAAGAAGAACATCAGATTTATGTGGGGTGCTGCGTGTGAACAAGATTTCAAGACTTTAGTGAAGCATCTCACAACAGCCCCAGTTCTTGCTCAGCCGGATACGACAAAGCCATTCAACGTTTATTGCGATGCATCTGGCATCGGTCTTGGCTGCGTGCTGATGCAAGAAAGACGAGTAGTCGCTTATGGATCTCGTCAACTCAGAACTCATGAGCAGCATTATCCAACTCATGATCTAGAGTTAGCTGCCGTGGTCCTTGCTTTGAAGATGTGGAGGCATTACTTTCTCGGAAATCTTGTACACCTCTACACCGACCATAAGAGTTTGAAGTACATCTTCACTCAGAAAGAATTGAACATGAGGCAACTAAGATAGCTAGAGCTCATTAAGGACTATGAACTGGAGATTCATTATCATCCACGAAAGGCGAATGTGGTCGCCGATGCGCTCAGTCGTAAGGTGCATATCCATCACCTAACTATTGCTGAATTGGATGATGACGAACCAAGCCTCCGTGTCATCCCGTATGGAGCTCTCTATAATCTCGCTCTCATTCCTACCATCCGAGAGGAGATCATTGAAGCTCAACGAAAAGACAAGGGAATGTTTCACATACGGCGAAGGATAGACAACGGAGAAATGTAGTGCTTCCGGAAGGACGATGAAGGTACTTTGTGGTTCAACGACCGGATAGTAGTACCCCGGGATATGGGACTACAGAAGAAAATTTTGGACGAAGCTCATTTGTCCAAGTTTTCCATTCATCCGGGTAGTAATAAAATGTACCAAGATCTCCGGAAGAAGTTTTGGTGGACACGTATGAAACGTGAAGTTGCAAAGTACGTTTCGGAATGTGATACGTGTCGAAGAGTCAAGGCCGACCATATGAAGAAGTCAGGCCTGTTGCAGCCATTGCAAGTACCAGCATGGAAGTGGGAAGACTTGAGTATGGACTTCATCGTCGGGTTGCCGATGACCTCCCACAACCATGATTCGATTTGGGTAATCGTTGATCGGTTAACAAAATCAGCACATTTCATCCCTGTGCATACTAGGTATAATGCAAAGCAGTATGCAGAGCTATACATAGCACGGATCTTGTGCTTACATGGAGTTCCCCGCACCATTGTGTCAGATAGAGGATCGCTGTTCGTAGCCCGTTTCTGGGAACAGCTACACGCCTCCTTGGGGACGAAGTTGATTAGAAGCTCTGCGTATCACCCTCAAACCGATGGGCAAACTGAGAGGGTGAATCAGATACTGGAAGATATGCTAAGAGCATGTGCCATCCACCACGGTAAGAGCTGGGATGATCACTTACTGCTGGCAGAGTTCTCGTACAACAACGGATATCAGACGAGCATTAAAATGGCACCATATGAAGCTCTATACGGCCGGAAGTGCCATACACCATTGAATTGGTGCGAATCCGGTGAACGAGTAACGTTCAGGGTTGATCTTGTCAATGAAGCCGAAAAGAGAGTTCGGATAATACAAGAGAACCTCAAAGCTGCCCAATCTCGTCAAAAGAGCTACGCGGACCAGAGACGTCGACCGCTGCATTTCGATGTCGGAGAGCACGTGTATCTTCGTGTGTCTCCGATGAAAGGAATTCATCGTTTCGGTGTCAAGGGGAAACTTGCTCCCCGATTCATCGGTCCGTTCGCCATAACGGAGAAGTGCGGAAACGTAGCCTACCAGCTGGAACTACCGGCAATCCTTGCAGGTATTCACGACATATTTCACGTGTCCCAGATGCGGAAGTGTCTCAAGTTTACCACTGCCGTCCGCACTGAAGACATCGACGAGTTGAAGCCGGATCTCACCTACCTCGAGCAACCTGTACAGATTATCGACGAAAAGACCCGGATCACCCGAAACCGGACATTGAGATTTTACAAAGTCCTGTGGAGTAATCATACCCCGAAAGAGGCGACGTGGAAAACCGAAGATTACGTCCACAAGAACTATCCGGAGCTTTTGTCATAAACTTTGTAAATTACCTCCCGTCTCGTTCTTCTTTTGAATCTCGGGACGAGATTCCTTTTAAGGGGGGAGGAATGTAAAGGTCCCAAAAATGTGAATACAAAGAAACTCTTGTTTGCAAAAATTTTGTTTCACATGAGTGAAAATTGGGACTTGTTAAAACTTTTCCACATGTGATAACACACATGAGGGTTTCTTCACACAAGTCAAATGTTTATTTGAGAACTTGGAACCCTAGAGGGGTCTAAAACAAAGATGGGAAGTTCCCATATGTGTGAGAAAACAAAAATCAGATTTGGAACAATGTGTTCAAAATAAAATTTCAAATGAGAACAACACAATGGAATTCAAAACTGTTGTGTTAACAATCTCATTTGCAGTAGACACAATTTAAATCAGATTTCATATTTGAATTCCTTGAGTCCAAATTAGGGGGTGTGCAAAGTTTCATGATTTATGGAAATGAATTGCAACCCATTTTCCAAAATGGACTTTAAATGAAAAAGAATTCAAATGCATATTTGAATTTGGATAAAACTTGCCCAATTATCCAAATGCCTCTCAGATTTGAACTTCCACAATTGAATTCCATCAATATTCAAATTTGGGAGATATTTTAGAAGAGATAAGGAGGACTGACATGTGGGACCCACATGTCATTGGGAGCACTGAAATTTGCAAAAGATCTGCAGTCCACAGTCTCCATTTGATTTCCTCCCACGCGATGCAACGGCCGAGCCGACCTTCCTCCGCTCGACACCGAGCTCGGCCGCAGCCACCTCCTGCTGGCTCCCCTTCACGCTGGAGAGCTGCTGGACGTCGGTAGCTACCGCCTCACTCCCTCTCCCGCCTCTTAACCGAAGCCACGGTGCTGTTCTTCTCTCCCTCGCGCCGAAAGACAGAAAATGCAGCCGCCCGGCTTCGATCGCTCTGGAACTCGGGCAGTCGAGTGAGCAGCACCTCTGAGCAGCAAAACAACACCACCATCGTCCCCACGACTCCCTCGAGCCATCACTGAGCGGATTCACGCTCTCTACACCGAGAACGGCGAGTTCCCGCGGCGGCCGCCACACAATGGCGACAACGTGCTTCCGTGGACAGCCTCCTCCAGAGCTTGTCACGACCAAGCGAGGCCACCCTGGGACGCGCAGGAGCTCCGTGCAGCTTCCACCCGAAGCACAAAGCCTGTCTTCGCCTCTGGTCGACGAATTTCGGAAATCTCCTCCGGCCGGTGAAAACTGACCCGCGGGTTTGAATCCGTGAAATTCTCGAGTTATATTCGTTTTGAGCATTTCAAATTGCACACATGGGATGTATACCTGCTTAGCCACAACTTTCCTTTTGAAACCTAGCTAGAAACCCGCTCTGCACGACGTGATTTCGATCTTTCTAACGGCGGTTGTGGTAGAGACCATCGGGTGCACGGTGAACCCTAAGTTAGAGCCATCTCCGAGCCATTTCCTTTCCATGTCGATGATCCCTAGCGTCCGCCGGTGCTCTAGAGTTTGGAAACCGAAGCCTAGAAGGCTTAGGGCATCGGGGCGACGTCGCCGGACTTCGTCCGAACCGTTGCGCCGTCGCGGGCTAGTTTGGGGGCCCTGCCAGCTCGACCAAACCCCACCATCGTGTTCCTCGGGTTAAAATAGGGGCTGGCGGCGAGTTTCAGCGTCAGGGGTGGCCGGACGACCAATCCCGGAGCTACTCCGGCGAGCCCGGCGGCGGGATCGCGCGGGAGCGGGAGGTTGAAGAAGACCTCGCCGGTCCCGCCTGTCAGCGGCTCAGGGGAGCGAGCGGGATACTCTGTGGCGTGGGATCAATTGTAACAGCGCAGGAATTAACCCTGTGGCCCCGTGTGGCGCGCTCCCGGTGACTGACACGTGCCCCTGGTCCCACAGTCAGGTTTAAATTTTTCCCGGATTTATTCAAATTCCAGATTTTCCCCCAAACTTTAGAAGAGGATAACTTTTGCTAGGAACCTCCAAATTTAGTGATTCAAATTGGGTTAGATTCAGATTGACAAACTCTATCCAATTATGCAACCCAATTTGTGTGAAAGTCGTTATTTAATTCTGGAAAATTCTTTAAAATTTTCAGCAAAAGAATTTTAGAGGGAGTTTGGTTTATCCAAAAATCCTCAAATTTTGCCAGAATATTCTTTAAGGTGTAATTAGGCTCCTGTAAAAGTTTCAGCTCATTTGAAGTTGAATTGATCAGGGTAATTAAGATTGTAATTTCCTGTATTCAAATGAATACAGAAACATTTTCAGAGGAATTTCCAAAACTGGTAAATTCAGTTTCGGGCAATTCCTAGCTCCAAAAATCCTAGAAAAATTCATGTAGAATCTATGAACTATAATTGAAATTGTGGTTCACTGAGTTTGACATGAACATGGGTGTTATCTCAGAATTAATTAATCTTTGACTAAACACTTATAGAATTATTCTGAATGAACCACTCCATGAAAAGTGCTGAATTTTGGTCCAGAGGACTTTCTTGTGGCAAGGAACTCACATGAAAATTCTCAGCTCCATTATAGCTCTGGATCACCACTGTCATGTGTAATCTCTTGAGGTGATCAACACTTAAGTGGGAAAAGCACTTAACATTTGATCTTAGTGTTTAAGCCCAACCCAAACCACTAGCACCAGTGTCATTTTAAATTCTTAAACAGAGTTCCAGTTTTAAAACTGTCCTTAGATCTTATTACCAAAAGATTTTCAATTAAATTCATATGCATGATCATATCGTGTAGCATATACGTGAAGAAGGTGAGAAGGACTTGAAGTGAAGATCAAGGAGGGAGGAAAACAAGTGATCAAGCTCCAAGTGATCGTTATTAACTGATTGTAATCTTAGTCACCTGCAAAACAGGCAAGCCCCGGTTTGCATTTAACCAGTTTCTAAAGCATTTTCATTTGTAGAGATCATAGCTTTGCATCGTTGATTGCATTAAGTCTAGATGATATTGAAAACCCCACTTGCATGACCAGAAATACCTACGAGAGAAAGGGTAGAATAGCACCTCCTCGAGTGGATTTGGCTACGCTAGGAAAGGTCCGGTAGAAGTCGAGTAGTTGGAATCTACTCGCGAGTTTAGGGCTGGTTTACTCGGAACGGGTCCGAATTAGAAAAGATGAGGAAAGTTCACATATAAGAAATGGAGACCGGGCAGGGAGGTTTAGATGCAGCAGGTTGCAGGCCGTGCATGCATAGCCCTGCCTGTGTCGGTTAAGGCCCGTCCGTGCTTGGCCCTGTTGGACAAGTTTGAGTTGTGTACCGGGCGCATACTGGCTATATGGGACCCAGGAAACCGATGTACCTTGGGAGATCCATAGTGGAACTTTTCCAACTGCCTTAGGCTTTCGGCGTCAGGGTAGCAGGAGGTACCCCGCTCAAGAACATACCACTGCGGGTATGTACCTTGAGGGAGCTTGCGTACTCGGGGCAGTTGGACTGCGTCCAATGTGGAAGATCTTGGGAAAGGTGGACGCGTACAACGTCAGTCGAGGTTGCTGCCGGCAACTTGGAGTACGGGTGTACGTGTCGTGTAGTCCGGGCGTGTACTGATTCGAATCACCGTCGCTCGCGGTTATATGAGCATACTTGCCCACTGCGTCTTGACGTAGTAACAACTGGAACTGGTTATCTTTGAACTTGATAAGGCTGTGATGTAACTTGTATTGCAACCTTGATTGATTTAGAATTAGGCTCATTAGACTTTACTTTAACTTTGTGCAAGGAGCATCGCAACAAAGCGTTTCTTGTTTGATTGTGGAGTTGCGATGCTTTTTGGCTCAAGGTCTGCACAATGAGGCTTAAAATCTGAAAGTTAAGGATCAACTGTAGGCGAGTCCTTTATGCAAATTTAGCTAAACCAATTGCAACTGTCGTGCATGTAGAGTTTCTTGTTTAGGAGAGACAGATCAGTCTTGCTGAGCCTATGTGCTCACGCTTGCTATATAAGTGGTTTTGCAGGTTAACATCGATGCTAAGATTGGAGGTTGTCCGGTGAGACTCGGAGACTTCCGAGTCAGGTAACACATGGAGAACCCAGCCGCTGCTGTTGTCTTCGTGTTGCTAGCGAGAGGAGTCCGCGGGCTGGACTTCATCTCGAGTGCTCTTAGTTATTCGACAGGAGTTGATATAGACTTCCGCTGTAGTTACTTGATGTAAAGTATTTACAAAGAAAAACTTATAAGCTTCCGCTATTATTTTATGTAATACATTTTCCTCATATGTGTGCTGTTGGGTGCCGCACAATACAGCACCACCCAATGCGATTCCCGGGCGAGTGGCCTGTCTCAGTTGGACGGGTCCACGTCACAATCACCATCATCAGTGAGTCCGGTATCGCCTGCAAGAGCTCTGCAAACGCCCTCTCGTCCTGCACCTAAAAGAAATCCAAACCCGTGGCACGTCAGATGCGGGTCAGAGCCACAGGTGAAAAATTCCATCGACACGCCGCACCCAAGAGCTGTAAAATCTGACAGTGACCTAGACCCGCGGGTGGGATTCTCATCTCTATGTGCACCAATTACAAGGTGATGGGTGGCAGTGCTACAAGGAACACACAGTTATGATCGAATTTCCCACAACCCAACAAATCACACGCTCTTGTGATGTCACGGCTAGGGCCACACAACAAGATCACATTGGATTGTGCCACGCGCTGCGACACCAGAGAGCACCACACATGGATTACAAAAATATTTACAATAAAGAATTACTTCATTCATATTACATCAGAGTGGGATATTTAAAATAGTTCAAAAACAGTGAAAACTTGACACATACTACAAATTACAGCTCTAAAATACCTAGGAGGTTGGACAGTAGCGTTGTATCGTGCCCACTGATAGCGCGAGCTAAGCTCCCACTGAAGCATCCAACCCTCAGATCGTGGCACCTCATTAGGCAGCCCCTCATATATATCAACATCACTATAATCATAACCACTTGAAAAACAAGCAACAACAAACCGTGATCACTAATCCTCAACAACACTTGCCCATCTAAGACTCCCTAACTGACCACTAACATGTTGGGAAATATATAGCAGGAAGGACATTTGCAAAATAGTAAGCTAAAAGGTGGATCCTTATATATGTTCAAGTTTTAGCTGCCCAATTAGAGTTTCAAGAAATTTAACTCTGATTAGCATCTATAGCTCATAAATAGAAGTCTTGCAAGAAAATTTAATTAATCAATTTCAATCAGATCACTTAAATGACATTTAACTCGTTACTTTGCGACGATGTTGTAAACTAACTGTACACAATAACCAAAAGGGACGGCAATTCAAATAATTTTTCTCTTGCAATGAAAATCCGAGTTGCATGACACGTACACCCATCCAAGAAGTCATACGTGACAACCTTTCACAAAACACCGCTATGCACGTCCCGGACATCATCTGCTAGCGGTTACCCCTACTGCCCTCACATCGTCTGACCAAGGATGGTGGTGTATGTTTCAACACATGAGTGACCAAGTTACATCAATTTACTAGTGCCGATGTCAGTAGCATAAAACAGATACGCCCAAACTTGTCCAACAGGGCCACCTAAGACGCGTTCCTTAACCTACATAAGCAGGTCTAACAAACAAGTACCCATGTCCCACTGTAACCTACAACACCCGTCCGGTCTCCAATTATCCTCATGTGATCCAATTTTTTCCACCATACCTGATATGCACAAAGACATACAGTTAACTTGTGTTAAGATAAACTTAATTGTAGATTATGTCGTACAGGAGCATAAATAAATGTTGGGGCATATGATGCAGGTTTCTAACCTCAGATGAATTTTTAAACCAATATACTATAATTTGCAGCATTTCTGTTTTTAAGAAATAATAATTTGGTTAACTTGCCCACATGATTAATTCATCTTATTAAATTTACATTTTGTACATAGCTGATATACTAAGATGGGTAATATGTCAAAATATTTTACAACAAAGTTTGGGATTTATAAGGCTATATTTTAATTACTACAATTTAAATAGAAGAAATCACAAATTAATTATTTAGTGAAAATTCATAATTCACACCGAGCTGTAACTTTTACTATGAGATATATGACATGCATTAGTGTTCTCTACAAAATCTCAGATTTTTCTGATGGTTAGACTTCTCATAATTTATTTTTTGATAATATTATTTAATGAAATTTTAACCCATGTCGAATATTTCAGTACCAAATGCACATTCATACAATATATACATATGGTCATCTGTATTTTACAGAAACTTGTGTCACATTTTTCTAATTATTCTAGATTTCCTATGATTTTTACAAATTTTCCATCATTTTATGTATATATTTCTCAATGGAAAAAAGTTTGGAATCCTTTGACCAATAGGAAGTGGGCCACTTGGTATTCTGCAAGGTAGGCCACACCGGATGCTCGGATTCAGGCCCGACCCAGCCACGGCGTCAATGGCGGCATCCAGCGACGAGGGTGGCAGTGCTTAGGGCAAAACCGTCCGAGCGTAGTGGCGAAACCATTTGAGGGGTTGAAGGAGGGTGGCGCTCACCAGAAAGAGGGCTCGAGGATGGCTCTGTTAAAGTTTGCAAGTTTCATTAGAGCACCAGGATTGACAACGTGTACTGCAACATTCATAGGGAAGTATGGAGGAGGGGGCCCAACGACAGGGATGGTGTGGTTGAGGGTCGGCGGTTAGGAATCCTTGAAACCCGGCTTGGTCACCGTTTCTCATGTCAATTGTAATGCAAAGTAATCTGCATCTGGAAGTTGGGAAGCTAGACACGGAATGAATAGGACTCACGTTTGCTGGAGGAGGTGAATCGTGCCGGTGACATGGTGGAGGTCTTAGCAGCCAGACTCAAATAAGAAACCCTATTTGTGCTACTTTGAGTGGGAAGCAGAGGTTGGGCGCGTCAGGGAGATCGAGTGAGGTTGCGCGCGTCGACCCTCAGTGGCAACGGTGGAGAGGCATAGAGAAACAAGATGGGAAGGCCGAGGTGGACGATGGGGGTGTGCGAGGAAGGGCAGAGACATTGACAAGGGGTGCCCTTTTATGCTCCGAGGCGGTCTTACATGGCCGGACACTCAAGTGGGTGTGTTGCCGTGCATGGGCATCTTCTATCCCGAGATGGAAGAAGAGGGAAGGAAGATAGGTGCAGGCAACAGTCGATTTCTCATTATACGAATTTCTATTTCTGACACTCTAACTAGGATCAATTAACTAACATGTTTGAAATATTTAGTTATTGGGCCAAAAATTTGAATACTCCATAAGGATTCGAAAAGTTACTACCAGCAATAATTATCATTTAAAATATTTCTAAAGCTCTCTAGTTTATTAAATTTTTTTACAGTTAGACAAAAGTATCAAGAACAACTTTTGTTACTTGGCTTATTTATTTGAATTCAAAATCTTTTGTTGCTGCTCCAAAAAATCAATTTGGTGTTGTCTGTTTCTGCATTATGTATTCTGTTGATTTTTACATATTGAGGTGTGATAGTACTCTAGAACCACACATCGTAACATACCCTTTTATAACTCCTAATAGTACACTTGTATGGCTCCTTAGAAGCAAGAGAAGCATTTAATTTGTTGTGCATGTGGTCCCAAAAATATCATATTCTTTCTTATTTTTTCCTAATCAGGGCCATACTTTTTTTAGTTTCTCTTCATTATTGTCTCCTTGACTCCATTTATTATCTCTGCTTGGCAGCGATATTCATTGCCACGCTATTTAGGGTCACCAAATCTCATCTGGTCCTCCTCTGCTGTGTCACATATAGCTCTTTTGTGTTGTCATAGTGTTCTCGGCCTGCCCCGGTACAGAAACCCTGTTCCACCATGCCTATAGTAACAATGAGGAAGCAGTGAGCATATGGTGCCTCTAGTCACCATCTTCCCCACTTCCATCAGTGTTGCTTGGTAGCAGATTCCTTGATTACTATATTTAGTTTTTTCTTTTGAACTAAAATATATATCTAAAACAATTCTACAAATACTAAACCCTGAATTTAAATACCTTGTACTTGAAACATTTCCTTAATACCTCCAAGTCTGAACCTTTTTTCATCTTGAAACTATTATTCTAACCTAACATTTCTTACTTTTGAGGTTTTCTAAGTTGAAAAGTTGTAAAATATATTTTGATATTTGATACGCTAATCCAATACTTTATTTGTTCATTATACGAATCGAACTTTCTTTTCAATCTTAACTTGATTTGACAATTTATAGTATCCTTCAACATTTCAAAATTGATACCATTAATTACTTTCATATTGATGTTAATATAGGGGTCGACATCCGGTTAATTTGGTTAGTGAGAATTTCGGTTGTGAAAAATTGATAACCGCACATGATATAAAATAAGTCATAGCTGCAAAATTCGGTTACAATTATTTTAGTTTGATTTTGCGTTTAACCGTATCTTAGAATATAATATAATTTATTAAACAAAAATGATAGTAAAAACACAAAAAGTATCAATAAACATACAAAAAGGACAAGTAAGGGCCAGTGATGTATGGAAATTATCAAATGTAGGTCGGGTCGTGAGAAAAAAATTGTTAAGATCAAAGATTAGTATTGTTGGGATTTGTTTTTATGGGTTGTGGGGTAGTTTGTATTAAAATTTTAAAATTTTCGATAAATTGGTAGTTCTTTCAATATGACGTGAAAATGCCAAAAAATATTTTAACTGAAAATACAAAAAGAATTAACAGAAATATCGGTAAACCGCATTTTGGTGTGGTTCGGTCTTGTTTTGCGGTTTTTGGTTAATCGCGTCCACTCTTAGTTAGATATTTGAAATGTTGAAAAAAGAGTTATATTTATCATGTTACTAAAAAACATCTTTATGTTAAGAAATTTATTGGGTTGTTTTATTTTTGAAAAGTAATCAGTCAAATGTTATCTGACAATTCCTAAAAAAATATGATGCTCGTAAAGTAGAGCAAATTGTTTACAGCCTAACAGTTATTTGTTTGTGTCAAAGTGCAGTACACAAATTTAGAAATGTATCCGATCCTGCAACTAATAAATGATCATGCAAAGAATAAAATCCTACAGATATAGTATTAGTGAAGGGATATACATCACAAAAACTTGTGGTTCAAAAATAAGTGACTTTTTGTATATAGATGGAGTTGAATCCATGGAATTAGACAAAGAGATAATGGATGTCACATGATTGTTCAAAGTGAAAAAGGGCACATTAAGGTTA
This sequence comes from Neostapfia colusana, assembly GCA_030760725.1. Lineage (NCBI taxonomy): Eukaryota > Viridiplantae > Streptophyta > Magnoliopsida > Poales > Poaceae > Neostapfia > Neostapfia colusana. The sequence continues at coordinate 16,973,791 of JASWHV010000018.1, read as the reverse complement.
TATAATATTTGGTGAAGAAATTCATTTGAACGTTAACCTTTCTTTTTGTCACAATATTTGAATGTTAACAGAAATTTAGAAATTTATTGGAGCATTACATTTCTGAAAAATAATCATTCAAATGTTACCAGACAATTCGTAAAAAATGTGGTGCTACTAGAGTAGCACAGGTTGTTTATATCCAAACATTTATTTGTATGTATCAAAGTGTAGTGCAAAAATATAGAAATGCATCTGGTCTTGCAACAAATAAATGATCATGTAACAGAATAAAATCCTACAGATATAGTATTAATGAAGAGATATGCATCACAAACAAATGTTATGAAAAAATAAGTGACACTGTTTCTAGTTTAATGGAGTTGAATCGATGGAACTAGATAAAGAAACAATGGAAGTGTTATGATTATTAATCAAAGTAAAAATGATCACATTAAAGTTAATATAATATTTGGTAAAAAATTCATTTTAATGTTAACCTTTCTTTTTGTGGAAATATTTGAATGCTAACTAGCAATTTAGATGATGGGAAGAAGGTCTGATTTCTTCCAATCAGGGTATTGCTCGAAGAAATTCAATCCAATGTAAATTAGTGATTCCAACGTATACTAGATTGAGTAGTGTCTTATAATGTGACATATATTTATTGGTTGTGTAGAAATCTTTCAAATTTATTTAATAATAGCATACAACTGAGGAAAGTATCTACTCCTACAACATATTAATAATCATGCATTGTGAACATATCGATCAAAAGTAAAATTAATGACAAAATATAAACATAGATTCACTTCGCTATCTATAAATAGCCCTCAATAGTCCTCGAAGAGAATCATCCAAAGCTGCCCTCAATAGTCCTCATAGAGAATCATACAAAGCTTTTGATCCCATTAGTGATGAATCCTTCTGATAGGTCCCCCACCAAGGATGTTCAGTTTGGTACAACCAACCCCTATATTTCCCCTCTGCATGAAGCACTGTTAGGCACAACAGCAATCCCGGCACATTTGAGCAGCATGGAAGCTCCATCACAGCAGCAACCTCAACCAGAACATACTCCTACACTATCTGGTAGCCCCTTTGCACCACAAGGACTTATTCAAAGCCCTGCAATTGATAGGGTGCTGGATCCGAGTCCGAACTTTGAGCACCCAAGAACCTACCCAACCATGCATATTTCCAAGGTCGTTTCTGTCACTTGGCCCTTTATCTTTTTTAACCTAAATAAAGTCAACTTTCTGACATCAAGTTACTTGCAGGGGGAGGACTCTGGGTCAGCACCCAATATTGATCCTTATGGCAAAATACCGTATGCAGAACCAACATATTATGGTCAGAATCCAATGTCCTCATATGTCCAAACTGGACAACCGGAGCCCATTGGTGTTTTACCTGGCATATCCGTTGATGTGGTCCAACCTGCTATGAGCCCGGTAGTGTACACCACACCACACCACCGTAATGTGCACACATGCAGGCTTTGTTCAGCAACATTCAACTCACCACAAGCATTTGGTGGTCACATGAGCTTCCATAGCAAACAAAATAAGAAGAAGAATTAAATCTCCAGATTTGGCGGTTGGTCCCTTCGATTGAACCAATGGAAGGGCTCTACCATGCTGTCGGTTATCTAGGTTGAATTTAATATTAGTATGCAATAGTTGCTTTATTAGATGTATGACCATTCATATTTACCGCACTAGCCAATGTTTCCCTTATTTTTTAAGAAATAATTCAGATTATAATGCATATTTTATTGTTATGTTGTTCTTTTACTGAATGAATAATGGTGTATCAAAACGAGTAGATGAAACTTTATGATTCATATGCTCCTTCCGTCCTAGGATCATTGTAAGATTAGCAGGAGTGATGAGCAGAATTTATCTTAATTTTTTGTTTCATGGCTCCATCCTGGTGTGAAGAACTTATTGCCTCTGGATGAAACAATTATTTGAGACAGAATATACATTTAATATCGACATTCTATCGCTGAAGTATATGAAAGTTTCATTACAAGACAATGATAGTCTTCATAATCATTATTTACGTAAAAAAATTTCTCTCCAAGCAGGATGAGACACATGAGTTGCTTGTATATTGATTATAATGTGGTGTTAATGTTGCACCGTATAAGTGCCAAGGGTATTAGCATAATCTCCTATCCCTAGGGTTTCACTCACAAAATATGCATATCGTAACACACGCAAGGAATATGAAAAATGTTTTGAGACCTGTAGATACTAATAGGCATAGACTAGGATTTGGAAAAATAAAAATTTTCTTGTTTGTTAATTACGTATAAAACTAGATATTATATATACTATTGGTTTACCCATCTGATATGCATAAAGTTTATCTAATGCGGCATTCCATTCCAAGAAAACATTGCTCTGCACAGCATACACACTGAATGGCTAGATATTGAAAAAATATCATTAACACCCATATCAATAGTAAAAAAGTTGGACATTATGGGGTGCACAACAGATGAGCATCAAATATACATGCACGCATGCTAAGGTGTAAGGTGCAGCAGTCAAAAATTGTACAATAGGGATAGGTCTAAATAGCCCTATAATAGACTATCTATAGGAAAATACTGGTAGTAGTATAATAGACTATCTGTAGGCAAACTATTAGTTGTTCCAACTGAAACGTCATGAAGCCAAGCTATACAGGACAAATTAATAGTGCGAAAGCTCTTAGGGCAACATGTTACAATAATAAATTTCAGTCTGGAATTCTAAGAACAGCAAATTGGAGCCAATATTTGCTCAACTTGAGCTAAAAAAATAGGAGTAAGAACAGAACAGTGGTAGAATAAATCAAGCATAAGCAGAGTAAAAAGAGGCCTCAGAATCAAGAGTTTATTAGGATCAAATCCCAATCATGCCAACTGAAATCTACAGCAGAGAGCTCAGTCAAAAAAGTGTTGGCCGTACAAAAAAACAGTATTATGACGCCAATATTTTAAAACATGGTTCTAGAGGTATGCAGTGTCTCCCCAGTACTAATAAAAATTTGACCTAGTGTCACTGTAAGAAGCTCAGGATCCAATTAAAATGTCATTTTATGAAAAAAATCTATATTACATAACACCGTTATATAAGATTATAAGACAACGGAATAACGTACATTTTTGAAAAGAACCAAGTGCAATCATATGGTTGGAGATAATTTTTGCTGCACAAATGCAACCAAAACAAAACCCTGAATTTTTTTCACCTGAAAACTTAAAATTCCTTAATATGAAACGTCTCTGCGTTTTGAGTACATTTAATTCTGGTCTTGCTAAGCATACATAAAAAGGTAAAATGGTCTGTCACGTGCTTCACAGGCAGTGGCGTTTTCATGTGAAGCCTCAAGAACAAACATCTGTTCTGGTTAGTTTTGTTAATTCTTCTTTAATCATTAAAAGATAATCCCTTCATTTCTCTGCAATCCTGAAAAAAATACTAATTTCACAGATTGGATACAATAACAGGCACACCTATAGATTTTTATAGATTTTAATCTTGCTTAGGACCAATGATGCGCCGAGAGAAAAACAGTAAATTTTCAACGTCTCAATACACATTTTATAATGTATAAGAAGCTCCAAACGTACGATGGAGGCACAAATGTTTGACAGACACATACATTAAATGACTGAACAAATGATCCCACAACACAAAGCAGTGTGAATGGAGTGCTGGACTTATCAAACTCATCGATGGACATAGAATATGCGGGAACATATGCATTAAACTGACCATATGATTCCAATGTATAGTATTATTACAAGAAACCATGGGCCAGAAAGGAAATTACGTAACTGAGAACTAGTTCATATGCAAAGAAAAGGAAATTGCCATCTCTGAGGTAAAATGTGGATGATTTATTCCTGAATATAGTTATAAACCAGTCAATAACTGTCGCAGAAAACAGTTTGTAGATGTAGGCCAAACTCACGATTTGTCTTGAATATTTAATTTATAAATGAAGCAATGACCATTGATTTCCTTAGAAAAACAAAATAAACTGTCATGGCATGGCATAACTCTGGTTTTCACTCTTCATTCCAACATATTCATTTAGGCATAAGTAACAAAAGAATCTCGAGGTGCAATACATCAATATTTATAATCAAATCTGATTTAGAATGAAAAATGATTTTGTAAATTGTGATACCTAGTATCACTATAACAACCTAACTCAACAATTTTCATAAAAAAAGTAAATGGGAATTGAATCACAGGGCAATAGAGAAAGGTTGTTCTTCCCTTAATTACCTTTACTACTTTACAAAGACATACAAGGAAGTGATGACCATTAACAAAACATGGAAAACAGAACTACTCGTGACAATTAAGCTTGTATAGATCAGCATAAGCATAGTATCACTTCTAGAATGAGGGGCAGAGTCACTGGACGCATCAGTGAGGGGGGATGACCAGGCGATAAGGAATATCGAGAGACGGTTTGTTAAGTGGTTTTGCACTTGTTAGTTCACACATGGGCCTCACTCCCATTCAATTCAGCAAAATAGATCATCTCAACAATTTAGGGTGACTAAGTCACTCTCTAAAACTAGTATAGGGTGTGAAATAGGTGACATTACAAATATAAGGGGTACAAAATACCTAGTTTTATAGTTCTGAGTTAAGTAGTTGGCTAACAATACGTCGAGGGGTTGAATAGACTTATCTTTGTCAAAACAACTCAACAAAAACAACCCAAGAGTTATTTAGACGTTTTTTTTTTACTTCGAGGCTAGAATACCCAGTCTCCTTGGAGGAGCGTTTAATGGGAGAGGAGGCCAAGCTCGCCTATTCTGATCGGCCACCATCCCGATCGAATTCATGCAGGTCACCATCATGCCCTATGAAGTTGGCTTCCTGGTGCAGCAAGAACCCACTTGAAACAAGAGAGACCGCGGGTACACCTGACACTCGCAGCCATGGGTTAGACTTACCACCCTCACCTGCCGGGTCTCGGATATATTTCGGATCCCTGTCAAGTTTCCAAGAACTCTAATCTCCTAGCAGTCTCACAGATAATGTGACAGTCTATTAGATCACATGTCCTAAGACAATCACCACAATGTGTATATGTAAACTCTGATGGTGGAACAATTTAACTTATATATTAGAACAATTAGTTGACATATGCATTAATGACACTGAATTGACATATTCACATGTATACACTCATGGCAGAATAATCTCAACTCTGAATTTGATGGTAGAACAATTTAAACAGTAAACATAATACTTATATGACGAGAACAAATAAGATGTCACATATGCATGCTGGTAATAATAATTAACACTTAGACACAAATCTCAACAGTCTCAACTCTCATGATGGAACGTAATAAAAAAGTCAGAAACTCTGATGGAAGAACAATATATACTGGAAAGTCCTAAATTAGGTCAAAGCAATTCCATCTGTCTGGAGAAGCTTACTTGTCATAAAGTTTGGCTGCTTTATAATTCTCTTTCTCAATGGGACGAGGAAGGGAGACAACTCAGCAGTAGAGTGTAATTGGGAACGACAAACCTATGACTACATAGGATTGATTTTATTGAATAGAATCTTAATAGTCCACAAGATTCAACGGTCCCAACTCTCACTCACCGAATTGGTTCTCATAACAATCTCAATAGTCTCAATAAGTAGCAATTTCAGTTGCCTAGTGGGCACCCGCGGCTAAAAATTAATACCCTCACCTACAATATGTTGGGTCGGAGGCTGGTGACGCCCGCAGGTGAAAAATCTCACCTGCATCTTAACTCGTTGGGTGCAAAACCAGACGGGGACCTGGACCCGCAGGTGGGATTGCCATCTTAAGTGTGCCAACTAGGAGGTGACAGTTGGCAGTTGTGGACTACAAGGCACACACAATTCCTCGAATGTTATTGTTGGCAATGGTTCTCACACAATCCTGTTCTTGGCACTGGATCCATAAATCTGCACACACCATCTGCCACTTTCCGTTTACCACGTGTTTTACACGCACAGAAAACTTTATTCACAACCTAATTTCAGTTTGAAGCTTTATAATTGATAATTGTTGTTCTATTGAATTTGATCTTTTTGGCTTCTCTGTAAAGAATCTACTCACTAGGGACGTGATCATGAGGTCCAACATCTCCGGCGAGCTGTACCCATTCTACCCTCTCCGGTCGACTTCATCATCAACATCACTCATGGCCACTACCTCCACACTCTGGCATCGCAGGCTAGGACATCAAGGAAAAAGAAGCTTAGGAAACATTCTATCTCAATTCTGTGTTCCAGACACCAATAAAATCTCACATGTCTGGGATACTTGTCAGAAAGGACGCCATGTGTGGTTGCCTTTTCCAAATTCATATTCTGTAACTTATTTTTCCTTTCAACTTATGCATTGCGTTCTTTGGACATACCCTATTGAAAGCTTGTCACTGGCTTCAAGTACTATATCGTTCTTCTTGACGATTACAAACGTTACTTATGGACACTCCCACTACGAAACAAATCTGATGCACCCTCCGTCATACAAAACTTCCACACATATGTCCTCAGCCAATTCAGATCAAGCATCTAGTGTTTCTAATATGATAATGGAAAAGAGTTTGACAACAATACTCTTTGTTCCTTTTTCCTTAGACATGGGATTAGCTTTCGATTCTCCTATCCATACTCCTCTGCACAAAATGGGAAGGCCTTGCGTTCCTTACGCACAATTAACGATGTCCTCTGAACCTTGATTTTTTAGGCACATCTTCCACCTAAGTACTGGGTCGAGTCACTACTCACAGCCACATACCTTCTCAACGAACGTCCCTGCAAACCTCTGAATTTTCGGACACCCTATCAAGCCTTATTTGGAGAACAGCCGGATTACTCTCATTTATGAGTCTTTGGTTGTTTATGTTATCCGAATACCACCTATCTAGCTCGAAACAAACTCGATCCTAGGTCTACGGCTTGTCTTTTTCTACGATATCCAGCTGAACGTAAGGGATACAAATTCATAGACTTAACTACTCACCATATTATTATCTCACGACATGTTATTTTTTATGAGACATGTTTTCCTTATGCTGATACACCAGCAAATCCCACTGTCAAAACACCTACACCTCCAGACATACCACACATAGTTCAGATCCCACTCGCCTACACCTTTCACAAACAAAACTACACGTAGTTCCCTGTTTTCCTCTCCTTCGGCACATGGAACCTCCAGTACATCGGCTAATGGCCCTCTGTCACCCAGTCCATCATCATCGCCTAGTCCATCACCACAAAAAGTCATTCCACGACACCACATGACAACAAGAGCTAAGGAAGGAATTTTGCAGCCACGTATCATTATGAATCTGTCTTCTAGTGAAACCATCTCACCTATTCCTTCCAACTATCGCTTAGCTCTTAAAGATCCTAACTGGTACCATGCTACGCATGAGGAATATAATGCTTTGATGTCAAACAATACTTGGTCTATTGTGTCTAAACCTTCAGGTGCTAATGTGGTCACTAGTAAATGGATTTCCGGCATATATTCAATCCGGGTGGAACACTGAATCACTATAAAGCGCGTTGGGTTTTCATAGGCTTCACTCAGGAGGAAGGTATTGATTTTTAAAAAACCTTTAGTCCAATTATCAAACCAGCAACAATACGCACATGTGTTGAGTATTGCTACCTCAGCCTCTCTTGGCCTGTACATGAATTAGATGTCAAGAATGCATTATTCAATGGTGACTTATCTCAGACGGTGTACTATGGTCAACCATCTGGGTTTGTTGACTCTGCTCATCTATCTCATGTTTGCAAACTCAACAAGTCATTATATGGGTTAAAACAGGCACCACGTACTTGGTTTCTTTGTTTTCATAGATTCATACTGTCAATTGGATTTCATTCAGCTAAATTTGACAACTCCTTGTTCATTCTGCACACAAGGACTGAAACTGCATATTTGCTATTATATGTCCATGATATTATCTTGACTTCAAACTCAAGCTCTCTACTGCAACCTGTCATTTACAAGCTCTGCAAGGAATTTGCAATGACGGACCTTGGACCTTTGCATCACTTTTTGGGTATTCAAGTCAAAAATTCAGCCTCTGGTATTCTTCTAAGCCAAGAACAGTATGCTTTGGATATTCTTGAGCGTGCACACATGAGTCATTGCAACCCTGTTAGCACCCCGGTTGACAACAAGTCCAAACTTTCAGCTTCAGAAGGTGAGCTGTTGAGAATGCCACTGAATTCAGAAGCCTTACCGGTGCTCTTCAATATCTAACAATCACTCGTCCTGATATAACATACGCGGTACAAGTGTGTCTTTTCATGCACTCTCCCAGGGAGCCCCATCTATAACTTATCAAACACGTTCTACGTTATGTTCGTGGAACGGTCAAGCATGGCCTTCAGTTTCTTAAGTCATCAGACAACACATTCACTGCTTATTCAGACTCAGACTGGGCTGGCTATCCCGACACCAGACGATCCACCTCTGGATTCTGCATTTTCTACGGCGACAATCTCATATCCTGGTCCTCTAAAAGACAGTCCAACATTTCATGACCTAGTGCAGCGGCCGAGTACAGAGGTATCGCAAATGCAGTGTCTAAAGCAATTTGGTTGCGCCAACTCCTGAATGAACTTCATCAACCGGTGGTCAGGACGACATTGTTCTGCGACAATGTTAGAGCTATGTATATGTCCAACAATCCGGTTCAGCATCAGAGAGAACCAAGCACATAGAGATTTATCTTCATTTTGTTCGAGAAAAGTATACATTGGTGAAGTAAAAGTCCTTCATGTTTCTTCATCTCTTCAATATGCCAATATATTCACAAAAGGACTTCCTTCAGTAATGTTTTACGACTTCAAGAACAGCCTGCACGTCTGGGATTGTCTAGGCTGAGGGAGGGGGGGGGGGGTATTGTAGAATAGTCTTAGTTGGTTACGCTGTATATAATCTGTTATGCATGCCGCATCTCTCTCATGCATGTTACCATCTCTTCTGTACACGTTAGCACTACTCCTTATAATATAGCATTTGTAACCTCTCTTCCATCATCCTGTAACGTGCCTATTTAATGGCCACTGATCAATGGAGTACAGCAGTGCTTGAGCCTAATCTTTTAATTGGAAAGTTAGCCATGTTATGAGGAGATCAAGAGCACACCCACAATGTTGAGGATCACGAGAAAGAAGAAGGCAGTTACAAGCCTCTCATCTACTCGACTTCCAATGGTGTTACTTACGCCTCCTACTTCTAGGGAAGACACGACACTAGCATGGCGCTGTAGGCAGCCGTGTTTACTCCAGGTAGTAACACAAGTTTTTTAATCCACCAAAACCTGTTCAGTTTCTGTTTTTGAAAGAAGTTTCTAACCTTGTGGCCATATAAAAAGTAAAATAAGCATCTCGTTTGCCCCTTGCAATCATAGCTATTGTAAAATCCAAAGAATTGACTTGCTAGAGTGTTCATCATATCACCACACCACAGCTCATTTTATGGAAATCTCATGAACATTTGTGAAGAGCAAGTAAACACCATCAAGGGGTTGATTAGAGGAAGAACTCACTAAATCCAAAAGTCAGACCTCACACATATAAACATGAAAGGCTGAGCTCACCATTAGGCTCTAAATAATCTTTGGAGTGCTCATGCCAAGTTTCATGCAAATTCAAACCCTTTTTGAGGCACTTTTGGATACAATTGCAAAAAGGGCTATTTGAATGCAAATTCAAATTTCAGCCGCTTTCATCACGTGGATTAAAAAGTTGACTTCATATTTAAACTTAGCACATTTTTCTGAGTTAGTCCACCAATTTTCATCCTCATTGGAGTTCATCTTGTCGGGAGCTATATTTGGATTAATTCAAAACTGAATTTGAATTTCAAATTCAAGTGTGATTTGAATTTAGCTAACCAGCTCACAATTGAGGATTTCAAATTCGACTAATGACTTGGTGATGAAGTCTGCCATTTAATTGTGAGTAGCTGGGGAGAAATATCAGTGGAGAAAAAATGAAAAAGAATTGAGGGGGTGGGACCCAACAGTCAGCCTCACAGCTCTAACACAGTCGGTTCCCTGTTGTCACCGCTGCCACCGAGCTGTTTCAAGCGCGCGGCCAGCCGAAGATCGCTGCCGAGGCGCCTCCACCTCGACCCATTTTTCTCCACGTCCTAAGCCACAGAGCAGCTTCCAAAAACGTGTCCTCAGACGTGCACCGGCGTCCTACTGGGCCACCGCGTCACTCGCATGCGCGCGTTCATCTCTGTTCTCACCACCCGAGCGACTCTTGGCTCTCTGTCGCCTCCATGATACAGGCCACAACTCGGATGATCACCTACAGCAAAAACACGCGCCATCCTCTCCTCGATCTTCCGGTGAACGCCTTCCTCCATTTCGTTCAGTAGCGATGGAGTATTTTGAGGTTTACCGAGAAGCCGTTCTTAGGACCGAGAGGGGGCTCGACTCAAAATTCTTGGTGGTCAGTCCATACTAGCTTGTTTTCCTTTATCCATACGTCCTACACCTTCCAACGAACCTCTAGGATCAACAACCGGCGAAAATCATCGACTATGGTTGCTGTTCTTCGAGATTTTCTGATCGCCGTCATTTTTAGCTCTAGGTCGATGGTGAGGTCCTAGCTCCGGCCGTTTCCATGGCAAACCGAGTTCATTTTCGTGCTCAAAATGTCACCACGGAGCTGTAGGATGAAACCGTTCCAAAAATAGGGTCCTATGTAGCTCGGGCGACATCACCAGAGTTGGAGTCTCCGCTATCACCGTCGCGAGCACTGTTCCGGCCATCGCCGAGCTGCAGTTAGTGCACCAACATGTTCCTCGAGTGAAGTTGCGCACAGGCGGCGAGTTTCATTGAAGGTCGTGCGGTAAAACGACCGGTGGCGAGCTCTCCGGTGACACGCCGCCACGGGGAGTGCGGGTGTCACGAGGGAGACGAAGAAGAGGCCGGGTCCACCGGTCTGTCTCTGTTTTCCAGCGGGGGATCCGGTTGCGTCTGTGATCCGGTGCGGCAGCGTGGGTGAAACCCCGTGGTCTGCGGTCTGGCCGCGAGCTCAGTGGGTCGGTTTAAATAGTGGGGCCCACAACCAGAGTTTAAACATTTTCAACAATTTCAGATTTTAGTTCAACTTCAAATACCCATAACTTTTGCTAGGATGGTCCAAATTTAATGAACCAAATTTTGTTAGATTCAGCTCTTTGAGTACTATCCAGAAAAATAAGTTTCAGTTCATGAAACTTAGTATTTTTTCAGAATTAATTCCTAAATTTTAAACTGTGGGGAATTTTATTGGGAGAATTCCTTTATGGAAAATTCTGAAATTTGGCTAGGTTGTTCATTTGAAAATCCTTGAGTCACAGGAAAAAGTTCACATTCATCCAAATTCATTTAGTCCCCCTAATGGTGTGATTAAGTGAACTGCCCTGAGAAAATGGAAAATGTACAGAAACATTTTTCAGAATTTTCTCAAATTTTTATAGGGCATAACTTTATCTAGGATTGTTCAAATTACATGAAACCAACTCCATTAGAACCATCTCAAACTCTAGTTTCCATAAAGTAATGGTTTGATCCATGAAAATCCCTAGAAATCCTTAGAATCTCTAGTAATGACCATTTAGACTTTTGTTTGTGCAGAGCCCAAATGAGCTTTGTTCCAAATGAAATTTGGTCAAGTCTCGGATTAGGTTCTTACCAGGCCACTGTAAAAGTTTCAGAGCCAAAGGGAATTTCTAGCTAGAGTTATAGCCTTTATATACTCAATTCAACACATTTGCAATTAAAATTTACATATCGTTAAATTGCTTACGTGTAGTCGCTGAACGCGAGGTTACCCTGGAGGTTTTGGACTTCATACTTCTGTAGGAGACACTAACCCCTGACAAGCAGCAACAAGGCAAGCTCCGTTTTGCATTTAACAAGTTTTATGAAGTTTTGCTTTGTATTCACTTCATTTGAAGTATGTATGTGGTGCATTAGGTGTAGGATGATTGAAACCCCAAATGCATAACTAGATTATTCCAAATAGGGTGAGCGTAGTGTCTAAGCCCTCGAAGTAAATAATGCTTTGCTTAATGTTAATAGGCTTCGGTACAAGTCTAGTAGTTGGAATCTACTCGCGAGTATATGGTCCGGCACACACGGGATTGGTTCGAGATTTGAGACAACTTTAGTAAGAAAAATGAGACTAGGCAGGGGGCTAGGACGCAGCAAGAGGAAGTCTTATGTGCGTAGCTCTGTCCGTGTCGATTGAGGACCGATCCGTGTGTGGCCCATTCTGATCAAGTTTGAATGTACCGAAGGCATATCGGATATATGGGGTCCGATAATCTGATGTAACCTATACATCCGGGCGTCGAGGCATAACGCACCGATTTATAGGTGTAGCTTGAGGGCAGCAAGGTGGAAATCCGCTAATGCGCATAGAGAGATGCTCCGTGTAGGGAATCTCCTGTCCGTTTGGGTGCGACCGGTTCGACGTTTGGGCTGTTTGGTAAAAGGTTGTTCCGTACGACATCGAGTGAGCGTGCTGTGCAGCTCCACGGGTGGGCGTACATGACGTGCTATTCGGGTATCCCTGCAGGTGTATATCGAGTCGATTTGCTGTCCCTCACGGTAATGAGTACCACTTGGTCACTGAGTCGTGACGTAGGTTAACATATGGAATGTTATGATTTAATATTGCTGATATGAATAATTTGTTTTGTTAAATGTGTGCCACCAAATATTGCTTACTAAATTTCATATTTATGAAACGCTAACTTTTGGCTAAAAGATGAACTAAGGATGAACTTGTAGGCATGTTCGTTTGCTGCAAATTTTCATCCTATATTCGGTATGACCTGCATGTAGAGTTTCATGTGTAGGAGAGTCGGTTAAGACTTGCTGAGCCTTCGTGCTCACGGTTGCTGCTATGAGTGTTTACAGGTGAGGAGTACCCCATGGACTCGAAGTATGAGTCCACCGGTGAGAACTACCCTCTGTCGGCGACTACGGCTGAGTCGGAGCCGTACACGCCGCGCTGAGGTTGGGTGGAGCTAGTGTGGGTTGTCCGGCCCGTAAGCATGGTAAGGAACGCCATCGAAAGCGGTTCAATTTCGGTTAGCTCCCCTGACGAGGAATGTGGTTCAGGGTATAGGTCTCACAGCTTGGTTTGAGACGTCAATATGAAACTCTTGAACTCTTCATGTTCCTGAGTTCATATGAAACGCTGGTCCCTGGGTGCATTAGGCAAGAAAGTGGAAACCCCATCGTGTGGTCGGTAACGCGATAGTGTGTTCTTCTGGAAATAGCCTAGGAGGACATACACAACACTTGCCATCAGCGTGCCCTACAGGGCAGTAGGTGGTATCTGTTGGGTTGATAAAATTCCCAACCGTGACGACCCGTTCGCGCTCTATTCGGATTCCCCGTCATGTGGTGTAAAAACGCGACCATGTACCTTGAGACGTGACTTGACTCAAGGACGGCCGTATGGCAATAATATGGATGTATGTTTTTACTATAATATGGACCTGCCTGCAATGACAATAACCTTGGAGTGCATCATTATTGAGTGTTCTTCTACAGGTGCTAACCATGTACGTATCCCGTGTAGTACACGTTTGCAAGAGACCGTTTGTAGTGCCATAGTTGAGACGTATATGCCGGTATAATCCGGTTAGGATTTTCCATTTTGTGAGGAAAGTAGTACGGACATGTACTAATCATGATTGCATTATAAACAATGTTGAATAGGAACTAAGATAACCAAGTTCTAATCTTTAGGACTTTGGTTTGGTAGAAAAATTCAAAAGTTGAGTAGTTTAGCTCAAAGGACTTGAAAAACAGGGTGCTCTGTTTTTGGGCAGCAAGTTTGCTGAACTTTAACAGAGCCTAACTCACAGGTTACTTAGCCAATAGAGATGCGGGGTATATTTCTGGAAATGGGTTTAAGTACTTTACAACTTTTTTGTAGACTTCCAGAACAGAATCACACGTCCAACGGGTTGAAATTCCAGATGATTCTAAACTGTTCAGAACCAGGACAGCTTCAAAATCTCTCTGGACTGTTCAGTTTTTCAAGCATAACTCTCTGTAGAGAAATCTAAAATAATCATAGGATACATTGTTGGAAATCTTAGGAGATGTGTTACATCTTTGTAATTCAAAGTTTTTGCAGTTACATCATGGAATTCAGTGGAATGAGGAATTGAAAAGCAAGTTTCAAAGGAGGCGCTGTTGAAATTCTTTCAGAAATTATGTTAATTTTGAATTAGCATAACTTTTTAACCAGAGCTCATCTGGGGGAAAGTAAATACTCGTTGGAAAGGTACTGAAGTTAACTTTAACTTTGGTATTCAACTTGAGTTATTAAAATGCAAAGTACTGGTTCAAAATCTGGGAGAAGTAGAAACTGGTCATGCTGGGCAGAGGAATGAACAGTTGAACTCATTTGAGAGATTGTTGTACCTATTGGGGTTTTATTACTTCCAATGGGGTAAAAAATACTAATGAGTTGTTATCTTCAACTAGTGAAAGATTTGAGTATAATTCCTACTCAAGTTCTTTTTGCTAGAGACCATGTTTGTGTCGTATTGAAGATAAAAGGTAGTATACGTGATGACAAAGCGATATTAACGTCTCGTAGTGACCAAATCTAGTTGAGATGAACTTCCAAAGAGGAAGTACGTAAATTTGGATTTTACAAATGTGTATTTGGTCAGGTAATGGTTGTAGCTTGTGCAAGGTTATTACATTATCCATGTACGAGATGTATCCCATGTTTACCGTCATTATGTTTTACTCCTATTTTATGGACTGCATGGAGTATGCTGTGGGACTGATTTTATTGTCCTATGGTTGCAGATGGTCCGTACCCGGACCACGCACGAGGTCGGGGGCTCTAGTCGTCAAGGGGGTGATGACTCCCAGCCACCTGCCTACGACAACACCGCGCAGAAACAACCGACGCCTCCGCTTACACTAGCGGACGTGATTTCAGCGCTAGTGGGCTCTTGTGAGGAGCAGACCGACCTGCTCCACACGATTATCCAGAATACGTCCCAGGCGGGGACGCGTCAAGAGAGGGGGCCTCATGAGCCCCACATCACTACGTACTCGGATTTCATGAGTACGCATCCTCCGTTGTTCACCAAAGCGGCGAAACCACTGGAGGCCGACAACTAGCTGCGGACGATTGAGTCCAAGTTCTGGCTGCTCCAATGCACGGAGCGGCAGAAGACTCTCTTCGCAGCGCAGCGGAACCATGGTACCGCCAGTGCGTGGTGGGATGATGAAGAGGAAGTTCCAAGAGTTCTTGGAACTTAAGCAAGGCGGGAGGAGTGCCCACAACTACTCCGTGTGTTCAATCATCTGGCGCAGTATGCATCGGATTACATCTCCACCGAGGAGAAGAAGCGTGAGCAGTTATATCGGGGTTTAAACCCCAAGATGAAGACTCACCTCGTGCAATCAATTGCGGCACCTTCAATGACCTCGTCAATGCCGCGATTAGGCAAGAGGATGCTGTAAGGGCCTAAGTTTTTGCACACATTCAAAGTGTTCATCACACCACACACACCTCATTTGAGGAAAACTTATGAACACATTTGAAGAGCAAGTAAACACCATGAAGATAGTCATTAGATGATAAACTCACAAAATGCAAAAGGGGTACTTCCCACATGCATCATATAGGGGCTGAGCATATGAAAAACTTTTACACCTTGCTAGTGATGCTCA
This sequence comes from Neostapfia colusana, assembly GCA_030760725.1. Taxonomy (NCBI): domain Eukaryota; kingdom Viridiplantae; phylum Streptophyta; class Magnoliopsida; order Poales; family Poaceae; genus Neostapfia; species Neostapfia colusana. The sequence goes on along the minus strand of JASWHV010000018.1, from coordinate 16,958,048 downwards.
TGCCAAATTTCACCCAAATCCAAAACCTTTTTGAGGTATTTTTGGGTATAATTAGAAAGAGGCTAGTCTGAACTTAAATTCAAATTCAAACTCCTTTCATCCCATGAATTCAAAACTGGGATCCATATTCACACTCAGCACATTTTTGTGAGCTCACACACCAATTTTCACTGTATTTGGAGTTAATCTTGACATGAGTTATTATGGCTAAATTCAAATCAAATTTGAATTTCAGATTCACATTTGCTGCAAATTTGATCAAATCAAATCACACTTTGAATTATTCAAAGTCAAGTGGCCATTTTGAAATTTGATCAACTCACAAAGGGTATTAGGGTCTCTAGTGTTTTGAGCAGTGGGAAAATTGAATTTAGGAGGTTAAAATTGGGATTGGGGCCCTCATGTCAGCCTCACAAAGCAGAGAACCGACTGTGGACTCGGTTCCTCAGTTTCTCGTGCCGGTGCTGCGATTGCCACCGCGCCAAAGCGCGCCAGCATCTGCTTCCGGTTTTCTCCGCGCTGGCACGCTCGCCCAGCTCTTTATCTCCACTCCCGAGCCAGCAAAAGATCAATCGTCCTCATTCCTCTGCTCCCCCACGCAAGAAACACTGCCATCATCGCAGCTACTCGGTTATGATCGGGAAACCGGCAAGCACCATGCACACACTTCCTCCGAGCTGCAAAACAGCACCGCAGCAGTCCCTTTGACTGTCCAGCCACAAGCACGAGCTGAAATCAACGCTCCTCAAGCAGCTCCGAAACATTGCGCGGCAAACGAAACATCCCACCATTTGGTGCTCTCGTGGACAGCATGACTGGGTGGATTTCACGCCCATGTGAAGACACTCAGAGGTGCACTAGACCACAGCATTGCTTCTGTCCAACCGGTTGATCCAGTCGTGGATCGTCGCCGATGAATTCAGCGAAGTTCTTCCGGCGTGCTCAAACGGATGTTCCAGTACGGGAACTCCAAATTCTTCCTCCTTATGCGTTGTTAGGTCACCAAATTGTGCACACAGAGGCTGGACTAGCTGGCGATCATTTTCCTTTTAGTGATCCTAACTTAAAACCGACTCAGAGCAAGGTATTTCGAGCTCTCCCGAGCATACACATGCCGGTATGAGACGGGCGCACGGTGACAACCTAGGTGGAGCTCTAGAGCCGTTTAGCCGAGCTTTTCGTGGGATAGGTCAGTCGGCCGACAGCGCCGAAGTTGTACCGAAGCCGCCGCACGCCGCCGACGGTATTCCGGCCGCCGGTAGCTCTTACTTGTACCACAGACGGGTTGCTCGCCCTCCAAAACACACAGGCGACGAGAATTAGGCAGAGAGGTGGCCGGAGTAGCGAGATTCATCAAGCTCCGGCAAGGGGCGGCGCGGGAGCGCGTGCGGGAGCCAGAGGTAGAAGAAGCACTCTGCATGGGACCCACCGACAGGGCTTTAAACATTTCCCGAATTTTAGTTTCTAGTTCAAACTTCAAAACCACATAACTTTGTCTAGGAAATTCCAAATCGAGTGAACTAAATTTGATGGATTCAGCTCTCTGAGTACTTTCCAACAAATCAAGTTTCACTGTATGAAAACCTTTATTTATCCAGAATTAAATCTTCAAAATTTAAACTGTTTAGAATTTTAACTGGAGAACCCTTTGGAGAAAAATTCTGAAATTTTGCCAGGATGATCATCATAATAACCCTGAGCCACCATAATAATTTCAGATCCAATTGAGATAATTTGATCCACCTAATGGAGTGATTAATAAAACTGTTCCAGAGAAAATGGAAAATGTCCAGAAACATTTTCAGATTTTGACTGAAATTGTTTAGCTCATATCTTTGGCTAGGAATCTTCAAATTAAGTGAAACCAACTCCATTAGAATCTTTTCAAAATATAGTTTCCAGAAAGTCATGGCTTGCTCCATGAAAATCCCTAGAACACCATAAGAGCTCCAATTAAGGACAAACATACATAATTATTTGTGGAGGGCTCAAATGAGCTTTGCTGCAAATGAAATTTGGCAAAATCTCTGTTTAGGTTGTATCTAAACCACAGTAAAAATTTCAGAGTCATTGGGCCTGTCTAGAAATACTTATAGTCTTAACAAATTCAACTTCAAATTCAAATGCATTCAAATTGACGTATACATATGTTTATCTCATGTAGTCGCTAAGGTTGAGGAGGAGCCAGAAGTCTTAGACTTCATAACTCCGGAGGAACAGCTAGCCTACGACCAACAGCAGCAAGGCAAGCTCCGGTTTGCAATAGCCTTTTATAAACTTTATTGTTTTGAGAACTTACATTGAGTATCCACCTTACTTATGCATTAGAGTCTTGATTGAAAACCCAAATGCATAGCCAAGAAAACCCTAGTTTGGGCTTAGGTTTTTAAACCTCGATTAGCTACTGCAATGCTAAGAGAGTTTAGGATTCGGTACAAGTCGAGTAGTTGGAACTGCTCGCGAGAATCGGCTAGGGGCACACTATTTGGTTAGAGACAGCAAATGGAACACATGGCAAGGAAAATGAGACCGAGCGGAGAGTAAGGGCAGCAGGACTCTGGGGCCTGGGTGCCATAGCTCCACTTGTGTCAATTGAGGACCAAGCCGTGTGTGGGCCTGTTGAACAAGCTAGAACAGTACCGAAGACCTACCGGATATATGGGAACTGGGAAACCGATGTAATTCGGGTAGCTGGGTGTTGAGGCATAGCTGGTCGTTCAGAGGGTAGGTTGAGAGCTTGAGGTGTAAATCGGCTGGCGGCACTGCGGATGCGCGCGCAAAGACCTATTGCTCGGGACGATTGGACCGGCTCAACATTTGGCTGGCGGATGAAAGGTGGTTGCGTACGACGTCCGTGATGCTTGCTGTAGGCAACATCGAGTACGGGCGTACGTGACAAGTTTTTTTTGGGTAACCCTGCAGGTGTAAAACGATTACAATCGCCATCCCTCATGGTCAGTGAGTATCACTTGTTCACTGTACCATGACATAGAAAGAACAGGCTAGAGTCATGTTTAAAAGTTTCTGATTGAAAGCTATTACTTGATTGTTAATGACTTGTTATAGTTTAGAGCTAATTAAAGTTCTTTTCAACCTTGGACAAAGCACATGAGAGAAATGCATTTCTTGTTTGATTGCAAATCTCTTATGTGCCTTAGCATGAGGTTCTCTACAACTTGCTGCTAAAACTTGAAAGTACGGTTCCACTATTTAGGCGTGTCCTTTGCAACTTACATTCCCATTTACACTGTAATCCAGCATGTAGAAGTTTCATGTATAGGAAATACGGGTAAGTCTTGCTGAGCCATCGTGCTCACTGCTTGTGTTTGAAGCTTTTGCAGGGTGTTATGAGGAGGAGACTCCTGAGGAAGAGACATACCCCCAAGATGGCAAACCCGGCGAATGGGAGTCGTGCGCGCCGCCATGTTAGTGTGTGTGCGTGCTATAGGGAACACATTCACGGGCTGAACGTAAACTCTGTGCTTAGTTTACGCCCGTGAGTGTGGACTGAACATATTTTGTTGTAAACATGTCTATAAATTCTCTTATGTAATAAAACTTTGCTTCCGCTTTGTACTTTTTATGTGTGTTATCCGGTGCTGTGCAACGCAGCACCCCTTAGCGTGATCCTGGCTCGTCGAGGCCGTGAGGCCCTCGCAGATGCTCAGCGGGAATTTGCGGCTGGGCAGCGGAAGTGCAGTGCTCCACCGAGCAGCGGGGGTGGAGCTCCTCAAAAATACCGCATGGTGTATCGGACACCATCGGGTCAGCAGTGGCATCCACTGGTACGAACACAACAGCTTGGGGGTTGTTCTTTCCAGCCACCCCCATTCCGACCGCCGACGCAACCACCGCGACCGCAACAGCAGCAACAGCAGCAGATGGTACCCCGGGCGTTTCCACTCCCACAATGTGCCCCGGGATTCCGTCCGCTGGTCAGCGGAGGACCGCCTCGCTACACATGCTATATGTGTGGCCAGGCGGGTCATTTCTCGATGGACTGCCCACAGGGGCAGCAAGGCAGTGGGCAAGCCCAATATCGGGGCGGTGCTCGGGGCCGACCACCGGTGAAGAAAGGAGGACACCAAACCGGAGGTGTTTGTTACCTCGACAATTAGGACGCCTCGGAAGGAGATAACGTGCTGGCTGGTACGTTCACTCTCAACGTTTGTTCAATCATCATTTTATTTGATTCTGGTGCAACCCACAACTTCATAAGTGCATCATATGTGGTTAAGCGTCAACTGCAAGTCTTTCCAACCGAGTGCTCATATATGATATGCTCACCGGAAGGGAAGATTTCAGCAAATGTGATGATTCCAAAAGCACCACTGTGCTTAGGTGGGAGAATATATCCCACTACTATGATTATTATTGAGGGACAGAAGATTGATGCAATCTTAGGAATATCATGGCTAAGTTACCATGGTGTTGTCCTGGAAACATTATCACAGATGGTTCATCTCAACTCTGCACTCCACCGTCTGCATTCCCTCATATTAGATAATCCGGTCCCGGAAGTTTCAGCCACCTATCATACTGAAGCTCCCAAGTTAGAGGACATCCCCATAGTCCGAGAATACCCCTATGTTGTGGGGGAACCGCCAACACGGCCCCGCCAGGACCTCGTTGGGTGGTGCCGTGATATGCGGCACCCAAAAGTACACGGGTCGAGGAAACACATCACATTACATAAATAATTTGTGGAAGCGTACAAAGTGTTTTACAAATACTGATCTCAAAATAAGCTACAGCGGAAGACTATAACTCTCACGACTCATTTCTAACTTAGCAACAAAGAAACAGTCCAGCCCGCAGACGTTTCTTCCTAGCAACACGAAGAACAAACCACAGCGCCGAGGATACTCTTGAGTAACCACTCGGAGGTTCCCGAGTCTCATCGGCATCCCTTCATAAGCATGAAGTCAATCCTGCAAAACAACCCGGATAGCACCCATGAGCATAATGCTCAGCAAGACTTAACCGTCTCCCTAGTCATGAAACTCTACATGAGGTTATAAACATAAAGTAGGATGGCATAATGCATAATAACTGGCCTAAAATGAATCCTTACTTTCAAGTATTATTTTGCATCAAATTAAGAGTACCTTGGGCACGCCACATCGGGAGTCCATGTAAAAGTCCCAAAACTTGTAAATAGAAAACTTGAGCTATGAATAAAGTTGAGTTTATGTACAAGAAATGAGACTTACAAAAACTTTTATTTACTCATGAAAGTGTTGGCTTGTGCAAGGAAACTTTGAATTCAGTTTGAACCAAAAGGGTCACTTCTAAAAGAATAAGGGCATTTCCAAAATGGGAAAATTCAAACTGTTGTTTAAAAAGTTGTAGTTGCAATGGTCAACTCAAGAATCAGAGGGCATAGTTGAATTCAACAGGTCCAAATTATGAGGAAGCCAAATTTGGAGGAAATTTGGAGGTACTTTGATATAAATGTCAAAGGGACATGTAAATTTCATCAAAATTTGGATTCAAATTTGAAACTGAGGCATAACTTGTCAAACTGCCAAACGACTTTGAAATTTGAGTACCTCATGGATGAATTTGCATGTGCCAAAAATTTGGAGATCTTTTGGGGGCAGAGAGAAGCCGTGGGACCCACATGTCATGGACTGAAAATGGAGGAGACTTTCAACCGAAGCAAACCTTTTGCTTCTGTTCAGACCCGAGCTCGATCAAGTCGATCACAGAACGCCACCGCGGGCGCTACCGCCACCTCCTGCTCAAGTCCCCCCCCCCCACGCACGGGCGCCAGAGGCGGTTCACCCGGTGTTTATCCTCCCCACCGAGGAAACACGAAGTCTCCTACTCGTGCTCGCGGTTTCTTCTGCTTCTGCGCCCGAAAAACAGCCGCCGGCGACACTTCTGTTGCCTTCGGTATTCCAACAGCTCGCGTCCTCGTTTGCTCGAGCCGCCCACACAAAAAGGGAGCGCTAACGAGTGTACAAGATCCTCCACAACTCGGCTCCAACGTTACTGGCTCGTGGCGCGCCCAAATCAACGATCAACGCGAGATACTGAAGCTCCCCGGCGAAAGTGCAACTCGGGTCACCGTGGGCAGCTCATACCGAGGCTTTTCACGGCCGAGCAAGCACCCTCCGAGACATGCCGGGACTTCACGCTGCTCTCCCTCGAGTTCCAGCCCGAGCCGTGCAACGTAGCTCGGGAATTTCCAGTTTTCCTCTCGGATGAGAGAAACCTAACCGCGGGTAAGAGTTTCAAAAATCGACGCTTAATTCTCGGTTAGAGTTGTTCATTTTGCGCACACAGGAGCTAGAGAGGATAGGGAACCTTTTTCCTTCGCACCCCTAGCTTAACAGTGAGTAGAGGCAGCTAATTTCGAGTTCTTCCATCGGCGGCCATGGCGGGGGCACTCGGGCACACGGTGAACCCTCACTTGCCGCCGTTTCTGAGCCACGTTGAGGCCATGCCAGCTAGCCCATCCTCTGCTGGTGCTTTTAAGCGGTTCGGTTGAGCTGCTAGCGAGATACAAGGGCCGGGTGACGGAGCCGATCGTCACCGAAGGCCGCGGCTCGTCGCCGAGGATGGTCGGCCACCGGCAGCCCGAGCAAACCCCGTAGACATGTTTCCCGACCTCCCAAACTGACAGGCGGCGAGTCTCCGGCCGAGAGGCGGCCGGGAAGTCGGGTCCGACGAGCTCCAGTGGAGCGCTAGCGAGGGGGAGGCGCAGGCGCGGGAAATCGGCCGAGGAAGAAGAAGACCCCCTTCCGTCCCACTCGTCAGCGACTGGAGTTAAACGTGCAGATCTTATGTGGCCTCGGATCAGGCTGTGACAACGCGGGAAAAGGTCTGTGGCCCCGTGTGGCTTGAATCCAGCAGCTGACACGTGGGTGATGGGGCCACTATCAGAATTTAAACTTTTCAATGTTCCAGCTTTAGTTCAAACTTTAGAACCTCATAACTTTTGCTAGGAAACTCCAAAATTAGTGACTCAAATTGGGTTGGATTCAGGAGGTGAAACTCTATCCAATATGCCACCCAATTTGCATGAAAACCAATAGAAAATTCTGGAAAATTCTTTAAAGCTTTTCAGCAAAAGAATTTTAGAGGGAGCTTGGTTCATCCAAAAATCCACAAATTTTGCCAGGATATTCTTTAGGATATTAGGAGACTCCTGTAAAAGTTTCAACTCATTTGGAGTTGATTTGGTTAGGGTAATTCTAAATTCAAGTTTCTGTATTCAAATGAATACAGAAACATTTCCAGAGAATTTCCAAAACTTGGAAATCCAGTTCTGAGCATTCCTTAGCTCCAAAAATCCTAGGAAAATCCAGGCATACTCTCTGAGCTATTTTTGAAATTATAGTTCACTTGAATTTGCATGAAAGTGCAAATTTATTTAGAATTAATTCCTTTTAGCCTAAATGCTTGAGGAATTGTTCTGGGTGATCTACTTAGTGAAACCATCTGAATTTTGGTTCAGAGGACTTTCTTGTGACAAGGAATTCACAAGAAAATTTCCAGCTCCATTGGAGCTTTGGATCAGTAGTGTTCTGTTCAACCAGTTTGGAAATCAACATCCAAGTGATGAACTCCACTCATCACTTGATCCTAGTACTTAAATACCAGACCAAACCACTAACACCAGTTTTATTTTAAATTCTTAAACAAATTTCCAGTTTCAAACTTGTGTTTAGTACTTGTTAGCAAAAGTTTTACAATTAAACATATGTGCATATTCATAACGTGTAGTGATAAAACGTGGAAAGTGAAGAAGAAGAACTTGAGCTTGGATCAAGGAGCAAGAAGGGCAGGAATTGAACTTCAAGTCGTCAGCAACTAACCCCATATCATCTGACTTTAGTCATATGCAAAACCAAGGCAAGCCCCGGTTTGCACTTAAGTTTTTTTTAAAGTTTTTCCTTTGTTTACCACTATGGGTCAAGGTTTGTATGTGCATTAGGTCAAGGATGTTTTTACACTCCACTTGCATAACCAAAAATTGAACCCTGAGGTCAAGGGTAGAATGGTGTCATCTCTGTAGAATGAGGCCATGCTAAATAGGCTAGGACATCCGGTAGAAGACGAGTAGTTGGAATCTACTCGCGAGCTTTGTTTTAGGATCACATAAGGGTGGTTGGAAAAAGAGGCAAACTAAAGTTTACATTTCTAAAGATGAGACCGGGCAGGAGGGTTAAGTAGCGACAAGACGAGGTCTTGGTCGAGTAGCTCTGCCTGTGTCGGTTAAGGACCGAAGCGTATGTGGCCCTGGGAGCAAGTATTGAGTTGTGTACCGGATGCTTCTGATATATGGGAACCAGGAAACCGATGTACCAGGTTCACTGGATTGTAGAGGCATACCACATCATCTCATTAGACCTATGAGACCGAGACGGCGCGACCGGTTCTACAGTCTAGTGTCCTGGGAAAGGTTGCCACATACGACGTAATGAAGGACGCCATAATTGGGTCTTCAGAGGCGGGCGTATGTGTCGAGTTATCCGGGTAGTGTTTGATTCGAATCATCGTCCCTCACGGTTATGAGTATCGCTTGCTCACTGCACTGTGATGTAGTAATCAAGTTGTGTGGGAATAGTTTGCAAAGTTTTAAATGCTCTTATGATAATTGGAAATTGCATGAAAACCTTGTTTGAAGTAGAGATAGAGCAAACAAAATTTATTTTCCGCCTTGGGACAAGTAACATTGGAATGAAGCGTTTCTTGTTTGATTGTGGAGTTCCAATGTTGCTGGGCGCAAGGTCACTACTATTATGGCTAAAAATCTGAAAGTTAAGGATGAACTCGTAGGCGAGTCTTTTCACAAAATTACAGGATTAGGTCTTAAGTTACTCTCATGTAGAGTTGCATGCTTTAGGAGAGACGGTTAAGTCTTGCTGAGCCTTTGTGCTCACTCTTGCTATATGAGTGGCTTTGCAGGTTAATACGACGCTATAAAGAAGGTTGTCCGGTGGGACTCGGAAACTTCCGAGTCTTGTCACACTTGGAGAACCTAGCCGCTGCCATGTCTTCGTGTTGCTAGCGAGAGGAGTTCGCAGGCTGGACCTCTTCTCGGTGCTTCTTAGATATTCAACGTGAGCTGTTTATAGACTCCCGCTGTAGCTATTTTATGTAAATTATTTACGAAGAACAATTGTAAGCTTCCGCTTTTGATTTATGTAATACATTGTTCCTTATATGTGTGCTGTTGGGTGCCGCATAACACGGCACCACCCAATGCGATCTCCGGGCGAGGTGCCCCGTCCCCGTGACGTGATCGGGACGGCGGGGTCCCGTCAGTCCACAATCAAACAAGAAACGCTTTCCCCTAATGTAATTTGCTCATGGTGGAAATGAATCGAGTTTGTCTAACTATACATAAAAGATTCAACACAAAGCTAGTATGGAAACTTCAAATCATAATGATTAGTTCCTTTCTCATGCAAGTTCTTACTACGTCACGACTGTGAGAACAAGTATGCTCGGTCCATTCCACGAGGGACAATGATTCGAATCAATAACACCCAGACTACACAACACGTACGCCCGTACTCGACGTTGCCTACAGCAACCATCACTGACGTCGTACGTGGCAACCTTTCCCCCATTTCACCCACGTTGAATCGATCAAATCGCCCCGTACAGTAGCCACTCTCATGGTGCACCTACCGATATGAGATGTCATGAGAATGTTACCCATATACTGCACATCGGCCCTCTCGCCTGAGGTGACCCAAAAAGGCTCAAAGCGAGCTTCCCGAGGTACATCGGTTTAATGGGTCCCATATAACCAGCATGAGTCCGGTACACAACTCAAACTTCCTCAATAGGGCCGCATACGGATCGGTCCTTGAACGACACGGACAAGTCTATAGCACCAAGGTCACGATGTCCTGCTGCCCCTACAGCCTTCCGGTCTCAACTTTAACTTGCTACACCTTTTCTGAACCAATCCCGTATGCCCTTGTTGTTCCTGATCATGCGAGTAGCATCTCAGCACTCAACTTCTACCGAACCCTACTTAAGCATGGCAGTTCTACACGATGTAAAGACACCTACCCAATACTCCTTCGGTTTATTTGGCCTTGCAAGAGGAGTATCAAACATCTAGACCTAATGCACATATCATATCCTAACCAAAGAGTGAATACAAAATAAAAACTTAACGTTTTGCAGTGTAGTAGTATATATGCAGTTAGTGATCCTTGCTGATCAACCCTTGATTCTCTGGAGTATGATCCACTTCAATGAATCGCTCCTTTGAATCCCCTTCATCGTGAATCCTAATGAAATGTATATGCACAATTTTTATGGAATGCAATGGAAAGAATTATAGAATGGATTTCTTAGGAACAGAAGCTGTGTGGAAATGCCAAGAATGGCTTGGTTTGCCCCTGTTTTGCAAAGAATTATGACAGAACTAAATTGGTCTTAGTGTTTTAGCTATACACTAACTAACTTTCCTAATGACCATAAGATATGAGCTGAAAAGATTTGAATGCAACTGAAGAACAAGGACTCCAATGGCCTCAAAACTTTTACAGCATGTTCTATACTACCTAGAGATTTAGCTTGCCAAATTGCAGCTAATGTGGAATAAAAGTGCGTTCTCCATAATTCCTACAATGTCTTATGTATTTTTCCCCTATACATAAGTATGAAGAACAAGAACAGGGAGATCTAAGGCTCAACTTGATCTGATAATTTACATGTGAGTTCCTTGTCACATGAACGTAATTTGATCCAAAATTTAGACCTTTTCCTCGAGTAGTTCCACCAGAACAATTCTCTAAGAATAATTCTGAAGAAAGGTCATTTTCATGACCAATTAAGTGAACTCCAATTTTCAAGTATGTCTCAGAAAGCTTGCCTAAATTTTCCTATGATTTTGGAGCTATGAATTGCCCAGAATAGATTTTACAAGTGGGCAACATTTTCTGAAAATGTTTCTGGACTCATTTGAACACAACATCTTGTATTTAGCAAATTCCTACACAAATGATCTTCAAATGAGCAGAAGATTTGCTAGAAGGTGAACAATATGCTAAACAATATTCTGGCATAATTTGAGGATTTTTGGATGAACCAAACTTCCTTCATAAATTCTTTTTCATAAAACTTACAAAGAATTTTCCAGAATTTAATATTAACTTTCATACAAATTGGAGTTCATAATTGGATAGATCTTTGCAAAATGAATCCAACCCAATTGGAATCACTCAAATTGGAGGTTTCTACACAGAGATATGATTTTCCAAAGTTGGAACAATCTCTCGCGCGCTCCCCCTCGCCGGAGCAACCGGCGTTGCCAGCCCCATCCGAACCAAAACTCGCTGCCAGGGGGTTTTTGACATCGAGGAACACGATGGTGGGGTGTTCTAGGGCTACCGGTGACCGGAAAATTGTCGGCGACGTGCAGCGGCCTCGGATGGAGTTCGGCACCGTCGGCCGAGGTTTCTAGCCCGCCAAAAGCTCGACCAATTAGCCCTACAGCACCAGTGGGTGATTGCAAAGCTCGGCATGACCTCAAACTAGCTCAGAAATAGCGGCAAAGGAGGTTTCACCATGCACCCGATCGGGTCCGCCATGATCACGCTCGGTCGACCTCAGAATCCGTCGCTCCAAGGTGTTTTCATGCGACGGTTGCTAAAAGAAAAATGACCACCAGCTAGTCCAGCTTCTATGTGCAAGATTTTACAAGCATGGAGGATTAGAGAGTGGGAATTTGAAGATCTCGTACCGGACGCTCGGTTTGCACCCGCCAGAGCAAAAACTTCAAATTCGCTGGCTACGCTCCACGGTTTGCTCCAAGCTTTGGGTGGAAGCAGCGCGGTGGTCGTGCGCTCCCGTTGCCGTGCTCGCTCGGGCGTGAGCAGTCCACGAGCGCCCAATCACCGGTTTAGGTTAGGTCACCGCGGTGGAGGTGTTTTAGGGCTCGGGAACGCCGGAACTCAGCGGTTTGTGTGTCGGGGAAATGGGAATTGAGCTTGTTGTGCTGTCTAGCAGCTCGGGATGGAGTGGACGCGAGTTTTCTGCTGGTTCCCGATTGCTCCCGAGGCAGCGGCGGTGTGAGGGGGGTTCTGTCCGGGTGTTAATCGTGAGGAGGTAACGAAGTTCAATTTGCTCGGCCTGGAGAGGAGAAGATCACGTTGAGCACGAAGGGAACAACTCATAGGGTGCCAGCAACAGGGAGAGGGGAGCAGGAGGTGGATCGACAACCTCCTCTATGGCACACGGTGAGAAGTTCCTCGGTGAAGTGACAACCGAGCATAGTGACTTCCTTTGCAAGTCAAAATTTGCTCACTGACATGTGGGCCCCACCCCACATTTTCCTCCCAAAATATCTTCCGATGTTGATCTCTCAAATTCTATAGTTTTGAAGTTTAACTGTGGGCTAGCATTTGAATTTTCCCAAATTCAGTTTGAATTTGCATAGCAAATTTGAATTTGGTTGGAATTTGAAAATGGTTCTATTTAACCCCTTTTTGAGCCAACCCCCAAATGACAAGTTTGTCATCCAACTTTTTCCAAACTTTCCAAACTATATGGCTGCACGAGTATTCAAAGTTGTGGGCCATAATTTGTGTGAACTTTGAATTTGAAATCTGATTTTTAAACTTTCATGCAAAGAGGTATTTAAATCCTTATTGGTTCAACACCTTCAAATAAAAATGTGATCCTCGTTTTGGATGATCATCCATGTATCACTTTGCATGAAGAAAAGTTTTAGCAAGTCCCATTTTTCATGACTTTGCCACACATATGAATTCAAACCTTGGTTTATTCATATACATGTTTGGGACTTTTACATTCCCCCCCTAAAAGAATCTCGTCCCGAGATTTCAAAAGAAGCACGAGACGGGAGAGGTAATTACAAACTGTACAATGATAAAAGTTCCGGATAATTGGTGCGGAGATAATCTTCACTTTCCCATGTCGCCTCTTCCGCGGTGTGATTACTCCACAGCACCTTGTAAAATTTGATCGTCCGGTTCCAGGTTACCCGGGTCTTTTCATCCAAAATCTGAACTGGTCGCTCGGTGTAGGTAAGGTCCGCTTTCAATTCGTCGATTTCTTTGGTGCGGACAGCAGCGGTGAATTTGAGGCATTTCCGCAGCTGTGACACATGAAACACGTCATGGACACCTGCAAGACTTGCCGGTAGTTCCAGCCGGTAGGCTACGGGTCCGCACTTCTCCTTGATAGCAAAAGGACCTATAAAACGGGGAGCGAGTTTCCCCTTTACACCGAACTGGTGAATTCACTTCATCGGAAATACATGAAGATACACGTGCTCTTCGACGTCAAAATGCAATGGCCTACACCTTTGATGAGCGTAGCTCTTCTGTCGGGATTGTGCAGCCTTTAAATTCTCTTGTATCAACCGAACTCGGTCTTTGGCTTCGTTGACAAGATCAACCCCAAACAGAACTCTTTCACCGGACTCGCACCAATTCAGTGGTGTGCGACACTTTCGGCTGTAGAGAGATTCATACGGTGCCATTTTAATACTCGCTTGATAACCGTTGTTGTATGAAAACTCCGCCAACGGTAGGTGATCATCCCAATTCTTACCGTGGTGGATGGCACACGTCTCAACATATCTTCTAGCACTTGGTTCACTGTCTCTGTTTTTCCATCGGTCTGAGGGTGGTATGCGGAGCTTCTAATAAGCTTGGTGCCCAACGAGGCATGCAACTGCTTCCAAAACCGAGCAACAAACAGCGCACCTCGATCTGAAATGATAGTCTTCGGGACACCATGCGAGCATATAATTCTTGATATGTATAACTCCGCATATTGCCTTGCTCGATAATTAGTGTTCACCGGTATGAAATGAGCTGATTTCGTCAACCGGTTGACGATCACCCATATCGAGTCATGCTTCCGGGATGTGAGTGGTAATCCGACGATGAAATCCATACTCACATCCTCCCATTGCCATGCCAGTATTTTTAGCGGTTGTAGCGGTCTGGCTTTCCGCATATGATCAGCCTTGACCCGTCTACACGTATCACACTCGGATACGTATTTAGCAATTCCCCTCTTCATCCTCGTCCACCAAAATTTCTGTTTCAAATCTTGGTACATCTTGTTACTGCCGGGATGAATGGAAAACTTCGACAGGTGTGCTTCATCCAAGATCTTCTTCCGGAGTTTCACATTACGTGGTACCACTATACGGTTGTTAAACCATATCGTACCGTTCTCATCCTTCCGGAAACACTTCACCTCTCCATTGTCTAGTCTTCTCCGTATGTAAGACATACTCCTGTCTCTTCTTTGAGCCTCAATAATCTCTTCACGGATCATTGGAATGAGCACGATATTATAAAGCACACCATACACAATGACACAGAGACTTGGTTCTTCATCTTCCAACTCAGCAGCCGCCAAGTTGTGAACGTGGGCTTTCCGACTAAGCGCGTCGACAACCACGTTTTCTTTTTCCGGATGGTAGTGGATCTCGATTTCATAATCTTTGATGAGCTCCAACCACCTCTGTTGTCCCATATTCAGCTTCTTCTACGTGAAGATATACTTCAATATTTTATGGTCGGTGTAGAGGTGAACCAGATTACCATGTAGATAATGCCTCCACATCTTTAACGCCAACATCACTGCATCATGAGTTGGATAATGCTGCTCGTGGTTTCGCAGTTGACGAGACCCATAGGCGACTACACACCCTTCCTGCATCAAAACACAGCCGAGACCGATGCCAGATGCATCACAATAGACATCAAATGGCTCCGTTGTGTCCGGCTGAGCAAGAACTGGAGCTGTTGTGAGATGTTTCACCAGAGTTTTAAATGTGGCTTCACATGCTGCATTCCACACGTATTTAGTGCCCTTCTTCAGGAGCTCCGTCATTGGTTTAGCAATTTTTATGAAGCTCGGAATGAACCTCCGATAATACCCCGCTAAACCAAGGAAACTTCGGACCTCGTGGACTGATTTGGGAGATTCCCACTTCAACACCTGTTCAATTTTGCTTGGGTCCACGACAATGCCCTCTGCTGAAATAATATGGCCTAGGAAAGGCACTTGATCAATCCAGAACTTGCACTTGCTGAACTTGGCATATAATTTGTGCTCCCTCAACTGTTGTAGCACGATGCGCAAATGTTCAGCGTGCTCTTCTTCAGATTTGGAGTAAACCAATATGTCGTCGATGAATACCACAACGAACTTGTCTAACTCCGGCATGAACACCGAATTTCAAGTACATGGAGTGTGCCGGAGCGTTGGTTAACCCAAATGACATGACGAGGTACTCATAGAGTCTGTATCTCATCAAGAAAGCTGTCTTCAATATGTCCTCCGGTCGGATCTTGATTTGATGATAGCCCGACTGAAGATCCTTCTTCAAAAATACCTTTGCACCCACAAGTTGATCAAATAATATGTCGATGCGGGGCAAGGGATACTTGTTCTTTATCGTGACAGCATTTAGAGGACGGTAATCAACACATAACCGCAGTGTTTCATCCTTCTTCTTCTTAACGAACAGAGCAGAGCAACCTCAAGGTGAAGAACTTGGTCGTATGAAACTCTTGCTCATAAGTTCCTTTAGTTGCTCCTTCAATTCCGCTAGCTCGTTAGGTGCCATGCTGTAAGGCCTTCGTGAGATAGGTGTTGTTCCCGGCGCCAGTTCAATCTTGAACCCGACATCCCGTTCGGGCGGCATGCCTGGTAAATCATTGGGAAACACATCGGGATAATCATGTACCACCGGAATATCTTCAAGCTTAAGCGCTTCCATGTGATAGGCCTCTGCCATATCTGGGTCTTCGCTGTCTAAAAACAGCGTGTGCTATCCGTGAATCGGCGAGTCAATATGGACAGTCCGGTTACCGATATTGAGAACGGCACCATTACGATTTAACCAAGACATCACCAATATTATATCTATCTTCTGCCTATCCAACATAATCAGCAATGTTGGGTATATTTTTCCTCTCAAACACAAAGCTGCTCGGGACACAATCTGATTAGCAGAGATATTTCCTCCCGGTGAACGTATAAGATAACTCGTTGTGGGAGTATTGAGGGATAATTGGTGCTGATCCACGCATGATTTGCTGATAAAATTGTGGGTTGCACCGGAATAAAAATGTATGAGCACGGGCACATATTTGAGAGTGAACATGCCCGCTAACACCGGTGCTCCCTACGGGACATCCTCAATAGCAAGATGTTGCACACTTTGGATTGCAATGCTGTTATATTGACTTGAACATGTGGTGGCATACCACCTGATAATGATGGTTGTTTGCTGATCAACAACTTCTCCCGGCATTCTTTCCTAAAATGCCCAGAACGGTGGCAATAAGAATACGGATGTTTCCCCGGTTCTTCGTTGACTTGTGGTTGAGAAGTTGATGTACTTGGCTGCAAAACTGATGCACCAGAATTCAATTGATGTTGTGGCAATGGTGTACCTTCAAGACATGATTCTTGAGCAGGAAATCTGGGATATGTTGATCTTACTGGTGGCTGCCATAGTTCATCGGATGGTATGTGATACACCACACGATATTTACGAGGAACAACTGGTGCGTTTTCTTTCCCCTCATCCCGGTCCCTCTTCTCTGCTTGACACTCAAGTGTCGCTTGTTCTTACAGCAGGGCAGCACTGATCAACTCGGTGTAACTGCCTTGATTGAACAAAGCCAGCCTATCTTTTAATATGGCACTCAGGCCGTGGAAGAAGTAGTCACACCTTGCAGCTTCGCTCGTCGCGTAGTCAGGAGCATATTGTGCCAATTGGTTAAACCGTTGGACATAATCGAGGACACTCAAGTCCCCCTTCTTCAAGTTCCTGAATTCCTGCTGCTGGGCCTTGATAAAACCCATAGGAATGTGACGAGCATGGAATGCTTCACGGAATTCCGTCCATTCCACTTGATGGCCCTCCGGAATGGTGGCGAGATAAGCAAAACACCAATTTCCGGTGGCTCCATGGAGCTGTTGAGCTGCAAATAATGTCTTCTGATAATCATCGCACTCGAACACTCCAAACTTGGACTCCATAACCCGAAGCCACTGATCAGCTTCCACTGGTTCGTTGGCTTCCGTGAAAATTGGTGGTTGTGTCGCCAAGAAGCCCACATAGACGTTCCGAGGTGGAATGACCTGTTGTGTACGTTGGACCATGCCTTGTTGTACCAAGGCTTGGAGTAGTTTTGTGTTCTCCTGACTTGACTCGACCATCTGATCCATGACATCCGCCCATACCGTTGATGGTGGTGCCCATGGTGGAGTCGAGCCATCGCCGTCTCGGCGAGAACCTTCAGCCCTACTAGGAGAATGAGTATGCACCATACTGCAAAAGAATAATTTTGAGGGGAGTCAAAACTTGATCCCAGCAGTATGTGGAAGTATGTAAAACATGAACATGCTAAAACTTTATGAAATCATAACAAAAATTCATGTTTACATATCTTCCTAAAAGCCAACATATTCAGTCCCCTATTCTGTACTGAACCGACCTTTCTGTATTTAACCCAGATTTTGATCTGGTTACCAGCATTTTCATAACTCCAGTTGAATACCAAAGTTAAATTTAACCTCAGTATCTATTCAACGAGTACTCATATGCCCCTGGATAATTTCTGGATCGAAAGTTACGATTGTTTTCAAATTTGACAGAATTTTTGGATAAAATTTGCCAGCATCTCCTTTATATGTGGCTGTTTTCATCATAGTTGTACATAAAAATGGAGTACAATTCTGAACAAACTATGAACTACAAAATCGTTGCAAATTTTATAACCTTTTCAATGGTGTATCATATGATCCTTAGGGATTTTTCTACAAAGATTTATGGCTAATTTAGAGAAACATCCAGAGAGGTTTGTAGCTGTTCTGTTTTCTGGACAGTTTGCATTCATCTGGACATTCAACCAAGTTGCCGTCTGATTTTGCTCTGGAGGTCTACGGAAAAGTTGTAGAGCACTTAAAACCTTTACAGAACTGTATCATACACCTCCATTGGGTCAATCCAAACACGCCTTGAGCTACGTGTTCACGCTACTGACCATGTGACGGGGTCTCCCAAATTGCCCAAAGCACGCCAGGGACAGACGTTGCTCGAATACCCCAAACGACATGAAGAGTCATAGAGGATATGAAAGCGAGTCGGGTTACCTGCCACCCGTGGGGCTCCACCCTTCAGCTTGTGCGCACTGGTGGGCAGCGCTTACGTGCACCCCCCAAGACATAGAACGTCCCGAGATGCACGATTTTCCGACATAGCAAATAGGTTAGATTGCCACCTTCATAATATGCTAATATAGTAGTCCTTATGTGGGCCTAATACCATTTTCTCACCGTATCCTAAGTTTTTATCGTAATATGATGCTCAATCCGTGTGCTATTCCCAACGCAGCTCTGATACCACGCTATTGGGGAACAGCCAACGCGGCCCCGCCAGGACCTCGTCGGGTGGTCCGTGATATGCGGCACCCAACAGCACACGGGTCGAGGAAACACATCACATTACGTAAATCATTTGCGGAAGCGTACAAAGTGTTTTACAAATACTGATCTCAAAATAAGCTAAAGTGGAAGACTATAACTCTCACGACTCATATCTAACTGAGCAACAAAGAAACAGTCCAGCCCGCGGACGTTTCTTCCTAGCAACACGAAGAACAAACCGCAGCGGCGAGGATGCTCTTGGGTAACCAATCAGAGATTCCTGAGTCTCATCAGCATCCCTTCATAAGCATGAAGTCAATCCTGCAAAACAACTCGGATAGCATCCGTGAGCATACCGCTCAGCAAGACTTCACCGTCACCCTAGTTATGAAACTCTACATGAGGTTATGAACATAAAGTAGGATGCATAATGCATAATAACTCGCCTAAATGTGAATCCTTACTTTCAATTATTATTTGTAGCAAATTAAGTGTACCTTGGGCACGCCACATCGGTAGTCCACAATCAAAATAAAACGCTTTCCCCTGCTGTAATTTTCTCACGGTGGAAATGAATCGAGTTTGCTCTAACTATACATAAAAGATTCAACACAAAGCTAGTATGGAAACTTCAAATCATAATGATTAGTTCCTTTCTCATGCAAGTTCTTACTACATCACGACTGTGAGAACAAGTCTGCTCGGTCCATTCCGTGGGCGACGGTGATTCGAATCAATAACACCCGGACTACACGACATGTACGCCCGTACTCGCCGTTGCCTACAGCAACCATCACTGACGTCGTACGTGGCAACCTTTCCCCCGTTTCACCCACGTTGAATCGATCAAATCACCCCGTATAGTAGCCACTCTCATGGTGCACCTACCGACATGGGATGTCATGAGAATGTTAACAACATACTGCACACCGGCCCTCTCGCCTGAGGCGACCCAAAAAGGCTCAAAGCAAGCTTCCCGAGGTACATCGGTTTACTGGGTCCCATATAACCAGCATGAGTCCGGTACATAACTGAAATTTGCTCAACAGGGCCGCATACGGATCAGTACTTGACCGATACGGACAGGTCTATAGCACCCACACCCCTATGTCCTGCTGCCCCTACAACCTTCCGGTCTCAACTTTAACTTGCTACACCTTTTCTGAACCAATCCTCTATGCCCCTGTTGTTCCTGATCATGCGAGTAGCATCTCACCACTCGACTTCTACCGAACCTTAATTAAGCATGGAAGTTCTACACGATGTAAAGACACCTACCCAATACTCCTTGGGTTTATTTGGTCATGCAAGAGGAGTATCAAACATCTAGACCTAATGCACATATCATATCCTAACCAAAGAGTGAATACAAAATAAAAACTTAACAGCTGTTAAATGCAAACCGGAGCTTGCATGTTTTGTAGTGTAGTAGTATATATGCAGTTAGTGATCCTTGCTGATCAACCCTTGATTCTCCGTAGTATGATCCACTTCAATGAATCGCTCCTTAGAATCCCCTTCGTCGTGAATCCTAATGAAATGTATATGCACAATTTTTATAGAATGCAATGGAAAGAATTATAGAATGGATTTATTAGGAACAGTAGCTGTGTGGAAATGCCAAGAATTGCTTGGTTTGCCCCTGTTGTGCAAAGAATTATGACAGAACTAAATTGGTCTTAGTGTTTTAGTTATACACTAACTAACTTTCCTAATGACCATAAGATATGAGCTGAAAAGATTTGTATGCAACTGAAGAACAAGGACTCCAATGGCCTAAAAAATTTTACAGAAGGTTCTATACTACCTAGAGATTTAGCTTGCCAAATTGCAGCTAATGTGGAATAAAATTGTGTTCTCCATAATTCCTACAGTGTCTTATGTATTTTTCCCCTATACATAAGCATGAAGAACAAGAACAGGGAGATCTAAGGCTCAACTTGAGCTGATAATTTACATGTGAGTTCCTGGTCACATGAACGTAATTTGATCCAAAATTTAGACCTTTTCCTCGAGTAGTTCCTCCAGAACAGTTCTCTAAGAATTTCTACTCAAAAGAATTAATTCTGAAGTAAGGTGCATTTTCATGCCCAATTAAGTGAACTACAATTTCAATTATGTCTCAGAGAGCTTGCCTAAATTTTCCTATGATTTTTGGAGCTACGAATTACCCACAATAGATTTTACAAGTGGGCAACATTTTCTGGAAATGTTTCTTGACTCTTTTGAACACAGCATCTTGTATTTAGCAAATTCCTACTCAAATGATCTTCAAATGAGCTTAGCTAGGGCGGGTCTCTCTGCCGGATCAATGTGCAGGACGCACGATCTACAAACAAGATTTGCTAGAAGGTCAACAATATGCTAAACAATATTCTGGCAAAATTTGAGGATTTTTGGATGAACCAAACTCCCTCCATAATTCTTTTCAGAAAACCTTCAAAGAATTTTCCAGAATTTAATATTGACTTTCATAAAATTGGAGTTCATAATTGGATAGATCTTTGGAAAATGAACCCAACCCAATTGGAATCACTCAAATTAGAGGTTTCTACACAGAGATATGATTTTCCAAAGTTGGAACAATCTCTGAAATTATTTTCCCTATTGGAATTCAACTGGGCTCACTATTTAAACTCCAGCCACTGGAATCGAAGCCACACCTGGTCACACGGTTCTCAGCGCGCCTACACAGAGGATCTGGGCACAACATATCAAAGATTTAAACTTTACAGCCGCTGACAGCCGGGGCCCACACCTCCTTGTTCTACCTCTGGCTGCTTTCCCGCGCCCGCGCGCTCCCCCTAGCCGAAGCAACCGGCTACTCGCCGAACCGGCGTTGCCGGCCGCCATCCAACCCAAAACTTGCCGGCAGGGGTTTTTTTACGTCGAGGAACACGATGTTGCGGTGTTCTAGGGCTGCCGGTGACCTGAAGATGGTCGGCGACGTGCGGCGGCCTCGGATGGAGTTCGGCACCATTGGCCGAGGTTTCTAGCCTGCCAAAAGCTCGACCAATTAGCCCTACAGCACCAGTGGGTGATTGCAAAGCTCGGCATGACCTCGAACTAGCTCAGAAATGGCAGCAAAGGAGGTTTCACCATGCGCCCGATTGGGTCTGCCATGATCACGCTCGGTAGACCTCAGAATCCGTCGCTCCAAGGTGTTTTCATGCGACGCTTGCTAAAAAAAATGGTCGCCGGCTAGTCCAGCTTCTATGTGCAAGATTTGACAAGCTATGGAGGATTAGAGAGTGGGAATTTGAAGATCTCGTACCAGACGCTCGGTTTGCACCTGCCGGAGCAAAATCTTCAAATTCGTCGGCTACGCTCCACGGTTTGCTCCAAGCATTGGGTGGAAGCAGCGCGGCGGTCGTGCGCTCCCATTGCCATGCTCTCTCGGGCATGAAACACGCTGTGGCGAGCTGTCCACGAGCGCCCGATCATCGGTTTAGGTTAGGTCGCCGCGGTGGAGGTGTTTTAGGGCTCGGGAATGCCGGAACTCAGCGGTTTGTGTGTCGGGAAAATGGGAACTGAGCTTGTGGTGCTGTCTAGCAGCTTGGGATGGAGTGGAAATAATTTTTCTGCCGGTTCCCGATTGCTTCCGAGGCAGCGTCGGTGTGAGGGGGGTTCTGTCCGGTTGTTTATCGTGAGGAGGTAACAAAGTGCAATTTGCTCAGGCTAGAGAGGAGGATATCACGTTGAGCACGAGGGGAACCACTCACTGGATGCCAGCAACTGGGAGAGTGGAGCAGGAGGTGGCTCGACAACCTCCTCTGTGGCACACAGTGAGAAGTTCCTCGGTGAAGTGAGAACCGAGCACAGTGACTTCCTTTGCAAGTCAAAATTTGCTCACTGACATGTGAGTCCCACCCCACATTTTCCTCCCAAAATATCTTCTCTTTTGATCTCTAAAGTTCCAATGTTTTGAAGTTTTACTGTGGGCTAGCATTTGAATTTCCTCAAATTCAGTTTGAATTTGCATAGCAAATTTGAATTTGGTTGAAATTTGAAAATGCTTCTATTGAACTCCTTTTTGAGCCCACCCCCAAATGACAAGTTTGTCATCCAACTTTTTCCAAAATTTACAAACTATATGGCTACATGAGTATTCAATGTTTTGGGCATAACTTGTGTGAACTTTGAATTTGAAATATGATTTTTACACTTTCATGCAAAGAGGTATTTAAATCCTTATTGGTTCAACACCTTCAAATAAAAATGTGAGCCTCATTTTGGATGATCATCCATGTATCACTTTGCATGGAGAAAAGTTTTAGCAAGTCCCATTTTTCATGACTTTGCCACAGATATGAATTCAAACCTTAGTTTATTCATTACATGTTTGGGACTTTTACAGATGTGTTCCCGGATGATCTCCCGGGTATGCCACCTGAACGGGATATGGAGTTCAAGATTGAACTTGCACCAGGGACTACACCAATATCGCGGAGACCATATAAGATAGCCCCGAATGAGCTGGTTGAGTTGAAGGAATAGCCCAATGACTTGTTGAACAAGGGTTTCATTAGGCCGACTTCCTCGCCTTGGGGATGCTCGGTGTTGTTCATCAAAAAGAAGGATGAAACCTTGAAGTTGCGTGTGGATTACTGACACGACCCCACGGTCTTGTCGAGCCAAGATCACGCTGAGGGGTGCTGCGTTGCACAGCACCGAATAACACACATCAAAGGTACAAAGCGGAAGCAAAACTTTTATTACATAAAGTGGTGTATGAACATTTTTACATCAAAATAGCTCCAGTCTACACTCACGGGCGTAGACTACGCATCAAGTTCACGTTCAGCCCGTGAACGTATCCTTGCTAGCACACACGCACACTAACACGGCGGCGTGCACGACTCCCACTCGACGGGGTTCCCCTCCTGGGGTTCCGTCTCCTCCTCGGGAGTCCCTTCCTCATAGAACCCTGCAAAAGCTTCAAACATAAGCAGTGAGCATGAAGGATCAACAAGACTGACCCGTCTCTCCTAAACATGGAACTTCTACATGAGGGGTGATGGGTACATGAGATAAAAACACGTTGCAAAGGACTCGCCTAATTAGTGGAACCTTACTTTCAAGTTTTAGCAGCAGGTGGTAGAGAACCTTATGCTAAGGCACATGAAAGAGCCGCAATCAAACAAGAAACACATTTCTCTCATGTACTTTTCCCAAAGTTGAAAGAAACTTTAATTAGCTCTAAACTACAGCAAATCATTAACAATCAAGTCCATCTTTCAATCAGCAACATTTTATCATGTAACTAGCCTGTTCTTTCTACGTCGCGGTACAGTGAACAAGTGGTACTCACTGACCGCGAGGGACGGCGATTATAATCGATTTACACCTGCAGGGTTACCCGAATAACCCGTCATGTACGCCTGTACCCGATGTTGCCTACAACAACCATCACGGACGTCGTACGCAACCACCTTTCACCCGTCAGCCAAATGTTGAACCGGTTCAATCGTCCCGAGCAAGAGGTCTCTGCACGCGCATCTCAGTGCCGCCAGCCGATTTACACCTCAAGCTCTCAACCTACCCTCTGAACGACCAGCTATGCCTCAACACCCAGCTACCTGAGTTACATCGGTTTCCCGGTTCCCATATAGCCGGTAGGTCTTTGGTACTGTTCTAGCTTGTTCAACAGGCCCGCACACGGCTCGGTCCTCAATCGACACAAGCGAAGCTACAGCACACAGGCCCCAAAGTCCTGCTGCCCTTACTCTCCGCTCGGTCTCATCTTTCTTGCCATGTGTATCATGTGCTATCTCTACCCGAGTCGAGTGCCTCTAGCCTATGCTCGCGAGTAGTTCCAACTACTCGACTTGTACCGAATCCTACCCTAACTTAGATTTGCAGTAGCTAACGGGGTTTTCAATCCTAAACCCAACCCATGGTTTTCTTGGCTATGCAATTGGGTTTTCAAACAAGACTCTAATGCAAGGAAATAAGTGATACTCAAAGAAATGCTCAAAACAATAAAAAAATTTGTAAATAAGTTAATGCAAACCGGAGCTTGCCTTGCTGCTCTTGGTCGTAGGCTAGCTGCTCCTCCGGAGTAACGAAGTCTAGGACTTCGGGTTTCTCCTCGACCTTAGCGACTACATGATATAAGAAGTACATGTATTAATTAAATGCATTTGAATCGAGTTTTAACTTTGTGAACCTTCTAAGTCTCACTAGACAGACCCAAAGACTGTGAAACTTTTACTGTGGCTTGGTTACAACCTAAACAGAGACTTGTTCAAGTTTTAGTTGCAGCAAAGCTCATTTGAACCCTCAACAATTAATTATGTCCTTGACCTAAATTGGAACTCTTAGGGTGCTCTAGGGATTTTCATGGAACAAGCCATGACTTTCTGAAAACTAGATTTTCCGAGGGTTCTAATGGAGTTGGTCTCACTTAATTTGAAGGTTCCTAGCAACAGATATGAGCTAAACAATTTCAGAGAAAATTCTGAAAATGTTTCTGAACATTTTCTATTTTCTCTGGAACAGTTTCACTAATCACACCATTAGGTGGACAAATCCGCTCAAATGTACCTGAAATTATTATGGTAGTTCAGGGATATATTGGTGAACATCCCAGCAAAATTTCATAATTTTCCTCCAAGGGATTCTCCAGTTAAAATTCCACAACAGTTTAAACTTTGAGGAATTAATTATGGAGAATTAAGGACTTTCATGCAGTGAAACTTGATTTGCTGGAAAGTGCTCAAAGAGCTGAATCCAACAAAATTTGGTTCACGTGATTTGGAGTTTCCTAGCCCAAGTTATGAGGATTTGAAGTTTGAATGAAATCTGAAAATCGGGGAAAAGTTTAAATCTGCCGATGGGCCACGGGGACACATGTTGCGCGCTGAGGCGTCGGCACACCGGAGTCTATGGGGTATTTTCGCACCAGCATACCGGATCCGAGCCGCAGCCCGATCCCGATTTAAAATATCTGCCGCTGACGGCTGGGGTCCACCCCCTTCGTCTACCTCCCGCCGCCCGCGCTCTGCCGCCGGGGTACCTCGCCGGAGAGCTCGCCGGCAGCCTCTGTGGAGCTCCAAGCTTTCTGATTCCGGCCGCCCCTGCCTATTTACTCGGAGAACACGATTCCGGACTCAGCTCGTCATGAAAATGGCCGGCACATGGTCGGCGACGAGCAGCAGCCTCGGGAGAACTTCGGCCGTATTGCCCGTCCTCCCTAGCACCTCACCTGATCGAGCTAAGGGTCGTCGAGCATCAGTGGACCATAGGAAAGGTTGACATGAGCTCCACGGAGCTCGGGAAGGGCGGTGTTGGGCTGTCACCGTGCGACCTAGGCCGGAAATCGGGATTTCTACTAAAACTTGAAGAACAGCGGTTTCCCCCCATGGTTCTTCGTGGTTCCTGCTCCTATGGACTCGTACGGGCAACTAGAAGTGATCCTCTCCATGAGAGGATGAGTGATGCAGTGTGGCTTACGAATTTCCCTGATCGGTGTCGACTCCACTTTTGCACACCGCCGCGAAAACACGAAATTCTGGCCCGAGCAGTGTTTGTCACGCCGTCGGAGCTTGCAGAAATGAAAGAGGGACTGAAGGCGAACCTCTTTGCTGTTCACAGCTCGGTGAACGGTGGGCTGTAGTGGCCGGAAGGATGATTCCCACACTGGCGGCTCAAGCTGAACCGGCAGAGGAAAGATCGCCTCGGTGGAGCTCGGGGAGGACTGCGCAGGGTCTGGAACCGACGCGAGGGTGTCGAAGATGGCTTGGCGCACCCGGTGCTGGTCTCAGATCGCCGGGAGGATCACTGGATTGGCCGGGCGATGAGGAACCGAAAGTTCACTCGGGCGGCGAGGAGTTTCAGTCTGTTGGGTGAGAGTGCGTCGGGGTAGGGATGGGGAGCACCGGCGACTGCTCGGACGCCTAGATAAGGGCCCCGGAAGTCGGTTCAGCGGCCGTGGCGGCAAGCAGGTGGTGGCGCGGCGGCCTCCCGTCGGTGGCACTCTCGGGAGAAGCTCGGGGACCCGAGCACTGAAAGTCCACTCGGTTAGATCTTCTCAGTGGCTGACATGTGGGTCCCAATTTTCTTTTAACCTCTGAAATTAACTCCAAATCACTGTTGTAAACAGTAAGCACTAAACTGCCCATTGTGATTTGAATTATTCACCTCTGAGCCATTTGAATTGGTTAGAATTCAAATTGGGTTTGGTTTGGATAAATTACAGCACATGTTCAGTTTGAAATTCAAATAAAGTTTGAATTTGCCCCATTAGCTCATGTCAAGATCAACTCCAAATGGAGTAAAAATTGGTGTGTGAGCTTACAAAAATGTGCTGAGTAAGAATATGCCTCCCACTTTTGAAGTTATGGGATCAAAACAGTTTGAATTTGCATTTGAGTTCAAACTGCCCTCTTTCTAGCTATACCCAAAATGAACTCAAAAAGGTTTTGAATTTGGGTGAAACTTGGCATGGACATTCCTAGCACTGAATAGGAGTTTTCATGTGCCCAGCCCCTGTATATCACATGTGGGAAATACCACTTTTGCAATATGTGAGTTTGTTCCCTAATGAGCATGTTGATGGTGGTTACTTGCTCTTCAAAGGTGTTTATCAACTTGCTTCAAATGAGGTGCGTGTGTGGCCATGACACTTCAAGCATGTGTCAAAAACTGAGGCCCTTACATTCCTCCCCCTTAAAAGAATCTCGTCCCGAGATTATAAGGTGAAAATGATCGAGCGGACGGTGGAGAATTACCAGATATGCGACGTGAAAAAGTCGGGATAGTTAGCGCGAAGAAATCCTTCGCTCTCCCATGTCGCTTCGTCCACGGAGTGATTACTCCATAGAACTTTGTAGAACCACAACGTGCAGTTGTGTGTGGTTCGGGCTTTTTCATCAATGATCTGAACCGGTTCCTCCCGATAGGTGAGATCCGGTTGCAGTTCTTCAATGTCCTCCAGCTGAACGGTAGTTGATAATTTGAGACACTTCCTCAGCTGGGAAATATGAAAGACGTCGTGCACACCGGAAAGTGCTTCTTGTAATTCAGCAGGTATGCTACTGATCCACATCTTTCAGTAATCTGGAATGGACCGATGAATCGGGGTGCCAACTTCCCTCTCACCCCAAATCTGTTTACGCCCTTCATTGGAGACACACGTAGGTATACGTGATCCCTGACTTCGAACTGCAATGGGCGTTTTCTCCGGTCCGCATACTGTTTCTGGCGGGATTGGGCGGCTTTTAGGTTTGCTTGAATCAGCCGAACCTTTTCCTCCGTGTTGTTGACAAGGTCAATCCCGAAGGTAACCCTTTCGCGAGACTCACACCAATTCAGTGGTGTGCGGCACTTCCTTCCGTATAGCGCCTTGTAGGGCGCCATCTTTATGCTGGCTTGGTACCCATTGTTGTACGAGAACTCGGCTAACGGCAAGTGATCATCCCAATTCTTGCCGTGGTTGATAGCGCAAGCTCGTAGCATGTCTTCTAGGATCTGATTTACCCGCTCGGTTTGCCCATCCGTCTGAGGGTGGTATGCTGAACTACGGATCAGCTTCGTCCCCAATGCAGCATGCATCTGTTCCCAAAAACGGGACACGAATAAAGTGCCCCGATCTGATATGATGGTACGGGGTACGCCGTACAAGCATAGGATCCGTGAGATGTACAGTTCAGCATACTTCTTGGCGTTGTAGTTGGTGTTGACCGGGATGAAATGGGCAACTTTGGTGAGCCGGTCGACGATCACCCGCACAGAATCATGCTTCCGAAAAGTGGTGGGTAAACCGACGATGAAGTCCATGCTCACATCTTCCCACTTCCATGCAGGAACACCCAGTGGTTGCAGCAGTCCCGGTTTCCGCATATGGTCTGCCTTCACCCTTCGACATGTATCACACTCGGACACGTACTTCGCGATCTCTGCTTCATCCGTGTCCACCAAAACTTCCTTCTGAGTTTTTGACACATTTTGTTGCTGCCGGGGTGAATAGAAAATTTTGATAAGTGAGCCTCATCAAAAATTTTCTTCCATAACTCCGGGTTGCAGCGTACGACGATCCGGTCCTTGAACCATAGGACGCCGTCTCCGTCCTTCCGGAAACATTTCAACTCCCCACTGTCTACACGTCTCCGCAAATGCGACATGCCCTTGTCATGTTTCTGAGCTGCCGCTATCTCTTCACGGATGGTTGGGATCAAAACTAAGTTGTAGAGAGCTCCATGTGGAATCACATGCAGTGATGGTTCGCTCTCTTCCAATGGTGTGATGGTCAGATTGTTGACGTGTGACTTGCGGCTCAGCGCATCTGCCACTACGTTTGCCTTGCCCGGATGATAATAGATCTCTATTTCGTAATCCTTTATCAATTCTAACCATCTTCGTTGCCTCATGTTCAGCTCCTTCTGAGTGAATATGTACTTGAGGCTCTTGTGGTCGATATATAAATGCACGAGGTTACCGAGTAGGTAGTGCCTCCACATTTTCAGTGCAAGTACCACGGCAGTGAGCTCCAAGTCGTGAGTTGGATAATTCTGCTCATGGTTTCTAAGCTGCCGTGACCCATACGTGACCACTCTTTGGTCTTGCATCAACACACATCCGAGCCCAATGCCGGATGCATCGCAGTACACATCGAACGGTTTTGTTGTGTCTGGCAGCGCCAAAATCGGTGCTGATGTTAGGTGCTTAACTAAAGCCTTGAATGCTGCTTCACACGCTGGACTCCAAACATATTTGGTAGCCTTCTTCAGCAGCTCCGTCATCGGCTTGGCAATCTTCGAGAAGTTCGGAATGAACCTCCGATAATATCCCGCGAGTCCGAGGAAACTCCGTACCTCATGAACAGTCCTCGGGGACTTCCAATTCAGCACTTGAGTGATCTTACTCGGGTCTACAGCAATACCCTCCGCTGAGATGATATGCCCGAGAAAAGGCACTTGCGATATCCTCTTACATCTTCGTCCCTTCTGTGGCGGACCGGAATCCGCTCATCCAGGATCGCAGAGGGTGGTGCCGCGCGATGCGACACCCGACAGCACACGTCATAAGAACACATTATATTACATGGGAAAAACAAACTGAATGTACAAAGTAGTACAATTCTCAGTTACAAACTAGGGTCTTTTATTACACAGCGGAAGTTTCTTTTTACAACTCACGCCCGCCTATCTAGCAAAAGTCGGTTGCCCAGCCCTAGGGCAACCCACACTAGCTGCACGTCTCAGCTCAGCGCGGCGTGTACGGCTCCCACTCAGCCGTGGTCCTCGGCGGAGGGTAACCCTCGCCGGTGGACTCGTACTCTGAGTCCGTGGGTGGCTCCTCACCTGAAAAACACTTAAGCAGCAACCGTGAGCACGAAGGCTCAGCAAGGCTTAACCGACTCACCAAGCATGAAACTCTACATGAGGGGAACAATGGACATAGGATAGTAACATTTCAGCAAAAGAACACGCCTACAAGTTCATCCTTAGTTCATCTTTTAGCAACAAGTTAACAGTTCATGAAATCTGAAATTTAGTAAGCAGTATTTGGTGGCACACATGTAGCAATACAATTATATCAACCAGCAATATTGAATCAACATGTTTCATCCATTAATCTACGTCACGACTCAGTGACTAAGTGGTACTCTTCACCGTGATGGACCGCGAATCGACTCGATATACACCTGCAGGGAAACCCAAAGAGCACGTCACGTACGCCCACCCGTGGAGCTGCACAGCACGCTCACTCGATGTCGTACGGGACAACCTTTCACCCAACAGCCCAAACGTCGAACCGGTCACACCGAAACGAGCAGGAGGTTCCCCACATGGAGCATCTCTCTATGCACTTTGGCAGATATCCACCTTGCTGCCCTCAGCCTACACCTATAAATCGGTGCGTTATGCCTCGGCGCCCGGAGGTTTAGGCTACATCGGTTTATCGGGGCCCATATATCCGATATGCCTTCGGTACGTTCAAACTTGATCAGCGTGGGCCGCACACGGATCGGTCCTCAATCGACACGGACAGGGCTGCGCACACAAGACTCCCTCTTGCTGCGCCCTAGCCCCTGCCTTGTCTCATTTTCATTACTAAAGTGATCTCACATCACTCAACCGAACCCGTGTGTCCCAAGCCTATCTCGCGAGTAGATTCCAACTACTCGACTTGTACCGAAGCCCTATGAATTATTAAGCATAGCCTGTCTACTCGAGATCTTAGACACTACCCTCACTCTTATGGAAAAATTCTGGTCATGCAAGTGGGGTTCCATCCATCCTATACCTAATGCACAATCATACTTCACATGACACATGTAAACAAATTAAAACTTATACAAAGGTTAATGCAAACCGGGGCTTGCCTTGTTGCTGCTGGTCAGTAGTTAGTTCTTCGTCCGGAAGAAGGAAATCCAGCACTTCCGGGGTCTCTTCTTCAATGGCTACACGTTGAATACAATACTACATGTAAATTTAAATGCAAATGTGTGAACTTAAATACATAATTGCTAATAACTCTAGCTAGCCCTCCCCTTTGGGTTCTGAGATTTTTATGGTGGATTGGTAGGGTCCTAATTAAGATTGGAGAAAATCTGAAAAATGTGTTTGTACATTTTTCTATTTTCTCTGGGCAGTTCCCTTAATCACCCAATTAGGGTAACTAAATAAACTTGGATGAGTCTGAAAATTTTTACTGGGATTCAGGGATTTTCCAATGAACCTTTCAGCCAAATTTCAGAATTTTTCATAAAGTAGTTCTCCAGATAAAATTCCCAACAGTTTAAATTTTAGGGATTTAATTCTGGAAACTATCCACTTTCATGAGTTGAATTTGGTATTGCTGGAAAGTGCTCAGAGAGCTGAATCCAACAAAATTTGGTTCACCCGATTTGGAGCTCTCTAGCCAAAGTTATGAGGATTTGAAGTTTGGAAGAATTCTGAAAATCGGGGGAAAAGTTTAAACTCCCGGGGCCCGCGGGGACACGTGTCGAGCGCGGAGGTGTCCGGCACACCGGGGATACCACACGTGTCGAGCGCGGAGGTGTCCGGCACACCGGAGATACCACACGTGTCGAGCGCGCCAGCACAGCCGATCCCTGGCCACACCCGATCCCGATTTAAATTCTTCAGCCGCTGACACGTGGGCCAGCCGGCTTCGTCTTCCTCCCGCCGTTCTCTCGCGCCCGCGCCGCCGACCTCGCCGGAGCAGACTAGGGGCTCGCCGGCTTGCCGCTGCCGGACCTCCCATGGTCTGAAACTCGCCGCCAGGGGGTTGTCGACGTCGAGGAACACGTCGGTGGTGTCAGGTCGGGCTGGGGGTGACCGGAAATAGCTCGGCGACGTGCCGCTGCCTCGGTTGAGGTTCGACACCGTTGACCGTGGTTTCTAAACCCGCCAACACCTCGAACAAACGGCCCTACAGCATCAGTGTACCTCTAGGAAGCTCGACAAGGTATCAAAAGGGTTCAGGGATGGCGGCAAGTCGGTCGGCACCATGTGACCGATCGTGCCCGCCATGACCGCCCTCGATCGAGCTCGAAATTCGTCACTCCTAGACAGTTTCACGCTACGGATGCAGAAAAGAACTTGATCGCCGGCTAGTCCAGCGTCTACGTGCAAGATTTGATGACCTCCGAAAGATCATAGAGCGAGAATTTAAAGAAACCGTACCGGAAGCTCGGTTTACGGTCGCCGGAGCACAAACTGGAAATTCTCTGCGGATTCTTCATGGTTGGCTTCCAAACTTGGAGGAGAGCAGCACGGTGGTCGCGCGCTCCTGTTACCTCTCTCGCTGGACCGTGAAAATGCCTGTGGAACGCTGCTCACGGGCGCCTGACTCTCGGCTGAGGCTAGGTCGCCGCGGTGGCGATCGTCTTTGGGCAAAGGAGGTCGGAGCTCGAGGTTTCTGGCGTTGGAGAGGTGGAGTGCAAGCTCAGGTGGCTGTCTAGCAGCTCAGGGACGAAGGAGGAGATGGTTTTGCTGGTTTTCCCGATTGAGCAGAGAGCTGCGGCGAGAAACAATGCCGCTGCTCGGGTTTGCCCGCGAGAAGATAAAGCCGGCCGACTCCTGCTTGGCTGAGGCAGTGCCGGTCGCGTGGGGGCGCGAGCCAGCCGCTCTGGGCGCCAGCGCGCGGAGAGGGAAGCAGCTGGTGGCGCCGGTAGCTGCTCGGTGGCACAGCCGACAGCTGCTCGGTGGAATTTCCCACCGAGACTCTGACTTTGGGTGCAAGTTTCTCCTTCTCCCCTCTATGACATGCGGGTCCCACCCAGGGTTTTAACCTCTGAAATTTATTCCTAATCACTGTTGTAAACAGTGAGCCCCATAATACCCCTGGTGATTCGAATTATTCACCCCTGAGCCATTTGAATTGAATAGAATTCAAATTGGGTTGGGTTTGAGTGAATTTCAGCACAAGTTCAGTTTTGAATTCAAAGAAAGTTTGAATTCGTCCCACTTAGCTCATGTCAAGATCAACTCCAAATGGAGTGAAAATTGGTGTGTGAGCTCACAAAAATGTGCTGAATAAGAATATGCCTCCCACTTTTAAATTCATGGAACAAAAATAGTTTGAATTTGAATGTGGTTTCAAACTGCCCTCTTTTGGCATGGACATCCTTAGCAATGTGTAGGAGTTTTCATAAGTCCAGCCCACCTATATCACATGTGGGAAATACCACTTTTGCAATATGTGAGTTTGTTCTCTAATGAGCATGTTAATGGTGGTTACATGCTCTTCATTTATGTTCATCATCTTTCCTCAAATGAGGTGTGTGGTGTGGTGATGAACACTTCAAATGTGTGCAAAAACTGAGGCCCTTACATTCCTCCCCCCTTAAAAGAATCTCGTCCCGAGATTACAAAAGAAGAGATACCAATGTAGTAGGGACTTACCCGTGTTGAGAAGCCATGAACTCCGGGTAATTTGAGCGAAGGAATTCCTCGCTCTCCCACGTCGCTTCTTCCACGGTATGGTTACTCCAGAGGATCTTGTAGAACCACAACGTTCTGTTACGCGTGGTTCGGGCTTTCTCATCAATAATTTCCACCGGATACTCATCATATGTTAAATCCGGTTTCAGCTCGCTGATGTCTTCGGTAGGAACAGCAGTTGTATGCTTCAAACATTTTCGCAGTTGCGAAACATGGAAAACATCATGGACACCAGCCAGGGATGCCGGTAACTCCAATCGATACGCTGCTGGTCCACATTTCTCGGTGATAGCGTAGGGTCCAATGAAACGGGGAGCGAGCTTCCCTTTCACACCGAACCGGTGCACGCCCTTCATTGGAGACACGCGGAGGTACACGTATTCACCGACGTCAAAGTGCAACGGCCTACGCCTCTTATCAGCGTAGCTCTTCTGCCGGGATTGAGCGGCTTTCAAATTGGCTTGAATTGTCCGAACGCGCTCTTCGGCGTCGTTCACCACATCAACTCCGAATGTGACCCTTTCACCGGACTCGCACCAGTTTAATGGGGTGCGGCATTTACGACCGTAGAGAGCTTCGTAGGGTGCCATCTTGATACTCGCCTGATAGCCATTGTTGTACGAGAATTCCGCCAATGGTAGGTGATTATCCCAGTTCCTACCATGGTGGATGGCACATGCTCTCAACATGTCCTCCAGAACTTGATTCACCCTCTCTGTCTAGCCATCTGTCTGAGGGTGGTAGGCGGAGCTTCTAATCAGTTTAGTACCCAAAGCAGCGTGCAACTGCTCCCAAAAGCGAGATACAAACAATGCACCTCGGTCTGAGACTATGGTCTTGGGTACACCATGCAGGCATAGAATCCTGGCAATGTATAACTTCACATATCGGTTGGCATGGAAATGTGTATGTACAGGGATGAAGTGAGCTGACTTGGTCAGTCGGTCAATAATCACCCAAATGGAATCATGTTTGTTGGATGTTAAGGGTAATCCCACAACCATGCTGGGATTTTCAGGGGTTGCAGCAGCCCTGATTTCCTCATATGATCAGCCTTCACTCGTCTACACGTATCACACTCGGATACGTACTTAGCTACCTCCCTCTTCATCCGTGTCCACATAAATTTCTTTTTCAAATCTTGGTACATTTTGTTGCTGCCCGGATGAATGGAGTACTTGGACAAGTGAGCTTCATCGAGGATCTTCTTTCTCAACTCCATATCCCGGGGTACGACTATGCGGTCATTAAACCACAGCGTCCCCTCATCATCTTTCCTGAAACATTTGACCTCCCCATTGTCAATCCGTCTCCGGAGATGTGTCATGCCTTTATCATTTTTCTGAGCTGCAATAATGTCCTCCCTAATAGTAGGGATGAGGGCAAAGTTGTACAGCGATCCATAAGGAACCAAGTATAAGTTTGGCTCTTCCTCCTCCGCCGGTGTAATGGTGAGGTGATGGACATGTGATTTCCGACTCAGCGCGTCGGCAACCACATTCGCCTTGCCGGGGTGGTAGTGAATCTCAATTTCATAGTCCTTGATCAGTTCTAACCACCTCCTTTGCCTTATGTTCAGCTCCTTCTGGGTAAAGATGTACTTCAAGCTCTTGTGGTCGGTGTAGAGATGCACTAGATTCCCCAGGAGATAGTGCCTCCACATTTTCAGCGCCAAAACAACTGCGGCAAGCTCATGGTCATGAGTGGGATAGTGCTGCTCATGGTTCCGAAGTTGGCGTGAGCCGTAGGCGACCACACGTCCTTCCTGCATCAACACGCAGCCAAGCCCAATACCGGACGCGTCACAATACACGTCGAAGGGCTTTGTTGTATCCGGCTGAGCTAAGACCGGGGCTGTGGTGAGATGCTTCACCAATGTTTGGAATGCTCCTTCACATGCCGTGTTCCAAACATATTTTGTCCCTTTCTTCAGCAACTCCGTCATCGGCTTGGCGAGCTTGGAGAAACTTGGAATAAATCTCCGATAGTATCCCGCTAACCCGAGGAAGCTTCTGACTTCATGAACTGAAGTGGGAGCTTTCCATTTCAGCACTTGCTCTATTTTACTTGGGTCAACCGCAATGCCTTCTGCGGAGATGATATGTCCTAAGAATGGCACTTGGCTGATCCAAAACTCGCATTTGCTGAACTTGGCGTAGAGCTTGTGGTCTCGTAATCGTTGAAGAACGATCCGCAAGTGTTCGGCATGTTCCGCTTCTGTCTTGGAGTAAACCAAGATATCGTCAATGAACACTACCACGAACTTGTCCAGCTCCGGCATGAACACTGAGTTCATGAGATACATGAAATGGGCTGGAGCATTTGTGAGACCAAAGGACATGACGAGATATTCGTATAGTCCATATCTCGTCGAGAAGGCCGTCTTCGGGATATCCTCCGCCCGGATCTTGATCTGGTGATATCCAGAGCGAAGGTCCATCCTTGAGAACACACTTGCCCCCACAAGTTGATCAAACAATATGTCGATGCGGGGCAGTGGGTACTTATTTTTGATGGTGACGGCGTTGAGCGGCCGGTAATCCACACACAGCCTCAGGGTTTCATCCTTCTTCTTCACGAACAACGCCGAGCATCCCCAAGGCGAGGAACTCGGCCTAATGAAACCCTTACTCAACAGATCATTGAGCTGTTCTTTCAGTTCCGCCAGCTCATTCGGAGCCATCTTGTATGGTCTCCGTGATACGGGCGTAGTCCCGGGTGCAAGTTCAATCTTGAACTCGACATCCCGCTCAGGTGGCATGCCCGGAAGATCATCCGGGAACACGTCGGGATATTCCCGGACTACGGGGATGTCTTCTAACTTGAGAGCTTCAGTATTGTTGATCACTGAAACTTCCCGGACTGGATTATCTAATAAGAGGGACTGCGGACGGTGTAATGGGGAGTTGAGGTGAACCGTCCGCGATGGGGTTTCCAGGATAGCGCCATGGTAGCTTAGCCATGACATTCCTAAGATTGCATCAATCTTCTGCCCCTCAAGGATAATCATAGTGGTGGGGTATATCTTCCCACCTAAGCACAGTGGTGCTTTCGGAACCATCATTGTTGCTAAAATCTTTCCTCCCGGTGAGAAGATCATATACGAACACTCGGTTGGAAAGGTTTCCAGCTGATGCTTAACCACATATGATGCACTTATAAAGTTGTGGGTTGCACCAGAATCAAAAAAGTATGATGATGGCTTGATGGTTGAGAGTAAACGTACCCGCCAGCACGTTGTCTCCCTCTGGGGCATCCTCATTGTCGAGGTTGCGGACACCTCCAGTCCGCTGACCAACCTTCTTTACCGGAGGTCGGCCTCGAGCACCGCCCTGGAACTGGGCTTGCCCACTGCTCTGCTGCCCCTGGGGACAGTCCTTCGCGAAGTGGCCTGCCTGGCCACACGTGAAGCAGGTGAAACGGGGCGGTCCCCCGCTGATCGGTGGACGGAATCCCGGGGCGCGTTGTGGCGGTGGAAACGCCCGGGGTACCGTCTGCTGCTGTTGTCTTGGTGGCGGCATCGGCGGACGGAACGGAGGTGCTTGGAACGAACGTCCCCCGAACTGTTGAGGCCGCGCCGGTGGTTGCCACTGCTGCCCGGATGGTGTCCGATACACCATACGGTACTTCTGGGGAGCGCCACTCCCACCGCTGGGTGGAGCACTGCGCTTCCGCTGCTCAGCTGCCAACTCCCGCTGAGCATCCTCTTGCATGATCGCGGCATTGACTAGGTCATTGAATGTGCCGCGATTCCACTGTACGAGATGGGTCTTCATTTCAGGGTGTAACCCCCGATAGAAGTGCTCCCTCTTCTTCTCCTCCGTGGAGATATAGTCTGACGCATACTGCGCCAGATGGTTGAAGGCACGGGAGTAGTCGTGGGCACTCCTCCCGCCCTGCTTCACTTCCAAAAATTCTTGGAACTTCCTCTTCATGATTCCGGGAGGAATGTGATAGGCGCGGAACGCCTCCCGGAACTCTTGCCATTCCACGGCATGGCCAGCCGGACGTGAGGCGACATAGTTCGCCCACCACGCACCAGCGGCACCATGGAGCTGCTGTGCTGCGAACAGGGTCTTCTGCCGCTCCGTACACTGGAGCATACCAAACTTGGACTCGATAGTCCGCAGCCAGTTGTCCGCCTCCAGTGGTTCCTCAGCTTCGGTGAACACTGGAGGGTGCATACTCGTGAAATCCGAGTACGACACTTCGCGGGACTCACGAGGCCCTCGCTCTTGACGTCCCCCCGCCTGGGACGTATTCTGCACGATCATGCGGAGCAGGTCGGTCTGCTCCTCACGACCTCCCACCAGTGCCACTATCACATCCGCTAGAGTAAGCGGAGGCGGCGGTGGTGGCTGCTGCTGCGGGGTGCTGTCGTAGGCCGGTGGCTGGGAGTCATCGCCTCCCCCTTGGCTAGAGCCACCAACCTCGTGCATGGTCCTAGTACGAACCATCTGCAACCACACGACAATAATCATCAGTCCCGCAACATTTTGCATGCAGTCCCATAAAAATAGGCATAAAACATAATGACAATAATTCATGCGATACATCTCGTAAGTAGATAATGTAATAACTTTGCACAAGCTACACCATTACCAGACCAAACACAAGCTAGTTTAATCCAACTTGATGAACCTGCACTTTGGAAGCTCACCATAACTAGGTTTGGTCACTACGAGATATTACTATCGCTTTGTCATCACGTATACCACACCTTGGGGTACCACACCCTCTCCAATGAGTTCAACTGTCACTCTTCTGTCAGAATGACCAGTTTCTACCTATTCCAAGTTTTGATCTGGTTCTGGGCATTTTCATGACTCAATCTGAATACCAAAGTTAAAGTTAACTTCAGTATATTTCCAACGAGTACTCATTTGCCCTTATATCAGCTCTGGTTAAAAAGTTATGCTAATTCAAAGTCAGCAGAATTTCCGGAAGAATTTTAACAGCACCTCCCTTGGAAGTGGCTGTTTTCAACCCTGATTTCCACTGAAATCTGTGCTGAAATTTCAGAAACTTTAATTGCAAATATGTCACACATATTCTACTCTTTCTAAGGATGTATTATGTGCCACTTTTAGATTTTTCTACTGGGAATTATGTTTGAAAAACAGAACAGTTCAGAGAATGTTTTACTCTGTCCTGGTTCTGGACAGTTTACATTCCTCCGGGATTTAAGCCATCTTAAGTTGAGTTTCAGCTCTGGAAGTCTACAACAAAGTTGTAGAGTACTTCAATACCTTTCCAGAACTATATAGCACACCTCCATCGGCTAAAATACCTGTGAGTTGTGCTCTGTTGAAGTTCGGAAACCTTGCTGCCCAAAACAGAGCACTCTGCTTTTCATACTTTTGGCTATACTGCCCCGCTATCCCATTCTTATACCCAACCAGGGTCCTAAATGTTGAACCTATAGATTTTAATTCTTTGTTATCATTATTCTCATGCATATGCCTACAATATCTCGGTACTACGTTCCTCACAAAAGAAAATCCTAACCGGGTTATACCGGCCTATACGTCTCAAATGTGGCACTAAACGGTCTCTCGCACACGTTTTCTACACGGATACATACGTGGTTAGTACCTGCAAAAGACCACACAATAATGGTGCACTCAAGGGTTTTGTTTCCATTTCAGGCAGTACCATATTTAAAAGTACATACAAACACCCGTATCATTGTCATACGGCCGTCCTTGAGCTAAGTCACGTCTCAAGGCACGTGATCGTGTTTCAACACCACACGACGGGGAAACCGAGTATGTCATGAACGGGTCGTCACGGTTGGGAATGTTATCAACCCAACAGATACCACCTACTGCCCTGCAGGGCACGCCGATGGCAACCGCTGCGTATGTCCTTCTGGGCTATTTCCAGACGAACACACTCTCGTGTTACTGACCACGCGATGGGGTCTCCACTTACTTGCTTAATGCACGCTAGGGATCAGTGTTTCATATGAACTCAGGAACATGAAGAGTCCAAGAGTTTTATATTGACGTCTCACACCAAGCTGTGAGACAAATCCCTGAACCACGTTCCTCGTCAGGGGGAGCTAACCGAAATTGAACCGCTTTCGGTGGCGTTCCTTACCAACTTACCAGAGCGTAGGTGCGTCGTTACAGTAATTGAAATTCAGAATTATAACACATAGGTTAGTCTTTGCCACTTTAAGTAACTATGCTAATATAGTCCTTACTTGGGCAACTACCAAATCCTCACCGTATACCTAAGTTTTCCCATAATGCAGTCCTTAAGTACTGTGCTATCCCCAATGCAGCTCTGAT
The DNA here is from genome assembly GCA_030760725.1 of Neostapfia colusana. Classification (NCBI taxonomy): domain Eukaryota; kingdom Viridiplantae; phylum Streptophyta; class Magnoliopsida; order Poales; family Poaceae; genus Neostapfia; species Neostapfia colusana. Next base: position 16,918,453 of record JASWHV010000018.1, on the reverse strand, counting down.
ACCAGGCTGTGGCGGACTGGAATCCGCTCATCCAGGATCGCAGAGGGTGGTGCCGCGCGATGCGACACCCGACAGCACATGTCATAAGAACACATTATATTACATGGGAAAAACAAACTGAATGTACAAAGTAGTACAATTCTCAGTTACAAACTGGGGTCTTTTATTACACAGCGGAAGTTTCTTTTTACAACTCACGCCCGCCTATCTAGCAAAAGTCGGTTGCCCAGCCCTAGGGCAACCCACACTAGCTGCACGTCTCAGCTCAGCGCGGCGTGTACGGCTCCCACTCAGCCGTGGTCCTCGACGGAGGGTAACCCTCGCCGGTGGACTCGTACTCCGATTCCGTGGGTGGCTCCTCACCTGAAAAACACTTAAGCAGCAACCGTGAGCACGAAGGCTCAACAAGTATTAACCGACTCACCTAAGTATGAAACTCTACATGAGGGATACAATGGACATAGGATAGTGACATTTCAGCAAAAGGACACGCCTACAAGTTCATCCTTAGTTCATCTTTTAGCAAAAAGTTAACAGTTCATGAAATCTGAAATTTAGTAAGCAGTATTTGGTGGCACACATGTAGCAATACAATTATATCAACCAGCAATATTGAATCAACATGTTTCATCCATTAATCTACGTCACGACTCAGTGACCAAGTGGTACTCTTCACCGCGAGGGACGGCGAATCGACTCGATATACACCTGCAGGGAAACCCAAAGAGCATGCCACGTACGCCCACCCGTGGAGCTGCACAGCACGCTCACTCGATGTCGTACGGGACAACCTTTCACCCAACAGCCCAAACGTCGAACCGGTCGCACCGAAACGAGCAGGAGGTTCCCCACACGGAGCATCTCTCTATGCCCGTTGGCAGATTTCCACCTTGCTGCCCTCAGCCTACACCTATAAATCGGTGCGTTATGCCTCGGTGCCCGGAGGTTTAGGCTACATCAGTTTATCGGGGCCCATATATCCGATATGCCTTCGGTACGTTCAAACTTGATCAGCGTGGGTCGCACACGGATCGGTCCTCAATCGACTCGGACAGGGCTGCGCACACAAGACTCCCTCTTGCTGCGCCCTAGCCCCTGCCTTGTCTCATTTTCATTACTAAAGTGATCTCACATCACTCAACCGAACCCGTGTGTCCCAAGCCTATCTCGCGAGTAGATTCCAACTACTCGACTTGTACCGAAGCCCTATGAATTACTAAGCATAGCCTGTCTACTCGAGATCTTAGACACTACCCTCACTCTTATGGAAAAATTCTGGTCATGCAAGTGGGGTTCCATCCATCCTATACCTAATGCACAATCATACTTCACATGACACATGTAAACAAATTAAAACTTATACAAAGGTTAATGCAAACCGGGGCTTGCCTTGTTGCTGCTGGTCAGTAGTTAGTTCTTCGTCCGGAAGAAGGAAATCCAGCACTTCCGGGGTCTCTTCTTCAATGGCTACACGTTGAATACAATACTACATGTAAATTTAAATGCAAATGTGTGAACTTAAATACATAATTGCTAATAACTCTAGCTAGCCCTCCCCTTTGGGTTCTGAGATTTTTATGGTGGATTGGTAGGGTCCTAATTAAGATTGGAGAAAATCTGAAAAATGTGTTTGTATATTTTTCTATTTTCTCTGGGCAGTTCCCTTAATCACCCAATTAGGGTAACTAAATAAACTTGGATGAGTCTGAAAATTTTTACTGGGATTCAGGGATTTTCCAATGAACCTTTCAGCCAAATTTCAGAATTTTTCATAAAGTAGTTCTCCAGATAAAATTCCCAACAGTTTAAATTTTAGGGATTTAATTCTGGAAACTATCCACTTTCATGAGTTGAATTTGGTATTGCTGGAAAGTGCTCAGAGAGCTGAATCCAACAAAATTTGGTTCACCCGATTTGGAGCTCTCTAGCCAAAGTTATGAGGATTTGAAGTTTGGAAGAATTCTGAAAATCGGGGGAAAAGTTTAAACTCCCGGGGCCCGCGGGGACACGTGTCGAGCGCGGAGGTGTCCGGCACACCGGGGATACCACACGTGTTGAGCGCGGAGGTGTCCTGCACACCGGAGATACCACACGTGTCGAGCGCGCCAGCACAGCCGATCCCTGGCCACACCCGATCCCGATTTAAATTCTTCAGCCGCTGACACGTGGGCCAGCCGGCTTCGTCTTCCTCCCGCCGTTCTCTCGCGCCCGCGCCGCCGACCTCGCCGGAGCAGACTCGGGGCTCGCCGGCTTGCCGCTGCCGGACCTCCCATGGTCTGAAACTCGCCGCCAGGGGGTTGTCGACGTCGAGGAACACGTCGGTGGTGTCAGGTCGGGCTGGGGGTGACCGGAAATAGCTCGGCGACGTGCCGCTGCCTCGGTTGAGGTTCGACACCGTCGACCGTGGTTTCTAAACCCGCCAACACCTCGAACAAACGGCCCTACAGCATCAGTGTACCTCTAGGAAGCTTGACAAGGTATCAAAAGGGTTCAGGGATGGCGGCAAGTCGGTCAGCACCGTGTGACCGATCGTGCCCGCCATGACCACCCTCGATCGAGCTCGAAATTCGTCACTCCTAGACAGTTTCACACTACGGATGTAGAAAAGAACTTGATCGCCGGCTAGTCCAGCATCTACGTGCAAGATTTGATGACCTCCGAAAGATCATAGAGCGAGAATTTAAAGAAACCGTACCGGAAGCTTGGTTTACGGTCGCCGGAGCACAAACTGGAAATTCTCTGCGGATTCTTCACGGTTGGCTTCCAAACTTGGAGGAGAGCAGCACGGTGGTCGCGCGCTCCTGTTACCTCTCTCGCCGGACCGTGAAAACGCCTGTGGAACGCTGCCCACGGGCGCCTGACTCTCGGCTGAGGCTAGGTCGCCGCGGTGGCGATCGTCTTTGGGCAAAGGAGGTCGGAGCTCGAGGTTTCTGGCGTTGGAGAGGTGGAGTGTGAGCTCAGGTGGCTGTCTAGCAGCTCAGGGACGAAGGAGGAGATGGTTTTGCTGGTTTTCCTGATTGAGCAGAGAGCTGCGGCGAGAAACAATGCCGCTGCTCGGGTTTGCCCGCGAGAAGATAAAGCCGGCCGACTCATGCTTGGCTGAGGCGGTGCCGGTCACGTGGGGGCGCGAGCCAGCCGCTCTGGGCGCCAGCACGCGGAGAGGGAAGCAGCTGGTGGCGCCGGTAGCTGCTCGGTGGCACAGCCGACAGCTGCTCGGTGGAATTTCCCACCGAGACTCTGACTTTGGGTGCAAGTTTCTCCTTCTCCCCTCTATGACATGCGGGTCCCACCCGGGGTTTTAACCTCTGAAATTTATTCCTAATCACTGTTGTAAACAGTGAGCCCCATAATACCCCTGGTGATTCGAATTATTCACCCCTGAGCCATTTGAATTGAATAGAATTCAAATTGGGTTCCGTTTGAGTGAATTTCAGCACAAGTTCAGTTTTGAATTCAATGAAAGTTTGAATTCGTCCCACTTAGCTCATGTCAAGATCAACTCCAAATGGAGTGAAAATTGGTGTGTGAGCTCAAAAAAATGTGCTGAATAAGAATATGCCTCCCACTTTTAAATTCATGGAACAAAAACAGTTTGAATTTGAATGTGGTTTCAAACTGCCCTCTTTTGGCATGGACATTCTTAGCAATGTGTAGGAGTTTTCATAAGTCCAGCCCACCTATATCACATGTGGGAAATACCACTTTTGCAATATGTGAGTTTGTTCTCTAATGAGCATGTTAATGGTGGTTACATGCTCTTCATTTGTGTTCATCATCTTTCCTCAAATGAGGTGTGTGGTGTGGTGATGAACACTTCAAATGTGTGCCAAAACTGAGGCCCTTACACCTTCTTTTATAATCTCGGGATGAGATTCTTTTAAGGGGGGAGGGATGTAAAAGCCCAATAATTTACTTGCTAGAGGGTTCATCATATCACCACACCACAGCTCATTTTGTGGAAATCCCATGAACATTTGTAAAGAGCAAGAAAATACCATCAAGGGGTTGATTAGAGGAAGAAATCACAAATCAAAAAGTCAGACCTCACACATATAAACATGAGAGGCTGAACTCACCATTAGGCTCTAAATAATCTTAGGAGTGCTCATGCCAAGTTTCATGCAAATTCAAACCCTTTTTTAGGCACTTTTGGATACAATTGCAAAAAGGGCTATTTGAATGCAAATTCAAATTTCAGCCACTTTTATCACGTGGATTAAAAAGTTGTCTTCATATTCAAACTCGCACATTTTTCTGAGTTATTCCACCAATTTTCATCTTCATTGGAGTTCATCTTGTCGGGAGCTATATTTGGATTAATTCAAAACTGAATTTGAATTTCAAATTCAAGTGTGATTTGAATTTGGCTAACCAGCTCACAATTGAGGATTTCAAATTCAACTAATAACTTGGTGATGAAGTCTTCCATTTAATTGTGAGTAGCTGGGGAGAAATATCAGTGGAGAAAAAATGAAAAAGAATTGAGGGGGTGGGACCCAACAGTCAGCCTCACAGCTCTAACACAGTCAGTTCTCTGTTTTCACCGCTGCCACCGAGCTGATGCAAGCGTGCAGCCGGCCCAAGATCGCTGCCGAGGCGCCTCCACCTCGTCCCGTTTTTCTCCACGTACTAAGCCACAGAGAAGCTTCCAAAGATGTGTCCTCCCACGTGCACCGGCGTCCTACCGGGCCACCGCCTCACTCGCACACGTGTGTTCGTCACTGTTCTCACCACCCGAGCAACTCTTGGCTCTCTGTCGCCTCCGCGATACAGGCCACAACTCGGACGATCACCTACAGCAAAAACACGCGCCATCCTCTCCTCGATCTTCCGGTGAACGCCTTCCTCAATTTCGTTCAGTAGCGAGGGAGTGTTTTGAGGTTTACCGAGTAGCCGTTCTTAGGACTGAGAGGGAGCTCGACTCAAAATTCTTGGTGGTCACTCCATACTAGCTCATTTTCCTTTAGCAATACGTCCTAGGCCTTCCAACGAACCTCTAGGATCAACAACCGGCGAAAACCATCTACTATGGTTGCTGTTCTTTGAGTTTTTCCGATGGCCGCTGTTTTTAGCTCTAGGTCGACGGTGAGGTCCTAGCTCCAGCCGTTTCCATGGTAAACCCAGTTCATTTTCATGCTCAGAATGTCACAACGGAGCTGTAGGAGGAAACCGTTCCAAAAATAGGGTCCTATGTAGCTCGTGCAACATCACCGGAGTTGGAGTCGCCGCCGTCACCGTCGTGAGCACTGTTCTGGCCATTGCCGAGCTTTGGTGAGTAACCAACGTGTTCCTCGAGCGTAGTTGGTACAGGCGGCAAGTTTCGTCGAAGGTCGTACGGTAAAACGACTGGCGGCGAGCTCTTCGGCAAGGCGCCGCCGTGGGGAGCGCGGGTGTCGCGAGGAAGAAGGAGAGGCCGGGTCCACCAGTCAATCTCTGTTTTCCAGCGGGGATCTGGTTGCAGCTGTGATACAGTGCGGCAGAGCCGGTGAAACCCCGTGGGCTGCGGTGTGGCCGCGAGCTCAGTGGGCTGGTTTAAATAGTGGGGCCCACAACCAGAGATTAAACATTTCCAACAATTTCAGATTTTAGTTCAACTTCAATTACCCATAACTTTTGCTAGGATGGTCCAAACTTAGTGAAACAAATTTTGTTGGATTCAGCTCTTTGAGTACTATCAAGCAAAACAAGTTTAAGTTCATAAAACTTATTATTTTTACAGAATTAATTCCCTAAAGTTTAAACTGTGGGGAAATTTATCGGGAGAATTCCTATATGGAGAATTCAGAAATTTGGCTAGGATGTTCATTTGAAAATCATTGAGCCACAGGAAGGATTTCAGATCCATCCAAGATCATTTAGTCCCCCTAATGGTCTGATTAAGTGAACTGCCCTGAGAAAATGGAAAAACGTACAGAAATATTTTTCAGAATTTTCTCAAATCTTGATTAGGGCATAACTTTATCTAGGATTCTTCAAATTATATGAAACCAACTCCATTAGAACCATCTCAAACTCTAGTTTCCAGAAAGTAATGGTTTGATCCATGAAAGTCCCTGGAAATCCTTAGAAGCTCTAGTAATGACCATTTAGAATTTTATTTGTGCAGAGTCCAAATGAGATTTGTTTCAAATGAAATTTGGTCAAGCCTTGGATTAGGTTCTTACCAAGCCACAGTAAAAATTTCAGAGCCAAAGGGAATGTCTAGCTAGAGTTATAGTCTTTATATACTCAATTCAACACATTTGCATTTAAAATTTACATATCGTTAAATTGCTTACGTGTAGTCGCTGAACGCGAGGAGACCCCAGAGGTTTTGGACTTCATACTTCCGGAGGAGACGCTAACCCCTGACCAGCAGCAACAAGGCAAGCCCCGGTTTGCATTTAACAAGTTTTATGAAGTTTTGCTTTGTATTCACTTCATTTGAAGTATGTATGTGCATTAGGTGTAGGATGATTGAAACTCCAAATGCATAACCAGATTATTCCAAAGAGAGTGAGGGTAGTGTATAAGCCCTCAAAGTAGATAATGCTTTGCTTAATGTTAATAGGCTTCGGTAGTTGGAATCTACTCGCGAGTATAGGGTCCGGGACACACGGGATTGGTTCGAGATGTGAGACAACTTTAGTATGAAAAATGAGACTAGGCAGAGGGCTAGGACACAGCAAGAGGAAGTCTTGTGTGCGTAGCCCTGTCCGTGTCGATTAAGGACCGATTCGTGTGCGGCCCACACTGATCAAGTTTGAATGTACCTAAGGCATATCGGATATATGGGGCTCGATAAACTGATGTAACGTATATCTCCGGGCATTGAGGCATAACACACTGATTTATAGGTGTAGGTTGAGGTCAGCAAGGTGGAAAACGCTAACGGGCATAGAGATATGCTCCGTGTAGGGAACCTCCTGTCCGTTTGGGTGTGACCGGTTTGAAGTTTGGGCTGTTTGGTGAAAGGTTGTTCCGTACGACAAGGAGTCAGCGTGCTGTGCAGCTCCATGGGCGGGCGTACATGACGTGCTATTCGGGTATCCCTGTAGGTGTATATCAAGTCGATTCGTCGTCCCTCATGGTAATGAGTACCACTTGGTCACTGAGTCATGACGTAGGTTAACATATGGAATGTTATGATTCAATAGTGCTGATATGAATAACTTGTTTTGTTACATGTGTGCCACCAAATATTGCTTACTAAATTTCAGATTTATGAAATGTTAACTGATGGCTAAAAGATGAACTAAGGACGAACATGTAGGCTTGTCCGTTTGCTATAAATTTTCATCCTATATTCGGTATGACCTGCATGTAGAGTTTCATCTGTAGGAGAGTTGGTTAAGACTTGCTGAGCCTTCGTGCTCACGGTTGCTGCTATGAGTGTTTACAGGTGAGGAGTACCCCACGGACTCGGAGTACGAGTCCACCGGCGAGGGCTACCCTCCGTCGGGGACTACGGCTGAGTGGGAGCCGTACACGCCGCGCTGAGGTTGGGTAGAGCTAGTGTGGGTTCTCCATAGGAACGGACAACCAACTTTTGCTAGTTAGGCATTGGCGTGAGTTGTATAAAAACCTTCCGCTGTAGTAGACTCTGTAGAGGAGTTGTAACTGAAGAGTACTACTGTTGTACATATTCAGCGTGTTTTCAATGTAATACTATATTTCCTTATGATGTGTGTTGTCGAGTGTCGCATCGTGCGGCACTACCCTCTGTGATCCTGGGATGTACGGATTTCGGTCCTCCACAGCTATGATGACCATATATAGGCCAGGCTGCGGGAGCAGAAGAGGCAAAACTGCCACTCGCGTGTGGAACATTGTATGGAACCGAAGACCTCTCCTTGCGATGAACTCCGCTGCAAGTAGCTCCGTGTCCATGCGTTGAGCAGAGGTTCTTCAGTTTACTCTCACAAAGTTCTGAAAGAATAGGGGAAGACAGACAATGTGTGTTGTTCTTTCGCGTACATACTGCTCCTCATATTCTGTCAGCTTTATACGAGTACAGGTTGCACGCACACAACGCTAAAGCAACTACCTGACCTGATCTACATGAAATACCCGCTCATCGTGCTCCACTAACACGACAACGTTTACATCGTGCGATCTTACTGTCCATGCGACCTAATTCTTCGGCATGTCCGGGGTCTCAAGAACAACGGGAGAAGGACGAAGCCAAAGCCCGCCAGCCTTTCGGGGGCTTGGACACCGGTCACGGGTCATTAGGGGGTCATTAATTGTACCCTTCTACGACGAGTCACGGCGGTTGAGCGGTCAAGCGTTGGAGGGAGGTCAGTCGGGCGCCGAGCCCGGACCGACGGCTCTCGTCGAGCGTCACTCCACGTCCTTGGGTGCTCGAAGCTCCGTGTATGTCTCGTGTACACCGTTGTTTTCCAACGAGTGCTTCACGTCTGCACCGGCACCGTTCGCCTCAAAGCCCAGCTCGATAGATGTTCTACTATTAATTATCGTATTACATGCTCTCACGACGGTGTATATAGCTAAACATCGTGAAGCGAATAATTATCACTCAATTTTCAAACAATTTTCATGCATGTAATTAATAAAAAAACATAACTATTGAAAAATCACTCAAAGAGTGTGCGAAGTCCGGCGGAGGCGGCGGGTGGGCTGTCGTGGGCCAAGAGGGGGCCCGCTGGGGGCCAGGGAGGTAGCGGGGACTGGGGACGGCGCGGCGGCTCAGAGTCGAGCGAGGGCAGGGCGCGACAGTGGCCGGGGGCAGCAGCAACTATGGGGGCCGGAGGCGGCGGCCTGTGGTGGAAGCCGCAGTGGCGGACGGCGGGCGGCAATGGAGGCGGCGGCGGAGGACAGCTTGGGGGAAGGGCTGAGAGTCGGGCTCGGGTGCGTGAGGCGTCGGTGGTGGCGGCGCGAGGGGCTGAAAGCCTAGGCTAGGGGCCGGGGCAGCGAGGCCGGGGAGTAAAGCAAAAATTAAATATCTAAAGTAACTAAAATCAATCAATTACTAAATTAACTAAATTAAACAACTAATGAATCAATTAAACAACTAATGAATCAATTAAAAACTAATGAATAATTTAGTTAAATTAAATAACTAAAATCAGAACCAATTTCTAAAATAACTAAAATCAACTCAATTACTAAATTAACTAAATTGAACAACTAATCAATCAATTAAACATCTATTGAATCAATTAACTAAATTAAATAACTAAAATCAGAACCAATTTTTAAAATAACTAAAATAAATAAAATCAATCAATTACTAAATGGAACAACTAATCAATCAATTTTGGATCATGTTCACCTAATCCAAGTAGGATGCGGAGCGGTGGCTGCGGCGGGGTCGGCGGAATCCGGTGCGGCAGCGGCCGGGGCGGCGGCCGCCGGGGCGGCTGTGGGGTCCGGCGGTGGGCGGCGCGGCGTGGTGCTTCAGGCGGGGTCTGGCAGCGGCAGGCTCGGGGCCGATGCGGGCGTGAATGCCCGCGCCGACCCCCGGCCCGCGGGGTATATAGAGCTTATTTAAGACGGCCAAGGTCCGACCGTCGTAAATAGGTTGTTATTTACGACGCCTGACCTAGGCCGTCGTAAACAAGCTGCCGTTTACGACGGTTATAGGGTTAGCCGTCATAAATAAATTTGGCCGTCGTAAATTTACGTGTTTCCTGTGGTGACGGAGATTGACTTCCAACCATTGTCTGCCGATCAACAGCTTTGTGCCGGCTCTGATGCCACGTATTGGAACCGAAGACCTCTCTTTGCGATGAACCTGGTGCAAGAAGCTCCGTGTTCAGGCCCTGAGCGGAGGTTCTTCAGTTTACTCTCACAAAGCTCTGAAAAAACAGGGGAAGGCAGACAATGTGTGTTGTTCTCTTGCGTACACACTGCTCCTCATATTCGGTCAGATTTATACTAGTACAGGGTGCATACACACACGCACACAACACTAAAACAACTACCTGACCTGATCCACACGAAATACCCGCTCATCGTGCTCCACTAACACCGCAACGTTTACATCGTGCGATCCGACTGACCAGGAGCTCAAGTTGAACGAGTACTCCCTCGTTCTCCCCGGCTCACAACAAACTTGACTCTTGACTAACAGCTATGAATGGATAAGCAACTATATTATTATTCAATACATTGCTCGTTACTACTGGGCTCAAGTATTGAACCACCCCGCACATCATCCCTTATATGACAAGGATCTTTGGATTGAAAGCATAAATCTCTTTTTATGGAATAGAAAACCCTTTGCAACGGTATCAGATGTCCTTGAGCTGGGCCACGGTGGCAGACATAATTGGCAGCCTTCACATAGTTATTACTCACATAAGACTTAGAAACTAGGGACGGATTATATTCATTCCCGACAAAATATCTCCTACCATTAATCCAAAATCATTTTTCAAATTTTGAAAGGTTTGATGCTTGAAGACAAAGTTCAAGCTAGTATTTTTGTGAGAATTTTCAAAGATTTGTTCTTCAATCAAGAACAGCAGAAGACTTGTTCGGTTGATGAACTTGATGATCATACCTGAGCACAGCTTGATGCTTAGCTAGATGTGTATTCCCGGGGACCAATGGTTGATTAGGGACCCTAATATGTCTGCAATGATCAAGAGAACCGAAAACTATGATATTGTACAGCCTGTCATATGATTGCTAGCTCCAGTGTCCAAGTACTAGAGCTCGTTTTCCTCACTAGTGAGTTTTGGAACCACACGTTCCTCATCCAGCAACACTTGATCAATACTAATTTCAACGGTGTGCACTGTTTTGTACACTTCAGCCATGAGGGCAGGTTCATCATTAGTTTGTTTCTGTGAGAGATTTACTCTTTCTCTCTTCGGCTCTGGGCACTCAGATGCGAAATGACCCATTTCACCACAGGTAAAGAATTTAACTTTAGAAATATCAAACTTATAATGATTCTTTCATTTCTCCCACTCGTTTTTCTTGTTACGGCCGCCGCTAGTCTGGCCGCGGTCATCACTGCAGGCTTTTTCTTACTGCCGGAAGTGGGTCTTGCTGATCCAACAACTTCTTCCCCTTAATCAGCAACTCCAGTGCATGGGTGAAAAGCACCAGCTTCTCGCCTTGCCACATTGTTGCGGCACCTCCCTTGCTGGTGAACAAAGTCAGCCGTCCAACAGCTTCAGATAATAGACATGTTTGCCAAGTCGCCCCATTGTTCTATCGTGTTAATGACGATCTCAACGAAGTGGCCTGAAACAGCGCCGAACAAGTGCTCGATCACGTACTCATCCGAGATGGTCTCGCCGAGCGACTGAATTTTGCCGACCAACGTGGTGAGCCTTTGGCGGAAGCCGTGAAAGACTCTCTGTCATTTATCTTCATTCTGTCAAAATGTCGCTTGAGTTCATTCATGCATGGCTTCTTGACGTGATTGTCTCCGATGCACATGCACCAAATTGCCTCCCAAGTCTCCATAGCAGTCTTACACTCAGCAATCACTATCATCAGTGAGTCCGATATCGCCTGCAAGAGCTCTGCAAACGCCCTCTCGTCCTGCACGTAAAAAAAATCCAAACCCGTGGCACGTCGGATGCGGGTCAGAGCCACAGGTGAAAAATTCCGCCCACACGCCGCACCCATCAGCTGTAAAATCTCACAGGGACCTAGACCCGCGGGTGGGATTCTCATCTCTATGTGCACCAATTACAAGGTGATGGGTGGTAGTGCTACAAGGAACACACAGTTATGATGAATTTTCCACAACCCAACAAAACACATGCTCTTGTGATGTCACGGCTAGGGCCACACAACAAGATCAAATTGGATTGTGCCACGCGCTGCGACACCAAAGAGCACCACAAATGGATTACAAAAATATTTACAATAAAATACCTAGGAGGTTAGACAGTAGCGGTGTATCATGCCCACCGATAGCGCGAGAAGAGCTCCCACTGAAGCATCCAACCCTCAGATGGTGGCACCTCATTAGGCAGCCCCTCACATATATCAACATCACTATAATCATAACCACCTGAAAAACAAGCAAAAACAAACCGTGATCACTAATCCTCTACAACACTTACCCATCTAACACTCCCTAACTGACCACTAACATGTTGTGAAATCTATAGCAGGAAGGACATTTGCAAAATAGTAAGCTAAAAGGTGGATCCTTATATATGTTCAAGTTTTAGCAGCCCAATTAAAGTTTCAAGAAATTTAAATATTATTATCATCTATAGCTCATAAATACAAATTTTGCAAGAAAATTTAATTAATCAATCTCAATCAGATCACTTAAATCACATTTATATTGTTACTTTGTGACGATGTTGTAAACTAACCGTACTCAATAACCGAAAGGGACGGCAATTCAAATCATTTTTCTCTTGCACTGAAAATCCGAGTTGCATGACACGTACACCCATCCAAAGTCACAGGTGACAACCTTTCACAAAACACCGCGATGCACGTCCCGGACGTCATCTGCTAGCATTTACCCCTACTGCCCTCACATCGTCTGACCAAGGATGGTGGTGTATGTTTCAACACATGAGTGACCAAGTTACATCAATTTACTAGTGCCCATGTCAGTAGCATACAACAGATACGTCCAAACTTGTCCAACAGGGCCACCTACGACGCATTCCTTAACCTACATAAGCAGGTCTAACAAACAAGTACCCATGTCCCACTGTAACCTACAACAGCCGTCCGGTCTCCAATTATCCTCATGTGATCCAAAATTTTCCACCATACCTGATATGCACAAAGACAAACAGTTAACTAGTGTTAAGATAAAGTTTTGAGCATAAATAAATGTTGGGGCATATGATACAGGTTTCTGACCTCAGATGAATTTTTAAACCAATATACTCTCATTTGCAGCATTTCTGTTATTAAGAAATAATAATTTGATTAACTTGCCCACATGATTAATTCATCTTATTAAGTTAAATTTACGTTTTGTACATAGCTGATATACTAAGATGGGTAATATGTCAAAGTATTTTACAACAATGTTTGGGATTTATAAGGCTATATTTTAATTACTACAACTTAAATAGAAGAAATCACAAATTAATTATTTAATGAAAATCCATAAGTCACACCGAGCTGTAACTTTTACTACGAGATATATGACATGCATTAGTGTTCTCTACAAAATCTCAGATTTTTCTGATGGTTAGACTTCTCATAATCTATTTTTTGATAATATTATTTAATGAAATTTTAACCCATGTCGAATATTTCCGTACCATATGCACATTCCTACAATATATACATATGGTCATCTGTATGCTACAGAAACTTGTGTCACATTTTTCTAATTATTCTAGATTTCCTATGATTTTTACAAATTTTCCATCATTTTATGTATATATTTCTGAAAGGAAAAAGTTTGGAATCCTTTGACCAATAAGAAGTGGGCCACTTGGTATTCTGCAAGGTAGGCCACACTGGATGCTCGGGTTCAGGCCCGACCCAGCCACGGCGCCAATGGCGGCATCCAGTGAGGGTGGCAATGCTTAGGGCAAGATGGTCCGAGCGTAGTGGGGAAACCATTTGAGGGGTTGAAGGAGGGTGGCGCTCACCAGAAGGAGGGCTTGAGGATGGCTCCGTTAAAGATGGCAAGTTTCATTAGAGGACCAGGATTGACAACGTGTACTGCAACATTCACAGGGAATTATGGAGGAGGGGGCCCAACGACAGGGATTGTGTGGTTGAGGGTCGGCGGTTAGGAATCCTTGAAACCCGGCTTGCTCACCATGTCTCATGTCAATTGTAATGAATGTAATCGGCATCTGGAAGTTGGGAAGCTAGACAAGGAATGAATAGGACTCACGTTTGCTCGAGGAGGTGAATCGTGCCGGTGACATGGTGGAGGTCTTAGCAGCCAGACTCAAATAAGAAAGCCCTATTCGTGCTACTTTGAGTGGGAAGCATAGGTTGGGCGCGTCAGGGAGATCGAGTGAGGTTGCGCGCATCGAATCTCAGGCTTAAGCCTCAGCCTGGGCTGGGCAGCAATGGTGCGACACGATGTGGTTAGAGCTTGCTTCAGTGGCAACGGTGGAGAGGCATAGAGAAACAAGATGGGAAGGCCGAGGTGGACGATGGGGGTGTGCGAGGAAAGGCGGAGGCGTTTACGAGGGTGCCCTTTTATGCTCCGAGGCGGTCTTACGTGGCCGTTCACTCAAGTGGGTGTGATGCCGTGCATGGGCATCCTCTATCCCGAGATAGAAGAAGAGGGAAGGAAGATAGGTGCAGCCAACAGTCGATTTTTCATTACATGAATTTCTATTTCTGACACTCTAACTAGGATCAATTAACCAAAATGTTTGAATTATTTAGTTATTGAGCCAAAAATTTGAATACTCCATAAGGATTCAAAAAGTTACTACCAGCAATAATTATCATTTAAAATATTTCTAAAGCTCTCTAGTTTATTTGAATTATTTTACAGTTAGACAAAAGTATCAGGAACAACTTCTGTTACTTGGCTTATTTATTTGAATTCAAAATCAAATTTGTTGCTGCTCCAAAAAATCTATTTGGTGTTGTCTGTTTCTGCACTATGTATTCTGTTGATTTTTACATATTGAGGTGTGATAGTACTCTACAATCACACATCGTAACATAACCTTTTATAACTCCTAATAGTACACTTGTATGGCTCCTTAATTAGAAGCAAGAGAAGCATTTAATTTGTTGTGCACCTGTTCCCAAAAATGTCAGATTCTTTCTTAATTTTCCTAATCAGGGCCATACTTTTTTTTAGTTTCTCTTCATTATTGTCTCCTTGACTCCCTTTACTATCTCCGCTCGGCAGCGTCATTCATTGCGACGCTATTTAGGGTCACCAAAGCTCATCTGATCCTCCTCTGCCGTGTCACATATAGCTCTTTTGTGTTGTCATATTGTTCTCGGCCGGCCCCGGTACACAAACCCTATTCCACCATGCCTATAGTAACAATGAGGAAGCAGTGAGCATATGGTGCCTCCAGTCACCATCTCCCCCACTTCCATCAGTGTTGCTTGGTAGCAGGTACCTTGATTACTATATTTAGATTTTCTTTTCAACTAAAATATATATCTAAAACATTTCTACCAAATACTAAACCCTGAATTTAAATACCTTGTACTTGAAACATTTCCTTGATACCTCCAAGTCGGAACCTTTTTTCATCTTAAGACTTTATTCTAACTTAATATTTCTTACTTTTGAGGTCTTCTAAGTTGAAAAGTTGTAAAAATATATTTTGATATTTGGTACGCTAATCCAATACTTTATTTGTTCATTCTACGAATCAAACTTCCTTCTTAATGTTAACTTGATTTGACAATTTCCATTATTCTTCAACATTTCAAAATTGATACCGTTAATTACTTTCATATTGATGTTAGATATAGGGGTCGGCATCCGGTTAATTTGGTTAGAGAGAATTTCGGTTGTGAAAAATTGATAACCGCACATGATATAAAATAAGTCATAGCTGCACAATTTGGTTATGACTAATTTAATTTGATTTTGCGTTTAACCGTATCTTAGAATACAATATAATTTATTAAACAAACGTGATAGTAAACACACAAGAAATATCAAAAAAAATACAAAAAGGACAAATAAGGGCCAGTGATGTATGGAAATTATCAAATGTAGGTCGGGCCGTGAGAAAAAAATTGTTAAGATCGAAGATTAGTATTGTTGGGATTTGTTTTTATGGGTTATGGGGTAGTTTGTGTTAAATTTTTGGATAAATTGGTAGTTCTGTTAATATGACGTGAAAACGACAAAAAATATTTTAATCGAAATATAAAAAATAAAACAAAATTTAACAGAGATATCGGTAATCCGCATTTTGGTATGGTTCGGTCCTGTTTTGCGGTTTTTGTTTAATCATGTCCACTCTTAGTTAGATATTTAAAATGTTGAAAAAAGAGTTATATATATCACGTTACTAAAAAAACAACATCTTTATGTTAAGAAATTTATTGGGTTGTTTTATTTTTGAAAAGTAATCAGTCAAATGATATCAGACAATTCCTAAGAAAATATGATGCTCGTGAAGTAGGGCAAACTGTTTACAGCCTAACATTTATTTGTTTGTCTCAAAGTGCAGTACACAAATTTAGAAATGTATCCAATCCTGCAACTAATAAATGATCACGCACAGAATAAAATCCTACAGATATAGTGTTAGTGAAGGGATATACATCACAAAAAATTGTGGTTCAAAAATAAGTGACTTTTTGTATATAGATGAATGGAGTTGAATCCATGGAATTAGACAAAGAGATAATGGATGTGACATGATTGTTCAAAGTGAAAAAGGGCACATTAAGGTTATATAATATTTGGTGAAGAAATTCATTTGAACGTTAACCTTTCTTTTTTCACAATATTTGAATGTTAACAGAAATTTAGAAATTTATTGGAGCATTACATTTCTGAAAAATAATCATTCAAATGTTACCAAACAATTCGTAAAAAATATGGTGCTACTAGAGTAGCACAGGTTGTTTATATCCAAACATTTATTTGTATGTATCAAAGTGTAGTGCAAAAGTATATAAATGCATCGGTCTTGCAACTAATAAATGATCATGTAACAGAATAAAATCCTACGGATATAGTATTAATGAAGAGATATGCATCACAAACAAATGTTATGAGAAAATAAGTGACATTGTTTATAGTTTAATGGAGTTGAATCGATGAAACTAGATAAAGGGATACTGGAAGTGTTATAATTATTACTCAAAGTACAAATGATCACATAAGGTTAATATAATATTTGGTAAAAAATTTATTTTAATGTTAACCTTTCTTTTTGTGAAAATATTTGAATGCTAACTAGCAATTTAGGTGATGGGAAGAAGGTATGATTTCTTCCAATTAGGGTTTTGCTCTAAGAAATTCAATCCAATGTAAATTAGTGATTCCAACATATACTAGATTGAGTAGTGTCTTATAATAAGACATTTATTTATCGGTTGTGTAGAAATCTTTCAAATTTATTTAATAATAGCATACAACTGAGGAATTGTATCTACTCCTACAACATATTAATAATCATGCATTGTGAACATATCAGTCAAAAGTGAAATTAATGACAAAATATACACATAGATTTACTTCACTATCTATAAATAGCCCTCAATAGTCCTCGAAGAGAATCATCCAAAGCTGCCCTCAATAGTCCTCATAGAGAATCATACAAAGCTTTTGATCCCATTAGTGATGAATCCTTCTGATAGGTCCACCACTAAGGATGTTCAGTTTGGTACAACCAACCCCTATATTTCCCCTCTGCATGAAGCACTGTTAGGCACAACAGCAATCCCGGCACATTTGAGCAGCATGGAAGCTCCACCACAGCAGCAACCTCAACCAGAATATACTCCTACACTATCTGGTAGCCCCTTTGCGCCACAAGGACATATTCAAAGCCCTGTTATTGATAGGGTGCTGAATCCGAGTCAGAACTTTGAGCACCCAACAACCTACCCAACCATGCATATTTCCAAGGTCGTTTCTGTCACTTGGCCCCTTTATATTTTTTATCCTAAATAAAGTCAACTTTCTGACATCAAGTTACTTGCAGGGGGAGAACTCTGGGTCAGCACCCAATATTGATCCTTATGACAAAATACCGTATGCAGAACCAACATATTATGGTCAGAATCCAATGCCCTCTTATGTCCAAACTGGACAACCGGAGCCAATTGGTGTTCTACCTGGCACATCCGTTGATGTGGTCCAACCTGCTATGAGCCCGGTAGTGTACACCACACCACCGTAATGTGCACACATGCAGGCTTTGTTCAGCGACATTCAACTCACCACAAGCATTTGGTGGTCACATCAGCTTCCATAGCAAACAAAATAAGAAGAAGAATTAAATCTCCAGATTTGGCGGTTGATCCCTTTGACTGAACCAATGGAAGGGCTCTACCATGCTGCTGATTATTTAGAATGAATTTAATATTAGCATGCAATAGTTGCCTTATTAGATGTATGACCATTCATATTTACCGCACTAGCCAATGTTTCCCTAATTTTTCTTAAGAAATAATTCAGATTATAATGCATGTTTTATTGTTATTTTGTTCTTTTACTGAATGAAGAATCGGTGTATCAAAACGAGTAGATGAAACTTTATGATTCATATGCTCCTTCCGTCCTAGCACCATTGTAAGATTAGCAGGAGTGATGAGCAGAATTTATCTTAATTTTTTGTTTCATGCCTCCATCCTGGCGTGAAGAACTTATTGCCTCTGGATCAAACAATTATTTGAGACAGAATACACATTTGATATTGACATTCTATAGCTGAAGAATATGAAAGTTTCATTACAAGACAATGATAGTCTTCATAATCATTATTTACATAAAAAATATTTCTCTCCAAGCAGGATGAGACACATGAGTTGCTTGTATATGTGGTGTTAATTTTGCACCGTATAAGTGCCACGGGTATTAGCATAATCTCCTATCCCTAGGGTTTCACTCACATAGTATTCATATTGTAACACACGCAAGGAATATGGAAAATGTTTTGAGACCTGTAGATACTAATAGGCATAGACCAGGATTTGGAAAAATAAAAATTTTCTTGTTTGTTCATTACGTACAAAACTAGATAATATATATACTATTGATTTACACATCTGATATGCATAAAGTTTATCTAATGCGGCATTCCATTCCAATAAAACATTGCTCTGCACAGCATACACACTGAATGGCTAGATATTGAAAAAAATACCATTCACACCCATATCAATAGTAAAAAAGTTGGACACTAAGGGGTGCACAAAAGATGGGCATCAAATATACATGCACGCATGCTAAGGTGTAAGGTGCAGCAGTCGAAAATTGTACAACAGGATAGGTCTCAATAGCCCTCTAATAGACTATCTATAGGAAAACACTGGCAGTAGTATAATAGACTATCTATATGCACACTATTAGTTGTACCAACTGAAACGTCATGGAGCTAAGCTAGCTATACAGGACAAATTAATAGTGCGAAAGCTCTCAGGGAAACATGTTACAATAATAAATTTCAGTCCAGAATCCTAAGAACAGCAAATTGGAGCCAATACTTGCTCAACTTGAGCTGAAAAAAATAGGAGTAAGAACAGAACAGTGGTAAAATAAATCAAGCATAAGCAGAGTAAAAAGAGGTCTCGAAATCAAGAGTTTATTAGGATCGAATCCCAATCATGCCAACCAAAATCTACAGCAGAGAGCTCGGTCGAAAAAGGGTTGGCCATACAAAAAAAGAGTATTATGACGCCAATATTTTAAAACATGGTTCTAGAGGTATGCAGTGCTTCCCCGGTACTAATAAAAAATTGATCTCGTGTCACTGTAAGGAGCTCAGGATCCAATTAAAATGTCAGTTTTACGAAAAAATCTATATTACATAACACCGTTATATCAAGATTATAAGACAACGGAATAACGTGCATTTTTGAAAAGAACCAAGTGCAGTCATATGGTTGGAGATAATTTGAGCTGCAGAAATGCAACCAAAACAAAACCCACAAAATTTTTCACCTGAAAACTTAAAATTGCTTAATATGAAACATCTCTGCGTTTTGAGTACATTTAATTCTGGTCTTGCTAAGCATACATAAATAGGTAAAATGGTCTGTCACGTGCTTCACAGGCAGTGGCGTTTTCATGTGAAGCCTCAAGAACAAACATCTGTTCTGGTTAGTTTTGTTAACTCTTCTTTAATCATTAAAAGATAAGCCCTTCATTTCTTCACAATCCCGAAAAAATACTAATTTCACAGATTGGATACAATAACAGGCACACCTATAGATTTTTATAGATTTTAATCTTGTATAGGACCAATGATGAGCCGAGAGAAAAACAGTAAATTTGCAACGTCTCAATACCACATTTTATAATGTATAAGAAGCTCCAAACATACGATAGAGGCACAAATGTTTGACAGACACATACATTAAATGACTGAACAAATGATCCCACAACACAAAGCAGTGTGAATGGAGTGCTGGACTTATCAAACTCATCCATGGACATAGAATATGCGGGAACATATGCATTAAACAGACAATATGATTCCAATGTATAGTATTATCACAAGAAACCAGGAACCAGAAAGGAAATTACGTAACTGAGAACTAGTTCATATGCAAAGAAAAGGAAATTGCCATCTCTGAAACAAAATGTGGATGATTTATTCCTGAATATAGTTATAAACCAGTCAATAGCTGCCGCAGAAAACAGTTTGTAGATGTAGGCCAAACTCACGATTTGTCTTGAATATTTAATTTATAAATGAAGCAATGGCCATTGATTTCCTGAGAAAAACAAATAAACTGTCATGGCATGGCATAACTCTGGTTTTCACTCTTCATTCCAGCATATTCATTTAGGCAGAAGTAACAAAAGAATCTCGAGGTACAATACGTCAATATTTATAATCAAATCTGATTTAGGATGAAAAATGATTCTGTAAATTGTGATACCTAGTATCACTATAACAACCTAACTCAACAATTTTCATAAAAAAGTAAATGGGAGTTGAATCACAGGGCAATGGACGCATCAGTGAGGGGGGATGACCAGGCGATAGGGAACATCAAGAGACGGTTTGTTAAGTGGTTTTGCACTTGTTAGTTCAAACATGGGCCTCACTCCCATTCAATTCGGTAAGATAGATCATCTCAACAATTTAGGGGGACTATATCGCTCTCTAAAACTAGTATAGGGTGTGAAATAGGTGACTTTACAAATATAAGGGGTAGAAAATACCTAGTTTTATAGTTCAGAGTTAAGTAGTTGGCTAACAATACGTCAGGGGGTTAAATAGACTTATCTTTGTCAAAACAACTCAACAAAAAAACCCAAGGGTTATTTAGATGGTTTTTATTACTTCGAGGCTAGAATACCCAGTCTCCATGGAGGAGCGTTTAATGGGAGAGAAGGCCAAGATCGCCTATTCTGATCAGCCGCCATCCCGATCGAATTCATGCAGGCCACCATCATGCCCTATGATGTTGGCTTCCTGGTGCAGCAAGAACCCACCTGAAACGAGAGAGACCGCGGGTACACCTGACACTCGCACCCATGGGTTAGATTTACCACCCTCACTGATGAGTAGTTTAGGCCCGATCTTCCGAAAGGTAGGTCGATTGAGGTGGAGAACTCGACGTTGATGATCCGCGACACTCGAGCAGTTCGAACACCCCTGCAATCACTATGCCACTGCTCCATTGGTTATCAACCGTGCAGCACACGCTTGACCTTGCCAAGAAGGCTAATCCCTGCAGGTGCAACCGAGAACACGAGCAAGAACGTAGAAGACGTGATCTGAAAATCAAGAAGTTGGCGTTTCACAAAAACCGTAGAACGGCGGCTGTTTATCTAAGCAAAACCCACCGAATATGGCCGGCGGCTGCAGTATTTAAAGGCTAGGGTTCGTCCATAATACCCTTAGACGCGTCCCTAATGGACTCATACGGGATACAAGGCCCAAAAGCCCAATACGGAGGTGCAAAACCGGACAGAACTCTGAATTCGAATTGTTTCGACAACTCCCAACGACTCCTGGCGAATTTTAATGTGGGACCAGAACCATTAGAAAGTACATTTTCCTATCTTTCCATGCATATGTAGAACATCAAAAACGGAGTCCGTATGCATCGTGGGCGTCCGTTTTAAGATGGACTGCTCGTGGACTCCGAGTTGAACTCGGGTCCGAGTTGGTGACTGTTTCCATCAACTTGTGGACGTCCCATCTGGTTCTCCACGTCCCCAAATTCTCCTCCCTTTACTTGTTGATCATATCCATGGTTCCTAGTAACAATTAAATCATTCAATAGCAATCCATTTTCAAAATCACATGGGTAGGAAGTTAGGAGCGAGTTCACCTGCTGATTTAGTAACCGTGCTCGTTGTAACACCCCAAATTTTTAGTCAAAACTCAAATTTTGATTTAGAACCATAAACCATGTTCAGAGGGGAATTTAGAAATTTTTGGACGTGTTGCATGTTTTGCAAAAATTCAAATTCAAACTGGAATTCAAATTAGACTCAAAACAGAAAAGAAATGGAAAAAAAAAGAAAATCGGAAAAAAACTGGCCAGTGGGCCGAAACCCCAGCCGGCCCAGCAAACCCCCGCGCAGCCCGCCCCCGCGCGCGCCGCGCTGCCCCTCGCTGACGGGTGGGACCCGCCTGTCATCCCTAACCCCGCGACCCCGGACTTCTCCCCCGCGCGCGCGATCGCAACCGATCGGGAAACCGCGTCTCGCAGCCGAATTCTGGACCCTGAGGACTCTAACTCGATCACAACAGAACCACCGCCCTTCCCCGGCTATAAAAACAACCGATCCGATCAGTTTTTCTCACGCGATCGCCGATTTTCACTCCGGTGAGCACCGAGACTTCGCCGGTGAATTCTGGCCGATCTAAGCTCGGAAACTCTGATCTAACTCGTTGGTCTTGATCTACCGCCTCCGGGGAACTTTGCAGGTGCAGAAAACCCGAAGACTTACGGTGCAAATCCAGCTCCGACGAGCTTCGCCGTGGTTTTGCCTCGGACCTCGCCGCCGAGCACTTTCCAGGACCCCCGAGCTCGAGAAAACCCCCGAGGTGAGATCCCTGACCTCCCCTCTACCGATCTAGGCCATAAGATCACAGTTCTAGGCAGAATTCTCGAGGATCCGAAAGTTTCCGGCGAGATCGCCGCTTCCCGCCGCCGTGCGCCGCCGGCAGCGCCGCCCGCGCTCGATCAGAGCGACGTGGCCGCTTGTGCGCCGTTTATTTTAAATCGCACGGTAGACTTTAAAACCCCGCGTACCGGTTCGATGTTATAATCTCAGCCGTCGGTTTAAAATCAGACGGTCCACGTCAGCCCCGCGTTATAAAGACAGGAATTCTTACGAGCTACCCCCTGGGGTTCTCTGGAATTGAGAGCTAGCCCCGGAAACTTCAGATCTAGCCCCTGGAACTCCAGAAAATCATGTAAATTCATTTAAAAATCAGTTTTAGCCCCTAGACTTAATAGAAATTAAGAAAAACACCTCTGAAAAGTGTAGCTAGACCCCTGGAAATTATGAAAATAATATTATAGACCCTGTAATGGGGTGAATTCATTATTTTAGCCCTGTTTAGTATTTAATTTAGAAAATTGAATATGTAACTAGTGTTTAAATATTAAAAAGGGGGACAAACATAATTGTCAAAATTATTAAAAACTTTCTCAGTACTTAGAAAACTTTGGAGTGAGATAAAAATATATTTTTGGGCTGAAATAAATCTGTTTCATCTATTATTCACATTTAATAGTATAGGGACACATTTTTAAGTAAAGAATAGTTAAAGAAAAATAGGGAAAATAATTATGAAATAGTATACATCAGAAGCCAAGGTCAAAATATGATCTTAAAATTATTTAGGACCAGAACCTAATCTGTTTAGGTAGTGTGTATTAATAATTTAATAATAAAATGCACAATTATGCATAAGAATATAAATCTGAAAATATAGAAACTAGTAAAGGATAAATGGAGTTTCTAAAACACAAAGAATTCAGTTTAGGGTTGATAGAAATTATGAAGGCACATATGGAGAAGAAAAATACTTTTCATACATACTTGGTAGTTTAATATATAAGGAATTTATTTAAAACTGAAACACACATATATACATGTATATATATATATAATATGTGAGTATAAATATGAACACCAAAGTAGGAATCATACACATGTAAATAAAAGTGTATGCAAGCCCCAAATCAACACACATAGAGTATCCACAACACATAAAATGGTAAAGAAACTTTCATAAATGTGAATGTGTGGTTTGTATGAAGTAGAAGTGTGAACTATGTCTTATGATTGTTGTTTTTCTTTTGCTATGTGTGATGGTATGAAGTAGAACCTGTTCAAGAGCAAGCTATCAGTTTCCAAGATCAGGACTACCCATTTCAAGAGCAGCAAGGAGGCAAGTGTCCTTGACCACTTTGATCCTATGCTAGGATGTGTAGATAGAATTATTTGCATTGTCAAGTTAAATATGAAACCCATGCTAGGAAGTTTCCCTAGAATTGCATTACCTTGTTTCCTTGTAGCTTGGGTTGGGATTTATTTTGTCATGTCATTTGTTTACATGCATATGCTTAGCCATGCTTAGAATGGGATATTTGGGAGATGAGATCATCAGTTTATATTACCATACTCTTGAATAAGATATTGTGAGTTATGTAGAGGTAGGGATCAAGGCAAGTTGGATGTTTTGGTTGTGTGCTGGGTGCACGAGACTTGGGTTTGTGTTTAGTACTTGCCTGGGTCCTAAGGACCGGTTCATGGAGCATGTAACCCGGCTTTACAGTGCCAACCACATGCTGAGATGGGGCAGCTTGGCCAATTAATTAGGTGTATCCCCGGCGTAGTATGGGTGTGTTGGATGGTGCGGGGAGTGGGTGTCAGCTGGACTACCATATGAACCGCAAGGCTCAAGAGGGGGCCACTGCAGCGGGGTTGGAGCCTCTTGTATGCTGTTAGGGGTGAAACCTCAGTGGGCCCACGCTCGTCGGGAATCCCTTTGTAAAGGCTTCGTAGTGATCTCTTGGCCACACACCTGGGAAGTGTGAATGTGGTTCGTAGCCACTGGCATAATGGAGGTTCTTTTAGTCCACCCGGCAACGGGGGATGAAATCACTACTTGTGGGTACAGTGGTACAAACTCTGCAGAGTCAAAACTGTCTTGACAGCCGTGCTCACGGTTAAGAGCGGCCTGGACTTATTCATGATTAGAGGATTGATGGTTTTGGAAGTTAAGCGGGGAGCTTAACATTGGAAATGATGATTATGGTTATTGGTTTATGATGATGGGATGGGAGATTTGAACCATTTCACCTGTGTAGTAATGTAGGTGCTTAATAAGCTAAGGTGATAGGTATTAATTGCGTAGTGCTTTAACCATGAGTTCAACCTCTCCTTGTTTTAGCCATGCATGATATAATTTTTCCCACACTTGCTGAGTACCATTGGTACTCAACCTTGCATATTTGTTGGTTTATATTGCTGCTCAGATCAAGATAATGAGGTGGTGTATAATGACCAAGACTTTGGACCCGAAGAAGGTTTTTAGGTTCATGAAGACCCCCGGGCAACACCTGTGATGGAGCCCTAAAGAATAATATTCCGCTGCTAGTTTATTTACTTGTGATGAACTTATTATTGTCCATCGAGACATTTACTATGTAAGACTTACTTATATTCGACACCTGGCTTGTAATAAATGATGCTTCACTATTTGTCATCACATGTATGAGAAAATGATCCTGGCATACATGTGATATTCACTTGGTTGTTCTTCGGAAAAACCGGGTGTGACAGAGGTGGTATCAGAGCCAAGGTTGCCCGTAGGAACGTGGACCTAGGTAGAAAATGGACGTATTTAAGGGCCCTATTTTCTTAAAAACTATTTTCCAAAGTGTGGGTGGAAAAGTGTTATTAAAGGAGTCATTTCCTTCATCTTACCCCAACTTTCATTCAAAATAGGATTTTTGTTTGAGAATTTATCTAACCTAATTTTAAATTCTTTTGTTTTAGATGGTTCGCATGATTCGCACCGCTCGTAAGTCCACAGGAGGGAGAGTTCCCGTAGTTGCCCTTGCCGAAAGAGAGGAGAGTCGTCCAGTGACGTACCTTTCCTATGGATTGGCAGTAGGAGACTTGTTGCGCCGTCTTCGACGTATGCTCGAAGCCGCAGGCAATACGGGCAAGCTCATCGTCCACTATAACTCCACCAGGACCATCCGTGAGAAGAGGGAAGAATGGAGTTCGGAGATGAGGATTATACACGAGAATCAGCTGCTGAAGATCCACCATTCTCCAGCTTGTCGAGCAACACAAGTTGACGCGGAGAGAGATGTCACCTGGGAGGCCATCACCTGCCAGAGCCACATCTATCGTCGCCACTTGGACAAAACTGAGTACATGTATGTTCTCCAACGTGAGAGTGGTACCACGGAGTACAAGTACCCACCGGTGCAGCAAGGGACTTCCCATGAGCACATGGACTTGTGCTTGGAGGATGCTGCTATGCTCAGCACTCGACTGCAGGAGTGTCAACAAGAGCTTCAGGATGTCCGAGATACCCTGAAGGAGACAGAGGCATTGCTGCGAGCTTGCTTAAAGGCGAGAGAAAGAGGAGATGGGAATGAACTGTGTGTCACCATAAGTGATCCATGGACCCCTGACTCCCCGGATCGCCGAGCGATCAGGCGTCGTCGCACTTCTCCACCAGCAGCCTCCCCACCCAAAGCAGAGTCCGAAGGTAGCCGAAATGAGGAGGAAGATCCTGAGGAGCCAGCTCAAGAGGACGAGTAGTGTAGATCCTTTCCCCTAGCTAGCAAGAGGTCGAGTAGTCGAGTCGTTACGTATTTAATGGTGTGATAATGCTTGGTGTGTGACGTGAGTTGTGGAAGCCATGAGCAAGTGTCCACAGCCTCGTCTTCAGATTGTTTTGCTTTGGTGTGTGAACCCACAGGAAATAATAGTGCATTTATTGGGTGTGAGATATAAAACCCTCATAAGATTTTAACAAAACTTCAACACTTCAAAGTACAAACAAGTGAAAGTAGTAAGATGATACTAAATGCTTTCAAATTAACATTTGTTGATTCTACCAGATGGCCGGAAGAGGAAAAGGACGTGCTGCCAACCCCGCCAACAACAATGATGAGGCATGCAACTCTCATTTTTCTGGAGGCCAGAACCGGGGTGGTAGCCGTGAAGAAGTTGATCCTCTCCACCAAATGCTGGAGAATCAAAATCAGCTCATCCAGAACTTGACTCAAGTAGTGGCCAACTTGCATCAAGTTCCACCTCCACAAGCTGCACCACGCCAACCAAGGTTGAGTGAGTTTCTAGGAACTCAACCTCCAAAGTTTGCAAGTGCTGCTGAACCTCTGGAGGCAGATGATTGGCTGAAGACCATTGAAAGTAAGATGAGGATCATACAATGCCAAGGGTATGAGAGGGTGCTGTTTGCCTCTCATCAATTGCATGGACCTGCTGCTGATTGGTGGACCGCCTACGTGGCCGCCCATCATGACCCTGAGAGCATCACTTGGGAAGAGTTCAAGCGTAGCTTCCGCAACCATTACATCCCAAGAGGTGAACTCAAAAACAAGAGGAAAGAGTTTTTGGGACTGCAGCAGGGAAACATGACGGTGAGGGAATACCTCACTAAATTCACTCAACTATCCCGTTATGCTCCACGAGACATAGAGACAGATGAGCAGAAACAAGATTGTTTCGCGGAAGGACTTACCGCAGAGATGCAGTGTGCAATGTCCTCCAATGAGTATGAAAGCTTTCAAAAGATGGTGGACAGAGCATTTGTGGTGGAAAGGAAGCTAAAGGCCCTGGAAAATGAGAATAAGAGGAAGGCTGGGTGGTCACATCAAGCCTCAGGGAGCAACACCCGCCCACGTATGATGCAGCAACCTACGGGGCAGACGAGCCGTGCTGCGGTACCCTATTCAGCACCAAGAGGGTACAACCCAAACTACAGGCCCCCCGCAGCACCAGCACAGCCGCAACGTCAGTTTATGCAGCAGCCTCGCCCTGCATATCCACCTCGACCAGCAGTGCAAGGACCCCCAAACCAACCCCAAGACAACAAGGGCCAAGCATCTAAGATTGGGGTGCAATGTTTCAGCTGTGGTGAAGTGGGGCACTACGCCCATAAGTGTCCAAAGAAGAAGCCCACGCAGCCACAGCAGCAGAACGTAATGAGAGGACGAGTGAACCACGTCACTATGGAGGAAGCACAAGAGGCACCCGACGTGGTAGTTGGTAAGTTTCCTGCCAATTTACACCTTGCAACTCTGCTGTTTGATTCTGGTGCTACCCATTCGTTCATTGCTCAAGGGTTTGTTAAGAAGCATGACCTAGCAACCACACAAATGAACCATATGCTAGCGGTAAACTCTCCAGGTGGAGAAATAAGGACAAGACAAGTGTGTCCCAAAGTGAACCTAGACATTAATGGGGTAGTATTTACCGCTAACCTCATAGTGATCGATTCACAAGGGATAGATATTATTTTGGGTATGGATTGGTTGACCAAACATAAAGGAATCATCCATTGTTCGACCAGAACGGTGGAACTAACTCACCCTAGTGGCACAAGAGTAAAGTTCATAACGATACACGAGCCTAGGAGGGACATTAAATTAAATCAAGTGGAGGTGAAAGTTGAGGAAATCAGGACTATCAGGGAATATCCAGATGTTTTTCCGGAGGAGTTGCCAGGAATGCCTCCCGACCGTGACGTGGAATTCGCAATCGAGCTAGTACCGGGAACAGCCCCGATATACAAGAGACCTTATCGAATGGACTCCAAGCAGCTAGAAGAGCTCAAGGATCATTTGAGAGAATTGACGGAAAAGGGGTATGTTCGCCCTAGTTCCTCACCATGGGGAGCCCCGGTAATATTTGTGCCTAAGAAAGATGGAACTCAAAGGTTATGCGTGGATTACCGTGCCTTGAATGAGGTGACCATCAAGAACAAGTACCCATTACCCCGCATTGAAGACTTGTTTGATCAGTTGAGGGGAGCTTGCGTGTTCTCGAAAATTGATCTCAGGTCGGGATACCACCAACTCAAGATAAGGCAATCTGATATTCCCAAGACAGCTTTCGTATCTCGGTACGGACTGTATGAATACACTGTCATGCCTTTCGGGCTAACCAATGCCCCGGCATATTTCATGTACCTCATGAACAAGGTATTCATGGAATATCTGGACAAATTTGTGGTGGTTTTCATAGATGATATTCTCGTCTTCTCCAAAGATGAAGAAGAACATGAGAAACATCTAAGGTTGGTGTTACAGAGGCTGAGAGAACACCAACTGTATGCCAAGTTGAGCAAGTGTGAGTTTTGGCTAAAGAGAGTCCCCTTTTTAGGACATATAATCTCGGAGGGAGGAATCTCCGTAGATCCCGCCAAAATCGAGGATATCCAGAAATGGAAAACCCCTAAAAATGTCGGGGAAGTTCGAAGCTTTTTGGGATTGGCTGCATACTATCGACGGTTTATTGAGGGATTCTCCAAGATCTCGAGACCTCTCACCAAACTGTTGGAAAAGGGAATCACATTCACCTGGACGCCACAGTGCGATACGAGCTTTCAGGAGCTAAAGAAGAGATTGACAACAGCCCCCGTGTTGGTTATGCCAGATATGCAGAAGAATTTCACGGTGTACTGCGATGCCTCTGGAAACGGGTTGGGATGTGTTCTCATGCAAGAGGGACATGTCGTGGCATATGCATCCCGGCAGCTTCGGAAGCACGAGAAGAACTATCCTACACATGACTTAGAACTAGCTGCAGTGGTACACGCGTTGAAAATTTGGCGGCACTATTTGATGGGGAAGAGGACAGAGATATATACGGATCATAAGAGTTTGAAGTACATATTCACACAGCCAGATCTCAACCTTAGACAAAGGAGATGGTTAGAGCTAATCAATGACTTTGATGTAGGCATCAACTATCATCCCGGGAAAGCAAACGTCGTGGCCGATGCCTTGAGTCGGAAAGTGCAGGTCAATAAGTTGAGCTTGAAGGATATGCCTGCAGAATTGAAGGACGAGGTTATAAGGCTCAATCTATGTCTAGTAAATAGTGGTGAAGCCATCGCCATGGAAGTGGACTCCACACTTGAGCGAGACATACGCGAGGGACAAAAGAATGATGAGAAGATACAAGAGATCAGACAGCTCATCAAGGAAAATAAAGCTCTTGGTTTTAGAGAGGATGAACAAGGAACGGTGTGGCACGGGAAAAGGATCTGTGTGCCAGAAGTAAAGGAGATTCGTAAATTAATTTTGAAGGAGGCTCACGATTCCGACTATTCCATTCATCCTGGGAGTACGAAGATGTATCAGGACCTCAAAAGCAGGTATTGGTGGTATGGCATGAAGCGAGATGTCGCGGAACATGTTGCCCTATGTGACACATGTCAGTTGGTGAAAGCGGAACATCAACGACCCGCGGGATTATTGCAACCACTCAAAGTGCCTGAATGGAAGTGGGAAGAGATCAGCATGGATTTTGTCGTGGGATTGCCTAGGACACAGTCCGGGTATGATTCAATATGGGTTATTATTGATAGGCTAACCAAGGTAGCTCATTTCATTCCGGTGAAGGAAAGCTACAGCGGAACCAAATTGGCAGAATTGTACATGTCAAGGATTGTGTGTTACCATGGAGTGCCAAAGAAGATAGTGTCGGACCGAGGGACACAGTTCACCTCGAGGTTTTGGCAAAAGTTGCATGAAACCATGGGAACCCATCTGAATTTCAGTTCTGCCTATCATCCCCAAACTGACGGACAGACGGAGAGAACCAATCAGATCCTTGAAGATATGTTAAGGGCATGTGCACTCAAAAACAATAGGAGTTGGGACAAGAACTTACCGTATGCGGAGTTTTCCTATAACAACAGCTATCAAGCCAGTATGAAGATGTCACCGTTTGAAGCTTTGTATGGAAGGAAGTGCAGAACTCCCCTATTTTGGAACCAAACAGGAGAAAGTAAAGTGTTTGGTCCAGAAGTTCTACAAGAAGCCGAGGCAAAGGTGAGGGAGATTCGCAACAACTTGAGGATAGCACAAACACGCCAGAAGAGTTATGCTGATGTACGAAGAAGAGAACTCGTTTTCAACGTGGGAGACTATGTTTATCTCAAGGTGTCCCCTATCAGAGGACTTCATCGGTTCAAGGTGAAAGGGAAGTTGTCACCTCGATACATCGGACCCTTTCAAGTTTTGGAAAGAAAAGGCGAAGTGGCGTACCAACTAGAGTTGCCGGTTCATCTGTCGGACGTGCACGATGTGTTCCATGTGTCGCAACTCAAGAAATGTCTGAGGACGCCTGAGGAGGTGTTACCCATGAATGAAGTGGATGTAGCTGAGGATTTGTCTTATGCCGAGCAACCATACAAGATTTTGGAGACGATGGAACGCCTCACCAGAAATAAGAGAATCAGGATGTGCAAGGTGCAGTGGAAGCATCACTTAGAAGAGGAAGCCACCTGGGAACGGGAAGATGAGCTTAAGGCACAATTTCCGGAATTGTTTTCTTAGAAACACCAATCTCGAGGATGAGATTTCTTTTAAGGGGGGTAGAGCTGTAACACCCCAAATTTTTAGTCAAAACTCAAATTTTGATTTAGAACCATAAACCATGTTCAGAGGGGAATTTAGAAATTTTTGGACGTGTTGCATGTTTTGCAAAAATTCAAATTCAAACTGGAATTCAAATTAGACTCAAAACAGAAAAGAAATGGAAAAAAAAAGAAAACCGGAAAAAAACTGGCCAGTGGGCCGAAACCCCAGCCGGCCCAGCAAACCCCCGCGCAGCCCGCCCCCGCGCGCGCCGCGCTGCCCCTCGCTGACGGGTGGGACCCGCCTGTCATCCCTAACCCCGCGACCCCGGACTTCTCCCCCGCGCGCGCGATCGCAACCGATCGGGAAACCGCGTCTCGCAGCCGAATTCTGGACCCTGAGGACTCTAACTCGATCACAACAGAACCACCGCCCTTCCCCGGCTATAAAAACAACCGATCCGATCAGTTTTTCTCACGCGATCGCCGATTTTCACTCCGGTGAGCACCGAGACTTCGTCGGTGAATTCTGGCCGATCTAAGCTCGGAAACTCTGATCTAACTCGTTGGTCTTGATCTACCGCCTCCGGGGAACTTTGCAGGTGCAGAAAACCCGAAGACTTACGGTGCAAATCCAGCTCCGACGAGCTTCGCCGTGGTTTTGCCTCGGACCTCGCCGCCGAGCACTTTCCAGGACCCCCGAGCTCGAGAAAACCCTCGAGGTGAGATCCCTGACCTCCCCTCTACCGATCTAGGCCATAAGATCACAGTTCTAGGCAGAATTCTCGAGGATCCGAAAGTTTCCGGCGAGATCGCCGCTTCCCGCCGCCGGCAGCGCCGCCCGCGCTCGATCAGAGCGACGTGGCCGCTTGTGCGCCGTTTATTTTAAATCGCACGGTAGACTTTAAAACCCCGCGTACCGGTTCGATGTTATAATCTCAGCCGTCGGTTTAAAATCAGACGGTCCACGTCAGCCCCGCGTTATAAAGACAGGAATTCTTACGAGCTACCCCCTGGGGTTCTCTGGAATTGAGAGCTAGCCCCGGAAACTTCAGATCTAGCCCCTGGAACTCCAGAAAATCATGTAAATTCATTTAAAAATCAGTTTTAGCCCCTAGACTTAATAGAAATTAAGAAAAACACCTCTGAAAAGTGTAGCTAGACCCCTGGAAATTATGAAAATAATATTATAGACCCTGTAATGGGGTGAATTCATTATTTTAGCCCTGTTTAGTATTTAATTTAGAAAATTGAATATGTAACTAGTGTTTAAATATTAAAAAGGGGGTCAAACATAATTGTCAAAATTATTAAAAACTTTCTCAGTACTTAGAAAACTTTGGAGTGAGATAAAAATATATTTTTGGGCTGAAATAAATCTGTTTCATCTATTATTCACATTTAATAGTATAGGGACACATTTTTAAGTAAAGAATAGTTAAAGAAAAATAGGGAAAATAATTATGAAATAGTATACATCAGAAGCCAAGGTCAAAATATGATCTTAAAATTATTTAGGACCAGAACCTAATCTGTTTAGGTAGTGTGTATTAATAATTTAATAATAAAATGCACAATTATGCATAAGAATATAAATCTGAAAATATAGAAACTAGTAAAGGATAAATGGAGTTTCTAAAACACAAAGAATTCAGTTTAGGGTTGATAGAAATTATGAAGGCACATATGGAGAAGAAAAATACTTTTCATACATACTTGGTAGTTTAATATATAAGGAATTTATTTAAAACTGAAACACACATATATACATGTATATATATATATATAATATGTGAGTATAAATACGAACACCAAAGTAGGAATTATACACATGTAAATAAAAGTGTATGCAAGCCCCAAATCAACACACATAGAGTATCCACAACACATAAAATGGTAAAGAAACTTTCATAAATGTGAATGTGTGGTTTGTATGAAGTAGAAGTGTGAACTATGTCTTATGATTGTTGTTTTTCTTTTGCTATGTGTGATGGTATGAAGTAGAACCTGTTCAAGAGCAAGCTATCAGTTTCCAAGATCAGGACTACCCATTTCAAGAGCAGCAAGGAGGCAAGTGTCCTTGACCACTTTGATCCTATGCTAGGATGTGTAGATAGAATTATTTGCATTGTCAAGTTAAATATGAAACCCATGCTAGGAAGTTTCCCTAGAATTGCATTACCTTGTTTCCTTGTAGCTTGGGTTGGGATTTATTTTGTCATGTCATTTGTTTACATGCATATGCTTAGCCATGCTTAGAATGGGATATTTGGGAGATGAGATCATCAGTTTATATTACCATACTCTTGAATAAGATATTGTGAGTTATGTAGAGGTAGGGATCAAGGCAAGTTGGATGTTTTGGTTGTGTGCTGGGTGCACGAGACTTGGGTTTGTGTTTAGTACTTGCCTGGGTCCTAAGGACCGGTTCATGGAGCATGTAACCCGGCTTTACAGTGCCAACCACATGCTGAGATGGGGCAGCTTGGCCAATTAATTAGGTGTATCCCCGGCGTAGTATGGGTGTGTTGGATGGTGCGGGGAGTGGGTGTCAGCTGGACTACCATATGAACCGCAAGGCTCAAGAGGGGGCCACTGCAGCGGGGTTGGAGCCTCTTGTATGCTGTTAGGGGTGAAACCTCAGTGGGCCCACGCTCGTCGGGAATCCCTTTGTAAAGGCTTCGTAGTGATCTCTTGGCCACACACCTGGGAAGTGTGAATGTGGTTCGTAGCCACTGGCATAATGGAGGTTCTTTTAGTCCACCCGGCAACGGGGGATGAAATCACTACTTGTGGGTACAGTGGTACAAACTCTGCAGAGTCAAAACTGTCTTGACAGCCGTGCTCACGGTTAAGAGCGGCCTGGACTTATTCATGATTAGAGGATTGATGGTTTTGGAAGTTAAGCGGGGAGCTTAACATTGGAAATGATGATTATGGTTATTGGTTTATGATGATGGGATGGGAGATTTGAACCATTTCACCTGTGTAGTAATGTAGGTGCTTAATAAGCTAAGGTGATAGGTATTAATTGCGTAGTGCTTTAACCATGAGTTCAACCTCTCCTTGTTTTAGCCATGCATGATATAATTTTTCCCACACTTGCTGAGTACCATTGGTACTCAACCTTGCATATTTGTTGGTTTATATTGCTGCTCAGGTCAAGATAATGAGGTGGTGTATAATGACCAAGACTTTGGACCCGAAGAAGGTTTTTAGGTTCATGAAGACCCCCGGGCAACACCTGTGATGGAGCCCTAAAGAATAATATTCCGCTGCTAGTTTATTTACTTGTGATGAACTTATTATTGTCCATCGAGACATTTACTATGTAAGACTTACTTATATTCGACACCTGGCTTGTAATAAATGATGCTTCACTATTTGTCATCACATGTATGAGAAAATGATCCTGGCATACATGTGATATTCACTTGGTTGTTCTTCGGAAAAACCGGGTGTGACACTCGTGCCCTTGTAATTGGTACTTGTATATCAATGTGAGTATCCACTATTGTGATGTCCTAACATCCTCCCCTCTTGAATCGGAGTCGTCCTCGACTCAAGATCATCTTCTTCCCCCAAGTATGGTCGTAAATTTGAAATGTTAAATGTAGGACTAACCCCAAAATCGGGAGGCAACTCAAGCTTATATGAATTGTCATTGATCTTTTCAACAATCTTAAAAGGACCAGCAGCTCGTGGGATAAGTTTAGATTTTCTCAAGTGAGGGAATCGTTCTTTTCTCAAATGCAGCCATACCAAGTCCCCTGGTTTAAGTTTTACTTCTTTTCTACCTTTACTACCAGAAATTCTATACTTCTCATTCATCCTTTCAATATTTTTCTTTGTAGTTTCATGCATCTTAAGAATGAATTCTGATCGTTGTGTAGCATCCAAATTTATAATTTCAGAAGGAAGCAAAGGTAATAAATCAATAGGAGCACGGGGATTGAAACCGTACACTACCTGGAATGGGCTTACCTTTGTAGTAGAGTGAATTGACCTGTTGTAAGCAAATTCTATATGTGGTAAACAATCCTCCCAATCCTTTAAATTTGTTTTTAAAACAGCCCGCAACATAGTGGATAGAGTACAATTTACTACCTCAATTTTTCCATCGGTTTGTGGGTGACATGTGGTTGAAAACAGCAGCTTGGTTCCCAATTTATACCACAAAGTTCTCCAAAAATGACTTAAAAATTTTGCATCACGATCAGAAACAATGGTATTTGGTACACCATATAAACGAATAATTTCCTCCATAAACAAATCAGCAATGTGTGAGGCATTATCATTCTTATGACAAGGTATAAAATGTGCCATTTTGGAGAAACGATCAACAACCACAAAAATACTATCCCTCCCCCTCTTAGTCCTGGGCAATCCCAAAACAAAATCCATGGAAATATCTTGCCAAGGTACACTAGGAACAGGAAGAGGCATATAAAGACCATGTGGGTTAAGTCAAGACTTAGCTTTATTGCAAGTAGTGCATCGTGACACGTAGCGACATCACGTCTCATCTTTGGTCAAAAGAAGTGTGTGGCCAGCACGTCCTCCGTTTTCTTTACTCCAAAATGTCCCATCAAACCTACTCTATGTGCTTCCTGCAAAAGTAATAGGCGAACGGAACTAGCAGGAACACATAGCTTGTTAGCACGATAGAGGAGGCTCTCCCGTAGTACATATTTATTCCATGTTCTTCCTTCTCTATAATTTTCAAAGGCATCTTTGAAGTCCAAATCAGTAGGATATAATCCTTTTATTGTTTCTAAACCAAATATTTTATGATTAAGTTGGGACATCATGGTGTAACGTCTAGATAATGCATCTGCAATAACATTCTCCTTCCCTTTCTTATGCTTAATGATGTATGGAAATGATTCTATGAACTCAATCCATTTAGCATGTCGTTTATTCAGATTGTTTTGGCACTTAAGATACTTCAAAGATTCATGATCGGAATGTATGACGAACTCCTTAGACCAAAGATAATGTTGCCAAGTTTGTAGAACTCACACTAAGACATACAATTCCTTATCATAAGTAGAATAATTCAGAGAAGGACCATGCAATTTTTCACTAAAGAATGCAACGGCTTTACCTCCTTGTATGAGAACACCTCCAATACCAATGTCGCTTGCATCACATTCTAGCTCAAATGTCTTGTCAAAATCAGGAAGTTGTAGCAATGGTGCTTGTGTAAGCTTTGATTTTAGAACATCAAAAGCTTGTTGCTGCTGTTCGCCCCATCGAAACTGCACTCCCTTCTTTGTCAGTTCATGGAGAGGTGCTGCAATGGTGCTGAAATCCCGCACAAAGCGTCGATAAAAACCTGCAAGGCCAAGAAAACTACGCACCTGCGTGACGGTCGATGGAGTTGGCCAGCTAGTGATCACCACAATTTTTGTCTCATCCATCTCAATTCCCTGCGATGAAATGACATATCCAAGAAACGAAACTCGATTGGTGCAAAAGACACACTTTTCGAGGTTACCAAACAAATGTGCATCTCTCAAGACACTGAAAACAGCACGTAAATGATTAATATGTTCGTCATATGACTTGATGTAAATGAGGATATCATCGAAGTAAACCACCACAAATTTTCCAATAAAAGCACATAAAACCTTGTTCATTAATCGTATAAAAGTGCTAGGTGCATTAGTTAAACCAAAAGGCATTACTAACCACTCATAAAGTCCAAACTTGGTTTTAAATGCAGTTTTCCATTCATCTCCTAGTGTCATTCTAATTTGGTGGTAACCACTACGCAAGTCAATTTTTGTGAAAATAATAGCACCACTCAATTTATCAAGCATGTCATCTAAGCGAGGAATAGGATAACGATATCGAATGGTGATGTTATTAATCGCTCTACAATCAACACACATGCGTCAGCTACCATCTTTCTTAGGAACCAAAAGAACAGGAACAGAACAAGGACTAAGGCTTTCACGAATATACCCGCGGTTCAAAAGATCTTGAACTTGTCGCTGAATTTCCCTTGTCTCTTCCGGATTCGCCCTGTACGCCGCACGATTTGGCAAACTTGCCCCGCTGTTGTTGAGCCACTGAATGTGGTATGGATGAGGGTGTGCTCTTGTTGTCAACCCAAGTTTCTTGACCACATCCGTGTTCACCAAGTTATTGCAGCTGCCTCCATCAATTATAGTTTGCACACGGCAGTCCTTGACGATGAGAAACATGTGAAAAAGATTGTGTCGTTGTAGCTTGTCATCTGCCTCAACTTTGGAGCTCAGAGCACGCTGCATAATTATGCATCTATAATTTTCCGTTGCTGCAGTACCAAGTACCTCTTTATCTGTGCTATAGTGGTCATCTTTTGGTCCTGCAACGTTAGTAGCAAGAGAATATTCAACTTCAACATCCGAAGTACTATCATACCGACCATCATCTCGTGCTATGTATGCTCGTTTGCTAGGGCAATCTTTCATCACATGACCAACTCCCGGGCAGCAGTGACACTTAATGTTGGAAGTTCGACTCGTGGAATGAGTGGAAGACGTAGGCTTGAATGGTGTCGTCTTGCTGCCCTCCAGTGCGCGAGGAAATGGAGCAGTAGATGAAGTTTGTTGGCCACCATTGGATGGTGTAGTGGCAGTAGGAAAACTCGAAGATGGTGCTGTTTTTGATGGTGTAGATATCGAACGCGGTGTGAAGGTGCTCCTCGTGCGTTGGTGCTGCTGCTGTTGGCGGCCCTGCAATTCTTTTTCTGCCAACATAGCCAGCTGAAATAATCTTTTAACAGTATCATACTCCTTACAACCAACAATGTCCTGAATTTCACGCCTCAACCCCCCATAGAAACGAGCTATTTTATCATCCATGTCCTCTACTACCCCACAGCGCAACATACCCTTTTGTAACTCTTGATAATACTCCTCTACGGACATGTTACCTTGGTCTAAGCGCTGCAATTTTTTGTGAAGGTCCCGCTGAAAAGAAGGAGGAACAAAACGAACACGCATAGATTCCTTTAATCTATCCCATGTTGGAGGATTAGTTATAGTTTTAACAAGTTCATTCCACCATATGATAGCAAAATCCTTAAACTCACTAGTGGCTTGACAAACTCTATGTTGTTCAGGAACAAGGTGGGCATTAAATTTTTGCTCTACTGTCATCTCCCAATTAAGATATGCCTCAGCATCATAAGCACCACAAAAAGAGGGTATAGTAAATTTGTCTTTAGCAAAAGGATCATCAAGAGGGCGATTAAAATTGTTATAATGATCATTGTAATTATAACGATTATTACCTCCCATACCTCATAGATAACGTGGAGTCGTGGATGATTGTTATGATCTTCCATATTATAAGCACCTTCTTCACGATCTTCAGCGAGAGGCAGCCGCGCCTCAAGAGTATCCATCCGAACAACAAGATTAGCAAGTTGGTGATTCAAGGTCGTCAATGACGCCTCTATCGATGCTTGGGTTTTGGTGAACATATCCGTCATTTCCCTCATCATGTCAAGCAACTCAACATGTTGAACACATTCATCATCCCTTTTATCTTCTGCCATTGTTAGTAGTAAACAAAAGATAACAAAAAGATGTTATCCCTATCAACTACAAAGGATAGTGGCAATGTTAAAAGTGAAAGGAAGGAAATAATCTCTCTCTCAAGCGTCTTACCACGTTCATACAAGTGTTCTTACCGACACAGCGGGTGGTAAACATTGGACGGTGAGAACCAATGAAGTGTGAAGTGATTGCAAAGGTACCTGTTCTGCTCAAGAGGAAAAGTGGAGCTTGGATGGCACAATATGGTGGCTAATAAGCAAAAATCGTTAACAGCAAAAACAAAGTTGAATAAGTATTCAATGTAGGAACTGTTGCTGGTTAACAAGTGTTCTAGGCCTAGCACAACAAAAGGCAGTAGAAAGGCAAATAGAAAATCAGAAAGATATAACCAAACAAGTACAGTACAAGTGTATAGACCAACTGCTTTCAAGGGTATGCTGTCAATGCTTTAATATCTATGCTCTCTTCACTATTTTTTTCTTTTTTTATATTTTTTCTGATATTTTTTACTCGATAGCAAGAAAATAGAAAGCACACAACTTTGCAGCTCAATTGGATGTAAGATGTGGCCTATAGAAAATCAGTAAGATTCTTTAAAATCCGGGCTGAAACTTCGGAGGCCGGATAGTCTATCTTCCGAGGGGAATTTGGCCAAACAAATTTCGTTTGCGAAATTTCAAGTAGATCAATTTGAAAAAAAATCGCCCAATTTCGAGTTCGTATGCAAAAGTTATGGCCGTTTTAAGGTAGCCTACCCGAGTTACTGTTTTTTATGTTGATTCAATCTCGGTTTTGAAAAAGATCTCGCAATAGGATGTGAGAAACAATCGGAATTTAGCAACGGCGACTGATGGGATATTGTGTGATGAATCAAGGAGGACTGGCACAATGGTTTGCCACATGTTCTAGGTGTAAAAGTCCCAAAAACTTGTAAATAGAAAACTTGAGCTATGAATAAAGTTGAGTTTATATACTAGAAATGGGACTTACAAAAACTTTTGTCTACTCATGAAAGTGTTGGCTGTGCAATAAAACTTTGAATTCAGTTTGAATTAAGAGGTGCACTTCAAAAAGAAGAAGGGCATTTTCAAAAGAGAAAATTCAAACTGTTGTTTGAAAAAGTGTATTTGCAATAGCCAACTCAAAGATCAGAGGACATATTTGAATTCCTCAGATCCAAATTATGAGGGAGCCAAGTTTTGAGCAAATTTGGAGGGGCTTTGATAGAAATATCCAAAGGACTTGTAAATTTCACCCAAATTTGAATTTAAACTTGAAACTGTGGCACAAATTGTCAAATGGCAAAATGGCCTTTGAATTTGGATCCCTCACAGCTGAATTTACAAGGTGTCAAAGTTTGGACATATTTGGGAGATGGACTGTGGGTCCCAATGGTCATTGAGGAGAGGGAAAGACTTAGCACTTAAGCAAATTGCTCATGTTCAGACTTACTCAAACCGGATTACTGTTTTCGCTCGAAGGACCGAACACGCGCGCACGCCACCGAGGCCACGCAACCGCCAGCTCCTGAGTTGCTTCAACGTCGGTTCCCTCGAGCCCTTATCCGTCTCCCACCGAGTGCGCACCTCACAGCACCGAGAACCCGTCCGAGCCACGCCCCGTCCACGCCACAGCATCATCCCCGGGAATTTTTCTTGCCGCTCGACCGAACCTCGGCGCCTATCCTCGCTGGGCGCCGCTCACCCTTGCACGGCTGTCTGAGCTCGTGGCAGCGTGCGCAAGACCCCACCGATCCTCCTCGAGCTACCCAAACCAATCCACCAGCCCGTGTGCGCGGTTCACAGCAAGAAGTTGCCGTGGAGCTTCGGTCCAAACCACCACCGTGCCTTCTCAACGCCTCGGCGATACATGCCGTGTCACACCGAGGGCCGAGCGAAAAGGTGCGCCACTCCCTCCTCTTCACGCTGCCAAAGACCCTAGGCAATTCATCCACGATAGCCCGGGAATTTCTAGAAAAACCGACGAGGTGTCCATAAGCCGTGGTTGGGGAATTTCCCAAAATTCGTGATCAACAGCTATTCTTTGCTCATGCTGATCATGGGATGGGCTAGAGACCCCCTTGTGAGTCACTGACATCAAAAATCCAGAGGAATCATAGAGCCCCAACAGTGTTCTTCGAGTTTTAGCGTCGGGCACCAGTTTTTGAGCTAGGGCGCACGGTGAATTGGTAGTTGGGGGCGTTTCCGAGCTCTCTTGCTTGCATGACGACCTTGTCCTTGAGTCACTGGTGCTCTGGAGCATGAAAGCCGCGAATTTGGGTCGGTAGGGAAGCCGGCCGATGTCGCCGGACATGGACCGAGGCCTCCGCCCGTCGCCCGACCCCTTGTGATCCTCTACAGCCCACACAGACCCCGGAAATGGCTTTCCCGCCCTCAAAAACCCCCAGGCGGCGGACTTCAGGCCGGGAGACAATCGGGGAATGAGGGGCCGAAAGGGGGATTTCTTGCCGGCGGGCGAGCGAGGGCGCGGGAAAGAGGGGGGGAGACGGAGGTTGAAGAAGGGACCGGCCCCACATGTCAGTCACAGTGAAACCTAAACCGGATCAGCTGTGAGCCCGGATTTAGTGTGTTCACATGTAAACAGTCTGGGGCCCCGGTGTGGCTAGTCATTGACTGGTCCATTTAAATACCCATGGGCCCAATTGTCAGCCACTGGTTGCAATTACAGTTCAAAGGAAAATGTCCAGTTTCAATTACAACTTCAGAAATTTATAACTTTTGCTAGGGAGCTCCAAATTTAGTGATTCAAATTGGGTTGGATTCAGGATGAAAAAACCTATCCAAATATGCAACCCAATTTGCATGAAAACCAATAGAATATTCTGAAGAATTCTTTAAAACTTTTCAGCAAAAGAATTGTTGAGGGAGTTTGGTTCATCCAAAATTCCCCAAATTTTGCCAGAATATTCTTTAGGATGTTAGGAAACTCCTGTAAACGTTTCAGCTCATTTGGAGTTGATTTAGCCAGGGTAATTCTGGTTTCAAGTTTCTGTATTCAAATGAATACAGAAACATTTTCAGAGAATTTCCAAAACTTGGAAATTCAGTTCTGGGCATTCCTTAGCTCCAAAACTCCTAGGAAAATTCAGGCAACTCTCTGAACTATGCTTGAAATTGTAGTTCACTTGAATTTGCATGAAAGTGCAAATTCATTCAGAATTAATTCCTTTTTGCCTAAATGCTTAGGGAATTGTTCTGGTTGATCTACTTAGTGAAATATTCTGAATTTCGGTCCAGAGGACTTTCTTGTGACAAAGAACTCACAAGAAAATTTCCAGCTCCATTGGAGCCTTGGATCAAAGTTCCAGTTTTAAACTTGTCTTTAGCACTTGTTAGCAAAAAGTTTTACAATAAAACATGTATGCATATTCATAACGTGTAGTGATAAAACGTGGAAAGTGAAAGAGAAGGAGTTGAGCTTGGATCAAGGAGCAAGAAGGGCAGGGATTGAGCCTCAAGTCAGCAGAAACTAACTTCATACATCTCTGACTTTAGTCACCTGCAAAAGCAAGGCAAGCCCCGGTTTGCATTTAAGTTATTTTTAAAGTTTTCCCTTTGCTCACTCATATTGTTCAAAGTTTGTATGTGCATTAGGTCAAGGATGTTTTATACTCCACTTGCATAACCAAACATGAACCCTGAGGTCAAGGGTAGAAATGTGTCATCGCTGTAGAATAAGGCTGTGCTAAATAGACTAGGACATCCGGTAGAAGACGAGTAGTTGGAATCTACTCGCGAGTTATAGTTCAGGATTTCATAAGTATGGTTGAAAGAGAGAGGCAAACTAAAGTTTACATTTCTAAAGATGAGACCGGGCAGTGGGTTTAGGCAGCGACAAGACGAGGTCTTGGTCGAGTAGTTCTGCCTGTGTCGGTTAAGGACCGAAGCGTGTGCAGCCCCACTGAGCAAGTATTGAGTTGTGTACCGGAAGCTTGCTGATATATGGGACCCAGGAAACCGATGTACCAGGTTCACTGGGTTGTATAGTCATACCACATCGTCTCGTTAGACCTATGAGACCGTGACGGCGCCACCGGTTCTACAGTCTAGTGTCCTGAGAAAGGTTGCCACATACGACGTAATGAAGGACGCCAGAGTTGAGTCTTCAGAGGCGGGCGTATGTGTCGAGTTATCCAGGTAGCGTTTGATTCGAATCACCGTCCCTCGCGGTTATGAGTACCGCTTGCTCACTGTGTTGTGATGTAGTAAGCAAGTTGTGTGGGAACAGTTTGCAAAAGTATAATTGCTGCTATGATTATGTTAAACTGCATGAGAACCTTGTTTGAAGTAGAGATAGAGCAAACTAAATTTGTTTTTCACCTTGGGACAAGTAACATTGGAATGAAGCATTTCTTGTTTGATTGTGGAGTTCCAATGTTGCTAGGCGCAAGGTCACTACTATTATGGCTAAAATCTGAAAGTTAAGGATGAACTCGTAGGCGAGTCTTTTCGCAAATGACAGGCTTAAGTCTTAGGTTACTTTCATGTAGAGTTTCATGTCTTAGGAGAGACGGTTAAGTCTTGCTGAGCTTCTGTGCTCACTCTTGCTATATAAGTGGTTTTGCAGATAAACCTCGACGCTATAAAGAAGGTTGTCCGATGGACTCAGGAACTTCCGAGTCATGTCACACTTGGAGAACCTAGCCGCTGCCATGTCTTCGTGTTGCTAGCTAGAGGAGTCTGCGGGCTGGACCTCTTCTCGGTGCTTCTTAGATATTCGACGTGAGATGTTACTGACTTCCGTTGTAGCTACTTTATGTAAAGTATTTACAAAGAACAGTTGTAAGCTTCCGCTTTGATTTATGTAATACAGGGTTCCTTATA
Source organism: Neostapfia colusana (assembly GCA_030760725.1). Classification (NCBI taxonomy): domain Eukaryota; kingdom Viridiplantae; phylum Streptophyta; class Magnoliopsida; order Poales; family Poaceae; genus Neostapfia; species Neostapfia colusana. Next base: position 16,874,929 of record JASWHV010000018.1, on the reverse strand, counting down.
TGTGTGCTATTCGGTGCCGCATAACACGACACCAGCCAATGCGATCCCCGGGCGAGGCGGCACGACCCTGTGATCGAGGTAGGGCCCTCTCAGCGTGGTATCAGAGCTGCATTAGTAATAGCGCACGGAGTAAGGATCGTATTACGATAAAAACTTAGGATACGGTGAGGAAATGATATTAGGCCCACATAAGGACTATAGTAGTATAGTTACTTAAAGTGGCAATACTAACATATGTGTTTTAATTCTGAATTTTTATTAAGTAACGACACACCTACGTTCTGGTAAGAAGGGTAAGGAACGCCACCGAAAGCGGTTAAATTTCGGTTAGCTCCCCTGACGAGGAATGTGGTTCAGAGAAAGATCTCATAGCTTGGTGTGAGACGTTAATATGAAACTCTAGGACTCTTTATGTTCCTGAGTTCATATGAAACGCTGATCCCTAGCGTGCATTAGGCAAGTAAGTGGAGACCCCATCGTGTGGTCAGTAACGCGATAGTGTGTTCGTCTGGAGATAGCCCAGGAGGACATGCGCAGCGCTTGCCATCGGCGTGCCCTGCAGGGCAGTAGGTGGTATCCGTTGGGTTGATAACATTCCCAACCATGACGAACCGTTCATGACATACTCGAGTTCCCCGTCGTGTGGTGTTGAAACACGATCACGTACCTTGAGATGTGACTTAACTCAAGGACGGCCGTATGACAATGATACGGGCGTTTGTATTTACTTTCAATTATGGAACTGCCTGAAATGAAACAACCTTTGAGTGCACCACTATTGAGTGTCTTTCTGCAGGTACTAACCATGTACGTATCCCGTGTAGTATACGTGTGCTAGAGACCGTCTTAGTGCCACTGATAAAACGGATATGACAGTGTAATCCGGTTAGAATTTTTCTTTTGGTGAGGCACGTAGTACCGACATGTTTCTTACGGTGCATCGACACCGTACTAAACTTAATAGCCTCCTCCCTATGAAGAAATGATTCATGAACTAACTTTCAACTAAAAATGGAAGTTTGAAACAAGTAGTATCTACTGAACTCTTATTTTGAGCTAAGATTCAAATGAGGGCATAACTAGGTATCAAAGTTTTCAAAAACAGAGTGCTCTGTTTCTGGCAGAAATTCTTGCTGGACTTTAACAGAGCATAACTCTGAGTAGCTTGACCCAAATAAGGTTTATGATACAGTTCTGGAAATATTTTCAAGTGCTCTACAACTTCCTTGTAGGCCTCCAGAGCAGAATCACACTTTAAGTTGGTGAAAAGTCCGGTTGAAGGCAAACTGTTCAAAACCAGGACAGTAGCAAAAACCTCTCTGGATCTTTCTGTTTTTTAAGCCATAACATCCTGTAGAAAAATCCTTAAGGAGCATATAAGTGCTCGTTGGAAAGATACTGAAGTTTACTAAAACTTTGGTATTGAACTCAAGTCAAGAATCTGTTGATAACTTGAGTAAAATTTGGAGTTTGTATGAACTGGTCAGTGTAGTCCCACTGATTAGTTTAGCGTACTTAAGATTTGTTTAAACATGAATGTGGTTATGCTTTCATAAAGTTCATGACATGTTCATGTTTTACTTATCTTTACTTACTACTAAGATAGAATTTTGATTGACTCAAAATTTTGTTTCGTGCAGTATGGTACGCGCACACTCTCAAATGGAGATTGGAGGTTCAAGTCGAGGTGGGAATGACTCGACTTCTTCACAAGAGCCATCGCCAACCGGATTGGCTGAAATTATGGCAAAGATGAATGAAACTCTCCAAACTCTAGTTCAGAAAGACATAAATCGAGAAGCTCAACGTCACATGCCAACCCAGAGCACGTATCTGGATTTCTTGGCTACACAACTGCCGGTATTCTCTGAGGCGGCTGACCACTGTGAAGCAAATCACTGGTTACGTGTCATTGAGTCCAAGTTTGGGTTGATTCAATGTGATGACTTCCAAAAGACTCTATATGCCGATCAGCAGATTCAAGGCTTTGGTGGAGCATGGTGGGCAGACTATCTTGCTGTCCATCCAGCAGGGCATCGTGCCACATGGGCGGAGTTCCAGGCTGCATTTCGTGCTCGTTTCATCCCTGCGGGCAAATGCAAACAAGCCATGATGAATTCTGGAACCTAAAGCAAGGCGACATGAGCGTTATTGAGTATGCGAAGGAATTCAATCGCTTAGCTCAATATGTCCCTGACTATGTGAAGTCACCAGCCATGAAGGGTTATCACTTTTAACAAGGGTTGACCGCTAGGCTGCGATGTGAATTGGCTCAAGTTAGCCAAGAGAATTTTGATGAGTTTGTGAGCTGTGCTATCGCTCAGGAATATTATTCCAATCTCTACCTCAAAGAAAAGATGGAGAGGGACTCATCACAGGAGGAATGCAATCATCTACCTCAGAAGTATCGGTTGGTGATCCGTTCAACTTCCGGTCGAGAGATTCCACAAGAGGTGCAATCATTCTGGGAGTGTGACGCCTCTTCTACTCCACAGAGGTCTTATTCACCTCCACTGCAGCAGCGACTTGTTTCTCATGCACCTCAGTATCAACAAGGTGCATCAGAATATTATTTCCCTCAAGAGGTTGAAGATGAACAAGGTGATTTCTCAGCTGAATCGAGTGCTGTCCCACTTCATATTGACAATGAGCTCAATGTCAATGAAACAACTGAACTGAGCAGCAACAATGTGTCTACGGGTCCAGTTCCATAGAGCGATCTTGGGCAGCAAAGAAAAACTATGTCCAAAGTGGGGACAGTTAATTATGTGTCAGTCGATGATTTGTCAAAGAGAGGACATGTTCTTGCCGGCAGGTTCACCTTAAATGACAAGCCGGTTTGTCATTTTATTCGACTCTGGTGCAACACATAACTTCATTAGCCGGGCGACGGTGATCCAGGATCAAATATCCACCACGATTACCAAAGGTTCATACCCTATTCATTCGCCAGGTGGAGACATATCCGCTAATGAAGTCGTCTCTCGAGCACCACTTCGTTTGGGTGGAAAAATTTATCCTACCACCCTAATCATTCTCGAAGACCAGGGAATCAATGCCATATTGGGAATATCATGGTTGACCTTCCATAAGGCTGTTCTGGACATCGAGAACAGGAGTGTTCACTTGGACTCTGCACTTCACAGACGTAAAACATTGTATCTCGGCGAAGCGGTTTCCAAAGACCCGGAAGTATGTAATGTCGAGGCGTGCAAGTTAGGAGACATTCCGGTAGTCCGTGAATATCTGGACGTGTTTCCCGAAGATCTTCCAGGCCTACCACCTGAGCGCGAGGTGGAGTTCAAAATAGAGTTGATACCGGGAACCACGCCAATCTCTCGGAGACCATACAAAATGGCTCCGAATGAACTAGCAGAACTGAAGGAGCAACTCAAGGATCTGATGGACAAGGGGTTTATTCGTCCAAGTTCATCACCATGGGGTTGCTCAACTTTATTTGTGAAGAAGAAGGATGAGACGCTGAGGCTATGCGTCGATTATCGTCCTTTAAATGCTGTGATGATAAAGAACAAGTATCCACTACCAAGAATTGATATCCTCTTCGATCAGCTAGTGGGTGCTAAAGTCTTCTCCAAGATGGATTTAAGGTCGGGATATCATCAAATCAAGATCCGAGCAGAGGATATCCTGAAAACAGCATTCTCGACAAGATATGGACTCTATGAGTACCTTGTCATGTCATTTGGGTTGACCAATGCTCCGGCTCACTTTATGTATCTTATGAACTCGGTGTTCATGCCGGAGCTGGATCAGTTCGTCGTTGTATTCATCGACGACATCTTGGTCTATTCCAAATCTGAAGAGGAACACACTAAACATTTGCATATTGTGCTTCAACGCTTGAGAGATCACAAGCTCTATGCTAAGTTTAGTAAATGTGAATTCTGGATCAACCAAGTGCCGTTCCTTAGACATATTATTTCAGCGGAAGGAATTGCTGTTGATCCAAGCAAGATTGATCAAGTGCTGAAATGGAACTCTCCAACATCAGTCCATGAAGTTCGTAGCTTCTCGGGTTTGACGGGGTATTATCGGAGGTTCATCCTGGGCTTCTCAAAAATCTCCAAACCTATGACAGAGCTACTGAAGAAGGGCATCAAATACGATTGGAGCAAGTCATGTGAGGAAGCTTTTCAAGCGTTGATAAAACACCTCACAACAGCCCCGGTTTTAGCTCAACTGGATACAACCAAGCCATTTGATGTTTATTGCGATGCGTCTAGCATCGGACTTGGTTGTGTACTCATGCAAGGAGGACGTATGGTCGCATATGGATCACGGCAATTACAGAATCATGAGCAACATTATCCAACTCATGATCTTGAGCTTGCTGCCGTGGTATTAGCTTTGGAGATGTGGAGACATTACCTATTGGGAAATCTGGTTCATCTCTACACCGACCACAAAAGTTTGAAGTACATATTCACTCAGAAAGAGTTGAATATGCGACAACGGCAATGGTTGGAGCTGATCAAGGACTATGAGAATGAAATTCATTATCATCCGGGCAAGGAAAATGTGGTTGCCGATGCACTCAGCCGGAAGTCTCATATTCATAACCTAACCATTGCGCCGATAGAAGAGGAAGAACCAAGTCTCTACTTGGTTCCATATGGAGCTCTACATAATCTAGCTCTCATACCTACAATAAGAGAGGAGGTTATGGAAGCTCAAAAGAAAGACAAGGGCATGGCTCATATCAGAAGGAGATTGAAGAACGGGGAAATGAAATGTTTCCGGTTAGATGATGAAGACACTCTGTGGTTCAAGGACCGGATAGTCGTACCCCGTGATATGAGGCTGCGGAAGAAAATTTTGGATGAGGCTCACTTATCCAAATTTTCTATTCATCCGGGCAGCAACAAGATGTACCAAGAGCTAAGGACCAAATTTTGGTGGACCCGGATGAAGAGGGAGGTTGCTAAATACGTATCAGAATGTGATACGTGTCGGCGAGTTAAAGCCGACCACATGAAGAAGGCGGGAACCCTACAACCGCTAAGTGTTCCGGCATGGAAGTGGGAGGATTTTAGTATGGACTTTATTGTTGGACTACCTCTCACGGCCAATAACCATGACTCGGTTTGGGTAATCGTGGATCGGTTAACCAAGTCAGTGCATTTCATCCTGGTGCATACGGGATACCATGCCAAAAAGTATGCGGAGCTATATATTGCAAGAATACTATGCCTACATGGAGTTCCCCGGACGATCATCTCCGATCGAGGCGCGTTGTTCGTTGCCCGTTTCTGGGAGCAGCTGCATGCCTCACTGGGAACCAAATTGATTAGAAGCTCTGCATATCACCCTCAAACCGATGGGCAAACGGAGAGGGTGAATCAAGTTCTCGAAGATATGCTTCGAGCGTGTGTCATTCACCACGGTAAAGGATGGGACGATCATCTACCATTGGCGGAATTCGCTTATAACAATGGGTATCAAGCGAGCATCAAAATGGCACCGTATGAAGCTCTCTATGGCCGGAAGTGCCGCACACCCTTGAACTGGTGTGAAGCTGGCGAGAGAGTGATTTACAGGGTGGATCTCGTAAATGAAGCTGAAGAGCGGGTAAGGCTTATTCAAGCAAATCATAGAGTCGCTCAGTCCAGACAAAAGAGCTATGCAGATTGGAGGCGTCGTCCTCTAGATTTCCATGTTGGGGACCACGTATACCTCCGTGTATCTCCTATGAAGGGCATTCACCGATTTGGAGTGAAAGGGAAATTAGCTCCACGTTTTATCGGTCCCTTCATGGTCATTGAAAGGTGTGGACCCATGGCATACCGTTTGGAGCTACCGGCAGCCTTAGCCGGAGTTCATAACGTCTTCCACATATCTCAGTTGCGGAAGTGTTTGAAAGTTCCAACGGGAATTCTCACGGGAGACAGCAGATTTGAAGCCGGACCTCACTTATGTTGAACGTCCAACCCGGATAATCGATGAAAAGACTCGCGAGACCAGAAACCGGACGCTGCGATTTTTCAAGGTGCTATGGGAAAATCACACGTCCGAGGAAGCTACATGGGAAAGCGAGGAGTATTTGCAGCGCAATCATCCGGAGTTGTTAGAGACGTATGTTGAGTAGCTGTCCTCTCCACATTGTCCTTAATCATGAATCTCGGGACGAGATTCTTTTTAAGGGGGGAGGAATGTAAAAGTCCCAAAAACTTGTAAATAGAAAACTTGAGCTATGAATAAAGTTGAGTTTATATACTAGAAATGGGACTTACAAAAACTTTTGTCTACTCATGAAAGTGTTGGCATGTGCAAGAAAACTTTGAATTCAGTTTGAATTAAGAGGTGCACTTCAAAAAGAAGAAGGGCATTTTCAAAAGAGAAAATTCAAACTGTTGTTTGAAAAAGTGTATTTGCAATAGCCAACTAAAAGATCGGAGGACATATTTGAATTCCTCAGATCCAAATTATGAGGGGGCCATGTTTTGAGCAAATTTGGAGGGGCTTTGATAGAAATATCCAAAGGACTTGTAAATGTCACCCAAATTTGAATTTAAACTTGAAACTGTGGCACAAATTGTCAAATGGCAAAATGGCCTTTGAATTTGGATCCCTCACAGCTGAATTTACAAGGTGTCAAAGTTTGGAGATATTTGGGATATGGACTGTGGGTCCCAATGGTCATTGAGGAGAGGGAAAGACATAGCACTTAAGCAAATTGCTCTCTGTTCAGACTCACTCAAACCGGATCACTGTTTTCCCTCGAAGGACCGAACACGCGCGCGCGCCACCGAGGCCACGTGACCGCCAGCTCCCGAGCTGCTTCAACGTCGGTTCCCTCGAGCCCTTATTGGTCTCCCACCGAGTGCGCACCTCACAGCACCGAGAATCCGTCCGAGCCACGCCCCGTCCACGCCACAGCATCATCCCCGGGAATTTTTCTTGCCGCTCGACCGAACCTCGGCGCCGATCCTCGCTGGGCGCCGCTCACCCTTGCCCGACCGTCTGAGCTCGTGGCAGCGTGCACAAGACCCCACCGATCCTCCTCGAGCTACCCAAACCAATCCACCAGCCCGTGTGCGCGGTTCACAGCAAGAAGTTGCCGTGGAGCTTCGGTCCAAACCGCCGCCGTGCCTTCTCAATGCCTCGGCGATACAGGCCGTGTCACACCGAGGGCCGAACAGCGAAAAGGTGTGCCACTCCCTCCTCTTCACGCTGCCAAAGATCCTAGGAAATTCATCCACGGTAGCCCGGGAATTTCTAGAAAAACCGGCGAGGTGTCCATAAGCCGTGGTTGGGGAATTTCCCAAAATTCATGATCAACAGCTATTCTTTGCTAATGCTGATCATGGGATGGGCTAGAGACCCCCTTGTGAGTCACTGACATCAAAAATCCAGAAGAATCATAGAGCCCTGACAGTGTTCTTCAAGTTTTAGCATCGGCCACCAGTTTTTGAGCTAGGGCGCACGGTGACTTGGTAGTTGGGGGCGTTTCCGAGCTCTCTTGCTTGCATGACGACCTTGTCCATCAGTCACTGGTGCTCTGGAGCAAGAAAGCCGCGAATTTGGGTCGGTAGGGGAGCCGGCCGACGTCGCCGGACATGGACCGAGGCCTCCGCCCGTCGCCCGATCCCTTGCGATCCTCTACAGCCCACACAGACCCCGGAAATGGCTTTCCCGCCCTTAAAAACCCCCAGGCGGCGGACTTCGGGCCGGGAGACGATCGGGGAGTGAGGGGCCGAAAGGGGGATTTCTTGCTGGCGGGCGAGCGAGGGCGGTGGAAAGAGGGGGGAGCCGGAGGTTGAAGAAGGGACCGGCCCCACATGTCAGTCACAGTGAAACCTAAACCGGATCAGCTGTGAGGCCGGATTTAGTGTGTCCACATGTAAACAGTCTGTGGCCCTGGTGTGGCTAGTCATGACTGGTCCATTTAAAGCCCCATGGGCCCAATTTTCAGCCACTGGTTGCAATTACAGTTCAAAGGAAAATGTCCAGTTTCAATTACAACTTCAGAAATTTATAACTTTTGCTAGGTATCTCCAAATTTAGTGATTCAAATTCCGTTGGACTCAGGATGAAAAACCCCATCCAAATATCCTACCCAATTTGCATGAAAACCAATAGAGAATTCTGAAGAATTCTTTAAAGCTTTTCAGCAAAAGAATGTTTGAGGGAGTTTGGTTCATCCAAAATTCCCCAAATTTTGCTAGAATATTCTTCAGGATGTTAGGAAACTCCTGTAAAAGTTTCAGCTCATTTGGAGTTGATTTAGCCATGGTAATTCTGGTTTCAAGTTTCTGTATTCAAATGAATACAGAAACATTTTAAGAGAATTTCCAAAACTTGGAAATTCAGTTCTGGGCATTCCTTAGCTCCAAAAATCTTAGGAAAATTCAGGCATACTCTCTGAACTATGCTTGAAATTGTAGGTCACTTGAATTTGCATGAAAGTGCAAATTTATTCAGAATTAATTCCTTTTTGCCTAAATGCTTAGGGAATTGTTCTGGGTGATCTACTTAGTGAAGGATTCTGAATTTTGGTCCAGAGGACTTTCTTGTAACAAGGAACCCACAAGAAAATTTCCAGCTCCATCGGAGCCCTGGATCAGTAGTGTTCTGTTCAACCTATTAGGTGATCACCACCCAAGTGATGAACCTCATTTCTCACTTAATGATAGTGCTTAAACACACACCCAAACCACCACCCCAGTGTCATTTTAAATTCTTAAACAGAGTTCCAGTTTTAAACTTGTCTTTAGCACTTATTAGCAAAAAGTTTTACAATTAAACATGTATGCATATTCATAAAGTGTAGTGATAAAACGTGGAAAGTGAAAAAGAAGGAGTTGAGCTTGGATCAAGGAGCAAGAAGGGCAGGGATTGAGCCTCAAGTCAGCAGAAACTAACTTCATACATCTCTGACTTTAGTCACCTGCAAAATCAAGGCAAGCCCCGGTTTGTATTTAAGTTATTTTTAAAGTTTCCCTTTGCTCACTCCTATTGGTCAAAGTTTGTATGTGCATTAGGTCAAGGATGTTTTATACTCCACTTGCTACCAAACATGAACCCTGAGGTCAAGGGTAGAAATGTGTCATCGTTGTAGAATAAGTCTGTGCTAAATAGACTAGGACATCCGGTAGAAGACGAGTAGTTGGAATCTACTCGCGAGTTATAGTTCGGGATTTCATAAGTATGGTTGGAAGAGTGAGGCAAACTAAAGTTTACATTTCTAAAGATGAGACCGGGCAGTGGGGTTAGGCAGCGACAAGACGAGGTCTTGGTCGAGTAGTTCTGCCTGTGTCGGTTAAGGACCGAAGCGTGTGCAGCCCCGCTGAGCAAGTATTGAGTTGTGTACCGGAAGCTTACTGATATATGAGAACCAGGAAACCGATGTACCAGGTTCACTGGGTTGTAGAGGCATACCACATCATCTCGTTAGACCTATGAGCCCGAGACGGCGCGGCCGGTTGTACAGTCTAGTGTCCTGAGAAAGGTTGCCACATACGACGTAATAAAGGACGCCAGAGTTGGGTCTTCAGAGGCGGGCGTATGTGTCAAGTTATTCGGGTAGTGTTTGATTCGAATCACCGTCCCTCGCGGTTATGAGTACCGCTTGCTCACTGTGTTGTGACGTAGTAAGCAAGTTGTGTGGGAACAGTGTGCAAAAGTATAATTGCTGCTATGATTATGTTAAACTGCCTGAGAACCTTGTTTGAAGTAGAGATAGAGCAAACTAAATTTATTTTTCACCTTGGGACAAGTAACATTGGAATGAAGCGTTTCTTGTTTGATTGTGGAGTTCCAATGTTGCTGGGCGCAAGGTCACTACTATTATGGCTAAAATCTGAAAGTTAAGGATGAACTAGTAGGCGAGTATTTTTGCAAATGACAGGCTTAAGTCTTAGGTTACTTTCATGTAGAGTTTCATGTCTTAGGAGAGACGGTTAAGTCTTGCTGAGCCTCTGTGCTCACTCTTGCTATATAAGTGGTTTTGCAGGTAAACCTCGACGCTATAAAGAAGGTTGTCCGGTGAGACTCGGGAACTTCCGAGTCATGTCACACTTGGAGAATCTAGCCGCTGCCATGTCTTCGTGTTGCTAGCGAGAGGAGTCCGCGGGCTGGACTTCTTCTCGGTGCTTCTTAGATATTCGACGTGAGATGTTACTGACTTCCGCTGTAGCTACTTTATGTAAAGTATTTACAAAGAACAGTTGTAAGCTTCCGCTTTGATTTATGTAATACAGGGTTCCTTATATGTGTGTTGTTCGGTGCCGCATAACACGGCACCACCCAATGCGATCCCCGGGCAAGGCGGCACGGCCCCGTGATCGAGGTCGGGCCCTCTCACTAGGGCTGGCGATGCGGGAGTTCATGCAAGGCGGCTAGCTAGGGCAAACTGATGATCTTGGTGGCTCGGTTTGTTGTTTAGGGATTGTGGAATAGGTGAGCAGCAAGAAAACACAAGGAAGAAAACCGATAACAACGACCCAAAAAATACAAAGCTAAGCCAGCAAAAAGACTCGACCACACGAATGCAAACTCAACAATGCAAACTGAAAAACGAAAAATTTAGGTTTTATGGTCTAGGAATCGGTAAACACGATATGTTTTTTGTGGGTTTTCCTGTGGACTCTAGGTATTAAAAACAAAAACTAATCTAGTGAGAAATCAAAGTACCTCACGGGCAACCTGAAATATGATACCAAATGATGAGTGGTTTGGGACCTATCTTCCGAAAGGTAGGTCGATTGAGATGGAGAACTCGACGATGATGATCCACGGCACTCGAGCAGTTCGAACACCCCCGCAATCACTATACCACTGCTCCGTTGGTTATCAACCGTGCAGCACACGCTTGACCTCGCCAAGAATGCTAATCCCTGCAGGTGCAACCGAGAACACGAGCAAGAACGTAGAAGACGTGATCTGAAAATCACGAAGTTGGGGTTTCACAAAAACTGTAGAACGGCGGCTGTTTATCTAAGCAAAACCCACCGAATATGACCATCGGCTGCAGTATTTAAAGGCTAGGGTTCGTCTATAAGACCCTTAGACGCGTCCCTAATGGACTCATACGGGATACAAGGGCCAAAAGCCCAATACGGTGGTGCAACACCGGACAGAACTCTGAATTCGACTTGTTTCGACAACTTCCAACGACTCCTGGTGAATTTTAATGTGGGACCAGAACCATTGGAAATTTTATCTTCTCATCTTTCCATGCATATGTAGAACGTCAAAAACGAAGTCCGTATGCATCCTGGGCGTCGGTTTTAAGATGGACTGCTCCTGGACTCCGAGTTGAACTCGGGTTCGAGTTGGTGACTGTTCCATCAACTTGTGGACGTCCCATCTGGTTCACCACGTCCCCAAATCCTCCTCCCTTTACTTTTTGATCATGTCTATGGTTCCTAATAACAATTAAATCATTCAATAGCAATTCATTCTCAAAATCACATGGTAGGAAGTTAGGAACGAGTTCACCTGCTGATTTAGTAACCGTGCTCGTGCTCTTGTGATTGGTCCTTGTATATCAATGTGAGTATCCACTGTTGTGATGTCCTCATCACTCACCTGTCGGGTCTCGGACATATTTTGGATCACTGCCAAGTTTCCAAGAACTCTAATCTCCTAGCAGTCTCACAGATCATGTGACAGTCTCTTATATCACATGTCCTAAGACAATCACCACAATGTGTATATGTCAACTCTGATGGTGAAACAATTTAACTTAGATATTAGAACAATTAGTTGACATATACATTAATGACACTGAACTGACATATTCACATGTATACACTCGTGGCAAAATAATCTCAACTCTGAATTTGATGGTAGAACAATTTAAACAGTAAACATAATACTTATATGATGAGAACAAATAAGATACCACATATGCATGCTGGTAATAATAATCAACACTTAGACACAAATCTCAACAATCTCAACTCTCATGATAGAACGTAAGCAAAAAAAAGTCAGAGACTCTGATGGCAGAACAATATATACTGGAAAGTCCTAAATTAGGTCAAAGCAATTCCGTCTGTCTGGAGAAGCTTACTTGTCGTAAAGTTTGGCTACTTTAGAATTCTCTTTCTCAATGGGACGAGGAAGGGATACAACTCAGCAGTAGAGTGTCATTGGGAACGACAAGCCTATGACTGCATAGGATTGATTTTATTGAAAAGAATCCTAATACTCCACAAGATTCAACGGTCCCAACTCTCACTCACCGAATTCGTTCTCATAACAATCTCAATAGTCTCAACAAGTAGCAATTTCAGTTGCCCAGTGGGCACCCGCGGCTAAAAATTAATACCCTCACCCACAACATGTTGGGTCGGAGGCTGGTGACGCCCGCAGGTGAAAAATCTCACCTACGTCTTCACTCGTTGGGTGCAAAACCAGACAGGGACCTAGACCCGCAGGTGGGACTGCCATCTTAAGTGTGCCAACTAGGAGGTGACAGTTGCCAGTTGTGGACTACAAGGCACACACAATTTCTCGAATGTTATTGTTGGCAATGGTTCTCACACAATCCTATTCTTGGCACTGGATCCATAAATCTGCACACACCATCTACCACTTCCGTTTACCATGTGTTTTACACACACCAAACTTTATTCACAACCTAATTTCAGTTCAAAGATTCACAACTAATAATTGTTGTTCTATGGAATTTGATCTTTTTGGATTCTCTGTAAAGAATCTACTCACCAGGGACGTGATCATGAGGTCCAACAGCTCCGGTGAGCTGTACCCATTCTACCCTCTCCAGTCGACCTCATCATCAACATCACTCATGGCCACTACCTCCACACTCTGGCATCGCAGGCTAGGACATCAAAGAAAAAGAAGCTTAGGAAACATTCTATCTCAATTCTCTGTTCCATACACAAATAAAATCTCACATGTCTTGGATGCTTGTCAGAAAGGACGCCATGTGCGGTTGCCTTTTCCAAATTCATATTCTGTAACCTATTTTTCCTTTCAATTTATGCATTGTGATCTTTGGACATCGCCTATTGAATGTGTCGTCACTGGCTTCAAGTACTATCTCGTTCTTATTGACGATTACTAACGTTACTTATGGACATTCCCACTACGAAACAAATCTGACGCACCTTCCGTCATACAAAACTTCCACACATATGTCCTCAGCCAATTCAGATCAAGCATCCAGTGTTTCCAATATGATAATGGAAAAGAGTTTGACAACAATACTCTTTGTTCCTTTTTCCTTAGACATGGGATTAGCTTTCGATTCTCCTATCAATACTCCTCTGCACAAAATGGGAAGGCCGAGCGTTCCTTACGCACAATTAACGATGTCCTCTGAACCTTGCTTTTTCAGGCACACCTTCCACCTAAGTACTGGGTCGAGTCCCTGCAAACCTCTGAATTTTCAGACACCCTATCAAGTCTTATTTGGAGAACAGACGGATTACTCTCATTTACGAGTCTTTGGTTGTTTATGTTATCCCAATACCACCTCTCTAGCTCGAAATAAACTAGATCCCAGGTCTACGGCTTGTATTTTCCTACGATATCCAGCTGAACATAAGGGACACAAATTCATGGACTTAACTACTCGCCATATTATTATATCACGACATGTTATTTTTTATGAGACATGTTTTCCTTATGCTGATAGACCAGCAAATCCCACTGTTAAAACACCTACACCTCCAGACATACCACACATAGTGCAGATCCCACTCGCCTACACCTTTCACAAACAAAACTACACGTAGTTCCCTGTTTTCCTCTCCTTCGGCACATGGCACCTCCAGTACATCGGCTCATGGCCCTCTGTCGCCCAGTCCATCACCATCGCCTAGTCCATCACCACAAAAAGTCGTTCCACAACACCACATGACCACAAGAGCTAAGGAAGGAATTTTCCATCCATGTATCATTATGAATCTGTCTTCCAGTGAAACCATCTCACCTATTCCTTCCAACTATCGCTCAACTCTTAAAGATCCTAACTGGAACCGTGCTATGCATGAGGAATATAATGCTTTGATGTCAAACAATACTTAGTCTCTTGTGTCTAAACATTCAGGTGCTAATGTGGTCACTGGTAAATGGATTTTCCGTCATAAATTCAATCCGGGTGGAACACTGAATCACTATAAAGCGCGTTGGGTTTTCAGAGGCTTCACTCAGGAGGAAGGTATTGATTTTTAGGAGAGCTTTAGTCCAGTTATCAAACCGGCAACAATACGCACATGTGTTGAGTATTGCTACCTCAGCCTCTCTTGTCCTATACATCAAGTAGATGTCAAGAATGCATTATTCAATGGTGACTTGTTTGAGACGGTGTACTATGCTCAACCATCTGGGTTTATTGACTCTGCTCATCCATCTCATGTTTGCAAACTCAACAAGTCATTATATGGGTTAAAACAGGCACCACGTACTTGGTTTCTTTGTTTTAAGAGATTCATACTGTCAATTGCATTTCTTTCAGCTAAGTTTGACAACTCCTTGTTCATTCTGCACACAAGGACTGACACTGCATATTTGCTATTATACGTCCATGATATTATCTCGACTTCAAACTCAAGCTCTCTACTGCAACCTATCATTTACAAGCTCTGCAAGGAATTTGCAATGACTGACCTTGGACCTTTGCATCACTTTTTGGGTATTCAAGTCAAACATTCAGCCTCTGGTATTTTTCTAAGCCAAGAACAGTATGCTCTGGATATTCTTGAGCGTGCACACATGAGTCATTGCAACCTTGTTAGCACCCCGGTTGACAACAAGTCCAAACTTTCAGCTTCAGAAGGTGAGATGTTGAGCAATGCCACTGAATTCAGAAGTCTTGCCGGTGCTCTTCAATATCTAACAATCACTCGTCCTGATATAACATATGCGGTACAACAAGTGTGTCTTTTCATGCACTCTCCCATAGAGGCCCAGCTACAACTTCTCAAACGCATTCTACGTCATGTTCGTGGAACGGTAAAGCGTGGCCTTCAGTTTATTAAGTCATCAGACAGCACATTGACTGCTTATTCAGACTCAATCTGGGCTGGCTGTCCCGACACCAGACGATCCACCTCCGGATTCTGCTTTTCTATGGCAACAATCTCATATCCTGGTCCTCTAAAAAACAGTCCACCATTTCATGATCTAGTGCAGCGGCCGAGTACAGAGGTGTCGCTGCTGCAGTGTCTGAAGCAACTTGGTTGCGCCAATTCCTGAATGAACTTCATCAATCGGTGGCCAGAACGACATTGTTCTGCGACAATGTTAGTGCTATGTATATGTCCAACAATCTGATTCAGCATCCGAGAGAACCAAGCAAATAGAGATTTATCTTTACTTTGTTTGAGACAAAGTATACATTGGTAAAGTAAAAGTCCTTCATGTTTCTTTGTCTCTTCACTACGCCAATATATTCACAAAAGGACTTCCTTCAGTACTGTTTTACGACAACAAGAACAGCCTGCACATCTGGGATCATCCAGGCTGAGGGGGGCTATTGGAGAATAGTCTTAGTTGGTTACGCTGGATAGAATATGTTATGCATGCCGCATCTCTCTCATGCACGTTACCATCTCTCCTGTACACGTTAGCACTACTCCTTACAATATAGCATTTGTAACCTCTCTTCCATCATCCTGTAACGTGCCTATTTAATGGCCACTGATCAATGGAATACAGCAGTGCTTGAGCCTAATCTTTTAATTGGAAAGTTAGCCATGTTATGTGGAGATCAAGAGCACACCCACGATGTTGAGGATCACGAGAAAGAAGAAGAAGAAGGCAGAGGCAAGGGAACATACGTATTATTCTGAGACACCATGACTGTTCACCCGGTGCAGTTACAAGCCTCCCGTCTACTCCACTTCCAATGGTGTTACTTACGCCTACTACTTCTAGGGAAGACACGACACTAGCATGGCGCTCTAGGCAGCAGTGTCTACTCTAGGTAGTAACACAACTATTTTAATCCACCAAAACCTGTTCAGTTTCTGTTTTTGAAAGAAGATTCTAACCTTGTGGCCATATAAAAAGTAAAATAAGCATCTCGTTTGCCCCTTGCAATCATAGCTATGATGACAATATATAGGCCAGGCAGCGGGAGCAGAAGGGGCAAAACTGCTGCTCGCGTGTGGCACATTGTATTAAAACCGAAGACCTCTCCTTGCGATGAACTCCGGTGCAAGTAGCTCCGTGTTCATGCCTTGAGCGGAGGTTCTTCAGTTTACTCTCACAAAGTTCTGAAAAAATAGGGAAGATAGATAATGTGTGTTGTTCTTTCGTGTACACACTGCTCCTCATATTCTGTCAGCTTTATACGAGTACAGGGCGCATGCACACACGCACACAACGCTAAAGCAACTACCTGACCTGATCTACATGAAATACCTGCTCATCATGCTCCACTAACACGGCAACATTTACATCGTGAGATCTGACTGACCAGGAGCTCAAGTTGAACGAGTACTCCCTCATTCTCCTCGGCTCACAACAAACTTTACTCTTGACTAACAGCTATGAATGGATAAGCAACTAGATTATTATTCAATATCTCACCCCCTTAATCTAGTTGCACACGAACTATATTCATCTCTCGTCTGTTCTCCACAAATTTTATTCTGCCAAGAGCCTTTTCAGGATATCATCCACCTGTGCGTCAATGTTCACATAATCAAGTTCCAATCTACCCTCACCGACGCATTAACGAATATAATGATACCTTGTATCAATATTCTTCACTTTGTCATGAAATTTCGGATTTTTGCTCAGTTTCTATAGCAGCCTTGTTATATACCCAGACTCTGAACTTCTCTGTTTCTGTTTGTAACATGTCTGACAATAGACTGCTTAGCCACACCCCCTAGCATGCAGCCGTCGCTGCTGCTATGTATTTAGATTCACATGATGATAAGCCTACTACTCTCTGCTTGTGTGAACACCATGTTATTAGATTAGCACCAAGGAAGTATGCCACTCCGGTCGTGCTTTTTCTGTCATCCGCATCTCCAGCTAGATCACTATCACTGAAACCTTCAAACTGTAATGATTTTCCACAAGTGTACCAGCACCCATAGTCACTTGTTCCTGCAATGTATCTCAAGATACGATTTACGGCCGCCCAATGCAGCTCTGTTGGTGCTTCTATAAATCAACTAACCATTCCTACTGAAAAAGAAATATCGGGCCGAGTGTTTACAAGATATCTGAGACACCCAATAACACTCCTCTATTTACTTGCATCAACACCTATCTGTTTCCATCAAATTTGCCAAGATGCAGGCGTTGCTCCATGGTTGTGTCACTTGGATTGCACCCCACCATACCTGCAATCTCTAGAATTTTCAATGCATACGCCTTCTGACAGAGGAATGTCTCTCCTTGAAGATGATTAACATCAAAACCAAGATAATTACTAAGTTTGCCAATGTCACTCATCTTAAAGCTTTGTCCCATTTCTGCCTTGAAATCCAAAATGTTTTCAACTATTGGGCCACATATTATTAGATCATCAATATATATACCAACTAATATAAGATTATTACCTTCACCTCGTCTTTATAGAGCATGTTCTACTTCACATCTTCTGAACCTGAGAGAATTCAGTTCTTGATCAAGTCTTGCATTCCATGCCCTTGGTGCCTGTCAAAGTCCATAAAGTGCCCTTTTAAGCTTTAATACCTTGGTAGGATGCTTTTCATCTATAAAGCCGGGTGGTTGATGAACATATACGTCCTCTTGAAGCTCCCCATTCAAGAAGGCAGATTTTACATCCATATGATGTACTTCCCATTGTTCATTTGCTGCAAGTGCCAATAACAATCTCACTGTCTCCATTCTGGCTACAGGTGCAAACACTTCATCGAAGTATACACCATGTCTTTGTGTATAACCTTTTACCAACAATCTAGCTTTATATTTCACAATGTTTCCTTCAGGATCTTTCTTTACCTTAAACACATATTTAAGCCTTATGGCTTTGTGGCTGGGAGGCATATCAATAAGTGTCCATGTCCTGTTATCTTGTATTGCCTCCAATTCCTCCTTCATAGCACTGCACCAGTTTTTCTTTTGTAGAGTCTGATCAATATTTGTTGGCTCTTCTGCTGTTAGGAGATACAAGGCAGAGTATTCAAAGTTCTGAACCTGCTCTGTTGAATCCAGCACATCTGTCACACTCCGAAATCTTTTTGGCACTCCTTCAAAATCAAATTCCTCACCTGTATGTGGTGTAACCCAGTTAATCCCTGTTGGTAATGAAATATCAGATACATTCTACGGTGTCCTTGGCGAGTTAGGGACTGACTGAACATTTTCAGTACCTACTGTCATATTTTCTACAGTTTCAGTCAACTGCACACTAATTATTGAGAATGATTGTCCCTCACTTGATCTGAATTCATCCCACTGCCATGGCCTCTGCTCATCAAACTTTATATCCCTGGACACAATAACCTTCTTATTGACTGGGTCATAAACTCTATAAGCTTTTGAGTATGCTTCATATCCAAGAAACACCCCTAGTATTGACCTGTCAGACAATTTTGTTACGCCTGGCCCAACTCTCTTTGCAAATGCAGTACAACCAAAAGTCCTAAAGTGTCTGACTGATGGTTTCCTTCCAGTCCATGCTTCAAAAATTGTTTTACCCTGTAAACTCCTTGGTGGTGAGCGGTTCAGCACATATACTGCTGTTTTCACTGCTTCACCCCAGAAACGTGCTCGAACTATTATTCCTTTCAGCATACACCTAGCCATCTCCGCTACAATCTGATTTCTCCTCTCAACGACACCATTATGTTGTGGTGATGTGACACCCTCAATTTCATAATCATGTATGCATACATAATTCATATAGAGAAACATTTTAAAATAAGTAGAAACAGAGAAGAGATTAAAAAGATAGCCGAAAAGAGCCAATTCCAGTTCGCCTAGAGCGCTGTAGGCACTTCCCGCGGACCGCTGGCCACGTGGCATGTTCGGAGCTCATCCCCGCAAAGGAGGAGAGGTCCGCCGCTAAACTGGCTACGTGGCAGGCTCGGAGCTTGCCTCTGTGAAAGGGGCGAGGTCCGACCACGTGGGACACGTGTTGCCCTCGGAGCTAGCCTCTGCGGAGGAGCGAGGCCAGCCCCGCAGGACACGTGTTGCCTTCGGAGCTAGACACTGCGGAGAAGAAAGGCCCAGCCGCGCGGGACACGTGTCGCTCTCGGAGCTCACCTCCGAGTGGTCCGGCCCCGACAGACACGTGTCACCCTCGTAGCTCATCTCCGAGAGTTCCGACACTATGGGACACATGTCGCTCTCGGAGCTTACCTCCGGGAGGTCCGGTCCTACAGGACACGTGTCATCCTCGAAGCTCACTCCCGAGGAAAAGACACTACAGGACACATGTTAGCCTCAGAGCTCACCTCCGAGAGGTCCCGCGCTAAGGGAGGTCCGACACTACCAGACACGTGTCACCTCCGGAGCTCACCTCCGGGAGGTCCGACGCTATTGGACACGTGTCGACTTCGGAGCTTGCCTCCGAAGAGAGGGGATGTCCGGAACTAACACGTGACGTACGCGGAGCTCATCTCTGGAGAGAGTGGAGGTCCTGATCCACCAGACACGTGGCGCACGCGGAGCTTGCCTCTGAGGAGAGGGAGGTCCCGCCTGCCTGACACGCGGCACAACCGGAGCCCGCCTCTGCGGAAAAGGGAGGCCCCGCTTCCGCTGGACACGTGGAGCCTCCAGAGCTTATCCCTCCGGAAGAACGAGTTCCGTAAGAAGTTTTGCCCTGTGCGTGAGCGCCCGATACAGAAGAAACCGACACGATTGATACCGCACCAAATCTATTGAAGATATGTTGTTAAAATCCAAATGCAAATCAAATAGGACTCTTATTTGAAATCCAATCGGAGTAGGACTCTTCTCTTCCCGATTATAAATAGAACCCGAAACAACCGCTTGGTCGTAACATCTTTTCTAAGCCGACAACTTAGAAGCCCTAGCCCCCAAACTCGCCGAGCTAAACCCCTTCGACGGATTTTGACCACCGGAGAGACCGCCGACGAGCCCAGACACGATTGCCATCGCCGGAGGAGAGCCGACGATCTGGTTTTGCTAGGAGGAAGGACCTGAAGGAAGTAAGGCAAGTCTCCGTTACCACCTTACGACGAGATCACGGTTTTCTTTGCATCTGTTTCCTTCGATCCCTTCAAACAGAAGCTTTTCATATGGATAGATCATGTGTTGATCGGTTTGATATAGATCTCGAGTCAAGATCATTACCACGTCCACATTTGATCCGTACACCTTCGTTCATCGTAAAACCCATGCAAGCTATGCAAGAGCACGTACAAACTAAACTGCACCATAGGATTAGCATGCATATGCATCATTGCATCTTGAGTAAAGTTTGTGCATGATAATTGATTGTTGTGAACCTTGTATATGCGTGATCGTGAGTAGAAGGACAAGCTCAGAGAGCTATCTACGAAGGACTACAACACCCAAACTTCGAGACACATGAACAACCATAGCCACAGGAACAAGGCAAGTGCCCCTTGACAATATTGATCCCATATTTTTGAAAAGTTGTTTTGTTTACGAAAACGGTGAATGCTTGAGTCAACTTGATGGGAAACCCTTTGATTGGAGTTTACTAGTTTTGTTGACCACCCTTGACGCCAGGAAAGTTTATGAGTCGGGTATGGTTGGTTTTTGCTTTTTTGCTTCGCTAATCTACGGGATATGGGATGGGTATGGTTTTTAGGATGGTTTTGGATGGTTTGGTTATGGTTTGGTTTTTAGGATGGTTTTGGATGGTTTGGTTATGGTTAGATGGGTATGGTTTTTAGATGGGTATGGTTTTTAGGATGGTTTTGGATGGTTTGGTTATGGTTATTGGGATGGTATTGGTTTGGTTATGGTTTGGTCTTTGGATTTGGTTTTCGGGACTGTTGAGTCTGGGTAATGCGATTGGTTTCATGGCTGTTGAGTCATGGTAATGAGCTTTGGTCTCGGTTATGAGATGGAAATTGAATATGAGATGAGATGGTAGTGAATACGAGATGGTATTCATGAGCATGAGAAAAAGTTGAGAAAGATAAATGTCTAGAAGAGACATGAAAAGTGGTGAATCATGATGGAGGTATGTTGATGTTTAAATACATGTTGGGATTACATTTACTTAAAGCTAGTTGCTGTTTTTATCATGTTTTGAGGAATAAACTTTGCTTTCTGCAATGAGCCTTTTTATACCTACCTTGTTATAAGCTACATGTCATACTTCCCGCACTTGCTGAGTACGTCATGTACTCACCCTTGCATTATCATACATCATCAGCGACAGGGGAGGAGTACTATGAAGACCACGTGGAGTATTAGGAGCGTGATCTACCCTCAACCTTGCCTGTGGAGTAGAGATGGAGCCGCTGCTGCTGCTTAGTTTGCTTCCGCACTAGTTAGAAGACTTCCGCTGCTAGAATAAAGACTTCCGCTGCTAGAATAGATTAGAGACTTCCGCTGCAATAGAGATTGATGTAATAAAGTACTTGAACATATTCATTCGTGGCTATATATATTCTGAATTTAGTTTGTGGATTAAATGTGTATGTGTGATGAACATCCTGGGCACACATACGCATCAGTCTCGGTTCCAAGAGATTTTCTCTCAGAACCAGGGCGTCATAGGTGAATATGGAGGCCTTGTAAAATGTTTAACCCCAAGTTCTCCAAGATAAGTAGTGAACTCAATTGAAGTAAATTCACCGCCTCTATCAGTTCTGAATGCTTTCAATCTTCTTCCTAACTCAGTCTCAGCCTGAGCCTTGCTCAGTTTGAAGTATTGAAATGCCTCACTCTTAGCAACCAGGAGTTCCGCCCATATATACCGACTAAAATTATCAACTATAAGTAGAAAGTACCTATTGCCTCCTGGTGTAGGTGGATCTATATGTCCACACAGATCTCCATGACGAAGATCTAGTCCACTCTTTGCTCAATATTCAGAGGCTTGAGGAAATGGCTTTCGGTGTTGCTTCGCCAAAATGCAGCTATCACAAATTTTCTCTTCGTGGCTGATAGTAGGAACTCCATCTACCATCTTTTTCTTCCAAGATCTCGCAGGACTTAAAATTGATATGACCAAACCTTGCATGCCAGAGCCGTGCCTCATCATCAATTCTTGCCATCAAACAAACAGGATGTACAGGCTTAAGTCTTGAAATGTACTGTCGGTTGGCTGTGCGTGGTGCCTTGATGAACAAAGCATTATCACGATCATACAGACTCAATTGCCCTCCTTCCAGTATTATTTTACACCCTCTTTCTTCCATCTGTCCAAAACTCAAAATGTTAGATTTTAACTTAGGAATAAAATATACCTCCGCGAGGATCCTGTGTTCTTGATGGCGCCCTTGATATATCACTGAGCCCTGCCCACAAATCTCAACCAGAGATCCATCACCAAAATGAACTGTTCCTTTCACTGACTCATCCAAGGATGATAAAATGGAATGTGTCCCTGTCATATGACTGCTAGCTCCTGAGTCCATAAACCAATCAAGTTCGGTTCCCTCCATTGGCTTCACTTGATCTTCATTCAGATACACCTCTTGGACTACTGAATCTGAAATTACTGGAGTTGTGGCTAACATCAGGGCCGGTTGATCTATGTCTGATCTAGTCAGATGAGACTCCTCTCTTCGTTCACGTCGTGGTCTTCGACATTCCTTGGCCCAATGCTCCCATATGCCACAATTGTCACATTTTCCTTTTCTACGAGGTGTTCCTTAAGAGGTCAGCTTCGTGGAGGTGTTGCAACCATCAGGACGTAGTCCTCCCTTGTTCTTTGCAGGAGTTTTGCACCGGTTCTGTTTCCACTTGCTGAGTATTAGAGAATAATTGTGGAATGTATTAATCAGGTGTCAAGGGGTACAATTATATAGAGTTGTCAAGGGTGGAAAGGGACTAAACTGCCCCTAACCCTAGTCACACCCTAATGACTAAAATGCCCCCTAAGCACACCTCTAATTGCATAGTCTAACACCCCCCGCAGTCCCAACATCTAGCCACAACAGATGTTGAGACTAGACCGAAACTCAGAGAACAGCGATGACGTGAGGCCCTTCGTGAAGATGTCGGCGAACTGCAATGTCGTCGGGACGTGGAGCACCCGAACCTCATCATGTGCAACCCGCTCACAAATAAAGTGGAGGTCGCATTAGACCAAGGTGCTCCGGGCAACTGGAGAGTGGAGCTCCTAAAGTAGTTGTTGAAGACAGGAAGCCTCAGCCACGCCGTTAGCCACGGCACGGTACTCCGCCTCAGCACTCAAGCGTGACACCACGTGCTGCCGCTTCGAGGACAAGGAGACGAGTTTGCTGTCCAAGAATAGGAAGTAACCAGAGGTAGACCGACGAGTGTCTGGGCAGCCTGTCCAGTCAGTGTCGGTGTACACGACCAGCTCGGAGGCCGATTCACGCTGAAGAAGGAGGCCATAGTCGAGGGTGCCGTGCAGGTGCCGAAGAATCCGCTTCACGGTTGTGAGGTGTGGCTCCCATGGGCCATGCATGTGGAGGCACACTTGCTCGCTGTAAGGCAAAGACAATGCGCTAAAGGAGAGCCAGACTGGACACCGCCAGTATAATGTCATCGACGAACAGGAGAAGGTAGACAGTGTCACCATCACGTCGATAGACAAATAACAAAGTGTCCGACTTGGCCTCAACGAAACCCAACAGACCAAGAAGGAGGTGAACAGACTATATCAGACCCGGGGTGCCTGCTTCAGACCATACAGGGACTTGTTCAGCCTACAGACCATATCTAGATGAGCTAAGTCAACGAACCCTATCGGCTGACTGCAATACACCGTCTCCGTCAGAGTGCCATGGAGGAAGGCGTTCTTGACGTCCAACTGGTGGAAGGGCCAAGAGCGCGAGAGAGCTAGCGACAGAATGGTATGAACCATCACCGGCTTCACCACTAGACTGAAGGCCTCATCGTAGTCGACTCCAGGGCGCTGAGTGAAGCCCCGACGTACCCACCGAGCTTTGTACCTCTCAAAGCAACCATACGCATTCTTCTTATGCGTGAACACCCACTTGCCCGTGAAAACATTGCCATGACCGGGATGGGGAACCAGATCCCAGATCTGGTTGGCAAGGAGGGCCGCATACTCTTCCTCCATAGCGCGACGCCAGTGAAGATCGGCGAGGGCGCTATGGATGGAAGTCGGTATAGGAGAGATTGAAGATGAGGCGGACGGTAGAGAAGTCGTCGATGAGATGACGACCCAAGAGAAGCGATCAACCGGCCGGAGGACCCCAGCAGCACGTCGAGTCACCATCGGATGAATGTGACCCGAGTCCCTGTGGTGCAGAGGAGGATGGTACACCGGAGGCTCGGAGCGTGCAGGAGCCGGAGAACCACCCCGCTCCTGTCGCTGGCAGACAAGAGCGGGTTTCGTGGCTGCACGTGGCGCAGCGGGTGACGTCGAGGGCTACGGTGCCGCGTGTGGTGCAGCTGGAGCTGGTGCACCAACCCACGCTCATCGCTGATAGACAAGTGCGGGGTTGGTGAACCCAGAAGTTGGGTTCACAGGAGTCATAGCCGGTGACGTTGGGGATATCGAGGCCTCGCGTGGCGCAGTTGGTGACGTCGGGGACGTCGGGGCCGCACGTGGCGAAGCTGGCGACGTCAGGGACGTCGGGCTCGCAGCAGGCGACGTCAGGGACGCCATGGCTGTGCGTGACGCAGCTTGTGATGTTCAGGCCGCACGAGGTGCAGCAGGCGATGTCGGGGACGCCAATGCCGCACGTGGCGTATTAGGTGAGGTCGGGGGCTCCGGGGCCGCGCATGGCGCAGCGCGTGTAGTGCCTGCAGAAAAGAGGCCAAGGCAGCTGGGAGGAGCAGGCTCGAAGTCAGTAGGAAAAAAGAGAATCCAACTCTACGGTGGAACCAAAGGAGGAAGTGGAGAAAGGAAAGGATGACTCGTCGAAGACGCCGTGTTGAGAGATTAAAAGGCAGTGAGTGGTGAGATCAAGACACATGTACCCCTTGTGATCAAGAGAGTACCTGAGCAAAACACAACGAGTCGAGCGAGGCGCAAGCTTATGTGGGGTGGTAGCGGAAAGATTAGGGTAGCAAGTGCACCCGAAAACTTGAAGGTGGTTGTAAAGAGGCGTGGTGCCGTATAAAGCAATGTAACGATTGGGGGTAGGAATCCCCTTGGTGGGAAGGCGATTAATAAGGAGGGTGGCAATGTGAAGGGCCTCTACCCGGCACCGGGCAGGAATGGATGCCTGAAAAATCAAGGAGCGCATTAAATCGTTGGTGGTATGAATCATGCGCTTAGTCTTGCCATTCTGAGGAGGTGTGCGTACAATACATGCGCAACTGGACTCCATGTGCGAAGAGAAAGTATGAAACACCGAGTTATTAAACTCACATTCGTTCTCGCACTGAATAGCTCAAATAGTGCGCCTGAACTGAGTGGACACCCATATGAAGAAGTGAGAAAGAGTGAAAAATGTCTCAGACTTCAGACAAAAAGGAAAAGTCCACGAAAAATGTGAAAAAATATCAATTATCACCAAGTAATAATTAAATCCCGACATACAGGTAATAGGTGATGTCCACAAATTAATCATAATGAATAAGATTAAAAATGTGCTCAACATGAGTCACAGAAGTCAGAAAAGGAAGCCGAACATAGCGACCAAGCTGACAGGCATGCCATAAAGAATCATGTGTGCCCCTAGTACACGAGATAACTGAACTACTGGACAACTTAGACATGGCATCTACACCAGGATGGCCAAGCCGACTGTAAAAGTCCCAAAAATGCAAAGTCAATAAAGTGAATGTTGATTTCCATTCGTGTTGGAATGTAGGAAAAATGGGACTTACAAAAAATTTTGTATACATGATGATGCACATGGGTGTCCAACCAAATAAGCTCTCACGTTCATTTGAAATGTGTTAAGCCAAGGTTGGGTTAACACCCTGTGTAAAGTTCTCATGTGTAAGAGGGAGTCAAAAATTCAGATTTGAACTCATAACATTAAATTCGGGGAAATTCATGGTGGCCACATCCTGATATCAGGGTGGGCTAAAAAGAAGTTAAATACGACCATTTCCAAATGTGAGTTGAATTCAAAATGATAGTGAACTTCACACTGAATTCGGTTTCTTCGAACTTCATCCCACGTTTAAACCCCCGAAATATCAGATTGAGGGGATTTACATGAAGGATGATCTTTTGGAAACATTTGGTGGATAAGAAGAGGAGTAGGGGTAGACCCCACATGTCATTGGGACGCTTTAACTTGCTCCTGAAGACTGTCCTCTGTTTGGTGTCGAACACCACCCGAGCCTCCTCAGAGCGCCACCGAGGGCAGCCACCTCCAGCTTCTTGCATCGAGCTGGTGACCTGCCCGTGGGATTGAGCAGCTCACGACATGATCTGTTGCTCACCTAAAAACAGGAATCCCGGGCGTTATTTTTCCCTCGCACAGGTACTGAACCGACACCATGGAATTTAAAAATGTGAACTGAACAAGACCGGAGGTTAACTCCCCGAAATCAAAATCCAGTTTGTGGGAATGGCTGGGACTTTTGAATTCAAATGGTGGATTCACTGTTATTTGGAGGGGGAAACTTTGGCGGGACCCGCAGGTCAGTGGAACAGAGGCAACACTGGAATTTTCCTCTGTGCGCGCTTGACACCGAGAGGCATGCGGCTCCACCGAGCTGCTTATGTCGCTGCTCGCCGAAGGCGGTTCAACCCTATCTTCCGGGCTGCTCGGTAAATATCCTGGGCGTCCTTAGCTGCTGGCTCGGTCTGTTGCTCGCACAACCAACGCACGCGGTGCTTCTCTCTCAAGCAAAAACAACGCACGGTCTCGGCTCTCACCCGATCAGTCTCCAGCCGCGGTGGAAACCAGCTGAACCGCCCAGGAGATGCGTCAGGGAGTCCTCTACGTCCACAACACGTTTCCAGCTCTTCTCCGGTCTTCCTCCGGTCACTGCCATGCAGTTTTCCTCCACAACTCGGACTGAAGCCGCCATGTGAACTGCTCCTCGTCTTCCAGCCGCTCCAACGCCTCTCCCATACGTCCAACACTTCCCTAAGATGCGCCAAGGTGTGTAGATCATTATATCACAGTCTCCTTGCCCTTCCCCATCGCTGCCTCGCCGGAATTTGGGTTTTGGCGCCGGTACACGTGAAGAACCGCCCCAAACCAAAACTGGAAATTCGTCCAACACGCATGATCATTGGTTCTTCGGTTAAAGCCATAGCAGCACACCATCCTAGCACCTTCCCACGCCAAATACCGCAACAAACCGTCCACCACAGGCCCCGGGCGACGAGAAATCGCCGGCGGTGGTAAAAACGGGTCGGTCCTCCGGTGAACCCTATTTTCCGGTCGTTTGCTGCCTGGTTTAGCTTGCGTTCCATGTTCTCCGATCATTGGTGATGCTTTAAGGCAAGGTATCTCACCAGGAGAAGCTTCGGACGCGCCAGAACGCGTTGATGCCGAGCTCCTCAGCCGCCCCACCGGTGCCGACCTGTTTTTGGCCGTTTTCATACGCGGAAACCTTGCCCGGCAGCTGCGCCATGTTCTAAGGAGCATGTAGGGCGAAACCAGAGCTAATTTGGTGGAGAAATGAGGGAGAACGAGCCACGCCACGATCTGTGCTGGTGTGCACGCGCGTCTCTGGCGGGAGGTTGAAGAAAGACCTGACGAGTGGGCCCCCTGTGAAGTCTCTGTGTACATTCCCAACAGAAACTTATTCAAGTTTGAAAAATCCATAACTTTGTGTAGAAAACTCCAAAAAGGGTGAGACCAATTTTGTTGGAATCCTTATGAGGAGTACTTCACAGAGGAACAAATTGATTGCTATGAAAATGCCCAGAAAATTCTGTAGAATTGTTTTTATTAAATCATTTAGGGATTTATTACAGGAGCAATTCTTTATGAAATATTCCCAAATTTTGGAAGATAGCCCTTTTCATAGTCACAGATCTCCAGTAAAAATTTAGGCTTCATTGGAGTTCATTTGCTAGGTCAAATTGTCTTCCAAAGTTCAGCATTTATTTGAAAATTCAAATTTAAACAGAAACTTTTCAGAACTCCTGTCCAACTTCAAAAATTCATATCTCTCGGTTGGTAGCTCCAAAAATGGTGAAACAAATTTTGTTAGAACCATGGAGACTTACCCTAATCAGATCTTCTACTTTTAGCTATGCCAATGCTCCTGATTTGGGCTCAAAATTCAGAGAAGTCTTGTGCTTGTGGGAAATTTGGAGACCACAATGTGCAATGACATTTCTCCAAATTTTGCTCAGATCATCCTTAGAGGGTCTAGTCTTCACTGTAAAAATCCCAAAGCCAATTAAGTATCCTAAATAGAAGTAGCTATGAATAGAAGTTTACTTCTTATAATTCTTAAATACTTATACATATATTTTGTTACATTTCATAATAGTGACCGAAGTTGAGGATACGCCGGAGCCCTTGGACGTCCTCCCACCAGAAGCTAACTTCTTCTCTGACTCGCAACCAGGCAAACCCCGGTTTGCACCTAAGTACCTTTTACAAAGCTTTTCATTTGTATCACTTATGTCTAGGTTGAAGTGTATGCATTAGAGTTAGGGTGATTGAAACCCCACTTGCATACCCCTTTTAACTCCTACAAAGGGTTGGGTAGTTTACAAACTCAACGAGTAGAGAATGCCATGCTAATGTTTAGGTTCTCGGTAGAAGTCGAGTGGTTGGAAGTTACTCGTGAGATAGTACTTATCACACGGGACAAAAAGAGGTAGAAAATGGCTTGAGTTATAAAAATGAGACCCAGCATGGGGGATAGGATGCAGTGAGCGGATATCTCATGTGCTTAGCCCTGTTGGTGTCGGTTGAGGACCGTCCGTGTGCGGCCCTGCTGAACAAGTATCGAACAGTACCGGATGCATACTAGCATATGGGGACCAGGAAACCGATGTAATTGGTTAACCTGGGTGCCGAGGCTTACCCAACCGTAAATAGGAGTGAGTTGAGGGTAGCAAGGAGTAAATCTGCCGGTGGGCACAGTCACGCTCCACGCGGGGACCTCCTGCCCGTTAAGGATGGATCGGTTCGGCATTTGGATTGCCTTTGAAAGGTTGTTGCATACAACAGGGTAGGAAGGGATGTGGAATCACGCTTCTGAAAGTGGGTGTATGCAACGTGTTATCCGGGTGTGTCTTGATTGCAATCACCATCACTCGCGGTTATTTGAGTACCCGCTTGTTTACTGCGCTGTGACGTAGTAAGAAGTGAAATAAGCCAACTGAATATGCTGTATTGATCTATTAATGTCTTGAAACCTTGTATGTTGTAGTTATAGAGCTAATTAAGTTTATATTCCACTTTGGGCATCTCCACATCAGAGGAAAGCGTTTCTTGTTTGATTGTGGACTTCCGATGTGAGGGATGCCTAAGGCTCAATAAACTGTTTCTATAAAACTGAAAGTAAGGATCAACATGTAGGCGTGTCTTTATTGCAAAGTCCTTTTCCGATCGTACACATCCTTGCATGTAGAGTTTCATGCCTAGGGTTGACGGTTAAGACTTGCTGAGCCTTCGTGCTCACGGTTGCAATATTTGAGCTGTGTGCAGGTGAGAGTTATTAGAAAGGTTCCGAGGACGAGGCGATGCCCCCGTTTGGGTACACGGCCGAGCTGGAGCCCTGCACGCCGCCGTGATCTCCGGTTACTTGCTGCTAGTGTGTAGCGTCCCCGGGCTGGATGGCTGCACTTTTCCATAGTTAGGATGAGAGACCATCTTTGTATAATACTTCCGCTGTTAATTAGGTTTTGTAAAGGACTTCCGCTGTTTTATATGAAATAAAAGTTTGTATGTTGTTCTTAATTCTTTTCGTGTGTGTTGTTAGGTGCCGCATCGCATGGCACCACCCTATGCGATCCTGGAGTGGGTGAACCACGGAGTGGTCCCCACAGACGTGGTATCAGAGCCGCATTGGGAATAGCACGCTCGAAAAGAGCCTATTTTGAAAATTTAGAAGTAGTCGAGTGAGAACTAGTCATTAAGCCCACATAAGGTCTATGATAGTACTAGTTATGAAGGTGGAAAAGCTAACTTATGTGTTATATATTCTGTAACGACGCTCCGACGTCAGGTAAGAGGTAAGGTACGCCACCGTAGGCGGATCAATTACGGTAACTCGCCATACGAGTAATGGTATGGAAGGTTATACCGTGGCTTGGCACGGTAGTTAATATGAGTCTTTGAACCTTCTCATGGTTCTGAGAGCATATGAAAACGCTGATCTCCAGCATGCTTCAGGAAAAAGTGAGAATACCCCATCATGTGGTAAGCAACACGATAGTATGCAACTCTTGAACATTCAATGTTCAAAGAGCCATACGCAGCGCTCGCCATCGGCGTGCCTCAACGGTCATGAGATAGTAGGTGGTATCCGTTGGGTTGATAAAATTCCCAACCGTGACAACCCGTTCACGCTCTACTCGGGTTCCCCGTCGTGTGGTGTGAAAACATGATCATGTACCTTGAGACGTGGCTTGACTCAAGGACGATCCGTATGGCAATGATACGGACCGTATGTTTTTACTATGATATGGAACTGCCTGAAATGTCAAAAACGTTTGTGTGCACCATTATCGTGTGTTCTTCTGCAGGTACATTAACCACGTTAGTGCATGACGTTTAGCAATCGTTTGTGAGTGACGTTTTTAGTTCCACCATTTGACACGTATATGCCGGAATACCGGTTTAGGATTTTTCTTTGGTGAGGAAACGTAGTACCGAGACTGCATAAAAGTTTATTTTCAAAGAAAAGAGTCAAAATGAAGTTTAGGATTCCATTTAGAGGGTATTGAACTTCCATATTGAACTAAGAGTCAATTGGAAGTATAAGTTCAATCCCAAAAACTTAGGAACAACCTCCTCTGTTTTTGGCAGAAATTTTTCTGAACTTGAACAGGGCATAACTTAAGATTGGTTGAACCAATGGAGGTGTGTGATACCATTCTGGAAATGTTTTGAAGTCCTATACAACTTTTCTGTAGAGATCCAGAACAACATCTCCCTCCAAATGGATGAAAATCTCAGAAGAGTAGGTACTGCCCAGAAACAGGACAGCCCAAAAGGCTCTCTGGAATTTTCTGTATTTCAACCACAACTTTCTGTAGAAAAAATCCTAAGGTCAGGTAAGACACCTTTGGAAAGGACATGAGATATTCTACAACTTTGTAATTCAAAGTTTTGCCAAAACTGGAGCAGAATTAATTGGAATTGTGGATTGAATCTAGGTACCTCAGGGGAGGTGCTGTCAAAATCCTGTCAGAAATTATGTTAACATTGAACCATCATATATTTCGATCCAGGAATGCAAATAGATCATATAAATACATTTTTGGAGAGCTTGGGAAGTTATTTACAATTTTTCTGTTCAACCCCAGGACAAAATCCTCCAGTAAAGAGGTGAAGGTCACAGTAGAAGTGAAACTGTCCAGAGTATCAAAGTCTGTGCATAGTTTCTATACTGATTTGGATTTTGCTTATGACTTCCTGTATAAGAATTTTAAAAGGTGAAATCTTACAATTCTAGAAAGCTTATGAATTATTTTTAACTTTGTAAGTATGAGTTCAGTCCATACATGTTTCTATCTGTATGGAAAAATTGACCCAAAGTGAGCACTTACAGGGGAGGTGCTGCTGAAATTCCACCAGAATTTCTGTCAATTTTAGAAGCTCATTGTAAAGGTCCCAAAATTGTGAATACAAAGAAACATGAGTTTGTACAAATGTCGGTGTCATGTGTATTAAAAAGGGGATTGGTTCAAACTTTTTACACATATGATAACACATGTGAGGATTTCTAAAACCAACTTAGGGTATATTGCATGCTTGGGCTCTAGGTGGATTAAGACCACAGAGTTGAAGTACTCAAGTGCAATGGAGTTTAAAAATCATAAGTTAATTCGAGTGTTCAACTCAAATTTCAAATGAGGGGAGGACACAATGGGAATTCAAAACTGTTGTGTTCAAACTCTTGTTTGCAGCAGCTAACACAAGAATCAAACTGCATATTTGGATTCATTAGGTCCAAATTAGTGGGTAGGCAAAGTTTCATTAATTTTTAAATGGTTTGCTATCCATTTTTCCAAAAAGGATTCAAATATTCTAAGAATTCAAATATACATTTGAATTTGGAGGGAATTTGTCTAACTATCCAAATGCACCTCAGATTTTAGCTCCAAACATTTGAATTGGTCACTTGCCAAGTTTTTGGAGATCTTTTGAGGGATAGGGGAGCACTGAACGGTGGGACCCACATGGCATAGAGGTGGAAAAATCTTACAGCTAAAGTCAGAGCAAAGTCTCTGTTTTATCTCCTCTCACCCGAGCAGGGCTGCCGCAGCATGCCACCGAGGGACCCCGGAAGCCACCTCCTGGCCGATTTTCTTCACACTGGCGCGCTACTCGTGGGTGGCTTTCACTCCCCGACGTGAACCATTTCGCCACAACGCCAAAGGCACGGGTTCTAATCCTCTCGCGCGCAAGCACGGCACGGAGAATCTGCCGCCGTTGTCAATCGCTTGGGAGCGGTTGTCCCTCGCGTGCAAACACCCAGGCGGTAGCAAAACGCTCCGGCAGTCTTCCCCACAGCCTTGTCGGGCCACAACCGGGAGCGTTCGGCCCTCACAACCCAGCGTACACCAAGTTCCCGCGGCGGCCGCACCGCAACTGAACAGAGGTCGCGCGTGGACAGCTCGGCAGAGGGTCGTTCACGGCTTAGCAAGAGCGGTTTCGGACGCGCTGGGACCCGGTGGTGCTCATATCCAAAGCTCAAGACGTGATGTGATCTACCGAGGGCGAATTTGAAGAAAGTTCCCCGGCAGGCATGAACTGACCTCCCGGCACGGTAACTTCAAATTCACCCGCCACCCTTGTTCTTAGCTCATCAATTCTTGCACAAAGGACCGCCAGTAGTCGGAGATCATTAGCCCTTCACATCCGTAGTGTGAAACTGCATGTAGGCCGAGTAGTTCTAGGTTTTCTAGCGGTGACCGAGGCGGGGAGGGTCGGGCTCACGGTGAAAGCTAGGTTAGAGCCTTCCCCGAGCCTTTGCATGGACGTGTCGACCTCCCCTGGGATTCCCCGGTGCTGTAGAGCCCTTTCACCGAGGTTTTGGCGGGCTAGAAGAGTCGGGTGACATCACCGAAGTGATCCCGAGCTGCCACACCGTCGCCGGCTAGGTTAGAGCCACCATCGGTCGGGGGAGATGATCCCATCGTGTTCAGCGTGTGGAACTAGGATCTAGCGGCGAGGGAGAACGCGGGAGCTGGCCGGACGGCAAGGATCAGCGCGGCTCCGGCAAGCCCGGCGGCGCGCGGGCGCGGGAGCGAGAGGAAGAAGATGAGTTGGCCGGGCCCGCTCGTCAGTCACTCAGGAATTAGTGGTGGGATCTTCTGTGGCACCGGATCCTCTGTGACAGTGCGGGAAACAGTCCTGTGGCCCCGTGTGGTTTAACCGAGGAACTGACACGTGGGGGCCGGACCGCTGTCAGAGATTTCAACTTTTCCTGTTAATTCAAATCCCATAATTTCCCCAAACTTTAGAACCTCATAACTTTTGTTAGGAAGCTCCAAATTTAGTGATTCAAATTGGGTTGGATTCATATTGAATAGCTATGTTCAAATATACAAGCCAATTTGTATGAAACCCATTATTTAGTTCTGGAAAATTCTTTAAAACTTTTCAGAAAAAAAGAATTTTAGAGGGAGTTTGGCTAATCCAAAAATCCTCAAATTTTGCCAGAACAGTCTTTAGGGTGTTAGTGGACTACTGTAAAAGTTTCAGCTCATTTGGAGTGGATTTGATCAGGGAAATTCAGATTTGAAGTTGCTGTGTTCAATTGAATACAGAAACATTTTCAGAGAATTTCCAAAACTTAGAAATTCAGTTCTAGACAAATCTTAGCTCCAAAAATGCTAGGAAAATTCATGCAAGATATATGAACTATAATTGAAATTGTAGTTCACTAAGTTGGGCATGAACATGAGTGGTATTTCAGGATTAATTATTCCTTTCTTAATTGCTTAGAAAATTGTTCTGAACAAACCACTCAATGAAAAGTGCTAATTTTTGCTCCAGAAGACTTTCTTTTGACAAGGAACTCACATGAAAATTCTCATCTCCATTGGATCTCTGGATCACCCGTGTTCTGTTTAACCTCTTAAGGTGATCAATATAGAAGAGGGGGAAACCACTTAGCACCTAATCATGTGCTTAGATCCAAACCCAAACCACTAGCACCAGTGTCATTTTAAATTCTTAAACAGAGTTACAGTTTTTTAAAAACTTGTTATTAGAACCTGTAGCAAAGTCTTTACAATTAAACATATGTGCATATTCATTACGTGTAGCATCTACATGAAGAACTTGAAGGCATTGGAGTAGAGATCAAAGGGGGGAAGGCAAGAGATCAAGCCAAGTGGTCTTCACTAACTGAGATATATATATTAGTTCCCTGCAAAACAAAGGAAAGCCCCGGTTTGCATCAAAACTTACAAGTTTTTGTTTGTATTCACATTATATCGTCTAGCATTTTGTTCATTGCATTAAGTCTAGGTGGTATGACACTCCAAATGCATGACCTAGAAAACCCTGGAGTATAATGTAGAGTATGTTAATACTTGTTTATAACTGCTGATCTCAAGTCAACAAAAGTGGATTAAAAGAAGCAAAACTTGAGTGGGCAGTTTCCTACTCGTGAACCGGGATTAAGGGGGATCAATCGGAAGAGTTGGGAATTGATCCTCATAGTTAGGAATGGAGACCGGGCAGTGGATGGAAGGCTCAAGGACGTGGTCCTGTGAACCTAGTCTATATCTGAGTCGTTTAAGGCCCGGTCTCGTGTGTGGCTCCGCTGGACAAGTTTGAGTTGTGTACCGGATGCATACTGGCTATATGGGACCCAGGAAACCGATGTAACATGTTAACCCGGGTGTCGAGGCATACCTCACCCTCATAACTTTTGATCTAGAACTTAGTTGAAGGCAAATAAATACCCGTTGGAAAGATATGGAAGTCTTCTCCAATTTTTCTGTTCACTGCCACAACAGTTCAAACAGTGAATTAGGATTTAAACCATCAAATAAAAGATGGTTCAGTTTCTGTACCTTGCTGTTGTTGGACCATAACTTCAGGTATACCTTGTTATCAAAGGCTGTGTGATATAGCTCTGGAAGGCTATGGGTATGCACTACCTTCCCATAAGAAGAGTATGGCTCAAGTTTTCAATTTCCTACATTGGAACTTAAGGGGGGAGGAGTGCATCCATGCAAACCATAGCATTGATAACCAATGGGCTATACACTGAAGTATGACATTACCAAGAGACAAGAGGAAATTACATTTTTATGTAATCAAAGTTCAAGTACAAGATCCATCATCATCGAGAAAGATGTAGTTTTAGCGTCCTCACCACGTACACACAAATGCTCACCAGAATCACAAGACTTGAGAGAACAAGACTAGGAACTTGAACTAGTAGCTGGTGTTTCACGCTAAACGGGTATTGTGAAGCCTCAGGAGAAAAGAGAAAGTGAAATCAATGTAAGAATAGAGATTTCTAGGTTAAGTTATTATGGAGTATTTCCCAACGATTGTGTCAAGCATTTGACATATTTTCCTTAAACTTGGTCACCACATGAAAGTGGCATGCCTTGTTTAGCACCTTTCTTGACCAAGTTGTCTGTACTTGGCAAAGTTTGAGATGCTTCTTAACCATGTTTGAATTATCGTACTAATTCTTGCTCAGACTATAAAAATATGATGCACCATTTGCATCATACCATATGCATATGCATTGCACCATATAACATATGAAATACCAAAGTACTGAGCAAGATTGTACCTGTCTTCAAACAATTAAGCGGTGTCTAATGACCTTGTATTATTGATCAAGCTGTTGATTCAACATTCCTTGTACCTAAGAAAGTTTTGAACTTTCATCCATGACTTGTTTAGCTCCGAGTGCCATAATTGTGGAACTAAACTAATTTCTCATCGCGGGGCTTACCGATTGATTGCTCAACCTCGTGACAATCCTTGAACACAATCTAAATTCTGGAGAGATCATATGGTGACTTTGACACCCTTGTGGTCACCATAGCTAGTTGACCTTTTCTATGTTGGTAACATAAGTGAAATTAACTTGTGCTGCTCTTATGTTCAAGCAAAGCAATCGGTTTTGACTAAAGGGTTGATATGCCAACTTGAGGTGAGGTTTCCGATTCATTGTTTAATCTCACCAAACATCTCGATTCATGTTTGGGGAAGTACTATACTAAGTTTCTAAGGACTCAGTTAATCTAGACAAGTATTTATTATCCATGTCAAGATTAGGACAGTAAAGGTTCCAGACAATCGACCCGGTCGATATGGGTCTACAGAGTTTGATGGACTCACCCTACCGTCAAGGGAAGCACTATGGAAAAGTTAGAAGATCGTTATATCCGTTCGGTGAGTGATAGTCATATTACCGATAACATTCCCTACTTTCCTCTTCTCGTTGGAATCTTGGGACGAGATTCTTTTAAGGGGGGAGGAATGTAAAAGTCCCAAAATGCAAAGTCAATAAAGTGAATATTGATTTCCATTCGTGTTGGAATGCAGGAAAAATGTGACTTACAAAAGTTTTTGTATACATGATGATGCACATGGGCGTCCACCCAAACGAGCTCTCACGTTCATTTGAAATGTGTTAAGCCAAGGTTGGGTTAACACCCTGTGTAAAGTTCTCATGTGTAAGAGGGAGTCAAAAATTCAGATTTGAACTCATAACATTAAACTCGGGGAAATTCATGGTGGCCACATCCTGATTTCAGGGTGGGCTAAAAAGAAGTTAAATATGACCATTTCCAAATGTGAGTTGAAGTCAAAATGATAGTGAACTTCACACTGAATCCGGTTTCTTCAAACTTCATCCCACGTTTAAACCCCCGAAATATCAGATTGAGGGGATTTACATGAAGGACGATCTTTTGGAAACATTTGGTGGATAAGAAGAGGAGTAGGGGGTAGACTCCACATGTCATTGGGTCGCTTTAACTTGCTCCCGAAGATTGTCCTCTGTTTGGTGTCGAACACCACCCGAGCCTCCTCAGAGCGCCACCGAGGGCAGCCACCCCCAGCTTCTTGCATCGAGCTGGCGACCTGCTCGTGGGATTGAGCAGCTCATGACGTGATTTGTTGCTCACCTAAAAACAGGAATCCCGGGCGTTATTTTCCCCTCGCACTGGTACTGAACTGACACCACGGAATTTAAAAATGTGAACTGAACACGACCAGAGCTTAAGTCCCCGAAATCAAAATCCAGTTTGTGAGAATGGCTGGGAATTTTGAATTCAAATGGTGGATCCACTGTTATTTGGAGGGGGAACTTCGGCGGGACCCGCAGGTCAGTGGAACAGAGGCAACACTGGAATTTTCCTCCATGCGCGCTTGACACCGAGAGGCATGCAGCTCCACCGAGCTGCTTGTGTCGCTGCGCGCCGAAGGCGGTTCCACCCTATCTTCCGGGCTGCTCGATAAATATCCTGGGCGTCCTTAGCTGCCGGCTCGGCCTGTTGCTCGCACAACCAACGCACGCGGTGCTTCTCTCTCAAGCAAAAACAACGCACGCTCTCGGCTCTCACCCGATCGGTCTCCAGCCGCGGTGACAACCAGCTGAGCCACCCAGGAGATGCGCCGGGGAGTCCTCTACGTCCACAACACGTTTCCAGCTCTTCTCCGGTCTTCCTCCGGTCACTGCCATGCAGTTTTCTTCCACAACTCGGACTGAAGCCGCCATGTGAACTGCTCCTCGTCTTCCAGCCGCTCCAACGCCTCTCCCACACGTCCAACACCTCCCTAAGGTGCACCAAGGTGTGTAGATCATTATAACGCAGTCCCCTTGCCCTTCCCCATCGCTGCCTCGCCGGAATTTGGGTTTTGGCGCCGGTACACATGAAGTACCGCCCCAAACCAAAACTGGAAATTCGTCCAACACGCATGATCATTGGTTCTTCGGTTCAAGCCATAGCATCACACCATCCTAGCACCCTCCCACGCCAAATACCGCAGCAAACCGTCCACCACAGGCCCCTGGCGACGAGAAATCGCCGGCGGCGGCAAAAACGGGTCGGTCCTCCGGTGAACCCTATTTTCCGGCCGTTTGCTGCCTGGTTTAGCATGCGTTCCATGTTCCCCGATCATTGGTGATGCTTTAGGGCAAGGTAGCTCGCCGGGAGAAGCTTCGGACGTGCCAGAACGCGTTGATGCCGAGCTCCCGAGCCGCCCCACCGGTGCCGACCTGTTTTCGGCCGTTTTCATGCGCCGAAACCTTGCCCGGCAGCTGTGCCATGTTCCAAGGAGCATGTAGGGCGAAACCGGAGCTAATTTGGAGGAGAAATGAGGGAGAACGATCCACGCCACGATCTGTGCTGGTGTGCACGCGCGTCTCTG
This sequence comes from Neostapfia colusana, assembly GCA_030760725.1. NCBI lineage: Eukaryota > Viridiplantae > Streptophyta > Magnoliopsida > Poales > Poaceae > Neostapfia > Neostapfia colusana. Next base: position 16,836,434 of record JASWHV010000018.1, on the reverse strand, counting down.
GCAGGAGGCTGAAGAAAGACCTGACGAGTGGGCCCTCCTGTTAAGTCTCTGTGTGCATTCCTAACAGAAACATATTCAAGTTTGAAAAATCATAACTTTGTGTAGGAAACTTCAAAAAGGGTGAGACCAATTTTGTTGGAATCCTTATGAGGAGTACTTCACAGAGGAACAAATCGATTGCTACGAAAATGCCCAGAAATTTTCTGTAGAATTGTTTTTAGTAAATTTTTAGGGATTTATTACAGGATCAATTCTTTATGAAATATTCCAAAATTTGGGCAGATAGTCCTTTTCATAGTCACTGATCTCCAGTAAAAATTTGGGCTTCATTGGAGTTCATTTGCTAGGTCAAAATGTCTTCCAAAGTTCAGCATTTATTTGAAAATTCAAATTTAAACAGAAACTTTTCAGAACTCCTGTCCAACTTCAAAAATTCATATCTCTCGGTTGGTCGCTCCAAAAATGGTGAAACAAATTTTGTTAGAACCATGGAGACTTACCCTAACCAGATCTTCTAATTTTAGCTATGTCAAATATCCTGATTTGGATACGCCGGAGCCCTTGGACGTCCTCCCACCAGAAGCTTACTTCTTCTCTGACTCGCAACCAGGCAAGCCCCGGTTTGCACTTAAGTACCTTTTACAAAGCTTTTCATTTGTATCACTTATGTCTAGGTTGAAGTGTATGCATTAGAGTTAGGTTGATTGAAACCCCACTTGCATACCCCTTTTAACTCCTATAAAGGGTTGGGTAGTTTACAAACTCAACGAGTAGAGAATGCCATGCTAATGTTTAGGTTCTCGGTAGAAGTCGAGTGGTTGGAAGCTACTCGCGAGATAGTACTTATCACACGGGACAAAAAGAGGTAGAAAATGGCTTGAGTTATAAAAATGAGACCCAGCAGGGAGGATAGGATGCAGTGAGCGGAGATCTCACGTGCTTAGCCCTGTTGGTGTCGGTTGAGGACCGTCCGTTTGCAGCGCTGCTGAACAAGTATCGAACAGTACCGGATGCATACTGGCATATGGGAACCAGGAAACCGATGTAATTGGTTAACCTGGGTGCCGAGGCTTACCCAACCGTAAAAAGGAGTGGGTTGAGGGTTGCAAGGTGTAAATCTGCCGGTGGGCACAGTCACGCTCCACGCGGGGACCTCCTGCCCGTTACGGATGGACCGGTTCAGCATTTGGGTTGCCTTTGAAAGGTTGTTGCATACAACAGAGTAGGAAGGGGTGTGGAATCACGCTTCTGAAAGTGGGTGTATGCAATGTGTTATCCGGGTGTGTCTTGATTGCAATCACCGTCCCTCGCGGTTATTTGAGTACCCGCTTGTTCACTGCGATGTGACGTAGTAAGAAGTGAAATAAGCCAACTGGATATGTTGTATTGATCTATTAATGTCTTGAAACCTTGTATGTTGTAGTTATACAGCTAATTAAGTTTATATTCCACTTTGGGCATCTCCACATTGGAGGAAAGCATTTCTTGTTTGATTGTGGACTTCCGGTGTGAGGGCTGCCTAAGGCTCAATAAACTGTTGCTATAAAACTGAAAGTAAGGATCAACATGTAGGCTTGTCTTTATTGCAAAGTCCTTTTCCTATCGTACACATCCTTGCATGTAGAGTTCCACGCCTAGGGTTGACGGTTAAGACTTGCTGAGCCTTCGTGCTCACGGTTGCAATATTTGAGCTGTGTGCAGGTGAGAGTTATGAGGAAGGTTCTGAGGACGAGGCTATGCCCCCGTCAGGGCACACGGCCGAGCTGGAGCCCTGCACGCCGCCTGATCTCCAGTTACTTGTTGCTAGTGTGTAGCGTCCCAGGGCTGACGGCTGCACTTTTGCATAGTTAGGATGAGATGATATCTTTGTATAATACTTCCACCGTTAATTAGGTTGTGTAAAAGACTTCCGCTGTTTTATATCAAATAAAAGTTTGTATGTTGTTCTTAATTATTTTCGTGTGTGCTGTTGGGTGCCGCATCGCACGGCACCACCCTATGCGATCCTGGAGTGGGTGAACCACGGGGTGGTTCCCACACCGACGATGCCAAGTTGTGGATGAAGCTCTCGTAGTTAGGGCAAAAGGCGGAGATGCAGCGGAAGTAGGAAGTCGAAGAGTGTACAGGGGCCCTGTGACACCCTCATCTCGGGTGTCAGCATATGTTCATGTTTATGAAGAAAAAGAATATTTTTTAGAAAAGAGGGAACAGAAACAAGTATCAAAAATATAGCCAATAATGCTTTCCGAGAGCATCGAAGGCAATTTCCACGACCAGCAGACCACGTGGCGTGTTCAGAACTCATTCCCGAGAGATTGGGAGAAGTCCACCGTTAAACTAGCTACGTGGCAGGCTCGGGGGTCACCTCCGCAATTGGAAAGAGGTCCGACCCTGTGGGACACGTGCTGCCACGGAGATAGCCTCTGCGGAAGAAGCAAAGGCATTTTTCATAGGACACGTGTCATCCACGGAGCTAGTCCTCACAGAAATAAGAGGACCAGTTGCGGGGGATACGTGTCAATCTCGGAGCTCATCTCCGAGAAGTCCGGATCTATTGAACACGTGTCACCACCGGAGCTTATCTCCGGAGGTCCGTCGCCGCTGAACACGTGTCGACCTCGGGGCATGTCCCTGAGGGAAGGAAGAGGCGGAAAGACCGGCACCCACACGTGGCGTGCGCGGAGCTCGTCTCCGAAGAAGAGGGAGGTCTCGCTCGTGACACGCGGCACAACTGGAGCTCGTCTCTGTGGGAGAAGAGAAACCAGGCTCGGAAGGACACGTGGAGCTTCCGGAGCTCGTCATCACGGAGGTAACGAGTCTGGAGCAGTTTTTACGCGTAAAGATACCAGTACGCAACGAAAACCGATCCAAACTCCACAATGTTACCAAAGATAAGACGTCAGGATCCAACAAGATCTGAATAAGACTCTTATTCGGGATCCAATCAGATTAGGACTCTTCCCTTCCCGATTATAAGTAGAACCCATGACCTCTAGCCGAAATCACGAACTTCTCTTTCAACTCCTGAGCCGACGACTTAGAGCTCTAGCCCTAACTCGCCGAGCAAAACATCGCCGAAGTACAACAAGGGAGATCATCGGAGAAGAACCAAGCGGTCTGAGGAGGACCTCGAAGACAAGAAGAACGAGAGGTAGGACTTCAATACCACCTTACGACATCATGTTGTTCATCTCTTTGCATCTATTCTTCGATTCCTTTCGAACAGAAGCCTTTTCGTGGACAGATCACTCGATGATCAGTTTGATCTAAAAACAAGATCATCGCCACGACCACCTTTGATCCGAATACCTCTGACCATGCAAGCCATGCGAGAACACGAACAAATCAATCTAATCATAGGATAGCATGCATGTACATCATCGCATCTAGTTTAGGGTTTTGTGAATAATATTGATTGCTGTGAATCTTGTATGCACGTGAATCCTACATAGCAGGACAGGTTCAGGAAGCTGTCTACGACGAGCTGCGGCAACAAGGTTTTGAGAATCAAGAACAACCGGAACCGCAAGAACAAGGCAAGTGCTCCTTGACCATATTGATCCTATGTTTTGGGTAAAACTATTTTGCGAAAAGGTGTGTGTGCTGAGTCAAACATGATGGGAAAACCTTTTTTAGGAGTTTACTAGTTTTGATTAAACCATCCTTGTCACCTGGGAAGTCTTATGAGTCGGGTATGGTTTTTGTTTTATGCTTCGCTGAGTCCATGGGATTGGGAAGCGAGATAGATGTGTCTAGCTAACTGCACTCATAATAATAAGGGGAAACTGATGTTAATAATGAACATGGATCGGAGGGAGATCTAGGCAAGCCTGGGTTTGTGTATGAGGTAGCATGAGATGGTGGTTTTACTTGCCGTAGATCTAAGGACCGGTTCATGCATGCACATGCCAGGATAACAGTGCCACCACAAGGCCAAGTATGGGTGCGGCTTAGCTGAGTAATTAGGTAAGTTGCTAGAGTGTTATGGACTGTGGAAGGCGCGGGGAATGGGAGTCGAGTGAGGACTGCCCTGGGAACTGCATGGCACAAGAGGGGGCCCGTGGGTGGGAGAATTGGAGATTCTAGCCTGCCGGTGAAACCTTAGTGAGTCCATACATCTAGTAACCCCTTTGTAAAGGCTATTTTGTGATCTCTTGACCATACACTGACGGATGTGTACTGGTATAATGGAGGTTCTGCAGTCGCTGACGGGTGACGAAATCACAAACTTGTGGGTAAAGAGGTGCAAACTCTGCAGAGTTATTAAAACTATCATGATAGCCGAGCTTACGGTTACGAGCACCTGGCTAAACTGCCATGATTAGATGGGATGATTATTGGGATGGTTACTGGAATGGTTATTGGGAAGGATCTTGGTTATGGTTATTGGTTATGGTTTGATTTGGGACTGTTAAGTCCGGGAGATGAGATGGTTGCATGACTGGTGGGTCATGACATGAGATTGGTCTCGGTGCGAGACAAGGTTGTTTTATGAGGTGAAATGGTAGCGAATACGAGGAGGTATTCGTGAGTATGAATAAAAGATTGGTTAATGTTCGGATGGAACACGGGAAGTGATGAAGGTATGTTGGTAATTTAATACATGCTGGGATTACATTCATCTAAAGTTAAGTTGCTGTTTTATCAATGGTTTTATAAACTTGCTTTTCTGCAAATAAGCCTTTTATACCTACCTTGTTTATAAGCTGCATATCATGTGTTATTCCCGCACTTGCTGAGTACATCATTGTGCTCAAACTTGCATTTTTATTTCTCCATCAACAGCGAGAGAAGACTACTATGAAGACCGAGTAGAGCATTATGGCGTGTGATCTGTTCTCAACCTTGCCTATGGAGGGAATAGAGATGGAGCCACTTCTGCTTAGTTCTGCTACCGCATTAGTTTTGCTTCCGCATATAAATAAGAATTCCGCTGCTTAGAGATAAGGACTTCCGCTGTGAGCATGAGTCCAAGACTCATGAGGTGATTGTAATAAACTCTGTTATTCGTGGTAAAATATAATCTGAATTCAGTTTGTGGAACGTATGTGTATGTGTGATGAACATCCTGGGCACACATATGCATTAGTTCTCGGTTCCGTGGTTTTCCACAGAATTGAGGGCGTCACAGATAGGTATCAGAGACACGGGTTGACAGTAGGTTACACGCCTAAGATAGAAGCCTTAGATTAATATTAGAATCACGGGTTAACAGCAAGTTGCACCCCTAAATAGAAGCTACGCGGACCAAAGGAAGCATCCTAGGATGAATAGCTTAGATTGGCCTTGAAACCACCTTGACATAGGAAACCATCCTTGAATAGGAGTTGAGTTGGCCCTTGTGATGATTATTTGTGAATATATGCTTAGTGTGAGTTGTGGGACGTCTTAAACACGTTGTCCATATCCACACGTAAGAAGAAAGAGGAGTGAAATGCTTCGGCACTTGATCACATCCTCATAAGGACTAATATATATAGTCCAACTCACCTTGATGCATATAGTTGAAAGGACCTACCTAACCTTCTATTCTATTTCGTTCCCCCTCACAGATGGTGAGAGGAAACACCAGCCGAAGGAACGTCCAGGAAGATGACCACGAGGAAATTCCTGCTAACCCAGGAGCTGGCGAAAACAACCTAGAAAGGTTGATGGCCATGAAAAACCAGCTTATGCAAACCATAATCCAAACTTTGGGTCAGTTGCAGGCCAACCAACACCCCGTTCCGGCACCACCGCTACCACCACCGCCGGCTCATAACAGGCTGGGAGAGTTCATGAGGACTCGACCACCCACCTTTGCTCAAGCAAGCGATCCAATGGAGGCCGATGATTGGTTGAAATCCATGGAGAAGAAGCTTGCCATTGTTCAGTGCAACGACCGAGAGAAGGTTCTCTTTGCGTCACACCAACTGATGGGAGCAGCTGTTGACTGGTGGGATGCCTTGAGCAACGCCCATGCCAACCCGGAGACAATCACTTGGACTGAGTTCAAGGAAAGTTTCCTCTCCCACTACATCCCTGTTGGCGTAATGATGCTCAAGAGGCAGGAGTTTGAAGGTCTCCGCCAAGGGCAGAAAAGTGTGAACGAATACCTCAACAAGTTCATACAACTGTCCCGGTATGCCCTCGAAGATGTCAACTCAGATCAGAGGAAGCAGTACCTGTTCATGAGAGGGTTGAACAATGAGATCCAGGTTCAGCTCCTCAACAATGACTACGTAAGCTTCCAGAAGCTAGTTGATAAGGCTATTGTGGTTGAAAACAAGATCCGAGAGATCGAGCGCGAGTGCAAAAGGAAGATCCCATACCAGCCCCAAGGGAGCAACGTACGACCTAGATACATGCCCCCTGCACTGCAGTATGGATCGACCACTCCTATGTGCCGCCCTGGTCAGCCACCACAGCAACGGCCCGTTGCACCGGAACCTCGTGTGCCCATGCCTCCTGCACCCCGGCCTAACAATGGCGCTCCTGTTCAAAACCCCCGCCCCAATGTACCTGCTGCTGTAGGCAACAGGGCATGCTTTGCATGCGGGGAAGTAGGCCACTTCGCTAACCAGTGCCCGAAGAGAGGCCCTGGACAGCAAGGCAACGTGCCCAAGCAGAACCAGCGACCAAACGGAGGAGACAACCAAGGGAACCGTGGACCGCAGAACTATGCTCGTGGCCACGTTAACCATGTCACTGTTGAGGAAGCACAACAGGCTGAGGACGTCGCAATTGGTATGTTCCTTGCCAACTCCAACCCGGCCACCATTTTATTTGATTCCGGAGCATCGCATTCCTTCATATCATCCAAATATGTTGCTAAACATCATCTACCCGTATCCCACCTAGAATGTGCTATGTTAGTTAATTCTCCCGGAGGAGAAATGAGGACTAGTATAGTATGTCCTAAGGTAAGCCTTAAAATAAGGGGGGTAGACTTCCTTGCCAACCTTATTGTCTTGGACTCCCATGGAATTGACATCATACTCGGAATGGACTGGTTAAGCAAGCACAATGGAGTAATCCAATGCGCTGAGAGAAGCGTGCAGTTGACAAACGAACACGGTATCCGTGTCGAGTTTGAGTCAGCCCCGCAAGCGACCGAACGAGCGGATCTGAACCATGTTGAAGGAGTAGCACTGGACAACATTCCAGTGGTTCAGGAATTTTTGGATGTGTTCCCGGAAGAATTTCCAGGTATGCCACCTGACCGGGACATTGAGTTTGCCATAGATTTGGTACCTGGAACTGCACCCATAGCTAAGAGACCATATAGGATGCCCGTCAACGAGTTAGTTGAACTAAAGAAGCAAATTCAAGAACAGTTGGAGAAGGGTTTTATCCGTCCAAGCTCGTCACCATGGGGAGCCCCGGTACTCTTCGTGGACAAGAAGGACGGAACCCAAAGAATGTGCGTGGACTACAGGTCTCTCAACGAGGTAACAATCAAGAATAAATACCCTCTGCCCCGTATAGAGGACCTGTTTGATCAAATGAAAGGAGCCCAAGTGTTCTCCAAGATTGATCTTCGGTCGGGATATTTCCAGCTGAAGATTAAGCCCTCCGATATACCTAAGACAGCCTTTCGGACGCGGTATGGTTCATATGAATATACCGTTATGTCTTTTGGATTGACGAATGCACCCGCATACTTCATGTACCTTATGAACAAGGTTTTCATGGAGTACTTGGACAAGTTCGTCGTGGTTTTCATCGACGACATTATGGTGTATTCAAAAAGTGAGGAGGAGCATGAAGAACATCTGAGATTGACCTTGCAGAAGCTGCGCAAGCATCAATTGTATGCCAAGCTCAACAAGTGTCAATTTTGGCTTAAGGAAATATCTTTTCTAGGCCACATCATCTCCAAGGAAGGGGTATCGGTTGATCCTGGAAAGGTGAGAGATGTTCTAAAGTGGGACCAACCGAAGAACGTGAGGGATATTCGAAGTTTCCTTGGGATGGCAGGATACTATCGGCGCTTCATTAAAGACTTCTCTAAAATAGCAAAACCTATGACGGAGTTGCTAATGAAGGGAAAAGTCTTTCAATGGACACAAGCCTGACAAGAAAGTTTTGAGGAACTCAAGAAAAGGCTAACCACAGCACCAGTTCTTGTATTGCCAGACGTAAGCAAGAGCTTTGACATATATTGTGACGCATCCAGACAAGGGCTCGGATGTGTACTCATGCAGGAAGGGCAAGTGGTAGCCTATGCCTCACGACAATTAAAGAAGCATGAACTTAACTATCCTACACATGATTTGGAGTTAGCAGCAGTGGTGCATGCATTGAAGATTTGGAGACATTATATCCTTGGTCATCGATGTGAGATCTATACGGATCATAAAAGCCTCAAGTACATATTTACACAAACAGACTTGAATTTGAGGCAACGTCGATGGTTAGAACTATAAAGGATTATGATGTGGGAATCAACTACCACCCCAGTAAGGCCAATGTAGTCGCTGACGCATTGAGCAGAAAGGGAGCATGCCACCAACTCACGGTTCGGGAGCTACCACCCGAACTACGTAAGGAGTTCGAACGGTTACACCTCGGATTCTTGAATAGCATGGAAATGATGGAGATCCACTCCTCATTGGAGCAAGAAATAAGAAAGGGACAAGCAACGGACGAGGGGATCAAGGAAATCAAGGAAAGGATCCGACAAGGGATAGAGAAGGATTTCAAAGAGGATGAAAAGGGTACGCTTTGGCTAGGAAAAAGGATTTGTGCGCCAAACCTAAGACACCTTCGCGACATGATATTGAAGGAGGCACATGATTCACCCTATTCCATACATCCAGGGAGCACCAAAATGTACAAGGACTTGAAAACTTGCTATTGGTGGGATGGTATGAAAAGGGATATAGCCGAATACGTTGCCCTATGCGACACATGCCAACGGGTAAAAGCTGAACATAAAAAACCCGCTGGGTTGTTGCAACCTTTGAAAATACCTGAATGGAAATGGGAAGACATCAGTATGGACTTCATCGTCGGACTGCCAAGGACTCAGTCAGGATACGATTCCATCTGGGTCATTGTGGACCGGTTGACGAAAACCGCCCATTTTCTTCCGGTAAAGACCAGTTACAACGTTACACAGTTGGCAGAGTTGTACATGGAGCAGATCGTGTGCCGTCATGGAGTTCCGAAGAGGATAGTCTCAGATCGAGGTTCTCAGTTTACCTCTAGATTCTGGAGGAAGCTGCAGAAAGCCATGGGTACACGACTAGATTTTAGCTCTGCCTATCACCTACAAACAGATGGGCAAACCGAAAGGACGAACCAAATTTTGGAAGACATGTTGAGAGCGTGCGCCTTGAAACGTGGGCGTAGTTGGGATAGGAGTTTACCGTATGCAGAGTTCTCCTATAACAACAGCTATCAAGCTAGCTTGAAGATGTCGCCTTTCGAAGCCTTATATGGTAGACGGTGTAGAACGCCACTGTTCTGGAATGAGACTGGAGAGAACCAGGTGTTTGGACCCGAAGTACTACAAGAGGCTGAAAAGCAAGTCCAAACAATACGGGAGAACTTAAAGGCTGCTCAGTCACGACAGAAAGGCTATGTGGACAATAGGCGTAGAAAGTTGACCTTTGAAGTTGGAGACTTCGTATAACTTAAGGTATCGCCTATCCGAGACCAACGACGTTTTAATGTCAAAGGCAAGCTAGCACCTCGCTACATCGGACCATTTAAGATTTTGGATAAGCGAGGAGAAGTAGCCTATCAACTAGAGCTCCCAAACCACCTCTCCGACGTACATGACGTGTTTCATGTATCTCAGCTCAAGAAGTGCTTGAGAATACCAGAGGAACAAGTGTCAATGGGAGAACTTAAACTTCAAGAGGACCTGACTTACGCAGAACACCCTATCCGAATTTTGGACGTAAAAGAAAGGGTCACCCGAAACAAAGTGATTCGATGATGCAAGGTACAATGGAGCCATCACACTGAAGCTGAAGCCACATGGGAGCGTGAAGAGGATATTAAGGCTGAATTCCCCTATCTATTTTCTACTAACGAATCTCGAGGGCGAGATTCAATTTAAGGGGGGTAGATTTGTGACACCCTCATCTCTGGTGTCAGCATATGTTCATGTTTATGAAGAAAAAAGAACATTTTTTAGAAAAGAGGGAACAGAAACAAGTATCAAAAAGATAGCCAATAATGCTTTCCGAGAGCACCGAAGGCAATTTCCACGACCAGCAGACCACGTGGCGTGTTCGGAACTCATTCCCGAGAGATTGGGAGAAGTCCGCCGTTAAACTAGCTACGTGGCAGGCTCGGGGGTCACCTCCGCAATTGGAAAGAGGTCCGACCCTGTGGGACACGTGCTGCCGCGGAGATAGCCTCTGCGGAAGAAGCAAAGGCATTTTTCATAGGACACGTGTCATCCACGGAGCTAGTCCTCACGGAAATAAGAGGACCAGTTGCGGGGGATACGTGTCAATCTCGGAGCTCATCTCCGAGAAGTCCGGATCTATTGAACACGTGTCACCACCGGAGCTTATCTCCGGAGGTCCGTCGCCGCTGAACACGTGTCGACCTCGGGGCATGTCCCTGAGGGAAGGAAGAGGCGGAAAGACCGGCACCCACACGTGGCGTGCGCGGAGCTCGTCTCCGAAGAAGAGGGAGGTCTCGCTCGTGACACGCGGCACAACCGGAGCTCGTCTCTGTGGGAGAAGAGAAACCAGGCTCGGAAGGACACGTGGAGCTTCCGGAGCTCATCATCACGGAGGTAACGAGTCTGGAGCAGTTTTTACGCGTAAAGATACCAGTACGCAACGAAAACCGATCCAAACTCCACAATGTTACCAAAGATAAGACGTCAGGATCCAACAAGATCTGAATAAGACTCTTATTCGGGATCCAATCAGATTAGGACTCTTCCCTTCCCGATTATAAGTAGAACCCAAAACCTCTGGCCGAAATCACGAACTTCTCTTTCAACTCCTGTGCCGACGACTTAGAGCTCTAGCCCTAACTCGCCGAGCAAAACATCGCCGAAGTACAACAAGGGAGATCATCGGAGAAGAACCAAGCGGTCTGAGGAGGACCTCGAAGACAAGAAGAACAAGAGGTAAAACTTCAATACCACCTTACGACATCATGTTGTTCATCTCTTTGCATCTATTCTTCGATTCCTTTCGAACAGAAGCCTTTTCATGGACAGATCACTCGATGGTCAGTTTGATCTAAAAACAAGATTATCGCCATGACCACCTTTGATCCGAATAGCTCTGACCATGCAAGCCATGCGAGAACATGTACAAATCAATCTAATCATAGGATAGCATGCATGTACATCATCGCATCTAGTTTAGGGTTTTGTGAATAATATTGATTGCTGTGAATCTTGTATGCACGTGAATCCTACATAGCAGGACAGGTTCAGGAAGCTGTCTACGACGAGCTGCGGCAACAAGGTTTTGAGAATCAAGAACAACCGGAACCGCAAGAACAAGGCAAGTGCTCCTTGACCATATTGATCCTATGTTTTGGGTAAAACTATTTTGCGAAAAGGTGTGTGTGCTGAGTCAAACATGATGGGAAACCTTTTTTAGGAGTTTACTAGTTTTGATTAAACCATCCTTGTCACCTGGGAAGTTTTATGAGTCGGGTATGGTTTTTGTTTTATGCTTCGCTGAGTCCATGGGATTGGGAAGCGAGATAGATGTGTCTAGCTAACTGCACTCATAATAATAAGGGGAAACTGATGTTAATAATGAACATGGATCGGAGGGAGATCTAGGCAAGCCTGGGTTTGTGTATGAGGTAGCATGAGATGGTGGTTTTACTTGCCGTAGATCTAAGGACCGGTTCATGCATGCACATGCCAGGATAACAGTGCCACCACAAGGCCAAGTATGGGTGCGGCTTAGCTGAGTAATTAGGTAAGTTGCTAGAGTGTTATGGACTGTGGAAGGCGCGGGGAATGGGAGTCGAGTGAGGACTGCCCTGGGAACTGCATGGCACAAGAGGGGGCCCGTGGGTGGGAGAATTGGAGATTCTAGCCTGCCGGTGAAACCTTAGTGAGTCCATACATCTAGTAACCCCTTTGTAAAGGCTATTTTGTGATCTCTTGACCATACACCGACGGATGTGTACTGGTATAATGGAGGTTCTGCAGTCGCCGATGGGTGACGAAATCACAAACTTGTGGGTAAAGAGGTGCAAACTCTGCAGAGTTATTAAAACTATCATGATAGCCGAGCTTACGGTTACGAGCACCTGGCTAAACTGCCATGATTAGATGGGATGATTATTGGGATGGTTACTGGAATGGTTATTGGGAAGGATCTTGGTTATGGTTATTGGTTATGGTTTGGTTTGGGACTGTTAAGTCCGGGAGATGAGATGGTTGCATGACTGGTGGGTCATGACATGAGATTGGTCTCGGTGCGAGACATGGTTGTTTTATGAGGTGAAATGGTAGCGAATACGAGGAGGTATTCGTGAGTATGAATAAAAGATTGGTTAATGTTCGGATGGAACACGGGAAGTGATGAAGGTATGTTGGTAATTTAATACATGCTGGGATTACATTCATCTAAAGTTAAGTTGCTGTTTTATCAATGGTTTTATAAACTTGCTTTTCTGCAAATAAGTCTTTTATACCTACCTTGTTTATAAGCTGCATATCATGTGTTATTCCCGCACTTGCTGAGTACATCATTGTGCTCAAACTTGCATTATTATTTCTCCATCAACAGCGAGAGAAGACTACTATGAAGACCGAGTAGAGCATTATGGCGTGTGATCTGTTCTCAACCTTGCCTGTGGAGGGAATAGAGATGGAGCCACTTCTGCTTAGTTCTGCTTCCGCATTAGTTTTGCTTCCGCATATAAATAAGAATTCCGCTGCTTAGAGATAAGGACTTCCGCTGTGAGCATGAGTCCAAGACTCATGAGGTGATTGTAATAAACTCTGTTATTCGTGGTAAAATATAATCTGAATTCAGTTTGTGGAACGTATGTGTATGTGTGATGAACATCCTGGGCACACATATGCATTAGTTCTCGGTTCCGTGGTTTTCCACAAAATTGAGGGCGTCACAGGCCCCGAGCTATCACATCAAAAAAAAGTTGTCAGGTAGAAAGATCCTTCACAGATAAACCAAAAGGATCAGATTCAATGGAAACATTATTATTAGTGGTAACGTGACAGACAAAAAGCAAATTCTAAATAATATCCGGAGCGACATGTAAAGGTCCCAAAAATATGAATACAAAGAAACTTAAGTTTGCACAAACATTTGGTTTCATGTGTATGAAAAATGGGACTTGTTTAAACTTTCACATGTGATGATGTACGTGAGAGTTCTCTTCACACAAGTTCAATTATTTAATTGAATGCTTGGAACCAAGGGGATTTGAACTCAAGGTGGGAAGTTGTCATGTGTGTGAGAAAGTTAAAAATCAGATTTTGGAACTAAATTGTTCAATTCAAATTTCAAATGAGGGCAACACAATGGAAATGAAAACTTTTGTGTTCAAACTCTTATTTTGCAGCAGCCAAATTTAAAATCAGGTTTCATATTTGAATTCCTTAGGTCCAAATTAGTGGGGATGCAAGGTCTCCTGAATTTTTGAAGATGTTTGCTATCCATTTTTCCAAATGGACTTAAATTTACAATGAATTCAAATACACATTTGAATTTGGATGAAATTTGCACAATTATCCAAATGCAGCTCAGTTTTCAACTCCACACAATGGAATTTCATCATTTGCAAATTTTGGAGATATTTTGGGGAGGTTAAGGGGGGTGAAATGGAGTGTGGCCCATTGGTCATTGTAACAAATTGCCTTACACTCTAAGTCTTGCTTCTCTGTTTTTCTTTCTCCACTCGGTTTCACTCGAGCACAGATCCGCAGCTTCACCGGTCAACACCGAGACACACCGAGGACAGCTCTCGCCATTTTTCCTCGTGCTGGTGAGCTACTCGTGCTGCTTTGACTCCAAACCGAGAACATCATCTCTGTTCCCTTCTCTCTCGCACACGAGAACAGAGCCACCGCCGCTGCTGCGTCGATCGCTCGGGAACCCACAAGCTCACACGAAAAAAGCCCCTTGAGTGGAAAAACGGCACTAGGCCATATCCTCCTTTCTTCTCGGACCACAACCGAGTGAGCTCGGCCTCCCCAACCCCGAGCACACCGTGTTCCCACGGCGGCCGCACTACAACCGAAGGGAGAGCGCACGTGGAAAGCACTACAGAGAACTTCTCACGCCCGAGTGAGAGCACCTTTGGACGCACCAAGGTCTCATGCTGCTTGCCTCCAAAGCTTGGTTCGAGTGGTGGACCACCGCCGCCGAATTCCTGATTCTTTGTCCGGCTGACGTAAAACAACCTTAGGGTAAGGAAACTGCAAGTTCCCGATCAATACTTTCTTAGAGCCCACAAAACTGCACACACATGAGATAGACTTGCTAAGGAACATTTTTGCTTCGCAACCCTTGCACGAAACACTCTGTAGCCGGCCAAATTCGAGCTTTTGTAACAACGATCGTGGCGGGAAGCCTCGGGCGCACAGTGAGAACCTAATTAGAGCCATTCCCGGTCCATTTGGAATCCATGTCGAGCTCGTCCATGTTTCACCGGTGCTGTAGAGCTACTCCATCAAGGGTTTGCTGGGCTAGAAGGGCCGGGCGACGTCGCCGAAGGTCGGTTTGAGCCGCCGCTCGGTGCGAGCCATATTACAGCTGTCGCCGGTGCGGGGAAAGCTCACCAACGTGTTCAGCATGTGGAATAAGGGCTAGCAGCGAGTGGGAGCTCGGGAGGAGGCCGGAGAGGCGGTTTCCGAGGAGCTCCGGCGAGCTCGGGCGGCGCGGGCGCGGGAGGAAGAAGATGACCTGCCCGGCCCCACCCATCAGCCGCACGTTTACACAGAACCGGATTTTCTGTGGCCTCGGATCAGTTTGTTTCCATGCAGGAAATACCCTATGGCCCATCTGGTTTTCCAGAGAAGGTGACACGTAGCCCCAGGACACACAGTCAGGATTTGAATTTTTCCCTGTTTAGTTCAAATTTCAGATTTCCTCCATACTTTGGAAGAGCATAACTTTTGCTAGGAAACTCAAAAGTTAGAGATTCAAATTGGGTTAGATTCAGGTTGAAATACTCTATCCAAATATGCAACCCAATTTGTATGAAAGTCAATAAATAATTCTGGAAAATTCTTTAAATCTTTTCAGCAAAAGAATTTTAGAGGGAGTTTGGTTAATCCAAAAATCCTAAAATTTTGCCAGAGTAATCCTTAGGATGTTATTGAACTCCTGTAAAATTTCATCTCATTTGGAGTTGGTTTGATCAGAAGAATCCAGATTTCAATTTGCTGTGTTCAAATGAATACAGAAACTTTTTCAGAGAATTCCCAAAACTTGAAAATTCAGTTCTGGGCAATTCTTAGCTCCAAAAATTCTAGGAAAATTCAAAAGCTCTATGAAGTATAATTGAAATTGTAGTTCAATAAGTTTGACATGAACATGTGAGTTACTTAAGAATTTATTTCCTTTTTCTTAATTGCTTAGAGAATTGCTCTGAATAAACCACTCAATGAAAAGCTCTAATTTTTGGTCTAGAATACTTTCTTGTGACAAGAAACTCACATGAAATTTTCAGCTCCATTAGAGCTCTGGATAATCACTTTTATGTTTATCCTGTTTAGATGATTAAAACACAAGTGAGGGATGCACTTAGCTTTGATCACGTTTGTTTAACCCAAACCCAACCACTAGCACCAGTGTCATTTTAAATTCTTAAACAGAGTTATGGTTTTAAAACTTATCATTAGGCTTGATAGTAAAGCTTTACAATTAAATACTTGTGCATATTCATAACGTGTAGGATCGACGTGAAGATTGTGAAGTATTGAAGTGGAGATCCAAGAGGGAGGACAGCAAGTGATCAAGCCTAAGCCTCAAGTGATCATCCCTAACGGAAAATCATATACATTTTTAGTCACCTGCAAAACAGGCAAGCCTCGATTTGCATTCAAGCAATTTTATAAAGTCTTTTCATTTCTAGAGATCATAGCTTTGAATATTTGATTGCATTAGGTCTAGATGATATTGAAGACCCAACTGCATGACCAAATTAACCCAAGAGAGAATGGGTAATGTAGCATCTCCTCGAGTGCATTTAGGCTACTCTAAATGTACTTTGGAAGGACCGGTAGAAGTCGAGTAATTGGAATCTACTCGCGAGTTTAGGGCTTGGTTCCTTCGGAGCGGGTCGTGAATAGAATCATTAAGTAAAGTTCACAAGTAAGAAATGGAGACCGGGCAGGGAGATTTAGATGCAGCAGGCTGCGGACCGTGCGTGCATAGCCCTGCCTGTGTTGGTTAAGGCCCGTTCATACTTGGCCATGTTGGACAAGTTTGAGTTGTGTATTGGGGGCATACTGGCTATACGGGACCCAGGATACCGATATACCTTGTGAGATCCACATTGGAACTTTTCTAATCGGCTTAGGCTTTCGGCGTCAGTACAGTAGGAGGTAACTCGCTCAAGAACATATCACTACGAATATGTACCTTGAAGAAGCTTGCTGTTCGGGGCGATTGGACTGCGTCCTGTGTGGAAGAACTTGGGAAAGGTGGCTGCGTACAATATCAGTCGAGGTTGCTGCCAGCAACTCGGAGTATGGGTGTACGTGTCGTGTAGTCCGGGCGTGTACTGATTTGAATCACCATCGCTCGCGGTTATATGAGCATACTTGCCCACTGCATCTTGACGTAGTAAGAACTGAAGTAATTCCTTTGAAATTTATAAGGCTTGTAATGTAAGTTGTATTGCAACCATCCTTGACTTAGAGATAGAGCCAATTAAACTTTACTTCACTTTGTGCAAGAAGCATCGCAACAAAGCGTTTCTTGTTTGATTGTGGAGTTGCGATGCTGTTCAGCTCAAGGTCTTTAAAATGAGGCTTAAAATCTGAAAGTTAAGGATCAACTGTGGGCGAGTCATTTATGCAAATTCAGCTAACCTATTTCAATCCATCGTGCATGTAGAGTTTCTTGTTTAGGAGAGACGGATCAGTCTTTCTGAGCCTATGTGTAAAAGCCCAAGAAAAGGGACTTGCAAAAACTTTTCTTCACCTCACCATACAACAGTTTTGGTGGGGATATCTTAGGAAATATTGTGAAGAGCAAGTAACCTCCATCAAAAGAGGGATTAGAGGGGAAAGCCTTCACTTTCACAAAGTGGGATTTTTACACATTAATATGAGAGGTTGAGCCTCCCCTAGAACTTAAAAAGTCTTGGGAAGGTTCAGTCCAAGTTTCATGGAAATCCAACAGTTTTTGAGGCACTTTTGGAGGTATTTGAAAAAGAGGCCAATTTGAATGTAAATTCAAATTGCAGCAACTTTCATCACTCAAATTCAAAAGTTAGCTTCATATTCAAACTCAGCACATTTTTCTGAGTAAGCCCACCAATTTTCATCCTCATTAGAGTCCATCTTGTCAAGAGCTAAATTTGCAAGAATTCAAAACTGAATTTAAATTTCAGTTTCAACATGCAGCAAATTTAGCCAAACGCAGTTCAAATTTGAGAATTCAAATTCAAACTAAGACTTGATGACTGAGTCTCACATTAAATTGTGAGTATCTGAGGATATTTTGGCACAACAGAATTGAGAAAATTTGGAAAAAGAATTAGGGGGGGAGGTCCCACCTGTCAGTAGACTTAACAGAGAAGTCTTCCACTGATTTTTCCCTCTCTCAGCCGAGCCGGCGCGCCAGCTGCGGACAGCACCGGCGTCCGACCGCCTCACCTCGCCACCTCCTGCTCGGCGACCGAGCGTACGCGTGCACGACGCGGTTAAAGTCCCCAGCCCACGTGAGCCGGCCTCATCTCCTCCGCTCTGCTCGCTCTCACCTGAAACGAAAAATGGCACCAGCCGCTCCACTCGGCTCCTCGTCGCGCCATTGATCCAGGCGACCTCGCGACCGGAGCTCAACAGCAAAGATACGCGCCGGGGACTGCTCGAACTCACGGTGAAGACCCTACCCTCTTCCATGCTCTGTGGGGTGAGTATTTCCCCGTCTAGTCCTCGGTGTTCGACAAAAACGAGTGTGCAGACAATCTGAAATTCGCGGCGATCGGTCCTGCACAGCGTAAACCCATCCAAGCACATGTTCTACACATCCCTACGGCCATCTAGGATCCAAAACCATCGAAAATCGTTGAGTCTTTGCGCTGATATCTGAGTTTTTCGAGCAACAGCCGATATCGGGCCTAGGTCGACGGTGAGGTCCTAGTTCCGGCCATTTCCATGGCCAACCGAGCTCATATTCGTGCGCAGCATGCCACGGCGGAGCTGTAGGAGCAAACCGCTTGAGAAATAAATCCCGGAGTAGCCCGGGCGACGTCGCCGAAGTAGAGGGAAGCTCTGTCACCGTCGCGGGCATAGTTCCGGCCATTGCCGAGCTCCGGTGAGGGCACCAGTGTGTTCTCCGAGTCGAGTTAGGCACAGGCGGCAAGTTTGGTCGAAGGTCAGGCGGTGAAACGCCCGGCGGCGAGCGCTCCGGCGAAGCGCCGCCGCGGGAGCTGCGGGAGAGCGCGAGGTAGACGAAGGGGGGGGGGGTCCACCGGTCAGCCTCTGATCTCGCGCGGGGATCGATTTGCGGCCGGGATTCGGTGCGGCAGCGCGGGGAAAACCCCGTGGGCCGCGGTGTGGCCGCATTCTGAGTGGGCCGGCTCGAGGAGTAGGCCCCACCCGCAGGATTTAAACATTTTTGGAATTTCCAGTTTTAGTTCAAACTTCAAATGAATAGAACTTTGGCTAGTAAACTCCAAACTCGATGAACCAAATTTTTCTGAACTCAGAATCCTGAGTACTTTCCAGCAATACCAAATTCAGCTCATGAAAGTGAATAGCTTTCCAGAATTAAATCCCTAAACTTTAAAATGTTGGGAATTTTATCTGGAGAACTACTTTATGAAAAGTTCTGAAATTTGGCTGAGAGGTTCATTGGAAAATCCCTGAATTCCAGTAAAATTTTCAGACTCATCCAAGTCCATTTAGTTACCCTAATGGAGTGATCAAGAGAACTGCCCTGAGAAAATAGAAAAATGTACAGAAACATTTTTCAGATTTTCTCAAATCTTAATTAGGGCATAACTTTCTGTAGAATTCTTCAAATGACATGAAACCAACTCCATTAGAACCATCCTAAATTCTAGTTTCCAGAAAGTAATGGTTGGAGCCATGAAAAACCCTGGAATTACTTAGAGGCTCAAATATTGACCAAATAGTCTTTTATTTGTACAAGGTGCAATTGAACTTTGTTTCAAATAAAACTTGGTCACGACTCTGGTTAGGACCCTACCAATCCACCATAAAAATTTCAGAACCAGAGTGGAGGGTTAGCTAGAGTTATTAGTAATTAAGTATTCCAGTGTACACATCACATTTAAATTGACACATCGTATTTCATTACACGTGTAGTCGCTGAAGAAGAGACTCCGGAAGTACTAGACTTCCTCCTTCCAGAAGAAGAGCTAATCACTGACCAGCAGCAACAAGTCAAGCCCCGGTTTGCATTAACCTTTTTATAAGTTTTACTTTGTTTACATGTGTCATATGAAGTGTGAATGTGCATTAGGTGTAGGATGGATGCAATCCCACTTGCATGACCAGAAATTTTCTATAAGAGTGAGGGTAGTGTCTAAGACCTCGAGTAGACAGGCTATGCTTAATGTTTCATAGGACTTCGGTACAAGTCGAGTAGTTGGAATCTACTCACGAGTTTAGGCTTGGGACACACGGGTTCGGTTGAGTGATGTGAGATCACTTTAGTAATGAAAATGAGACTAGGCAGGGGCTAGGGCGTAGCAAGAGGGAGTCTTGTGTGCGCGGCCCTGTCCGTGTCGATTGAGGACCGATCCGTGTGCGGCCCACGCTGATCAAGTTTGAACGTACCGAAGGCATATCGGATATATGGGCCCCGATAAACCGATGTAGCCTAAACCTCCGGGCGTCGAGGCATAACGCACCGATTTATAGGTGTAGGCTGAGGGCAGCAAGGTGGAAATCTGCCAACGGGCATAGAGAGATGCTCCGTGTGGGGAACCTCCTGATCGTTTCGGTGCGACCGGTTCGACGTTTGGGCTGTTGGGTGAAAGGTTGTCCCGTACGTCATCGAGTGAGCGTGCTGTG
Organism: Neostapfia colusana; assembly: GCA_030760725.1. Taxonomy (NCBI): domain Eukaryota; kingdom Viridiplantae; phylum Streptophyta; class Magnoliopsida; order Poales; family Poaceae; genus Neostapfia; species Neostapfia colusana. Next base: position 16,816,264 of record JASWHV010000018.1, on the reverse strand, counting down.
CAGCTCCATGGGTGGGCGTACGTGACGTGCTCTTTGGGTTTCCCTGCAGGTGTATATCGAGTCGATTCACCGTCCCTCACGGTGAAGAGTACCACTTGGTCACTGAGTCGTGACGTAGAATAATGTATGAAATATGGTGATTCGATACTGCTGATATGATATAATGTTGTATTGCTACATGTTTGCCACCAAATATTGCTTACTGAATTTCAGATTCCTGAACTGTTAACTTGTTGCTAAAAGCTGAACTAAGGATGAACTTGTAGGCGTGTCCATTTGCTGCAATATTACCATCCTAAGTCATTGTACACCTCATGTAGAGTTTCATGCTTAGGTGAGTCGGTTAAGCCTTGTTGAGCCATCGTGCTCACTGTTGCTGCTTAAGTGTTTTTCAGGTGAGGAGCCACCCACGGACTCGGAGTACGAGTCCACCAGCGAGGGTTACCCTCCGTCGGGGACCACGGCTGAGTGGGAGCCGTACACGCTGCGCTGAGCTGAAGAGTGCAGCTAGTGTGGGTTGCCCTAGGGCTGGGCAGCCGACTTTTGCTAGATAGGCGGGCGTGAGTTGTATAGTGTAGACTTCCGCTGTGTAAGATAAATAATATTTTGTAACTGGAGTTTGTACTACATTGTACAGTTCAGTTGTTTTCCCATGTAATATATTGTGTTCTTATGACGTGTGCTGTCAGGTGTCGCATCGTGCGGCACCACCCTCTGCGATCCTGGATGGGCGGATGCCGGTCCGCCACACTATGTGCTCACGCTTGCTATATGAGTGGTTTTGCAGGTTAACATCGACGCTTATAAGGAGGTTGTCCGGTGAGACTTGGAGACTTCCGAGTCATTTAACACATGGAGAACCCAACCGCTGCAGTTGTCTTCGTGTTGCTAGCAAGAAGAGTTCGCGGGCTGGACATCTTCTCGAGTGCTTAGTAGTTGTTCGACTAGAGATGATTATAGTCTTCCGCTGTAGTTATTTGATGTAAATTATTTATAAAGAACACTTGTAAGCTTCCACTTTTGATTTATATAATACATGTTTCCTTATATGTGTGCTGTTGGGTGCCGCATATCACGGCACCACCCAATGCGATTCGCGGGTGAGCGGCACGGCCCCGTGAACGGGTCCGAGCCCTGTCAGCATGGTATCAGAGCCGCATTGGGAATAGCACACCGAATAAGGATCGTATTACGACAAAAACTTGGGATACGGTGAGGATACGGCACTAGTCCCACATAAGGACTACTATATTAGCCTACTATGAAGGTGGCAACCTAACTTATGTGCTATGTAGGAAAATCATGCATCTCGGGACTTTCCATGTGTTGGGGGTGCATGTAAGCGCTGTCCACCAGTGCTCACAAGCTGAAGGGTGAAGCCCCACGGGTGGCAGGTAACCCAGCCAACTTTAGTATCCTCTACGACCCTTCATGTCGTTTGGGGTATTCGAGCAACGCCCTTCCCTGGCATGCTACGATCAAGTATGGGAGAACCCGTCACGTGGTTAGTACCGTGGACACGTAGCTCAAGGTGTGTTTGGCCTGAGAACACCTGTGTCAGTGATGACGGACGGGTGTACGAACTGGATTGGGACCGGGTTCGGTGTGCACCTGAACCTGATGATTGTGTGTGACTTATGCAGGTTAACCACGAAACCGTAGTACGGGTAGCACAAGGATGCGAGTGACCGTTTTAGTGCCACCTATGATACGGATATGCCAGTATAATCCGGTTGGGATTTTCTTTTGGTCAGGCTACTTAGTACCGACATGATTCTTACGGATCGACACCGTACTACACTTAATAACCTCTTTCCTATGAAGAAATGACTCATGAACTAACTCTAAACTAAAAATGGAAGTTTGAAACAAATATTAGTTACTGAACTCGTATTTTGAGCTAAGATTCAAATGAGAGAATGACTAGGCTTCAAAGATTTCAAAAACAGAGTGCTCTGTTTCTGGCAAGAATTCTTGCTGGATTTGACAGAGCATAAATCTTAGTAGATTTACCCAATTAAGGTGTATGATACAGTTTTCGAAATAATTTTAAGTTCTCTACAACTTCTCTGTAGACCTCCAGAGCAAAATCACACGTTAAATTGGTGGAAAATCCAGTTGAAGGTAAACTGTCCAGAACCAGGACAGCAGTAAAACCTCTCTGGATATTTCTGTTTTAAAGCCATAACTCTCTGTAGAAAAATCCGTAAGGAGCATGTGATACACCATTGGAAAGGTTATGAAATGTGCAACATTTTTGTAGTTCAAAGTTTGTTCAGATTCTTAATATATTTGCATAGACACCTGTGATAAAAATAGCCACATACAAAGGAGATGCTGGCAAATTTTATCCATCAATTCTGTCAACTTTCAAAAATCATAACTTTTGATCCAGAGGTGATCTGAAAGCATATGAATACTCGTTGGAAATATATTGAAGTTAACTTTAACTTTGGTATCAACTTGAGTTATTAAAATGCTTTTAACGGGATCAAAATCTGGGGTTAGTGCATAAAGGTCTGTTCTGTACAGAAATGAGGACTGGTTATGCCGACTTTAAGGATTTATGTAAACATGAATTTTGTTATTGCTTTCATAAAGTTTTGAAATATTAATGTTTTCATTAGTTTAACATACTGCTGAGTTCATGTTTAACTCATCTCTAAATGTAATTTTTGCAGTATGGTTCGTACTCGCTCTCCGAGTAAGGCCAGGAGTTCTCGTCGAGGCGGTGATGATTCTATTCCACCGTCGGAACCACCATTCCCGGGATGGATGGATCTTATGACTTGAGTTGTCGAGTCTAACCAAGAGAACACCATACTACTCCAAGAAGCAACTCAAGAGAACACACGCTTAGTCCAAGCTTTGGTAAAGTAAGGCATACTCCAAAACATGCAACAAGTCGTTCCACCTTGGAACGCTTATCTGAATTTCTTGGCGACTCAACCGCCAATCTTTACGGAAGCTACCAAACCCATGGAAGCGGATCAGCGGCTTCGTGTCATAGAGTCTAAATTCGGAGTATTCGAGTGTGATGAAGTTCAGAAGACAATGTTTGCTGCTCAACAACTCCATGGAGCCTCCAGAAACTGGTGGGTTGAACATCTTGCCACCATTCCGGAAGGCCATCAAGTGACATGAAGCGAGTTCTGTGAAGCCTTTCGTACTCGTCACATACCGATGGGTATTATCAAGACAAAGCGGGAGGAATTTATGATGTTGAAGCAAGGGGACATGAGTGTCCTTGAGTATGTCAAAAGGTTTAACCATTTGGCTCAATATGCTCCCGAATATGTGGCGAAAGAAGAGGCACGGTGTGATTTATTCTTCCATGGCCTGAGTGCCATATTACAGGAGAAGTTGGCTGTGTTCAACAAAGGCAATTACACCGACATGGTCGATGCGGCTCTCATCCAAGAAAAGCCGACACTCGAGTGGCAAGCTAAGAAAAGAAAAATGAGTGAGATCGAGCAGGTCAGCACAAGTTATGCGCCCCAAAAATACCGTTTGGTGTACCGAAAGCCATCCGGTGAAAGATGGAGACCACCTGTACGATCAACTCCTCAAAGGTTGATTGCTGGTCAAGTACCACAGCTTATACCACCTCCACAGCAGCAGCATCAGACGGTGGTTTGTGCTCCATTGCTGCAGCCATGTGTACCTAGCATCCAACCGCAAGTCAGCGAAGAACCAGAGAGATATCCGTGTTTTAGTTATCAGCGTATGGGCCATTATGCTAGGTATTGTCCAGAGGGAAATCAAGGATGTGGGTCATCATATTTGCCATATTCAGACCCGTATCAATATCTGCAGAAAAGAGGGCAGACAAGGGGCAGCATTCACTACACAGTGATGGATGATGTTTCGGAAGGAGAAGCCGCTTTAGCAGGGATGTTTTCTCTGAATCAGCTACCGGTTTTAATTCTCTTCGATTCTGGTGCCACACACAACTTTATTATCCAATCATTTGTGGCTAAACATCAGCTGCAAACCGCTTTTACAAAGATCCAATACCTCATATCTTTGCTCGCGGGCAGCAGTACCACAAGTGAGGTTGTGTGAGGGCCCGGTCCCGATCACGGGGTCGTGCCGCTCGCCCGGGAATCGCATTGGGTGGTGCCGTGCGATGCGGCACCCAACATCACACATAATAAAGCATCATATTACATAAATCAAGCGTAAGATTACAAAGTGTAAATTTTACAAATACTTCTCAAAATATTCTACAGCGGAAAACTAATACAACTCACGTCTCATACCTATGCTAAGCAACAGAGAAGGTGTCCAGCCTGCGGACCCTTCTCACTAGCAACACTATCATAGTAGCAGCGACAGGGGTTGCCATGAGTTCACCACTCGGAGAGCTCCGATTCTCATCGGACACCCGTACATATCAGCATATAGTTATTACCTGCAAAACAACTTATGCAGTATCTGTGAGCACGAAGCTCAGCAAGACTTAACCGTCACCCTAGACATGAAACTCTACATGCTGAAAATAGAGGGCTGAATATAGAAGTTTGCATAAAGGATGAACTTGAGTTAAAGGAGAATCCTTACTTCAAGTTTTAAGCAACTTTTATAGCCCTCGCACAATTTACATCGAGACTCCACAATCAAACAAGAAACGCTTCATCTCGATGTCACTTGCCCGAGGTGAAAATAAATTTAATGAGCTACCCTAGACCCATACAGACCTTGCGCCATCAACGTTGAGACTCCACAATCAAACAAGAAATGCTTTGCCTCGACGCTAATAGCCCAAGGTGGAAATTAAATTTAGTGAAGTGTTGATCGTTCCTCATCTCCATTATGAGGATTACTCACGAAGAATATTAAATGTTTCCCAGTTTATTACTACGTCACGACTCAGTGTACAAATATGCTCACTATCACGAGCGACGGTGATTGCAATCAAAAACACCCGGCTGACACGACACGTACGCCCGTACTCGACGTTGCACACAGCAACCATCACTGACGTTGTACGTGGCAACCTTTCACACGACACCCAAATGTCGAACCGGTCCCACCGACTGAGATTAAGTCTCTCTATAGTAAACCCTCGTAGAGCCAACTTCTCTATCCTTTCAGCATCGGCATCAGACGGTGAGGTATGCCTCGACACCCAGGTTAACATATTACATCGGTTTCCTGGGTCCCATATTGCCAGTATGCATCCGGTACACACCTCAAACTTGTCTCACAGGGCTGCACACGAGAACGGGCCTTAATCAACTCAGACATAGACTAGGTTCACAGGACCACGTCCTTGATCCTTCCATCCACTGCCCGGTCTCCATTCCCAACTATGAGGATCAATTTCCAACTCTTCCGATTGATCCCCCTTAACCCCATTTCACGAGTAGGAAACTGCCCACTCGAGTTTTGCTTCTTTTATTCCACTTTTGTTAATTTGAGATCAGCAGTTATAATCAATTTATAACCTACTCTACATTATACTCCAGGGTTTTCTGGGTCATGCATTTGGAGTGTCATATCACCTAGACTTAATGCAATAAATAAAATGCTAGGCGTATAAAGTGAATACAAATAAAAACTTGTAAGTTTTGATGCAAACCGGGGCTTGCCTTTGTTTTGCAGGGGACTTACATATATATGGAGTTCAGTTAGTGAAGACCACTTGAGGCTTAATCAATTGCTTTCCTCCTTCTTTGATCTCCACTCCGATGACTTCAAATCCTTCACGTAGATGCTACACGTAATGAATATGCACATATGTTTACTTGTAACGCTTTTCCTAACAAGTTCTAAAGATAAGTTTAAAACTAGAACTCTGTTTAAGAATTTAAAATGACACTGGTGCTAGTGATTTGGGTTTAGGGTTAAACACTATGACCAAGTGAGATGTGTTGTTCACCCCTTGTGTGATATTCATCTAAATAGGTTGAACAACACAGTGGTGATCCAGAGCTCCAATGGAGCTGAAAATTTTCTGTTGAGTTCCCTGTCACAAGAAAATAATCTGGACCAAAATTTAGAAATTTTCATTGAGTAGATCACTCAGAACAATTCCCTAAGCATTTAGGAAAAAGGAAATTAATTCTGAATAAACTTGCACCTTTATGCAAATTCAAGTGAACTACACTTTCAAACATAGCTCACGGAGCATGCATGAATTTTCCTAGGATTTTTGGAGCTAAGACTTTCCTAGAACTGAATTTCCAAGTTTTGGACATTTTCTGAAATTGTTTCTGTATTCATTTGAACACAGAAACTTGAAATCAGAATTCTCCTAAGAAAACCAACTCCAAATGAGCTGAAACTTTTACAGGCGTCCACTAATGTCCTAAAGAATATTCTGACAAAATTTGAGGAGTTTTGGTTCAGAATTTTCCAGAATTAAATAATGATTCATACAAATTGGGTTGCATATTTGGATAGAGTTTTCCAACCTGAATCCAACCCAATTTGAATCACTAAATTTGAAGCTTCCTAGCAAAATTTATGAGGTTCTAAAGTCTGGGGAAAACAATCTGATATTGAACTCTGTTCTATTTTCCAATTTTCAGAGACATAAGCAATTAACACCACATTTGGCCAAGCAAATGTGATCCAATGCCTCTGAAAATTTTACTGGAGTTCAAGTATTTTTGGAGGAATCTCCTGCCCAAATTTGGAAATTTTCCAATACACTGAACTCCTGGAAAAATTCCTACAAATTTTTCCTTATATGAATTAATGAGCCAAAACCATGGATTTTCATAAATATTGGGATGTACCCCTGGATATTACTCTCTGAGAGGAATCCAACAAAATTTGTTTGACAATTTTTGGACATTCCTGCACAAAGTTGTGGCTCTCCAAAGTTCGAACTAAATTGGGAAATTCTGGAAATGTTTAAAACCTGCCCGTGGGTCCAGGGGGAACCACGTGTCATTTGCCGGGTTAAGCCACACGGGGCTACTGGACTTTTCCCGTGCAGCCACACTAGATCCCAGCGCCGCAGCCGATCAGGAATTTAAATATCTGTCGCTGACATGCGGGACCCGCCGGTCGTCTTCAACCTCCGGCCGCCCACGCCCGCGCGCCGCTGGGCTCGCCGGAACTGAGCCGAACTTTGCCGTCCGGCCAGTAACCGAGTCCTCCCTCGCCGCTAGGGCCTAAAATCGTGCGCTGAACACGATGGGAGCCTTTTCCCCAACCGGCAGTGGCTCTAACCTGGCCGGCGACGGTGTGGCGGCTCGGGATCATTTCGGCGATGTCGTCCGACTCTTCTAGCCCGCTAAAGCCTCAGTGGGAAGGCTCTACAGCACCTGCGGATCCCAGGGGAGGTCGTCCTGGTGGTGAAACGGCCCGGAGATGGCTCTAACATAGTTCTCATTGTGAGTCCAATCCTCCCCACCTCGGTTGCCGTTAGAGAACCTAGAAATACTTGGCCTAAATGCAGTTTTAAGCTAGGGATGTGAAGGGCTAATGATCGCCGACGAGTGGCGGTCCTGTGTGAAAGATTTCACGACCTAAGAATGAGAATAGAGATCAAATTTGAGGTTACCGTACCGGAAGGTCGGTTTGTGCCCGCCGGAGGAAAATTCCCGAATTCGCTCTCGGTCGTCCACGGCATGTCTTGATCTTCGGAGGTGAGCACCACCGGGTCCTAGCGCATCCAAGGGTGCCCTTGCTCAAGCATGAAAGGCCCTCTGCAGTGCTGTCCACATGAGGCCTCTCCGTCGGTTCTCAGCCGGCCACTACGGAAGCACGGAGTTCTCGGTATAGGAGCTGAACACCGATCAGTGGCACGTCAAGGAGGGAGAGGGTGAGGCCCTGGTGCTATTTTGCTACTCTCCTGCCTTTGTTCACGCTCGCTAGAGCCGGCTGCCCATCGATCGGGGATGGCGGCGGTGGTTCTCTTCCTGTGCGCGAGAGAAGAAAAGAACCGGGCGGCCTCTCGGAGTTGTGGCACGGGAACACAGGCTGAGGTGATAAGCAACGAGAGCCAACTCGCCAGCGCGAAGAAAACGAGCAGGAGGTGGCTCGGAGCTGCTCCCGCGGTGTCGTCCGGTGGAGTCTTGGTTTCTTCGAGTGGAAACAGAAGAGAACCGACTCAATTCAGATATTCGGTGCATATGACAAGTGGGCCCCACATTCCCCCTTATCCCCTCTCAACAGCTCTCACAAATATCTCCTCACTTTGGCAAATGCTGGGAATTCAAATCTGAATTTTGTGTGGATAATTGGACAAGTTTCATCCAAATTCAAATGTATATTTGAATCCTTTGCACATTTAAGTCCATTTGGAAAATGGATAGCAAATATCTTCAAAATTTATGAGACTTTGCCTACCCCCTAATTTGGACCTAAGGAATTCAAATATAAACTCTGATCTTTGATTTGGCTGCTGCAAATGAGATTTTTAATACAACAGTTTGAAAATCATTGTGTTACTCTCATTTGAATTTTAAGTGGAACAATTTGTTCTCAAAATCTGACTTTAGCTTTCTCACACATATGGGAACTTCCCACCTTGGTTTTTGATCCCTGTTGGGTTCCAAGTATTCAAATAAATATTTGAGCTTGTGTGAAGAAATCTCTCATGTGTGTTATCACATGTGGAAAAAGTTTTAACAAGTCCCATTTTTCATACATATAAACCATCTTTGTACAAGCAAGAGTTTCTTTGTATTCATATTTTGGGACCTTTACATTCCTCCCCCTTAAAAGAATCTCGTCCCAAGATTATAAGGTAAAAATGAGAGGGAGGATGGTGAAAAGTTATCGGTTGTGCGACGTCCAAAGTCGGGATGATTTGGCATGAAGAAATCCTTCGCTCTCCCATGTCGCTTCAACCTTGGAGTAACCACTCCCTAAAACTTCATAGAACCACAACGTATGGTCGCGTGTGGTTCGGTCCGTTATGTCGATGATCTGAACCAGTCCCTCCTGAGGTATGAGATCTGGTTTCAGTTCCCCGGTATTTCCCAGCTGAATGGTGGTTGAACACTTGAGGCACTTCCTCAGCTGAGAAATGTGGAAGATGTCGTACACACCGTGACTGTCGCTGGGAATTCCCGCCGGTATGCAACTAATCCACATCTTTCCATAATCTGGAATGGACTGATGAATCGAGATGAATAGAGACTTTGACAAGTGAGCCTCGTCAAAAATTTCTCTTCCTCGACTCCGGTTACGGGGTACGACGATTCTGTCCTTAAACCACGGGACGCCGTCTCCGTCTTTCCGGAAATGTTTCAGTTCCCCACTGTCTATACATCTCCGCAAATGTGACATGCCCCGATCATGTTTCTGGGCTGCCACCCTTTTTTCATGGATGGTGGGGATAAAAGCTAAATTGCAGAGAGCTCTAGGGTGAACCATACGTAATGGTGGCTCGCTCTCTTCCAACGGGGTGATGGTTGGATTACGAACATGTGACTTGCAACTCCCGCATTCGCCCATGTTAACCTTGTCGGGGATGATAATGGATCTCTATTTCGTAATCCTTGTGCGATATTACTCGGGTTTACAACGATGCCCTTTGCTGAGATGATATGCCCGAGACAATGTACTCATGATATCTAGAATTTCGCATTGGCTGAATTTCATGTATAGCTTGTGATCCCGCAGCCGTTGCAAGACTATACTCAGGTGCTTCTCGTGTGCTTCCTCCGACTTGGAATAAATCAGTAGGTTGTCGATGAAGACCACGACAAACACATCCAGCTCCGGCATGAATACCAAGTTTATCAAGTACATGAACTGAGCTGGAGCGTTGGAAAGGCCAAGGAACATGACAAGGTACTCATAACCTCCGTACCTCGTCGAAAAGCTGTCTTCGGAATAGCCTCAGCCCATACCTCAATCTGATGGTACCCTGCTCCTAAGTCCGTCTTGGAAAAGATCATTGCATTGACCAACTGATCAAACAATAGGTCGATCTGTGGTAACGGGTACTTGTCCTTGATTGTCACAATGTTAAGCAGACGAAAATTAACACTAAGCCATAGTGTTTCGTCCTCCTTCCTACTACACAGCGCAGAGCAACCCCAAGGTCATGAGCTTGGTTGTATAACACATTTGCTCTTGAGTTCACTTAGTTGCTCCTTCAACCGTTCTCTTTGCTGTGCAGAACAGACTCTTCTGTCCTAACCCAGATTTTGATCCGTTTAGAAGCATTTTCATAACTCAAGTTGAATACGAAAGTTAAAGTTAACTTCAATATATTTCCAAGGAGTACTCCTATGCCTCCAGATCGTTTCTGAATCAGAAGTTATGATTACTCAAAGTTGATAGAATTCCTGGACAAAATTTGCCAACATCTCCTTTGTATGTGGCTGATTTTATCACAGTTGTATAAGCAAAAACAATAAGAATCTGAACAAACTTTGAACTACAACAATGTTGCATATGTCATAACCTTTGCAACGGTGTATCACAGGCTTCTTAGGGATTTTTCTACAGAAAGTGATGGCTTAAAAACAGAAAGGTCCAGAGAGGTTTTGCTGCTGTCCTGGTTATGAACAGTTTGCCTTCAACTGGACTTTTCACCATCTTAACGTGTGATTTTGCTCTGTAGGTCTACAAAGAAGTTGTAGAGCACTTGAAAATCTTTTCAGAACTGTATCATACACCTTAATTGGATCAAGCTACTCAGAGTTATGCTCTGTTAAATCCACCAAGAATTCCTGCCAGAAACAGAGTACTCTGTTTTTGAAATCTCTGAAACCTAGATCTTCTCTCATTTGAATCTTAGCTCAAAATAAGAGTTCAGTAACTAATATTTGTTTCAAACTTCCAGTTTTAGTTGAAAGTTAGCTCATGAATCATTTATTCATAGGGAAGAGGTTATTAAGCTGAGTTCAGCGTCGAGGCACCGTAAGAACAATGTCGGTACTACGTAGCCTCACCAAAGAAAATCCTAATCCGGATTATACCGGCATATCCGTTTTATCAGTGGCACTAAGACGGTCCCTCGCAAACGTGTACTACACGGGATACATACGTGGTTAGTACCTGCAGAAAAACACTCAATGATGATGCACACATAGGTTTCCTCATTTCAGGCAGTTCCATATCATACTAAAAACATACGCCCCGTATCATTTCCATACGGGCCGTCCTTGAGTCAAGTCACGTTTCAAGGTACATATGAAACCATCTTTGTACAAGCAAGAGTTTCTTTGTATTCATATTTTGGGACCTTTACAGGTTGTCTCCCGAGCACCTCTTTTTTTGGGGGGTAGAATATACCCCACAACTCTCATTATTCTTGAGGGTTTGAAGATCGACATCATTTTGGGGATGTCGTGGTTTAATTACAACAATGCGGTTCTTAACATAAGCTCTAGGACTGTTGAGCTGAACGCCCCACAGCACAGTCTTCATATATTAATTATGGGCGCCAGTCGGCAAGAGATTGCAACATTGAACCACACATAAACTGTGAAGATAGAGGACATTCCGGTGGTACGTGAATATCTGGATGTGTTTCCCGATGATTTACTGGGCATGCCGCCCAAGCGGGACGTAGAGTTAAAGATTGAACTTGCGCCAGGAACGACAGCGATTTCCCAAAGGCCGTACAAGACGGCACCCAATGAACTGGCAGAATTGAAGACACAGCTGAATGACCTAATGAGCAAGGGTTTCATATGACCAAGTTCATCACCTTGGGGTTGTTGGGCATTGTTTGTCAAGAAGAAGGAGGAAACACTATGGCTTTGTGTTGATTATCGTCCTCTTAACGCCGTGACCATCAAGAACAAGTATCCACTACCTCGCATTGATATGCTCTTCAATCAATTAGTGGGTGCTAAAGTATTCTCGAAGATGGATCTTCGGTCCAGATATCATCAGATTAAAATCCGGGCAGAAGATATTCCAAAGACGGCATTCTCAACGAGATATGGGCTATATGAGTATCTCGTCATGTCTTTTGGTTTGACCAATGCCCCGGCATACTTTATGTACCTGATGAATTCAGTGTTCATGACGGAGTTGGATAAATTCGCCGTGGTCTTCATCGACGATATCTTGGTGTACTCCAAGTCATAGGAAGAACATGTTGAGCATCTGCATATTATGCTACAAAGAGATCACCAGCTCTATGCAAAATTCAGCAAATGTGAATTCTAGATAAATCAAGTACCTTTTCTCGGACACATTATTTCAGCGGAGGGCATCGCTGTAGATGCGAGTAAGATTATCCAAGTGCAGAAATGGGAGTCACCAAAGTCTGTGCATGAAATCCGTAGCTTCCTCGATTTTGTGGGTTATTACCGGAGGTTCATTCCGTGCTTCTCCAAGATCGCTAAACCGATGAAAGAACTGAAGAAGAGTACAAGATTTGTATGGGGTGCTGCGTGTAAACAAGCCTTCAAGACTCTAGTGAAGCATCTGACAACAGCCCCAGTTCTTGCTCAGCCGGATACGACGAAGCCATTTGACGTCTATTGCAAGCATCTGGCATCAGTCTTGGCTGCGTGCTGATGCAAGAAGGACGAGTGGTCGCTTTTGGATCTCATCAACTTCGAAACCACGAGCAACATTATCCAACTCATGATTTTAAGTTACCTGCCGTGGTCCTTGCTTTGAAGATGTGGAGTCATTACTTGCTCGGAAATCTTGTACACCTCTACATCGACCACAAGTGGTTGAAATACATATCCACTCAGAAGAACTGAACATGAGGCAACAAAGATGGCTAGAGCTCATTAAAGATTATGAACTTGAGACTCATTATCATCCGGGAAAGGCGAATGTGGTCGCCGATGCGCTCAGTCGTAAGGCGCATGTCCACCACCTGACCATTGCTGAAATGGATGATGAAGAACCAAGTATCCGTGTGATCCCGTATGGAGCACTCTATAATCTCGCTCTCATTCCTACCATCCGAGAGGAGATCTGTAAGGGCCTCAGTTTTTGACACATAATCAAAGTGTTCATCACCGCACACACACCTCATTTGAAGAAAGTTGATGAACACATTTGAAGAGCAAGTAACCACCATCAACATGATCATTAGAGAACAAACTCACACAATGCAAAAGTGGCATTTCCCACATGCACCATCTAGGGGCTGGGCATATGAAAAACTACTATACCTTGCTAGTAATGTCCATGCCAAGTTTCACCCAAATTCAAAACCTTTTTAAGGTCCTTTTGGGTATAGCTAGAAAGAGTGTCAAACTGATTTCATCCCATAAATTCAAAAGTGGGAGGCATATTCGTACTAAGCACATTTTTGTGAACTCACTCACCAATCTTCACTCCATTTGGAGTCAATCTTGTCATGAGCTAAGTTTAGCAAATTCAAACTTTATTTGAATTTCAAACTGAATGTGTGCTGAAATCTAGTCAAACCAAACCCAATTTGAATTCCAACCAATTCAAATGGCTCAGGGGTAGATAATTCAAATCACAATGGGCACAAGAGGGAGTACTGTTTACAACAGTAAGAGGGAGTTAAGTTCAGAGGTTAAAAGGGACATGGGACCCACATGTCAGCCACTGAAGCAATTCAACAGACTGAAGTCATCGGGCTCGGTTACTCACGCCCGACCGAGCTGCCGCCATGGCGAGGAAACGGCAAGGACAGCAGCTGCTTGCCGCCCTTGGCCGCTGAACCGCCTCTCGGGGCCTTTATCTACGTGCCCGAGCTGTCTCTGGTGCTCCCCACCACGGTCCCGACACGTTCTTGCCCAACAAACTGAAAGCCCTTGCCGCTCGGTGGAATCCTCGGTCCCTCATCGCCCGGCCGATCCTGTGGCTTCCACGGCGATCTGAGACCAGCACCGGGTGCGCCAAGTATTCCTTGACGCCCTCGCACCGGTTCCAGGCCCAGATCAGTCCTCCCCGAGCTCCACCGCGACGATCTTTCCTTTGCCGGTTCAGCTCGAGCCGCCATCGCGGGAACGATCCATCCGGCCACCACAGCCTGCCGTTCGCCGAGCCGTGAACAGCTAAAAGGTTCGCCTTCAGTCCCTCTTTCATTACCACAAGCTCCGGCGGCATGACATAGATTGCTCACGCCGGAATTTCATGATTTTGAGACGGTGTGCAAAAGGGGAGCAAGAACCAATCCGCAAAATTCGTAGTCCACACCGCACCACTCATCCTCTCGTGGAGGGGATCACTTCTAGGTGCCCGTACAAGTCCATAGGAGCAGGAACCACGAAGAACCGTTGAGGGAAACCACTGTTCTTTGAGTTTTAGAAGAATTCCCGATTTCCAGCCTAGGTCGCACGGTGACAGCCCAACACAGCCCTTTCCGAGCTCCGTGTAGCTCATGTCAACCTTTCCTAGGGTCCACTGGTGCTCGACGACCTTTTGTTCGATCGGTTGAGGTGTTAGGAAGACCGGCCGACACGGCCGAAGTTCTTCCGTAGCTACCGCTCGTCGCCGACCAGGTGCCGGCCATTTTCATGACAAGTTGAGCCCAGAATCATGTTCCCCGAGTGGGTTTAGGCAGGGGCGGCCAGAATCATGAAGTTTGGAGCACCACAGAGACCGCCGGCGAGCTGTCCGGCGAGGTGTCGCGGCGGCAGAGCGCGGGAGGTGAGAGGAAGACGAAAGGGGTGGGTCCCGGCTGTCAGCGGCAGATATTTTAAAACCGGGATCTGCTGTGGCACGGATCGAGTGTGGCTGCGCGCGAAGGAATCTGTAGCCGCGTGTGTCATCCGATGAGGAGCCGACACGTATCCCAGGTCCCACGCGTAGTGATTTGAACTTTTCCAGATTTTCAGATTTCATTCAAACTTCAAATCCTCATAACTTTGGCTAGGGACATCCAAATCGAGTGAACCAAATTTTTTTGGATTCAGCTCTCTGAGTACTTTCCAGCAAATCAAGTATCGCTTCATGAAAATCCCTATTTCTCCAGAATAAATTCTTCAAATTTTAAACTGTTTAGAATTTTAACTGGAGAACCCTTTGGAGGAAAATTTTGAAATTTTGCTGGGATGTTCACCAAAATATCCCTGAGCTACCATACAAATTTCAGATCCATTTGAGCTCAGTTGATCCACCTAATGGTGTGATTAATAAAACTGTTCCAGAGAAAATAGAAAATGTCCAGAAACATTTTCAGAATTTCTCTGAAATTGTTTGGCTCATATCTTTAGCTAGAAACCTTCAAATTACGTGAGACCAACTCCATAAGAACCTCTGAAAATCTAGTTTTCAGAAAGTCATGGCTTGCTCCATGAAAAATTCCTAGAACACCCTAAGAGCTCCAATTAAGGTCAAGTGCATAATTACTTGTGGAGAGCTCAATTGAGCTTTGCTGCAATTAAAACTTGACCAAGTCTCTGCTTAGGTTGTAACCAAACCACAGTAAGAATTTTAGAGTCATTGGGTCTGTCTAGTGGGACTTACAACCTTCACAAGTTTAATTCCAATCAAATGCGTTTAAATTGATACATATACTTATTATCTCATGTAGTCGCTAAGGTCGAGGAGGAACCCGAAGTCTTAGACTTCGTTACTACGGAAGAGCAGCTAGCCTACGACCAAGAGCAGCAAGGCAAGCTCCGGTTTGCATTAACCTCTTCACAAAATTTTTATTGTTTTGAGCACTTCCTTTGAGTATCACTTATTTCATGCATTAGAGTCTTGTTTGAAACCCAAATGCATAGCCAAGAAAACCGTGGGTTGGGATTAGGATTGGAAACCCCGTTAGCTACTGCAGAGCTAAGATAGGGTAGGATTTGGTACAAGTCGAGTAGTTGGAACTACTCGTGAGCATAGGCTAGAGGCACTCGACTCGGGTAGAGATAGCACATGAAACACATGGCAAGAAAATGAGACCGAGCGGAGAGTAAGTGCAGCAGGACTTTGGTGCCTTGGTGCTATAGCTCCGCTTGTGTCGATTGAGGACCGAGCCGTGTGCAGTCCTGTTGAACAAGCTAGAATAGTACCGAAGACCTACCGGCTATATGGGAACCGGGAAACTGATGTAACTCGGGTAGCGGGGTATTGAGGCATTGTCTGTCGTTCAGAGGGTAGGTTGAGAGCTCGAGGTGTAAATCGGCTGGCGGCACTGAGATGCGCGTGCAGAGACCTCTTGCTCGGGACGATAGGACCAGTTCAATACTTGGCTAACGGATGAAAGGTGGTTGCGTACGACATCCGTGATGGTTGCTGTAGGCAACATCGAGCACAGGCGTACGTGACGGGTTATTCGGGTAACCCTGCAGGTGTAAATCGATTATAATAGCCGTCCCTCGCGGTCAGTGAGTACCACTTGTTCACTGTACCGTGACGTAGAAAGAACAGGCTAGATACATGTTAAAATGTTGCTGATTGAAAGATGAACTTTGATTGTTAATGATTTGTTGTAATTAGAGCTAACTAAAGTTCTTTTTAATTTTGGGCAAAGTACATTAGAGAAATGCGTTTCTTGTTTGATTGCGGCTCTCTCATGTGCCTTAGCGTAAGGTTCTCCACAACCTGCTGCTAAAATTTGAATATAAGGTTCCACTAATTAGGCGAGTCCTTGCAACTTTTTTTATCTCCTGTACCTATCACCCTCATGTAGAAGTTCCATGTTTAGGAGAGACTGGTCAGTCTTGCTGAGCCTTCGTGCTCACTGCTTGTGTTTGAAGCTTTTCCAGGGTTCTATGAGGAAGGGACTCCCAAGGAGGAGACGGAACCCCAAGAGGGGAACCCCGTCGAGTGAGAGTTGTGCACGCCGCCGTGTTAGTGTGCGTGCGTGCTAGCGGGGACACGTTCCCGGGCTGAACGTGAACTCGATGCGTCATCTAAGCCCGTGAGTGTAGACTGAACATATTTCATTGTAAAAATGTTCTAAACCTGTTTATGTAATAAAACTTTGCTTCCGCTTTGTACCTTTGTACCCCTCAGCGTGATTCTGGCTCGACAAGACCATGGGGTCGTGTCAGCGTTGGTATCAGAGCTCGCTTGAGGTTTAACACACTACAAAGGTCTTTTTTTTTTCAAAAATCCAGTGACGAACAAGTTAGTAGCCTATATAAGGTTGTTATTAGTGTATAGAAAGTGGCATACTAACCTATTTGCTTATCTCAGAAAATCGTGCATCTCGGGACGCTTTATGTCTTGGGGGTGCACGTAAGCGCTGTCCACCAGTGCGCACAAGCTGAAGGGTGGAGCCCCATGGGTGGCAGGTGACCCGACCCGCTTTAATATCCTCTACGACTCTTCATGTCGTTTGGGGTATTCGAGCAACGTCTGTCCCTGGCGTGCGTGGTGCAATTTGGGAGACCCCGTCACGTGGTCAGTAATGTGAACACGTAGCTCAAGGCGTGTTTGGCTCGAGAACATCCGGGCGAGTGATGGCGGCCGGGTGTATGAACTGTATGGATACCGGGCTCGGTGTGCAGCCGAGTCTGACGATTGTGTGAGTTATCTGCAGGTAGTCTAACCACGAAACGGTAGACGTGTAGCATCCGTGTGCAAGTGACGCTTAGTGCCACTGAAATAACGAAGCCGGCTAAGTCTGGTATAAGTTTTTCTTTGTGAGGATGCAGTACCGACATGATCTGGTGACGCATCGACGTCACACCCCATTATATGAGCAACTTCATTATAAAACTTGAAAGTTTTAATCCAAAGCATTATAACTTGATGTAACTCCTTCCCTTAATCAGGGTATTCAAAGTTAACAAGTTTTCAACTTATAGGCTATTAAGGACAGAGTCCCCTGTTTTCAGCTAAATTAAGGCTGAAGTTAATCAGAGGTTAGAGGTTGAGTTCTTTCGAGGTTGGGTCATATGATACATTTACGAAAGCTTTGGAAGAGCTTTACAACTTTTCTGTTGAGGTCCAGAGGTGTTTCATCACTTAACCAATCGAAAGATGCAGTAGAGTTGAAACTGTCCAGAGAACAGGGCAGAGCAAATACTCTCTGTAACTCTCTGTAAATTGAGCATAACTTCCTGCATAAAAATCCAAAAATAGAAAATGAGGTAGTTCTGAAAATTTTATGAGATGGGTTACAACTTTGTAATAGAAAGTTATGTCAGATTGGGGGTAGAAGTAACTGGAATTCTTGGATCAAATCAGTACCTCAAGCAGGGAGGTGCAGTCCAATTTTCTCCAGAAATTCTATCAAATTCGACATCTCATAACTTTTGAACCAGGAAAGGTCTAAGGCAAAGAAAATACTTTCTGGAAAGCTATTGAAGTTAGCTTTAACTTTGATGTTGAGCTCCAGAATTGGTTTTGCATTTAGCATGGCCTAAATCAGGTTGACATGGAAACTGGTCAGGGCTGTTATGTTGGACAGCAGATCAGCAGTCAAATTTGTTTAAGTTTGAACTACGTTTCCAAGTTTTATGAGTTCAATGACATGTTTTGTGTTATAACTCAATAATTTACTGTTCAAATAAATATTTGACATTTCTCAAATATATTTTTACAGATGACAGCGGATAGACAATTGGAGAACAGGTGGGTGGTGTCCCACTGTTCTCACCGCAGCGGCTATCCGGAAACGTTGAGGCAAATGCTTCAATATTTCGGGTATGACAAGATGCCACAGTACATCGCCAAAGAAGAAGGTGAGGAGGGGAACAAGACGTGGACGATCCATGTCGAAGTTTCTGCAGGACCTACGCCACCTGGATGGACGCCGTTCACCGTTACGGTGAGAGGTGGACAACCGGAGGGAATGTGGCAAGTGGCAGCCCGCAACACCATGTCCCGTTTCTGCCAGCTACATGTGAGAGCTATGGAGGGCACTCCATACGCGCTCGTTCCGGGGAGGAATCAGCCCCAGAACCCTACTAATGCGCGGCGGGCAAACTCTAGGCCCGGCACCGTCCACCAGCTTGCCATAGAGGACGTGCCGGAGGGTGAGCCAATCCTTGCGGGTATGTTCCAACTCCACCAGCATCCCGCCATAGTATTATTTGATTCAGGCGCCACGCACAATTTTATTAGTCAAACTTTCATTGCTAAACACAGCTTGCAAATACTACCCACCGATAGTCCATATTTGATTTGTTCACCTGGTGGGAAGATTTCAGCAAGCGTAATGGTTTTCAAAGCACCATTATGCTTATCGGATAGAGTGTACCCTACGTCTCTCATAATTATAGAGGGACAGAAGGTCGATGTCATTCTAGGGATGTCGTGGTTAACCCGCCACGGCGCTGTTTTAGACACCGTCCTTTGAATCGTACACTTGAACTCAGAAGTGCACGGATCTCACTCCTTATTTCTGGCAGTCCAGAAATAAAACTTCCAAGTGTCTATCAATCCACAACTATAAGATTGCAAGATATTCCAGTAGTCCGAGAGTTCCCTGACGTGTTCCCGGATGATTTACCGGGGATGCCGCCCGATAGAGAGGTGGAGTTCAAGATTGAACTTGCACCGGGAACCATGCCAATATCCCAAAGGCCGTACAAAATGGCACCCAAGGAATTGGCTGAACTGAAGATTCAGCTAACGGACCTGCTGGAGAAGGGTTTTATTAGGCCGAGCTCCTCGCCATGGGGCTGTTTGGCATTATTTGTGAAGAAGAAGGATGAGACGTTGCGGCTTTGCGTGGACTATCGTCCACTAAACGCCGTAACCATCAAGAACAAGTACCGTTGCCACGGATCGACATGTTGTTTGATTAGTTGGTCGAAGCAAAGATCTTTTCCAAGATGGAATTAAGATCCGGGTACCACCAGATTAAGATACGGGATGAGGATATTCCGAAGACAGCTTTCTCGACAAGGTACGGACTTTATGAGTACCTGGTCATGTCCTTCGGCCTCACCAACTCTCCAGCTCACTTCATGTATCTAATGAACTCGGTATTCATGCCGGAGCTGGACAAGTTTGTCGTGGTCTTCATCGACGACATATTGGTATATTCCAAGTCGGAGAAATATCACAAGAAGCATCTGCGTATAGTCTTGCAACGGCTGCGGGATCACAAGCTATACGCGAAATTCATCAAATGCGAATTCTGGATATCGCAAGTGCCTTTTCTCTGGCATATCATCTCAGCGGAGGGTATCGCTGTAGACCCGAGTAAGATCACACAAGTGCTGAATTGGAAGTCCCCGAGAACTGTTCACGAGGTACGGAGTTTCCTCGGACTTGCAGGGTATTATCGGAGGTTCATTCTGAACTTCTCGAAGATTGCCAAGCCTATGACGGAGCTGCTGAAGAAGGCTACCAAATATGTTTGGAGTCCAGCATGTGAAGCAGCATTCAAGGCATTAGTGAAGCACCTGACATCAGCACCGGTTTTGGTGCAGCCAGACACAACAAAACCGTTCGATGTGTAATGGGATGCATCCGGCATTGGGCTCGGATGTGTGCTGATGCAAGACCAAAGGGTGGTCGCGTATGGATCACGGCAGCTCAGAAACCATGAGCAGAATTATCCAACTCACGACTTGGAGCTTGCTGCTGTGGTACTTGCACTTAAAATGTGGGGCACTACCTACTCGGTAACCTCATACGTTTATATACCGACCACAAAAGCCTCAAGTACATATTCACTCAGAAGGATCTGAACATGAGGCAGCGAAGATGATTAGAGTTGATAAAGGATTACAAAATAGAGATCCATTATCACCCCGGCAAGGCAAACGTAGTGGCAGACGCGCTGAGCCGCAAGTCACACGTTAACAATCTGACCATCACACCGTTGGAAGAGAGTGAACCACCACTGCATGTGATTCCACATGGAGCTCTCTACAACTTAGCTTTGATCCCCACCATCCGTGAAGAGATAGAGACAGCTCAGAAACATGACAAGGGTATGTCGCATTTGCGGAGACGTGTAGATCGTGGGGAGCTTAAATGTTTCCGGAAATACGGAGACGGGGTCCTATGGTTCAAGGACCGGATCGTCGTACCCCGTAACCCGGAGTTACAGAAGAAATTTTTTGATGAGGCTCACTTGTCAAAATTTTCTATTCACTCCGACAGCAACAAAATGTATCAAGAACTCAGAAGCAAGTTTTGGTGGACATGGATGAAGCGGGAGATCGCCAAGTACGTGTCCGAGTGTGATACATGTCGAAGGGTGAAGGCAGATCATATGCGGAAACCGGGACTGCTACAACCACTGGGCATTCCTGCCTGGAAGTTAGAGGATGTGAGCATGGACTTCATCGTCGGTTTTCCCACCACTTTTTAGAAACATGATTCTGTGTGGGTAATCGTCGACCGACTCACCAAAGTTGCCCATTTCATCCCGGTCAACACCAACTACAACGCCAAGAAGTACGCTGAACTGTACATCTCACGGATCCTATGCTTGTATGGCGTACCCCGTACCATCATATCGGATCGGGGCACTTTATTTGTGTCCCGTTTTTGGGAGCAGCTACACGCAAGTTGATCCGTAGTTCAGCATACCACCCGCAGACGGATGGGCAAACCGAGCGGCTAATTCAGATTCTAGAAGATATGCTACGAGCTTGCGCTATCAACCATGGAAAGAATTGGGATGATCACTTGCCGTTAGCTGAGTTCTTGTACAATAATGGGTACCAAGCCAGCATCAAGATGGCACCTTACGAGGCATTATATGGGAGAAAATGCCGCACACCATTGAATTGGTGTGAGACTGGCGAAAGGGTTACCTTCAGGATTGATCTTGTCAACAACGCGGAGGAAAAGGTTTGGCTGATTCAAGTGAACCTAAAAGCTGCCCAATCCTGGCAGAAACAGTATGCGGACCGGAGAAGATGCCCATTACAATTCGAAGTCGGGGATTACGTATACCTACGTGTGTCTCCAATGAAGGGCATGAACAGATTCGGGGTGAGAGGAAAGTTGGCACCCCGATTCATCGGTCCATTTCAGATTATCGAAAGATGTGGATCAGTAGCATACCGTCTGAAATTACCAGAAGCACTCTCCGGTGTCCACGACGTCTTCCATATTTCCCAGCTGCGGAAGTGTCTTAAGCTATCAACTACCATACAGCTGGAGGACATAGAAGAACTGAAACCGGATCTCACATATTGGGAGGAACCGGTTCAAATTATAGATGAAAAGGCCCGAACCACACACAACCGTACGTTGTGGTTCTACAAAGTCCTATGGAGGAATCACTCCGTGGACGAAGCGACATGGGAAAGCGA
Organism: Neostapfia colusana; assembly: GCA_030760725.1. Taxonomy (NCBI): domain Eukaryota; kingdom Viridiplantae; phylum Streptophyta; class Magnoliopsida; order Poales; family Poaceae; genus Neostapfia; species Neostapfia colusana. The sequence continues at coordinate 16,794,224 of JASWHV010000018.1, read as the reverse complement.
AGGATTACTTCACGCTAACTACCCCAACTTTTTCACGTCGCATATATGGTAATTTTTCCACCGTCCCCTCTCTCATTTTCACCTTATAATCTCGGGACGAGATTCTTTTAGGGGGGAGGAATGTAAGGGCCTCAGTTTTTGACAAATAATCAAAGTGTTCATCACCACACACACACCTCATTTGAAGAAAGTTGATGAACACATTTGAAGAGCAAGTAACCACCATCAACATGATCATTAGAGAACAAACTCACACAATGCAAAAGTGGCATTTCCCACATGCATCATCTAGGGGCTGAGCATATGAAAATCTCCTACACCTTGCTAGTAATGTCCATGCCAAGTTTCACCCAAATTCAAAACCTTTTTGAGGTCCTTTTGGGTATAGCTAGAAAGAGGGTGGTTTGAACTCAAATTCAAATTCAAACTGTTTTCATCCCATGAATTCAAAAGTGGGACGCATATTCTTACTCATCACATTTTTGTGAACTCACTCACCAATTTTCACTCCATTTGGAGTTAATCTTGTCATGAGCTATGTTTAGCAAATTCAAACTTTATTTGAATTTCAAACTGAATATGTGCTGAAATCTAGTCAAATCAAACCCAATTTGAATTCCAACCAATTCAAATGGCTCAGGGGTAGATAATTCAAATCACCATGGGCATAAGAGGGATTACTGCTTACAACAGTAAGAGGGAGTTAAGTTCAGAGGTTAAAAGGGAGATGGGACCCACATGTCAGCCACTGAAGCAATTCAACGGACTGAAGTCATCGGGCTCGGCTACTCGTGCCCGACCGAGCTGCCGCCACGACGAGGAAACGGCGAGGATAGCAGCTGCTTGCCGCCCTCGGCCGCTGAACCGCCTCTCGGGGCCTTTATCTACGTGCCTGAGCTGTCTCCGGTGCTCCCCACCACGGTCCGGACGCGTTCTCGCCCAACAAACCGGAAGCCCTCGCCGCTCGGTGGAATCCTCAGTCCCTCGTCGCCCGGCCGACCCTGTGGCTTCCACGGCGATCTGAGACCAGCACCGGGTGCGCCAAGTATTCCTTGACGCCCTCGCACCGGTTCCAGGCCCGGAGCAGTCCTCCCCGAGCTCCACCGCGAAGATCTTTCCTTTGCCGGTTCAGCTCGAGCCGCCATCGCTGGAACGATCCGTCCAGCCACCACAGCCTGCCGTTCGCCGAGCCGTGAACAGCAAAAAGGTTTGCCTTCAGTCCCTCTTTCATTACCACAAGCTCCGGCGGCATGACATAGACTGCTCACGCCGGAATTTCATGATTTCGCGATGGTGTGCAAAAGGGGAGCCCGAACCGATCCGTGAAATTCGTAGTCCACTCCGCACCACTCATCCTCTCGTGGAGGGGATCACTTCTAGGTTCCCGTACAAGTCCATAGGAGCAGGAACCACGAAGAACCGTTGAGGGAAACCGCTGTTCTTTGAGTTTTAGAAGAATTCCCGATTTCCAGCCTAGGTCACACGGTGACAGCCCAACAAAGCCCTTTACGAGCTCCGTGAAGCTCATGTCAACCTTTCCTAGGGTCCACTGGTGCTCGACGACCTTTTGTTCGATCGGTTGAGGTGTTAGGAAGACCGGCCGACACGGCCGAAGTTCTTCCGAAGATACCGCTCGTCGCCGACCAGGTGCCGGCCATTTTCATGACAAGCTGAGCCCAGAATTATGTTCCCCGAGTGGGTTTAGGCAGGGGCGGCCAGAATCATGAAGTTTGGAGCACCACATAGACCGCCGGCGAGCTCTCTGGCGAGGTGTCGCGGCGGCAGAGCGCGGGAGGCGAGAGGAAGACGAAAGGGGTGGGTCCCAGCTGTCAGCGGCAGATATTTTAAAACCGGGATCTGCTATGGCACGGATCTAGTGCGGCTGCGCGTGAAGAAATCTGTAGCCGTGTGTGTCATCCGATGAGGAGCCGACACGTAGCCCCGGGTCTCACGCGCAGTGATTTGAACTTTTCCTGATTTTCAGATTTCATTCAAACTTCAAATCCTCATAACTTTGGCTAGGGACATCCAAATCGAGTGAACCAAATTTCGTTGGATTCAGCTCTCTGAGTACTTTCGAGCAAATCGAGTTTCACTTCATGAAAATCCCTATTTCTACAGAATAAGTTCTTCAAATTTTAAACTGTTTAGAATTTTAACTGGAGAACCCTTTGGAGGAAAATTCTGAAATTTTGCTGGGATGTTCACCAAAATATCCCTGAGCTACCATAAAAATTTCATATCCATTTGAGCTCTGTTGATCCACCTAATGGTGTGATTAATAAAACTGTTCCAGAGAAAATAGAAAATGTCCAGAAACATTTTCAGAATTTCTCTGAAATTGTTTAGCTCATATCTTTAGCTAGAAACCTTCAAATTAAGTGAGACCAACTCCATAAGAACCCTCTGAAAATATAGTTTTCAGAAAGTCATGGCTTGCTCCATGAAAAATTCCTAGAACACCCTAAGAGCTCTAATTAAGGTCAAGTGCATAATTACTTGTGGAGAGCTCAATTGAGCTTTGCTGCAACTAAAACTTGACCAAGTCTCTGCTTAGGTTGTAACCAAACCACAGTAAGAATTTCAGAGTCATTGGGTATGTCTAGTGGGACTTACAACCTTCACAAGTTTAATTCCAATCAAATGCATTTAAATTGATACACCAACCAAATGCATAGCCAAGAAAACCGTGGGTTGGGATTAGGATTGGAAACCCCGTTAGCTACTGCAGAGCTAATATAGGGTAGGATTCGGTACAAGTCGAGTAGTTGGAACTACTCGCGAGCATAGGCTAGAGGCACTCGACTCGGGTAGAGATAGCACATGAAACACATGGCAAGAAAATGAGACCGAGCGCAGAGAAAGGGCAGCAGGACTTTGAGGCCTGGGTGCTATAGCTCCGCTTGTGTCGATTGAGGACCGAGCCGTGTGCGGGCCTGTTGAACAAGCTAGAACAGTACCGAAGACCTACTGGCTATATGGGAACCGGGAAACTGATGTACATCGGGTAGCGGGGTATTGAGGCATTGCCTGTCGTTCAGAGGGTAGGTTGAGAGCTCGAGGTGTAAATCTGCTGGCGGCACTGAGATGCGCGTGCAGAGACCTCTTGCTCGGGACGATAGGACCGGTTCAATACTTGGCTAAGGGTGAAAGGTGGTTGCGTACGACGTCCATGATGGTTTCTGTAGGCAACATCGAGTACGGGCGTACGTGACGGGTTATTCGGGTAACCCTGCAGGTGTAAATCGATTATAATCGCCGTCCCTCACGGTCAGTGAGTACCACTTGTTCACTGTACCATGACGTAGAAAGAACAGGCTAGATACATGTTAAAATGTTGCTGATTGAAAGATGAACTTCGATTGTTAATGATTTGTTGTAATTAGAGGTAACTAAAGTTCTTTTCAATCTTGGGCAAAGTACATGAGATAAATGCGTTTCTTGTTTGATTGCGGCTCTCTCATGAGCCTTAGCGTAAGGTTCTCCACAACCTGCTGCTAAAATTTGAAAGTAAGGTTCCACTAATTAGGCGAGTCTTTGCAACTTGTTTTATCTCCTGTACCTATCATTCTCATGTAGAAGTTCCATGTTTAGGAGAGACGGGTCAGTCTTGCTAAGACTTCGTGCTCACTGCTTGTGTTTGAAGCTTTTGCAGGGTTCTATGAGGAAGGGACTCCCGAGGAGGAGACGGAACCCCAGGAGGGGAACCCCTTCGAGTGGGAGTCGTGCACACCGCCGTGTTAGTGTGTGTGCGTGCTAGCGGGGACACGTTCCCGGGCTGAACATGAACTCGATGCGTAGTCTATGCCCGTGAGTGTAGACTGAACATATTTTGTTGTAAAAATGTTCATAAACCTGTTTATGTAATAAAACTTTGCTTCCACTTTGTACCTTTGATGTGTGTTATCCGGTGCTGTGCAACGCAGCACCCCTCAGCGTGATCCTGGCTCGACAAGACCGTGGGGTCGTGTCAATATCATTGAATCTCAAAGAAAAGACAAAGGAATGTCTCACATACGGCGGAGGATTGACCAAGGTAAAATGAAATGCTTCCAGAAGGACGAACAGGGTACGTTGTGGTTCAACGACAGGATAGTAGTACCCCGGGATATGGGACTATGGAAGAAAATTTTGGATGAAGCCCATTTGTTCGAATTTTCCATTCATCCGGGCAGCAATAAAATGTACCATGACCTCCGGAAGGAATTTTGATGGACATGTATGAAACGTGAAGTTGCAAAGTATGTTTCAGAATGTGATACGTGTCGAAGACTCAAGGCCGACCATGTGAAGAAGTCGGGCCTGCTGCAGCCACTACAAATACTGGCATGAAAGTGGGAAGACTTGAGTATGGATTCCATCGTCGGGTTGACGATGACAACCCACCAACATGATTCGATTTGGGTAATCGTTGATCGGTTAACCAAATCGACACACTTCATCCCTGTGCATACCATATACAACACCAAGCAGTATGCGGAGTTATACATAGCATGAATCTTGTGCTTACATGGAGTTCCCCATACCATTGTGACCGACAGAGGATCGCTGTTCGTAGCCCGTTTCTAGGAGCAGCTACACGCATCCTTGGGAACCAAATTGATTCGAAGCTCCGTGTATCACCCTCAAACCAATGGGCAAACTGAGAGGGTGAATCAAATACTTGAAGATATGCTAAGAGCATGTGCCATCCACCACGGTAAGAACTGGGATGATCACTTACTGTTGGTAGAGTTCTCGTACAACAACGGGTATCAAACGAGCATCAAAATGGCACCCTATGAAGCTCTATACGGCCGGAAGTGCCGTACACCATTGAATTGGTGCGAGTCCAGTGAAAGAGTAACAGTTGGGGTTGATCTTGTCAATGAAGCCGAAGAGAGAGTTCAGATAATACAAGAGAACCTCAAAGCTGCCCAATCTCGTCAGAAAAGCTACGCGGATCAGAGGCGTCGACCACTGCATTTTGATGTCGGAGAGCATGTGTATCTTCGTGTATCTCCGATGAAAGGAATTCATTGGTTTGGTGTCAAGGGGAAACTTGCTCCCCGATTCATCGGTCCGTTTGCCATCATAGAGAAGTCCGGAACCTTAGCCTACCGGCTGGAAGTACCAGCAAACCTTGCTGGTATTCATGACATATTTCACGTGTCCCAGCTGCGGAAGTGTCTCAAGTTTACCGCTGCTGTCCGCACCGAAGACATCGACAAGCTAAAGCCGGATCTCACATACACCGAGCGACCCGTGCAGATTATCGACGAAAAGACCCGGATCACCCGGAACCGGACTTTAAAATTTTACAAAGTCCTGTGGAGTAATCATACCCCGGAAGAGGTGACGTGGGAAAGTGGGTATTACATCCACAAGAATTATCCGGAACTTTTATCATAGACTTTGTAATTACCTCCCATCTCGATCTTCTTTTGTAATCTCGGTACGAGATTCCTTTTAAGGGGGGAGGAATGTAAAGGTCCCAAAAATGTGAATACAAAGAAACTCAAGTTTGAACAAACATTTGGTTTCATGTGTATGAAAAGTGGGACTTGTTTAAACTTTCACATGTGATGATGCACGTGAGAGCTCTCCTCACAGAAGTTTGATTATTTAATTGAATGCTTGGAACCAAAGGGGATTTTAACTCAAGGTGGGAAGTTGTCATGTGTGTGAGAAAGTTAAAAATCAGATTTTGGAACTAAATTGTTCAATTCAAATTTCAAATGAGGGCAACACAATGGAAATGCAAACTGTTGTGTTCAAACTCTTATTTGCAGCAGTTAAATTTAAAATCAGGTTTCATATTTGAATTTGTTAGGTCCAAATTTGTGGGGATGCAAAGTCTCCTGAATTTTTGAAGATGTTTGCTATCCATTTTTTCAAATGGACTTAAATTTACAATGAATTCAAATACACATTTTAATTTGGATAAAATTTGCCCAATTATCCAAATGCAGCTCAGTTTTCAACTCCACACAATTGAATTTCATCATTTGCAAATTTTGGAGATATTTTGGGGAGGATAAGGGGGTCAAATGGAGTGGGGCCCATTGGTCATTGGAACAAATTGCCTTACACTCTAAGTCTTGCTTCTCTGTTTTTCTTTCTCCACTCAGTTTCACTCGAGCACAGAGTCGCAACATTACCGGTCGATGCCAAGACACACCGAGGACAGCTCTCGCCGTTTTCCCTCGCGCTGGCGAGCTACTCGTGCGCTGCTTTGACTCCAAGCCGTGCTCAGCTTTGCCACAACACCGAAGCATCGTTTCTGTTCCCTTCTCTCTCGCACACGAGAACAGAGCCACCACTGCCGCTGCTTCGATTGCTCGGGAGCCCACAAGCTCACACGAACAAAGCCTTTGAGTGGCAAAACGGAACTAGGCCATCTCCTCCTTCCTTCTCAGACCACAACCGAGTGAACTCGGCCTCCCCAACCCCGAGCGCACCGTGTTCCCGTGGCGGCCGCACTACAACCGACGGGAGAGCGCACGTGGACAGCCCTACACAGAACTTCTCATGCCCAAGCGAGAGCACCTTTGGATGTGCCAAGGTCTCACGCTGCTCACCTCCAAAGCTTGGCTAGAGTGGTGGATCACCGCCGACGAATTTCCGATTCTTTGTCCGGCCGGTGCAAAACAACCTTCGGGTAAGGAAACTCCAAATTCCCAATAAATACTTGCTTATAGCCCACAAAACTGCACATACACGAGCTAGACTTGCTAAGGAACATTTTTGCTTCACAACCCTAGCACGAAACACTCTGTAGCCAGCCAAATTCGAGCTTTTGTAACGGCGACTATGGCGGGAAGCCTCGGGCGAACGGTGAGAACCTAATTAGAGGCATTCCCAGTCCGTTTGGAATCCATGTTGAGATCTTCCATGTTTCAACGGTGCTGTAGAGCTACTCCACTGAGGTTTTGGCGGGCTAGAAGGGCCGGGCAATGTCGCCGAAGGTCGGTTTGAGCCGTCGCTCGGTGCGAGCTATATTAGAAACGTCACCAGTGCGGGGAAAGCTCACCAACGTGTTGAGCACGTTGAATAAGGGCTAGCAGTGACTGAGAGCTCGGGAGGAGGCCGGAGAGGCGGTTTTCGAGGAGCTCCGGCGAGCTCGGGCGGCGCGGGCGCGGGAGGAAGAAGACGACCTGCCTGGCCCCACACGTCAGCCGCACGTTTACACAGAACCAGATTCTCTGTGGCCTCGGATCAGTTTGTGTCCATGCAGGAAAGACCCTCTGGCCCCGTGTGGTTTGCCCGAGAATGTGACACGTAGCCCCTGGACCCACAGTCAGGATTTGAATTTTCCTGGTTTAGTTCAAATATAGATTTCCTCCATACTTTGGAAGAGCATAACTTTTGCTAGGAAACTCCAAATTTAGTGATCCAAATTGTGTTATATTCAGGTTGAAAAACTATATCCAGATATGCAACCCAATTTGTATGAAAGTCAATAAATAATTCCGGAAAATTCTTTACATCTTTTCGGCAAAAGAATTTTATAGGGAGTTTGGTTCATACAAAAATCATCAAATTTTGCCAGAATAATCCCTAGGATGTTATTGAACTCCTGTAAAAATTTCAGCTCATTTGGAGTTGATTTTATTAGAAGAATCCAGATTTCAATTTGCTGTGTTCAAATGAATACAGAAACTTTTTCAGGGAATTCCCAAAACTTGAAAATTCAGTTCTGGGCAATTCTTAGCTCCAAAAATCCTAGGAAAATTCATGAAGGCTCTATGAACTATAATTGAAATTGTAGTTTACTAAGTTTGACATGAACATGCGAGTTACTTCATAATTTATTTCCTTTTTGCTTAATTGCTTAGAGAATTGTTCTTAATAAACCACTCAATAAAAAGTGCTAATTTTTGGTCCAGAACACTTTCTTGTGACACATGAAAATTTTCAGCTCCATTGGAGCTCTGGATCATCACTTTTCTGTTTATCCTCTTTAGGTGATTAAAACACAAGTGAGGGATGCACTTAGCTTTGATCACATTTGTTTAACCCAAACCCAGCCACTAGAACCAGTGTTATTTTAAATTCTTAAACAGAGTTCTGGTTTTAAAACTTATCATTAGACTTGATAGAAAAAGCTTTACAATTAAATACTTGTGCATATTCATAATGTGTAGCATCGACGTGAAGATTGTGAAGTATTGAAGTGGAGATCCAAGAGGGAGGACAGAAAGTGATCAAGCCTCAAGTGATCATCACTAACTGAAAATTATATACATTTTTAGTCACCTGCAAAACAGGCAAGCCCCGGTTTGCATTCAAGCAATTTTATAAAGTCTTTTCATTTCTAGAGATCATAGCTTTGAATATTTGATTGCATTAGGTCTAGATGATATTGAAGACCCAACTGCATGACCAAATTAACCCAAGAGAGAATGGGTAGTGTAGAACCTCCTCGAGTGTACTTAGGCTACGCTAAATGTACTTTGGAAGGACCGGTAGAAGTCGAGTAGTTAGAATCTACTCGCGAGTTTAGGGCTTGGTTCCTTCGGAGCGGGTCGTGAATAGAATCATTGAGGAAAGTTCACAAGTAAGAAATGGAGACCGGGCAGGGAGATTTAGATGCCGCAGGCTGCGGACCATGCGTTCATAGCCCTGCCTGTGTCGCTTAAGGTCCGTCCGTACTTGGCCTTGTTGGACAAGTTTGAGTTGTGTACCGGGCGCATACTGGCTATATGGGACCCAGGAAACTGATGTACCTTGTGAGATTCACATTGGAAATTTTCTAATCGTCTTAGGCTTTCGGCGTCAGTACAGCAGGAGGTAACTCGCTCAAGAACATATCACTATGGATATGTACCTTGAGGGAGCTTGCTGTTCGGGGTGATTGGACTGTGTCCTGTGTGGAAGAACTTGGGAAAGGTAGCTGCGTACAACATCTGTCGAGGTCGCTGCCGGCAACTCAGAGTATGGGTGTACATGTCATGTAGTCCGGGCGTGTACTGATTCGAATCACCATCACTCACGGTCATATGAGCATACTTGCCCACTGCATCTTGATGTAGTAAGAACTGAAGTGATTTCCTTTGAACTTGATAAGACTTGTGATTTAAGTTGTATTGCAGCCATGCTTGACTTAGAGATAGTGCTAATTAAACTTTACTTCACTTTGTGCAAGAAGCATCGCAACAAAGCGTTTCTTGTTTGATTGTGGAGTTGTGATGCTGTTCGGCTCAAGGTCTTTAAAATGAGGCTTAAAATCTGAAAGTTAAGGATCAACTGTAAGTGAGTCCTTTATGCAAATTCAGCTAACCTATTTCAATTCGTCGTGTATGTAGAGTTTCTTGTTTAGGAGAGACTGATCAGTCTTGCTGAGCCTATGTGCTCATGCTTGCCATATGAGTGGTTTTGCAGGTTAACATCGACGCTTATGAGGAGGTTGTCCGGTGAGACTCGGAGACTTCCGAGTCATTTAACACATGGAGAACCCAGCCGCTGCAGTTGTCTTCGTGTTGCTAGCAAGAAGAGTCCGCGGGCTGGACATCTTCTCGAGTGCTTAGTTGTTATTCGACGTGAGATGATTAGTCTTCCATTGTAGTTATTTGATGTAAATTATTTACAAAGAACACTTGTAAGCTTCCACTTTTTATTTGTGTACATGTTTTTATATGTGTGTTGTTGGGTACCTCATATCACGGCACCACCCAATGCGATTCGCGGGCGAGCGGCACGGCCGCGTGAACGGGTCCGGGCCCTGTCACGACAATAATGTTTTTGAGCTGGAAAGAACCCGGGAACAAGAATCACCTACTAAGGTGACCGGAAGAACATACCCATTCCCAAAAACGATAGATGAAGGGAAAGAAGGGTAGGGAGGGTGGGTAGAAGGAAGTATACTAGCATTAGGAGTGGTGTGGTACGACGCTCCGGAGTCAGCAACCAAGTCGGCACCTGGTGGAGTCAGGTGCATGGTGCTGAAGGAAGAAGCGAGTGACTGGCGATCCCATGTCAGGGGCGGCTCTTGGTGTGGTGCCGACGACTCCGAGTACCTAGTAGGGTGGTAGATTCCTCCGTAGGCCGTCTGTCCACCAGAAGGTTAGCCAGGCCTGCTGTAGGCCTGAGTTTTCCCAATCGTACCCTTCGCCGTGTATCCTCACGGCCTCTCGCCCATACTTTTCCTAAAAGGAGTAAAATTGCGTATTAGTAACAACAAACTAGTAACAATTGAATTGATAAGTTTTGATAACTTACCAGTTGATCGGCCACGACCTGACTGCACTCCCCAGGCTTGGATTGGTCCTTATGACCCTGCTTCCAGACTTGAGTGGCCATTGGTACCTGAGCGGTCTCGTGCTCCTATAGATATGTGTTAGTATGCTAATTATATTATGAAGACAAACAAAGAAGGGTTATTATTCTTACAATGCATTTAGCCAAACGTACATGGCCATCGGGGCCATAGGAGTGCTTTGAGTCGGAACCTCTGCATCCACAAGCCCTCCTAGACTTAGCGATGAAAGCATCGCTAGCCCACATCTGGCAGAGAGCTCGGTATGCTTCGGGCCAACCCTCTAGCTAGGAAATACTGACCTGCACATACTTATTATGTCATTGAGCTACCATTTTACATAACTAAGTATTGAAATAATTGAACACAAACAACTTACCTCCGCGTACTGATCCTCCATCAAGTACATGTCCGAGGCCCTCCTAAACGGACCCGACTAGTGCTCCTGCTGCCGCTTGAGATACTCGTTCAAGGAATGAATGCGAGCGTACGACAACGCTTGCGTACAAGCTTCCGCGCGTTCCTGTTTAACATGGCATGGTCCAACATGCTCAGGCTCGTGTTCTCTAAAAAGTATCTCAGCTATAAAAAAACGAATATTGAAGAGATATGCATTAACAATTGAATCAAGTTGAGAATAATAATTTAAAAAATTTATTAAGCAAACTTACCACAAAATCCGCCCACACAGCCCCCTGAAGGTTGTTGTGCGCCTCGTGAGAGACACGAGCGTAGTCGTCCCACGACGTCATAGGGACTCCATCGATCACACCGGGATAGTGCAGACGCACTAAAAATCCGATGCAACTGGACACCTGTCTGTGGTGCTCCTGACCCGTGAACAAGCAGTCGGACCAGGAGCTGCAAGGATTTAGTGAACTTATTAATGTACCCACAGACAAAAGATATTGAAAGTTGAATATTATGTGATAGTTTGCTTACGTGTCTTCGACTGGGTGAATAGTGACCCACTCTGTAGGAACTGGAGAAGGGGACACAAAGTGTGTCCTCCTTGTCTGCCGCCTCTGCTCTAGGACCACGTCTGGTGACTCGAAAGGTTGCTCACCACTAGAGCCTGAAGGCTCCATGCTAGGCGCCTACACGGCAGCCATAGGCGACCCCGAAGGCTGTGGCGGAGCCCTAGCCTCTGACTCTGACTCTGATGACTCCGAGTCAGACTGCAAAATAGAAGGATTGATAAGAATAGTTAATTGCTAAGTGATATATAAGATAACATAATTTCCAATGACAATGTACCTCTGTGCGCTGTAAGAAAACAGGTCTGCCCGCTAGGTCCGGGACGTGTCTCAACATCTGAGAGCGTCTGCTCTCACCTGATGACTAACCCTAAAAAGGGTGTCCCGTGCCTCCCTGAGGAAGCCCCTAGCCCCCTTCCCTTTTCCCTTCTCTGATGACATCCTGTTTTAAGGAGTAATTGATAAATATACTAAGAAACAGGTGATGCATTGTAAGTGCATCTATGTATCCCCGTGGGTTTTGGATGATTGATGACAATAATTAAGAGGCTAATGAGCTGAGATGATCATAAGCACAGGATATCTCCAAGGCAAACACCTAAACTCTCAAAACGAAAATGGATGAACAACAACGTCGAAGACTCGAAGAGTAGAAATTAGGGTTTCATTTGAGTCGTTAGTAGGCTAGCCGTGTAAGAGTGAGAGTGTATGTGTCAAGTGCATTGAGATCATAGAAGAGAGCTCAAAGCGTTAGAAATGTCGAATTCTTAGTGGAGAGTGCTAATAAGGTAAACTTGAGAAGGCCGGACTTGTCTGGGCCAGAGGACGGACTAGTCCGGAAGTCCTATGGCTTAGTCCGTTTTGGGGCGGACTAAGAGTTCCTGACTGAGTTCGGACTTGTCCGTTTGGGGACGGACTAGTCCGGTTCTCTCTTGGTGAGAGTATTTTGGGACTAAGTCCTGGTAGAACGGACTTGTCCGCCTCAGTGGTCGGACTAGTCCGGGCTAGCTAGACTAGTCCGTCTTCACCCGGACAACCAGTCCCTATGTGAGTTTGGGCTAGTCCGTTCTGAGGCGGACTAATTCATATGGTTGTGAGATAAGAGCTCCCACGACTAAGTCTTGATGGACCGAACTTGTCCGCCTTAGTGGCCGGACTAGTCCGGATCCTCCAGACTTGTCCGTTCTCACCCGGACAAATAGTTCCTATGTGAGATCGGACTAGTGCGGTTTGAGGCGGACTAGTCCAGACTTTTGGTAGGTGGCAATGGTTGGCTGTTGGGACTTCTATAAAAAGAGATGCCCCGACTTTATTTAAAGAGGACTGGAACCCTAGCGCCGCCACAACCATCCTAGAGCCTCTCCAAGCCTTCACCATTGTGTACTCACCCTCTAGAATCAATTCTTGAGTGGATTTGGGTGTGTGAGGAGAGGAGAAGGAAGAACTTTGCGTTTAGGCTCTTGGAGTGATCTCATGCACTTGGTGTGAGTCTTTTTGACCAGTGTGAGATCCATGAAGTCTTGTGAACGTGTTCAAGTGGGAGCCTCGGATTGTGAGCAGCCCCAAAATCTTGTAAGTTCACCCTTGAGATAGTGAAGAACCGAGTTGGCCTTAGTGGCGACTTGGTGAGGGAAGGGTTGTTAAACCCGGTCCTTTGTGGACTCCTCAACGGGGACGTAGATTCCTGAGTGGAATCAAACATCGGGCAAAAATCCTTGTGTCACTTTTGCATTTACATTTCATTGATCATTAGATTTGATTAGGGCTAGTTTCGGTCATTTCGCTATCATAGTACTCATTGTTACAATCTTGAGATCCACTTCTATATTCTGCCAAATTTGTCATATTAAATTGCTAGATAGTTTATCGGCACTTTGTTGAACTAATATCTGAAGAAAAACCCATAAAAATCAAGTTTAGACTTTTCCAGCAGTCTGGTCGGACTAGTCCGCCCTTGAGCCAGACTAGTCTGGCCTTTTAAGGCTTTTTAAGCAGGCTGACTGGACTAGTCCGCCCCTGAGCCAGACTAGTCTGACCCCTGTGTTCTAATCTCATTTAATTAAGTCATTTCAGGTATTTTAGCCAATTCACCCCCCTCTAGGAAATTTCAATTGGTATCAGAGCAGGTCTCTCCATCAAGAGTCTAACCACTCGGAGAGAAGATGGCCGGAGTGGAGGGACACGGGATTCCGCGGATGTCGCAAGGCGACAACTCACATGACAAGAAGAAGAACACGGATGTGCTGCAAGACCATTCAAGTGACGATGAAGAAGTTCGTCAGCTCAAGGCATGCCTTCGCGAGAAGCTAGGTCACTCACGTAAAGAGGAGAAGAAGAAGACGAAGGATCAAGAAAGGAGTGGTCAACCGGACTACTCCCAATATCCTCTCAATTATGAGTGATTAACTTCTAACAATCATTACTTGTCTATTCCTCTTGGCAAACCTCCTCAATTCGATGGAAATGATTACTCCATGTGGAAGCGTAATATGAAGATGCATCTAATCTCCTTAAACCCTAGCTTGTGGTAAATAGTTCTAACAGGTGTCCATCTTCCAAGGAATGAAGAAGACGTCACCTCAGAGCAAGCCATCCTACTTCATCGCAATGCTCAAGCAGTTGGGGTCATCACCACATCCTTGACCCGAGAAGAGTTTAACCGAGTCAATGGATTGGAGGTGGCCAAAGACATATGGGACACACTCAAGACGGTGCGTGAAGGCAACCGAGTCATTAGGGAGGCCAAGATCGAGATGATCGAAGGAGAGCTTGGGAGGTTCACCATCATGGATGGTGAATCCCCTCAAGACATGTACAACCATCTCAAAGTCCTCGTCAACAAGATCTGATCTTATCGATGCACCCGGTGGACGGATCATGAGGTGGTGAAGAGGATGATTTGGGCATTCATGCCTAGAAACATTGCTCTTTGCTCCTTGATCTGTGAGAGTCCGGGATATGCTCAAATGATCCCGGAGGAAGTGCTTGGAAGAATAATCAACAATGAGATGATGGAGAAGGAAGCCATGTTCTACAGCGACCTCCAATGGCTTGCCTCCTCCAAGAAGAAAGATGTTGCTTTCAAAGCAACATCCTCATCACAAGACTTCGAAGCAAGTGATGATGAGAGTCTCGACACCGATGAAGAAGAGGTGCTCTTCATCAACAAATTCAAGAGGATGATGAGAAGGATGAAAGGGAGCAACCACTATGAGAACAATAACAAGGAAAGGTCCAAGCCCAAGACAAAAAAGAGCATGCTACAACTGTGGTGAATATGGAAACTTCATTGTGGATTGTCCATATGAAGAGAGCAAAAAGAAGAGAGATGGCAAGTCCTAAGAGAAGAAGTTCTTCAAGAAGAAGAAGCCATCGGGACATGCTCACCTTGGAAAGGAATGGGACTCAAATGAATACACATCCTCCAAGGATGAAGAGATAGTGGAAACACTTGCCATTGGAAGGAGCAAGCTCTTCCCAAACCTTGAAGACTTCAAGTCTACATGTCTCATGGCTAAGGAGGGAAGAAGAAAGGTTAAATCTAAATCATCCTTCTCTACTTCTTCACTTGATAGATTTGATAGTAGTAGTGAAAATCAATCCATGCTTAAGGATCTAAGTAGGAGCACCTTGAAAAAGATGAGCTTGTTGTCAGAAGAAATCTTTAAGAAGGAGGAACTCATCAACCGTCAAGAAGACATGCTCATCCTTGAGAAGGAGAGATGTCATGAGCTTGAAGAGCTCCTTGAGGTTGAAAGTGAAAGAAGCAAGACACTTGAGTGTGAACTCTCTTTGAGCAAGGAAACTTGCTCAAATATTGAGGACACAACTATTGTGCTCAAGGATGAAATTGTTAACTTGACAAAAGTGAACAAGATTCTTGAAACACAAGTTGAGTCTCTCAAGATCAATGCACCTCTTTCATCTATGATTTCACACTCCTCAAAAACATCTTCCGAAGCAATTCAAACTTGCAAGTTCTCAAACTTAATCCTAAAACTTAAGTATGAACTTAAGTTGGCACAAAACAAGCATTCACCGAAAGGTGGGATCTTTGACAAAGAAAAGTTGGCATATGCACGAAGTGCATATACCAATGTAAGACCTCCACATGTCAAAGATGGTCTTGGCTATTCTCGGGAGTGGAAGCAACATGCTAAAACCCCCATGAATGGGAAAAACTTGATTGTGTTTGTCAAGGAGGGTTCATCCAACAAAGAAAATGGAAAGAATATTGCAAACTCATCTAACATGCCTAAAAATGAACCTCATCCTTTGTTCCATGACTTTGATGCTTCATATGTTTTATTGAGGAACAAATTTGGAAAGATCTATGCTAGGTATGTTGGGTCACTCTGTAAGAGTTCAAAACCTTGCGTGTTGGTGCCCAAGTGCCTCTTGACTAACATGAAAGGACCCAACTTCGTTTGGGTACCAAAAGGTAAGGCATAACTCTATTTTGTAGGCATACTTCTCCGGTGGATCAAAATGGGTGCTCGACAGTGGATACACAAACCATATGACTGGAGAGAGAAGGATGTTTGTGAAGTATGAGGAAAATAAAGATCCAAGTGAAGGAATATACTTTGAGGACAATATCCAAGGGAAAATCCTTGGCACTGGTAAAATTGCTATTTCACCCCATCATACTCTTTCAAATGTTTTGCATGTTGGCTCCCTTGATTATAACCTTCTATCCATATCCCAATTATGTGATAAAGGTTATAACTGCATTTTCACTAACGAGGGTGTGACTGTCTTTTTAAGAAGAAGCAATAACTCAATCGCCTTTAAGGGCGTGCTCAAGGGAAAGCTTTACCTTGTGAATTTCACCACGGACAAAGCTCAACTTGACACGTGCTTAATGGCGAAGACCAACATGGGATGGCTTTGGCATAGACGGCTAGCCCTTGTTGCGATGAGAAATTTGCAAAAACTTCTTAAGGGAGAACACATTCGAGGCTTGAAAAATATTATTTTTGATAAGGACAAGCCATGTAGTGCTTGTCAAGCCGGAAAGCAAGTTGGAGCTCAATATCCATCCAAGAATGTCATGACAACTACAAGCCCTTTGGAGCTACTTCACATGGACCTTTTCGGTCCAATCGCCTACATAAGCATCGACGGTAACAAATATGGTCTTGTAGTTGTAGATGATTATTCTCGCTTCACTTGGGTGTTCTTTTTGCATGACAAAGGCGAAACTCACGGTGTGCTCAAGAAATTCTTGAGAAGAGCTCAAAACGAGTTCTCCTTAAGAATCAAGAACATAAGGAGCAATAATGGCACGAGTTCAAAAACACTCAAGTGGAAGAATACTTGGATGAAGAAGGCATCAAGCATGAGTTTTCAGCCCCCTACTCCCCTCAAAAAAACGGGGTGGCTGAAAGGAAGAATATGACTCTTATTGAGATGGCAAGAACCATGCTTGATGAGTACAAGACGTCTGATTGGTTTTGGGTAGAAGCGGTTAACACCGCTTGCCATGACATAAACCAGTTGTACCTTCATCGACTTTTGAAGAAGACGTCTTACGAACTTATAACCGGTAACAAACCCAACATTTCCTATTTTCGTGTCTTTGGGAGCAAGTGTTATATTCTAAACAAGAAGACTAGGACTTCGAAGTTTGCTTCAAAGTCCGATGAAGGTTTCGTGCTTGGTTATGACTCAAACACCTACGCCTATCGTGTTTTAAACAAATCCTCCGGAATTGTTGAAATAGCGAGAGATGTAGTGTTTGATGAGACTAATGGCTCCCAAGCGGAGCAAGTTGATCAAAGTGTGCTAGATAGAGAAGAGGCTCCACAAGAAGCACTTAAAAGGATGGCACTTGGAGACATCTTCCCTCAAGAACATCCTCAAGAATCAAATGATCATCCAAGAAATGAAGATACGTCTCCTTCCCATGATCAAGCTCAAGATGAGCAAGGCCAACCTCAACAAGATCAAGATGATCAAAGTCAAGAAGGAGGATTGGATCAAAGGGGAGATAAAGAAGAGAACGACGATGAAGATGAAGATCAAAGAGTCCAACCACCTCATCCAAGAGTGCACCAAAGAGTTCAACGGGATCATCCCATCGACAACGTACTAGGAGACATCTCCAAAGGGGTGACCACTCGCTCTCGAATGGATAACTTTTGTAAACATTACTCTTTTGTTTCCTCTTTGGAGCCCCGCAAGGTAGAAGAAGCACTACAAGATCCGGATTTGGTGGTGGCCATGCAAGAGGAACTCAACAGTTTTGAAAGAAATCAAGAATAGGAACTCGTGAAGTGACCCAATGCAAATGTTGTGGGAACCAAGTGGGTATTTCGCAACAAGCAAGACGAGTATGGGGTTGTAACAAGAAACAAGGCAAGACTTGTTGCAAAGGGATATGCACAAGTAGAAGGTTTAGATTACGATGAAACTTTTGCTCCCGTAGCTAGGCTTGAATCAATTCGTATCTTGCTTGCTTTTTCTACACACCATGATTTCAAGCTATACCAAATGGATGTGAAAAGCACCTTCCTCAACGGTCCGATCAAGGAAGAAGTGTACGTGGAGCAACCACCTGGATTTGAGGACGATAAGTATCCTAACCATGTCTTTAAACTTCGTAAAGCCCTCTATGGCCTCAAACAAGCTCCTAGAGCTTGGTATGAGTGTCTTAGGGACTTTCTCACTAAAAATGGTTTTAGGATAGGGAAGGCCGACTATACACTCTTCACTAAGCATTTTAATGATGATTTATTTGTGTGCAAAATATATGTCGATGACATTATATTTGGTTCTACTAACAAAGCTTTTTGTGATGAGTTTTCAAAAATAATGACCGAAAGGTTCGAGATGTAAATGATGGGGGAATTTAAGTTCTTCATAGGATTCCATGTCAAACAACTCAAGGAAGGAACTTTCATAAGTCAAACCAAGTATACTCAAGACATACTCAAGAGGTTCGACATGGACAAAGCCAAACCCATCAAGACTCACATGTGAACCAACGGACACCTTGACCTCAATGAAGATGGTCCAAGTGTGGACCAAAAGGTATTTTTTTCCATGATAGGTTCCTTGTTTTACCTTTGTGCATCTAGGACCGACATAATGCTTAGTGTGTGTATGTGTGCACGGTTCCAAGCCGCTCCTAAGGAGTGTCACTTGATGGCCGTTAAGAGGATTATTAGATATTTGGTTCACACTCCTAACCTAGGACTTTGGTATCCCAAAGGATCCAAGTTCAATCTCATCAGATACTCTGATGCCGATTATGCCGGTTGTAAGGTAGATAGGAAGAGCACGTCCGGGACTTGCCAATTCCTTGGTAGGTCATTGGTTTCGTGGTCTTCAAAGAAACAAAACTCCATTGCCTTATCCACAGCCGAAGTGGAGTACGTCATAGCCGGGAGTTGTTGTGCACAACTCCTATGGATGCGACAAACTCTTAGGGACTATGGTTACACTTTGAGCCATATTCCACTCCGATGTGACAATGAGAGTGCCATCAAGATTGCCCACAATCCCGTGGAACATTCTAGAACCAAACACATTTATATCCGTCACCATTTCCTGCGAGATCACTCTATCAAGGGAGATATCGTTATCACTCATGTTAGGAGTGAGAAGCAATTGGCGGATATTTTCACCAAACCCTTGATGAGAAACGTTTTTGTGACCTAAGGAGTGAACTAAATATCCTATATTCTCGAAACATTGCTTGAGTCGTGCACATCTGCTTGTTACTTGTTTATAAACTTCAAAAATCGCATGCTTTCAAAATTCTACCCTAATCTTTCTTACTATACGAAAACTATGTTCAAAGGATTGTTTGTCAAATATGGTCATTGTTTGTTTGATATATGCTTACTGACCATGTTTGCCAAAGATATTTGCAAAAACTTGTCCAAAAAGGATCATATTCTTGAGCTAAATTCAAATTATATGAATGTCAACATATAGCCAACTAGTCCGCCCATGGGCCAGACAAGTCCGGGCTGTCAAGGTCGGACTTCTCAGTGGACAAGTCCATACTGGACTAGTCCGCCTGGGAGGCTAGACATGTCCGGCACCAGAGAAGTCCGGCTCTGGTCCGCCGATCGAACTTGTCCGGACTAGTCCGGCCCCTGGGGACTTAACCTCCTAGGGGCAGCCAGACCCCACCGTCTCTTCACACACTCAACTCTCAACTCTCTCTCAAGTGGGAAACGCCCCTCATTGGCGATTTTCTCTTTTCTCCACCAAAAAATCCCGTCCAATCCACGGATTGGAGCCCTAAGGAGTGCGGGAATCCTTCCTCATGCTTCATTGCTGAAGTTTCGACTTCAATTTCATCACATTTGAAGATTTGAAGAGGTATTCTTGACCTAACCAAAAATCCTTTCTTTTCTTCATTCTCAGGTCTTTTGCTAGAAACCTCTTCACAAATGTTGTTCCTAATGTCATTGCGATCATAGCCTAGGAGTATTGCGACTTGATTCAAAGTTTTTGCAAAAAACTGTTAGGGTTAGGGTTCTTCCTGTGCATCCCGGGCTAGTCAGGTTTCTGGGCGGACAAGTCCGTTCTCGGGCGGACTAGTCCGGCCCCTTAACGGACAAGTCCGGTTTACACAGGACAAACCCCAACTTTAGCCATTTTTAGTGAATTCTTTCGCAATATTCCACTTCCTTGATTCTTAGGAAATATGTCGGACTCCGACCAAAGCTCTCCTCTTCCAAGTCCGACGGTCGAGGAAGCTCGACAAGCCCTCCATCGGCGCATTGCCGAAGAGAGGGCGGCAAAGGAGACCCAAGCGGCTAAGGATGTCGTCAGTCGAGAGGCAAGAACAAAAAAGAGACATGATCTCGACGAGGAGGCACAGATTGCCCAAACCGTTGAAGAATCCTTGGCGGATTAACGGAAGAAGAAAAGGGCCGAACGTGAAGCCCATAGCTCCCAAGCTGCTAGTGCTGTAGAGCCCAAGAGGAAGAGGCTGGTCAATTTGGGAGAGAAAGAGCAGGAAAAGGAGAAGGAATCCGAGGGTCGGGTTCTTCGTGACCCGAAGAAAGGCAAGGCTCCACTTCCTGAGGAGCCCAAGAACAAAAAGGCAACTGCCAAGGCACCGACAAAGAGGGCAGGAGGGATAGTAATCAGGGAGAAAGGGCAACCGGATCCCATCGGTCCCCTGAAGATGGCTGCCCCTGCTAGAGATCCAAACCGGCAGCCCAACAATCCGGCATATGTGTTCAAAGGAAAGGGTGCTGAGAAGGCGAGAAGGCTGGGAATGGATAAAGTCTATGACTATGAGAAGCACACAGCCGACCCCAGGTTTTGGTGTGACTTCCATTGCGACTACTACCGCCTAGTGTACCTAAAGATGAAGAATCCAGTCGCTCAAGCTCAATGGGTAGATTGGGATTACATGGACAAAAGGAAGCACAAAGCCTTTGATGCCGTGATTGAAGCCACAGAGCGCCATGGAATTGTAAAAGTCCCAAAAACGTGTAAATAGAAAACTTGAGCTATGAATAAAGTTGAGAGTAAATACAAGAAATGGGGCTTGCAAAAACTTTTGTTTACTCATGAAAGTGTCAGCATGTGCGATCAAACTTTGAATTCAGTTTGAACTAAAAAGGTCACTTCAAAAAGAAGAAGGGCATTTCCAAAAGGGGAAATTCAAACTTGTGTTTAAGGAGTTGTATTTGCAATTGCCAACTCAAGGATCAGAGGGCATAGTTGAATTCAACAGGTTCAAATTATGAGGGGGACAAATTTTGAGGAAATTTGGAGGTGCTTTGGTATGTATATCAAGGGGACTTGTAAATTTCATCCAAATTTGAATTCCAAATTTGAAACTGAGGCAAGACTGGTCAAATTGCCAAATGGCTTTTGAATTGGAGTCCCTCATAGCTGAAGTTTACAATGTGCCAAAAATTTGGATAATTAAGAAAGGAACTTGGTGGGGCCCAATTGTCATGAAGAGGAGGGAAAAACTTAGCACCCAAGTCTTCACTTTCTCTGTTCAGACTCATTCAGCTGACTGAATAACCGGTTCTCTGCTTTTCGCTCGAAGGGACGAACGCAGCACGCGCGCCACCGAGGCAACGCGACCGCCAGCTCCCGAGCTGCTTTGACGTCGGTTCCCCTCGCCCTTATCAGACTTCCACCGGGAGCGTGCACCTCACGACACCAAGAAAACGTCCGAGCTAGCCTCTTCCACGCCACAGCACCGTTCCCGGGAGTTTTTGCCGCCGCCGCATACACACGCTCGAGTTCCCGTCGCCAACCGTCTCCCTGCACCGTGACAACCGGACAAACTCGGAAGCAGCGTCGCCCACGCTCCCGGAAGCCTGTCAAAGCCAGTTCCGAGGGTACAACGGGCTACAATCGCCTCGGCAAGCCGTTTCTTCCACGGTGGACTGACCTCGGCGGCTTCACTTCGAACCAAGTCTCTCCGGTGTTTCACGCCCATCAAAGCCACGAATAAGGTTGGTTACCACCCCCTTGCTGTCCACCGAGTTCGGGATCATTTCATAGGACCACCTAGCCGGAATTTGAGTTTTACTCACGGCGGGTTCTTCGGGTCGCCGGCTCCAGACCGGGAAATTCTCCCCCGAGGTGTGAAGGCTCCCGGTTGTGTTCTGGGGTCATGATTTTTAGCCTCCTACAGACCTCCTCGACCAAACAGAGCACGATTCCATCAACCCTAGCCGAAGAAAGCCCAGTTTTTCTCTGTCGCTGCAAAAACCACCTCGGGCGCACGGTGATGGCATAGCTAGCGGCCTCTCCAAGCAAAATTGGGCACACGTCTGTGGCGGACCAGGATCCGCTCATCCAGGATCACAGACGGTGATGCCGCACGATGCGACACCCGACAGCACACGTCATAAGGACACAATATATTACATGGGAAACCAACTGAACTGTACAAACAGGTACAAACTTCAGTTACAAACTATTGTTTATATTACACAGCGGAAGTCTAAATTATACAACTCACGCCCGCCTATCTAGCAAAAGTCGGTTGCCCAGCCCTAGGGCAACCCACACTAGCTGCACGTCTCAGCTCAGCGTGGCGTGTACGGCTCCCACTCAGCCGTAGTCCCCAACGGAGAGTAACCCTCGCCGGTGGACTCGTAACCCGAGTCCGTGGGTGGCTCCTCACCTGAAAAACACTTAAGCAGCAACCGTGAGCACGATGGCTCAACAAGACTTAACCGACTCATCTAGGCACGAAACTCTACATGAGGTGTACAATGAACATAGCATAGTAACAGTGCATCAAATGGACACGCCTACAAGTTCATCCTTAGTTCATCTTTTAGCCACAAGTTAACAGTTCGGGAATCTGAAATTTAGTAAGCACTATTTGGTGGCACACATGTAACAATATAATTATACCATACAGCAGAATTTAATCATAACATTCCATAAATTATCTACGTTACGACGCAGTGAACAAGCGGTACTCGTCACCGTGAAGGACGGCGAATCAACTCGATATACACCTGCAGGGAAACCCAAAGAGCACGTCACATACGCTCACCCGTGGAGCTGCACAGCACGCTCCCTCGATGTCGTACGGGACAACCTTTCACCCAACAGCCCAAACGTCGAACCGGTCGCACCGCAACGGACAGGAGATTCCCTACACAGAGCATCTCTATATGCCCGTTAGCAGATTTCCACCTTGCTGCCCTCAACCTACACCTATAAATCGGTGTGCTATGCCTCGACGCCCGGAGGTTTAGGCCACATCGGTTTATCAGGGCCCATATATCCGATATGCCTTCGGTACATTCAATACTTGTTCAGCAGGGCCGCACACGGATCGGTCCTCAATCGACACGGACAGGGCTGCGCACACAAGACTTCCTCTTGCTGCGCCCTAACCCCTGTCTAGTCTCAATTTCATTACTAAAGTGATCTCACATCACTCGAACCAAACCCGTGTGTCCCAAACCTAACTCGCGAGTAGATTCCAACTACTCGACTTGTACCGAAGTCCTATGAATCATAAAGCATAGCCTGTCTAATCAAGGCCCTAGACACTACCCTAGCTCTTGGGGAAATTCTGGTTATGCAGCTGGTATTCATCCATCCTACCCCTAATGCACATACACATTTCACACTACGTATGTAAACAAAGTAAAACTTTATAAAAGGCTTAGTGCAAACCGGGCTTGCCTTGTTGCTGCTGGTCAGTGGTTAGGTCTTCGTCCGGAAGGAGGAAGTCGAGCACGTCAAGAAGCTCCTCGCCTTCAGCGACTACACGTTAACGAATATGCACATAAGTTAATTGTAATGTTTCTGTTACAAGTTCTAATAACAAGTTTTTAACACCTGGAACTCTTTTTAAGAATTTAAAATGAAACTGGGGCTAGTGGTTTGGGTTTGGACCTAAGCACATGATTAAGTGCTAAGTGGTTTTCCCCCTCTTCCATATTGATCACCTCAAGTGGTTAAACAGAACAGGGGTGATCCAGAGCTCCAATGGAGCTGAGAATTTTTGTGTAAATTACTTGTCACAAGAAAACCCTCTGGACCAAAAATTAGCACTTTTCATTGAGTGGTTTGTTCAGAATAATTTTCAAAGCAATTAAGCAAGGAAGAATTAATTCTGAGATAACACCCATGTTCATGCCAAACTTAGTGAACTACAATTTCAATTATAGCTCACAGAGTTTGCACGAATTTTCCTAGCATTTGTGGAGCTAAGATTGTCCCGGACTGAATTTCCAAGTTTTGGAAATTCTCTGAAAATGTTTCTGTAATCAATTGAACACAGCACCTTCAAATCTGAATTGCCCTGATCAAATCAACTCCAAATGGTCTGAAACTTTTACAGGGGTGCAATAACACCCTAAAGAATATTCTGGCAAAATTTGAGGATTTTTGGGTGAACCAAACTCCCTCTAAAATTCTTTTGCTGAAAATATTTAAAGAATTTTCCAGAATTAACTAATGGGTTTCATACAAATTGGGTTGCATATTTCGATAGAGCTATTCAAGATGAATCAACCCAATTTGAATCACTAAATTTGGAGCTTCGGAGCAAAAGTTATGAGGTTCTAAAGTTTGAACTAAATCTGAAAATCCAAATAAACCGGGGAAAAGTTTAAATTCTGACCGTGGGCCCATCACACACGTGCCACTGCTGGAGCTGAGCCACACGGGGCTACAGACCCCTTCCCGCGCAGCCACACTGGATCCCGGGGCCGCAATCGATCAGCAATTTAAACCTCCCATCGCTGACACGCGGGGCCCGCCGGTCGTCTTCCTCCTCGGGCCGGTTTCTTTTCCCGCACCGCCCCCTCGCCGGCACCTCACTGGAGCGCGCTGGAACCGGCTTCCCAGCCGCCTCTAGGCCGGAAACTCGCCGCCTGTGAGTTTGGGAGGTCGGGGAATACGTCTACGGGGTTGGCTCGGGCTGCCGGTGGCCGGAACACGGTCGGCGACGTGCGCACCCCTCGGTGAAGCTTCGGCGCCGTGGCCCGAGTACCCTAGCCCGCCAAAAGTTCAGTGAAAGGGCTCTACAGCATCAGTGGGCGCTGAGGAAGATCGTCCTGGTGCTGGAACAGCCCGGAGGTGGCTCTAACCTAGTTGTCACCGTGAGCCCGATCCTTCACGCCATAGCCGCGGTTGGAAAAACAGAAAATACGTCGGCTACGGCCATGATCAAGCTAGGGTTGTGAAGTAAACTTGGGCGCCGTCAAGTCTAGCTCCTGTAAGTGCAGTTTGATGGTCTCTAAGCAAATAGAAGTCGGGAATTTGCAGGTTTCGTACCAGAAGGTGGTTCTGCACCGGCTGAATGTATTTTGCGAAATACGCCGGCGATGATCAGTCACTTGGTCCAGGCTTTGGGGTCGAGCAGTGTGGAGTCTTGGCACGTCCAAAACCATTCTTTCTCGGTCGTGACAAGCGCTCTGCTGGGCTGTCCATGCGAGCACCTCTGCTCGGTTTTTTTCGGTCGCCGCAAGGAACACCCGTCTCTTGGGTTGCTGTGGTTTAGCTCGACTGGAACTGGTGCGGGGAGGTCGTGGGATGTCTAGTGATGCTGTTTTGCTGGTTTACCGACGCTTGCACGCAAGAGGAGTCAATCACCGAACGATTAAGCAACGGCGGCAGCTGTTCCGTGCTTCAGCCTGTGCGAGACAGAGAACGATGGCGGTCCTTGGTTTGGCGGTGCTGGCGCGTGGTGATTGGGTTGGAAGCAGCTGGCCAGCGCTAGGGAGAAAACAGGAGGTGGCAGGGCGAGGCATTCGGGCGCCGGTGCTGGCCGCAGCTGGCGCACGGTCTCGGCCGAAGGAGAAAAGATCACCCGGTAGACTTCTCTGTTAAGGCTGCTGACAGGTGGGGCCTCCCCTCTAATTCCTTTTTCATTTTTATCATTTCTGTTTGTGCCAAAATATCCCCAGCTACTCACAATTTAATGTGAGACTTAGCCCCCCAAGTGTTGGTTTGAATTTGAGTTCTCAAATTTGAACTTTGTTTGGCTAAGTTTGCTCCATGTTTGAACTGAAATTCAAATTCAGTTTTGAATCCTTGCAAATTTAGCTCTTGACAAAATGAACTCCAATGGGGGTGAAAATTGGTGGGCTAACTCAGAAAAATGTGCTGAGTTTGAATATGAAGCAAACTTTTGAATTTAAGTGATAAAAGTTGCTGCAATTTGAATTTACATTTATATTGGCCTCTTTTTCAAATGTCTCCAAAAATGCCTCAAAATATGTTTGATTTGCATGAAACTTTGCCTGAACCTTCCCAAGACTTTTTATGTTCTAGGGGTGAGCTCAACCTCTCATGTTCATGTGAAGACCTCCTACTTTGTGAAAGTTAAGGCTTTCCCGTCTAATCACTCTTTTGATGGAGGTTACTTGCTCTTCCAAATTCTTCACAAGATATCCACAACCAAAAACTGTGGTGTTGTGAGGTGATGAAAAGTTTTTGCAAGTCCTTTTTCTTGGGCTTTTACATCCCTCCCCCCTTAAAAGAATCTCGTCCCGAGATTACAAAAGAAGAGACAGCGATGTACTAGGGACTTACCCGTGCTGAGACGCCATGAACTCCGGGTAATTTGAGCGAAGGAATTCCTCGCTCTCCCACGTCGCTTCTTCGGCGGTGTGGTTGCTCCAGAGTATTTTGTAGAACCACGACGTTCGGCTACGCGTGGTTCGGGCTTTCTCATCAATAATCACCACCGGATATTCATCATACGTTAAATCCAGTTGCAATTCGCCGATGTTTTCGGTAGGAACAGCAGCTGTATGCTTCAGGCATTTTCGCAGTTGCAAAACATGGAAAATGTCATGAACACCAGCAAGAGATGCCGGTAGCTCCAGTCTATAGGCCGCTGGTCCACACTTCTCGGTGATAGCATAGGGTCCAATGAAACGGGGAGCGAGCTTCCCCTTCACACCGAACCGGTGCACGCCCTTCCTCGGAGACACGCGGAGGTACATGTGTTCCCTGACCTCAAAGTGCAGCGGTCTACGCCTCTTATCAGCGTAGCTCTTTTGCCGGGATTGAGCGACCTTCAAATTAGCTTGAATCGTCTGAACGCGCTCTTCGGCGTTGTTCACTACATCAACCCCGAATGTGACCCTTTCACCGGACTCGCACCAGTTTAACGGGGTGCGGCATTTGCAACCGTAGAGAGCTTCGTAGGGTGCCATCTTGATACTCGCGTGATAGCCGTTGTTGTACGATAATTCCACCAACGGTAGGTGATCATCCCAGTTCCTACCATGGTGGATGGCACATGCTCTCAACATGTCTTCCAGAACCTGATTCACCCTCTCTGTTTGGCCATCTGTATGAGGGTGGTAGGAGGAGCTCCTAATCAGCTTAGTACCCAAAGCAGCGTGTAGCTGCTCCCAAAAGCGAGATACAAATAATGCACCTCGATCTGAGATGATGGTCTTGGGTACCCCATATAAGCATAGAATCATTGCTATGTACAGCTCCGTATATTTGCCGGCATTGTAATGTGTATTCACCGGGATGAAGTGAGCCGTCTTGGTTAACCGGTCAACGACTACCCAAATGGAATCATGTTTGTTGGAAGTTAGGGGCAATCCCACAATGAAATCCATGCTCACATCTTCCCATTTCCATGCCGGGATCTTCAGGGGTTGCAGCAGCCCTGATTTCTTCATATGATCAGCTTTCACTCGTCTACACGTATCGCACTCGGATACGTACTTCGCTACCTCTCGCTTCATCCGTGTCCACCAAAATTTCTTTTTCAAGTCTTGGTACATTTTTTTACTGCCCGGATGTATGGAGTATTTAGACAAGTGGGCCTCATCGAGGATCTTTTTCCTCAGTTCCATATCCCGGGGTACGACTATGCGGTCATTGAACCATAGCGTCCCCTCATCATCCTTCCGGAAACATTTGATCTCCCCGTTGTCTATCCGTCTCCGGAGATGTGCCATACCCCTATCAATTTTCTGAGCTGCTATGATGTCCTCCCTAATGGTAGGGATGAGGGCAAGGTTGTACAGCGACCCATAAGGAACCAAGTATAAACTCGGCTCTTCCTCCTCCACCGGTGTAATGGTGAGGTTATGGACATGTGATTTCCGACTCAGCTCGTCGGCAATCACATTCGCTTTGCCGGGGTGGTAATGGATCTCAATCTCATAGTCTTTGATTAGTTCTAACCACCTCCTTTGCCTCATATTCAGCTCCTTCTGGGTGAAAATGTATTTCAAGCTCTTGTGGTCGGTGTAGAGATGCACCAAATTCCCCAGGAGACAGTGCCTCCACATTTTTAACGCCAGGACCACCGCAGCAAGCTCAAGATCATGAGTCGGATAGTGCTGCTCATGGTTCTGAAGATGGCGTGAGCCCTAGGTGACCACACGTCCTTCCTGCATCAACACGCAGCCGAGCCCAATACCAGACGCGTCACAGTACACGTCAAAGGGCTTGGATGTATCCGGTTGAGCTAAGACCGGGGCTGTTGTGAGATGCTTCACCAATGCTTGGAACGCTCCTTCACACGCCGTGTTCCAAACATATTTCGTTCCCTTCTTCAGCAATTCTGTCATCGGCTTAGCGAGCTTGGAGAAGCTTGGAATGAATCTCCGATAGTATCCCGCTAACCCGAGGAAGATTCTGACTTCATGAACTGAAGTGGGAGCTTTCCATTTCAGCACTTGCTCTATCTTGCTTGGGTCAACCGCAATGCCTTCCGCGGAGATGATATGTCCCAAGAATGGCACTTGGCTGATCCAAAACTCGCATTTGCTGAACTTGGCGTAGAGCTTGTGGTCTCGCAATCGTTCAAGAACAATCCTCAAGTGTTCGGCATGTTCGTCTTCTGTCTTGGAGTAAACCAAGATATCATCGATGAACACTACCACGAACTTGTCCAGCTCCGGCATGAACACCGAGTTCATGAGATACATGAAATGGGCTGGAGTATTCGTGAGACCAAAAGACATGACGAGATATTCATATAATCCATATCTCGCCGAGAAAGCCGTCTTCGGGATATCCTCCGCACGGATCTTTATCTGATGATATCCAGAGCGAAGGTCCATCTTGGAGAACACACTTGCCCCCACAAGTTGATCAAACAAAATGTCGATGCGGGGCAGTGGGTACTTATTTTTTATGGTGACGGCGTTGAGCGGCCGGTAGTCCACACACAGCCTCAAGGTTTCATCCTTCTTCTTCACGAACAGCGCCGAGCATCCCCAAGGTGAGGAACTCGGCCTAATGAAACCCTTGCTCAACAGATCATTGAGCTGTTGTTTCAGTTCAGCCAGCTCATTTGGAGCCATTTTGTATGGTCTCCATGATATGGGCGTAGTCCCGGGTGCCAGATAGATCTTGAACTCAACATCCCGCTCAGGTGGCATGCCCGGAAGATCATCTGGGAACACGTCGGGGTACTCCCTGACTACGGGGATGTCCTCTAACTTGAGAGCTTCAGCATTATTAATTTCTAAAACTTCACGGACTGGATTGTCTAACACCATGGAGTGTGGACGGTGGAATGGCGAATTCAGATGAACCGTCCGTGTCCGAGTATTCAGGACAGCGCCATGGTAGTTTAGCCATGACATCCCTAAGATTGCATCAATCTTTTGCCCTGTAAGGATTATCAAGGTGGTGGGATATAGTTTCCCACCTAAGCACAGAGGTGCTTTTGGAATCATCATATTAGCCGAAATCTTCCCTCCCGGCGAGCAGATCATATATGTGCAGTCGGTTGGAAAGACTTGCATTTGATGCTTAGCCACATAGGATGCACATATAAAACTTTGGGTTGCACCAGAATCGAACAATATGATGATGGCTTTATCGTTGAGAGTGAACGTACCCGCCAGCACGTTGTCTCCCTCTGGGGCGTCCTCATTGTCGAGGTTGCGGACGCCCCCAGTCCGCTGACCAACCTTCTTGACTGGAGGTCAGCCTCGAGCACCGCCCTGGAACTGGGCTTGCCCGCTGCTCTGCTGCCCCTGGGGACAGTCCTTCGCAAAATGGCCCGCCTGGCCACACGTGAAGCAAGTGAAGCGGGGCGGTCCGCCGCTGATCGGTGGACGGAAACCTGGGGCGCGTTGTGGCGGTGGGAACGCCCGGGGTGCCATCTGCTTCTGCTGCTGTTGCGGTCGCGGTGGTGGCATCGGCGGTCGGAACGGAGGTGACTGGAAGGAACGTCCCCCGAACCGCTGAGGTCGAGCCGGTGGATGCCACTGCTGTCCGGATGGTGTCCAATACACCATGTGGTACTTCTGTGGAGCGCCACCCCCACTGCTGGGGGAGCGCTGCGCTTCCGCTGCTCAGCTGCCAACTCCCGCTGAGCGTCCTCTTGCATAATCGTGGCATTGACGAGGTTGTTGAAAGTGCCGCGATTCCACTGAACGAGATGTGTCTTCATCTCGGGGTGTAACCCCCCGATAGAAGTGCTCCCGCTTTTTCTCCTCGGTGGAGATGTAGTCTGACGCATATTGCGCCAGATGGTTGAAGGCACCGGGGTAGTCATGGGCACTCCTCCCGCCCTGCTTCAGTTCCAAAAATTCTTGGAACTTCCTTTTCATTATCCCGGGAGGGATATGATAGGCGTGGAACGCCTCCCGGAACTCTTCCCACTCCACGGCATGGCCAGCCGGACGTGAGGCGACATAGTTCGCCCACCACGAACCAGCGGCACCGTGAAGCTGCTGTGCTGCGAACAGAGTCTTTTGCCACTCCGTGCATTGGAGCAGCCCGAACTTGGGCTCGATGGTCCGCAGCTAGTTGTCGGCCTCTAGTGGTTCTTCTGCTTCAGTGAACACTGGAGGGTGCGTACTCATGAAGTCCGCGTACGACACCTCACGGGGCTCACGGGGCCCCCTCTCTTGACGCCCCCCCCCCCCCCCCCCCCGCCTGGGACGTATTCTGCACGATCGTGCGGAGCAGGTCGGTCTGCTCCTCACGACCACCCACCAATGCCGCTATCACATCCGCTAGAGTAAGCGGAGGCGGCGGTGGTGGTTGCTGCTGCGGGGTGCTGTCGTAGGCAGGTGGCTGGGAGTCATTGCCCCCCTGCTGGCTAGAGCCACCAATCTCATGCGTGGTCCTAGTGCGAACCATCTGCAACCATATGATAATAAAAATCAGTCCCGCAACATATTGCATGCAGTCCAATAAAATATAGGCGTAAAACATAATGACATTGAAACATGTGATGCATCTCGTATGTAGATAATGTAATAACTTTGCACAAGCTACACCATTACCAGACCAAATACAAGCTAGTTTAATCCAACTTGATGAACCTCCTCTTTGGAAGCTCATCACAACTAGGTTTGGTCACTACGAGACATTACTATCGCGTTGTCATCACGTATACTACCCTTTTATCTTCAATACGACACAAACATGGTCTCTAGTAAAAGAAACTTGAGTGAGACATATACTCAAATCTTTCACTAGTTGAAGATAACCTCTCATGAGTAGGTTCTACCCTATCGGAAGTACTTAAACCCCCTTAGGGTACAACAATCTCTCTAATGAGTTCAACTGTTATCCCTCTGTCAGAATGACCAGTTTCTACACATTCCAGATTTTGACCTGGTTCTGGGCATTTTTATGACTCAAGTTGAATACCAAAGTTAAAGTTGACTTCAGTATATTTGCAACGCGTACTTATTTTCCCTCATATCGGCTCTGGTTAAAAAGTTGTGGTAATTCAAAGTCAACAGAATTTCTGGAAGAATTTCAACAGCACCTCCTTTGGGAAGTTGCCGTTTTCAACTCATATTTCCACTGCATTCCGTGCTGCAAATACAGAAACTTTGAATTGCAAAGATGTAACACATCTTCTACCCTT
This sequence comes from Neostapfia colusana, assembly GCA_030760725.1. Lineage (NCBI taxonomy): Eukaryota > Viridiplantae > Streptophyta > Magnoliopsida > Poales > Poaceae > Neostapfia > Neostapfia colusana. The sequence goes on along the minus strand of JASWHV010000018.1, from coordinate 16,762,720 downwards.
TCCAAAAAGGTATCATATGAATTTTTTAGATTTTTCTACTGGGAGTTATGTTTGAAAAAAAAAACAGAACAGTCCAGAGAGTGTTTCAACTCTGTCCTGGTTCTGGACAGTTTCCATTCCTCTGGGATTTAAGCTATCTTAAGGTGTGATTCAGCTCTGGAAGTCCACAACAAAGTTGTAGAGTACTTAAACACCTTTCCAGAACCATGTCCCACACCTCCCTTGGCTAAATGGTATGTGATTTATGCTCTGTTAAAGTTCAGCAGACTTGCTGCCTAAAACAGAGCACTCTGGTTTCAATCTTTTGGAACTACACTCATCACTATCCAATTTTTTACCCAACCAGGGTCCTAGATGTTGAACCTAGTGATTTTTAATTCCTGGTCATCATTATTTTTCATGCACATGCCTATACTATGTCGGTACTACGTTCCTCATAAAAGGAAAATCCCAACCGGATTATACCGGCATATACGTCTCAAGTGTGGCACTACACGGTCTCTCGCACACGTTTCCTACACGGATACATACGTGGTTAGTACCTGCAGAAGACCACACAATAATGGTGCACTAAAGGGTTATTTCCATTTCAGGCAGATCCATATTTGAAAGTAAATACAAACGCCCGTATCATTGTCATACGGCCGTCCTTGAGTTAGGTCACGTCTCATGGTACGTGATCGTGTTTCGACACCACACGACGGGGAACCCGAGTAGATCATGAACGGGTCATCACGGTTGGGAATGTTATCAACCCAACGGATACCACCTACTGCCCTGCAGGGCACGCCGATGGCAAGCGCTGTGTATGTCCTCCTGGGCTATTTCCAGACGAACACACTCTCGCGTTACCGACCACGTGATGGGGTCTCAACTTACTTGCCTAATGCACGCTAGGGATCAGCGTTTCATATGAACTCAGGAACATGAAGAGTCCAAGAGTTTCATATTGACGTCTCACACCAAGCTGTGAGACCAATCCCTGAACCACGTTACTCGTCAGGGGAGCTAACCGAAATTGAACCGCTTTCGGTGGCGTTCCTTACCGTTCTTACCAGAGCGTAGGTGCGTTGTTACATAATTAAAATTCAGAATTATAACACATAGGTTAGTCTTTGCCACTTTAAGTAACTATGCTAATATAGTCCTTACTTGGGCAAACTACCGAATCCTCACCGTAAACCTAAGTTTTTCCCGTAATACAGTCCTTAAGTACTGTGCTATCCCCAATGCAGCTCTGGTACCAGGCCGTGGCGGACCGGGATCCACTCATCCAGGATCGCAGAGGGTGATGCTGCACGATGCGACACCCGACACCACACGTCATAAGGACACAACATATTACATGGGAAACCAACTGAACTGTACAAACAGGTACAAACTTCAGTTACAAACTATTGTTTATATTACACAGCGGAAGTCTAAATTATACAACTCACGCCCGCCTATCTAGCAAAAGTCGGTTGCCCATCCCTAGGGCAACCCACACTAGCTGCACGTCTCAGCTCAGCCGTAGTCCCCGATGGAGGGTAACCCTCGCCGGTGGACTCGTAACCCGAGTCCGTGGGTGACTCCTCACCTGAAAAACACTTAAGCAGCAACCATGAGCACGATGGCTCAACAAGACTTAACTGACTCACCTAGGCATGAAATTCTACATGAGTGTACAATGAACATAGGATAGTAACAGTGCATCAAATGGACACGCCTACAAGTTCATCCTTAGTTCATCTTTTAGCCACAAGTTAACAGTTCGGGAATCTGAAATTTAGTAAGCAATATTTGGTGGCACACATGTAACAATACAATTATATCATACAGCAGAATTTAATCATAACATTCCAAAAATTATCTACGTTACGATGCAGTGAACAAGCGGTACTCGTCACCACAAAGGACGGCGAATCGACTCGATATACACCTGCAGGGAAACCCAAAGAGCACGTCATGTACGCCCACCCGTGGATCTGCACAGCACGCTCACTCGATGTCGTACGGGACAACCTTTCACCAAACAGCCCAAACGTCGAACCGATCGCACCGAAACGGACAAGAGGTTCCCTACATGGAGCATCTCTCTATGCCCGTTCGCAGATTTCCACCTTGTTGCCCTCAACCTACACCTATAAATCGGTGTGCTATGCCTCGACGCCCGGAGGTTTAGGCTACATCGGTTTATCGGGGCCCATATATCCGATATGCCTTCGGTACGTTCAATACTTGTTCAGCAGGGCCGCACACGGATCGGTCCTCAATCGACATGGACAGGGCTGCGCACACAAGACTTCCTCTTGTTGCGCCCTAACCCCTGCCTAGTCTCAATTTCATTACTAAAGTGATCTCACATCACTCGAACCAAACCCATGTGTCCCAAACCTAACTCGCGAGTAGATTCCAACTACTCAACTTGTACCGAAGTTCTATGAATCATTAAGCATAGCCTGTCTAATCGAGGCGCTAGACACTACCCTCACTCTTGGGGAAATTCTGGTTATGCAGCTGGTATTCATCCATCCTACCCCTAATGCACATACACATTTCACACTATGTATGTAAACAAAGAAAAACTTTATAAAAGGCTTAGTGCAAACCGGGGCTTGCCTTGTTGCTGCTGGTCAGTGGTTAGGTCTTCGTCCGGAAGGAGGAAGTCGAGCACCTCCGGAGTCTCCTCGTCTTCAGCGACTACACGTTATTGAATATGCACATAACTTAATTGTAATGTTTCTGCTACAAGTTCTAATAACAAGTTTTTAACACCTGGAACTCTGTTTAAGAATTTAAAATGAAACTGGGGCTAGTGGTTTGGGTTTGGACCTAAGCACATGATTAAGTGCTAAGTGGTTTCCCCCCTCTTCCATATTGATCACCTCAAGTGGTTAAACAGAACAAGGGTGATCCAGAGATCCAATGGAGCTGAGAATTTTTGTGTGAGTTCCTTGTCATAATAAAACCCTCTGGACCAAAAATTAGCACTTTTCAGTGAGTGGTTTGTTCAGAATAATTTTCTAAGCAATTAAGCAAGGAAGAATTAATTTTGAGATAACACCCATGTTCATGCCAAACTTATTGAACTACAATTTCAATTATAGCTCACAGAGTTTGTGTGAATATTCCTATCATTTTTGGAGCTAAGATTTGTCCAGAACTGAATTTCCATGTTTTGGAAATTCTCTGAAAATGTTTCTGTATTAGATTTAACACAGCACTTTAAATCTGAATTGCTCTTATCAAATCAACTCCAAATGGTCTGAAACTTTTACAGGGGTGCAATAACACCCTAGAGAATATTCTGGCAAAATTTTAGTATTTTTGGATGAACCAAACTCCCTCTAAAATTCTTTTTCTGAAAAGCTTTAAAGAATTTTCCAGAATTAACTAATGGGTTTATACAAATTGGGTTGCATATTTGGATAGAGCTATTCAAGATGGAATTCAACCCAATTTGAATCACTAAATTTGGAGCTTCCTAGCAAAAGTTATGAGGTTCTAAAGTTTGAACTAAATCTGAAAATCCAAATAAACCGGGGAAAGTTTAAATTCTGACCATGGGCCCATCACACACGTGTCACTGCTGGAGCTGAGCCACACGGGGCTACAGACCCCTTCCCGTGCAGCCACACTGAATCCCGGGGCCGCAATTGATCAGCAATTTAAACCTCCCGTCGCTGACACGCAGGGCCCACCGGTCGTCTTCCTCCTCGGGCCGGTTTCTTTTCCCACGCCGCCCCCTCGCTGGCACCTCACTGGAGCTCGCCGGAACCGGCTTCCCGGCCGCCTCTAGGCCGGAAACTCACCACCTGTGAGTTTGGGAGGTCGGGGAATACGTCTACGGGGTTGGATCGGGCTGCCGGTGGCTGGAACACGGTCGGCGACGTGCGCACCCCTCGGTGAAGCTTCGGCGCCGTGGCCCGAGTACCCTAGCCCGCCAAAAGTTTGGTGAAAGGGCTCTACAGCACCAGTGGGTGCTGAGGAATATCGTCCTGGTGCTGGAACAGCTCGGAGGTGGCTCTAACCTAGTAGTCACCGTGAGCCCGATCCTTCCCGCCATAGCCGCGGTTGGAAAAAACGGAAAATATGTGGGCTACAGCCATGATCAAGCTACGGTTGCAAAGTAAACTTGGGCGCCGTCAAGTCTAGCTCCTGTGAGTGCAGTTTGATGGGCTCTAAGCAAATAGAAGTTGGGAATTTGCAGGTTTCATACCAGAAGTTGGTTCTGCACCGGCTGAAAGTATTTTGCTAAATACGCCGGCGATGATCAGTCACTTGGTCCAGGCTTTGGGGTCGAGCAGCGTGGAGTCTTGGCGTGTCCAAAACCGCTCTTGCTCGTCCGTGACAAGCGCTATGCTGGGCTGTCCATGCGAGCACCTCTGCTCGGTTCTTTTTGGTCGCCGCAAGGAACACCCGTCTCTCATGTTGCTGTGGCTTAGCTCGACTGGAACTGCTGCGGGGAGGTCGTGGGATGTCTGGTGATGCTGTTTTGCTGGTTTACAGACGCTTGCACGCGAGAGGAGTCAATCCCCGAACGGTTAAGCAATGGCGGCAGCTGTTCCGTGCTTCAGCCTGCGCGAGACAGAGAACGAAGGCGGTCCTTGGTTTGGCGGTGCTGCCGCGTGTTGATCGGGTTGGAAGCAGCTGGCCAGCGCGAGGGAGAAAATAGGAGGTGGCAGGGCGAGGCGATCGGGCGCCGGTGCTGGCCGCAGCTGGCGCACGGTCTCGGCCGAAGGAGAAAAGATCACCGTGTAGACTTCTCTGTTAAGGCTGCTGACAGGTGGGGCCTCCCCTCTAATTCCTTTTTCATTTTTCTCATTTCTGTTTGTGCCAAAATATCCCCAGCTACTCACAATTTAATGTGAGACTTAGCCCCCAAGTGTTGGTTTGAATTTGAGTTCTCAAATTTGAACTTTGTTTGGCTAAGTTTGCTCCATGTTTGAACTGAAATTCAAATTCAGTTTTGAATTCTTGCAAATTTAGCTCTTGACAAAATAAACTCCAATGGGGATGAAAATTGGTGGGCTAACTCAGAAAAATGTGCTGAGTTTGAATATGAAGCTAACTTTTGAATTTAAGTGATAAAAGTTGCTGCAATTTGAATTTACATTCAAATTGGCCTCTTTTTCAAATGCCTCCAAAAGTGCCTCAAAAAGTGTTGGATTTGCATGAAACTTGGCCTGAACCTTCCCAAGACTTTTTAAGTTCTAGGGGTGAGCTCAACCTCTCATGTTCATGTGAAGACCTCCTACTTTTTGAAAGTTAAGGCTTTCCCCTCTAATCACTCTTTGGATGGAGGTTACTTGCTCTTCCCAATACTTCACAAGATATCCACAACCAAAAACTGTGGTGTTGTGAGGTGATGAAAAGTTTTTGCAAGTCCCTTTTCTTGGGCTTTTACAACGTCGATGAGCTACACCTTCCACTGATGCTGTAGCGCTAATCCTTTGTGTTTTTGGTGAGCTAGAATGGCGGCGCTACGTCGCCAAAGCTCGGTTAAGCCGCCACACCGTCGCGAGCTCGGTTAGGGCCGACGTCGGTGTGGTGAAACACTCTCCCCATGTTCAGCGCATGAAATTAGGGGCTGACGGCAAGTTTGAGTCTGAAAGGTGAACGGAAGACCAGGTTCCAAAGTTTCCCGGCGAGCTCCGGCGGCGGGGGTCGCGCGGGAGCCAGAGGAAGACGAAGGGGGTTGGCCCCACTCGTCAGCGGCTAGATTTAAGCGTACGGGGTTTTCTGTGATCTCGGATCTGTCTGTGACGACGCGGGAAAAACTCTGTGTCCTGTGTGGCTCGGGTTCCAGCGGTCGACACGTGGCCCTGTGGCCCGCAGTCAGAGTTTAAACAATTCCCGAGTAATTTGAATTCTAAATTCAGCTCAAACTTTAGGTCCTCATAACTTTTGCTAGGAAGCTCCAAATTTAGTGATTAAAATTGGGTTGAATTCAGGATGAAAAGCTCTATCCAAATATACAGCCCAATTTGCATGAAAACCAATAGAAAATTCTTTAAAGCTTTTCAGCAAAAGAATTTTAGAGGGAGTTTGGTTCATCCAAAAATCCTCAAATTTGGCCAGAATTTTCTATAGGATGTTAGGAGACTCCTGTAAAAGTTTGAGATCATTTGGAGTTGATTTAATTAGGGTAATTCGGGTTTCAAGTTTCTGTATTCAAATGAATACAGAAACATTTTCAGAGAATTTCCAAAACATGGAAATTCAGTTCTGGGCATTCCTTAGCTACAAAAATCCTAGGAAAATTCATGCATGCTCCCTGAGATATGTATGAAATTGTAGTTTACTTGAATTTGCATGAAAGTGCAAATTTTTTCAGAATTAATTCCTTTTTGCCTAAATGCTTAGGGAATTGTTCTGGGTGATCTACTTAGTGAAATATTCTGAATTTTGGTCCAAAGGACTTTCTTGTGACAAGGAACTCACATGAACATTTTCAGCTACATTGGAGCTCTAGATCACCAATATCCTGTTCAACCTATTTAGATGAGTAGCACACAAGTGATGAAATGTAATTATCACTTGATCATGTTGCTTCACCCAAACCAAACCACTAGCCCCAGTGTCATTTTAAATTCTTAAACAGAGTTCCAGTTTTAAACTTGTCTTTAGAACTTGTTAGCAAAAGTTTTACAATTAAACATATGTGCATGGTCATAACGTGTAGTGATTAAACGTGGAAAGTGAAGAAGGAGAAGTTGAGCTTGGATCAAGGAGCAAGAAGGCAGGGATTGAGCTTCAAGTCATCAGCAAATAACATCACATTATCTGACTTTAGTCACCTGCTAAACCAAGGCAAGCCCCGGTTTGCATTTAAGTTGTTTCTCAAGTTTTTACTTTGTTCACTACTATGGGTCAAAGTTTGTATGTGCATTAGGTCAAGGATGTTTTATACTCCACTTGCATGACCAAAAAGAGCCCTGAGATCAAGGGTAGAAATGTATTATCGCTGTAGAATAAGGCAATGCTAAATAGGCTAGGACATCTGGTAGAAGACGAGTAGTTGGAATCTACTCGCGAGCTATAGTTTAGGATCACATGAGTATAGTTGGAAGGGAAAGGCAAACTAAAGTTTACATTTCTAAAGATGAGACTGGGCAGAGGGGATAGGCAGCGACCAGACGAGGTCTTGGTCGAGTAGCTATGCCTGTGTCGGTTAAGGACCGATGCGTGTGCCGTGTCCATGAGCAAGTATTGAGTTGTGTACCGGATGCTTACTGATATATGGGAACCAGGAAACCGATGTACCAGGTTCACTGGGTTGTAGAGGCATACCACATCGTCTCGTTAGACCTATGAGCCCGAGACGGCGCGACCAGTTCTACAGTCTAGTGTCCTGAGAAAGGTTGCCACATACGACGTAATGAAGGACACCAGATTTGGTTCTTCAGAGGCGGGCGTATGTGTGGAGTTATCCGAGTAATGTTTGATTCGAATCACCGTCCCTCGGGGTTATTGAGTACCGCTTGCTCCCATGTTGTGATGTAGTAATCAACTTGTGTGGTAACAGTTTGCAAAAGTATAATTGCTGCTATGATTAGGTTAAGTTGCATGAAGACCTTGTTTGAAGTAGGGATAGAGGAAACCAAAGTTAATTTCCACCTTGGGACAAGTAACATTGGAATGAAGCGTTTCTTGTTTGATTGTGGAGTTCCAATGTTGCTGGGCACAAGGTCACTACTATTATGGCTAAAATCTGAAAGTTAAGGAGGAACTCGTAGGCGAGTCTTTTCGCAAATTACAGGATTAGGTCTTAAGTTACCCTCATGTAGAGTTGCATGCTTTAGGAGAGACGGTTAAGTCTTGCTGAGCCTTTGTGCTCACTCTTGCTATATAAGTTGGTTTTGCAGGTAAACCTCGACGCTGTAAAGAAGGTTGTCGGTGAGACTCGAGAACTTCCGAGTCATGTATCACCTGGAGAACCTAGCCACTGCCAAGTCTTCGTGTTGCTAGCGAGAGGAGTCCGCGGGCTAGACCTCTTCTCGAGTGTTTCTTAGATATACGACGTGAGCTGTTTATAGACTTCCGCTGTAGCTATTTTATGTAAATTATTTACAAAGAACAATTGTAAGCTTCCGCTTTTATTTATGTAATACATTGTTCCCTATATGTGTGCTGTTGGGTGCCGCATAACACGGCACCACCCAATGCTATTCCTGGGCGAGGCGGCACAGCCCCGTGATCGAGGTCGGGCCCCGTCAGCGTGGTATCAGAGCCGCATTGGTAATAGCGCACGGAATAAGGATGGTATTACGACAAAAACACTTAGGATACGGTGAGAAACGATAATAGGCCCACATAAGGACTATAGTAGTATAGTTACTTAAAGTGGCATAACTAACATACTTGTTATAATTCTGAAATTTTGATTATGTAACGACGCACCTACGCTCAGGTAAACATGGTAAGGAACGCCACCGAAAGCGGTTCAATTTCGGTTAGCTCCCCTGACGAGGAAAGTGGTTCAGGGATAGGTCTCGCAGTTTGGTGTGAGACGTTAATATGAAACTCTTGGACTCTTCATGTTCCTGAGTTCATATGGAAACGCTGATCCCTAGCGTGCATTATGCAAGTAAGTGGAGACCCCATCGTGTGGTCAGTAACGCAGTAGTGTGTTCGTCTGGAAAAGCCCAGGAGGACATACGCAGCGCTTGCCATCAGCGTGCCCTGCAGGGCAGTAGGTGGTATCCATTGGGTTGATAACATTCCCAACCGTAATGACCCGTTCATGATATACTCAGGTTCCCCGTCGTGTGATGTTGAGACACGATCACATACCTTGAGACGTGACTTAACTCAAGGACGGCCGTATGGCAATGATATGGTACTTTCAATTATGGAACTGCCTGAAATGAGAAAAAACTTTGAGTGCACCACTATTGAGTATTTTTCTGCAGGTACCAACCACGTACGTATCCTGAGTAGTACACGTGTGCGGGAGACCGTCTTAGTGCCACTGATAAAACGGATATGCCGGTATAATCCGGTTTAGGATTTTTTTTGGTGAGGCTACGTAGTACCGACATTGTTCTTACGGTGCTTCGACACCGTACTACACTTAATAATCCTCTTCTGTATTAAGAAATGATTCATGAACTAACTTTCAACTAAAAATGGAAGTTTGAAACGAATATTAGTTACTGAACTCTTATTTTGAGCTAAGATTCAAGTGAGAGAAGGTCTAGGTTTCAAAGATTTCAAAAACAGAGTGCTCTGTTTCTGGCAGGAATTCTTGCTTGACTTTAACAGAGCATAACTCTGAGTAGATTTAACCAATTAAGGTGTATGATACAGTTCTGGAAATATTTTCAAGTGCTCTACAACTTCTTTGTAGACCTCCAGAGAAAAATCACACGTTAAGTGGGTGAAAAGTCCAGTTGAAGGCAAATTGTTCAGAACCAGGACAGTAGCAAAAACCTCTCTGGACCTTTCTGTTTTTAAGCCATAACTTCCTGTAGAAAAATCCTTAAGGAGCCTATGATACACCGTTTGAATGATACTGAAGTTTACTAAAACTTTGGTATTGAACTCAGGTCAAAAATCTGTAGATAACTTGAGTAAAATTTGGAGTTTGTGTGAACTGGTCAGGGTGGTCCCGCTGATTAGTTTAGCATACTTAAGATTTGTTTAAACATGAATGTGGTTATGCTTTCATAAAATTCATGACATGTTCATGTTTTACATATCTGTACTTACTACTGAGATAGAATTTTGATTGACTCAAAATTTTGTTTCGTGCAGTATGGTACGCGCACACTCTCAAATGGAGATTGGAGGTTCAAGTCGAGGTGGGAATGACTCGACTTCATCACAAGAGCCATCGCCAACCGGATTGGCTGAAATTATGGCAAAGATGAATGCAACTCTCCAAACTCTAGTTCAGCAAGGCATAAATAGAGAAGCTCAACATCACATACCAACCCAGAGCACCTATCTGGATTTCTTGGTGACACAACCGCCGGTATTCTCTGAGGCGGCTGATCATTGTGAAGCAAACCACTGGTTACGTGTCATTGAGTCCAAGTTTGGGCTGATCCAATGTGATGAATTCTCGAAGACCCTATATGCCGCTCAGCAGCTTCACAGCTTTGCTGGAGCTTGGTGGGCAGAATACCTTGTTGTCCAACCAGCAGGGCATCGTGTCACCTGGGCGGAATTCCAGGCTGCATTTCGTGCTCGTTTTATTTCTGCGGGCATGATGCAAACCAGTCTGGATGAATTCTGGAGTCTGAAGCAAGGGGACATGAGTGTTATTGAGTATGCAAAGGAATTCAATCGCTTAGCTCAATATGTCCCTGACTATGTGAAATCACCATCCTTGAAGGGTTATCATTTCTACCGAGGGCTGAACGCAGGCTGCGGTGTGAATTGGCTCAAGTTAGCCAAGAGAATTTTGATGAGTTTGTGAGCTGTGCTATCACTCAGGAATATTATTCCAATCTCTACCTCAAAGAAAAGAGGGAGAGGGACTCATCACAGAATGAATGCAATTATCTGCCTCAAAAGTATCGGTTGGTAATCCGTTCACCTTCCGGTCGAGAGGTTCCACAAGAGGTGCAGTCATTCTGGGAGTATGACGACTCTTCTACTCCCCAGAGGTTTTATTCATCTCCTCCGCAGCAGCCACTTATTTCATATGCACCTCAGTATCAACAAGATGCACCAGAATATAGCTGCCCTCAAGAGGTTGAAAATGATCAAGGTGATTTCTCAGCTGAACCGAGTGTGGTCCCACTTCATATTGACAATGAACTCAACGTCAATGAAGCAACTGAACCGAGCAGCAACATTATGTCTGCGGGCCCAGTTCCAAAGAGCGATCTTGGACAGCAAAGAAAAGCCATGTCCAGAGCCGGCAGGTTCACCTTAAATGACAAGCCGGTTGTCATTTTATTCGACTCTGGTGAAACACATAACTTCATTAGCAGGGCGACGGTGATCCGGGATCAGATCTCCACCACTATCACAAAAGGTTCTTACCTTATTCATTCGCCAGGTGGAGACATATCAACTAATGAAGTCGTTTCTCGAGCACCACTTTGCTTGGGTGGAAAAATTTATCCTACCACTCTCATTATTCTCGAAGACCAAGGAATCAATGCCATATTGGGAGTATCATGGTTGACCTTCCATAAGGCTGTTCTGGACATCGAGAACATGAGTGTTCACTTGGACTCTCCACTTCACGGGCGTCAAACCTTGTATCTCGGCAAAGCGGTTTCCAAAGACCCGGAAGTATGTAATGCCGAGGCGTGCAAGTTAGAAGACATTCCGGTAGTCTGTGAATATCTGGGCGTGTTTCCCGAAGATCTTCCAGGCTTACCACCTGAGCGCGAGGTGGAATTCAAAATAGAGTTGATACCGGGGACCACGCCGATCTCTTAGAGACCATACAAAATGGCTCCGAATAAACTAGCAGAACTGAAGGAGCAACTCAAGGATCTGATGGACAAGGGGTTTATTCGTCCAAGTTCATCACCATGGGGTTGCTCAGCTTTATTTGTGAAGAAGAAGGATGAGACGCTGAGGCTATGCGTCGATTATCGTCCTTTGAATGCTGTGACAATAAAGAACAAGTATCCACTACCCAGAATTGATATTCTTTTCGATCAGCTGGTGGGTGCTAAAGTCTTCTCTAAGATGGACTTAAGGTCGGGATATCATCAAATAAAGATTCGAGCGGAAGATATCCAAAAAACAGCATTCTCGACAAGATACGGACTCTATGAGTATCTTGTCATGTCATTTGGGTTGACCAATGCTCCGGCTCACTTTATGTATCTTATGAACTCGGTGTTCATGCCAGAGCTGGATCAGTTCATCGTGGTATTCATCGACGACATCTTGGTCTATTCCAAATCTGAAGAGGAACACGCTAAACATTTGCATATTGTGCTCCAACGACTGAGAGATCACAAGCTCTATGCAAAGTTTAGTAAATGTGAATTCTGGATCAACCAATTGCCATTTCTTGGACATATTACTTCAGCGGAAGGCATTGCTATTGATCCAAGCAAGATTGAACAAGTGCTGTAGTGGAAGTCTCCAACATCAGTCCATGAAGTTCGTAGCTTCTTGGGTTTGGCGGGATATTATCGGAGGTTCATCCCGAGCTTCTCAAAAATCTCCAAACCTATGACGGAGCTACTGAGAAGGGCATCAAATATGATTGGAGAAAGCCATGTGAGGAAGCTTTTCAAGTGTTGGTGAAACACCTCAAAACAGCCCCGGTTCTAGCTCAACCGGATACAACCAAGCCCTTTGATGTTTATTGTGATGCGTCCGGCATCGGACTTGGTTGTGTACTCATGCAAGGAGGACGCGTGGTCGCATATGGATCACGGCAATTACGGAATCATGAGCAACATTATCCAACTCATGATCTCGAACTTGCTGCCGTGGTATTAGCTTTGAAGATGTGGAGACATTACCTATTGGGAAATCTGGTTCATCTCTACACCGACCACAAAAGTTTGAATTACATATTCACTCAGAAAGAGTTGAATATGCTACAACGGCGATGGTTGGAGCTGATCAAGGACTATGAGATTGAAATTCATTAACATCCGGCCAAGGCAAATGTGGTTGCCGATGCACTCCGCCGGAAGTCTCATGTTCATAACCTGACCATTACGTCGATAGAAGAGGAAGAACAAAGTCTATACTTGGTTCCATATGGAGCTCTACATAATCTGGCTCTCATACCCACAATAAGAGAGGAGGTCATGGAAGCTCAAAAGAGAGACAATGGCATGGCCCATATCAAAAGGAGGTTGAAAAATGGGGAGATGAAATGTTTCCAGTTAGATGATGAAGACACCCTATGGTTCAAGGACCGGATAGTCGTACCCTGTGATATGCGGCTGCGGAAGAAAATTTTGGATGAGGCTCACTTATCCAAATTTTCTATTCATCCAGGCAGCAATAAAATGTACCAAGACCTCCGGAAGATGTTTTGGTGGACACGTATGAAACGTGAAGTTGCCAAGTTCGTTCAGAATGTGATACGTGTCGAAGAGTTAAGGCCAACCATGTGAAGAAGTCGGGCCTGTTGCAACCGTTACAAATACCGGCATGGAAGTGGGAAGACTTGAGTATGGATTTCATCGTTGGGTTGCCGATGACCTCCCACCACCATGATTCGATTTGGGTGATCATTGACCGATTAACCAAGTCAGAACGTTTCATTCCGGTGCATACCAACTACAGCGCCAAGCAATATGCGGAGTTGTATATAGCACGAATCTTATGCTTGCATGGAGTTCCCCGTACCATTGTCTCCGACAGAGGATCGCTGTTCGTGCCCCCCTTCTGGGAACAGCTACACGCATCCTTGGGAACTAAACTGATTTGAAGCTCCGCGTATCACCCTCAAACCGATGGGGAAACTGAGATGGTGAATCAAATCCTTGAAGATATGCTAAGGGCGTGTGCCATCCACCACGGTAAGAGCTGGGATGTTCACTTACCGTTGGCGGAGTTCTCGTATATCAACGGTTATCAAACGAGCATAAAAATGGCATCTTATGAAGCTCTTTACGGCCGGAAGTGCCGCACACCCTGGAACTGGTGTGAATCTGGCGAGAGGTTTATTTACGGGATTGATCTCGTAAATGAAGCAGAAGAGCGGGTAAGGCTTATTCAAGCAAATCTTAAAGCCGCTCAATCCAGGCAAAAGAGCTATGCGTATAAGAGACGTCATCCTCTGAAGTTTCAAGTTGGAGACCACGTATACCTCCGCGTATCTCCTATGAAGGGCATTCACCGATTCGGAGTGAAAGGAAAATTAGCTCCACGTTTTATCAGTCCCTTCGTCATCATTGAAAGGTGTGGACCCGTGGCATACCGTCTGGAGCTACCGGTAGCCTTAGCCGGAATTCATAATGTCTTCCACATATCTCAGTTGTGGAAGTGTTTGAAATTTCCAACGGAGATTCTCACCGGAGACATAGCAGATTTGAAGCCGGACCTCACTTATGTTGAACATCCAACCCAGATAATTGATGAAAAGACTCGCGAGACCAGAAACCGGACGCTGCGATTTTTCAAGGTGCTATGGGAAAATCACACGTCCGACGAAGCTACATGGGAAAGCGAGGAATATTTACAACGCAATCATCCGGAGTTGTTAGAGGCTTATATGTAGTAGTTGTCCTCTCCACGTTGTCCTAAATCAGGAATCTCGGGATGAGATTCTTTTTAAGGGGGGAGGAATGTAAAAGTCCCAAAAACTTGTAAATAGAAAACTTGAGCTATGAATAAAGTTGAGAGTAAATACAAGAAATGGGGCTTGCAAAAACTTTTGTTTACTCATGAAAGTGTTGACATGTGCAATCAAACTTTAAATTCAGTTTGAACTAAAAAGGTCACTTCAAAAAGAAGAAGGGCATTTCCAAAAGGGGAAATTCAAACTGGTGTTTAAGGAGTTGTATTTGCAATGGCCAACTCAAGGATCAGAGGGCATAGTTGAATTCAACAGGTTCAAATTATGAGGGGGACAAATTTTGAGGAAATTTTTAGGTGCTTTGGTATGTTTATCAAGGGGACTTGTAAATTTCATCCAAATTTGAATTCCAAATTTGAAACTGAGGCAAGACTGGTCAAATTGCCAAATGGCTTTTGAATTGGAGTCCCTCATAGCTGAAGTTTACAATGTGCCAAAAATTTGGATAATTAAGAAAGGAACTTGGTGGGGCCCAATTGTCATGAAGAGGAGGGAAAAACTTAGCACCCAAGTCTTCACTGTCTCTGTTCAGACTCATTCAGCCGACTGAATAACCGGTTCTCTGCTTTTCGCTCGAAGGGACGAACGCAGCACGCGCGCCACCGAGGCAACGCGACCGCCAGCTCCCGATCTGCTTCGACGTCGGTTCCCCTCGCCCTTATAAGACTTCCACCGGGAGCGTGCACCTCACAGCACCGAGAAAACGTCCGAGCTAGCCTCTTCCACGCCACAGCACCGTTCCCAGGAGTTTTTGCCGCCGCCGCGTACACACGCTTGAGTTCCGGTCGCCAACCGTCTCCCTGCGCCGTGACAACCGGACAAACTCGGAAGCAGCGTCGCCCACGCTCCCGGAAGCCTGTCAAAGCCAGTTCCGAGGGTACAACGGGCTACAATCGCCTCGGCAAGCCGTTTCTTCCCCGGCTGACTGACCTCGGCGGCTTCACTTCGAACCAAGTCTCTCTGGTGTTTCACGCCCAACAAAGCCACAAAAAAGGTTGGTTACCACCTCCCCTTGCTGTCCACCGAGTTTGGAATCATTTCATAGGACCACCAAGCCGGAATTTGAGTTTTACTCACGGCGGGTTCTTCGGGTCGCCGGCTCCAGACCGGGAAATTCTCCCCCGAGGTGTGAAGGCTCCCGGTTGTGTTCTGGGGTCATGATCTTTAGCCTCCTATGGACCTCCTCGACCAAACATAGCACGATTCCATCAACCCTAGCCGAAGAAAGCCCAGTTTTTCTCTGTCGCCGCAAAAACCACCTCGGGCGCACGGTGACGGCATAGCTAGCGGCCTCTCCAAGCAAAATTGGGCACACGTCGATGAGCTACACCTTCCACTGGTGCTGTAGCGCTAATCCTTTGTGTTTTTGGCGAGCTAGAACGGCGGCGCTACGTCGCCGAAGCTCGGTTAAGCCGCCACACCGTCGCGAGCTCGGTTAGGGCCGACGTCGGTGTGGGGAAACCCTCTCCCCATGTTCAGCGCATGAAATTAGGGGCTTACGAAAGTTTGAGCATGAAAGGTGAACGGAAGACCGGGTTCCGAAGTTTCCTAGCGAGCTCCGGCGGCGGGGGTCACGAGGGAGCCGGAGGAAGACGAAGGGGGGTTGGCCCCACTCGTCAGCGGCTAGATTTAAGCGTGCTGGATTTTCTGTGATCTCGGATCTGTCTGTGACGACGCGGGAAAAACTCTGAGGCCTGTGTGGCTCGTGTTCCAGCGGTCGACACGTGGCCCTGTGGCCTGCAGTCAGAGTTTAAACAATTCCCGAGTAATTTGAATTCTAAATTCAGCTTAAACTTTAGGACCTCATAACTTTTGCTAGCAAGCTCCAAATTTAGTGATTCAAATTGGTTTGGATTCAGGATGAAAAGCTCTATCCAAATATGCAGCCCAATTTGCATGAAAACCAATAGAAAATTCTGGAAAATTCTTTCAAACTTTTAAGTAAAAGAATTTTATAGGGAGTTTGGTTCATCCACAAATCCTCAAATTTGGCCAGAATATTCTTTAGGATGTTAGGAGACTACTGTAAAAGTTTCCGCTCATTTGGAGTTGATTTAGTTAGGGTAATTCTGGTTTCAAGTTTCTGTATTCAAATGAATACAGAAACATTTTCCGAGAATTTCCAAAACTTGGAAATTCAGTTCTGGGCATTCCTTAGCTCCACAAATCCTAGGAAAATTCATGCATGCTCCCTGAGCTATGTATGAAATTTTAGTTCACTTGAATTTGCATGAAAGTGCAAATGTATTCATAATTAATTCCTTTTTTCCTAAATACTTAGGGAATTGTTCTGGGTGATCTAATTAGTGAAATATTTTGAATTTTGGTCCAGAGGACTTTCTTGTGACAAGGAACTCACATGAAAAATTTCAGCTCCATTGGAGCTCTGGATCACCACTATCCTGTTCAACCTATTTAGATGAGTAGCATACAAGTGATGAAATGTAATTATCACTTGATCATGTTGCTTCACCCAAACCAAACCACTAGCCCCAGTGTCATTTTAAATTCTTAAACAGAGTTCCAGTTTTAAACTTGTATTTAGAACTTGTTAGCAAAAGTTTTACAATTAAACATATGTGCATGGTCATAACGTGTAGTGATTAAACGTGGAAAGTGAAGACGGAGAAGTTGAGCTTGGATCAAGGAGCAAGAAGGCAGGGATTGAGCTTCAAGTCATCAGCAACTAACATCACATTATCTGACTTTAGTCACCTGCAAAACCAAGGCAAGCCCCGGTTTGCATTTAAGTTGTTTCTCAAGTTTTTACTTTGTTCACTACTATGGGTCAAAGTTTGTATGCGCATTAGGTCAAGGATGTTTTATACTCCACTTGCATGACCAAAAAGAGCCCTGGGATCAAGGGTAGAAAGGTATTATTGCTGTAGAATAAGGCCATGCTAAATAGGCTAGGACATCCGGTAGAAGACGAGTAGTTGGAATCTACTCGCGAGCTATAGTTCAGGATCATATGAGTATAGTTGGAAGGGAAAGGCAAACTAAAGTTTACATTTCTAAAGATGAGACCGGGCAGAGGGGTTAGGCAGCGACCAGACGAGGTCTTGGTCGAGTAGCTCCGCCTGTGTCGGTTAAGGACTGATGCATGTGCCGCGTCCAGGAGCAAGTATTGAGTTGTGTACCGGATGCTTACTGATATATGGGAACCAGGAAACCGATGTACCAGGTTCACTGGGTTGTAGAGGCATACCACATCGTCTCGTTAGACCTATGAGCCCGAGACGGCGCGACCGGTTCTACAGTCTAGTGTCCTGAGAAAGGTTGCCACATACGACGTAATGAAGGACGGCAGATCTGGGTCTTCAGAGGCGGGTGTATGTGTCGAGTTATCCGGGTAGTGTTTAATTCGAATCACCATCCCTTACGGTTATTGAGTACCGCTTGCTCCCATGTTGTGACGTAGTAATCAACTTGTGTGGTAACAGTTTGCAAAAGTATAATTGCTGCTATGATTAGGTTAAGTTGCATGAAGACCTTGTTTGAAGTAGGGATAGAGCAAACCAAAGTTAATTTCCACCTTGGGACAAGTAACATTGGAATGAAGTATTTCTTGTTTGATTGTGGAGTTCCAATGTTGCTGGGCGCAAGGTCACTACTATTATGGCTAAAATCTGAAAGTTAAGGAGAAACTCATAGGCGAGTCTTTTCGCAAATTACAAGATTAGGTCTTAAGTTACCCTCATGTAGAGTTGCATGATTTAGGAGAGACGGTTAAGTCTTGCTTAGCCTTTGTGCTCACTGTTGCTATATAAGTTGGTTTTGCAGGTAAACCTCGACGCTATAAAGAAGGTTGTCGGTGAGACTCGAGAACTTCCGAGTCATGTATCACCTGGAGAACCTAGCCGCTGCCAAGTCTTCGTGTTGCTAGCGAGAGGAGTCCGCGGGTTGGACATCTTCTCGAGTGCTTCTTAGATATACGACGTGAGCTGTTTATAGACTTCCGCTGTAGCTATTTTATGTAAATTATTTACAAAGAACAATTGTAAGCTTCCGCTTTGATTTATGTAATACATTGTTCCCTATATGTGTGCTGTCGGGTGCCGCATAACACGACACCACCCAATGCGATTCCCGGGCGAGGCGGCACGGCCCTGTGATCGAGGTCGGGCCCCGTCAGGAATCAAGAAAATCATGAGCTTCAAGTATGACTGGAACATCGAGGTGATTGTGCAGTTTTACACCACCATGTACTTCTCCACCTACGGTGACCGGAAAATCACCTGGATGACCCATGGAGAGAAATACTCAGTCACATATGAGAGGTTTGCTCAGATACTTGGCCTTGAGGAGCACCTAGACCATGAGATTATCATTTCCAACCTCAAGGCAGTGGATAGGAATCAGCTTGACTACATGTATCCTAGTCATGTTCCCTATGAGGCCGGGCTTGCTAGGAACATTAAGCCGTTCTATAGCATCCTCAACCTGATTTTGAGGAGAACTATTGCCCCGAAGGATGGAGATGCGGGGGCGATTCAAGGAAACTTCAGGCATCTCCAATTGTTGATAGATGGTGAAGAGAAGTTTAACCTTATTGAGCACATCTATGACGACATCTTCAACATCTCTCACACTCCCAACCGCTCATGTGGGTATGCACCATATATCATGTGCTTAATTGAGAAGGTGTCAGGGATTGTCTTTGTCAAGGACGTCACTCATCGACCTCTCTGTCCTCAGCTACCCCCTATTGTGCCAGAACCCTCCAGAAGGAAGAATGCTCAATCTCCTTCCAGCTCAGAGGCCTCTCCTAGCTCAGTGGCTCCCTCATCACCTCCTCCTCCGCAGTCAATGAGCGGATTCTTCAAGTGCTTCAACGCACTCTTCGCCTCTTGTCGGCGTGTGGAGGTCCGGACTCGATGCATGGAGAGGCGTCAGGAGAAGTACCTCAAGGCTGTGTGTGACAAGCTTGAGGTACCCATGTCTCCTCCCGAGGAGAGTTATAGGGAGCTCACTCCATATCCAGAGTTCACCGCTGATGAGCTCGCCCAGTTCAGGGAACATGGAAGCTCTTCCAAGGCCGTGCCTCCATACACCGCCGTCGATGACGAGGAATATGATACGGAGGCCACGGAGAGCGATGAAGATGGGGATGAAGAAGAATACGACGAAGATGAGGAGTAGACTTAGGTGTATTTTCTTCCTTTTTCCTTTTTGGTGCCTTGATGCCAAAGGGGGAGAGATGGAAGAGGATGTCTTCTTTTTATCATCTTCTAGTCTTGTAATAGATCCTTGGACATGACTATCTCTATGTTTTATGCATTGTGTAAGACTACGTGTTGGATATTATGGCTTATATTTGATCATTGTTGCTCTTTGCTATGTTTCACTGTCTTATCACATTTTTAGCACAACACGTAGGCACCCCACCATAACATGTGAATGTATGCCAACTCTCCTCTTTTACTGTTGCATACATCAAGGGTGAGTTAAGAATACACATACTTGTTGTGAAAATCAATCTTTTACCTCTTATGTTGATACTTAATGTGTTGTCATCAATCACCAAAAGGGGGTAGATTGTAAGTGCATCTAGGTATCCCCGTGGGTTTTAGATGATTGATGATGACAATTAAGAGGCTAATGAGCTAAGATGATCATAAGCACAGGATATTTCCAAGGCAGGCACCTAAACTCTCAAAAGGAAAAAGGATGAAGAATGGCGTCGAAGACTCGAAGAATAGAAATTAGGGTTTCATTTGAGTCGTTAGTAGGCTAGCCGTGTAAGAGTGTATGTGTCAAGTGCATTGAGATCATAGAAGAGAGCTCAAAGCGTTAGAAGTATCAAATTCTTAGTGGCGAGTGCTAGTGAGGTAAACTTGAGCAGGCCGGACTTGTCCGAGCCAGAGGCCGACTAGTCCGGAAGTCCTACGGCTTAGTCCGTTTTGGGGCGGACTAAGAGTTCCTGACTGAGTTCAGACTTGTCCGTTTGGGGATGGACTAGTCCGGTTCTCTCTTGGTGAGAGTATTTTGGGACTAAGTCCTGGTAGAACGGACTTGTCCACCTCAGTGGCCGGACTAGTCCGGGCTAGCCAGACTAGTCCGTCTTCACCCGGACAACTGGTCCCTGTGTGAGTTTGGGCTAGTCCGTTCTGAGGCGGACTAGTTCATATGGTTGTGAGATAAGAGCTCCCACGGCTAAGTCTTGGTGGACCGGACTTGTCCGCCTTAGTGGCCGGACTAGTTCGGATCCTCCAGACTTGTCCGTTCTCACCTGAACAAATAGTTCCTGTGTGACATCGGACTAGTCCGGACTTTTGGTAGGTGGCAACGGTTGGCTGTCGGGATTTCTATAAAAGGAGATGCCCCGACTTTATTTAAAGAGGACTGGAACCCTAGCGCCACGACAACCATCCTAGAGCCTCTCCAAGCCTTCACCATTGCCTAATCACCCTCTAGAATCAATTCTTGAGTGGATTTAGGTGTGTGAGGAGAGGAGAAGGAAGAAGTTCGCGTTTAGGCTCTTGGAGTGATCTCATGCACTTGGTGTGAGTCTTTGTGACATGTGGCTTGTGAGATCCGTGAAGTCTTGTGAACGTGTTCAAGTGGGAGCCTCGGAGAGCAGCCCCAAAATCTTGTAAGTTCACCCTTGAGATAGTGAAGAACCGAGTTGTCCTTAGTAGCGATTTGGTGAGGAAAGGGTTGTTAAACCCGGTCCTTTGTGGACTCCTCAACGGGGACGTAGATTCCTGAGTGGAATCGAACCTCGGGCAAAAATCCTTGTGTCACTTTTGCATTTATATTTCATTGATCATTAGAATTGATTAGGGTTAGTTTCAATCATTTCGCTATCAAAGTATTCATTGTTACAATCTTGAGATCGACTTCTATATCCTGTCAAATTTGTCATATTAAATTGTTAGATAGTTTATTTGCACTTTGTTGAACTAAAATCTGAAGAAAAACCCATAAAATCAAGTTTAGGCTTTTCCAACAGTCTGACCGGACTAGTCCGCCCTTGAGCCAGACTAGTCCGGCCTTTTAAGTCTTTTTAAGCAGGCTGACTGGACTAGTCCGCCCCCTGTGTTCTAATCTTGTTTAATTAAGTCGTTTAAGGTATTTTAGCCTATTCACCCCCTCTAGGCAATTTCATGCATATTCTATAGGTTTATGTTACTCATTCATTTTTGAGTCATTTACGAGAGAGAGAGAGAGAGACAGAGGATAGAACGAAAGATAGAGAGAGAGGGGGAAAGAATAGGGGTGACCGTCAATGCGCGGGTCCGCGTCCATGCGACTTAATCCTTCGACATGTCTGGGGTCTCAAGAACAATGGGAGAAGGATGAAGCCAAAGCTCGCTGGCCTTTCGGGGGCTTGGACACCGGTCACGAGTCGTTGGGGGGTCCTTGTACCCTTCTGCGATGGGTCACGACGGTTGAGTGGTCAAGCGTTGGAGGGAGGTCAGTCAGGCGCTGAGCCCAGACCGACGGCTCTCGTCGAGCGTCTCTCTACGTCCTTGGGTGCTCGAAACTCCGTGTATGTCTCGTGTACACCGTCGTTTTCCATCGAGCACTTTGCGTCCGCACCGGCACCGTTCGCCTCAAAGCCCAGCTCTATAGATGTCCTACTATTAATTATCGTATTATATGCTCTCACGATGGTGTATATAGCTAAACACCATGAAGCAAATAATCATCACTCAATTTTCAAACAATTTTCACGCAAGTAATTAATAAACAAAACATAAATATTAAAAAATGACTCAAAGAGGGCGCGAAGTCCGGCGGCGGTGGCGGCGGGGTGGGCTGCTGTGGGCCAAGAGGGGGGCCCGCTGGGGGCCAGGGGGCAGCGGGGCCCAGGGACGGCGCGGCGGCGGCCGGGGGCAGCAGCGACGGTGGGGGCCGGGGGCGCCGGCCTGCAGTGGAAGCGGCGGCGGCAGACGGCGGGCGGCGGTGGACGTGGAGAGGAAAGCTTGGGGGAAGGGCTAATTGGCGTGCTTGGGCTCGGGAGCGTGAGGCGTCGGCGGTGGCGGCGTGAGGGGCTAGACGCCTAGGCTAGGGGCTGGGGCCGCGAGGCCAGGGAGTAAATAAAAAATTAAATAACTAAAATAGCTAAAATTAATCAATTACTAAATTAACTAAATTAAACAACTAATCAATCAACTGAAGGGCAGACCTAGCGCAGTGGTAGTGTGTCTCCACTTGTGTCCTGAGGTCTTGTGTTCGAACCAGCCTCTCTGTAAAAGAAGGGGTAAGGCTGTCTAGAAATAACCCTTCCCCAGACCTCACATTTGTGGGAGACTTCGGCATTGGGTAGGCCCTTTTTTTAAACAACTAATCAATCAACTAAATAATTAATGAATCAATTAAACAACTAATAAATCAATTAAGTAAATTAAATAACTAAAATCATAATCAATTTCTAGAATAATTAAAATAACTAAAATAGTCAATTACTAAATTAACTAAATTGAGCAACTAATCAATCAATTAAACAACTAATAAATCAATTAACTAAATTAAATAACTAAAATCAGAACCAATTTCTAAAATACCTAAAATAAATAAAATCAATAAAGTACTAAATTAACTAAACTGAACAACTAATCAATCAATTTTGGACAATGTTCACGTTATCCACGTAGGATACGGCGCTGTGGCTGCGGCTGGGTCGACAGAATCCGTTGCCATGGCGGCCGGGGCGGCGGATGCCGGGGTGGACGCGGCCGGGGCGGCGGAGGGCGGTGTGGCTGTGGCCGGGGCGGTGGCTGTCGGGGTGGCAGAGGCCAGGGCGGCGGCAGGGTCCAGCGGCGGGCGGGGCGGGGCGGCGCTGCGCTTCGGGCGGGGTCCGGCGGTGGCGAGCTCGTTGTCGGCGCGGGCGTGAATGCCTGCGCCGACCCCGGGCCCTGGGGTATATAGAGCCTATTTACGACGGCCAAGGTCTGGCCGTCGTAAATAGGTTGTTATTTATGACGGCCTGACCTAGGCCGTCGTAAGCAAGCTGTTATTTACGACGGCTGGAACTAGCCGTCGTAAATAAACTTATTTATGGCGGTTATAGGGTTAGCCATCGTAAATAAATTTGGCCGTCATAAATTTACGTGTTTCCTGTAGTGATGGAGATCAACTTTCAACCATTGTCTGCCGATCAACAGCTTTGTGCCGGCTCTGATGCCACGTATTGGAACCGAAGACCTCTCCTTGTGATGAACTCCGGTGCAAGAAGCTCCGTGTTCAGGCCTTGAGCGGAGGTTCTTCAGTTTACTCTCACAAAGCTCTGAAAAAACAGAGAAAGGCAGACAATATGTGTTGTTCTCTAGCGTACAAACTGCTCCTCATATTCGGTCAGATTTATATGAGTACAGGGTGCACACACACACACGCACACACAACGCTAAAGCAACTACCTGACCTGATCTACACGAAATACCCGCTCATCGTGCTCCACTAACACGGCAACGTTTACATCGTGCGATCCGACTGACCAGGAGCTCAAGTTGAATGAGTACTGCCTCGTTCTCCTGGGCTCACAACAAACTTGACTCTTGACTAACAGCTATGAATGGATAAGCAACTAGATTATTATTCAATACATTGCTCGTTACTACTGGGCTCAAGTATTGAACTACCCGCACATCATCCCTTATATGACAAGGATCTTTGGATTGAAAACATAAATCTCTTTTTATGGAATAGAAAACCGTTTGCAACGGTATAAGATGTCCTTGAGCTAGGCCACGGTGACAGACATAATTGGCAGCCTTCACATAGTTATTACTCACATAAGACTTAGGAACTAGGGACGAATTATATTCATTCCCAACCATATATCTCCTACCATTAATCCAAAGATCATTTTTCAAATTTTGAAAGGTTTGATGCTTGAAGACAAAGTTCAAGCTAGTATTCTTGTGAGTATTTTCAAAGATTTCAGTTCTTCAATCAAGAACAGCAGAAGACTTGTTCGGTTGATGAACTTGATGATCATACCTGAGCACAGATTGATGCTTAGCTAGATGTGCATTCCCGGGGACCAATGGTTGATTAGGGACCCTAATATGTCTGCAATGATCAAGAGAACTGAAAACTGTGATATTTTACATCCTGTCATATGATTGCTAGCTCCAGTGTCCAAGTACTAGAGCTCGTTTTCCTCACTAGTTAGTTTTGGAACCACACGTTCCTCATCCAGTAACACAGTTAAAGAATTTAACTTTAGAAATATCAAACCCATGATGATTCTTTCCTTTCCCCCACTCGTTTTTCTTGTTACTGCCGCCGCTAGTCTGGCCGCTGTCACCGCTGGGCTTTTTCTTACTGCCGGAAGTGGGTCTTGCTGATCCATCAACTTCTTCCACTCAATCAGCAACTCCAGTGCATGGGTGAAAAGCACCAGCTTCTCGCCTTGTCACGTTGTTGCGGCACCTCCCTTGCTGGTGAACTAAGTCAGTCGTCCAACAGCTTCAGAGATAGAAATGTTCACCCAGTCACCCCATTGTTCTATCGTGTTGATGACGATCTCAACGAAGCGGCATGGAACAGCGCCGAACAAGTGCTCGATCACGGACTCGTCCGAGATGGTCTCGCTGAGCGACTGAATTTCGTCCACCAACATGGTGAGCCTTTGCGCGGAAGCCGTGACAGACTCCCTGTCATTTATCTTCATTCTGTCAAATTGTCGCTTGAGTTCATTCACGCATGGCTTCTTGACGTGATCGTCTCCGATGCACATGCACCAAATTGCCTCCCAAGTCTTCATAGCGGTCTTACACTCAGCAATCACCGTCATCAGTGAGTCCGGTATCGCCTGCAAGAGCTCTGCAAACGCCCTCTCATCCTGCACCTAAAAAAAATCCAAACCCGTGGCACGTCGGATGCGGGTCAGAGCCATAGGTGAAAAATTTCACCCACAAGCCGCACCCATCAGCTGTAAAATCTCACAGGGACCTAGACCCGTGGGTCGAATTCTCATCTCTATGTGCACCAATTACAAGGTGATGGGTGGTAGTGCTACAAGGAACGCACAGTTATGATCGAATTTTCCACAACCCGACAAATCACACGCTCTTGTGATACCACGGCTAGGGCCACACAACAAGATCACATTGGATTGTGCCACGCGCTGCGACACCAGAGAGCACCACGAATGGATTACAAAAATATTTACAATAAATAATTACTTCATTTATATTACATCAGAGTGGGATATTTAAAATAGAGTTCAAAAACAGTGAAAACTTGACACATACTACAAATTACAGCTCTAAAATACCTAGGAGGTTTGACAGTAGCATTGTATTGTGCCCACTGATAGCGCGAGCAGAGCTCCCACTGAAGCATCCAACCCTCAAATGGTGGCAACTCATTAGGCAGCCCCTCACATATATCAACATCACTATAATCATAACCACCTGAAAAACAAGCAACAACAAACCGTGATCACTAATCCTCAACAACACTTACCCATCTAAGACTCCCTAACTGACCACTAACATGTTGGGAAATCTATAGCAGGAAGGACATTTGCAAAATAGTAAGCTAAAAGGTGGATCCTTATATATGTTCAAGTTTTAGCAGATCAATTAAAGTTTCAAGAAATTTAAATATTATTATCATCTATAGCTCATAAATACAAGTTTTGCAAGAAAATTTAATTAATCAATCTCAATCAGATCACTTAAATCACATTTATATTGTTACTTTCCGACGATGTTGTAAACTAATCATACTCAATAACCGAAAGGGATGGCAATTCAAATCATTTTTCTCTTGCAATGAAAATCCGAGTTGCATGACACGTACACCCATCCAAGAAGTCATACGTGACAACCTTTCACAAAACACCGCGATGCACGTCCCGGACGTCATCTGCTAGCGGTTACCCCAACTACCGTCACATCGCCTGACCAAGGATGGTGGTGTATGTTTCAACACATGAGTGACCAAGTTACATCAATTTACTAGTGCCCATGTCAGTAGCATACAACAGATACGTCCAAACTTGTCCAACAGTGCCACCTACGACGCGTTCCTTAACCTACATAAGCAGGTCTAACAAACAAGTACCCATGTCCCACTGTAACCTACAACACCCGTCCGGTCTCCAATTATCCTCATGTGATCCAAATTTTTTCCACCATACCTGATATGCACAAAGACATACAGTTAACTAGTGTTAAGATAAAGTTAATTATAGATTATGTCATACAGGAGCATAAATAAATGTTGGGGCATATGATACAGGTTTCTGACCTCAGATGAATTTTTAAACCAATACTCTCATTTGCAGCATTTCTGTTATTAAGAAATAATAATTTGATTAACTTGCCCACATGATTAATTTATCTTATTAAGTTAAATCTACATTTTGTACATAGCTGATATACTAAGATGGGTAATATGTCAAAGCATTTTACAACAAAGTTTGGGATTTATAAGGCTATATTTTTAATTACTACAATTTAAATAGAAGAAATCACAAATTAATTATTTAACAAAAATCCATAAGTCGCACCGAGATGTAACTTTTACTATGAGATATATGACATGCATTAGTGTTCTCTACAAAATCTCAGATTTTTCTGATGGTTAGACTTCTCATGATTTATTTTTTTGATAATATTATTTAATGAAATTTTAACCGATGTCGAATATTTTCATACCAAATGCACATTCCTACAATATATACATATGGTCATCTCTGTTCTACA
The DNA here is from genome assembly GCA_030760725.1 of Neostapfia colusana. Taxonomy (NCBI): domain Eukaryota; kingdom Viridiplantae; phylum Streptophyta; class Magnoliopsida; order Poales; family Poaceae; genus Neostapfia; species Neostapfia colusana. Next base: position 16,735,828 of record JASWHV010000018.1, on the reverse strand, counting down.
GAAACTTGTGTCACATTTTTCTAATTATTCTAGATTTCCTATGATTTTTACAAATTTTCCATCATTTTATGTATATATTTCTGAATGGAAAAAAGTTTGGAATTCTTTGACTAATAGGAAGTGGGCTACTTGGTATTCTGCAAGGTGGGCCACATAGGATGCTCGGGTTCAGGCCTGACCCAGCCACGGCACCAATGGCGGCATCCAGCGATGATGATGGCAGTGCTTAGGGCAAAACGGCCTGAGCTAGTGGGGAAACCATTTGAGGGGTTGAAGGAGGGTGGCGCTCACTAGAAGGAGGGCTCGAGGATTGCTCCGTTAAAGTTGGCAAGTTTCATTAGAGTACTAGGATTGACAACATGTACTGGAACATTCACGGGGAAGTATGGACAAGGGGGCCCAACGACGGGGATGGTGTGGTTGAGGGTCGGCAGATAGGAATCCATGGAACCCGGCTTGTTCACCGTGTCTCATGTCAATTGCAATGCAAATTAATCCGCGTCTGGAAGTTGGGAAGCTAGACATGGAATGAATAGGACTCACGTTAATTTGCTGGAGGAGGTGAATCGTGCCGGTGACATGGTGGAGGTCTTAGCAGCCAGACTCAAATAATAAAGCCCTATTCGTGCTACTTTGAGTGGGAAGCAGAGGTTGGGCGCGTCAGGGAGATCGAGTGAGGTTGCGCGCATCAACCCTCGGGCTTAAGCCTCAGCCTGGGCTGGGGCAGCAATGGCGTGACGCGATGTGGTTAGAGCTTGCTTCAGTGGCAGCGGTGGAGAAGCATAGAGAGACAAGATGAGAAGGCCGAGGTGGACGATGGGGATGTGCGAGGAAGGGCGAGGCGTTGACGAGGTGTGCCCTTTTATGCTCCGAGGCAGTCTTACGTGGCCGGACACTCAAGTGGGTGTGTTGCCGTGCATGGGCATCCTCTATCCCGAGATGGAAGAAGAGAGAACGAAGATAGGTGCAGCCAACAGTCGATTTTTTCATTACACGAATTTCTTTTTCTGACATTCTAACTAGGATCAATTAACAAAAATGTTTGAAATATTTAGTTATTGAGCCAAAATTTTGAATATTCCATAAGAATTTTAAAAGTTACTACCAGCAACTATTTGGTGTTGTCTGTTTCTGCACTATGTATTCTGTTGATTGTTTACATATTGAGGTGTGATAGTACTCTACAACCACACATCGTAACCTACCCTTTTATAACTCATAATAATACACTTGTATGGCTCCTTAATTAGAAGCAAGAGAAGCATTTAATTTGTTGTGCATGTGTTCCCAAAAATGTCATATTCTTTCTTATCTTTTCCTAATCAGGGCCATACTTTTTTCAGTTTCTCTCCGTTATTGTCTCCTTGACTCCCTTTATTATCTCCGCTTGGCAGCGTCATTCATTGCCACGCTATTTAGGGTCACCAAAGCTCATCTGATCCTCCTCTGCCGTGTCACATATACCTCTTTTGTGTTATCATATTGTTCCCGGCCGGCCCCGGTACACAAACCCTATTCCACCATGCCTATAGTAACAATGAGGAAGCAGTGAGCATGGTGCCTCCAGTCACCATCTTCCCCACTTCCATCAGTGTTGCTTGGTAGCAGGTACCTTGATTACTATATTTAGTTTTTTCTTTTCATCTAAAATATATACCTAAAACATTTCTACCAAATACTAAACCCTGAATTTAGATACCTTGTACTTGAAACATTTCCTTGATACCTACAAGTCGGAACCTTTTTTATCTTAAAACTATTATTCTAACTTAACATTTCTTACTTTTGAGGTTTTCTAAGTAGAAAAGTTGTCAAATATATTTTGATATTTGATACGCTAATCCAATACTTTATTTGTTCATTCTACGAATCAAACTTTCTTTTCAATGTTAACTTGATTTCACAATTTCCATTATTCTTCAACATTTCAAAATTGATACATTAATTACTTTCATATTGATGTTAAATATAGGGGTCGGCACCCGGTTAATTTGGTTAGAGAGAATTTCGGTTGTGAAAAATTGATAACCGCACATGATATACAATAAGTCATAGCCGCACAATTTGGTTATGATTAATTTAGTTTGATTTTGCATTTAACCGTATCTTAGAATACAATATAATTTATTAAACAAAAATGATAGTAAACACACAAGAAATATCAATAAACATACAAAAAGGACAAGTAAGGGCCAGTGATGTATGGAAATTATCAAATGTAGGTCGGGCCATGAGAAAAAAATTATTAAGATCGAAGATTAGTATTGTTGGGATTTGTTTTTCTGGCTTGTGGTGTAGTTTGTGTTGAAATTTTAAAATTTTGGATAAATTGGTAGTTCTGTTAATATGACGTGAAAACGGCAAAAAATATTTTAACTGAAATACAAAAAATAAAACAAAATTTAACAGAAATATCGGTAAACCGCATTTTGATGTGGTTTGGTCCTGTTTTGCGGTTTTTGGTTAATCGTGTCCACTCTTAGTTAGATATTTAAAATGTTGAAAAAATAGTTATATATATCTTGTTATTAAAAAACAGCATCTTTATGTTAAGAAATTTATTGGGTTGTTTTAATTTTGAAAAGTAATTAGTCAAATGTTATCAGACAATTCCTAAAAAAATATGATGCTCGTAAAGTAGGGCAAATTGTTTACATCCTAACATTATTTGTCTGTGTCCAAGTGCAGTACACAAATTTAGAAATGTATCCAATCCTGCAGCTAATAAATGATCATGCAAAGAATAAAATCCAACAGATATAGTGTTAGTGAAGGGATATACATCACAAAAACTTGTGGTTAAAAAATAAGTGACTTTTTGTATATAGATGAATGGAGTTGAATCCATGGAATTAGACATGGAGATAATGGATGTGACATGATTGTTTAAAGTGAAAAAGGGCACATTAAGTTTATATAATATTTGGTGAAGAAATTCATTTAAACGTTAACCTTTCTTTTTGTCACAATATTTGAAAGTTAACAGAAATTTAGAAATTTATTTGAGCATTACATTTCTGAAAAATAATCATTCAAATGTTACCAGACAATTCATAAAAAATATGGTGCTACTAGAGTAGCACAGGTTGTTTACATCCTAACATTTATTTGTATGTATAAAAGTGTAGTGCACAAATATAGAAATGCATCCGGTCTTGCAACTAATAAATGATCATGTAACAGAATAAAATCCTACAGATATAGTATTAATGAAGAGATATGCATCACAAACAAATGTTATGAAAAAAATAAGTGACATTGTTTCTAGTTTAATGGAGTTTAATTGATGGAACTAGATAAAGAGATAATGGAAGTGTTATGATTATTACTCAAAGTAAAAATGATCACATTAAGGTTAATATAATATTTGGTAAAAAATTTATTTTAATGTTAACATTTCCTTTTGTGAAAATATTTGAATGCTAACTAGCAATTTAGATGATGGGAAGAAGGTCTGATTTCTTCCAATTAGGGTATTGCTCGAAGAAATTCAATCCAATATAAATTAGTGATTCCAACGTATACTAGATTGAGTAGTGTCTTATAATGAGACATTTATTTTTCGGTTCTGTAGAAATCTTTCAAATTTATTTAATAATAGCATACAACTGAGGAATTGTAGCTACTACTACAACATATTAATAATCATGCATGGTGAACATATTGGTCAAAAGTAAAATTAATGACAAAATATACACATAGATTTACTTCGCTATCTATAAAGAGCCCTCAATAGTCCTCGAAGAGAATCATCCAAAGCTGCCCTCAATAGTCCTCATAGAGAATCATACAAAGCTTTTGATCCCATTAGTGATGAATCCTTCTGTTAGGTCCCCCACCAAGGATGTTCAGTTTGGTACAACCAACCCCTATATTTCCCCTCTGCATGAAGCACTCTTAGGCACAACAGCAATCCCGGCACATTTGAGCAGCATGGAAGCTCCACCTCAGCAGCAACCTCAACCAGATCATACTCCTACACTATCTGGTAGCCCCTTTGTGCCACAAGGACTTATTCAAAGCCCTGTTATTGATAGGGTGCTGGATCCGAGTCCGAACTTTGAGCACCCAACAACCTACCCAACCATGCATATTTCCAAGGTCGTTTCTGTCACTTGGGCCCTTTATCTTAATAAAGTCAATGTTCTGACATCAAGTTACTTGCAGGGGGGGCTCTGGGTCAGCACCCAATATTGATTCTTATGGCAAAATACCGTATGCCAAACCAACAGATTATGGTCAGAATCCAATGCCATCTTATGTCCAAACAGGAACCGGAGCCAATTGGTGTTCTACCTGGCACATCCGTTGGTGTGGTCCAACCTGCTATGAGCCCAGTAGTGTACACCACACCACACCACCACAATGTGCACACATGCAGGCTTTGTTCAGCGACATTCAACTCACCACAAGCATTTGCTTGTCACATGAGCTTCCATAGCAAACAAAATAAGAAGAAGAAGAAGAATTAAATCTCCAGATTTGGCGGTTGGTCCCTTTGATTGAACAAATGGAAGGCCTCTACCATGCTGCTGGTTATTTAGGTTGAATTTAATATTAGCATGCAATAGTTGCCTTATTAGATGTATGACCTGATGAGGACATCACAAAAGTGGATACTCACATTGATATACAAGGACCAATCACAAGAGGACGAGCACGGTTACTAAATCAGCAGGTGAACTCGTTCCTAACTTCCTACCCATGTGATTTTGAGAATGGATTGCTATTTAATAATATAATTGTTATTAGGAACCATGGACATGATCAACAAGTAAAGGGAGGAGGATTTGGGGACGTGGAGAATCATATGGGACGTCCACAAGTTGATGGAAACAGTCACCAACTTGGACTCGAGTTCAACTCGGAGTCCAGGAGCAGTACATCTTAAAACGGACGCCCAGGATGCATACGGACTCCGTTTTTGACGTTCTACATATGCATGGAAATATGAGAAGATAAACTTTCCAATGGTTCTGGTCCCACATTAAAATTCGCCGTTAGTCGTTGTGAGTTGTCGAAACAAGTTGAATTCGGAGTTCTGTCCGGTGTTGCACCATCGTATTGGGCTTTTGGGCTTTGTATCCCGTATGAGTCCATTAGGGACGCGTCTAAAGGTCTTATGGTCGAACCCTAGCCTTTAAATACTGCAGCTGCCAGCCATATTTGGTGGGTTTTTGCTTAGATAAACAGCCGCCATTCTACGGTTTGTGTGAAACCCCAACTTCGTGATTTTCAGATCACATATTTTACGTTCTTGCTCGTCTTCTCGGTTGCACCTGCAGGTATTAGCCTTCTTGGCGAGGTCAAGCATGTGTTGCACGGTTGATAACCAACGGAGCAGTGGTGTAGTGATTGCAGGGGTGTTTGAACTGCTCGAGTGCCGCGGATCATCAACATCGAGTTCTCCACCTCAATCGACCTACCTTTCGGAAGATCGGGCCAAAACAACTCAGATATCAGATTTCAGGTTGCCCGTGAGGTACTTTGATTTCCCACTAGATTAGTTTTTGTTTTTCATATCTAGAGTCCACAGAAAAAGCCACAAAAAAAAACATATCGTGTTACCGGTTCCTAGACTATAGTGCCTGCAAGTTTTCGTTTTTCAGTTTGCATTGTTGAGTTTGCATTCGTGTGGTCGAGTCTTGTTGCTGGTTTAGCTTTGTGTCTTTGGGTCATAGTTATCGTTTTTCTTCCTTGTTTTTCTTGCTGCTCACCTATTCCACAATCCCTAAACAACAAACCGAGCCACCAAGATCATCGGTTTGCCCTAGCTAGCCGCCTTGCGTCAACACCCGCATCCCCAGCCCTAGAACAGGTGACAAACCATTGTGACAGTCCTCCTTGATTCATCACACAACATCCCATCAGCCGTCGTTGCTAAATTCCGAACTGAAGATTACCGAGCCCTTTGCAGGTATTGGGCTAGCGATGAGTTCATCGCTAAGTCCAAGAAGGCTCGAGATGCCAGAGGGAGCTCAGGGAAGCACGGTATGGGCGTCCAAGGTTTTGTGCGAATGGCTAAACGGATGGTAAGTTTCTTGGTAGTTTTTATTATATTCATAATGTACAATTGTTCGTACTAACATATGTTCACAGGAAAAGGAGACCGGCGTGCGACCGAGTGCTACTGCGGTCTATAGGAGAGGTCACGCTGACCCTTCTCAGCCGGAGCAGTGTAGTCAGTACGCAGCGGAGCGCCTGGTAAGTTTCATGACCTCTGAAATTATTTGACACTATATATGTTGTTGAACTTACACAATTTCATTGTTTTTTCAGACTAGGTATGGGCAAGAGGCTGTGAGGATACACAGCGAAGGGTTCGACTGGGAAAACTCCCCGAACATCGACCCTCAAGCCGCGTATGGAAGCGGAGGTGGAAAAGCACACGGAAGGTGAATTCATTTACTTTCATTGTTTTCAATTCAAGATTATTTAATTTTACCTTGAATTGATTCATTTTTTAGGCTTGCCATATTCTCTGGAGTCGTCAACTCTAGGGAGGCACGACCTGCGAGAGGCAGCTCCTCGCAGTCTTCGGCTGCAGGCTCCTCCAGCCGCCGTGTCACCGAGAGAGATCTCGATGTCATGGCGCTTCGGGAGAGCTTGGCTCGGCAGGAGGAGGCCTTGGCGAGAGAGCGAGAGAACAACAGGGCTGCCATGGCGTACCATGCGTCCTATATGGCACAGATGCAAGCGGCAATGGAAGTAAGAAACATACAATTATAGTTTAATTACATTGCATTTCAATTAGTTTTGTAAATTGTAATGTTTGAAATGGCAGGCGCTAGCTCGACAGCAAGGGCAGCAAATCCAGATACCGTTGTGGCAGCCACCTCCGTTCGTGCTGGAGCCGTCGCCACCACAGGAGCAGTTTCCTGGAGTACAGGTATAAAAAGAAAGTTACATTAAGTGGAAGCCCTAACCGCTAAGAATCCTAATGAAACTAGAAAAACAATTGTAAACTTGTACATGTCACTTTGTTTCGCAGGGATCAGGGACGGAGGCTCAGACTCCATCGCCACAGCTAAGGGCGCCAGGTTCGCCGCGGCAGGATGACTTCTTCGCTCCCGGAGGTAGTGGAGGGGCTAGTAATCAATAGATTTGTGATTTTGTTTTCATTTGTGTTAGACTTTGTGATTGTCGATGTGTACTATTGCACTTTGTTGTGAATTTATATATCAAACTGTTTTTTTGTTGTCTTTGTATGTGTAGCTGGCCATCGAGCCAGGTTAGCCGTTTTCTATTTTTTAAAAAAATGGAAAAGCTTATATACGACGGCCTGTATAATTTATATACAACGGCTGCTATACAGGGCCGTCGTATATAAGCCTAAATTATATACGACGGCGGGCCCTAGCTGTCGTATATAAGGTCTTATATACGACAGCCAGGGCCCAGCGGCTGTCGTATATAAGACCTTATATACGACAGCCAGGGCCCAGCCGTCGTATATAAAGGCTTATATACGACAGCCGCTGGGCCCAGCCGTCGTATATAAAGGCCCTGGTCCACTGGGCCAAGTCCACGAAACCGGTCGTTGTATATAAGCGGCCGTCATATATATACTGTTATATACGACGGACCGTCGTATATAACTATATATACGACGGACCGTCGTATATAACTATATATACGACAAATTATATACGACGGCCGCAAACCGTCGTATATAAACAACTGCCGTCGTATATAAACTATATACGACGGCTTCGGCTTTATATACGACGGTTTTAGCCGTCGTATGTTGACAGGAATCCTGTAGTGCATTGCAACTATCCTTTGTAGTTGATAGGGATAACATCTTTTTGTTGTCTTTTGTTTACTACTAACAATGGCAGAAGATAAAAGGGATGATGAATGTGTTCAACATGCTGAGTTGCATGACATGATGAGGGAAATGACAGATATGTTCACCAAAACCCAAGCATCGACAGAGGCGTCATTGACGACCTTGAATCACCAACTTGCTGATCTTGTTGTTCGGATGGATACTCCTGAGGCGCGGCTGCCTCTCGCTGAAGATCGTGAAGACGATGCTTATAATATGGAAGATCATAACAATCAACCATGACTTCCACGTTATCTACGAGGTATGAGAGGTAATAATCGATATAATTACAATGATCGTCATACAATTTTAATCGCCCTCTTGATGATCCTTTTGCTAAACTCAAATTTACTATACCCTCTTTTTCTGGTGCTTATGATGCTGAGGCATATCTTGATTGGGAGATGACAGTAGAGCAGAAATTTAATGCCCACCTTGTTCCTGAACAACATAGAGTTCGTCAAGCCACTAGTGAGTTTAAGGATTTTGCTATCATATGAAGGAATGAACTTGTTAAAACTAGAACTGATACTCCAACATGGGATAGATTAAAGGAAGCTATGCATATTCATTTTGTTCCTCCTTTTCAGCGGGACCTTCACAAAAAATTGCAGCGCTTAGACCAAGGTAACATGTCCATAGAGGAGTATTATCAAGAGTTACAAAAGGGTATGTTGCGCTGTGGGGTAGTAGAGGACATGGATGATAAAATAGCTCGTTTTTATGGGGGGTTGAGGCGTGAAATTCAGGACATTGTTGATTATAAGGAATATGATACTGTTAACAGATTATTTCAGCTGGCTATGTTGGCAGAAAAAGAATTACAGAGCCGCCAACAGCAGTAGCACCAACGCATGAGGAGCACATTTATACCGCGTTCGACATCTACACCATCCAAAACAGCACCATCTTCGAGTTTTCCTACTGCCACTACACCATCCAATGGTGGCCTATGAACTTCATCTACTGCTCCATTTCCTCGCGCGCCGGAGGGCAGCAAGACGACATCATTCAAGCCTACGTCTTCCACTCCTTCCACAAGTCAAACTTCCAACATTAAGTGTCACCGCTGCCAGGGAGTTGGTCATGTGATGAAAGATTGCCCTAGCAAACGAGCATACATAGCACGAGATGATGGCGGGTATGATAGTACTTCGGATGTTGAAGATGAATATTCTCTTGCTACTAACGTTGCAGGACCAAAAGATGACCACTATAGCACAGATGAAGAGGTACTTGGTACTGCAGCAACGGAAAATTATAGAAGCATAATTGTGCAGCGTGCTTTGAGCTCCAAAGTTGAGGCGAATGACAAGCTACAACGACATAATCTTTTTCACATGTTTCTCATCGTCAAGGACTGCCGCGTGCACACTATAATTGATGGAGGCAGCTGCAACAACTTGGTGAACACGGATGTGGTCAAGAAACTTGGGTTGACAACAAGAGCACACCCTGATCCATACCACATTCAGTGGTTCAACAACAGAGGTAAGGTTAGGGTAACACAAAAAGCGAGGGTACATTTTTCGATTGGTTCTTACCATGATTTTGCTTATTTTGATGTCGTACCTATGGATGCTTGTCCTCTTTTGTTGGGACGTCCTTGGGAATTTGATACGGATGCTATTCATCGTGGTAGAACTAATAAATATACTCTGATGCATAAAGGAAATAAAATCACTTTGCTTCCTATGACTCCTGCTGAAATTATACATTTTGAGAAAAGTAAAACACGTGATGATAAGGCAACAAAATCACTAGACTCTGAAAAACAGCAAGTAATTAAGTTAAAATCACCTTCGTTGCTCACAACTAAATCTGACCTTGCTGATTTATTTAATACCAAGGGAATGTACTACGTTTTAGTATGCAAAGAAGCCATGTTTTCAATTCATGAAGTGTCTACTGCATTGCCCCCTGCTGTTGCTAACCTTTTGCAGGATTTTGCGGATGTATTTCCTCCGAGATACCCCCTGGATTACCACCTATGAGGGGCATTGAACATAAGATCGACTTGATTCCAGGGGCAAGTTTGCCAAATCGTGCGGCGTACAGGGCGAATCCGAAAGAGACAAGGGAAATTCAGCAACAAGTTCAATATCTTTTGAACCGTGGATATATTCGTGAAAGCCTTAGTCCTTGTTCTGTTCCTGTTCTTTTGGTTCTTAAGAAAGATGGTAGCTGGCGCATGTGTGTTGATTGTAGAGCTATTAATAACATCACTATTCGATATCGTTATCCTATTCCTCGCTTAGATGACATGCTTGATGAATTGAGTGGTGCTATTTTCACAAAAATTGACTTGCGTAGTGGTTACCACTAAATTAGAATGGCACTAGGAGATGAATGGAAAACTGCATTTAAAACCAAGTTTGGACTTTATGAGTGGTTAGTAATGCCTTTTGGTTTAACTAATGCACCTAGCACTTTTATGCGATTAATGAATGAGGTTTTACGTGCTTTTATTGGAAAATTTGGGGTGGTTTACTTTGATGATATCCTCATTTATAGCAAGTCATATGATGAACATCTTAATCATTTACGTGTTGTTTTCAGTGTCTTGAGAGATGCACGTTTGTTTGGTAACCTCGAAAAGTGCGTCTTTTGCACCAATCGAGTTTCGTTTCTTGGATATGTCGTTTCATCGCAGGGAATTGAGATGGATGAGGCAAAAATTGTAGCGATCACTAGCTGGCCAACTCCATCGACCGTCACGCAGGTGCGTAGTTTTCTTGGTCTTGCAGGTTTTTATCGACGCTTTGTGCGGGATTTCAGCACCATTCCAGCACCTCTCCATGAACTTACGGAGAAGGGAGTGCAGTTTAGATGGGGCGAACAGCAGCAACAAGCTTTTGATGTTCTCAAATCAAAGCTTACACAAGAACCATTGCTACAACTTCCTGATTTTCACAAGACATTTGAGCTAGAATGTGATGCAAGCGGCATTGGTATTGGAGGTGTTCTCATACAAGGAGGTAAACATGTTGCATTTTTTAGTGAAAAATTGCATGGTCCTTCTCTGAATTATTCTACTTATGATAAGGAATTGTATGCCTTAGTGCGAGTTCTACAGACTTGGCAACATTACCTTTGGTCTAAGGAGTTTGTCATACATTCTGATCATGAATCTTTGAAGTATCTTAAGTGCCAAAAAAAATCCGAATAAACGACATGCTAAATGGATTGAGTTCATAGAATCCTTTCCATACATCATTAAACAAAAGAAAGGGAAGGAGAATGTTATTGCAGATGCATTATCTAGACGTTACACCATGCTGTCCCAACTTGATCATAAAATATTTGGTTTAGAAACAATAAAAGGATTATATCCTACTGATTTGGACTTTAAAGATGCCTTTGAAAATTGTAGAGAAGGAAGAACATGAAAATAAATTTGTACTACGGGAGGGCCTCCTCTATTGTACTAACAAGCTATGTGTTCCTGCTAGTTCCGTTCGCCTTTTACTTTTGCAGGAAGCACATGGAGGAGGTTTGATGGGACATTTTGGAGTGAAGAAAACGTAGGACATTCTGGCCACACACTTCTTTTGGCCAAAGATGAGACGTGATGTCGAGCGCTACATGTCACGATTCACTACTTGCAATAAAGCTAAGTCTCGACTTAACCCACATGGTCTTTATATGCCTCTTCCTGTTCCTAGTTTACCTTGGCAGGATATTTCCATGGATTTTTTTTTGGGATTGCCTAGGACTAAGAGGGGGAGGGATAGTATTTTTTTGGTTGTTGATCGTTTCTCCAAAATGGCACATTTTATACCTTGTCATAAGAATGATAATGCCTCACACATTGCTGATTTGTTTATGACGGAAATTATTCGTTTACATGGTGTACCAAATACCATTGTTTCTGATCGTGATGCAAAAATTTTAAGTCATTTTTGGAGAACTTTGTGGTATAAATTGGGAACCAAGCTGCTGTTTTCAACTACATGTCACCCACAAACCGATGGACAAACTGAGGTAGTAAATCGTACTCTATCCACTATATTGCGGGCTGTTTTAAAAACAAATTTAAAGGGTTGGGAGGATTGTTTACCACATATAGAAGTTGCTTACAACAGGTCAGTTTACTCTACTACAAAGGTAAGCCCATTCCAGGTAGTGTATGGTTTCAATCCCCGTGCTCCTATTGATTTATTACCTTTTCCTCCTCCTGAAACTATAAATTTGGATGCTACACAACGATCTGAATTCATTCTTAAGATGCATGAAACTACAAAGAAAAATATTGAAAGGATGAATGAGAAGTATAGAATTTCTGGTAGTAAAGGTAGAAAAGAAGTAAAACTTGAACCAGGGGACTTGGTATGGCTACATTTGAGAAAAGAACGATTCCCTCACTTGAGAAAATCTAAAGTTATGCCACGAGCTGCTGGTCCTTTTAAGATTGTTGAAAAGATCAATGACAATGCATATAATCTTGAGTTGCCTCCCGATTTTGGGGTTAGTCCGACATTTAACATTTCAGATTTATGACCATACTTGGGGAAAGAAGATGATCTTGAGTCGAGGACGACTCCGATTCAAGACGGGGAGGATGATGAGGACATCACAACAGTGGATACTCACATTGATATACAAGGACCAATCACAAGAGGACGAGCACGGTTACTAAATCAGCAGGTGAACTCGTTCCTAACTTCCTACCCATGTGATTTTGAGAATGGATTGCTATTGAATGATTTAATTGTTATTAGGAACCATGGACATGATCAACAAGTAAAGGGAGGAGAATTTGGGGACGTGGAGAATCATATGGGACGTCCACAAGTTGATGGAAACAGTCACCAACTCGGAGTCCAGGAGCAGTACATCTTAAAGCGGACGCCCAGGATGCATACGGACTCCGTTTTTGACGTTCTACATATGCATGGAAAGAGGAGAAGATAAACTTTTCAATGGTTCTGGTACCACATTAAAATTCGCCGGAGTTGTTGGTTGTTGTCGAAACAAGTTGAATTCGGAGTTCAGTCCGGTGTTGTACCACCGTATTGGGCTTTCGGGCCTTGTATCTCGTATGAGTCCATTAGGGACGCGTCTAAAGGTCTTATGGTCGAACCCTAGCATTTAAATACTGCAACCGCCAGCCATATTTGGTGGGTTTTTGCTTAGATAAACAGCCGCTGTTCTACGGTTTGTGTGAAATCCCAACTTCGTGATTTTCAGATCACATCTTCTACGTTCTTGCTCGTATTCTCGGTTGCACCTGCAGGGATTATCCTTCTTGGCGAGGTCAAGCGTATGCTGCACGGTTGATAACCAACGGAGTAGTGGTGTATTGATTGCAGGGGTGTTCGAACTGCTCGAGTGCCGCGGATCATCAACGTCGAGTTCTCCACCTCAATCGACCTACCTTTCGGAAGGTCGGGCCTAAACAACTCATCATGACCATTCATATTTACCGCACTAGCCAATGTTTCCCTTATTTTTCTTAAGAAATATTTCAGATTACAATGCATGTTTTATTTTTATTTTATTCTTTTACTGAATGAAGAATGGGTGTATCAAAACGAGTAGATGAAACTTTATGATTCATATGCTCCTTCCGTCCTAGCATCATTGTAAGATTAGCAGGAGTGATGAGCAGAATTTATCTTAATTTTTTGTTTCATACCTCCATCCTGGCGTGAAGAACTTATTGCCTCTGGATGAAACAATTATTTGAGACGGAATACACATTTAATATCGACATTCGATCGCTGAAGTATATGAAAGTTTCATTACAAGACAATGATAATCTTCATAATCATTATTTACGTAAAAAATATTTCTCTCCAAGCAGGATGAGACACATGAGTTGCTTGTATATTGATTATAATGTGGTGTTAATTTTGCACCATATAAGTGCCAAGGGTATTAGCAGAATCTCCTACCCCTAGGGTTTCACTCACATAGTATTCATATTTTAACACACGCAAGGAATATGGAAAATGTTTTGAGACCTGTAGATACTAATAGGCATTGACCAGGATTTGGAAAAATAAAAATTTTCCTGTTGTTCATTACGTACAAAACTAGATAATATATATACTATTGTTTTACACATATGGTATGCATAAAGTTTATCTAATGCGGCATTCCATTCCAAGAAAACATTGCTCTGCACAGCATACACACTGAATGGCTAGATATTGAAAAAAATATCATTCACACACATATCAATAGTAAAAAAGTTGGAGACTAAGGGGTGCACAACAGATTGGCATCAAATATACATGAACACATGCTAAGGTGTAAGGTGCAGCAGTCAAAAATTCTACAACAGGATAGGTCTCAGGCTGCTCGCACTCGTGGATCTCTATATCAGCCCTCTAAAAGAATATTCTTAGCCTTTTACAGTCAACTCTAAAAGATTCCTGCTTTTACAGTTCAATTCACTGCACTCGTTTACCTCTAAATCAGAACTCTATATCAACTATCAACGATTTTATATTTGATAATATAACTATCTCATATTTTAAAATATTTTCATATAATTATTTTTATGTTACTAATATTATAATTACAACTTATAAAAAATCACTAAATTTATTTTTCGCTTTCTTTATTTTCTCTTTCCCTTTTTCCTTTTTTTCTTTTTCCTTGCTTTTCTTCCTTTCCCAATCTTCTTTTTTTATTTTTTTCCTTCTCTTTTTTTTCTCTTTTTCCTTTCCTTTCTTTCTCTTCTCTTTCTTTCCCTCTCTGTTTTGCCGCAAGACTCAACCTGCTAATTTGCAGGAATACTGTGGCGGCCTAGGAATTAGCGGCCGCCACAGCAGCGCCGCTGCGGGCGACCGATACCGGCGCGGCCGCTGCGCATGCAGTCCAGGCGCCGGTAGCGGCCCCCGGTGCGGGCAGCCTCAATAGCCCTATAATAGACTATCTATAGGAAAACACTGGCAGTAGTATAACAGACTATCTATATGCAAACTATTAGTTGTTCCAACAGAAATGTTATGGAGCCAAGCTATACAGGACAAATTAATAGTGCGAAAGCTCTCAGGGCAACATGTTACAATAATAAATTCCAGTCCAGAATCCTAAGAACAGCAAATTGGAGCCAATACTTGCTCAACTTGAGCTGAAAAAAATAGGAGTAAGAACAGAACAGTGGTAGAATAAATCAAGCATAAGAAGAGTAAAAGAGGCCTCAAAATCAAGAGTTTATTAGGATCTAATCCCAATTATGCCAACCGAAATCTACAGCAGAGAGCTCGGTCGAAAAAGGGTTGGCCGTAAAAAAAACAGTATTATGACGCCAATATTTTAAAACATGAATCTAGAGGTATGCAGTGTTTCCCCGGTACTAATAAAAAATTGACCTCGTGTCACTGTAAGAAGCTCAGGATCCAATTAAAATGTCAGTTTTACGAAAAAAATCTATATTACATAACACGGCTATATCAAGATTATAAGACAACGGAGTAACGTGCATTTTTTGAAAAGAATCAAGTGCAGTCATATGGTTGGATAATTTGAGCTGCACAAATGCAACCAAAACAAAACCCAGAAATTTTTTTCACTTGAAAACTTAAAATTCCTTAATATGAAACATCTCTGCGTTTTGAGTACATTTAATTCTGGTCTTGCTAAGCATACATAAAAAGGTAAAATGGTCTGTCACGTGCTTCACAGGCAGTGGCGTTTTCATGTGAAGCCTCAAGAGCAAACATCTGTTCTGGTTAGTTTTGTTAATTCTTCTTTAATCATTAAAATATAATCCCTTCATTTCTTTGCAATCCCGAAAAAATACTAATTTCACAGAATGTATTCAATAACAGGAACATCTGTAGATTTTTATAGATTTTAATCTTGCTTAGGACCAAGTGATGCACCGAGAGAAAGCCAGTAAATTTGCAACGTCTCGATACAACATTTTATAATGTATAAGAAGCTCCAAACGTATGATGGAGGCACAATTGTTTGACAGACACATACATTAAATGACTGAACAAATAATCCCACAACACAAAGCAGTGTGAATCGAGTGCTGGACTTATCAAACTCATGGATGGACATAGAATATGCAGGAACATATGCATTAATTAAACTGACCATATGATTCCAATGTATAGTATTACAAGAAACTAGGGGCCGGGAAGGAAATCATGTAACTGAGAACTAGTTCATACGCAAAGAAAAGGAAATTACCATCTCTGAGGTAAAATATGGATGATTTACTCCTGAATATAGTTACAAACCAGTCAATAACTGTTGCAGAAAACAGTTTGCAGATATAGGCCAAACTCACGATCTGTTTTGAATATTTACTTTATAAATGAAGCAATGGCCATAGATTTCCTGAGAGAAAACAAATAAACTGTCATGGTGTAAAGGTCCCAAAAATGTGAATACAAAGAAACTCTTGTTTGCCAAAGTTGTTTTCATATGTATGAAATTAGGGACTTGTTAAAACTTTTCCCCACATGTGATAACACACATGAGGGTTTTCTTCACACAATTTCAAATGTTTATTTGAAAACTTGGAACCCAAGAGGGGTCTAAAACAAAGATGGGAAGTTCCCATATGTGTGAGAAAACAAATAAATCAGATTTGGAACAACTTGTTCAAACTCAAAATTCAAATGAGAGCAACACTAGGAATTTCAAAACTGTTGTGCTAAAAATCTCATTTTCAGCAGCCAAATTAAAAATCAGATTTCATATTTGAATTCCTTGGGTCAAAATTAGGGGGTGGGCAAAGTTTCATGATTTATGGAAATGATTGCAACCCATTTTCCAAAATGGACTTTAAATAACAAAGAATTCAAATGCATGTTTAAATTTGGATGAAACTTGCCCAATTATCCAAATGCATACCAGATTTAAACTTCCACAATTGAATTCCATCATATTCAAACTTTGGAAGATATTTTAGAGGATAAGGAGGCACTGAGCTGTGGGACCCACATGTCATTGAGAGAAACTGAAAATTGCAAAAAGATCTCACAGTGTTAGGTCTCTGTTTGCTTTCTTCAGTCGGTACTCGACACCGACGGGCGCAGCACCGGGCGACACCTCACCGAGCCAAAGCCTTCACCTCCTGTTGATTCTCAGCGCGCTGGAGAGCTGCCTGGATGTCTATACCTTCTCCCGTGCTTCCTTTTGCCTCATCACCGAAGCCTCGGGCCTGTTCTCCCTCCTCGCGCAAGAAAAACAGACCGAGCGCTGCCGCCGAGCTCTCGGTCGATCAGCCATCACCTAGCCCGCGTGAGGACTTCAGCTGAGCAGCAAAACCACACCGCAGAACCCCTCACGACCTCCTCGAGCCATCGCCAAAGGTGTCCGTGCCCTCTACACCGAGAACACCCTGTTCCCACAGCGGCCGAACACCCCGGCGACGAGGTGCTCTTGTGGGCAGCCCCACAGAGTGGCTTTCACAACCAAGCAAGAGGGCCCTGGGATGCGCAGGAGCTCCATGCAGCTTCCACCCGAAGCACAGAGCTTGTCTCCGCCTCTGGCCGATGAATTTCGGGGATTCACTCCGGCCGGTGTAAACCGACCTACGGGTATGATTCAGCGAAATTCCCAATTGATTTTTGTTTAGACACCACGAAACTTCGCACACACGGGCTAGACTTGAGGGCGCACCAGTTCTCTTTTGAAACCTCGCATGAAACACACTGTGCACGGTGCAATTTCAATCTTTCCGAAGGCGGCTATGGCGGGATAGTGCGGGTGCACGGTGAACCCTAACTTGGAGCCATTCCCGAGCCCATGTGCGACCATGCCTAGCTTTGCCGACCTTCGCTGGAGCTGTAGAGCCTTTCCAGGGAGTTTTTGGCAGGCCGAAGCATCGGGGCGACGTCGCCGAACTCCCTCAGAGCCGCTGCACCGGTGCGGGGTGGGTTAGGGACTTCGCCGGTCCATAAAACTCCTTCCATCCTGTTCCTCGGGTTAAATAAGGGCCTGGCGGCGAGTTTCAGCGTCATGGGTGCCCGGACGATCGAATCCGAGGCTGCTCCGCCGAACTCCGGCGGCGGGGTGCGCTGGAGCGAGAGGTTGAAGACGACCTCATCGGGCCCACCTGTCAGCGACTCGGGAGAGAGGGGCCGGATACTCTGTGGCGCGGGATCGACTGTGAAAGCGTGGGAAACAACCCTGTGACCCCGTGTGGCGCGCTCCCGGCAGCAGACACGTGTTCCCTGGTCCCACCATCAGTTTAAATTTTTTCCGGATTTATTCAAATTCTAGATTTTTTCCCAAACTTTAGAAGAGCATAACTTTTGCTAGGAACCTCCAAATTTAGTGATTCAAATTGGGTTAGATTCAGATTGACAAACTCTATCCAAATATGTAACCCAATTTGTATGAAAGTCTTTATTTAATTCTGGAAAATTCTTTAAACCTTTTCAGCAAAAGAAGTTTAGAGGGAGTATGGTTTATCCAAAAATCCTCAAATTTTGCCAGAATATTCTCTAGGGTGTTATTAGACTCCTATAAAAGTTTCAGCTCATTTTGAGTTGATTTGATCAGGGTAATTCAGATTGTGAGTTGCTGTGTTCAATTGAATACAGAAACATTTTCAGAGAATTGCCAAACATTAAATTCAGTTCTGGGCAATTCTTAGCTCCAAAAAAAATCCTAGGAAAATTCATGCAAGCTCTATGAACTGTAATTGAAATTGTAGTTCACTAAGTTTGACATGAACATGGGTGTGACCTCAGAATTAATTCATCTATGTTTAAACACTTAGAGAATTGTTCTGAATAAACCACTCAATGAAAAGTGCTAAATTTTGGTCCAGAGAACTTTCTTGTGATAAAGAACTCCCATGAAAATTTTCAGCTCCATTGGAGCTCTGGATCACCACTGTTATGTGTAACCCCCTAAGGGGATCAACACTTAAGGGGAGAAGCACTCAACATTTGATCAGGGTGTTTAAACCCAACATAAACCACTAGCACCAGTGTCATTTTAAATTCTTAAACAGAGTTCCAGTTTTAAAACTATCATTAGATCTTATTAGCAAAAGCTTTTCAATTAAATACATATGCATGATCATATCGTGTAGCATCTACGTGAAGAACGTGAGAAGGACTTAAAGTGAAGATCAAGGAGGAAGGAAAAGCAAGTAATCAAGCTCCAAGTGATCGTCACTAACTGATTGTAATCTTAGCCACCTGCAAAACAGGCAAGCCCCGGTTTGCATTTGAACAGTTTTACAAGCATTTCCATTTTTAGAGATCATAGCTTTGCATCGTTGATTGCATTAAGTCTAGATGATATTTAAAACAACACTTGCATGACCAGAAATACCTAAGAGAGAAAGCATAGAATAGCACCTCCTCGAGTGGATTTGGCTACGCTAAATGTTAGTAGGAAAGGTCCGGTCGAAGTCGAGTAGTTGGAAGCTACTCGCGAGTTTAGGGCTGGTTTACTCGGAACGGGTCCGAATTAGAAAAGATGAGGAAAGTTCACATATGAGAAATGGAGACCGGGCAGGGAGGTTTAGATGCAGCAGGTTGCGGGCCGTGCGTGCATAGCCCTGCCTGTGTCGGTTAAGGCCCGTCCGTGCTTGGCCCTGTTGGACAAGTTTGAGTTGTGTACCGGGCGCATACTGGCTATATGGGACCCAGGAAACCGATGTACCTTGGGAGATCCATAGTGGAACTTTTCCAACTGCCTTAGGCTTTTGGCGTCAGGGTAGCAGGAGGTAACTCGCTTAAGAACATACCACTGCGGGTATGTACCTTGAGGGAGCTTGCGTACTCGGGGCAGTTGGACTGCGTCCAATGTGGAAGATCTTGGGAAAGGTGGCCACGTACAACGTCAGTCGAGGTTGCTGCCGGCAAGCGAGCGACGGTGATTTGACTGACGTTGTACGCCAAATCCACTCGAGGAGGTGCTATTCTACCCTTTCTCTCTTAGGTAAACCAGCCCTAAACACGCGCGTAGATTCCAACTACTCGACTTCTACCGAACCTTTCCTACTAACATTAGCGTAGCCAAATCCACTCGAGGAGGTGCTATTCTACCCTTTCTCTCTTAGGTATTTCTGGTCATGCAAGTGGGGTTTTCAATATCATCTAGACTTAATGCAATCAACGATGCAAAGCTATGATCTCTAAAAATGGAAATGCTTTATAAAACTGTTCAAATGCAAACCGGGGCTTGCCTGTTTTGCAGGTGACTAAGGTTACAATCAGTTAGTGATGATCACTTGGAGCTTGATCACTTGTTTTCCTCCTTCCTTGACCTTCACTTCAAGTCCTTCTCACCTTCTTCACGTATATGCTACACGATATGATCATGCATATGTATTTAATTGAAAAGCTTTTGCTCATAAGATCTAATGACAATTTTAAAACTGGAACTTTGTTTAAGAATTTAAAATGACACTGGTGCTAGTGGTTTGGGTTGGGCTTAAACACTAAGATCAAATGTTATGTGCTTTTCCCACTTAAGTGTTGATCACCTTAAGAGATTTCACATGACAGTGGTGATCCAGAGCTCTAATGGAGCTGAGAATTTTCATGTGAGTTACTTGTCACAAGAAAGTCCTCTGGACAAAAATTTAGCACTTTTCATGGAGTGGTTTATTCAGAATAATTCTCTAAGTGTTTAGTCAAAGATGAATTAATTCTGAGGTAACATCCATGTTCATGTCAAACTCAGTGAACCACAATTTCAATTATAGTTTATAGAGTTTGCATGAATTTTCCTAGGATTTTTTAGAGCAAAGAATTGCCCAGAACTGAATTTACAAGTTTTGGAAATTCTCTGAAAATGTTTCTGTATTCATTTGAATACAGGAACTTACAATATGAATTACCCTGATAAATTCAACTCTAAATGAGCTGAAACTTTTACAGAAGTCTAATAACACCCTAAAGAATATTCTGGCAAAATTTGAGGATTTTTGGATAAACTAAACTCCCTCTAAAATTCTTTTACTGAAAATCTTTAAAGAATTTTCTAGAATTAAATAAAGACTTTAAAACAAATTGGGTTGCATAATTGGATAGAGTTTGTCAATCTGAATCGAGCCAATTTGAATCACTAATTTTGGAGGTTCCTAGCAAAAGTTATGCTCTTCTAAAGTTTGGGGAAAAATCAGGAATTTGAATAAATCCGGGAAAAAGTTTAAACCTGACTGTGGGACCAGGGACACGTGTCTGCTGCCGGGAGCGTGCCGCACAGGGTCACAGGGTTGTTTCCCGTGCTATCACAGCCGATCCGGCGCCACAGAGGATCTAGCTCTTCTATCCCGAGTCACTGACACGCGGGCCCGGGGGGTCGTCTTCCACCTCTCGCTCCCGCGCGATTCCGCCTCCGGGCTCGCCGGAGAAGCTCCGGAATCGGTCGTCCGACCACCCCTGCCGCTGAAACTCGCCGCCAGCCCATAATTCCCCGCGAGGAACATGCTGATGGGGTTTTCTCGAGCTGGCAGGGCCCCAAACTAGCCCGCGACGGCGCAACGGTTCGGACGAAGTCCGGCGACGTCGCCCCGACGCCCTAAGCCTTCTAGGCTTCAGTTTCCAAGCTCTAGAGCACCGGCGGACGCTAGGGATCATCGACGTGGAAAATAAATGGCTCAGAGAGGGCTCTAACTTAGGGTTCACCGTGCACCCGACGGTCTCTACCACAACCGCCGTTAGAAATATCGAAATCACGCCGTGCAGAGCGGGTTTCTAGCTAGGTTCCAAAAGGAAAGTTGTTGCTAAGCAAGTCTACGTCCCGTGTGTGCAATTTGAAATGCTCAAAACGAATATAACTCGAGGATTTCATGGATTCATACCCGCGGGTCAGTTTTCACCGGCCGGAGAAGATTTCTGAAATTCGTCAACCAGCGGCGAAGACAGGCTTTGTGCTTCGGGTGGAAGCTGCACGGAGCTCCTGCGCGCCCAAAAGTGGCCTCGCTTGGTCGTGACAAGCTCTGGAGGAGGCTGTCCACGGGAGCACGCCGCTGCTGTTGTGTGACGGCCGCCACGGAAACTCGCTGTTCTCCGTGCAGAGAGCGTGAATCCGCTCGGTGATGGCTCGAGGAAGTCGTGGGGACGATGGTGGGGTTGTTTTGCTGCTCAAAGGTGCTGCTCACTTGAATTGCCCGAGCTCCTGAGCGATCGAAGCCGGGTGGCTGCGTCTCTGTCGTTCGGTGCGAAGGAGAGAAGAACAGCACCGTGGCTTTGGTTAAGAGGCGGGAGAGGGCGTGAGGCGGTAGCTACCGACGTCCAGCAGCTCTCCAGCGCGAAGAAACCCAGCAGGAGGTGGCTGCGGCCGAGCTCGGTGTCGAGCGGAGGAAAATCGGTCTCGGCCGTTGCTTCGCGTGGGAGGAGAGCAAATGAAGACTGAGGACTGAAGATCTTTTGCAATTTCAGTGCTCCCAATGACATGTGGGTCCCACATGTCAGTCCTCCTTATCCCCTCTAAAATATCTCCCCAATTTGAATATTGATGGAATTCAATTGTGGAAGTTTAATTCTGAGAGGCATTTGGATAATTGGGCAAGTTTTATTCAAATTCAAATATGCATTTGAATTCTTTGTCAATTAAAGTCCATTTGAAAAATGGGTTGCAAATCATTTCCATAAATCATGAAACTTTGCACACCCCCTAATTTGGACCCAAGGAATTCAAATATGAAACCTGATTTGTAATTTGGCTGTTGCAAATGAGATTTGTAGCACAACAGTTTGGAAATTCCTAGTGTTGCTCTCATTTGAATTTTATTTTGAACACATTGTTCCAAATCTGATTTTTGTTTTCTCACACATATGGGAACTTCCCATCCTTGTTTTAGACCCCTCTAGGGTTCCAAGTTCTCAAATAAACATTTGACTTGTGTAAAGAAAAACCCTCATGTGTGTTATCACATGTGGAAAAGTTTTAACAAGTCCCAAATTTCATACATATGAAACCAACTTTTGCAAATGAGTGTTTCTTTGTATTCATAATTTTGGGACCTTTACATTCCTCCCCCCTTAAAAGGAATCTCGTCCCGAGATTCAAAAGAAGAACGAGGTGGGAGGTAATTACAAGGTTTATGACAAAAGCTCCGGATAGTTCTTGTGGATGTAATCTTCGGATTCCCACGTCGCCTCTTCCGGGGTATGATTACTCCACAGGACTTTGTAAAATTTCAAAGTCCTGTTCCTGGTGGTCCGAGTCTTTTCGTCGATAATCTATACAGGTTGCTCGACGTAGGTGAGATCCGGATTCAACTCGTCAATGTCTTCAGTGAGGATGGCAGCGGTAAACTTAAGACATTTCCACAGCTGGGACACATGAAATATGTCGTGAATACTGTAGGATCGAAGAGCACGTGAAAAGCTACCAGAGGGGGGTGAATGGTAGATTAAAACTTTTCGCAGCGGAAACAACAAAAACCCCTCAGCAAAAAATCAATCGGTTAAAGAAACCATGTGTGCAAGTGTTTTCGAACGTGTTCAACCATGACAAAACAAGTAGAGAGGTAGAGAATCAAGTCACGGATCTAATGCAACAAGAATCACTTGAAAACACGAAGTAAAACTTGAGATACGATCAAAACATTAAACGAAGATCAATCTGTTCTACCCGATATAAAACAGATCTGCAACGCTGCAGAGAAACTCGTGTATCTCAAAAACTACAGATCCGAAGCTCGTGAAAATTTCACAGATGATAGATAATTGAGTTGTGAAGACAACCCAAAAAGAATCACGTCAATCGGATCTTTAAAACTCGAGTTATGAATGAAACACCGAAGCAACGTCGGTCTGTCCAGAAACTCGGCGAGAAAGACTTGACGAAAAACAAGTCGGACGAACAAGACACAAAAACTCCTCGAAACTATAAACTTTATTCAATAGAAACACAAGAGGAACAGCCCAAAGTTCTCTACCCACGAGAGCTCTGGCCTCACTTGCTTTTATAGCCAGCCCTCAGGCTAAACAATCCAATCTAGGACTCCTACTCCTAATTGGACTCGTATCCTAACTTACCATAACTGCTCAGTACTCTCCTATTCGCAGATAGAAGCAATCGTGAGACTTCCAAACACCTTAGGAACGTCCTAAACATTCCTAAAACAACTTAACTTCGTGCCTAGCACGAAATCCTATCATAACCAACTCAAATCTTCCATATTTGAGCCATATCCGACTCAGCCTCAACCTGAGTACGCAATCCAGCCGGTTGGACCTTTCCGACCAATTCTTTACGTCCACTTCTCTTCATCACGCCTTGGAACAATGTTGCCACGTCCATGCACTCCTTGCACACGTGCAAACACCTTCCAACGACGTACACGCAACCTTCATATGCAGTGCCCTTGATCCAAACATGTTGCGCGACCTCCCGATCAACTCAACCACAGCTCCTCCCGAACTTGGTTGTTAGAACCTCATCTCCTCCCTGAGACTAGTCCAAGGATCCCGTCACCAGCCATATCTTGAACTCAAGCAACACCTGCACATGAATAAACAACCAATTCTTCCGAGCACAAGTCCTCGACTTGACTCACGTTAGTTCGAAAACCACAACACCTTACATGAGCACGTCACATAAGCATGTTGCAAACCATATCAAATGATAACAGCCATAACCATCAAAACACACCAAAAACTTAGCAAATTAATACTAAGCAAACCTTCCCATAAAGCAAGTTTGAAACATTGCGAGTTAAAAGCAAAAACAAGACGCTGCAGTTCTACGAGTTGAACTTCACGGGAGCTCCCTAAAAACAAGCTCCGGACCTCACAGAAGCTCTTCGGACCTTGCAGGAGCTCTCCGGACCTTGCGTCGGACCTTGCCAACACTTGGCGGACCTAACAAAGAACTTGTCGGACCTTGCCACAGAAGAATGTTTTGGCAATATTCAAAACTTTGAATGTTAATGCTAACTTTTATCCTAATTGCCAATGTATTCAGCACACATAGGTCTCACAAATACCGGCAAGGCTGGCCGGTAGTTCCAGCCGGTAGGCTACAGTTCCGCACTTCTCCGTGACAGTAAACGGACCGATGAATCGGGGAGAAAGTTTCCCCTTGACACCGAACCGATGAATCCCCTTCATCAGAGACACACGAAGATACACGTGCTCTCCGACTTTGAAATGCAGCGGTCGACGTCTCTGGTCCGCGTAGCTCTTTTGACGAGATTGGGCAGCTTTGAGGTTCTCTTGTATTATCCGAACTCTCTCTTCGGCTTCATTGACAAGATCAACCCCGAACATTACTCGTTCACCGGATTCACACCAATTCAATGGTGTACGGCACTTCCAGCCGTATAGAGCTTCATATGGTACCATTTTGATGCTCGTCTGATATCCATTGTTGTACGAGAACTCCGCCAGCGGTAAGTGATCATCCCAGCTCTTACCGTGGTGGATGGCACACGCTCTCAACATATCCTCTAGTATTTGATTCACCCTCTCAGTTTGCCCATCGGTTTGAGGGTGATACGCAGAGCTTCTAATCAACTTTGACCCCAAGGATGCGTGTAGCTGCTACCAGAAACGGGCTACGAACAGCGATCCTCTATCTGACACAATGGTACGGGGAACTCCATGTAAGCACAAGATCTGTGCTATGTACAGCTCCGCATACTGCTTTGCGTTATACCTAGTATGCACAGGGATGAAATGTGCTGATTTGGTTAACCGGTCCATGATTACCCAAATCAAATTATGGTTGTGGGAGGTCATCGGCAACCCGACGATGAAGTCCATACTCAAATCTTCCCACTTCCATGCCGGTACTTGCAATGGCTGCAACAAGCCTGACTTCTTCATGTGGTCGGCCTTGACTCTTCGACACGTATCACACTCTGAAACGTACTTTGCAACTTCACGTTTCATACGTGTCCACCAAAACTTCTTCCGGAGATCTTGGTACATTTTATTACTGCCCGGATGAATGGAAAACTTGGACAAATGAGCTTCATCCAAAATTTTCTTCCGTAGTCCCATATCCCGGGGTACTACAATCCGGTCATTAAACTACAAAGTACGATCATCGTCCTTCCGGAAGCACTTCATTTCTCCGTTATCTAATCTTCGCCGTATGTGAGACATACCCTTGTCTTTTCGTTGAGCCTCAATGATCTCCTCTCGGATGGTAGGAATGAGAGCGAGATTATAGAGAGCTCCATACGGGATGACACGGAGGCTTGGTTCTTCATCATCCATTTCAGCAATAGTTAGGTGATGGATATGCGCCTTACGACTGAGCGCATCGGCGACCACATTCGCCTTTCCTGGATGATAATGAATTTAAAGTTCATAGTCCTTAATGAGCTCTAGCCATCTTCGTTGCCTCATGTTCAGTTCTTTCTGAGTGAAGATGTACTTCAAGCTCTTGTGGTCGGTGTAGAGGTGTACAAGATTTCCGAGCAAGTAATGCCTCCACATCTTCAAAGCGAGGACCACGGCAGCTAACTCAAGATCATGAGTTTGATAATGCTGCTCGTGAGTTCTGAGTTGACGAGATCCATAAGAGACCACTCGTCTTTCTTGCATCGGCACGCAGCCAAGACCGATGCCAGATGCATCGCAATAAACATCGAATGGCTTTGCCGTATCCGGCTGAGCAAGAAGTGGGGCTGTTGTGAGATGCTTCACTAAAGTCTTGAAAGCTTGTTCACATGCAACACCCCATACAAATCTGGTATTCTTCTTTAATAATTCCGTCATCGATTTAGCAATCTTGGAGAAACCCGGAATAAACCTCCGGTAGTAACCCGCCAAACCGAGGAAGCTACGGATTTCATGTACTGACTTTGGTGACTCCCATTTCTGCACTTGGATAATCTTACTCGGATCTACAACGATGCCCTCCGCTAAAATAATGTGTCCGAGAAATGGTACTTGATTAATCCAGAATTCACACTTGCTGAATTTTGCATAGAGCTGATGATCTCGCAATCTTTGTAGCACAATATGCAGATGTTCAGCATGTTCTTCCTCTGACTTGGAGTACACCAAGATATCGTCGATGAATACAACGACGAATTTATCCAACTCCGGCATGAATACTGAATTCATTAGGTACATGAAGTGTGCCGGGGCGTTGGTCAAACCAAAAGACATAACGAGATACTCATACAGCCCGTATCTCGTTGAGAATGCCGTCTTCGGAATATCTTCTGCCCGGATTTTAATCTGGTGATATCCGGACCGAAGATCCATCTTGGAAAATACCTTCACACCCACTAATTGATCGAAGAGCATATCAATGCGGGGTAGTGGATACCTGTTCTTGATGGTAACGGCGTTCAAAGGACGATAATCAACACGAAGCCGTAGTGTTTCGTCCTTCTTTTTGACAAACAATGCTGAACAACCTCAAGGTGACGAACTTGGTCGTATAAATCCCTTGCCCATTAGTTCATTCAGCTGTGTCTTCAATTCTGCCAGTTCTTTGGGTGCCATTTTGTACGGCCATCGTGATATCAGTGTCGTTCCCAGTATAAGTTCAATCTTGAACTCAACGTCTCGCTCGGGCGGCATGCCCGGTAAATCTTCGGGAAACACATCCGGATACTCACGTACCACCGGAATGTCCTCTATCTTAACAACTTCCGTGTGGTTCACTGTTGCAATCTGTTGCCGTCTGGCGCCCAGAATTAATATATGAAGACCATGCTGTGGGGAGTTGAGCTCAACGGTCCTAGAGCTGATGTTAAGAACCGCGTGGTGATAATTCAACCATGACATCCCCAAAACGATGTCGATCTTCAGACCCTCCAGAATAATGAGAGTCGTAGGGTATATTCTGCCCCCCAAACAAAGAGGTGCTCGGGAGACAACCTCACTTGCGGTACTGCTGCCCCCGGGCGAAGATATGAGGTATTGTCTCTTTGTATAAACGGTTTGGAGCTGATGTTGAGCCACAAAGGATTGGCTAATGAAGTTGTGTGTGGCACCGGAATCAAAGAGAACTACAACTGGTAGCTGATTCAGGGAAAAGATCCCTGCTAAAGCGGCTTCTCCTTCCGGAACATCATCAATCACAGTATAGTGAATGTTGCCCCTTATCATCCCTCCTATCTGCAGATTAAGGTACGGATCGTATTGTTGTAAATATGATGACTCGTATCCTTGAATTCCCTCCGGACATTGCCTAGCATAATGGCTCATGCGCCCACAAGTGAAACACGGATGCCTCTCCGGTTCTTCGTTAACTTGCGGTGGACTGCTAGGTACATATGGCTGCAGCGATGGAGCACAAACCACCGTCTGATGCTGCGGCTGTGGAGGTGGTGCAAGCTGTAAAACTTGACCAGCAATCAATCTCTGAGGAGTTGATCGTACAGGTGGCCTCCATCTTTCACCGGATGGCGTTTGATGCACCAAACGGTACTTCTGAGGCACATAACTTGTGCTAGCCTGCTCGATCTCACTCATATTTCTCTTCTCCGCTTGCCACTCAAGTGTCGGCTTCTCTTGAATGAAAGCCGCATCGACCATGTCGGTGTAACTGCCGTTATTGTGTACGGCCAACTTATCCTGTAATATGGCACTCAGGCCATGGAAGAATAGGTCACACCGTGCCTCTTCTTTTGCCACATATTCGGGAGCATAATGGGCCAAAAGATTAAATCTTCTGACATACTCGAGGACACTCATGTCCCCTTGCTTCAAGCCCAAAAATTCCTCCCGCTTTGCCTTGACAATACCTAGTGGTATCTAACGTGTACGAAAGACTTCACAAAACTCCCTCCATGTCACTTGATGGCCCTCCGGAATGGTGGCAATATGATCCACCCACCAGTTTCCCGCGGCTCCATGGAGTTGTTGAGCGGCAAACTTTTTCTTCTGGTATTCATCACACTTGAATACTCCAAATTTTGACTCCATGACACGAAGCCATTGATCTGCTTCCACAGGTTCGGTGGCTTCGGTAAAGATAGGCGGTTGAGTCACCAAGAAATCCAGATAAGCGTCCCGAGGTGGAACGACTTGTTGTGTGTTCTGGAGTACGCCTTGCTGTACCAAAGCTTGGAGTAAGCGTGTGTGCTCTTGCGTCGCTTCTTGGAGTAGCCTAGCGTTCTCTTGATTAGACTCGACGACTCGAGTCATAAGATCCATCCATCCCGTGGATGGTGGTTCCGATGGTGGAATAGAAGCATCACCACCTCGACGAGAACTTCCGGCCCTACTCCTAGAGCGAGTACGAACCATACTGCAAAATGTAGTTGAGATGAGTTAAACAAGAACTCAGCAGTATGTGAGACTAATGGAAACATGATTATGTAAAAACTTTACGAAAGCAGTAACAAAATTCATGTTTACACAACTCCTTAGTAGGCATAGCTATTCAGCCTATCTGTACAGGACAGACCTTAATGCACTATCTCCAGATTTTGATCTAGTTAAAAGCATCTTCATATCTCGAGTTGAATACCAAAGTTAAAGTTAACTTCAGTATCTTTCCAACGAGTACTCATATGCCTCCAGATCATCTCCGTATTTAAAGTTATGATTTTCCAAAGTTGACAGAATTCCTGGATGAAATTTGCCAGCACCTCCTTTGTACGTGGCTGATTTTATCACAGCTGTATACATAAATACAATAAGATCCTGAACAAACTTTGAACTACAAAAATGTTGCACATTTCATAACCTATCCAATGGTGTATCATAGGCTTCTTAAGGGTTTTTCTGCAGAAAGTTTTGGTTTAAAAACAGAAAGGTCCAGAGAGGTTTTGTTGCTGTCCTGGTTCTGGACAGTTTACCATCCTCTGAACTTTCTACCCATTTAGCATATGATTTGGCTCTGGAGGTCTACAAAGAATTTGTAGAGTACTCGAAAATCTCTCCAGAACTGTATCATACACCTTAATTGGGTCAAGCTACTCAGAGTTATGCTCTGTTAAAGTCCAGCAAGAATTCCTGCTGAAAACAGAGCACTCTGTTTTTGCAATCTTTGAAGCCTAGTCTTCCTCTCATTTGAATCTTAGCTCAAAATAAGAGTTCAGTAACTAATATTTGTTTCAAACTTCCATTTTTAGTTGAAAGTTAGTTCATGAGTCATTTCTTTTAAGGAAAGGGGTTATTAAGTTTAGTACGGCGTCGATGCACCGTAAGAAGCATGTCGGTACTACGTAGCCTCACCAAAAGAAAATCCTAACCGGATTATACCGGTATAACGTATCTTAGGTGGCACTAAACGGTCACTCGCAAACATGTACTATTCATACTACGGTTTCGTGGTTAATCCTGCATAATCACACTCAATCGTCAGGTCTGGCTGCACACCGAACCCGCTGTCCATACAGTTCTTACACCCGTCCGTCGTCACTCGCACAGGTGTTCTCAAGCCAAACATGCCTTGAGCTACGTGTTCACGTTACTAACCACGTGACGGGATTTCCCAAATTGCACCACGCACGCCTGCGACAGACGTTGCTCGAGTACCCCAAACGACATGAGAAGTAATAGAGGATACTAAAGCGGGTCGGGTTACCTGCCACCCGTGGGGCTCCACCCTTCAGCTTGTGCGCACTGATGGACAACGCTTACGTGCACCCCCCAAGACATAAATCGTCCCGAGATGCACGATTTTCTGACATAACAAATAAGTTAGGTTGCCACCTTCATATTAAGCTAATAGTAATCTTATGTGGGCCTAGTACCGTATCCTCACCGTAACCTAAATTTTTGTCGTAATACCTTCCTTATTCCGTAGGCTATTACCAATGCTGCTCTGATACCAACTGAGACGGGCGCGGTACCGACTGAGACAGGGCTCAGCTCTGATACCACGGTGACGCGGCCCCGTCCAACCGAGACAGGCCACTCGCCCGGGAATCGCATTGGGCGGTGCCGTGTTGTGCGGCACCCAACAGCACACATATGAGGAACAATGTATTACATAAAACAATAGCGGAAGCTTACAAGTTTTTCTTTGTAAATACTTTACATCAAGTAACTACAGCGGAAGTCTATATCAACTCACATCGAATAACTAAAAGCACTCGAGATGAAGTCCAGCCCGCAGACTCCTCTCGCTAGCAACACGAAGACAACAGCAGCGGCTGGGTTCTCCCTGGGTTAAATGACTCGGAAGTCTCTGAGTCTCACCGGACAACCTTCTTTTCAGCATCTATGTTAACCTGCAAAACCACTTATATAGCAAGCGTGAGCACATAGGCTCAGCAAGTCTGACCCGTCTCTCCTAAGCAAGAAACTCTACATGCACGACGGTTGCAATTGGGTTGGCTAGATTTGCATAAAGGACTCGCCTAAAGTTGATCCTTAGCTTTCAGATTTTAAGCCTCATTGTGCAGACCTTGAGCCGAAAAGCATCGCAACTCCACAATCAAACAAGAAACGCTTTGTTGCGATGCTCCTTGCACAAAGTGAAAGTAAAGTTTAATGAGCCTATCTCTAATTCAATCATGGTTGCAATACAAGTTATAGCACAGCCTTATCAAGTTCAAAAGAATAACCAGTTCAGTTCTTACTACGTCAAGACGCAGTGGGCAAGTATGCTCATATAACCGCGAGCGGCGATGATTCGAATCAGTACACGCCCGGACTACACGACACGTACACCCGTACTCCGAGTTGCCGGCAACAACCTCGACTGACGTTGTACGCGGCCACCTTTCCCAAGATCTTCCACATTGGACGCAGTCCAACTGCCCCGAGTACGCAAGCTCCCTCAAGGTACATACCCGCTGTGGTATGTTCTTAAGCGAGGTACCTCCTGCTACCCTGACGCCGAAAGCCTAAGGCAGTTGGAAAAGTTCTACTATGGATCTCCCAAGGTACATCGGTTTCCTGGGTCCCATATAGCCAGTATGCGCCCGGTACACAACTCAAACTTGTCCAACAGGGCCAAGCACAGACGGGCCTTAACCGACACAGGCAGGGCTATGCACGCACGACCTGCAACCTGCTGCATCTAAACCTCCCTGCCCGGTCTCCATTTCTTATTTCCTCATCTTTTCTAATTCGGACCCGTTCCGAGTAAACCAGCCCTAAACTCGTGAGTAGATTCCAACTACTCAACTTCTACTGAACCTTTCCTACTAACATTAGCGTAGCCAAATCCACTGGAGGAGGTGCTATTCTACCCTTTCTCTCATAGGTATTTCTGGTCATGCAAGTGGGGTTTTCAATATCATCTAGACTTAATGCAATCAATGATGCAAAGCTATGATCTCTAAAAATGGAAATGCTTTATAAAACTGTTCAAATGCAAACCGGGGCTTGCCTGTTTTGCAGGTGACTAAGGTTACAATCAGTTAGTGACGATCACTTGGAGCTTGATCACTTGTTTTCCTCCTTCCTTGACCTTCAATTCAAGTCCTTCTCACCTTCTTCACGTATATGCTACACGATATGATCATGCATATGTATTTAATTGAAAAGCTTTTGCTCATAAGATCTAATGACAATTTTAAAACTGGAACTTTGTTTAAGAATTTAAAATGGCCCTGGTGCTAGTGGTTTGGGTTGGGCTTAAACACTAAGACCAAATGTTAAGTGCTTTTCCACTTAAGTGTTGATCACCTTAAGAGATTACACATGACTGTGGTGATCCAGAGCTCTAATGGAGCTGAGAATTTTCATGTGAGTTCCTTGTCACAAGAAAGTCCTCTGGACCAAAATTTAGCACTTTTCATGGAATGGTTTATTCAGAATAATTCTCTAAGTGTTTAGTCAAAGATGAATTAATTCCGAGGTAACATCCATGTTCATGTCAAACTCAGTGAACCACAATTTCAATTATAGTTTATAGAGTTTGCATGAATTTTCCTAGGATTTTTTTGGAGCTAAGAATTGCCCAGAACTGAATTTACAAGTTTTGGAAATTCTCTGAAAATGTTTCTGTATTCATTTGAATACAGGAACTTACAATCTGAATTACCCGGATCAATTGAACTCCAAATGAGCTGAAACTTTTACAGGAGTCTAATAACACCCTAAAGAATATTCTGGCAAAATTTGAGGATTTTTAGATAAACCAAACTCCCTCTAAAATTCTTTTACTGAAAATTTTAAAGAATTTTCTAGAATTAAATAAAGACTTTAATACAAATTGGGTTACATAATTGGATAGAGTTTGTCAATCTGAATCGAACCAATTTGAATCACTAATTTTGGAGGTTCCTAGCAAAAGTTATGCTCTTCTAAAGTTTGGGGAAAAATCAGGAATTTGAATAAATCCGAGAAAAAGTTTAAACCTGACTGTGGGACTAGGGACACGTGTCTGCTGCCAGGAGCGTGCCGCACGGGGTCACAGGGTTGTTTCCCGCGCTGTCACAGCCAATCCGGCACTACAGAGGATCTAGCTCTTCTATCCCGAGTCACTGGCACGCGGGCCCGGGGGGTCGTCTTCCACCTCTCGCTCCCGCGCGATTCCGCCGCCGGGCTCGCCGGAGAAGCTCCGGAATCGGTCGTCCGAGCACCCCTGCCGCTGAAACTCGCCGCCAGCCCATAATTCCCCGCGAGGAACATGCTGATGGGGTTTGCTCGAGCTGGCAGGGCCCCAAACTAGCCCGCGACGGCGCAACGGTTCGGACAAAGTCCGGCGACGTCGCCCCGACGCCCCAAGCCTTCTAGGCTTCGGTTTCCAAGCTCTAGAGCATCGGTGGACGCTAGGGATCATCGACGTGGAAAAGAAATGGCTCGGAGAGGGCTCTAACTTAGGGTTCACCGTGCACCCGACGGTCTCTACCACAACCGCCGTTAGAAATATCGAAATCACGCCGTGCAGAGCGGGTTTCTAGCTAGGTTCCAAAAGGAAAGTTGTTGCTAAGCAAGTCTACATCCCCTGTGTGCAATTTGAAATGCTCAAAACGAATATAACTCGAGGATTTCACGGATTCATACCCGCGGGTCAGTTTTCACCGACCAGAGAAGATTTCTGAAATTCGTCAACCAGCGGCGAAGACAGGCTTTGTGCTTCGGGTGGAAGCTGCATGGAGCTCCTGCGCGCCCAAAAGTGGCCTCGCTTCGTCGTGACAAGCTCTGGAGGAGGCTGTCCACGGGAGCACACCGCCGCTGTTGTGTGACGGCCGCCGCGGAAACTCGCTGTTCTCCGTGCAGAGAGCGTGAATCCGCTCGGTGATGGCTCGAGGAAGTCGTGGGGATGATGGTGGGGTTGTTTTGCTGCTCCAAGGTGCTGCTCACTTGAATTGCCCGAGCTCCCGAGCGATCGAAGCCGGGCGGCTGTGTCTCTGTCGTTCGGTGCGAAGGAGAGAAGAACAGCACCGTGGCTTCGGTTAAGAGGCGGGAGAGGGCGTGAGGCGGTAGCTACCGACGTCCAGCATCTCTCCAGCGCAAAGAAACCCAGCAGGAGGTGGCTGCGGCCGAGCTCGGTGTCGAGCGGAGGAAAATCGGTCTCGGCCGTTGCTTCGCGTGGGAGGAGAGCAAATGAAGACTGAGGACTGAAGATCTTTTGCAATTTCAGTGCTCCCAATGACATGTGGGTCCCACATGTCAGTCCTCCTTATCCCCTCTAAAATATCTCCTCAATTTGAATATTGATGGAATTCAATTGTGGAAGTTTAATTCTGAGAGGCATTTGGATAATTGGGCAAGTTTTATCCAAATTCAAATATGCATTTGAATTCTTTGTCAATTAAAGCCCATTTGAAAAATGGGTTGCAAATCATTTCCATAAATCATGAAACTTTGCACACCCCCTAATTTGGACCCAAGGAATTCAAATATGAAACCTGATTTTTAATTTGGCTGTTGCAGATGAGATTTGTAGCACAACAGTTTGGAAATTCCTAGTGTTGCTCTCATTTGAATTTTATTTTGAACACATTGTTCCAAATCTGATTTTTGTTTTCTCACACATATGGGAACTTCCCATCCTTGTTTTAGACCCCTATAGGGTTCCAAGTTCTCAAATAAACATTTGACTTGTGTGAAGAAAAACCCTCATGTGTGTTATCACATGTGGAAAAGTTTTAACAAGTCCCAAATTTCATACATATGAAACCAACTTTTGCAAATAAGTGTTTCTTTGTATTCATAATTTTGGGACCTTTACAAAAATGAACCCTGAGGTCCAGTGTAGAATTGTTTCATCGCTGTAGAATAAGGCCGTGCTAAATAGGCTAGGACATCCGGTAGAAGACGAGTAGTTGGAATCTACTCGCGAGTTATAGTTCAGAATATCATAAGTGTGGTTGGGGAAGGAAGCAAACTAAAGTTTACCTTTCTAAAGATGAGACCGGGCAGTGGGGTTAGGCAGCGACAAGACGAGGTCTTGGTCGAGTAGCTCTGCCTGTGTCGGTTAAGGACCGAAGCGTGTGCAGCCCTGCTGAGCAGGTTTTGAGTTGTGTACCGGATGCTTACTGATATATGGGAATCAGGAAACCGATGTACCAGGTTCACTGGGTTGTAGAGGCATACCACATCGTCTCTTTAGACCTATGATCCTGAGACGGCGCGACCGTTTCTACAGTCTAGTGTCCTTAGAAAGGTTGCCACATACGACGTAATGAAGGACACCAGAGTTGGGTCTTCAGAGGCGGGTGTATGTGTCGAATTATCCGGGTAGTGTTTGATTCGAATCACCGTCCTTCGCGGTTATGAATACCACTTGCTCACTGTGCTGTGACGTAGTAAGCAAGTTGTGGGGGAACAGTTTGCAAAAATATAATTGCTGCTATGATTATGTTAAACTGCATGAGAACCTTGTTTGAAGTAGAGATAGAGCAAACTAAATTTATTTTTCACCTTGGGACAAGTAACATTGGAATGAAGCGTTTCTTGTTTGATTGTGGAGTTCCAATGTTGCTGGGCGCAAGGTCACTACTATTATGGCTAAAATCTGAAAGTTAAGGATGAACTCGTAGGCGAGTCTTTTCGTAAATTACAGGATTAGGTCTTAAGTTACCCTCATGTAAAGTTGCATGCTTTAGGAGAGAGACGGTTAAGCCTTGCTGAGCCTTTGTACTCACTCTTGCTATATAAGTGGTTTTGCAGGTAACCCTCGACGCTATAAAGAAGGTTGTCCGGTGAGAGTCGGGAACTTCCGAGTCATGTCACGCTTGGAGAACCTAGCCACTGCTATGTTTTCGTGTTGCTAGCGAGAGGAGTCCACGGTCTGGACCTCTTCTCGGGTGCTTCATAGTTATTCGACGTGAGCTGTTTATAGACTTCCACTGTAGCTATTTTATGTAATTATTTACAAAGAACATTTTTAAGCTTACGCTTTTGATTTATGTAATACAGGATTCCTTATATGTGTGCTGTTCGGTGCCGCATAACACGGCACCACCCAATGCGATCCCCGGGCGAGGCGGCACGGCCCCGTGATCGGGACCGGGCCCCGTCAGCGTGGTATCAGAGCCGCATTGGTAATAGCGCACGGAATAAGGAGCATATTACGACAAAAACTTAGGATACGGTGAGGAAACGGTATTAGGCCCACATAAGGACTATAGTAGTATAGTTACTTAAAGTGGCAGTACTAACATATGTGTTATAATTCTGAACTTTGATTATGTAACGGCGCACCTACGCTCAGGTAAGCATGGTAAGGCACGCCACCGAAAGCGGTTCAATTTCGGTTAGCTCCCCTGACGAGAAAAGTGGTTCAGGGTTAGATCTCACAGCTTGGTGTGAGATGTTAATATGAAACTCTTGGACTCTTTCATGTTCCTGAGTTCATATGAAACGCTGATCCCTAGCGTCCATTAGGCAAGTAAGTGGAGACCCCATCGTGTGGTCAGTAACGCGATAGTGTGTTCGTCTGGAAATAGCCCAGGAGGACATACGCAGCGGTTGCCATCGGCATGCCCTGCAGGGCAGTAGGTGGTATTCGTTGGGTTGATAACATTCCCAACCGTGACGACCCGTTCATGACATACTCGGGTTCCCCGTCGTGTGGTGTTGAAACATGATCACGTGCCTTGAGACGTGGCTTAACTCAAGGACGGCCGTATGGCAATGATACGGGCGTTTGTATTTACTTTCAAATATGGAACTGCCTGAAATGAAACAACCTTTGAGTGCACCACTATTGAGTGTTCTTCTGCAGGTATTAACCACGTACGTATCCCGGGTAGTACATGTGTACGAGAGACCGTCTTAGTGCCACTGATAATACGTATATACCGGTAAAATCTGGGTAGGATTTCCTTTTGGTGAGGTAACGTAGTACCGACATGCTTCTTACGGTGCGTCGACACCGTACTAAACATATAATCCTCTTCCCTAAGAAGAAATGAGTCATGAACTAACTTTCAACTAAAAATGGAAGTTTGAAACATGTATTATTTACTGAACTCTTATTTTGAGCTAAGATTCAAATGAGGGTATGACTACGTGTCAAAGTTTTCAAAAACAGAGTGCTCTGTTTCTGGCAGGAATTCTTGCTGGACTTTAACAGGGCATAACTCTGAGTAGATTTAACCGATTAATGTGTATGATACAGTTCTGGAAATATTTTCAAGTGCTCTACAATTTCTTTGTAGACCTCCAGAGCAAAATCACACGTTAAGTTGGTGAAAAGTCCAGTTGAAAAGACGAACTGTTCAGAACCAGGACAGTAGCAAAACCTCTCTGGACCTTTCTGTTTTTAGGCCATAACTTCCTGTAGAAAACTCCTTAAGGAGCCCATGGTACACCGTTGGAAAGATACTGAAGTTTACTACAACTTTGGTATTGAACTCAAGTCAAGAATCTGTAGTTAACTTGAGTAAAATTTGGAGTTTGTGTGAACTGGTCAGGGTAGTCCA
Source organism: Neostapfia colusana (assembly GCA_030760725.1). Lineage (NCBI taxonomy): Eukaryota > Viridiplantae > Streptophyta > Magnoliopsida > Poales > Poaceae > Neostapfia > Neostapfia colusana. The sequence goes on along the minus strand of JASWHV010000018.1, from coordinate 16,698,356 downwards.
GCTGATTAGTTTAGCGTACTTAAGATTTGTTTAAACATGAATGTGGTTATGCTTTCATAAAGTTCATGACATGTTCATGTTTTACTTATCTTTACTTACTACTGAGATGGAATTTTGATTGACTCAAAATTTTGTTTCGTGCAGTATGGTACGCGCACACTCTCAAATGGAGGTTGGAGGTTCAAGTCGAGGTGGGAATGACTCGACTTCATCACAAGAGCCATCGCTAACCGGATTGGCGGAAATCATGGCAAGGATGAATGAAACTCTCCAAACTCTAGTTCAGCGATGAATAAATAGAGAAGCTCAGCATCACACCCCGAGCACGTATCTGGATTTCTTGGTGACACAACCGCCGGTATTCTCTGAGGCGGCTGACCGTTGTGAAGCAAATCACTGGTTACGTGTCATTGAGTCCAAGTTTGGGTTGATCCAATGTGATGAATTCTCGAAGACTCTATTTGCCGCTCAGCAGCTTCACGGCTTTGCTGGAGCACGGTGGGCAGAGTACCTTGCTGTCCAACCAGCAGGGCATCGTGTCACATGGGCGGAGTTCCAGGCTGCATTTCGTGCTCGTTTCATCCCTGCGGGCATAATGCAAACAAGCCACGATGAATTCTGGAACCTAAAGAAAGGTGACATGAGTGTTATTGAGTATGCGAAGGAATTCAATCGCTTAGCTCAATATGTCCCTGACTATGTGAAGTCACCAGCCATGAAGGGTTATCACTTTTACCGAGGGCTGACTGCTAGGATGCGATGTGAATTGGCTCATGTTAGCCAAGAGAATTTTGATGAGTTTGTGAGCTGTTGTATCACTCAGGAATATTATTCCAACCTCTACCTTAAAGATAAGAGGGAGAGGGACTCATCGCAGGATGAATGCAATCATCTACCTCAGAAATATCGGTGGGTAATCCGTTCACCTTCCGGTCGAGAGGTTCCACAAAGAGTGCAGCCATTCTTGGAGTATGACGATTAGTATACTCCACAGAGGTCTTATTCACCTCCACCGCAGAACCAACTTATTTCTTATGCACCTCAGTATCAACAAGGTGCACCAGAATATTATTGCCCTCAAGTGGTTGAAGATGAACAAGGTGATTTCTCAGCTGAACCAAGTGCTGTCCCACTTCATGTTGACAACGAACTCAACGTCAATGAAGCAACTGAACCGAGCAGCAACGTTAGGTCTGCGGGTCCAGTTCTACAAAGTGATCTTGGGCAGCAAAGAAAAGCTATGTCCAAAGTGGGGACAGTTAATTATGTGTCAGTCGATGATCTGCCAAAGGGAGGACCTGTTCTTGCCGGCAGATTCACTTTAAATGACAAGCCGGTTGTCATTTTATTCGACTCTGGTGCAACACATAACTTCATTAGCCGGGCAACGGTAATCCGGGATCAGATCTCCACCACTGTCACAAAAGGTTCATACCTTATTCATTCGCCAGGTGGAGACATATCAACTAATGAAGTCGTTTCTCGAGCACCACTTTGTTTGGGTGGAAAAATGTATCCTACCACCCTCATTATTCTCGAAGACCAAGGAATCAATGCCATATTGGGAATCTCATGGTTGACCTTCCATAAGGCTGTCCTGGACATCGAGAACAGGAGTGTTCACTTGGACTCTCCACTTCACGGGTGTCAAACATTGTACCTCGGCAAAGCGGTCTCTAAAGACCCGGAAGTATGTAATGCCGAGGCTTGCAAGTTAGAAGACATTCCGGTATTCCGTGAATATCCGGACGTGTTTCCCAAAGATCTTCCAGTCTTACCACCTGAGCGCGAGGTGGAATTCAAAATAGAGTTGATACCGGGAACCACGCCGATCTCTCGGAGACCATACAAAATGGCTCTGAATGAATTAGCTGAGCTGAAGGAGCAACTCAAAGATCTAATGGACAAGGGGTTCATTTGTCCAAGTTCATCACCATGGGGTTGCTCGGCTTTATTTGTGAAGAATAAGGATGAGACGCTGAGGCTATGCGTCGATTATCGTCCTTTAAATGCTGTGACAATAAAGAACAAGTATCCACTACCAAGAATTGATATTATTTTCGATCAGCTAGTGGGTGCTAAAGTTTTCTCCAAGATGGACTTAAGGCCGGGCTATCATCAAATTAAGATTCAAGCGGAAGATACCCCAAAAACAACATTCTCGACAAGATACGGACTCTATGAGTATCTTGTCATGTCATTTGGGTTGACCAACGCTCCGGCTCACTTTATGTATCTTATGAACTCGGTGTTCATGCCGGAGCTGGATCAGTTCGTCGTGGTATTCATCGACGACATCTTGGTCTATTCCAAATCTGAAGAGGAACACGCTAAACATTTGCATATTGTGCTCCAACGACTGAGAGATCACAAGCTCTATGCAAAGTTTAGTAAATGTGAATTCTGGATCAACCAAGTGCCATTTCTTGGGCACATTATTTCAGCAGAAGGCATTGCTGTTGATCCAAGCAAGATTGAACAAGTGCTGAAGTGGAAATCTCCAACATCCGTCCATGAAGTTCGTAGCTTCTTGGGTTTGGCGGGATATTATCGGAGGTTCATCCCGGGCTTCTCAAAAATCTCCAAACCTATGACGGAGCTACTGAAGAAGGGCATTAAATATAATTGGAGCAAGCCATGTGAGGAAGCTTTTCAAGCGTTGGTGAAACACCTCACAACAGCCCCGGTTTTAGCTCAACCGGATACAACCAAGCCATTTGATGTTTATTGTGATGCGTCTGGCATCGGGCTGGGGTTGTGTACTCATGCAAGAAGGACGTGTGGTCGCATATGGATCACGGCAATTACGGAATCATGAGCAACATTATCCAACTCATGATCTCGAGCTTGCTGCCATGGTATTAGCTTTGAAGATGTGGAGACATTACCTATTGGGAAATCTGGTTCATCTCTACACCGACCACAAAAGTTTGAAGTACATATTCACTCAGAAAGAGTTGAATATGCGGCAACGGTGATGGTTGGAGCTGATCAAGGACTATGAGATTGAAATTCATTATCATCCGGGCAAGGCAAATGTGGTTGCCGATGCACTCAGCCGGAAGTCTCATATTCATAACCTGACCATTACGCCGCTAGAAGAGGAAGAACCAAGTCTCTACTTGGTTCCATATGGAGCTCTACATAACCTGGCTCTCGTACCCACAATAAGAGAGGAGGTCATGGAAGCTCAAAAGAAAACAAGAGCATGGCTCATATCAGAAGGAGATTGAAGAACAGGGAGATGAAATGTTTCCAGTTAGATGATGAAGACACCCTATGGTTCAAGAACCGGATAGTCGTACCCCGTGATATTAGGCTGCGGAAGAAAATTTTGGATGAGGCTCACTTATCCAAATTTTCTATTCATCCGGGCAGCAACAAGATGTACCAAGAACTGAAGACCAAATTTTGGTGGACCTGGATGAAGAGGGACGTTGCTAAATACGTATCAGAATGTGATACGTGTCGGCGAGTTAAAGCCGACAACATGAAGAAGGCAGGAACCCTACAACCGTAAGTGTCCCGGCATGGAAGTGGGAGGATATTAGTATGGACTTTATTGTGGGACTACCTCTCACGGATAATAAGCATGACTCGGTTTGGGTAATCGTGGATCGGTTAACAAAGTCAGAGCATTTCATCCCGGTGCATACGGGATACCATGCCAAAAAGTATGTGGAGCTATATATTGCAAGAATACTATGCCTACATGGAGTTCCCCGGACGATCATCTCCGATCGAGGCGCGTTGTTCGTTGCTCATTTCTGGGGGCAGCTGCATGCCTCACTGGGAACCAAATTCATTAGAAGCTCTGCATATCACCCTCAAACCGATGGGCAAACGGAGAGGGTGAATCAAGTTCTCGAAGATATGCTTCGAGCATGTACCATTCACCACGGTAAAGGATGGGATGACCATCTACCGTTGGCGGAATTCGCTTATAACAATGGGTATCAAGCGAGCATCAAAATGGCACCGTATGAAGCTCTCTACGGCCGGAAGTGCCGCACACCCTTGAACTGGTGTGAATCGGGCGAGAGAGTGATTTACGGGGTTGATCTCATAAATGAAGCTGAAGAGCGGGTAAGGCTTATTCAAGCAAATCTGAAAGTCGCTCAGTCCAGACAAAAGAGCTATGTGGATAAGAGACGTCGTCCTCTAGATTTCCATGTTGGGGACCACGTATACCCCCGTGTATCTCTTATGAAGGGCATTCACCGATTCGGAGTGAAAGGAAAATTAGCTCCGCGTTTCATCGGTCCCTTCGTCATCATTGAAAGCTGTGGACCCGTGGCATACCGTTTGGAACTACCGGCAGCCTTAGCCGGAGTTCATAACGTCTTCCACATATCTCAGTTGCGGAAGTGTTTGAAAGTTCCAACGGAGGTTCTCATGGGAGACATAGCAGATTTGAAGCCGGACCTCACTTATGTTGAGCGACCAACCCGGATAATTGATGAGAAGACTCGCGAACAAGAAATCGGACGTTGCGATTTTTCAAAGTGCTATGGGAAAATCACACGTCCGAGGAAGCTACATGGGAAAGCAAGGAGTATTTGCAACGCAATCATCCGGAGTTGTTAGAGGCTTATGTTGAGTAGTTGTCCTCTCCACATTGTCCTTAATCATGAATCTCGGGACGAGATTCTTTTTAAGGTGGGAGGAATGTAAAAGTCCCAAAACTTGTGAATAGAAAACTTGAGCTATGAATAAAGTTGAGTTTATATACAAGAAATGGGACTTACAAAAAAAATTCGTATACTCATGAAAGTGTTGGCATGTGCAATAAAATTTGAATTCAGATTGAACTAAAAGGCTCACTCCAAAGATAAGAGGGCCATTTTCAAAAAGGAAAATTCAAACTGTTGTTCAAGAGGTGGCATTTGCAGTGACCAACTCAAACATCAGAGGACATATTTGAATTCCTCAGATCCAAATTATGAGGGAGCCAAATTTTGAGGAAATTTTGAGGTGCATTGGTATGAGTAGCAAGGGGGCTTATGAATTTCCTTAAAAATTTGAATTCAAATTTGAACTGAAGAACACCAGGTCAAAATTCCCAAACAACATTTGAATCTGAGCTCTTCAGGATTTAAATTTGCTTTGTTCCAAAGTTTAGAAGATCTTTTAGGGAGGAGCAGGGGTGGACCCACTTGCCATTGAGCCATATAGACTTGCTCCTTAAGTCTTCTGTTCAGTGGGGCCCAATTGTCTGTGAGAGGGAGCACGGTCTCTGTTTCTCCTCTGCCGAGCGTGTGACAGCAGCACAGCGGCGACAGCGCGCGCGCCCGTGGCTTCCCGGCTGTCTCCACGAAGGAACCGCCTCGGTTGAGATTGATTCAATCGTCCCTGCCGACCATAGCATCGGTTATACGCCCCTCGCAGCAACAGCGCCCTCTCTCACTCGAATACTGCCTCCCCGAGCGACTTTTTCCTCCGGCGGCGTGCACCTGAGCGGTTCACCGTCGGCCGGCTGCTCCACGCCGCTACACACCGCGCTGAACGTCTCCACAGCATCGCCAGCCCTCCCTGAACGTGACTGACGCAAGGAACCGGTGCTAAACCCACGGGAACCCCGGCGTCGAGCTCATTTTCTCTCCACGGCACCGGGCGAAGCCGCCGTTGCAAGAATCCTTCGCCCGGCCACCACAGAGCCTCTCCTCTCGAGTTGCAAAAGCAAAAAGGTTCGCCGACAACCCTACTCGCTTCACCGCAACCCTGGCTGCGTGTCATGGACCGTGCTTGCCGGAATTTCAGTTTTGCTGATGACATATGATAATGGCCGAGGGGAGGAACTCGGCGAATTCGTCTCACACGTCGAACCACTCCACACACAACGTAGCACACACCTTCTACACCGCCGTGCGCATTCATAGGATCAAGAACCACCGAGAACCATCGAGCGAAACCGCGGTTCATCGAGTTTTTTTATTTTCGCCGGATTTTGACCTAGCCCGACGGTGAGGTCATACTCCCGACGAGTTTCAGTGAGATCAGAGGTTAGATCCTTGTTCTCCTAGGTGCAGTGGTGCTGTACGAGCAAACGGCGACATGTTTGGTGCGGTATAACGCTCTAGCGGCATCGCCGGAGTTGCCACAGACGTTGTCGCCGTCGCACCTAGGTTTCCGGCCGTTGTCAATCTGAGATACGCCCGGCAACGTGTTCCTCGCACGAAAATACGTGGGGGCGGCGAGAACCAGCAATTTCCAAGCACCGGAAGCCCCTCCCAGTGAGAACTCCGGCGGGCCCGGCGGCGGGATCGCGCGGGCGTATGGAGGAGGAAGACGACCGAGGGCCCCGCATGTCAGTGGCGATATTTTAAATCGTCGATCCGCTGCGGCCCCGGGATCCAGTGTGGTGGCGTGGGAAGGGTCCTGTGGCCCGGTGTGGCGTGATTCCAGCGGCTGACACATGTAGGATGGACCCACACTCAGAGTTTGAATGTTTCTCGATTTAATTTAAATTCCAGATTTAGTTCAAACTTTAGAACTGCATAACTTTTGCTAGAAAGCTCCAAAATTAGTGGTTCAAATTGGATTGTGTCGAAGTGTTCGGTCGACACTTCCCCCGGGCCTGCACTGGGCAGCCCGCGGAGGTTCTTTTTTCGGAGGGGCTAGTTCCTAGCGGAGAGCTTGCGCAGATGGATGAGTTAGTGAGAGCTTGACACGGAGAGTTTTACGTGGTTCAGGCCGCCGGAGCGTAAAACCCTACGTCCACGGCGAGCTATGGAGCTCGCTGTATTGCTTGCTGCTCAGGGCCAGGGGCCTGAGATTGTGGGTGAGTTACAGCTTGAGAGTGTATGGCTAGCGTATGAGTTGCAAAATGCGAACCCTTGCTATCGACGCCTACCCGAGCCTTTTATAGTCCAAAACTCGGGCGGCTTACAAGGGGAGCGGGGACCCGACAGGTGGTCCCGGGAAGATTGTCTATTATGTACCGTATCTGTAGTTACGCCGGTAGTTGCCTCTGGTCGAAGGCTTCTGAGTCTTCATCTTGCCGCCCTGCCCATGCCGCACGCTAGTCGTAGTGGTTGATGACGGCGCAGGCGGCATGGGATGTCTTGTCGCAGCGTTTATTAGCTGGCAGGTTCTGACACCGCGCGCCAGTCTGTGATGCGACTGGGCGCAACGGCACCTGACACCGTGCTCCGCGTTTCCGCGTCTTGGGAAGACGCGGGCCTTGAATACCTTGTACGGGCAAGGTGGGCGGCGCCTTTACGCCCGCCGCCTACCGCTCGGGGGCGTGCAGCACCGTTCTCCTGGCCACGTGGCGGGTCCGGAGCTCTTCTCTGAGGAGAGAAGGGCCCGTCCTGCGGGGCACGTGGAGCCTACGGACCTCTCCCCGCGGAGGGGGAGGTACGGCTTCTGTATGCCACGTGGCGGGCCCGGAGCTCTCCTCTGCGGAGAGGGAGGTCCGGCCCCGCTGGACGCGTGGCGTCTTCGGACCTCTCTTCCGCGGAGGGGGAGGTCCGACTTCTGTATGCCACGTGGCGGGCCCGGAGCTCTCCTCTGAGGAGAGGGAGGTCCGTCCCCGCCGGACGCGTGGCGCCTTCGGAGCTCTCCCTGCGGAGAAGGGCGAGTACCTTAGGCATTTTACCCTGTGCGCGGGGGTACCCCATAACTCAGTTACCGACAGTGGCCCCCGGGCCTATCTCGGGGGAGATAGCGAGCCCGAGGTGGGACCTCTGTCTCTTCCGATCCGCGCACTTTCTCTAAGTCCTGAATTGACCGCTGCCGGAGCATGAACGGCCACGGGATCGTGAGAGCGTGCGCCCACTTGATGATTGCTTTTACTGCGGAGACTGGAGCCTCGGCCATGTTGGAGACACAGGGCTTCCGGAGCTCCTTCACTGCGGGAGGAGGCCCGGTTTCCGCCTGCCATGTGGCGGGCCCAGAGCCCTCCTCAGGGGAGGAGTGAGTTCCAGGCCTGCTGGACACGTAGGGCCCCCAGGCCCCGCCCCTCCTAGTCCTGGGTCGAAGTAGTTGGTAGCTCCTTTCCCCCTACTTCATGCAGTCCCCGTTGCCGCAACCTGGAAGTCCTGCACACAGGTAGAGGAAACGTAATTCTCCTTGGGGGCTCCCCCTCCCTTATCTCAGTCTTATTTGACTTATAGCCCCAACCATACGCTTGGTGCTTGGGGACTTGTAGAGAGGGGGAGCTGAGCACATGGCAACCATGTACTGCAAGGGTGATAAAAACTCAATTCACAATTTAAATGAGTACAAGGAAAGAGCAAAGTAGAGCGGATTTCTTTTCGTACAACCTTCCATATGAGGAAGGCAGGCTAAACATGGAGGCCACGACCCACCCCATTAAGAGGGGAAGCAAGACTCTATGCGCTTGGAGTCAGAACCAGGCAAAGCTGAATGTAGTCCTGGACCGTCCCCTGGGGTTTAGCTGCTCCGAGTGCTGCTCCTGGACTCTATGGAGTTCATTATGAAAAGAAAGTACTGTCCTATTTTTGCTCTTAGGGGTAGAACTTACGGAGGTGTTCTATGTTCCAAGGGTTCGGGAGCAGGTCCCCATCCTTGGTGGAAAGGCGCACACACCCGGGGCGGCATACTTTCGCGACTCGGAAGGGGCCTTCCCAACTAGGGGAGAGTTTGTGGGCCCCTTCGCGAGAAAGTATGCGCCGCAACACCAGGTCGCCTTCCTGCAGCTCCCGGGCACGCACATACCTCTGGTGGTAGCGCCGAAGCGCCTGTCTGTACCGCGCGTTACGGAGTGCCGCATGTAATCGGACCTCGTCGACGAGGTTGATTTCTCCACGCCGGAGGTTGTCCTGCGTGGCTTCGTCGTAAGCCCGGACACGGTGAGACTTCATGGTGATTTCTGGGGGAAGTACAGCTTCAGCCCCGTACACCATGAAGAAGGGTGTCTCCCCGGTGGCCTGGCTCTGGGATGTCCGGTTAGCCCATAGTGTGCTCGGAAGCTCGTCTACCCAATTGGCACCATGTTTCTTCAGGCTGGCGAAGGTGCGAGTCTTGAGGCCCCGGAGAATCTCCGCATTGGCCCTCTCAACTTGCCCATTGCTCCTCGGGTGGGCGACAGAGGCATAGCATACCTGAATGCCAAGGTCCTCGCAGTAGTCTTGGAATGCTGCACTGGTGAACTGGGTCCCATTGTCGGTGATGATCCTGTTTGGGACCCCGAACCGGCAGACAATAGACTTGATGAATTTTACTGCGGATTGTTTATTGATGGTGACAACTGGTGTAGCTTCCGGCCATTTGGTGAACTTGTCGATAGCGACATAGAGGTACCGGAACCCCCCGACGGTTCTGGGAAATGGTCCCAGGATGTCCAGCCCCCACACGGCAAATGGCCACGAGGGCGGGATCATCTGTACCGCCTGAGCCGGTGTATGGATCTGCTTGGCGTGGAACTGGCACACCTTGCAGCTCTCGACCAGCTTGGCGGCATCCTGGAGTGTTGTCGGCCAGTAGAAGCCATGCCGGAAGGCTTTACCGACAAGCGTGCGTGAGGAAGAATGACTTCCACATTCGCCTCCATGGATCTCAGCGAGCAAGTCGCAGCCTTCCCCCTGGGTTATACACCGCAATAGGATGTGGTTGGCGCCACGCCGGTAGAGATCCCCCTCCACCAGCGCGTACCTCTTAGCCATGCGCACAATCCGTTCAGCGGCTGTATGTTTCAGGGAGGATATTGTCCTTCAAGTAGTCCTGGATCTCCGTGATCCATGCATGGGGTCTGACTTGAGCTTCTGGATCTTGAGCGCTGGGTTGCACGGAGTCCCCAGTGACGCTTACGATCCTTGGCGGCGCCCACGGCTGTAGGGCCGCCGGGACCACCAGCTTCGAGGTGCTGGTCAAGCCCCCTTCGCCCGGCTCGGCGGGCCTGGCTGTGGGCCGCAGCAGCGTCCTCTCGAAGACTCCTTCGGGCGCAGGGGCCCCGGTGGAAGCCTTCGTTGAAAGATTGTCGGCTGCGGCATTACCGGCGCGCGGTACGTGGTGCAGGTCCAAGGCGAGGAATTCTTTCTCCAACATCTGCACGTGAAGCAGATACGCAGCTAGCTGGGGGTCATTGCAAGAGCATTCGCCCTTGACTTGCTTGATGACCAGCTGGGAGTCGCCCTGTGCCAACAACTGGCGAGCGCCTAAAGACAGGGCTGTCTGCAGGCCAAAGATGAGTGCTTCATACTCCGCCATGTTGTTGGTTGCCTTGAAATTGAGACGCACCATATACCCAAACTGTTCCCCCGATGGCATGAGGAGCAGTACGCCGGCACCGGCCCCCTGCTTTCGCGAGGAGCCGTCGAAGAAGAGTGTCCAGTGGGGTTCGGTGAAGACCGGAGCTTGGTGCTCTGGTTCCCCGCCCCCATGGCCCCCTGGGTCAGTCCCCGTTGGTGTCCACTCCGCCACAAAGTCAGCCAGTGCTTGGCTCTTGACTGCATGGCGTGGGAGGAAGTCCAGCTCAAACTCTGCCAGCTCCGCCGCCCATTTAGCAACGTTGCCAGTCGCATGGGGGCTGTGAAGAATTGTCTTCAGCGGATACGAGGTGACTACCGAGACCCGGTGGGCCTAGAAGTAATGGCGGAGCTTTCTGGAGGCCATGAGCACCGCATACAGCAGCTTGTGGACTTCCAGGTACCTCGTCTTGGCATCATGAAGTACTTCGCTGATGTAGTAGACAGGCCTCTGGACGGTTCGGACCCTTTCTCTCAGGCCTGGGAGGTCCTCGTCCATTGACCCTGGCCCGCTGGAGGTGGGTGGACCCACGGGGGCCTCCGGAAGCTGGGACCCGGAGGCCCTTAAGCTATCTTGATTGTCCGGGAGCTCCGGGGGGTCTTGGGGGACCTCTGGGAGGTCCCGTTCGGCCCCCGAGGGGTCCCGTAGGGCCCCCGGGGGTTTGTCTTGGAGGTCCGGGAGACCGCCCTGGACCTCTGGGAGGCCGACCTGGGCCTCCGAGAGGTTTCCTTGGAGGTCCGGGGGACCGTCTTGGTCCTGCGGGGCCTCCTGGCATCTGTCTTCTGCTACCGGAGCAGGTTGTGAAGATGAGGGGTCCGACCGCTCTGCGACGAGGACCATACTCACTACTTCAGTTGTCGCCGCGATGTAGAGCAGCAGGTGCTCTCCAGTCTCAGGGGCTACCATGATAGGTAGGGTCGTCAGGAGTCGCTTCAACTCCTGGAAAGCCTCTTCTGCTTCGTCAGTCCAGGCAAAAGGGCCTGACTTGCGCAGGAGCTTAAAGAAAGGGAGTGCCCGCTCTGCTAGCCTCGGTATAAACCGACTCAGCGCGGCTAGACATCCCGTGAGTTTCTGGACATCCTTGACGCGGGCAGGGGGGCCGCATCAAGTCGATGGCCTTGATCTTCTCTGGGTTGGCCTCAATCCCTCGGTGCGAGACCAGGAACCCTAAGAGCTTCCCAGAGGACACGCCGAACACACATTTATCTGGGTTCAGCTTGGTGCGCGTAGAGCGCAACTTGTCAAAGACTAAGGCTAGGTTATCTAGCAGGGACGGACCCTGCTTGACCTTGACAACTATGTCATCGACATACACCTCAACCAGGTCTCTTATTAACTCCCCAAAGGTTTTGTGCATTGCCCACACAAAGGTGGGGAGTGCATTCTTTAGGCCGTAAGGCATAGACACATAGCAATAAAGGCCGTCTACTGTGATGAAGGAGGTGTGCTCCTCGTCCTCCCTAGACATGGGGATCTGATGGAAACCCGAGTAGGCGTCTAGGAAGCACAGCATATCACGGCCTGACGTTGAGTCTACTATTTGATCTATTCTAGGGAGAGGGAATGGATCTTTAGGACATGCCTTATTGAGACTGGTGTAGTCGATGCACATCCGGAGCTTCCCGCCAGCCTTCAGGACAACGACGGGGTTCGCCAACCATCGAGGGTGGTGGACCTCCCGTATGAAGCCAGCGTCCAGCAGCTTCTTGACTTCTTCACGGATGAAGTTCTGCCGCTCGATGGACTGCTTGCGAGGCTTCTGTTGAACCGGCCGGGCGTCGGGGAAGACTTTCAAGTGGTGCTCGATCACCTTCCTGGGGATCCCCCGCATCTGTGATGGCTGCCATGCAAACACGTCGACGTTGTGCCGGAGGAAGGTGACGAGCGCGCCTTCCTATTTACTATCCAGGCCCCCGGCTACCCGGGTGGTCTGGGTAGCTTCGGCGCCGACTTGGACGACCTTTAAGGGGACGCCGCCCTCGTCGAGAGGTTGCACCCGGGATGCTGTGGTGGAAGCACGGTGACGTGCGCACGGGCGGAGCTGGTCCGGCTCCGTATTGCCGGGGGCTGATGCCCCAGCTGTTGCGAGTGCTTGGAGCTTCTCCAGGGCCGACACTGCAGCAGTGCGGTCCCCACGAATCCTGAGGACACCTGTCGGTGTTGGCATCTTCAGGACAAGGTAGCCGTAATGGGCTACAGCCATGAACCGGTACAGGGCTGGCCTGCCGATTATGGCGTTGAAGGGGAGGTCTATCTCCACTACGTCGAACAGAATGTACTCTGTTCGATAGCTGTCCGGAGCCCCGAAGGTCACCGGGAGACTAATGTTGCCGTAGGGGATAACCTGTCCCGGCCCTACCCCTGAGAACGGGCTCGACGGGGTGAGCTTGGCCATCGGGATCTGCAGCTTCTGGAAAGCTGCACGGCTGATGAGGTTCAGCCCAGCCCCTCCATCTACCAAAACGTGGTACATTCTCACGTTGGCGATGGTAGGGGCCACCAGGAGCGGTAGTTGGCCGGCCCCAGCCATGTTCCTGGGGCAGTCGGTGGCGTCAAAGCTGATGGGGGTTCCCATCCACTTTAGGTGCGGTGCAGCACTTGGGAGTGGCGCCACCGACGCTACCGCTCGGCGCAGAGTCTTGACTGCGCTTCGGGACGAGGGGTCGGCGGACCCGCCGTATATGACGTAGAGCTTCTTCCGACGCTCATCGTCGCTGGAGCCGGAATCCTCATGATTGCGTGTCGCCTTCACGACACGCTGAGGCTCCTGGATCTCCTCTGGGTGGTCAATGTTGTCTGGAACATCCACCCCCTGCTCATCTTCCTTTGGACGGAAGGGCAGGGCATCAGCCCGCTGCCGCTTCTCCTTGCGGAAGTGCTCTGCGAGCCTTCGGATCTCCCGGCACTCGGCAGCAGTGTGGCGACAGCTGCCGTGCACGGGGCACATATTGTCTTCATCACCTCCTGGGATTGGTGATCTTCGCTGCTTCTTGTCGGGGCGCGGCCCCCGAGCCCCACCGAGCGTCGCTGCAGTGACGACTGGGGCTGCAGTCAGTGATTCTATCTTGTTTCTGCCTCGGTTCTTGGCCTTCCTGCTGCCTCCACCGGGAGTAGGACTAGATCCGGGCAGTCCCCCTGACTCGGAGGATGGCAGCGAGTGCCAGTTCCGTCCTTCGGCTGCTCTGGCGCATTTGTCTACCAAACTGAAGAGCTCTGAGACGTCGCGGACCTCCCTGGTCGCGAGCTTCTCGAGCATCTTCCTGTCCCGGACGCCCTGCCAGAACGCTACCACCACAGAAGCATTTTGGATATGTGGGATGGTGTTCCGTACCTGGGAGAACCGCTGGATGAAGGAGCGCAGCGGCTCCCCAGGTTGCTGCTGGACGGCGTGGAGGTCAAGCTCCGTGCCAGGCCGGGTGTAGGAGCTGCCGAAGTTGGCTACGAACTGTCGGCAAAGCTCTCCCCAGGAGGTGACGGAACCCTGGGGGAGGTTCATGAGCCAAGACCGAGCTGGACCGGTCAAGGCAACGGGGAAATAGTTGGCCATGACGGCTTCATTCCCTCCTGCGGCAAGTACGGCGGTGGAGTAGATCTGGAGGAACTCCGCCGGGTTGACGCTGCCGTCGTACTTCTCGGGCAGGTGTGGCCGAAACTTGCGCGGCCACTTCGCAAAGCGAAGATGAGGCGCGAGGGCTGCACACCCTGCTTCTGTCACCGCAGGTTACGGTGCCGCGAACACTGGGTTCGCACTGGGCACAGTGTACCCCAGTACGGGCAAGGCTGCACCATAGGCCGGGGGCGCCATCTGCAGTACATATGACTGTGGCATATTCTGCACGGCGCAGGCCTGGGGCAGAGATCGCATGGCGAAGGTCTGCTCTTCAGGCTGGGTCAAGGCCGACGTCACGCTGTCGTCAGCTTCTTGGTAGCGATGCCTTTCTCGGCGTTGCTCGAGGTATACCCGGGCATCTTGACCCGAGCGACACCGCTCCAGCTCTGTTCTCAGATCCATCGATTGAGGGCTGGCAGAGTTGGAGTCTGCCGTCTGTTCGTCAACCACCGGCGTGCGTATCAGCGACACGGCCGGTTGGTCAGAGTGTCGTCTCCGCCGGAGTCGCGGACTTGCGGCAGCGACGACAAGACGGTCTACCTCGAGAATCCACCGCTGGGTCGCTGCCTGAGGCGCGTACCCAGCGGGCGGATTGTGCAGTAGCGCTCTTGCTGCAGCTAGCGCACCCCCTCCGGGTACGCCCGGCGCTACCGGAGATCTGACGCTGGTTGGAGCCTGCATTGCCGGGGTCGGCGCTGCCAGAGTCGGTTGCTGGCTCCCATCTTGTACTGACACACTCCGTCCCGAGTGTGTTGACTTGTACTCCCCCTGGTCGCGGTTCGCCGTGGAGGCGGGGGAGGTGAGCTTGCCGCCGAAGGGAGCTTGGTCATCTTCGTCGGCGGAAACTCATCGCGCTAGGGGAAAAGCCCCCTACCTGGCGCGCAAAATGTCGAAGTGTTCGGTCGACACTTCCCCCGGGCCTGCACTGGGCAGCCCGCGGAGGTTCTTTTTTCGGAGGGGCTGGTTCCTAGCGGAGAGCTTGCGCAGATGGACGAGTTAGTGAGAGCTTGACACGGAGAGTTTTACGTGGTTCAGGCCGCCGGAGCGTAAAACCCTACGTCCATGGCGAGCTATGGAGCTCGCTGTATTGCTTGCTGCTCAGGGCTGGGGGCCTGAGCTTGGGGGTGAGTTACAGCTTGAGAGTGTATGGCTAGCGTATGAGTTGCAAAATGCGAACCCTTGCTATCGACGCCTACCCGAGCCTTTTATAGTCCAAGACTCGGGCGGCTTACAAGGGGAGCCGGGACCCGACAGGTGGTCCCGGGAAGATTGTCTATTATCTACCGTATCTGTAGTTACGCCGGTAGTTGCCTCTGGTCGAAGGCTTCTGAGTCTTCATCTTGCCGCCCTGCCCATGCCGCACGCTAGTCGTAGTGGTTGATGACGGCGCAGGCGGCATGGGATGTCTTGTCGCAGCGTTTATTAGCTGGCAGGTTCTAACACCGCGCGCCAGTCTGTGATGCGACTTGGCGCAACGGCACCTGACAGACGCGTGCTCCGCGTTTCCGCGTCTTGGGAAGACGCGGGCCTTGAATACCTTGTACGGGCAAGGTGGGGGGCGCCTTTACGCCCACCGCCTACCGCTCGGGGGCGGGCAGCACCGTTCTCCTGGCCACGTGGCGGGTCTGGAGCTCTTCTCTGAGGAGAGAAGGGCCCGGCCTGCGGGGCACGTGGAGCCTCCGGACCTCTCCCCGCGGAGGGGGAGGTCCGGCTTCTGTATGCCACGTGGCGGGCCCGGAGCTCTCCTCTGCGGAGAGGGAGGTCCGGCCCCGCTGGACGCGTGGCGTCTTCGGACCTCTCTCCCGCGGAGGGGGAGGTCCGGCTTCTGTATGCCACGTGGCGAGCCCGGAGCTCTCCTCTGAGGAGAGGGAGGTCCGTCCCCGCCGGACGCGTGGCGCCTTCGGAGCTCTCCCTGCGGAGAAGGGCGAGTACCTTAGGCATTTTACCCTGTGCGCGGGGGTACCCCATATCTCAGGTACCGACAGATTGGATTCAGGAGGTAAAACTCTAGCCAAATATGCCACCCAATTTGCATGAAAACCAATGGAAAATTCTGGAAAAATTCTTTAAATCTTTTCAGCAAAAGAATTTTTGAGAGAGTTTGGTTCATCCAAGAATCCCCAAGTTTTGCCACAATATTCTTTACGATATTAGGAGACTCCTGTAAACGTTTCAGCTCATTTGGAGTTGATTTAGTTAGGGTAATTCGGATTTCAAGTTTCTGTATTCAAATGAATACAGAAACATTTTCAGAGAATTTCCAAAACTTGGAAATTCAGTTCTGGGTATTCCTTAGCTCCAAAAATCCTAGAAAAATTCAGTCATAACCCCGGAGCAATGTCTGAAATTGTAGTTCACTTAAATCTGCATGAAGATACAAATTTATTCAGAATTATTTTTTTTGCCTAAATGCTTAGGGAATTGTTCTGGGTGATCTGCTTATTGAAAAGTTCTAAATTTTGGTCTAGAGGACTTTCTTGTGACAAGGAACTCACAAGAAAATTTCCAGATCCATTGGAGCCCTGGATCAGTAGTGTTCTGTTCAACCTCATTGGGTGATCCCCACCCAAGTGATGAAACCCCTTCTCACTTGATCCTAGTACTTAAACACACACCCAAACCCCTAGCACCAGTGTCATTTTAAATTCTTAAACAGAGTTCCAGTTTTAAACTTGTCTTTAGCACTTGTTAACAAAAGTTTCATAGTTAAACATGTATGCATATTCATAACGTGTAGTGATAAAACGTGAAAAGGGAAGAAGGATAAGTTGAGCTTGGATCAAGGAGCAAGAAGGGCTGGAGTTGAACTTCAAGACATCAGCAACTAACCCATATTATCTGACTCTAGTCACCTGCAAAACCAAGGCAAGCCCCGGTTTGTATTTAAGTTGTTTTCCAAAGTTTTTACTTTGTTCACTACTATGGGTCAAAGTTTGTATGTGCATTAGGTCAAGGATGTTTTACACTCCACTTGCATGACCAAAATGAACCCTGAGGTCCAGTGTAGAATTGTTTCATCGCTGTAGAATAAGGCCGTGCTAAATAGGCTAGGACATCCGGTAGAAGACGAGTAGTTGGAATCTACTCGCGAGTTATAGTTCAGAATATCATAAGTGTAGTTGGGAAAGGAATCAAACTAAAGTTTACCTTTCTAAAGATGAGACCGGGCAGTGGGGTTAGGCAGCAACAAGACGAGGTCTTGGTTGAGTAGCTCTGCCTGTGTCGGTTAAGGACCGAAGCGTGTGCAGCCCCTCTGAGCAGGTTTTGAGTTGTGTACCAGATGCTTACTGATATATGGGAACCAGGAAACCGATGTACCAGGTTCACTGGGTTGTAGAGGCATATAACATCGTCTCGTTAGACCTATGAGCCCGAGACAGCGCGACCGTTTCTACAGTCTAGTGTCCTGAGAAAGGTTGCCACATACGACGTAATGAAGGACGCCAGAGTTGGGTCTTCAGAGGCGGGCGTATGTGTCGAGTTATCCGGGTAGTGTTTGATTCGAATCACCGTCCCTCGCGGTTATGATTACCGCTTGCTCACTGTGTTGTGACGTAGTAAGCAAGTTGTGTGGGAACAGTTTGCAAAAATATTGCTGCTATGATTATGTTAAACTGCATGAGAACCTTGTTTGAAGTAGAGATAGAGCAAACTAAATTTATTTTTCACCTTGGGACAAGTAACATTGGAATGAAGCGTTTCTTGTTTGATTGTGGAGTTCCAATGTTGCTGGGCGCAAGGTCACTACTATTATGGCTAAAATCTGAAAGTTAAGGATGAACTCGTAGGCGAGTCTTTTCGCAAATTACAGGATTAGGTCTTAAGTTATCCTCATGTAAAGTTGCATGCTTTAGGAGAGAGACGGTTAAGCCTTGCTGAGCCTTTGTGCTCACTCTTGCTATATAAGTGGTTTTGCAGGTAACCCTCGACGCTATAAAGAAGGTTGTCCGGTGAGACTCGGGGACTTCTGAGTCATGTCACACTTGGAGAACCTAGCCGCTGCTATGTTTTCGTGTTGCTAGCGAGAGGAGTCCGCGGGCTGGACCTCTTCTCGGGTGCTTCATAGTTATTCGACGTGAGCTGTTTATAGACTTCCGCTGTAGCTATTTTATGTAATTATTTACAAAGAACATTTTTAAGCTTACGCTTTTGATTTATGTAATACAGGATTCCTTATATGTGTGCTGTTCGGTGCCGCATAACACGGCACCACCCAATGTGATCCCCGGGCGTGGCGGCACGGCCCCGTGATCGAGACCGGGCCCCTTCATGCGTCTTGACGTAGTAACAACTGGAACTGGTTATCTTTTAACTTGATAAGGCTGTGCTGTAACTTGTATTGCAACCATGATTGAATTAGAGATAGGCGCATTAAACTTTACTTTCACTTTGTGCAAGGAGCATCGCAACAAAGTGTTTCTTGTTTGATTGTGGAGTTGCGATGCTTTTCGGATCAAGGTCTGCACAATGAGACTTAAAATCTGAAAGTTAAGGATCAACTGTAGGTGAGTCCTTTATGCAAATCTAGCTAACCCAATTACAACCATCGTGCATGTAGAGTTTCTTGTTTAGGAGAGACAGGTCAGTCTTGCTGAGCCTATGTGCTCAAGCTTGCTGTATGAGTGGTTTTGCAGGTTAACATCGAGGCTAGGAAGAAGGTTGTCCGGTGAGACTCGGAGACTTCCGAGTCATGTAACACATGGATAACCCAGCCGCTGCTGTTGTCTTCGTGTTGCTAGCGAGAGGAGTCCGCGGGCTGGACTTCATCTCGAGTGCTCTTAGTTATTCGACGTGAGTTGTTATAGACTTCCGCTGTAGCTATTTGATGTAAATTATTTACAAAGAAAAAATTGTAAGCTTCCGCTATTGTTTTATGTAATACATTGTTCCTTGTATGTGTGCTGATGGGTGCCGCACAACACGGCACCACCCAATGCGATTCCCAGGCGAGTGCCCCGTCCCCATGACTAAACGAGCGGCGTCGGGCCGTGTCACATGGCATGGCATAACTCTGGTTTTCAATCTTCATTCCGGCATATTCATTTTGGCAGAAGTAACATAATAATCTCGAGGTACAATACATCAATATTCATAATCAAATCTGATTTAGAATGAAAAATGATTCTGTAAATTGTGATACCTAGTATCACTATAACAACCTAACTCAACAATTTTCATAAAAAAGTAAATGGGAATTGAATCACATGGCAATGGAGCAAGGTTGTTCTCCCTTAATTACCTTTATTACTTTAGAAAGACATACAAGGAAGTTATGACCATTAACAAAACATGGAAAATAGAACTACTTGTGACAATTAAGCTTGTATAGATCTGCATAAGGAAAGTATCACTTCTAGAATGAGGGGGCAGAGTCACTGGACGCATCAGTGAGGGGGGGATGACCAGGCGATAGGGAACATTGAGAGACGGTTTGTTGAGTGGTTTTGCACTTGTTAGTTCACACATGGGTCTCACTCGTATTTAATTTGGCAAGATAGATCATCTCAACAATTTAGGGTGACTAAATCGCTCTCTAAAACTAGTATAGGGTGTGAAATAGGTGATATTACAAATATAAGGGGTAGAAAATACCTAGTTTTATAGTTGAGAGTTAAGTAGTTGGCTGACAATACATCGAGGGGTTAAACAGACTTATCTTTGTCAAAACAACTCAACAAAAACAACCAGAGGGTTATTTAGACGGTTATTATTACTTTGAGGCTAGAATACCCAGTCTCCATGGAGGAGCGTTTAATGGGAGAGGAGGCCAAGCTCGCCTATTCTGATCAGCCACCATCCCGATCGAATTCATGCAGGCCATCATCATGCCCTATGATGTTGGCTTCCTGGTGCTGCAAGAACCCACCTGAAACGAGAGAGACTGCGGGTACAACTCACACTCGCACCCATGGACTAGATTTACCACCCTCACCTGCCGGGTCTCGGACATATTTCGGATCCCTGTCAAGTTTCCATGAACTCTAATCTCCTAGCAGTTTCACAGATCATGTGACAGTCTCTTATATCAAATGTCCTAAGACAGTCACCACAGTGCGTATATGTCAACTCTGATGGTGGAACAATTTAACTTATATATTAGAACAATTAGTTGATATATAAATTAATGACACTGAATATTCACATGTATACACTCATGGCAGAACAATCTCAACTCTGAATTTGATGGTAGAACAATTTAAACAGTAAACATAATACTTATATGACGAGAACGAATAAGATGTCACATATGCATGCTGGTAATAATAATCAACACTCAGACACAAATCTCAACAGTCTCAACTCTCGTGATAGAACGTAAGCAAAAAAAGTCAGAAACTCTGATGGCAGAACAATATATACTGGAAACTCCTAAATTAGGTCAAAGCTATTCCGTCTGTCTGGAGAAGCTTACTTGTCGTAAAGTTGGCTGCTTTATCATTCTCTTTCTCAATGAGACGAGGAAGGGATACAACTCAGCATTAGAGTGTCATTGGGAACGACAAACCTATGACTGCATAGAATTGATTTTATTGAAAAGAATCCTAATACTCCACAAGATAACAGTCCCAACTCTCACTCACCGAATCCGTTCTCATAACAATCTCAATAGTCTCAAAAAGTAGCAATTTCAGTTGCCCAGTGGGCACCCGCGGCTAAAAATTAATACCCTCACCCACAACACGTTGGGTCGGAGGCTGGTCACGCCCGCAGGTGAAAAATCTCACCTGCGTCTTCACTCGTTGGGTGCAAAACCAGACGGGGACCAGGACCCGCAGGTGGGACTGCCATCTTAAGTGTGCCAACTAGGAGGTGACAGTTGGCAGTTGTGGAATACAAAGCACGCACAATTCTTCAAATGTTATTGTTGGCAATGGTTCTAACAATACTATTCTTGGCACTGGATCCATAAATCTGCACACACCATCTGCCACTTTCCGTTTACCATGTGTTTGTTTACACACAACAAACTTTATTCACAACCTAATTTCAGTTCGAAGATTCACAACTGATAATTGTTGTTCTGTGAAATTTGATCTTTTTGGCTTTCTCTGTAAAGAATCTACACACCAGGGATGTGATCATGAGGTCCAACAGCTCTGGCAAGCTGTACCCATTCTACCCTGTTCGGTGGACCTCATCATCAACATTACTCGTGGCCACTACCTCCACACTCTGGCATCGCAGGCTAGGACATCCAGGAAAAAGAAGCTTAGGAAACATTCTATCTCAATTCTCTGTTCCAGACACAAATAAAATCTCACATGTCTGTGATGCTTGTCAGAAAGAACGCCATGTGCGGTTGCCTTTCCCAAATTCATATTCTGTAACCTATTTTCCCTTTCAACTTATGCATTGTGATCTTTGGACATCGCCTTTTGAAAGCGTCACTGGCTTCAAGTACTATCTCATTCTTCTTGACGATTACAAATATTACTTATGGACTTTCCCACTACGAAACAAATATGATGCACCTTCCGTCATACAAAACTTCCACACATATGTCCTCAGCCAATTCAGATCAAGCATCCAGTGTTTCCAATGTGATAACAGAAAGAGTTTGAAAACAATACTCTTTGTTCCTTTTTCCTTGGACATGGGATTAGCTTTCGATTCTCCTATCCATACTCCTCTGCACAAAAAGGGAAGGCCGAGCGTTCCTTACGCACCATTAACAATGTCCTCCGAACCTTGATTTTTCAGGCACAACTTCCACCTAAGTACTGGGTCGAGTCACTACTCACAGCGCGCCACATACCTTCTCAACGGACGTCCCTGCAAACCTCAGAATTTTCAGACACCCTATCAAGCCTTATTTGGAGAACAGCCGGATTACTCTCATTTATGAGCTTTGGTTGTTTATGTTATCCGAATACCACCTCTCTAGCTCGAAACAAACTCGATCCTAGGTCGATGGGTTGTGTTTTCCTAGGATATCCAGCTGAAAATAAGGGATACAAATTCATGAACTTAACTACTCGCCGGATTATTATCTCACGACATGTTATTTTTTATGAGACATGTTTTCCTTATGCTGATACACCAGTAAATCCCACAGTCAAAACACCTACACCTCCAGACATATCACATATAGCTTCTGTACCTAGTCCCCCTGTACTTATACACCTTACACCTACAAACTCTTCCTCAGCAACAATTGCAGATCCCACTCGCCTACACCTTTCACAAACAAAACTAAACGTAGTTCCCTGTTTTCCCCTCATTTGGCACATCGCAGCTCCAGTACATTGGCTCATGGCCCTCTGTCGCTCAGTCCATCACCATCGCCTAATTCATTATCACAAAAAGTCGTTCCATAACACCACATGACCACAAGAACTAAGGAAGGAATTTTCCAGCCACGTATCATTATGAAACTGTCTTCCAGTGAAACCATCTCATCTATTCCTTCCAACTATCGCTCAGCTCTTAAAGATCCCAACTGGAACCGTTCTATGCATTAGGAATATAATGCTTTTATGTCAAACAATACTTTGTCCCTCGTGTCGAAACCTTCAGGTGCTAATGTGGTCACTGGTAAATGGATTTTCTGGCATAAATTCAATCCGGATGGAACACTGAATCACTATAAAGCGTGTTGGGTTGTCACTCAGGAGGCTTCACTCAGGAGGAAGGTATTGATTTTCAGGAGACCTTTAGTCCAGTTATCAAACCCGCAACAATATGCACAGTGTTGAGTATTGCTACCTCAGCCTCTCTTGGCCTATACATCAATTAGATGTCAAGAATGCATTATTCAATGGTGACTTATCTGAGACCGTGTACTGTGCTCAACCATCTGGTTTTATTGACTCTGCTCATCCATCACATGTTTGCAAACTCAACAAGTCATTATATGGGTTAAAACAGGCACCATGTACTTGGTTTCTTTGTTTTCAAAGATTCATACTGCTTATCGAGCTTATTTGGATTAAAAGTCCCAAAATGTATATGAATAAAAACTGAGGTTTAAATTCATGTGTGTGGCAAAGGCATGAAAAATGGGACTTGCTAAAACTTTTATTCATGCAAAGTGATACATGGATGATCATCCAAAATGAGGCTCACATTTTTATTTGAAGGTGTTGAACCAATAAAGATTTAAAGACCTTTTTGCATGAAAGTTTAAAAATCAGATTTTGAATTCAAAGTTCACACAAATGGTGGTAAAAAACTTTGAATACTCATGCAGCCATAAAGTTTGAAAATTTTGGAAAAAATTAGATGACAAACTTGTCATTCAAGGATGGGCTCAAAAAGGAATTATTTGGAAGCATTTTCAACTTCCAACCAAATTCAAATTTGCTATGCAAGTTCAAACTGAATTAGGGGGAATTCAAATACTGGCCCACATTTAAACTTCAAAACGTTGGAATTTGAGAGATCAACATGAGAATATATTTTGGGAGGAAAATGTGGGGTGGGACCCACATGTCAAGCTAATTGTGACTTGCAAAGGAAGCAATTGCTCTCTGTTTTCAACTCACCGAGGAGCTTCTCACCATGTGCCACAGAGGAGGTTGCCGAGCCACCTCCTCGTTGCATTTCTCAAGCGCTGGCACCGTGTGTGGTTTCTCTTCTCTCTGTGTGATCTACTTCCCCCACAGACCGAGCAACCGACGTGGTTTCTTCTCCTCGCGAGCAAATGCACAGGCCGAGAGCCCCACACCGCCACCTCCTTGGGAGCAACTGGGAAACACTCGCGTCACTGCCTCCGAGCTGCAAAACAGCACGGTGCACCCGTTGCTCACCTCCCCGACCCAAAAACCACTGAGTTCCGGCGTTCCCGAGCCCTCAAACAACCACTCCGCGGCGACCTAACTTAAATCGGTGATCGGCTTCACGTGGACAGGCCACCACGGGGGTGTTCACGACCGAGCAAGCACGGCAACAGGAGCGCACAGCCACGGTTCTGCTCTCAACCAAAGCTCGAGCCCAACCGTGGAGCATAGCCGGCGAATTTTGGAATTTGGTTCCGGCGGGTGCAAACCGAACGTCCGGTACGAAAACCTCAAATTTCCACTCTCTAATCCTCCATAGGTCATCAAATCTTGCACATAGGGGCTGGACTAGCCGGCGAGCATCTTTGCTTTAGCAACCGTCACATGAAAACACCTCGGAGCGACGGATTTTGAGGTCTACCGAACACTTCTTCGGCGGGACCGATCGGGCCCACGGTGCCGATCCATTTGCCTCCATTCCTGAGCCAGTTCAAGGCCTCGCCGAGCTTTGCGATGACCTAATGGTTCTGTAGAGCTAATTGGTCAAGCTTTCGGCGGGCTAGAAACCTCGGCCAACGGCGCCGAACTCCAACCGAGGCCGCCACACGTCGCCGAGGTATCTCCAGTGACCGGCAGCCCTAGCAAACCCCACAGTCCTGTTCTCCGGCCTCAATAACGCCCTAGCGGCAAGCCCAAGCTCGGATGGTGGCCGGAAACGGGCGGCCGGTGAGCACCAGTTTGCTCCGGCGAGGGGGAACGCGCGGGCGTGGGAAGGCAGCCGGAGGAAGAAGAAGACCGGGTGGGTCCCGGCTGTCAGCACCTCAGTGTTTAAATTTGTGATCTGTTGTGGCCCAGATCCAGTGTGCTGGCGCGCTGGAACCCTGGGAACCCGGTGTGGCCCATTTCCTATTGGCTGGCGTTTAAACAGTGGGACCAACCGAATTTCAGTAGGGAAAATAATTCCAGAGTTTGCCACAAATTTGGAAAATCATATCTTTGTGTAGGAACCTCCAAATTGAGTGATTCAAATTGGGTTTGATTCCTTTTGCAGAGATCTATCCAAATATGAACTCAAATTTGAATGAAAGTCAATATTAAATTCTGGGAAATTCTTTGAAGCTTTTCTGAAAAAGAATTATTGAGGGAGTTTGGTTCATCCAAAAATCCTCAACTTTTGCCAGAATATTCTTTAGCATATTGTTGACCTTCTAGCAAAGTTTAAGCTCATCTGAAGATCATTTGAGTCGGAATTTGCTAAATACAAAATGTTGTGTTCATAAGAGTCCAGAAACATTTTCAGAAAATGTTTCCCACTTGTAAAATCTATTCTGGGAAATACATAGCTCCAAAAATTATAGGAAAATTTAGGCAAGCTCTCTGAGACATACTTGAAATTGTAGTTCACTTAATTGAGCATGAAAATGCACAGTACTCCAGAATTAATTCCTTTGAATAGAAATGCTTAAAGAATTGTTCTGGAGAACTACTCAAGAAAAAGGTCTGAATTTTGGAACAAATGACTTTCATGTGACCAGGAACTCACATATAAATTATCAGCTCAATTTGAACCCTTGAACTCCCTCTTCTTGTTCTATTATACTTATGTATGTGGGAAAGTACATAAGACATTGTAGGGATTATGGAGAACCCTATTTGACTCTACATTAGCTGCAATTTGGCAAGCTAAATCCCTAGGTAGTATAGAACCTGCTGTAAAAGTTTTGAGGCCATTGGAGTTCTTGTTCTTCAGTTGCATTTAATTTTTTTCAGCTCCTCTATTATGTTCATTAGGGAAAGTAGTTAGTGTATAGCTAAAACATTAAGGCCAAGTTAGTCATTCTTGTTTCTTTGCACAACAGAGGCAAACCAAGCCAGTATTGGCTTTTCCACACAACCTTTGTTCCTAAGAAATCCATTCTATAATTCTTTTCATTGCATTCTATAAAAAATTGTGCATATACATTTCATTAGGATTCACGACAAAGGGGATTCAAAGGAGCGATTCATTGAAGTGGATCAAGCTCCGGAGAATCAAGGGTTGATCAGCAAGGATCAGTAACTGCTTATATACTACTACACTGCAAAATAGGCAAGCTCTGGTTTGCATTTAACAACTTTTAAGTTTTTACTTTGCATTCACTTTCGGTTAAGATATGAATTATGCATTAGGTCTAGTTGTTTGATACTCCTCTTGCATGACCAAATAAACCCATGGAGTACTGGGTAGATGTCTTTACATCGTGTAGAACTGCCATGCTTAAGTAAGGTTCGGTAGAAGTCGAGTGGTGAGATGCTACTCGCATGTTTAGGAACAAAAGGTGCATACGGGATTGGTTCAAAAATGAATTAGCAAGTTATAGTTGAGACCGGAAGGTTGTAGGGGCAGCAGGACATAGGGGCCTGGATGCTATAGACCTGTCCGTGTTGGTCAAGCACTGATCCGTATGCGGCCCTGTTGAACAAGTTTGAGTTGTGTACCGGACTCATGCTGGCTATATGGGACCCAGTAAACCGATGTACCTCGGGAAGCTTCCGTTGAGCCTTTTCGGGTCGCCTTAGGCGATACGGCCGGTGTGCAGTATGTGGGTAACATTCTCATGACATCTCATGTCAATAGGTGTACCATGAGAGTGGCTACTGTACGGGGTGACTTGATCGATTCAACGGGAGTGAAACGGAAGAAAGGCTGCCACGTACGACGTCAGTGATGGTTACTGTAGGCAACATCGAGTACGGGCGTACGTGTCGTGTTGTCTGGGTGTTATTGATTCGAATCACCGTCGTAAGCGGAGTGGACCGAGCATACTTGTTCTCACAGTTGTGACGTAGTAAGAACTTGCATGAGATAGGAACTAATCACATTGGTTTGAACTTTATACTATCTTTGTGATGTATCTTTGATGAATAGCCAGTGCAAACTCGATTCTTTTATGCCATGAGCAAATTACATCGGGGGAAAGCGTTTCTTGTTTGATTGTGAACTCCCGATGTGGTGTGCACAAGGTTACTTAAATTGCTGCAAATAATACCTGAAAGTAAGGATTCACTTTTAGGCGAGTTTTATTATGCATATTACCATCCTACTTTATGTTCATAACCTCATATAGAGTTTCATGACTAGGGTGACGGTTAAGTCTTGCTGAGCGTTATGCTCACGGATGCTATCCAAGTTGTTTTGCAGGATTGACTTTATGCTTATGAGAAGGGATGCCAATGAGACTCGGGAACCTCCAAGTGGTTACTCAAGAGCATCCTCGCCGCTGCGGTTTGTCTTCGTGTTGCTAGTAAGAAACGTCCTCGGGCTGGACTGTTTCTTTGTTGCTCTGTTAGAAATGAGTCATGAGAGTTATAGTCTTGTGATGTAGCTTATTTTGAGATAAGTATTTGTAAAACACTTTTGTATGCTTCCGCAAATAATTTATGTAATGTGATGTGTTTCCTCGACCGTGTGCTGTTGGGTGCCGCATATCACGGCACCACCCGACAAGGTCTTGGCAGGGTATTTGTTCGTCGGCGGGTGTCCCCCACAGTGTGGTATCAGAGCTGCGTTGGGAATAGCACACGAATTGAGCATCATATTACGATAAAACTTAGGATACGGTGAGATAACGGTACTGGGCCCACATAAGGACTATTATTAGCATACTATGAAGGTGGCAATCTAACCTATTTGTTATGTCAGAAAATCATGCATCTCAGGACGTTCTATGTCTTGGGGGTGCACGTAAGCGTTGTCCACCAGTGCGCACAAGCTGAAGGATGGAGCCCCACAGGTGGCAGGTAACCCGACTTGCTTTAGTATCCTCTACGACTCTTCATGTCGTTTGGGGTATTCGAGCAACACCATTCCCTGGTGTGCTTCGGGCAAGTATGAGAAACCCCGTCACGTGGTTAGTAACGTGAACATGTAGCTCAAGGCGTGTTTGGCTTGAGAACACCTGGGTGAGTGACGATGGACAGGTGTACCAACTGTATTGGGACCGTGTTCGGTGTGCAGCCAAACCTGATGATTGAGTGTGTTTTATGTAGGTACTAACCACGAAAACCATAGTACGTGTAGAACACGTTTGCGAGTGAGTGTTTTAGTGCCACCTAAGGATACGTATATGCCGGTGTAATCCGATTAGTTTTTTCTTTTGTGAGGCAAAGTAGTACCGTCATATGTCTTACAGTGCATCGCCACTGTACTACACAATAGTTTTCTTTCCTATGAAGAAATAATTCATGACTAACTTTAAAACTAAACATGGATGTTGGAAAGCACATATTAGTTACTGAGCTCTTCGTTTGGACTAAGTTTCAAAGAAGAGACTTGCTAGGCTTCATTTGATCCAAAAACAGAGTGCTCTGTTCTGGCAGAAATTTTTGCTGGACTTTGACAGAACATAACTCTGAGTAGCTTGACCCAATGGAGGTGGATGATACGGTTCTGGAAAGGTTTTAAGTGCTCTACATCTTTTCTGTAGACCTCCAGGGCAAAATCAGATGCCAACTTGGTTGAATGTCTAGATGAATGCAAACTGTCCAGAAAACAGAACAGCTGCATCCATCTCTGGATGTTTCTGTAAATTGACCATAACTTTCTGTAGAAAAATCCCTAAGGGTCATATAAGACACCACTGGAAAGGTTATGAAATTTGCAACAATTTTGTAGTTCATAGTTTTGTAAGGGCCTCAGTTTTTGACACATATTTGAAGTGTTCATCACCACACCACACACCTCATTTGAGGAAAGTTGATGAACACAAATGAGGAGCAAGTAACCACCATCAACATGCTCATTAGAGAACAAACTCACATATTGCAAAAGGGGTATTTCCCACATGTGATATAGAGGGGCTGGACATATGAAAACTCCTACACATTGCTAAGGATGCCCATGCCAAGTTTCACCCAAATTCAAAACCTTTTTGAGGTCATTTTGGGTATAGTTAGGAAGAGGGCAGTTTGAAACCATATTCAAATTCAAACTGTATTTATCCCATGAATTCAAAAGTGGGGGGGCACATTCTTAGTCAGCACATTTTTGTGAGCTCACACACCAATTTTCACTCCATTTGGAGTTGATCTTGACATGAGCTAAGTGGGGCAAATTCAAACTTTATTTGAATTTCAAACTGAACATGTGCTGAAATTCATTCAAACCAAACCCAATTTGAATCCTACTCAATTAAAATAGCTCATTGGTGAATAATTTGAATCACCATGGGTATTTTGGGGCTCACTGTTTACAACAGTGATTAGGAGTGAATTTCAGAGGTTAAAACCCCGGTGGGACCCACATATCAGCCACTGAAGCAAAAGAAACCGACTGAGAGCTCAGCTCGGGTAACCGCGCGCGCTGCAGCTGCCACCACGGCGAAGAAACGGCGAAGCTACCAGCTGCTTGCCGATCTCAGCCGCGGAACCGACTCTCTGGGTCTTTATCTACCCGCCCGAGTGGTCACCGGCGCCTTCCACCGCTGCCTCATCGCACTTCCACCCAAAAAGCCGAAGCACCTCGCCGCCCGAGGTAACGTTCGGTTCCTCATCGCCCGGCCGATCCAGTGACCCTCTCGGCAATCTGAGACCAGCACCAGGTGCGCCAAGCCATCTTCAACACCTTCACATCGATTCCAGACCCTGCGCGGTCTTCCCCGAGCTCCACCGCGGCGATCTTGTCTCTGCCTGTTCAGCCCGAGCCGCCGCTGCGGGAACCGTCCTTCCGGCTACCACAGACCACCGTTCACGGAGCTGTGAACAACAAAGAGGTTCGCCTCCAACCTCTCTTTCATTTCCGCAAGCTCCGGCGGCGTGACAAGGACTGCTCCGGACGGAATTTCATATTTTCGCGACGGTGTGCAAAAGTGAGGTTGGTACCGATCCGAGAAATTCGTAAGCCACACTACATCACTCATTCTCTCATGGAGGGGATCACTTCTAGTAGCCCGTGCGGGTCCATAGGAGCAGGAACCACGAAGAACCGTGGAGGGAGACCTCTGTTCTTCGAGTTATAGTAGAAATTCCGATTTCCGGCCTAGGTCGCACGGTGACAGCCCAACACAGCCCTTCCCAAGCTCCGTAGAGCTCATGTCGACCTTTCCTATGATCCAATGATGCTCGACGACCCTTAGCTTGATTGCGGGAGGTGCTAGGGAGGGTGGACAACGCGACCGAAGTTCTCCCGAGGCTGCGGCTCGTCGCCGACCATGTACCGGCCGTTGTCATGACGAGCTGACCCCAGAATCCTGTTCCCTGAGTGAAAGTAGGCAGGGGCAGCCAATATCGTGAAGTTTGGAGCTTTACAGAAGCTGCCGGCGAGCTCTCCGGCGAGGTCCCTCGGCGGCGAAGCGCGGGCGGCGAGAGGTTGAAGAAGGGGGTGGACCCCAGCTGTCAGCGGGAGGTATTTTAAATCGGGATCGGGCTGCGGCCGGGATCTGGTGTGCTGGCGCGCAAAACCCTGTGTGCTTCATTGTGCCGGACACCTCCGCGCTCGACACGTGTCCCCGCGGGCCCCCACAAGTTTAAACTTTTCTCCTGATTTTCAGATTCCATTCAAAGTTCAAATCCTCATAACTTTTGCTAGGAAGCTCCAAATCGAGTGAACCAAATTTTGCTGGATTCAGCTCTCTGAGCACGTTCCAGCAAATCAAGTTTCACTTCATGAAAACCCTTGTTTCTCTAGAATTAATTCCTCAAAATTTAAACTGTTAGGAATTTTAACTGGAGAATCCTTTGGAGGAAAATCCTGAAATTTTTCTGGGATGTTCACCAAAATATCCCTGAACTACCATAAAAATTTCAGACCCATTTGAGCGCATTTGATCCACCTAATGGTGTGATTAGTGAAACTGTTCCAGAGAAAATAGAAAATGTTCAGAAACATTTTCAGAATTTTCTCTGAAATTGTTTAGCTCATATCTTTAGTTAGGAACCTTCAAATTAAGTGAGACCAACTCCATTAGAACCCTCTGAAAATCTAGTTTTCAGAAAGTCATAGTTTGTTTCATGAAAATCCTTAGAACACCCTAAAAGCCTTCAATTAAGGTCAAGTACATGATTAATTGTGGAGGGCTCAAATGAGCTTTGCTGCAACTAAAACTTGACCAAGTCTCTGTTTAGGTTGTAACCAAGCCACAGTAAAAATTTCACAGTCATTGGACTTGTCTAGTAAGAGTTATAGACTTCACAAGTTAAAAGTTAATACAACTGCATTTAAATTAATACATGTATTGCTTCTATCATGTAGTCGCTAAGGTCGAGGAGGAACCCGAAGTCCTAGACTTCGTTACTCCGGAGGAGCAGCTAGCCTACAACCAAGAGCAGCAAGGCAAGCTCCGGTTTGCATTAACCGTTTTACAAATTTTATTGTTTTGAGCACTTACTTGAGTATTATGATTCTTTGCATTAGAGTCTTGTTTGGAAACCCAATTGCATAGCCAAGAAAACCATGGGTTGAGTTTAGGATTGCAAACCTCGTTAGCTACTGCAATGCTAAGATAGTGTAGGATTCGGTACAAGTCGAGTAGTTGGAACTACTCGCGAGCATAGGCTAGAGGCACTCGACTCGGGTAGAGATAGCACATGAAACACATGGCAAGAAAATGAGACCAAGCGGAGGGTAAGGGCAGCAGGACTTTGGGGCCTGTATGCTGTAGCTCCGCTTGTGTCGATTGAGTACCGAGCCATGTGCGGGCCTGTTGAACAAGCTAGAACAGTACCGAAGACCTACCGGATATATGGGAACCGGGAAACCGATGTAACTCGGGTAGCTGGGTGTTGAGGCATAGCTGGTCGCTCAGAGGGTAGGTTGAGAGCTCGAGGTGTAAATCGGCTGGCGGCACTGAGATGCGCGTGCAGAGACCTCTTGCTCGGGACGATTGGACCGGTTCAACATTTGGCTAACGGGTGAATGGTAGTTGCGTACGGCGTCCGTGATGGTTGTTG
This sequence comes from Neostapfia colusana, assembly GCA_030760725.1. Lineage (NCBI taxonomy): Eukaryota > Viridiplantae > Streptophyta > Magnoliopsida > Poales > Poaceae > Neostapfia > Neostapfia colusana. The sequence continues at coordinate 16,666,889 of JASWHV010000018.1, read as the reverse complement.
TAGGCAACATCGAGTACAGGCGTACGTGACGGGTTGTTCGGGTAACCCTGCAGGTGTAAATCAATTATAATTGCCGTCCCTCGCGGTCAGTGAGTACCACTTGTTCACTGTACCGTGACGTAGAAAGAACAGGCTAGTTGCATGTTAAAATGTTGCTGATTGAAAGATGAACTTGAATGCTAATGATTTGCTGTAGTCTAGAGCTAACTAAAGTTCTTTTCAACTTTGGGCAAAGCACATGAGAGAAATGTGTTTCTTGTTTGATTGCGGCTCTCTCATGTGCCTTAGCGTAAGGTTCTCCACAACCTGCTGCTAAAACTTGAAAGTAAGGTTCCACTAATTAGGCGAGTCGTTTGCAAATAATTTTATCTCATGTACCCATCACCCCTCATGTAGAAGTTCCATGTTTAGGTGAGACGGGTCAGACTTGCTGAGCCTTCGTGCTCACTGCTTGTGTTTGAAGCTTTTGCAGGGTTCTATGAGGAAGGGACTCCCAAAGAGGAGACGGAACCCCAGGAGGGGAACCCCGTCGAGTGGGAGTCGTGCACACTGCAGAGTTAGTGTGCGTGTGTGCTAGCAAGGACACGTTCAAGGGCTGAACGTGCACTTGATGCTTAGTCTACGCCCGTGAGTGTAGACTGAACTTATTTTGATGTAAACATGTTCATAAACTTGTTTATGTAATAAAATTTCGCTTCCGCTTTGTACCTTTGACGTGTGTTACCCGGTGCTGTGCAACGCAACACCCCTCAGCGTGATCCTGGCTCGACAAGACCGTGGGGTCGTGTCAGCGTTGGTATCAGAGCTCGCTTGAGGTTTAACGCACTACAAAGGTCATTTTTTTCAAAAAATCCAGTGAGGAACGAGTTAGTAGCCCGTATAAGGATGTTATTAGTATATAGAAAGTGGCATATTAACTTATTTGATTATGTCGGAAAATCGTGCATCTCGGAACATTCATGTCTTGGGGGGTGCACGTAAGCGCTGTTCACCAGTGCGCACAAGCTGAAGGGTGAAGCCCCACGGGTGGCAGATAACCCGACCCGCTTTGATATCCTCTACGACTCTTCATGTCGTTTGGGCTATACGAGCAACGTCTGTCCCTGGCGTGCGTGGTACAACTTGGGAGACCTCATCACGTGGTCCGAAACGTGAACACGTAACTCAAGGTGTGTTTGGCTTGAGAACATCCGGGCGAGTGATGACGGCCGGGTGTACGAACTGTATGGATTCCGGGCTCGGTGTGCAGCCGAGTCTGACGATTACTTGAGTTTCTGCAGGTAGCCTGACCACGAAACGGTAGACGTGTAGCATCCGTGTGCGAGTGACGTTTAGTGCCACTGAATTAAGGAAGCCGGCTAAGTCCGGTATAGGTTTTTCTTTGTGAGGACGTAGTACCGACATGCTCTGGTGACGCATCGATGTCACACCCAACTAAATGAACAACTTCATTGTAAAAACTTGAAGGTTTTGATCCAAAGCAGTAAAACTTTGCTGTAACCTCTTCCCTTAATCAGGATATTCAAAGTAAACAAGTTTTCAACTTATAGGTTGTTAAGGACAGAGTACTCTGGTTTCAGCTGAATTAGGGCTGAAGTTGATCAGAGGATTAAGGTTGAGTTCTTTCGAGGTTGGGGTCATAGGATACATTTCTGGAAATCTTTGGAAGAGCTTTACAAATTTTATGTTGAGGTCCAGAGCTGTTTCATCCCTTAACCAATCGAAAAGTGCAGTAGAGTTGAAACTGTCCAGAAAACAGGGCAGGGCAAGGACTCTCTGTAAACTCTCTGTAAATAGGGCATAACCCTGAAACGATTGACCCAATGGAGGTGTATGATACAGTTCTGGAAAGGTTTTTAATTGATATACAACTTCTTTTAGAACTCCAGAGCAACATCACACGCCAAATTGGTTGAATGTTCAGTTGAATGCAAACTGTTCAGAAAACAGGACAGATGCAAATCTCCCTGGATGTTTCTGTAAAACACTTATAACATTCTGTAGAAAAATCATTAAGGGTCATATGTCACACTGTTAGAAAGGTTATGAGATAAGCAACATTGTTGTAATTCAGAGTTTGTTCCGATTCCTATTGTATTTGCATATACAACTGTGATAAAACCAGCCACATACAAAGGAGATGCTGGCAAACTTTATCCAGGAATTCCGTCAACTTTGAAAAATCATAACTCCTGATCCAGAAGTGATATAGAAGCATGTGAATACTCGTTGGAAAGATATTGGAGTTAACATTAACTTTGGTATACAACTTGAGTAATGAAAATGCTTCTAACTGGATCAAAGTCTAGATTTAGTGCATCAAGGTCTGTTTTGTACAAAGGAGGAAAATGAGTGATATCGTGCGGGCTAGTACAAGTTATGTGCCCCAAAAGCACCTGTTGCTGTTCCGAACGCCATTCAGTGAAATGGAGGCCCCTGTACGATTAACTCCTGAGAGGTTGATTGCTGGTCAAGTACCACAACTTGCACCACCTCCAGAGCAGCAGCATCAGACGGTGGTTTGTACTCCATCGCTGCAGCTATATGTATCTGGCTTCCAACCACAAGTTAGAGAAGAGCCGGAGAGACATCCGTGCTCTAATTGTGGTCGGATGGACCATTTTGCTAGGTATTGTCTGGAGGGAATTCGAGGGTGCGGGTCATCATATTAAAAATGTTCAGACCCGTACCGATATCTGCAGAGAAGAGGGCAGACAAGGGGCGACATTCACTACACAGTGAGTGAAGATGTTCCAGAAGGAGAAGCCGTGTTAGCAGAGATGTTTTCTCTGAATCGGCAACCGGTATTAATTCTCTTGAACTTAGGTGCCACACCTAGCTTTATTAGTCCATCTTTTGTGGCTCAACATCAGCTCCAAACCACTTTTACAAAGAGGTAATACCTCATATCTTCGCCGGGGCAGCATTACAAGAAGTGATGTTGTTTTCCGAGCACCTCTTTGTTTGCGGGTTAGACTATAACCCACGACCCTCTTTATTCTTGGGGTCTGAAGATCGACATTATTTTAGGGATGTCGTGGTCGAATTACCACGAAGCGGTTCACAACATCAATTTTAAACCGTTAAGCTCAGACTCCCCACGGCACGGTCTTCATACATCAGTTCTGGGCGCCAGTCGGCAACAGATTACAACATTGAACCACTTGGAAACTGTTTAGATAGAGGGCAGTCCGGTGGTACGTAGATTTCAGGGGCGTTTCCCAATTATTACCGGGCATACCGCCCGAACGGGACGTAGAGTTCAAGATGAAACTTGCGCCGGGAACACCACCGAGTTTGCGAAGGCCGTACAAAATGACACCCAATGGATGGGCAGAGTGGAAGACACCGCTAAATAACCCTATGAGCAAAGGTTTTATACGACTGAGTCGTTACCTTGGGGGTATTCAGCATTGTTTGCAAAGGAGAAACACGAAACACTATGACTTTGTGTAGTGCTCGTCTGCTTAACAATGTGGCAATCAAGAACCAATACCCGTTACCACAGATCGACATGTTGTTTGATCAGTTGATCGAAGCGAAGATCTTTTCCAAGATGGACTTAAGATCCGGGTACCATCAGATTAAGATAAGGGCGGAGGACATTCCAAAGACAGCCTTCTCGACGAGGTACGGGCTTTATAAGTACCTGGTCATGTCCTTCGGCCTCACCAATGCTCCAGCTCACTTCATGTACTTGATGAACTCGGTATTCATGCCGGAGCTGGACAAGTTTGTCGTGGTCTTCATCGACGATATCCTGGTATATTCCAAATCGGAAGAAGATCACAAGAAGCATCTGCGTATAGTCTTGCAACGGCTGCAGGATCACAAGCTATACGCGAAATTCAGCAAATGTGTGTTCTGGATATCGCAAGTGCCTTTTCTCGGGCATATCATCTCAGCGGAGGGTATCGCTGTAGACCCGAGCAAGATCACTCAAGTGCTGAATTGGAAATCCCCGAGAACTGTTCACGAGGTACGGAGTTTCCTCGGACTCGCGGGATATTATCGGAGGTTCATTCCGAACTTCTCAAAGATTGCCAAGCCAATGACAGAGCTGCTGAAGAAGGCTACCAAATATGTTTGGAGTCCAGCATGTGAAGCAGCGTTGAAGGCTTTAGTCAAGCACCTGACATCAGCACCGGTTTTGGCGCAGAGAGACACAACAAAACCGTTCGATGTGTACTGCGATGCATCCGGCATTGGGCTCGGATGTGTGCTGATACAAGACCAAAGAGTGGTCGCGTATGGATCACGGCAGCTTAGAAACCATGAGCAGAATTATCCAACCCACAACTTGGAGCTCGCTGCCGTGGTACTTGCACTGAAGATGTGGAGGCACTACCTACTCGGTAACCTCGTACATCTATATACCGACCACAAAAGCCTCAAGTACATATTCACTCAGAAGGAGCTGAACATGAGGCAACGAAGATGGTTAGAACTGATAAAGGATTACGAAATAGAGATCCATTATCATCCGGGCAAGGCAAACGTAGTGGCAGATGCGCTGAGCCACAAGTCACACGTCAACAATCTGACCATCACACCGTTGGAAGAGAGCGAACCACCACTACATGTGATTCCACACGGAGCTCTCTACAACCTAGCTTTGATCCCCACCATCCGTGAAGAGATAGCGGCAGCTCAGAAACATGACAAGGGCATGTCGCATTTGCGGAGACGTGTAGACAGTGGGGAGTTGAAATGTTTCCGGAAGGACGGAGACAGCGTCCTATGGTTCAAGGACCGGATCGTCGTACCCCGTAACCCGGAATTACGGAAGAAAATTTTTGATGAGGCTCACTTATCAAAATTTTCTATTCACCCCGGCAGCAACAAGATGTATCAAGAACTCAGAAGCAAGTTTTGGTGGACACGGATGAAGCGTGAGATTGCAAAATACGTGTCCGAGTGTGATACATGTCGAAGGGTGAAGGCAGACCATATGCGGAAACCGGGACTGCTGCAACCACTGGGCATTCCTGCCTGGAAATGGGAGGATGTGAGCATGGACTTCATCGTCGGTTTACCCACCACCTTGCAAAAACATGATTCTGTGTGGGTGATCGTCGATCGGCTCACCAAAGTTGCCCATTTCATCCCGGTCAACACCAACTATAACGCCAATAAGTACGCTGAACTGTACATCTCACGGATCCTATGCTTGTACGGCGTACCCCGTACCATCATATCGGATCGGGGCACTTTATTTGTGTCCTGTTTTTGGGAGCAGCTACACGCTGCCTTGGGGACGAAGCTGATCCATAGTTCAGCATACCACCCGCAGACGGATGGACAAACCGAGCGGGTAAATCAGATCCTAGAAGACATGCTACGAGCTTGCTCTATCAACCACGGCAAGAATTGGGATGATCACTTGCCGTTTGCTGAGTTCTCGTACAATAATGGGTACCAAGCCAGCATCAAGATGGCACCTTACGAGGCGCTATACGGAAGGAAGTGCCGCACACCATTGAACTGGTGTGAGTCTGGCGAAAGGGTTACCTTCAGGATTGACCTCGTCAACAACGCGGAAGAAAAGGTTCGACTGATTCGGGCGAACCTAAAAGCCGCTCAATCCCGTCAGAAACAGTATGCGGACCGGAGAAGGCGCCCATTACAATTCGAAGTTGGAGATCACGTATATCTACGGGTATCTCCAATGAAGGGCGTAAACAGATTTGGGGTGAGAGGAAAGTTGGCACCCCGATTCATCGGTCCATTCCAGATTACCGAAAGATGTGGATCAGTGGCATACCGGCTGAAATTACCAGAAGCACTTTCCGGTGTGCACGACGTCTTTCACATTTCCCAGCTGAGGAAGTGTCTCAAGCTATCAACTACCGTTCAGCTGGAAGATATTGAAGAACTGCAACCGGATCTCACCTATTGGGAGGAACCGGTGCAGATTATTAATGAAAAGGCCTGAACCACACGCAACCGTACGTTGTGGTTCTACAAGATTCTATGGAGTAATCACTCCATGGACGAAGCGACATGGGAGAGCGAAGGATTCCTTCGCGCTAACTACCCCGACTTTTTCACGTCGCATATCCGGTAATTTTCCACCGTCCTCTCTCTCATTTTCACCTTATAATCTCGGGACGAGATTCTTTTAAGGGGGGAGGAATGTAAGGGCCTCAGTTTTTGACACATATTAGAAGTGTTCATCACCACACCACACACCTCATTTGAGGAAAGTTGATGAACACAAATGAGGAGCAAGTTACCACCATCAACATGCTCATTAGAGAACAAACTCACATATTGCAAAAGGGGTATTTCCCACATGTGATATAGAGGGGCTGGACATATGAAAACTCCTACACATTGTTAAGGATGCCCATGCCAAGTTTCACCCAAATTCAAAACCTTTTTGAGGTCATTTTGGGTATAGTTAGGAAGAGGGCAGTTTGAAACCATATTCAAATTCAAACTGTTTTTATCCCATGAATTCAAAAGTGGGGGGGGCACATTCTTAGTCAGCACACTTTTGTGAGCTCACACACAAATTTTCACTCCATTTGGAGTTGATATTGACATGAGCTAAGTGGGGCAAATTCAAACTTTATTTGAATTTCAAACTGAACATGTGCTGAAATTAATTCAAACCAAACCCAATTTGAATCCTACTCAATTCAAATGGCTCATGGGTGAATAATTTGAATCACCATGGGTATTTTGGGGCTCACTGTTTACAACAGTGATTAGGAGTGAATTTCAAAGGTTAAAACCCCGGGTGGAACCCACATGTCAGCCACTGAAGCAAAAGAAACCGACTGAGAGCTCAGCTCGGGTAACCGCGCGCGCTGCAGATGCCGCCACGGCGAAGAAACGGCGAAGCCACCAGCTGCTTGCTGATCTCAGCCGCGGAACCGACTCTCTGGGTCTTTATCTACCCGCCCGAGTGGTCACCGGCGCCTTCCAACGCTGCCTCGTCGCACTTCCACCCGAAAAGCCGAAGCACCTCGCCGCCAGAGTGAACGTTCGGTTCCTCATCGCCCGGCCGATCCAGTGACCCTCTCGGTGATCTGAGACCAGCACCGGGTGCGCCAAGCCATATTCAACACCTTCGCATCGGTTCCAGACCCTGCGCAGTCTTCCCCGAGCTCCACCGCGGCGATCTTGTCTCTGCCGGTTCAGCCCGAGCTGCCGCTGCGGGAACCGTCCTTCTGGCTACCACAGCCCGCCGTTCATGGAGCTGTGAACAACAAAGAGGTTCGCCTCCAACCTCTCTTTCATTTCTGCAAGCTCCGGCGGCGTGACAAGCACTGCTCCGGCCGGAATTTCATATTTTCGCGACGATGTGCAAAAGTGAGGTCGGTACCGATCCGAGAAATTCATAAGCCACACTACATCACTCATCCTCTCATGGAGGGGATCACTTCTAGTAGCCCGTGCGGGTCCATAGGAGCAGGAACCACGAAGAACCGTGGAGGGAGACCGCTGTTCTTCGAGTTTTAGTAGAAATCCCGATTTCCGGCCTAGGTCGCACGGTGACAGCCCAACACAGCCCTTCCCGAGCTCCGTAGAGCTCATGTCGACCTTTCCTATGATCCAATGATGCTCGACAACCCTTAGCTTGATCGAGGCAGGTGCTAGGGAGGGTGGACAACGCGACCGAAGTTCTCCCTAGGCTGTGGCTCGTCGCCGACCATGTACCGGCCGTTGTCATGACGAGCTGACCCCAGAATCCTGTTCCCCGAGTGAAAGTAGGCAGGGGCGGTCAAGATCGTGAAGTTTGGAGCTTTACAGAAGCTGCCGGTGAGCTCTCCGGCGAGGTTCCTCGACGGCGGAGCGCGGGCAGCGAGAGGTTGAAGAAGGGGGTGGACCCCAGCTGTCAGCGGGAGGTATTTTAAATCGGGATCGGGCTGCGGCCGGTATCTGGTGTGCTGGCGCGCAAAAACCCTATGGGCCTCAGTGTGCCGGACACCTCCGCGCTCAACACGTGTCCCCGTGGGCCCCCGCAAGTTTAAACTTTTCTCCCGATTTCTAGATTCCATTCAAACTTCAAATCCTCATAACTTTGGCTAGGAAGCTCCAAATCGAGTGAACCAAATTTTGCTGGATTCAGAACTCTGAGCACTTTCCAGAAAATCAAGTTTCACTTCATGAAAACCCTTGTTTCTCCAGAATTAATTCCTCAAAATTTAAAGTGTTAGGAATTTTAACTGGAGAATCCTTTGTAGGAAAATCCTGAAATTTTGCTGGGATATTCACCAAAATATACCTGAACTACCATAAAAATTTCATACCAATTTGAGCTCATTTGATCCACCTAATGGTGTGATTAGTGAAACTGTTCCAGAGAAAATAGAAAATGTTCAGAAACATTTTCAGAATTTTCTCTGAAATTGTTTAGCTCATATCTTTAGTTATGAACCTTCAAATTAAGTGAGACCAACTCCATTAGAACCCTCTGAAAATCTAGTTTTCAGAAAGTCATAGTTTGTTTCATGAAAATCCTTAGAACACCCTAAAAGCCTTCAATTAAGGTCAAGTACATGATTAATTGTGGAGGGCTCAAATGAGCTTTGCTGCAACTAAAACTTGACAAAGTCTCTGTTTAGGTTGTAACCAAGCCACAGTAAAAATTTCACAGTCATTGGACTTGTCTAGTAAGAGTTATAGACTTCACAAGTTAAAAGTTAATACAACTGCATTTAAATTAATACATGTATTGCTTCTATCATGTAGTCGCTAAGGTCGAGGAGGAACCCGAAGTCCTAGACTTCGTTACTCTGGAGGAGCAGCTATCCTACAACCAATAGCAGCAAGGCAAGCTCCGGTTTGCATTAACCATTTTACAAATTTTATTGTTTTGAGCACTTACTTGAATATTATGATTCTTTGCATTAGAGTCTTGTTTGGAAACCCAATTGCATAGCCAAGAAAATCATGGGTTGGGTTTAGGATTGCAAACCCCGTTAGCTACTGCAATGCTAAGATAGTGTAGGATTCGGTACAAGTCGAGTAGGCTGAACTACTCGCGAGCATAGGCTAGAGGCACTCGACTCGGGTAGAGATAGCACATGAAACACATGGCAAGAAAATGAGACCAAGCGGAGGGTAAGGGCAGCAGGACTTTTGGGCCTGTGTGCTGTAGCTCCGCTTGTGTCGATTGAGGACCGAGCCGTGTGCGGGCCTGTTAAACAAGCTAGAACAGTACCGAAGACCTACCGGATATATGGGAACCGGGAAACCGATGTAACTCGGGTAGCTGGGTGTTGAGGCATAGCTGGTCGTTCAGAGGGTAGGTTGAGAGCTCGAGGTGTAAATCGGCTGGCGGCACTGAGATGCGTGTGCAGAGACTTCTTGCTCGGGACGATTGGACCGGTTCAACATTTGGCTAACGGGTGAAAGGTAGTTGCGTACGACGTCCTTGATGGTTGTTGTAGGCAACATCGAGTACGGGCGTACGTGACGGGTTGTTCGGGTAACCCTGCAGGTGTAAATCGATTATAATCGCCGTCCCTCGCGGTCAGTGAGTACCACTTGTTCACTGTACTGTGACGTAGAAAGAACAGGCTAGTTGCATGTTAAAATGTTGCTGATTGAAAGATGAACTTGAATGCTAATGATTTGCTGTAGTCTAGAGCTAACTAAAGTTCTTTTCAACTTTGGGCAAAGCACATGAGAGAAATGCGTTTCTTGTTTGATTGCGGCTCTCTCATGTGCCTTTGCGTAAGGTTCTCCACAACCTGTTGCTAAAACTTGAAAGTAAGGTTCCACTAACTAGGCGAGTCCTTTGCAAATGATTTTGTCTCATGTACCCATCACCCCTCGTGTAGAAGTTTCATGTTTAGGTGAGACGGGTCAGACTTGCTGAGCCTTCGTGCTCACAGCTTGTGTTTGAAGCTTTTGCAGGGTTCTCTGAGGAAGGGACTCCCGGAGAGGAGACGGAACCCCAGGAGGGGAACCCCGTCGAGTGGGAGTCGTGCACGCCGCAGAGTTAGTGTGCGTGTGTGCTAGCAAGGACACGTTCAAGGGCTGAACGTGCACTTGATGCTTAGTCTACGCCCGTGAGTGTAGACTGAACTTATTTCGATGTAAACATGTTCATAAACTTGTTTATGTAATAAAATTTCGCTTCCGCTTTGTACCTTTGACGTGTGTAATCCGTTGCTGTGCAACGCAGCACCCCTCAGCGTGATCCTGGCTCGACAAGACCGTGGGGTCGTGTCAAGTTTGTTCAGAATTGTACTCCCTTTTTATGTACAACTGTGATGAAAACAGACACATACAAAGGAGATGCTGGCAAATTTTATCCAGAAATTCTGTCAACTTTGAACAATCATAACTTTTGATCCAGAAATGATCTTGTAAGGGCCTCAGTTTTTGACACATGTTTAAAGTGTTCATCACCACACCACACACCTCATTTGAAGCAAGTTCATGAACACAAATGAAGGGCAAGTAACCACCATCAACATGCTCATTAGAGAACAAACTCACATATTGCAAAAGTGGTATTTCCCACATGTGATATAGAGGGGCTGGGCATATGAAAACTCCTACACATTGCTAGGGATGTCCATGCCAAGTTTCACCCAAATTCAAAACCTTTTTGAGGTCATTTTGGGTATAGCTAGAAAGTGGGCAGTTTGAAACCATATTCAAATTCAAACTGTTTTTATCCCATGAATTCAAAAGTGGGAGGCATATTCTTATTCATCACATTTTTGTGAGATCACACACCAATTTTCACTCCATTTGGAGTTGATCTTGACATGAGCTAAGTGGGGCAAATTCAAACTTTATTTGAATTTCAAACTGAACATGTGCTGAAATTCATTCAAACCAAACCCAATTTGAATTCTAATCAATTCAAATGGCTAATGGGTGAATAATTTGAATCACCATGGGTATTTTGGGGCTCACTGTTTATAACAGTGATTAGGAGTGAATTTCAGAGGTTAAAACCCCGGGTGGGACCCACATGTCAGCCACTGAGGCAGAAGAAACCGACTGAGAGCTCAGCTCGGGTACTCGCGCACGCTGCAGCGACCGCCACGGCGAAGAAACGGCGAGGACAGCAGCTGCTTGCCGCTCTCTGCCGGTGAACCGCCTCGCAGGGCCCCTATCTGCGCGCCCGAGCAGTCGCAGGGGGTCTTCACCGCTGCCTCGTCGCATTTCCACCCAGAAAGCCGAAGCTCCTCGCCGCCCGAGTAAACTGTCGGTTCCTCATCGCCCGGCCGATCCAGTGACCCTTCCGGCGATCTGTGACCAGCACCGGGTGCGCCAAGCCATCTTCAACACCTTCGCATCGGTTCCAGACCCTGCGCAGTCTTCCCCGAGCTCCACCGCGGCGATCCTTTCTCTGCCGGTTCAGCTCGAGCCGCCACTGCGGGAACCATTCTTCCGGCCACCACAGCCCACCGTTCACCGAGCTGTAAACAGCAAAAAGGTTCTCCTTCAGTCCCTCTTTCATTTCCGCAAGCTCCGGCGGTGTGACAAACGCTGCTTAGGTCGGAATTTCATGTTTTCGCGACGGTGTGCAAAAGTGAGGTCTGTATCGATCAGAGAAATTCGTAAGCCACACTGCATCACTCATCCTCTCATGGAGAAGATCACTTCTAGTAGCCGTACGAGTCCATAGGAGCAGGAACACCGAAGAATCGTGGAGGGAAACCGCTGTTCTTCGAGTTTTAGTAAAAATCCTGATTTCCGGCCTAGGTCGCACGGTGACAGCCCAACACAGCCCTTCCCGAGCTCCGTGGAGCTCATGTCGACCTTTCCTATGGTCCACTGATGCTCGACGACCCTTAGCTCGATAGGGTTAGGTGCTAGGGAGGACGGCCAACACGGCCGAAGATCTCCCGAGACTGCTGCTCGTCGCCGACCATGTGCCAGCCATTTCATGACGAGCTGAGGCCGGAATCGTGTTCCCCGAGTGAAAGTAGGCAGGGGCGGCCAAAATCGTGAAGTTTGGAGCTCCACAGAAGCTGCCGGCGAGCTCTCCGGCGAGGTACCCCGGCGGCAGAGCGCGGGCGGCGAGAGGTAGACAAAGGGGGTGGACCCCAGCTGTCAGCGACTCATAATTTAAATCGGAATCGGGCTGCGGCTCGGATCCGGTGTGCTGGCGCGCAAAAACCCCGTAGACCCTGGTGTGCCGACGCCTCAGCGCGCAACACGTGTCCCCGTGGCCCACCGGCAGATTTAAACTTTTCCCCAAATTTCAGTTTCAGTTCAAACTTCAAAACCGCATAACTTTGGCTAGGAAGCTCCAAATTGAGTGAACCAAATTTTGTTGGATTCAGATCTCTGAGCACTTTCCAGAAAATCAAGTTTCACTTCATGAAAACCCTTAATTCTCCAGAATCAATTCCTCAAATTTTAAACTGTTTGGAATTTTAACTGGAGAATCCTTTGGAGGAAAATTCTGAAATTTTGCTGGGATGTTCACCAAAATATCCATGAACTACCATAAAAAATTCAGATCTATTTGAGCTCATTTGATCCACCTAATGGTGTGATTAGTGAAACTGTTCCAGAGAAAATAGAAAATGTTCAGAAACATTTTCAGAATTTCCTCTGGAATTGTTTAGCTCATATCTTTAGTTAGGAACCTTCAAATTAAGTGAGACCAATTCCATTAGAACCCTCTGAAAACCTAGTTTTCAGAAAGTCATAGTTTGTTTCATGAAAAATCCTTAGAACACTCTACAAGCCTTCGATTAAGGTCAAGTACATAATAATTGTGGAGGGCTCAAATGAGCTTTGCTGCAACTAAAACTTGACCAAGTTTGTGTTTAGGTTGTAACTAAACCATAGTAATAGTTTCACAGTCATTGGGTTTGTCCAGTAAGAGTTATAGACTTCACAAATTTAAATTCAATCAAATGTATTTAAATTAATACATATACTTGTATATCATGTAGTCGCTAAGGTCGAGGAGGAACCCGAAGTCCTAGACTTCGTTACTCCGGAGGAGCAGCTAGCGTACGACCAAGAGCAGCAAGGCAAGCTCCGGTTTGCATTGACCTTTTTACAAGTTTTTATTGTTTTGAGCACATACTTGAGTACCTTATTCTTTGCATTAGAGTCTTGTTTGAAAACCCAATTGCATAGCCAAGAAAACCATGGGTTGTGTTTAGGATTGCAAATCCCGTTAGCTACTGCAATGCTAAGATAGTGTAGGATTCGGTACAAGTCGAGTAGTTGAAACTACTCACGAGCATAGGCTAGAGGCACTCGACTCGGGTAGAGATAGCACATGATACACATGGTAAGAAAGATGAGACCGAGCGGAGAGTAAGGGCAGCAGGACTTTGGGGGCCTGTGTGCTGTAGCTCCGCTTGTGTTGATTGAGGACCGAGCCGTGTGCGGGCCTGTTGAACAAGCTAGAATAGTACCGAAGACCTACCGGCTATATGGGAACCGGGAAACCGATGTAACTCGGGTAGCTGGGTGTTGAGGCATAGCTGGTCGTTCAGGGGGTAGGTTGAGAGCTCGAGGTGTAAATCGGCTGGCGGCACTGAGATGCGCGTGCAGAGACCTCTTGCTCGGGACGATTGGACCGGTTCAACATCTGGCTGACGGGTGAAAGATAGTTGCGTACGGTGTCCGTGATGGTTGCTGTAGGCAACATCGAGTACGGGCGTACGTGACGGGTTGTTCGGGTAACCCTGCAGGTGTAAATCGATTATAATCGCCGTCCCTCGCGGTCAGTGAGTACCACTTGTTCACTGTACCGTGATGTAGAAAGAACAGGCTAGTCACATGTTAAAATGTTGCTGATTGAAAGACGGACTTTATTGTTAATGATTTGCTGTAGTTTAGAGCTAATTAAAGTTCCTTTCAACTTTGGGCAAAGTACATGAGAGAAATGCGCTTCTTGTTTGATTGCGGCTCTCTCATGTGCCTTAGCGTAAGGTTCTCCACCACCTGCTGCTAAAACTTGAAAGTAAGGTTCCACTAATTAGGCGAGTCCTTTGCAAATGATTTTTCCTCATGTACCCATCACCCCTCATGTAGAAGTTCCATGTTTAGGTGAGATGGGTCAGACTTGCTGAGCCTTCGTTCTCACTGCTTGTGTTTGAAGCTTTTGCAGGGTTCTATGAGGAAGGGACTCCCGAGGAGGAGACGGAACCCCAGGAGGGGAACCCCGTCGAGTGGGAGTCGTGCACGCCGCCGTGTTATTGTGTGTGTGTGCTAGCAAGGACACGTTCACGGGCTGAACGTGAACTTGATGCGTAGTCTACGCCCGTGAGTGTAGACTGGACCTATTTTGATGTGAAAATGTTCATAAACCACTTTATGTAATAAAAGTTTTGGTTCCGCTTTGTACCTTTGATGTGTGTTATTCGGTGCTGTGCAACGCAGCACCCCTCAGCGTGATCCTGGCTCGACAAGACCGTGGGATCATGCCAGCGTTGGTATCAGAGCTCGCTTGAGGTTTAACGCACTAAAAAGGTCATCTTTTTCAAAAATCCAGTGAGGAACGAGTTAGTAGCCCGTATAAGGATGTTATTAGTGTATAGAAAGTGGCATATTAACCTATTTGATTATGTAGGAAAATCGTGTATATTGGGACGTTTATGTCTTGGGGAGTACACGTAAGCGCTGTCCACCAGTGCGCACAAGCTGAAGGGTGGAGCCCCACGGGTGGCAGGTAACCCGACCCGCTTTAATATCCTCTACGACTCTTCATGTCGTTTGGGGTATACGAGCAACGTCTGTCCCTGGCGTGCGTGGTGCAATTTGGGAGACTCCGTCACGTGGTCTGAAACGTGAACACGTAACTCAAGGCGTGGTTGGCTTGAGAACATCCGGGCGAGTTATGACGGCCGGGTGTACGAACTGTATGGATACCGGGCTCGGTGTGCATCCGAGTCTGATGATTGTTTGAGTTTCTGCCAGTAGTCTAACCACGAAACGGTAGACGTGTAGCATCCGTGTGTGAGTGACATTTTAGTGCCACTGAATTAACAAAGAAGGCTAAGTCCGGTATAGGTTTTTCTTTGTGAGGACGTAGTACCGACATGATTTGGTGACGCATCGACGTCACACCCCACTAAATGAACCACTTCATTGTAAAAACTTGAAGGTTTTGATCCAAAGCACTAAAACTTGAGTTAAATCTTTCCCTTAATCAGAATATTCAAAGTAAACAAGTGTTCAACTTATAGGATATTAAGGACAGAGTCCTCTGTTTTCAGCTGAATAATGGCTGAAGTTAATCAGAGGTTAGAGGTCGAGTTCTTTAGAGGTTGGGGTCATATGATGAATTTCTGGAAAGCTTTGGAAGAACTTTACAACTCTTCTGTAAAGGTCCAGAGGTGTTTCATCCCTTAACCAATCGAAAAATACAGTAGAGTTGAAACTGTCCAGAAAACAGGGCAGAGCAAACACTCTCTGTAAACTCTCTGTAAATTGAGCATAACTTCCTGCATAAAAATCCAAAAATAGAAAATGAGGTAGTTCTGGAAATCTTATGAGATGGGTTACAACTTTGTAACAGAAAGTCTTGTCAGATTGAGAGCAGAATTAACTGGAATTCTTGGATCAAAACAGTACCTAAAGCAGGGAGGTGCTGTCCAATCTTCTCCAGAAATTCTGTTAACTTTGACATCTCATAACTTTTGAACCAGGACAGATCTTAGGCCAAGCAAATACTTTCTGGAAAGCTTTAACTTTGATGTTGAGCTACAAGTGACATGTCTTATGTTATAACTCAATGGTTTACTGTTTAAATTAATATTTGACAGATCAAAAATATATTTTCACAGATGACAGCAGATAAGCAGTTGGAGAACGGGTGGGTGGTATCTCACTGTTCTCACCACAGCGGCTATCCGGAGGCATTGAGGCAGATGCTTCAATATTTCGGATACAACCAGATGCCGCAGTACTTCGCCAAGGAAGAAGGCGAAGAGGGGAACAAGACGTGGACAATTCATGTTGAAGTCCCTACAGGACCTACGCCACCCGGGTGGGCGCCGTTCACCGTTACGGTGAGAGGTAGACAACCTGAGGGAATGTGGCAAGTGGCAGCCCATGACACCATGTCACGTTTCTGCCAGCTACACGTGAGAGCGATGGAGGGCACTCCATACGCGCTCGTTCCGGTGGAGGGACGGGCTCATCATGTGTGGGAAGGGAGGTACCGGGAGGCAACAGACCCGAGTTGCCCGAGGTAAAACCCCGCAGAGGCAAACCTCAGCCTCCAGATGAGGGCGGGAAACAGCGTGATGGACAGCCAAGCTGTTCATACGGAGCATCTCGCCACAGAGCTCAAGGAGAGCACAAGCCGTGGAGACCATTTTGAGAGTGCTCACAGCGCACTCCGCAATGTGCTCCTTCTGACAATCAAGCGACTGAATGAACAGCATGAGCAGTTGCATCGTCTGAAGAAGGCGAAGAAGAAAAGCCGTGTCGACATCGCGGCGTTACAAGAGCTGGTGCAGACTTTAACCCAGCAGAATGAGGACCTTGCTCAAGAGCAGGACGACACTATTGAGGAAGGGCAAGGCTGGGAAGAAGACTACAACCAGGCCATGGACGAGGTGCATGCTTTGCAGGACCTCGTACCTCTGGTATTAGGCATACCGGTAGTCTTGGGTCTTCCAGCAATGAGAGAACCCGAGATGGGAGAAGAGGTGGTAGATCCTGAGCCACCAGCAGAGGTACCGGAGGAGGACGACCCGCAGGAGGTCGAGTTCTACTCCGAGTAGGGGGTTACAGTTGCCAAGTAGGGCAGCTAGGGTAGTGTAACCCAACTTTTGTAATCGGTGACATGTCGTGTAGACAGTAGCGTATGTATAGGTAGTGACGACATGAGCAAGACTTCTCGGAGACCCGAGAATAATGTATCTTGTATAAAGTTTATGCTTTATCAATATATGTGAATGTTGTGCAAATTAATCATGTGTCACTTCAATACCTACTGTTGCATATGGAATTTTAAGTATGACATGAGCTAATCGCTGCTGTTTGGAATTTCAGAATGACGCGAACTTGTGCCAACCCGGATGTTGGGGGTACTAGCCAAGGGGGAGAGACCTCCCAACAGCCCCCCGAGGACTCCTCGGGACAGCAGCAGCAACAGCAACAGCAAACACCGCCACCGCCACTGCCAACGGTTACATTGGCCGACATCGTCGCGGCGATGGCGGGTTCGCATCAGCAGCACACGGAGTTGCTGCAAACTCTTATCGCCAATACGTCTCGCCCAGAGAGACATCAAGATCGTGAGGAGCATCAACAGAGCTCCTACTCCGACTTCCTGGAGACTCATCCCCCGGTATTCTCAACGGGCGGATGAACCTCTTGACGTGGACAACTGGCTCCGCGCGATAGAGATGAAGTTCGGGCTGCTCCAGATAAGTGAGCAGTGCAAGACTTAGTTCGCGGTCCAGCAGCTCCAAGGATCCGCGAGCGCGTGGTGGGCAAACTTTTGTGCTTCACAGCCCACCGACCGAGTTATGACCTGGACGGAGTTCCGGACGGCCTTCAGGGCCTATCACATACTGCCAGGTTTGATGAAGGGGAAGACGCAGGAATTCTTACACCTGTAACAGGGGAGCCGGAACGCGCTGGAATACTCCAGGGCGTTCAACGATCTCGCGCTCTATGCGTCGTATCATGCAGATACCGACGAGAAGCGGCGGGACCACTTTTACCAGGGGCTTAACCCGCTCCTGAAGGAGAAATTGGCGATGTTCAATCGCGGCAGCCTCAATGACATAATTGATGCTGCGATTGTTCAAGAGGACTCCAGCAAGGAGTTAGCAGCGGCGGAGAGAAAGCGAAGCGCGCCGCAAAGCAGCGGAGAAGGAGGCGGTCCTTCTCAGAAGTTTCGGATGGTGAATCGCCCACCATCAGGTCCATGCTCGCAGCCACCCCAGAGGTCGATGCCGTTCCGCAGTTGACCGTACTCTTCACCGGCGTTCAGGCCGGCACTGCCAGTACCACCTCCGCAACAACAGCAGCAACGGGCGATGCCGCATGCGTATGCACCTCAGCAGCGCATGCTGAGCTTTCGTCCCCTGAGCACGACACCAGCAACGGCCACATGTTACAAGTGTGGTCGTCCAGGACACTTCACCAGCAGTTGCCCGGAGAGGCATGGCGGCGGAGTTGCACCACAGTTTCCAGGGAGGAATCAACCCCGGAACCCCACCAATGCGCGGCGGGCAAACCCTAGGCCCGGCACTGTCCACCAGCTTGCCATAGAGGACGTGCCGGAGGGTGAGCCAATCCTTGCGGGTATGTTCCAACTCCACCAGCATCCCGCTATAGTACTATTTGATTCAGGCGCCATACATAGCTTCATTAGCCAAGCTTTCATTGATAAATATAGCTTGCAAATATTACCCACCGATAGTCCTTATGTGATCTGTTCACCGGGTGGGAAAATTTCAGCAAGCATGATGGTTCCAAAAGCGCCATTGTGCTTAGAGGGTAGAGTCTACCCTACGTCTCTCATAATCTTATAGGGACAAAATGTCGATGTCATCCTAGGGATGTCGTGGTTAACCCGCCACGGCGCTGTTTTAGACACCATCCTCCGAGTTGTGCATTTAAACTCAGAAGTGCACGAATCTCACTCCTTATTTATGGACAGTCCAGAAATAAAACTTCCAAGTGTCTATCAAGCCACAACCATCAGATTGGAAGATATTCCAGTGGTCCGAGAGTTCCCTGACGTGTTCCCGAATGATTTGCCGGGGATGCCGCCTGATAGAGAGGTGGAGTTCAAGATTGAACTTGCACCGGGAACCATGCCAATATCCTGAAGGCCGTACAAGATGGCGCCCAAGGAGTTGGCTGAATTGAAGACCCAGCTAACGGACCTGCTGGAAAAGGGTTTTATTAGGCCGAGCTCCTCACCATGGGGCTGTTCGGCATTATTTGTAAAGAAGAAGGATGAGACGTTGCGGCTTTGCGTGGACTATCGTCCGTTAAATGCCGTAACCATCAAGAACAAGTACCCGTTGCCACGGATCGACATGTTGTTTGATCAGTTGGTCAAAGCAAAGATCTTTTCCAAGATGGAATTAAGATCCAGGTACCATCAGATTAAGATAAGGGCGGACGACATTCCAAAGATAGCTTTCTCAACAAGGTACGGACTTTATGAGTACCTGGTCATGTCCTTCGGCCTCACCAATGCTCCAGCTCACTTCATGTACTTGATGAACTCGGTATTCATGCCGGAGCTGGACAAGTTTGTCGTGGTCTTCATCGACGACATCCTGGTATATTCCAACTCGGAGGAAGATCACAAGAAGCATCTGTGTATAGTCTTGCAACGGCTGCGGGATCACAAGTTATACGCGAAATTCAGCAAATGCGAGTTTTGGATATCGCAAGTGCCTTTCCTCGGGCATATCATCTCAGCGGAGGGTATCGCTGTAGACCCGAGCAAGATCACTCAAGTGCTGAATTGGAAATCCCCGAGAACTGTTCATGAGGTACCGAGTTTCCTCGGACTCGCGGGATATTATTGGAGGTTCATTCCGAACTTCTCGAAGATTGCCAAGCCAATGACAGAGCTGCTGAAGAAGGCTACCAAATATGTTTGGAGTCCAGCATGTGAAGCAGCATTCAAGTCTTTAGTCAAGCACCTGACATCAGCACCGGTTTTGGCGCAGCCAGACACAACAAAACCGTTTGATGTGTACTGCGATGCATCCGGCATTGGGCTCGGATGTGTGCTGATGCAAGACTGAAGAGTGGTCGCGTATGGATCACGACAGCTTAGAAACCATGAGCAGAATTATCCAACCCACGACTTGGAGCTCGCTGCCGTGGTACTTGCACTGAAAATGTGGAGGCACTACCTACTCGGTAACCTCGTACATTTATATACCGACCACAAAAGCCTCAAGTACATATTCACTCAGAAGGAGCTGAACATGAGGCAGCGAAGATGGTTAGAACTGATAAAGGATTACGAAATAGAGATCCATTATCATCCAGGCAAGGCAAACATAGTGGCAGATGCGCTGAGCCGCAAGTCACACGTCAACAATCTGACCATCACACCGTTGGAAGAGATCGAACCACCACTACATGTGATTCCACACGGAGCTCTCTACAACCTAGCTTTGATCCCCACCATCCGTGAAGAGATAGCGGCAGCTTAGAAACATGACAAGGGCATGTCGCATTTGCAGAGACGTGTAGACAGTGGGGAGCTGAAATGTTTCTGGAAGGACGGAGACGGCGTCCTATGGTTCAAGGACCGGATCGTCGTACCCCGTAACCCGGAGTTACGGAAGAAAATTTTTGATAAGGCTCCCTTATCAAAAGTTTCTATTCACCCCGGCAGCAACAAAATGTATCAAGAACTCAGAAGCAATTTTTGGTGGACACGGATGAAGCGGGAGATCGCGAAGTACGTGTCCGAGTGCGATACATGTCGAAGGGTGAAGGCAGATCATATGCGGAAACCGGGACTGCTACAACCATTGGGTGTTCCTGCGTGGAAGTGGGAGGATGTGAGCATGGACTTCATCGTTGGTTTACCCACCACCTTTCAAAAACATGATTCTGTGTGGGTGATTGTCGACCGGCTCACCAAAGTTGCCCATTTCATCCTGGTCAACACCAACTACAACGCCAAGAAGTACGCTGAACTGTACATCTCACGGATCCTATGCTTGTACGGCGTACCCTGCACCATCATATCGGACTGGGGCACTTTATTTGTGTCCCGTTTTTGGGAGCAGCTGCACGCTGCATTGGGGACGAAGCTGATCCGTAGTTCAGCGTACCACCCGCAGACGGATGGGCAAACCGAGCGGGTAAATCAGATCCTAGAAGACATGCTACGAGCTTGCGCTCTCAACCACAACAAGAATTGGGATGATCACTTGCCGTTAGCCGAGTTCTCGTACAATAATGGGTACCAAGCCAGCATCAATATGGCACCTTATGAGGCGCTATACGGGAGAAAATGCCACACACCATTGAATTGGTGTGAGTCTGGCGAAAGTGTTACCTTTGGGATTGACCTTGTCAACAACGCGGAAGAGAAGGTTCGACTGATTCAAGCGAACCTAAAAGCCACCCAATCCCGTCAAAAACAGTAAGCGGACCGGAGAAGACGCCCATTACAATTCAAGGTGGGGATCACGTATACCTACGTGTGTCTCCAATGAAGGGGTAAACAGATTTGGGGTGAGAGGAAAGTTAGCACCCCGATTCATCGGTCCATTCCAGATTACCGAAAGATGTGGATCAGTAGCATACTGGCTGAGATTACCAGAAGCACTTTCCGGTGTGCACGACGTCTTTCACATTTCCCAGCTGAGGAAGTGTCTTAAGCTATCTACTACCGTTCAGCTGGAGGACATTGAAGAACTGCAACCGGATCTCACCTATCGGGAGGAACCGGTTCAGATTATTGACGAAAAGGCCCGAACCACACGCAGCCGTACGTTGTGGTTCTACAAAGTTCTATGGAGTAATAACTCCGTGGACGAAGCGACATGGGAGAGCGAAGGATTTCTTCGCGCTAACTACCCCGACTTTTTCACGTCGCATATCCGGTAATTTTTCCACCGTCCTCTCTCTCATTTTCACCTTATAAATCTCGGGATGAGATTCTTTTAAGGGGGGAGGAATGTAAGGGCCTCAGTTTTTGACACATTTTTAAAGTGTTCATCACCACACCACACACCTCATTTGAAGCAAGTTGATGAACACAAATGAAGAGCAAGTAACCACCATCAACATGCTCATTAGAGAACAAACTCACATATTGCAAAAGTGGTATTCCCCACATGTGATATAGAGGGGCTGGGCATATGAAAACTCCTACACATTGCTAGGGATGTCCATGCCAAGTTTCACCCAAATTCAAAACCTTTTTGAGGTCATTTTGGGTATAGCTAGAAAGAGGGCAGTTTGAAACCATATTCAAATTCAAACTGTTTTTATCCCATGAATTCAAAAGTGGGAGGCATATTCTTATTCAGCACATTTTTGTGAGCTCACACACCAATTTTCACTCCATTTGGAGTTGATCTTGACATGAGCTAAGTGGGTCAAATTCAAACTTTATTTGAATTTCAAACTGAACATGTGCTGAAATTCATTCAAACCAAACCCAATTTAAATTCTAATCAATTCAAATGGCTCATTGGTGAATAATTTGAATCATCATGGGTATTTTGGGGCTCACTGTTTACAACAGTGATTAGGAGTGAATTTCAGAGGTTAAAACCCCGGGTGGGACCCACATGTCAGCCACTGAGGCAGAAGAAACCGACTGAGAGCTCAGCTCGGGTACTCGCGTGCGCTGCAGCGACCGCCACGGCGAAGAAACGGCGAGGACAGCAGCTTCTTGCCGCCCTCGGCCGGTGAACCGCCTCGCAGGGTCCCTATCTGCGCGCCCGAGCAGTCGCACGGGGGTCTTCACAGCTGCCTCGTCGCATTTCCACCCAGAAAGCCGAACCTCCTCGCCGCCCGAGTAAACTGTCGGTTCCTCATCGCCCGGCCGATCCAGTGACCCTTCCGGTGATCTGCGACCAGCACCGGGTGCGCCAAGCCATCTTCAACACCTTCGCATCGGTTCCAGACCCTGCGCAGTCTTCCCCGAGCTCCACCGCGGCGATCCTTTCTCTGCCGGTTCAGCTCGAGCCGCCACTGCGGGAACCATTCTTCCGGCCACCACAGCCCACCGTTCACCGAGCTGTACACAGCAAAGATGTTCGCCTTCAGTCCCTCTTTCATTTCCGCAAGCTCCGGCGGCGTGACAAACGCTGCTTAGGCCGGAATTTCATGTTTTCGCGACGGTGTGCAAAAGTGAGGTCTGTACCGATCAGAGAAATTCGTAAGCCACACAGAATCACTCATCCTCTCATGGAGAAGATCACTTCTAGTAGCCGTACGAGTCCATAGGAGCAGGAACACCGAAGAACCGTGGAGGGAAACTGCTGTTCTTCGAGTTTTAGTAAAAATCCCGATTTCCGGCCTAGGTCGCACGGTGACAGCCCAACACAGCCTTTCCCGAGCTCCGTGGAGCTCATGTCGTCCTTTCCTATGGTCCACTGATGCTCGACGACCCTTAGCTCGATAGGGTTAGGTGCTAGGGAGGACGGCCAACACGGCCGAAGTTCTCCCGAGACTGCTGCTCGTCGCCGACCATGTGCCGGCCATTTTCATGACGAGCTGAGGCCGGAATCGTGTTCCCCAAGTGAAAGTAGGCAGGGGCAGCCAAAATCGTGAAGTTTGGAGCTCCACAGAAGCTGCCGGCGAGCTCTCCGGCGAGGTACCCCGGCGGCAGAGCGCGGGCGGCGAGAGGTAGACGAAGGGGGTGGACCCCAGCTGTCAGCGGCTCATAATTTAAATCGGGATTGGGCTGCGTCTTGGATCCGGTGTGCTGGCGCGCAAAAACCCCTTAGACCCCGGTGTGCCGACCCCTCAGCGCGCAACACGTGTCCCCGTGTCCCACCGGCAGATTTAAACTTTTCCCCGGAATTTCAGTTTCAGTTCAAACTTCAAATCTGCATAACTTTGGCTAGGAAGCTCCAAATCGAGTGAACCAAATTTTGTTAGATTCAGCTCTCTGAGCACTTTCCAGAAAATCAAGTTTCACTTCATGAAAACCCTTAATTCTACAGAATTAATTCCTCAAATTTTAAACAGTTTGGAATTTTAACTGGAGAATCCTTTGGAGGAAAATTCTGAAATTTTGCTGGGATGATCACCAAAATATACCTGAACAGCCATAAAAATTTCAGATCTATTTGAGCTAATTTGATCCATCTAATGGTGTAATTAGTGAAACTGTTCCAGAGAAAATAGAAAATGTTCAGAAACATTTTCAGAATTTCCTCTGGAATTGTTTAGCTCATATCTTTAGTTAGGAACCTTCAAATTAAGTGAGACCAATTCCATTAGAACCCTCTGAAAACCTAGTTTTCAGAAAGTCATAGTTTGTTTCATGAAAATCCATGGAAAACCCTACAAGCCTTCGATTAAGGTCAAGTACATAATTAATTGTGGAGGGCTCAAATGAGCTTTGCTGCAACTAAAACTTGACCAAGTTTGTGTTTAGGTTGTAACCAAACCACAGTAATAGTTTCACAGTCATTGGGTTTGTCTAGTAAGAGTTATAGACTATACAAATTTAAATTCAATCAAATGCATTTAAATTAATACATATACTTGTATATCATGTAGTCGCTAAGGTCGAGGAGGAACCCGAAGTCCTAGACTTCGTTACTCCGGAGGAGCAGCTAGCGTACGATCAAGAGCAGCAAGGCAAGCTCCGGTTTGCATTAACCTTTTTACAAGTTTTTATTGTTTTGAGCACATACTTGAATACCTTATTCTTTGTATTAGAGTCTTGTTTGAAAACCCGATTGCATAGCCAAGAAAACCATGGGTTGGGTTTAGGATTGCAAACCCCGTTAGCTACTGCAATGCTAAGATATTGTAGGATTCGGTACAAGTCGAGTAGTTGGAACTACTCGCGAGCATAGGCTAGAGGCACTCGACTCGGGTAGAGATAACACATGTTACACATACCAAGAAAGATGAGACCGAGCGGAGAGTAAGGGCAGAAGGACTTTGGGGCCTGTGTGCTGTATCTCCGCTTGTGTCGACTGAGGACCGAGCCATGTGCGGGCCTGTTGAACAAGCTAGAACAGTACCGAAGACCTACCGGCTATATGGGAACCAGGAAACCGATGTAACTCAGGTAGCTGGGTGTTGAGGCATAGCTGGTCGTTCAGAGGGTAGGTTGAGAGCTCGAGGTGTAAATCGGCTGGCGGCACTGAGATGCGCGTGCAGAGACCTCTTGCTCGGGACGATTGGACCGGTTCAACATCTGGCTGACGGGTGAAAGGTAGTTGCGTACAGCGTCCGTGATGGTTGTTGTAGGCAACATCGAGTACGGGCGTACGTGACGGGTTGTTCGGGTAACCCTGCAGGTGTAAATAGATTATAATCACCAGCCCTCACGGTCAGTGAGTACCACTTGTTCACTGTACCGTGACGTAGAAAGAACAGGCTAGTCACATGTTAAAATGTTGCTGATTGAAAGATGGACTTGATTGTTAATGATTTGCTGTAGTTTAGAGCTAATTAAAGTTCCTTTCAACTTTGGGCAAAGTACATAAGAGAAATGTGTTTCTTGTTTGATTGCGGCTCTCTCATGTGCCTTAGCGTAAGGTTCTCCACCACCTGCTGCTAAAACTTGAAAGTAAGGTTCCACTAATTAGGCGAGTCCTTTGCAAATGATTTTTCCTCATGTACCCATCACCCCTCATGTAGAAGTTCCATGTTTAGGTGAGACGGGTCAGACTTGCTGAGCCTTCATGCTCACTGCATGTGTTTGAAGCTTTTGCAGGGTTCTATGAGGAAGGGACTCCCGAGGAGGAGACGGAACCCCAGGAGGGGAACCCCGTCGAGTGGGAGTCGTGCACGCTGCCGTGTTAGTGTGTGTGTGTGCTAGCAAGGACACGTTCACGGGCTGAACGTGAACTTGATGCGTAGTCTACGCCCGTGAGTGTAGACTGGACCTATTTTGATGTAAAAATGTTCATAAACCGCTTTATGTAATAAAAGTTTTGCTTCCGCTTTGTACCTTTGATGTGTGTTATTCGGTGCTGTGCAACGCAGCACCCCTCAGCGTGATCCTGGCTCGACAAGACCGTGGGGTCGTGTCAGATCTAGGGGCATGTGAGTACTCGTTGGAAATATGCTGAAGTCAACCTTAACTTTGGTATTCAACTTGAGTTATGAAAATGCTGTTAACCGGATCAAAATCTGGGTTAAGTACAGAAAGGTCTTTTCGGTACAGAATAGGGGACTGAATATGTTGACTTTAGGAAGATGTATAAACATGAAATTTTGTTATGCTTTCATAAAGTTTTAGCATGTTCATGTTTTTACATACTCTCAGATACTGATGAGATCAATTTTTGACTCCCCTCAAAATTATCTTTTTGCAGTATGGTGTGTACTCATTCTCCGAGTAGGGGTGAAGGTTCTCGCTGAGACGGCGATGACTCGACTCCACCACGGGCACTGCCATCAACAGTATGGGCAGATGTCATGGCTCAGATGGTCAAGTCAAGAGAACACAAGACTACTCCAAGCCTGGGTACAACAGGGCTTACTCCAACGTACACAATAGGTCGTTCCACCTCAGAACGCCTATTTGGACTTCTTGGCGGCACAACCGCCAATTTTCACGGAAGCCAACGAACCAGTGGAAGCTGATCAGTGGCTTCGAGTTATGGAGTCCAAGTTTGGAGTGTTTGAGTGTGATGAATATCATTCCGTATGGCGTGCTTTATAATCATGCGCTCATTCCAACGATCCGTAAAGAGATTGTTGAGGCTCAGAGAAGAGACAGGGGTACGTCTCACATTCGGAGGATACTAGACAACGGAGAGGTGAAGTGTTTCCGGAAGGATATTGATGGTACTATATGGTTTAACGACCGTATAGTGGTACCGCATAATATGAAACTCCGGAAGAAGATCTTAGATGAAGCCCACCTGTCTAAGTTTTCCATTCATCCCGGAAGTAACAATATGTACCAATATTTGAAACATAAATTTTGGTGGACGAGGATGAAGAGGGAAATTGCTAAACACGTATCAGAATGTGATATGTGTAGACGGGTCAAGGCTGATCATATGCGGAAAGCCGGACCTCTACAACCTCTGAAGATACCGGCATGGAAATGGGAGGATGTGAGTATGGATTTCATCGTCGGATTACCACTCACATCCCGGAAGCATGACTCGATATGGGTGATCGTCGACCGGTTGACGAAATCAACTCATTTCATACCGGTGAACACTCATTTTTTGAGCCAAGCAATATGCGGAGTTATACATCTCCAGAATTATATGCTCACATGGTGTCCCGAAGACTATTATTTCAGATCGAGGTGCGCTGTTCGTTGCTCGTTTTTAGGAGCAGCTGCACGCCTCATTGGGCACCAAGCTGATTAGAAGCTCCGCATATCACCCTCAAACCAATGGACAAACTGAGAGGGTGAACCAGATTCTGGAAGATATGTTGAGAGCGTGTGCCATCCACCACGGTAAGAATTGGGATGATCACTTACCGTAAGCGGAGTTTTCATACAACAACGGGTATCAAGCGAGTATTAAAATGGCACCGTATGAAGCTCTCTACGGCCGGAAGTGTCGCACGTCGCTGAATTGGTGTGAGTCCGGCGAAAGAGTTCTGTTTGGGGCTGATCTTGTCAACGAAGCTGAAGACCGAGTTCGGTTGATACAAGAACATTTGAAGGCTGCACAGTCCCGACAGAAGAGCTACGCTGATCAAATGCGTTGGTCATTGCATTTTGACGTTGGAGAGCACGTTTATCTTCGTGTATCTATGATGAAGGGAATTCACCGGTTCGGTGTAAAGGGGAAACTCTCTCCCCGCTTTATAGGTCCTTTTGCTATCACGGAGAAGTGTGGACCCGTAGCCTACCGGCTGGAACTACCGGCAAGTCTTGCGGGTGTCCATGATGTATTTCACGTGTCACAGCTGCAGAAGTGCCTCAAATTCACCGCTGCTGTACGCACCGAGGAAATCGATGAGTTGAAACTGGACCTTACCTACACCGAGCGACCGGTTCAGATTTTGGATGAAAAGACCCGGGTAACCCGGAACCGGACGATCAAATTTTACAAGGTGCTGTGAAGTAATCATACCGCGGAAGAGGCGACGCGGGAAAGTGAAGATTACCTCCACACAAACTATCCGGAACTTTTAGCTTTGTACAGTTTGTAAATTACCTCTCCCGTCTCGTTCTACTTTTGTAATCTCGGGACGAGATTCTTTTAAGGGGGGAGGAATGTAAAAGTCGCAAAATGTATATGAATAAAAACCGCGGTTTAAGTTCATGTGTGTGGCAAAGGAATGAAAAATGGGACTTGCTAAAACTTTTCTTCATGCAAAGCGATACATGGATGATCATCCAAAATGAGGCTCACATTTTTATTTGAAGGTGTTGAACCAATAAGGATTTAAAGACCTCTTTGCATGAAAGTTTAAAAATCAGATTTTGAATTCAAAGTTCACACAAATGGTGGTCAAAAACTTTGAATACTCATGCAGCCATAAAATTTGGAAATTTTGGAAAAAATTAGATGACAAACTTGTCATTCAAGGATGGGCTCAAAAAGGAATTATTTGGAAGCATTTTCATCTTCCAACCAAATTCAAATTTGCTATGCAAGTTCAAACTGAATTAGGGGGAATTCAAATGCTAGCCCACATTTGAACTTCAAAATGTTGGAATTTGAGAGATCAACATGAGAATATATTTTGGGAGGAAAATGTGGGGTGGGACCCACATGTCAAGCTAATTGTGACTCGCAAAGGAAGCAATTGCTCTCTGTTTTCAACTCACCGAGGAGCTTCTCACCGTGTGCCACAGAGGAGGTTGCCGAGCCACCTCCTCGTTGCATTTCTCAAGCGGTGGCACCGTGTGTGGTTTCTCTTCTCTCGGTGTGATCTACTTCCCCCCACAGACCGAGCAACCGACGTGGTTTCTTCTCCTCGCGAGCAAACGCACAGGCCGAGAGCCCCACACCACCACCTCCTCGGGAGCAACCGGGAAACACTCGCGTCACTGCCTCCGAGTTGAAAAACAGCACGGTGCACCCGTTGCTCACCTCCCCGACCCAAAAACCACCGAGTTCCGGCGTTCCCGAACCCTCAAACAACCACTCCGCGGCGACCTAACTTAAATTGTTGATCGTCTTCACGTGGACAGGCCACCACGGGGGTGTTCACGGCCGAGCAAGCACGGCAACAGGAGCGCACGGCCACGGTGCTGCTCTCAACCAAAGCTCGAGCCCTACTGTGGAGCATAGCCAGCGAATTTTGGAATTTGGTTCCGGCGGGTGCAAACCGAAGGTCCGGTACGAAAACCTCAAATTTCCACTCTCTAATCCTCCATAGTTCATCAAATCTTGCACATAGAGACTGGACTAGCCGGCGAGCATCTTTGCTTTAGCAACCGTCTCATGAAAACACCTCGGACCGACGGAATTTTAGGTCTACCGAACACTTCTTCGGCGGGACCGATCGGGCGCACGGTGCTGATCAATTTGCCGCCATTCCCGAGCCAGTTCAAGGCCTTTCCGAGCTTTGCGATCACCTACTGGTGCTATAGAGATAATTGGTCAAGCTTTTGGCGGGTTAGAAATCTTGGCCGACGGCGCCGAACTCCAACCGAGGACGCCACACGTCGCCGAGGTATCTCCAGTCACCGGCAGTCCTAGCAAACCCCACAGTCATGTTCTCCGGCCTCAATAACGCCCTAGCAGCAAGCCCCAGCTCGGATGGTGGCCGGAAACGGGCAGCCGGTGAGCACCAGTTTGCTCCGGCGAGGGGGAACGCGCGGGCGCGGGAAGGCAGCCGGAGGAAGAAGAAGAATGGGTGGGTCCCGGCTGTCAGCACCTCAGTGTTTAAATTCGTGATATGTTGTGGCCCAGATCCGGTGTGCTGGCGCGCTGGAACCCTGGGAACCTGGTGTGGCCCATTTCCTATTGGCTGGCGTTTAAACAGTGGGACCAACCGAATTTCAGTAGGGAAAATAATTCCAGAGTTTGCCACAACTTTGGAAAATCATATCTTTGTGTAGGAACCTCCAAATTGAGTGATTCAAATTGGGTTGGATTCCTTTTGCAGAGATCTATCCAAATATGAACTCAAATTTGTATGAAAGTCAATATTAAATTCTGGGAAATTCTTTGAAAGTTTTCTGAAAAAGAATTATTAAGAGAGTTTGGTTCATCCAAAAATCCTCAACTTTTGCCAGAATATTCTTTAGCATATTGTTGACCTTCAAGCAAAGTTTAAGCTCATATGAAGATCATTTGAGTCGGAATTTGATAAATACAAAATGCTGTGTTCATAAGAGTCCAGAAACATTTTCAGAAAATGTTTCCCAATTGTAAAATCTATTCTGGGCAATACATAGCTCCAAAAATCATAGGAAAATTTAGGCTAGATCTCTGAGACATACTTGATGTAGTTCACTTAATTGGGCATGAAAATGCACAGTACTCCAGAATGAATTCCTTTGAGTAGAAATGCTTAAAGAATTGTTCTGGGAGAACTACTCAAGAAAAAGGTCTGAATTTTGGATCAAATGACTTTCATGTGACCAGGAACTCACATATAAATTATCAGCTCAAGTTGAGCCCTTTAACTCCCTGTTCTTGTTCTATTATACTTATGTATGTGGCAAAGTACATAAGACATTCTAGGGATTACGGAGAACCCTATTTGACTTTACATTAGCTGCAATTTGGCAAGCTAAATCCCTAGGTAGTATAGAACCTGCTGTAAAAGTTTTTAGGCCATTGGAGTTCTTGTTCTTCAGTTGCATTCAATTCTTTTCAGCTCCTCTATTATGTTCATTAGGGAAAGTAGATAGTGTATAGCTAAAACATTAAGCCCAAGTTAGTCATTCCTGTTTCTTTGCACAACAGAGGCAAACCAAGCCAGTCTTGTCTTTTCCACACAACCTCTGTTCCAAAGAAATCCATTCTATAATCCTTTCCATTGCATTCTATAAAAAATTTTGCATATACATTTCATTAGGATTCACAACAACGGGGATTCAAAGGAGCGATTCATTGAAGTGGATCAAGCTTCGGAGAATCAAGGGTTGATCAGCAAGGATCACTAACTGCTTATATACTATTACACTACAAAACAGGCAAGCTCCAGTTTGCATTTAACAACTTTTAAGTTTTTACTTTGTATTCACTTTCGGTTAAGATATGATTTGTGCATTAGGTCTAGTTGTTTGATACTCCTCTTGCATGACCAAATAAACCCATGGAGTACTGGGTAGATGTCTTTACATCGTGTAGAACTGCCATGCTTAAGTAAGGTTCGGTAGAAGTCGAGTGGTGAGATGCTACTCGCATGTTCAAGAACAACAGGGGCATACGGGATTGGTTCAAAAATGAATTAGCAAGTTAAAGTTGAGACCGGAAGGTTGTAGGGGCAGTAGGACATAGGGGCCTGGGTGCTATAGACCTGTCCATGTCGGTCAAGGACCGATCCGTATGGGGCCCTATTGAACAAGTTTGAGTTGTGTTCCGGACTCATGCTGGCTATATGGGACCCAGTAAACCGATGTACCTCGGGAAGCTTGCGTTGAGCCTTTTCGGGTCGCCTCAGGCGAGACGGCCGGTGTGCAGTATGTGGGTAACATTCTCATGACATCTCATGTCGGTAGGTGCACCATGAGAGTGGCTACTGTACGGGGCGACTTGATCGATTCAACGGGAGTGAAACGGGAGAAAGGCTGCCACGTACGACGTAAGTGATGGTTGCTGTAGGCAACGTCGAGTACGGGCGTACATGTCGTGTAATCCGGGTGTTATTGATTCGAATCACCGTCGCTCGCGGAATGGACTGAGCATACTTGTTCTCACAGTCGTTACGTAGTAAGAACTTCCATGAGAAAGGAACTAATCACATTGGTTTGAACTTTATACTATCTTTGTGATGTATCTTTGATGAATAGCTAGTGCAAACTCGATTCTTTTATGTCGTGAGCAAATTACAATGGGGGAAAGAGTTTCTTGTTTGATTGTGGACTCCCGATGTGGCCTGCCCAAGGTTACTTAATGTGAGGGCCTCAGTTTTTGACACCCATTTGTAGTGTTCATCCCCACACCACACACCTCATTTGAGCAAGAATGATGAACACAAATGAAGAGCAAGTAACAATTATCAACATGCTCATTAGAGAACCAACTCACACATTGCAAAAGTGGTATTTCCCACATGTGATATAGATGGGCTGGACATATGAAAACTCCTACACTTTGCTAAGGATGTCCATGCCAAGTTTCACCCAAATTCAAAACCTTTTTGAGGTCATTTTGGGTATAGATAGGGAGAGGGCAGTTTGAAACCATATTCAAATTCAAACTGTTTTTATCCCATAAATTTAAAAGTGGAAGGCATATTCTTACTCAGCACATTTTTGTGAGCTCACACACCAATTTTCACTCCATTTGGAGTTGATCTTGACATGAGCTAAGGGGGAGAAATTCAAACTTTATTTGAATTTTCAAACTGAACTTGTGCTGAAATTCATTCAAACCAAACCTCATTTGAACTTTGATCAATTCAAATGGCTCATGGGGGAATAATTTGAATTGCCAAGGGTAGTATGGGGTTCACTGTTTACAACAGTGATTAGAAGTAAATTTCAGAGGTTAAAAGGAAGGGCGGGACCCACATGTCAGCCTCTAATTCAACACAAACCGACTGAGACTTTTCACTCGGGTCGCCGAGCCGCAGCGGTGATCGCCACCGAGGCCAGCCACCGCGCCACCAGCTGCTTGCCCACGCGCGGGCATGAGGCGGTGCAGAGCCTTCTTAAGGCGCCTGCCCCCTCCTCGGCCGAGGCACCACAGTTCTCTCCCGCAAGAACTCAGCGCCGGCAGAGAACTTCCGCAACCCGGACTTGATCGGAGAACGCCGATCGCAGCTCCCTCCTTCCACTCCAGAGTCCCAGCAAGGTACTAGAGACCTTCCTCCGTCCTCCCTGTTGCTAGAATTCGGTTGAAACCGAGTGATATCGGCTGTGCCGAAAGATCAAACTCGGAACTTGGAACCGCCGCACCTCGGGCTCTCGTGGACAGCCCAACCAGGGCGTTGTCACGCCCGAGCCAAGGCACCCTTGGACGCGCAGGTGACCGGTGCTGCTCATCACCGAGCCACAGCTCGAGTGGTTGCTCAACGGCGGCGAATTTCCACTTTTCCCCTTTCTGTGTGCAGAACGACCTTCGGGTACGATTCTGTTTAATTCGTGCTCTAGAAAGGATTAGAGGGCCTCCGGCCACTCCCACACGAGCTAGACACGGTAACGCACAAGTTGCCTTCACAACTCTGGGCCGGAGAACCTCTGTGCCCGGCGTAATTTAAGGTCTACGAATGGCGGAACGAACGGGGGGTATCGGGCGCACGGTGAGGACTTATTTCGGGCCTTCCCCGAGCTGCCTCGAGCTCATGTCGACCTTCTCTGAGGTCCACTGATGCTCCCCGACCGATTTCCCAAGTAGCTGAGGTACTAGGGGAGTCAGCCGACATGGCCGAAGTCATCCCGATATGGCGGCTCGTCGCCGACCATGCTCCGGCCGTTGTCATGAGCAGCTGACCCTCGGATCCTGTTCCCCAAGTAAAAGTAGGCAGGGGCGGCATGAATCAAGAAGTTTGGAGCTGTACAGCAGCCGGCGGCGAGCTCTCCAGCGAGGTCCCTCGGCGGCGGGGCGCGGGTGTCGCGAGGTTGAAGAAGGGGGTGGACCCCAGCTGTCAGCGGCCGATATTTTGAATCGGGATCCGGCTGCGGCCGGGATCGGGTGTGCTGGCGCGCAAAATCCTTGTGGGCCGCGGTGTGCCATCGCCTAGGCGTGCGACGCGTGTTCCCTGGGCCCACGCGCGAGTTTAAACTTTTCCCCGATTTTCAGATTTCCTTCAAACTTCAAATCCTTATAACTTTGGCTAGAAAGCTCCAAATTGAGTGAACCAAATTTTGCTGGATTCAGCTCTCTGAGTAATTTCCAGAAAATCAAGTTTCACTCCATGAAATTCCTTATTTCTCCAGAATTAATTCCTCAAAGTTTGAACTGTTAGGAATTTTAACTGGAGAATCCTTTGGAGGAAAATCCTGAAATTTTGCTGAGATGTTCACCAAAATATTCCTGAACTACCATAAAAATTTCAGATCCATTTGAGCTCATTAGTCCACCTAATGGTGTGATTAGTGAAACTGTTCCAGAGAAAATAGAAAATGTTCAGAAACATTTTCAGAATCTTCTCTGAAATTGTTTAGCTCATATCTTTAGTTAGGGACTTCCAAATTAAGTGAGACCAACTCCATTAGAACCCTCTGAAAATCTAGTTTTCAGAAAGTCATAGTTTGTCTCATGAAAATTCCTAGAACACCCTAAGAGTTCCAATTAAGGTCAAGGACATAATTATTTGTGGAGGGCTCAAATGAGCTTTGCTGTAACTAAAACTTGACCAAGTCTTTGTTTAGATTGTAACCAAGCCACAGTAAAAGTTTCACAGTCATTAGGTCTATCTAGCAAAGGTTATAGACTTCACAACTTCAAACTTAATACAAATGCATTAAATTAATACATGTATTGCTTCTATCATGTAGTCGCTAAGGTCGAGGAGGAACCCGAAGTCCTAGACTTCGTTACTCCGGAGGAACAGCTAGCCTACGACCAAGAGCAGCAAGGCAAGCCCCGGTTTGCATTAACCTTTTTACAAATGTTTATTGTTTTGAGCACATCTTTGAATATTGTTCTTTGCATTAGAGTCTTGATTGGAAACCCAACTGCATAGCCAAGAAAACCATGGGTCGGGTTTAGGATTGCAAACCCCGTTAGCCACTGCATTGCTAGGATAGAGTAGGATTCGGTACAAGTCGAGTAGTTGGAACTACTCGCGAGAATAGGCTAGAGGTACATTGCTTGGGTAGAGATAGCACATGATACACATGGCAAGAAAATGAGACCGAGCGGAGAGTAAGGGCAGCAGGACTTTGGGGCCTGTGTGCTGTAGCTCCGCTTGTGTCGATTGAGGACCGAGCCGTGTGCGGGCCTGTTGAACAAGCTAGAACAGTACCGAAGACCTACCGGCTATATGGGAACCGGGAAACTGATGTAACTCGGGTAGCTGGGTATTGAGGCATTGCCCGTCGTTCAGAGGGTAGGTTGAGAGCTCGAGGTGTAAATCGGCTGGCGGCACGGAGATGCGCGTGCAGAGACCTCTTGCTCGGGACGATGGGACCGGTTCAATATTTGGCTAACGGGTGAAAGGTAGTCGCGTACGGCGTCCGTGATGGTTGTTGTAGGCAACATCGAGTACGGGCGTACGTGACGGGTTGTTCGGGTAACCCTGCAGGTGTAAATCGATTATAATCGCCGTCCCTCGCGGTCAGTGAGTACCACTTGTTCACTGTACCGTGACGTAGAAAGAACAGGCTAGTTACATGTTAAAATGTTGCTGATTGAAAGCTGGACATTGATTGATTAATGATATGCTGTAGCTTAGTGCTAACTAAAGTTCTTTTCAACTTTGGGCAAAGTACATGAGAGAAATGCGTTTCTTGTTTGATTGCGGCTCTCTCATGTACCTTAGCGTAAGGTTTCCACAACCTGCTGCTAAAACTTGGAAAGTAAGGTTCTACTAATTAGGCGAGTTCTTGCAAATGATTTTTACCTCATGTAACCCATTACCCTCATGTAGAAGTTCCATGTTTAGGTGAGACGGGTCAGACTTGCTGAGCCTTCGTGCTCACTGCTTGTGTTTGAAGCTTTTGCAGGGTTCTATGAGGAAGGGACTCCCGAAGAGGAGACGGAACCCCAGGAGGGGAACCCCGTCGAATGGGAGTCGTGCACGCCGCAGAGTTAGTGTGCGTGTGTGCTAGCAAGGACACGTTCGAGGGCTGAACGTGCACTTGATGCTTAGTCTACGCCCGTGAGTGTAGACTGAACTTATTTTGATGTAAACATGTTCATAAACCTGTTTATGTAATAAAGCTTCCGCTTCCGCTTTGCACCTTTGACGTGTGTTATACGGTGCTGTGCAACGCAGCACCCCTCAGCATGATCCTGGCTCGACAGGACTAGTGGGGTCGTGTCAGCGTTGGTATCAGAGCTCGCTTGAGGTTTAACACAGTACAAAGGTCTTCTTTTTCAAAAATCCAGTGAGGAACGAGTTAGTAGCCCGTATAAGGATGTTATTAGCATATAGAAAGTGGCATATTAACCTATTTGTTATGTCGGAAAATCGTGCATCTCGGGACGTTCATGTCTTGGGGGGTGCACGTAAGCGCTGTCCACCAGTGCGCACAAGCTGAAGGGTGGAGCCCCACGGGTGGCAGGTAACCCGACCCGCTTTGATATCCTCTACGACTCTTCATGTCGTTTGGGGTATTCGAGCAACGTCTGTCCCTGGCGTGCGTGGTGCAACATGGGAGACCCCGTCACGTGGTCTGAAACGTGAACACGTAACTCAAGGCGTGTTTGGCTTGAGAACATCCGGGCGAGTGATGACGGCCGGGTGTACAAACTGTATGGATTCCGGGCTCGGTGTGCAGCCGAGTCTGATGATTGTTTGAGTTTCTGCAGGTAGCCTGACCACGAAACGGTATACGTGTAGCATTCGTGTGCGAGTGACGTTTAGTGCCACTGAACTAACGAAGCCGGCTAAGTCCGGTATAGGTTTTTCTTTGTGAGGACGTAGTACCGACATGATCTGGTGACGCATCGACGTCACACCCAACTAAATGAACAACTTCATTTAAAAATTTGAAGGTTTTGATCCAAGGTAGTAAAACTTGATGTAACTCCTTCCCTTGAACAGGATATTCAAAGCTAATAAGTTTTCAACTTATAGGATGTTAAGGACAGAGCACTCTGTTTTCAGCTAAATCAAGGCTGAAGTTAATCAGAGGTTAGAGGTTGAGTTCTTTCGAGGTTGGGGTCGTATGATACATTTCTGGAAAGCTTTGGAGGAGCCTTACAACTTTTCTGTTGAGTTCCAGAGGTGTTTCATCCCTTAACCACTCGAAAAATGCAGTAGAGTTGAAACTGTCCAGAAAACAGGACGGAGCAAAGACTCTCTGTAGACTCTCTGTAAATTAAGCATAACTTCCTGCATAAAAATCCAAAAATAGAAAATGAGGTAGTTCTGGAAAGCTTATGAGATGGGTTACAACTTTGTGACAGAAAGTTTTGTCAGATTAGGAACAGAAGTAACTGAGATTGTTGGATCAAATCAGTACCTAAGGCAGGGAGGTGCTGTCCAATTGTTCCCAGAAATTCTGTTAACTTTGACATCTCATAACTTTTGAACCAGGACAGATCTTAGGCCAACCAAATACTTTCTGGAAAGCTATTGAAGTTAACTTTAACTTTGATGTTGAGCTCCAGGACTGGTTTTGCTTTTAACCTGGCCTAAATCAGATTGATATGGAAACTGGCCAGGGCTGTCATGGTAACAGCAGATCAGCAGTCAAATTTGTTTAAAAAATTTGAACTATGTTTCCAAGTGTTATGGGTTCAATGACATATCTTATGTTATAACTCAATGGTTCACTGTTTAAATAAATATTTGACATTCCTCAAATATATTTTTACAGATGGCAGCAGATAAACGGTTGGAGAACGGGTGGGTAGTTTCCCACTGCTCTGACCGTAGCGGCTACCCGGAAGCATTGTGGCAAATGCTCCAATATTTCGGGTACAACCAGATGCCGCAATACTTCGCCAAGGAAGAAGGCGAAGAGGGGAAAAAGACGTGGACGATCCATGTCGAGGTTTCCGCAGGACCTACGCCACCCGGTTGGGTGCCATTCACCGTCACGGTGAGAGGAAGACAACCGGAAGGGATGTGGCAAGTGGCAGCCCGTGACACTATGTCACGTTTCTGCCAACTACACGTGCAGGCTATGGAGGGCACTCCATACGCACTCGTTCCGGTGGAGGGACGAGCTCAGCATGTGTGGGAAGAGAGGTACCTGGAGGCAACAGACCCGGGTTGCCCAAGGTACAACCCCGCGGAGGCAAATCTCAGTCTCCAAATGAGGGCGGGAAACGCTGTGATGAACAGCCAAGCTGTTCATACGGAGCATCTCGCCACCAAGCTCAAGGAGAGCACAAGCCGTGGAAATCATTTTGAGAGTGCTCACAGTGCACTCCGCAATGTGCTTCTTCCGACGATCAAGCGACTGAATGAACAACACAATCAGTTGCGTCGTCTGAAGAAGGCAAAGAAGAAGGGCCGTGTTGACATCGCGGCGTTGCAAGAGCTGGTGCAGACCCTAACCCAGCAGAATGAGGACCTTGCTCAAGAGCGGGACGACGCTATTGAGGAAGGACAAGGCTGGGAAGAGGACTACAACCAGGCTATGGACGGGGTGCATGCATTGCAGGACCTTGTGCCCCCGGTATTGGGCGTACCGGTAGTCTTGGGTCTTCCAGCCATGGGAGAACCTGGAATGGGAGAAGAGGTGGTAGACCCCGAGCCACCAGCAGAGGTACCGGAGGAGGACGACCCACAGGAGGTCGAGTTCTACTCCGAGTAGGGGGTTACGGTTGCCAAGTAGGGAAGCTAGGGTAGCGTAACCCAACTTTTGTAATCGGTGACATGTCGTGTAGACAGTAGCGTATGTATAGGTAGTGACGACATGAGCATGACTTCTCGGAGATCCGAGAATAATGTATCTTGTATAAAGTTTATGCTTTATCAATATATGTGAATGTTGTGCAAGTTAATCATGCGTCGCTTCAATACTTACTGCTGTTTATGGAATTTTGAGTAAGACATGTGCTAATTGCTGCTGTGCTGAATTTCAGAATGACGCGTACTCGTGCCAACCCTGATGTTGGAGGTACTAGCCAAGGGGGAGAGACCTCCCAACCGCCTCCCGAGGATTCCTCGGGACAGCAGCAGCAACAGCAACAGCAAACACCGCCACCGCCACTGCTGACGGTTACATTGGCCGATATTGTCGCGGCAA
This sequence comes from Neostapfia colusana, assembly GCA_030760725.1. NCBI lineage: Eukaryota > Viridiplantae > Streptophyta > Magnoliopsida > Poales > Poaceae > Neostapfia > Neostapfia colusana. Next base: position 16,628,374 of record JASWHV010000018.1, on the reverse strand, counting down.
TGGCGGGTTCACATCAGCAGCACACAGAGCTGCTGCAAACGTTAATTGCGAATACGTCTCGCCCAGAGAGACGTCAAGATCGTGAGGAGCGCCAACAGAGCTCCTACTCCGACTTCCTGGCGACTCATCCCCCTGTATTCTCAAGGGCGGATGAACCACTTGACGCGGACAACTGGCTCCGCGCCATAGAGATGAAGTTCGGGCTGCTCCAAATCAGCGAGCAGCGCAAGACTCAGTTCGCGGTCCAGCAGCTCCAAGGATCCGCGAGCGCGTGGTGGGCCAACTTCTGTGCTTCACAGCCCACCGACCGAGTGATGACCTGGGCGGAGTTCCGGACGGCCTTCAGGGCCTATCATATACCGCCAGGTCTGATGAAGAGGAAGACGCAGGAATTCCTACACCTGCAACAAGGGAGCCGAAATGCGCTGGAATATTCCAGGGCGTTCAACGATCTCGCGCTCTACGCGTCGTATCACGCAGATACGGACGAGAAGCGGCGGGACCACTTTTACCAGGGGCTTAACCCGCTCCTGAAGGACAAGCTGGCGATGTTCAATCGCGGCAGCCTCAACGATATAATTGATGCTGCGATTGTTCAGGAGGACTCCGGCAAGGAGTTGGCGGCGGCAGAGCGAAAGCGAAGCGCGCCGCAGAGCAGCGGAGAAGGAGGCGGTCCTTCTCAGAAGTTTCGGATGGTGAATCGCCCACCATCAGGTCCACGCTGGCAGCCACCACAGCGGTCGATGCCGTTCCGCAGTCGGCCGTACTCTTCACCAGCATTCCGTCCGGCACTGCCAGCACCACCACAACAACAACAGCAGCAGCGGGCGATGCCGCGTGCGTTTGCACCTCCGCAACGCATGCCGGGCTTTCGTCCACCAAGTACTCCACCAGCAGCGGCCACATGTTACAAGTGTGGTCGTCCAGGACACTTCGCGAGCAGTTGCCCGGAGAGGCAAGGCGGCGGAGTGGCACCACAGTTTCCGGGAAGGAATCAACCCCGGAACCCTACTAATGCGCGGCGGGCAAACCCTAGGCCCGGCACTGTCCACCAACTTGCCATTGAGGACGTGCCGGAGGGCGAGCCAATCCTTGCGGGTATGTTCCAACTCCACCAGCATCCCGCTATAGTACTATTTGATTCAGGCGCCACGCATAATTTTATTAGCCAAGCTTTCATTGCTAAACACAGCTTGCCAATACTACCCACCGATAGTCCATATTTAATTTGTTCACCGGGTGGGAAGATTTCAGCAAGCGTAATGGTCTCAAAAGCACCATTATGCTTAGCGGGTAGAGTGTACCCCACGTCTCTCATTATCTTAGAGGGACAGAAGGTCGATGTCATCCTAGGGATGTCGTGGTTAAACCGCCACGGCACTGTTTTAGACACCATCCTTCGAGTCGTGCACTTAAACTCAGAAGTGCACGGTTCTCACTCATTATTTCTGGACAGTCCAGAAATAAAACTTCCAAGTGTCTATCAAGCTACAACCATCAGATTGGAAGACATTCCAGTGGTCCGAGAGTTCCCTGATGTATTCCCGGACGATTTGCCGGGGATGCCACCCGATAGAGAGGTGGAGTTCAAGATTGAACTCGCACCGGGAACCATGCCAATATCCCGAAGGCCGTACAAGATGGCGCCCAAGGAGTTGGCTGAACTGAAGACTCAGCTCACGGACCTTCTGGAGAAGGGTTTTATTAGGCCGAGCTCCTCGCCATGGGGCTGTTCGGCATTATTTGTCAAAAAGAAGGATGAAACGTTGCGGCTTTGCGTGGACTACCGTCCATTAAATGCCGTAACCATCAAGAATAAGTACCCGTTGCCACGGATCGACATGTTGTTTGATCAGTTGGTCGGAGCAAAGATCTTTTCCAAGATGGATTTAAGATCCGGGTACCATCAGATTAAGATAAGGGCGGAGGACATTCCAAAGACAGCTTTCTCGACAAGGTACGGACTTTATGAGTACCTGGTCATGTCCTTCGGCCTCACCAATGCTCCAGCTCACTTCATGTACTTAATGAACTCGGTGTTCATGCCGGAGCTGGACAAGTTTGTCGTGGTCTTCATCGACGACATCCTAGTATACTCCAAGTCGGAGGAAGATCACAAGAAACATCTGCGTATAGTCTTGCAACGGCTGCGGGATCACATGTTATACGCAAAGTTCAGCAAATGCGAGTTTTGGATATCGCAAGTGCCTTTCCTCGGGCATATCATCTCAGCGGAGGGTATCGCTGTGGACCCGGGCAAGATCACACAAGTGCTGAATTGGAAATCCCCGAGAACTGTTCATGAGGTACGGAGTTTCCTCGGACTCGCGGGATATTATCGAAGGTTCATTCCGAACTTCTCGAAGATTGCCAAGCCAATGACAGAGCTGCTGAAGAAGGCTACCAAATATGTTTGGAGTCCAGCATGTGAAGCAGCATTCAAGGCTTTAGTCAAGCACCTGACATCAGCACCGGTTTTGGCGCAGCCAGACACAACAAAACCGTTCGATGTGTACTGCGATGCATCCGGCATTGGGCTCGGATGTGTGCTGATGCAAGACCGAAGAGTGGTCACGTATGGATCACGGCAGCTTAGGAACCACGAGCAAAATTATCCAACTCACGACTTGGAGCTCGCTGCTGTGGTACTTGCACTGAAGATGTGGAGGCACTACCTACTCGGTAACCTCGTACATTTATATACCGACCACAAAAGCCTCAAGTACATATTCACTCAGAAGGAGCTGAACATGAGGCAACGAAGATGGTATAACTGATAAAGGATTATGAGCTAGAGATCCATTATCATCCGGGCAAGGCAAACGTTGTGGCAGATGCGCTGAGCCGCAAGTCACACGTCAATAATCTGACCATCACACCGTTGGAAGAGAGCGAACCACCACTACATGTGATTCCACACGGAGCTCTCTACAACCTAGCTTTGATCCCCACCATCCGTGGAGAGATAGCGGCAGCCCAGAAGAATGACAAGGGCATGTCACATTTGCGGAGACGTGTAGACAATGGGGAGTTGAAATGTTTCCGGAAGGACGGAGACGGCGTCCTATGGTTCAAGGACCGGATTGTCGTACCCCGAAACCCGGAGTTACGGAAGAAAATCTTTGATGAGGCTCACTTATCAAAGTTTTCTATTCACCCCGGCAGCAACAAAATGTATCAAGAACTCAGAAGAAGGTTTTGGTGGACACGGATGAAGCGCGAGGTTGCAAAATACGTGTCCGAGTGTGATACATGTCGAAGGGTGAAGGCAGATCATATGCGGAAACCGGGACTGCTGCAACCACTAGCCATTCCTGCCTGGAAGTGGGAGGACGTGAGCATGGATTTCGTCGTCGGTTTACCCACCACCTTACAGAAACATGATTCTGTGTGGGTAATCGTCGATCGGCTCACCAAAGTTGCCCATTTCATCCCGGTCAACACCAACTACAACGCCAAGAAGTACGCTGAACTGTACATCTCACGGATCCTATGCTTATACGGCGTACCCCGTACCATCATATCGGACCGGGGCACTTTATTTGTGTCCCGTTTTTGGGAGCAGCTACACGCTGCCTTGGGGACGAAGCTGATCCGTAGTTCAGCCTACCACCCGCAGACGGATGGACAAACCGAGCGGGTAAATCAGATTCTAGAAGACATGCTACGAGCTTGCGCTGTCGACCACGGCAAGAATTGGGATGATCACTTGCCGTTAGCCGAGTTCTCGTACAACAATGGGTACCAAGCCAGCATCAAGATGGCGCCCTACGAGGCGCTATACGGCAGGAAATGCCACACACCACTGAACTGGTGTGAGTCTGGCGAGAGGGTTACCTTCGGGGTTGACCTTTCAACAACGCGGAAGAAAAGGTTCGACTGATTCAAGCGAACCTAAGAGCCGCTCAATCCCGACAGAAGCAGTATGCGGACCGGAGAAGGCGCCCATTACAATTCGAAGTTGGAGATCACGTATACCTACGAGTGTCTCCAATGAAGGGCGTAAACAGATTTGGGGTGAGAGGAAAGTTGGCACCCCGATTCATCAGTCCATTCCAGATTACCGAAAGATGTGGATCGGTGGCATACCGGCTGAAATTACCAGAAGCACTTTCCGGTGTGCACGACTTCTTTCACATTTCCCAGCTGAGGAAGTGTCTCAAGCTATCAACTACCGTTCAGCTGGAAGACATTGAGGAACTGCAACCGGATCTCACCTATCGGGAGGAACCGGTGCAGATTATTGATGAAAAGGCCCGAACCACACGCAACCGTACGTTGTGGTTCTACAAGGTTCTTGTAACAGCCCTAACTTTTGTAAAGTTTGATGTCAGCTCATAAAACAAAGTTAAGGCAACAAAAGACAATAATTATGTCACATGAAATGATGAACACATAAATAGACATGTGAGGGAGTTAAAAATTTTCTCTAGCCCATGCTCAACACATGGTAAGCTAGGGGAAATAATTACACTCCTAAAACTCTAACTCATGTGCACCTCCTCTATGAGTAGAGTGGAGGGAATTTAAATGCAATTTGAATCTTTTGAAAGGATTTCTATTCAGATTGTACAAAGGCCCATATGTGAGAGCATAGATGCATTTCTCATGTATTCAAGAGCCTAAGTTTCAAATTTGGAGAATTTTAGGTTTCATATACTATTTATTCCGAGAATTAAATGAGGGCACGTTCAAATTCAAACTTGAATTTGAATTTTGAACCAAACAAACTCAATTTCAAAATCTGATTTCAGATTTGAGTTCCTCATAATTCTTTTGACCTATCCTCCAAGTTTGAACAAATTTGGAGCTCATTTGCTATTTTAAATCGAAATGGGGGGAAAGAGGGGAATTGTGGCTGTGGACCCCACCGGTCAGTCTCACCAGAAATTCAACCGACTCCGGAAACGCAGCAGCTCGGTGCTGAACACCTCCCACGCCACCTCCTGCTGGGATTGATCTTTTGCTCGTCCTGATCTTCCCCACAGCGAGTACAACAGAGCCACTTCGCTTCTTCCCCGTTCTGCCTGCTCCCGTGTGCTTCTCTCCCGAGCAGAACAGAGCCAGCGTTCTCTGTTTCTCCTGATCGCCAGCCATCAACCAAGTGATCTTTGCTCGAGCTCCCCACAGAGAAAACCTTCTCCCCTGAGTGCTCTAGCCGGCTGTGAACTTCCCTCCGCTGTTCCATGCTTGCTGGCGCCTAGAAGCAGCAAAGTTTCTCTGCTCCCGAGTTCAAACTCAGGCAACCAAAAACTGGACGCCGTGGACAGCCCAAACCAGAAGGGATCACGCCCAAGCAAGCCACCCCATCTGTGCACCATCAAGTGTAGTTTCTCACCTCCAAAGCTCAGCCCCAGCCATTGATCACAGGGGGAGAATTTCAAGTTTTTCTCCCGGGCGGCAGAAACGGACCTTGAGGTAAAAAATTGTAAAATTCGTCCTCAATTCATGTTTGTTGGGTCTCAAACTTCATACACAGGTTTTTAACTGCCTAGCACACCTCCTCCATCGATTTTAGACCAAGAAATTGAGTGTAGATTGAGCAATCCGAGCTCTTTTAGAGGGTATGCCGCTGGACCCTATCGGGTGCACGGTGCCGATAGGTTTAGAGTCATCTCCAGCTGGTTTAGACCTCATGCCGGTCTTCTACATGATCCCCTGGTGCTGTAGAGCCCAAGAACCGACCATTTGGTGGAGAATTCACCGTGCAAGACCTCGCCGGAGCTCTAGGGTTAGCTGTGGCCGGTGCGCACTGCTTTCCGGCGAGTTTCAGCCGCCGGGGACCTCACCAATGAGTTCAGCAGGGTGGAAAATGGGGGGGGGGCGGCCAGCAGGGGGTCCGGAGGTGGCCGGGAAGCTCATTTCCGGCGACCTCACCGGAGGCAGCTGCCACTGTTCTGTTTTGGCGCGTGGCTGGAGGTTAGGGATGACGAGTGGGACCCACTGTCAGCATTTAAACATTTTCCAGATTTTCCCACTCTAGTTCAAACTTTGGAGAGCCATAACTTTGTGTAGGAATGTCCAAAAATTGTGAAACAAATTTTGTTGGATTCCTCTCAAAGAGTACTATCCAGGGGTGCAGACCAATGTTTATGAAAATCCCTGAATTTGGCTCGTTAATTCATTTAAGAAAAATCTTGTCTGAATTTTTACAGGAGTTCTGTTTATTGGAAAATTCCCAAATTTTGACAGGACATTCTCCCAAAATTCCTTGAACTCCAGTAAAAATTTCAGAGGCATTGGACCTAATTTGCTTGGTCAAATAATGTGTTCATTCCTTATGTCTCTGAAAAATAGGAAAATAAACTGAGACAATTTCAGCTTTTCACCATTCTTTGTAAAATCCATATCTCCATGTAGGAAACTCCAAAAATGGTAAAACCAATTCCTATGGACTCAGGACATTTTGTACTTCACAAAAAGTCTACTTTGCAGCATAGGAAAGCTTAATATCTAGGGGGTAAAGGCAGATTAGTGAAAACCACATAAGGATTTGTTGTGCTCACATGAAGCCATTTCATGAGCTCAATTTTTGCACACTGCCTGAATACTTTCCATAGAGGCTGTGGTTAAATTCTCAGCTTCATTGGACCTCTGGAACTTGAGCTACCATCTTTTAGGTTTAAGTGTTCATATAATGGACTTAATCACATGGTGATTATTAGTATCTCTTTTCACCCTAGCTTTCATCTTCTCTAAGGTTTAGATCCAACAACAGAAACCTTGCTTTTGTTTATCTCTCATGTGCGTGAGTTAACTTGAACAACAGTTTTGAAACAGTTTCTAAATTGCTTTTGAAATATATGTGCATTGCAATATAATAGCTCACGTGACGTCGACGTTCGACGAGGATCCGACTCTACAGCGAGGATCTCCATCTCATGACGAGTTTGGTGGATTCTCCGGAGGAAGACTAACTTCTAGCTTCTAACAAAAACCGTTGAGCAAGGCAAGCCCCGGTTTGCATATCGTTACCGTTTTAAATTTTGCTTTACCTCACCTCATGTTGATTAGACTTGATAATGTGCATTATGTCTAGGATGATTGAAACCCACTTGCATGACTATTACATCCCTGATTAGAAGGTTTAGTGTAGGCTTTGCCTCGTTGTATATGCTAGGCTAATGTTGTAGCTAGCTCGGTAGAAGTCGAGTAGTAAAAAGCTACTCGCGAGAAAGTTCGAGTAATGGAGTTACTCGCGAGAGATAAATGATAAGAGCACCCTCATGAATATGAGATGGGGACGGGGATGTTCCTGTAGGATGGAGCGCTCAAGGTTGGTCTCGACCTGCGATGGGTGTGACAATGCTTGAGACCACATTTGGCCTGGACCGGGATGGTAAGGCAAATGTGGAGGTTGGTTGTAGCCCCGTCCGTGTCGGTTAAGGACCGTATGTATGCGGCCCTGCTGGACAAGATTGAGCTGTACCGGATATATAGTGGGGTATGGGACCCATGAAACCGATGTAACACGATGGACCGTGATATAGAAACTCATCCTTCGCGTGGGAATGGCGTTGAGAAGGCGGGAGGTGTAAATCCTTTAGCGGGCAACTTCGACGTGTTCGCGTAGAGGACCATCCTGCTCGGCGCGAAGCGTTTTTCTATGTCGGGGTGTCGTGTGAAAGGTTGCTGCATACAACGTAAGAAAGAGCTCTTGAGAGAGTCTTTCGAGGCGGGTGTATGTGTCGTGTATTCCGGGTTGTTATTGATTCGAATCACCGTCGCTCGCGGAAGAGGATTGAGCATACTTGCCCACTGCGCCGTGACTTAGTAAAAAGATGAACTAAGTCTCTTAACTTGCTGTTTGTGGATTAATCACTGTATTGGAACCTTGACTGAAGTAGATATAGAGCCAACTAAATTTCATTTCCACCTTAGGCTAGCAACATCGGGATAAGCGTTTCTTGTTTGATTGTGGACTTCCGATGTTGTGAGGCGCGAGGACCACTAAAATGAAGGCTATAAGAATCTGAATATAAGGATCAAGTTTAGTCATGATGCATTTTGCAAATTCCTATGCCTACTTTCTTACTACCTCTGCATGTAGAGTTGCATGTTTAGGAGTGACGGGTAAGTCTTGTTGAGCCTTAGTGCTCACGGTTGCTTCTGAGTTGTTTTTGCAGGTAGCAGGATGCCTGCTATGAAGAGGGTTGTTCGGTGAGATGACGAACCTCACGGTTCGTTCAACTCATCGGAAACCTAGCCGCTGCCTTTCTTTGGTGAAGCTAGTAGGAAGCGTTCATGGGCTGAACGACTTCTCTTCGGCGTAGTTAGGGTCGAGAGTGAGTAGTTTGTCCAGCAAATTTAAATTTCCGCTGCGTGTGTATATTATGTTGTAAAAGAAATTATCTTGAGTAACAAAATGGTGTCGTTATGTTCTTATCGTCTTTTCGTGCATGCTATTGGGTGCCGCATCGCACGGCACCACCCACTGCGATTCCCGGGCCGCGGGCGCGTCCCACAGTCGTGGTATCAGAGCCGCATTGGGAATAGCACGCATGAAAAGGGTCTATTTTCGAAAACTTAGAGGTATACGAGTGAGGAACGTATAGTATGCCCACATAAGGAGTATTATTAGCATAGTTACTTAAGGTGGCAAGCTAACAGTGTGTTACTCTTCAGTATTTAAAATTCAGTAACGACGCACCTACGTGGAGGTAAGATGGTAAGGAACGCCACCGAAAGCGGATCAATTTCGGTTAGCTCACCCATACGAGGAAAGTAGTGTGGGATGTCCCGTTCAGCAATGGACGGGAAGTGAATATGTTTTCTAAGACTCTTCATGTCTTAGAGACATATGAATGGCACTAGCCTCCAGTGCGCAAACCCAGGGGCAAGAGGAGGAGACCCCATCGTGTGGTTTGTAACACGAAGTATGTTCTCTAGGACTCTTCATGTCCTATGAGGCTTACGGAAGCGCTGTTCCACCGGTGTGCTTTATTGCAAAGGTGTGGATCCCCCGTCGGGTGGTGAATAACCCGATCATGTACCTTGAGACGTGGCTTGACTCAAGGACGGCCCGTATGGCAATGATACGGGGCGTATGTTTTTACTATGATATGGACCTGCCTGAAATGATAAACCAATGTGTGCATCATTATTGAGTGATTTTCTGCAGGTACCTTAACCACGTTAGAACATGTCGTGTAGAAAACGTTTGTGAGTGATCGTTTTAGTGCCACCACTTGAGACGTATAAGCCGGTATAAAGCCGGATAGGATTTTAATTTGGTGAGGCAACGTAGTACCGTGATGTGTTTTGAACTGCAAGAAAAAGAAGGTTTGAAAATAAAAAGAGTAAATTTGGAGTCTAGGATTCTATTAGGGGTTAATGAACTCCTATATTGAACTAAGAGTCAATTGGGAGTATAGATTCATTCACAAAGACTTAGGAATAACCTCCCCTGTTTTCAGCAAAAAAAATTTCTGAAGTTAAACAGGACATAACTTTTGTTTGGTTGAACCAATGGAGGTGGGTGATACATTTCTGGAAACCTATTGAAGTATTCTACAACTCTTCATTAGAACTCCAGACCAGAATCACCCTCCAAATGGATGAAATTCTCAGATGAGTGTGAACTGTCCAAAACCAGGGCAGGCACAAATTGCTCTCTGGAAATTTCTGTATTTCGACCATAACTTTCTGTAGAAAATCTTCTAAGGGTCAAGTAATACACCGTTGGAAAGCTTGTGATATATGCTATGACTTCATAGTTCAAAGTCTCCAGATTTGGAGTTTAAAGTGATGAAATCGTGCGGACAAAACAGCCACTTTCAAAGGAAGTGCTGTCAAAATTGTTCCAGATTTCTGTTAACTTTGAAATATCACAATCTTTGATCCAGAACATATATGAAGGCAAATGAATACTCGTTGGAAAGATATTGAAGTTAACTATAACTTTGATATTCAGCTTGAGATGTGAAATTGCCATTTTCATATTCAAATTCTGGGGTTAAGACCAATTGGTCATTCGGAACAGAGTAGTGCTTATTGCCTATGTAACTTAAGACTTGTTGTGGACAGGGATGTTTCAGACTTCTCTAAGCTCCATAACATGTTCTTGAGTTAATTTTCAGTTTGTCATACTGTTGGAATTAAGGGTTTGGACAAACTTGCTCACATTTGATAGATTTCAGTATTGTCAAACCCTAGTTAGCTTGTGTAATGCTGCAATATTGATGTGATGCTTTTACGGTTATGTTTTCAATTCAAGTTGAGTTTAAACTTTGAATTTTAACCGTAGATTGCTCACTCTTGCAGCATGGATCATGCTCATTCCAGGAGTGAGGTTGGTGAGTCGAGTCACGGCGAAAGTAATAAGCCACGACAAGAAGTGCCGACATCATCAACCGGGTTGGCGGAAATCTTGGCAAAGATGGCTGAGTCTCTGGATCTGTTGGTGCGACAAAGCATACGACAGGAGACACTACAGCAAAATCCTCCGCCAAGCACTTATCTGGATTTTCTAGCAAGACAACCACCGGTTTTCGCGGAAGCAAAAGAACCGTTGGAGTCGGCTCATTGGCTTCAATGTATTGAAGCCAAGTTCGATACGCTTGAGTGCGATGAATATCAGAAGACCCTATTTGCCGCTCAACAACTCCACGGAGCTGCTGGAGCTTGGTGGGTGGAGTACATCGCTACTCTTCCTGAAGGTCATCGAGTGACGTGGGATGAATTCCGGGATGTTTTCCGGGCACGTCACGTTTGTTCGGGAATTCTACGAACAAAGTATCAAGACTTTCTGGAGTTAAAGCAAGGCGAAAGGAGTGCGTACGAGTACTTCAAAGAGTTTGAAGACTTGATGCAATACGCAACTCATATGGTTGACTCGGAAGCGTTGAAGTGCGAGTATTTCTTCCGAGGCTTGAATGTCGAACTTAAGGAACAAGTGACCTTGTTCAATAACGGTATTTACAATGAGTTGGTAAATGCCGCTATCATTAAGGAAGACATGCATCTTCGTTGTGAAGCGGAGCTGAAAAGAAGTATACCGCCAGACAGCGATATCGAGGTTCGTCCGAACTATCGAGTGCGGTATCACTCGCCAGTTAGGCAACAAATTCAGCCTGTGGTGCAACTCTCACAACCACGGCTGGAGTTGATCACTTATGAGCCTCCACCTCAACAACAGCGGGCAGAAATTATTCGTGCAACCCTACCACAACCAGCTACGCACGAATTATCTCCACCTCGTGTTAGTAGAGAGCTGAAGATTTCTACAACACGAAACCCTCATGGAGCTGAGCAGAGCCACACTTATGTGTTGTCTCGTCAATGCTCAGATCAGCATCATAAACCTTCAAAGAAGAATCTTTCAAAAGCTGGCAAGGTTAATTATACTGCTAGTGAGGACATTGCTAAAGGCGAACCAGTTTTAGCGGGCATGTTCACTTTACATGAACAGCCCACTTTCGTGTTGTTTGATTCCGGAGCCACCCACAATTTTATTAGCAGAGACTATGTGCTGAAGAATAATCTTCCATTTAGCACAGTTAAGCATCCGTTTCATATCAGCTCACCCGGAGGCAAGATATCAACAGATGAGATGGTCTCTCGGGCACCGTTATGTTTGGGTGGAAACATCTATCCTGCGAGCCTTATCATACTCAAAGGCCAAAGGATTGATATTATCTTGGGGATGTCATGGTTGACACATTATGGAGCTATCTTTGACATCAGCTCTCGAACTGCCCAACTGAATTCGCCAATACACGGTTGCAACACATTGAATCTTGTGGATCCATCACAACAAGTTGCAGCAGTGAATCAGATTGAAGCTCCTAAAATTGAGGATATTCCAGTAGTATGTGAATATCCAGATGTGTTTCCCGAAGACTTGCCGGGCATGCCACCCGAACGTGATGTAGAGTTCAAGATTGAACTAGCACCGGGAACAACACCTATTTCTCGGCGACCATACAAAATGGCACCGAAGGAGCTAGCAGAATTGAAGGAGCAGCTGAATGACCTCATGGACAAAGGTTTTATACGCCCAAGTTCATCACCTTGGGGCTGTTCCGCACTCTTCGTGAAGAAGAAGGACGAGACTTTGAGACTATGCGTAGATTATCGTCCACTGAATGCTGTCACTATCAAGAATAAGTATCCACTACCGCGCATTGACATTTTGTTCGATCAACTAGTGGGTGCTAAGGTATTTTCCAAGATGGATCTTCGGTCTGGGTATCACCAGATAAAGATCCGGGCAGAAGATGTACCTAAGACGGCGTTCTCAACAAGATATGGTCTTTATGAATATCTTGTCATGTCCTTTGGATTGACCAATGCTCCGGCTCATTTTATGTATCTCATGAACTCTGTGTTCATGCCGGAGTTAGACAAGTTCGTCGTGGTTTTCATCGACGACATTTTGGTCTATTCAAAGTCAGAAGAAGAACATGCTGAACATTTGCGTATTGTACTCCAACGCTTGAGGGATCACAAGCTATATGCAAAGTTCAGTAAATGTGAGTTTTGGATCAGCAAAGTGCCGTTTCTTGGGCATATTATTTCAGCGGAAGGCATCGCTGTGGACCCAAGTAAAATCGAGCAAGTGCTGAATTGGAAATCTCCAACATCTGTTCATGAAGTGAGGTGTTTCCTAGGTTTAGCGGGCTATTACCGGAGATTCATTCCAAACTTCTCCAAAGTCGCTAAACCTATGACGGAGCTGTTAAAGAAAAGCACCAAATATGATTGGAGCGATTCATGTGAACAAGCTTTTCAAACTTTAGTGAAGCATCTCACTACAGCTCCAGTTTTGGCCCAGCCAGACACCACGAAGCCCTTTGATGTCTATTGTGATGCATCCGGCATTGGTTTGGGTTGTGTGTTGATGCAAGAAGGACGTGTGGTCGCGTATGGATCCCGGCAACTCAGGGGTCATGAGCAGAATTACCCGACGCACGACCTTGAACTAGCTGCAGTGGTCTTAGCATTGAAAATGTGGAGACATTATCTACTAGGCAATCTAGTACATCTCTACACTGACCACAAAAGCTTGAAGTACATCTTCACACAGAAAGAACTGAATATGAGGCAGCGAAGATGGCTCGAATTGATCAAGGATTATGAACTTGAAATTCATTACCATCCGGGTAAAGCGAATGTGGTTGCCGACGCACTTAGTCGGAAAGCCCACGTTCACCATTTAGCCATGGCTGCACATGAAGAAGGAGAACCAAGCCTACGCTTAGTTCCCTACGGATCGCTGTTCAACCTCGCTCTTATTCCTACAATCCGAGATGAGATTGTAGAGGCTCAGAAGAGAGACAGAGGTATGTCTCATATCCGGAGGAGAGTGGACAGCGGTGAATTGAAGATGTTCCGCAAGGATGAAGAGGGTACTCTATGGTTTAACAACCGCATAGTTGTACCCCGGAATATGAAATTGCGGAGGAAGATACTGGATGAAGCACATTTATCCAAGTACTACATTCATCCAGGAAGCAATAAAATGTACCAGGACTTGAAATCTAAGTTCTGGTGGACACGGATGAAAAGAGAGATTGCGAAGTACGTATCTGAGTGTGATACGTGTCGGCGGGTTAAAGCCGACCATATGAGGAAAGCCGGACCACTTCAACCGCTGAAGGTTCCAGCATGGAAGTGGGAAGACATAAGCATGGACTTCATCGTCGGTTTACCCATGACCAGCAACAAGCATGATTCTATTTGGGTAATCGTCGATCGTTTGACCAAGACAGCACATTTTATTACAGTCCATACAAAATATGTGGCGAAGAAGTATGCGGAGCTGTTCATATCAAGAATCGTGTGTTTACACGGGGTTCCCCGCACCATCGTGTCTGATCGGGGTGCGTTGTTCGTATCCAGATTTTGGGAGCAACTGCATGCTTCCTTGGGAACCAAGTTAATTCGGAGTTCAGCGTATCATCCGCAAACTGATGGTCAAACGGAGAGGATAAATCAGATTCTGGAGGATATGCTACGGGCATGTGTCATCAATCATGGGAAGAATTTGGATGACCATCTACCGTTAGCAGAATTCTCATATAATAATGGTTATCAATCCAGCATCAAGATGGCCCCGTATGAAGCTCTTTATGGCCGGAAGTGCCGCACACCACTGAATTGGTGTGAGTCCGGCGAGAGAGTGGTCTACGGGATTGATCTGGTGAATGAAGCCGAGGAAGGAGTGCGAGTGATTCAAGCCAATTTAAAGGCTGCTCAATCTCGGCAGAAGAGTTATGCAGACAAACGACGTCGACCCCTTCACTTCGACATCGGAGACCACGTTTACCTTCGTGTCTCTCCGATGAAAGGGTTTCATCGTTTCGGAGTGAAGGGAAAGCTTGCTCCGCGATTCATCGGGCCGTTTGCTGTCACTGAGATATGCGGACCCGTGGCCTATCGTCTGGAGTTACCGACGTCACTTTCGGGTATTCACAATGTTTTCCACGTCTCTCAGCTGCGGAAATGTCTTAAGTACCCAACCGCAGTTCATATGGAGAACATTGAGGATCTTCAACCGGATCTCACTTATTCTGAGTATCCGATACAGATTATTGACGAGAAGTCTCGCACCACAAGAAATCGGACATTGCGATTTTACAAAGTCTTGTGGAGCAACCACACCGCTGATGAAGCTACGTGGGAAAGCGAGGATTTTCTCCGTTTAAATTTTCCCGACTTGTTTGTACCATATGTCCAGTAGTCATTCTCCCTTCTTCTTTCTTTTTGTAATCTCGGGACGAGATTCTTATAAGGGGGGAGGAATGTAACAGCCCTAACTTTTGTAAAGTTTGATGTCAGCTCATAAAACAAAGTTAAGGCAACAAAAGACAATAATTATGTCACATGAAATGATGAACACATAAATAGACATGTGAGGGAGTTAAAAATTTTCTCTAGCCCATGCTCAACACATGGTAAGCTAGGGGAAATAATTACACTCCTAAAACTCTAACTCATGTGCACCTCCTCTATGAGTAGAGTGGAGGGAATTTAAATGCAATTTGAATCTTTTGAAAGGATTTCTATTCAGATTGTACAAAGGCCCATATGTGAGAGCATAGATGCATTTCTCATGTATTCAAGAGCCTAAGTTTCAAATTTGGAGAATTTTAGGTTTCATATACTATTTATTCCGAGAATTAAATGAGGGCACGTTCAAATTCAAACTTGAATTTGAATTTTGAACCAAACAAACTCAATTTCAAAATCTGATTTCAGATTTGAGTTCCTCATAATTCTTTTGACCTATCCTCCAAGTTTGAACAAATTTGGAGCTCATTTGCTATTTTAAATCGAAATGGGGGGAAAGAGGGGAATTGTGGCTGTGGACCCCACCGGTCAGTCTCACCAGAAATTCAACCGACTCCGGAAACGCAGCAGCTCGGTGCTGAACACCTCCCACGCCACCTCCTGCTGGGATTGATCTTTTGCTCGTCCTGATCTTCCCCACAGCGAGTACAACAGAGCCACTTCGCTTCTTCCCCGTTCTGCCTGCTCCCGTGTGCTTCTCTCCCGAGCAGAACAGAGCCAGCGTTCTCTGTTTCTCCTGATCGCCAGCCATCAACCAAGTGATCTTTGCTCGAGCTCCCCACAGAGAAAACCTTCTCCCCTGAGTGCTCTAGCCGGCTGTGAACTTCCCTCCGCTGTTCCATGCTTGCTGGCGCCTAGAAGCAGCAAAGTTTCTCTGCTCCCGAGTTCAAACTCAGGCAACCAAAAACTGGACGCCGTGGACAGCCCAAACCAGAAGGGATCACGCCCAAGCAAGCCACCCCATCTGTGCACCATCAAGTGTAGTTTCTCACCTCCAAAGCTCAGCCCCAGCCATTGATCACAGGGGGAGAATTTCAAGTTTTTCTCCCGGGCGGCAGAAACGGACCTTGAGGTAAAGAATTGTAAAATTCGTCCTCAATTCATGTTTGTTGGGTCTCAAACTTCATACACAGGTTTTTAACTGCCTAGCACACCTCCTCCATCGATTTTAGACCAAGAAATTGAGTGTAGATTGAGCAATCCGAGCTCTTTTAGAGGGTATGCCGCTGGACCCTATCGGGTGCACGGTGCCGATAGGTTTAGAGTCATCTCCAGCTGGTTTAGACCTCATGCCGGTCTTCTACATGATCCCCTGGTGCTGTAGAGCCCAAGAACCGACCATTTGGTGGAGAATTCACCGTGCAAGACCTCGCCGGAGCTCTAGGGTTAGCTGTGGCCGGTGCGCACTGCTTTCCGGCGAGTTTCAGCCGCCGGGGACCTCACCAATGAGTTCAGCAGGGTGGAAAATGGGGGGGCGGCCAGCAGGGGGTCCGGAGGTGGCCGGGAAGCTCATTTCCGGCGACCTCACCGGAGGCAGCTGCCACTGCTCTGTTTTGGCGCGTGGCTGGAGGTTAGGGATGACGAGTGGGACCCACTGTCAGCATTTAAACATTTTCCAGATTTTCCCACTCTAGTTCAAACTTTGGAGAGCCATAACTTTGTGTAGGAATGTCCAAAAATTGTGAAACAAATTTTGTTGGATTCCTCTCAAAGAGTACTATCCAGGGGTGCAGACCAATGTTTATGAAAATCCCTGAATTTGGCTCGTTAATTCATTTAAGAAAAATCTTGTCTGAATTTTTACAGGAGTTCTGTTTATTGGAAAATTCCCAAATTTTGACAGGACATTCTCCCAAAATTCCTTGAACTCCAGTAAAAATTTCAGAGGCATTGGACCTAATTTGCTTGGTCAAATAATGTGTTCATTCCTTATGTCTCTGAAAAATAGGAAAATAAACTGAGACAATTTCAGCTTTTCACCATTCTTTGTAAAATCCATATCTCCATGTAGGAAACTCCAAAAAATGGTAAAACCAATTCCTATGGACTCAGGACATTTTGTACTTCACAAAAAGTCTACTTTGCAGCATAGGAAAGCTTAATATCTAGGGGGTAAAGGCAGATTAGTGAAAACCACATAAGGATTTGTTGTGCTCACATGAAGCCATTTCATGAGCTCAATTTTTGCACACTGCCTGAATACTTTCCATAGAGGCTGTGGTTAAATTCTCAGCTTCATTGGACCTCTGGAACTTGAGCTACCATCTTTTAGGTTTAAGTGTTCATATAATGGACTTAATCACATGGTGATTATTAGTATCTCTTTTCACCCTAGCTTTCATCTTCTCTAAGGTTTAGATCCAACAACAGAAACCTTGCTTTTGTTTATCTCTCATGTGCGTGAGTTAACTTGAACAACAGTTTTGAAACAGTTTCTAAATTGCTTTTGAAATATATGTGCATTGCAATATAATAGCTCACGTGACGTCGACGTTCGACGAGGATCCGACTCTACAGCGAGGATCTCCATCTCATGACGAGTTTGGCGGATTCTCCGGAGGAAGACTAACTTCTAGCTTCTAACAAAAACCGTTGAGCAAGGCAAGCCCCGGTTTGCATATCGTTACCGTTTTAAATTTTGCTTTACCTCACCTCATGTTGATTAGACTTGATAATGTGCATTATGTCTAGGATGATTGAAACCCACTTGCATGACTATTACATCCCTGATTAGAAGGTTTAGTGTAGGCTTTGCCTCGTTGTAGATGCTAGGCTAATGTTGTAGCTAGCTCGGTAGAAGTCGAGTAGTAAAAAGCTACTCGCGAGAAAGTTCGAGTAATGGAGTTACTCGCGAGAGATAAATGATAAGAGCACCCTCATGAATATGAGATGGGGACGGGGATGTTCCTGTAGGATGGAGCGCTCAAGGTTGGTCTCGACCTGCGATGGGTGTGACAATGCTTGAGACCACATTTGGCCTGGACCGGGATGGTAAGGCAAATGTGGAGGTTGGTTGTAGCCCCGTCCGTGTCGGTTAAGGACCGTATGTATGCGGCCCTGCTGGACAAGATTGAGCTGTACCGGATATATAGTGGGGTATGGGACCCATGAAACCGATGTAACACGATGGACCGTGATATAGAAACTCATCCTTCGCGTGGGAATGGCGTTGAGAAGGCGGGAGGTGTAAATCCTTTAGCGGGCAACTTCGACGTGTTCGCGTAGAGGACCATCCTGCTCGGCGCGAAGCGTTTTTCTATGTCGGGGTGTCGTGTGAAAGGTTGCTGCATACAACGTAAGAAAGAGCTCTTGAGAGAGTCTTTCGAGGCGGGTGTATGTGTCGTGTATTCCGGGTTGTTATTGATTCGAATCACCGTCGCTCGCGGAAGAGGATTGAGCATACTTGCCCACTGCGCCGTGACTTAGTAAAAAGATGAACTAAGTCTCTTAACTTGCTGTTTGTGGATTAATCACTGTATTGGAACCTTGACTGAAGTAGATATAGAGCCAACTAAATTTCATTTCCACCTTAGGCTAGCAACATCGGGATAAGCGTTTCTTGTTTGATTGTGGACTTCCGATGTTGTGAGGCGCGAGGACCACTAAAATGAAGGCTATAAGAATCTGAATATAAGGATCAAGTTTAGTCATGATGCATTTTGCAAATTCCTATGCCTACTTTCTTACTACCTCTGCATGTAGAGTTGCATGTTTAGGAGTGACGGGTAAGTCTTGTTGAGCCTTAGTGCTCACGGTTGCTTCTGAGTTGTTTTTGCAGGTAGCAGGATGCCTGCTATGAAGAGGGTTGTTCGGTGAGATGACGAACCTCACGGTTCGTTCAACTCATCGGAAACCTAGCCGCTGCCTTTCTTTGGTGAAGCTAGTAGGAAGCGTTCATGGGCTGAACGACTTCTCTTCGGCGTAGTTAGGGTCGAGAGTGAGTAGTTTGTCCAGCAAATTTAAATTTCCGCTGCGTGTGTATATTATGTTGTAAAAGAAATTATCTTGAGTAACAAAATGGTGTCGTTATGTTCTTATCGTCTTTTCGTGCATGCTATTGGGTGCCGCATCGCACGGCACCACCCACTGCGATTCCCGGGCCGCGGGCGCGTCCCACAGTTCTATGGAGTAATCACTCCATGGACGAAGCGACATGGGAGAGCGAAGAATTCCTTCGCACTAACTACCCCGACTTTCTCACGTCGCATATCCGGTAATTTTCCACCGTCCTCTCTCTCATTTTCACCTTATAATCTCGGGACGAGATTCTTTTAAGGGGGGAGGAATGTGAGGGCCTCAGTTTTTGACACCCATTTGTAGTGTTCATCCCCACACCACACACCTCATTTGAGCAAGAATGATGAACACAAATGAAGAGCAAGTAACAATTATCAACATGCTCATTAGAGAACCAACTCACACATTGCAAAAGTGGTATTTCCCACATGTGATATAGATGGGCTGGACATATGAAAACTCCTACACTTTGCTAAGGATGTCCATGCCAAGTTTCACCCAAATTCAAACCTTTTTGAGGTCATTTTGGGTATAGATAGGGAGAGGGCAGTTTGAAACCATATTCAAATTCAAACTGTTTTTATCCCATAAATTTAAAAGTGGAAGGCATATTCTTACTCAGCACATTTTTGTGAGCTCACACACCAATTTTCACTCCATTTGGAGTTGATCTTGACATGAGCTAAGGGGGAGAAATTCAAACTTTATTTGAATTTTCAAACTGAACTTGTGCTGAAATTCATTCAAACCAAACCTCATTTGAACTTTGATCAATTCAAATGGCTCATGGGGGAATAATTTGAATTGCCAAGGGTAGTATGGGGTTCACTGTTTACAACAGTGATTAGAAGTAAATTTCAGAGGTTAAAAGGAAGGGTGGGACCCACATGTCAGCCTCTAATTCAACACAAACCGACTGAGACTTTTCACTCGGGTCGCCGAGCCGCAGCGGTGATCGCCACCGAGGCCAGCCACCGCGCCACCAGCTGCTTGCCCACGCGCGGGCATGAGGCTGTGCAGAGCCTTCTTAAGGCGCCTGCCCCCTCCTCGGCCGAGGCACCACAGTTCTCTCCCGCAAGAACTCAGCGCCGGCAGAGAACTTCCGCAACCCGGACTTGATCGGAGAACGCCGATCGCAGCTCCCTCCTTCCACTCCAGAGTCCCAGCAAGGTACTAGAGACCTTCCTCCATCCTCCCCGTTGCTAGAATTCGGTTGAAACCGAGTGATATCGGCTGTGCCGAAAGATCAAACTCGGAACTTGGAACCGCCGCACCTCGGGCTCTCGTGGACAGCCCAACCAGGGCGTTGTCACGCCCGAGCCAAGGCACCCTTGGACGCGCAGGTGACCGGTGCTGCTCATCCGCGAGCCACAGCTCGAGTGGTTGCTCACCGGCGGCGAATTTCCACTTTTCCCCTTTCTGTGTGCAGAACGACCTTCGGGTACGATTCTGTTTAATTCGTGCTCTAGAAAGGATTAGAGGGCCTCCGGCCACTCCCACACGAGCTAGACACGGTAACGCACAAGTTGCCTTCACAACTCTGGGCCGGAGAACCTCTGTGCCCGGCGTAATTTAAGGTCTACGAATGGCGGAACGAACTGGGGGTATCGGGCGCACGGTGAGGACTTATTTCGGGCCTTCCCCGAGCTGCCTCGAGCTCATGTCGACCTTCTCTGAGGTCCACTGATGCTCCCCGACCGATTTCCCAAGTAGCTGAGGTACTAGGGGAGTCAGCCGACATGGCCGAAGTCATCCCGATATGGCGGCTCGTCGCCGACCATGCTCCGGCCGTTGTCATGAGCAGCTGACCCTCGGATCCTGTTCCCCAAGTAAAAGTAGGCAGGGGCGGCCAGAATCAAGAAGTTTGGAGCTGTACAGCAGCCGGCGGCGAGCTCTCCGGCGAGGTCCCTCGGCGGCGGGGCGCGGGTGTCGCGAGGTTGAAGAAGGGGGTGGACCCCAGCTGTCAGCGGCCGATATTTTGAATCGGGATCCGGCTGCGGCCGGGATCGGGTGTGCTGGCGCGCAAAATCCTTGTGGGCCGCGGTGTGCCATCGCCTAGGCGTGCGACGCGTGTTCCCTGGGCCCACGCGCGAGTTTAAACTTTTCCCCGATTTTCAGATTTCCTTCAAACTTCAAATCCTTATAACTTTGGCTAGAAAGCTCCAAATTGAGTGAACCAAATTTTGCTGGATTCAGCTCTCTGAGTACTTTCCAGAAAATTAAGTTTCACTCCATGAAATTCCTTATTTATCCAGAATTAATTCCTCAAAGTTTGAACTGTTAGGAATTTTAACTGGAGATGCCTTTGGAGGAAAATCCTGAAATTTTGCTGAGATGTTCACCAAAATATCCCTGAACTACCATAAAAATTTCAGATCCATTTGAGCTCATTTAATCCACCTAATGGTGTGATTAGTGAAACTGTTCCAGAGAAAATAGAAAATGTTCAGAAACATTTTCAGAATCTTCTCTGAAATTGTTTAGCTCATATCTTTAGTTAGGGACTTCCAAATTAAGTGAGACCAACTCCATTAGAACCCTCTGAAAATCTAGTTTTCAGAAAGTCATAGTTTGTCTCATGAAAATTCCTAGAACACCCTAAGAGTTCCAATTAAGGTCAAGGACATAATTATTTGTGGAGGGCTCAAATGAGCTTTGCTGCAACTAAAACTTGACCAAGTCTTTGTTTAGATTGTAACCAAGCCACAGTAGAAGTTTCACAGTCATTAGGTCTATCTAGCAAAGGTTATAGACTTCACAACTTCAAACTTAATACAAATGCATTAAATTAATACATGTATTGCTTCTATCATGTAGTCGCTAAGGTCGAGGAGGAACCCGAAGTCCTAGACTTCGTTACTCCGGAGGAACAGCTAGCCTACGACCAAGAGCAGCAAGGCAAGCCCCGGTTTGCATTAACCTTTTTACAAATGTTTATTGTTTTGAGCACATCTTTGAATATTGTTCTTTGCATTAGAGTCTTGATTGGAAACCCAACTGCATAGCCAAGAAAACCATGGGTCGGGTTTAGGATTGCAAACCCCGTTAGCCACTGCATTGCTAGGATAGAGTAGGATTCGGTACAAGTCGAGTAGTTGGAACTACTCGCGAGAATAGGCTAGAGGTACATTGCTCGGGTAGAGATAGCACATGATACACAAGGCAAGAAAATGAGACCGAGCGGAGAGTAAGGGCAGCAGGACTTTGGGGCCTGTGTGCTGTAGCTCTGCTTGTGTCAATTGAGGACCGAGCCGTGTGCGGGCCTGTTGAACAAGCTAGAACAGTACCGAAGACCTACCGGCTATATTGGAACCGGGAAACTGATGTAACTCGGGTAGCTGGGTATTGAGGCATTGTCCGTCGTTCAGAGGGTAGGTTGAGAGCTCGAGGTGTAAATCGGCTGGCGGCACGGAGATGCGCGTGCAGAGACCTCTTGCTCGGGACGATGGGACCGGTTCAATATTTGGCTAACGGGTGAAAGGTAGTCGCGTACGGCGTCCGTGATGGTTGTTGTAGGCAACATCGAGTACGGGCGTACGTGACGGGTTGTTCGGGTAACCCTGCAGGTGTAAATCGATTATAATCGCCGTCCCTCGCGGTCAGTGAGTACCACTTGTTCACTGTACCGTGACGTAGAAAGAACAGGCTAGTTACATGTTAAAATGTTGCTGATTGAAAGCTGGACATTGATTGATTAATGATATGCTGTAGCTTAGTGCTAACTAAAGTTCTTTTCAACTTTGGGCAAAGTACATGAGAGAAATGCGTTTCTTGTTTGATTGCGGCTCTCTCATGTACCTTAGCGTAAGGTTTCCACAACCTGCTGCTAAAACTTGGAAAGTAAGGTTCTACTAATTAGGCGAGTCCTTGCAAATGATTTTTACCTCATGTAACCCATTACCCTCATGTAGAAGTTCCATGTTTAGGTGAGACGGGTCAGACTTGCTGAGCCTTCGTGCTCACTGCTTGTGTTTGAAGCTTTTGCAGGGTTCTATGAGGAAGGGACTCCCGAAGAGGAGACGAAACCCCAGGAGGGGAACCCCGTCGAATGGGAGTCGTGCACGCCGCAGAGTTAGTGTGCGTGTGTGCTAGCAAGGACACGTTCGAGGGCTGAACGTGCACTTGATGCTTAGTCTACGCCCGTGAATGTAGACTGAACTTATTTTGATGTAAACATGTTCATAAACCTGTTTATGTAATAAAGCTTCCGCTTCCGCTTTGCACCTTTGACGTGTGTTATACGGTGCTGTGCAACGCAGCACCCCTCAGCGTGATCCTGGCTCGACAGGACCAGTGGGGTCGTGTCACTTAAATTGCTGTAAATAATACCTGAAAGTAAGGATTCACTTTTAGGCGAGTTTTATTATGCATATTACCATCCTACTTTATGTTCATAACCTCATGTAGAGTTTCATTAGTAGGGTGACGGTTAAGTCTTGCTGAGCGTTATGCTCACGGATGCTATCCGAGTTGTTTTGCAGGATTGACTTCGTGCTTATGAGAAGGGATGCCAATGAGACTCGGGAACCTCCGAGTGGTTACTCAAGAGCATCCTCGCTGCTGCGGTTTGTCTTCGTGTTGCTAGTAAGAAACGTCCGTGAGATGGACTGTTTCTTTGTTGCTCTGTTAGAAATGAGTCGTGAGAGTTATAGTCTTCCGCTGTAGCTTATTTTGAGATAAGTATTTGTAAAACACTTTTATACGCTTCCGCAAACGATTTATGTAATGTGATGTGTTTCCTCGACCGTGTGCTGTTGGGTGCCGCATATCACGGCACCACCCGATGAGGTCCTGGCGGGGCATTCGTCCGTCGGCGGGTGTCCCCCACATTTGGCTGGTGCCATCCTTTTTTGTCACACCCGGTTTTTCCGAAGAACAACCAAGTGATTCCCACATTAATGCCAGGATCATTTTCTCATACATGTGATGACAAATAGTGAAACATCATTATATTACAAGACAGGCGTTCTAATACAAATAAATCTTACATAGCGTCTCAGAGGACGATAAGATGTTCATACATGTAACTAAAACACAGCAGCGGAAATAATGTCTTGTGGGCTCCGTCACAGGCGTTGCCCGGGGGACTCCGTGAACCTAGAACCCTTCTTCGGGACCAATGTCTTTATTGTTGTAAGCCACTTCATTTCTCTGGCTTGAGCAGCAAGTAAAACCAACGAAAAGCAAGCTTGAGTACCATTGGTACTCAGCAAGTGTGGGAAAGTCATGTCATGCAGGCTAGAACAAGGAAAGGATGAACATATGTTTAAAGCACTATGCAAGTAATACCTATCTCCTTAGCTTATTAAGCACCTACATTGCTACGCAAGTAAAGTGGTCCAAATCCCATACACCCAATCCCATTGTTAAGCTACCCGCTCAACATCCTCAACTCCACCATTCCTCATCATCTAATCATGAATAATACCAAGCCGCTCTTGACCGTGAGCACAATTGTCATGACAGTTTTGACTCTACAGAGTTTGCACCATTGTACCCACATGTAGTGATTTCATCCCCCGTTGTCGGGTGGACTAAAAAAACCTCCATTATGCCTATGGCCTCGATCCAAGTTCACACTTCCCAAGTGTGGCTAGGAGATCACTACGAGGCCTTTACAAAGGGATTCCCGACGAGTATGAGCCCACTGAGGTTTCACCCCTAACAGCATCCAGGAGGCTCCAACCCCCGCTGCAGTGGCCCCCTCTTGAGCCTTGCGGTTCCTATGGTAGTCCATCTGACACCTATTCCCCACACCATCCAAACACCCACACTACGTCAGAAATACACCTAATTAATTGGCCAAGCTGCCCCATCTCAGCATGTGGTTGGCACGGTAAAGCCAGGTTACATGCTCCATGAACCGGTCCTTAGAACTCAGGCAAGCACTAAGCACAGACCCGAGTCTCATGCACGTAGCACCAACCAAAGCATCTAGCTTGCCTAGATTCCTACCTCTATCATAATTCATAATATTCCATTCAAGGGTAAATAATCAAGGTGATGATCTCATATCCCATTTATCCCATTCTAAGCATGGCTAAGCATGAGTAGCGTAAATAAATAACATAATAAATAACTCCCAACCCAGGCTACAAGGAAATATATGGCAATGAAAATCTAGGGGAACTGCCTAACATGGGTTCCATATTTCATATGACAATGCAAATAACTCTAACTGCACATCCTAGCTTAGGATAAAAGTGGTCAACGACACTTGCCTTCTTCCTGCTGCTCTGGGAATGGAAAGTCTTAGTCTTGTAAAGTGAGAACCGGCTCTAGGCTGGTACTACTCATGCCAACATGCACATAGCAAAAGAAAATAACATTCCATAAGCAATGATCCACACATACACTCATGCAAGTCATACATACCTACACATTGCTCCACTTTATTCATTTAGCCTAAAATTATAAAAGTATATATATATATAATCGTCTTGGGTGTCTCAGGGTGCAATTCTTCCTTTTTAGTTTTCTATAACACATTAAACAAAATCTAGTGTGTATGTGTGCATATATATCACATTTAAACTTTGCTTTTACCCAAATTTCACCCTAGATGGGTTGTTTCTATGCATACATACACTTTTTAAGCATATATATTGTTTCAAAATTTGATATTCAGATTTTAAATGCACACCAAACATGAATTGCCAATTTAAACTAATTTCTATATTAGATACTACACTTCTTAGCTACAAAGTTTGCATAAAATGTATATTCCAACCGTAAACAGGATTTTAGATTCCCTACTCAACTTACAACTTGAAATTTTAGGTTCAATGACTTTGTATGACAATTTATATATATATATATATTTCTCATGTATTCAGATTTATTCCTATGCAAAAAATGAATTTCAGAACTAAAAATAGCAAAATAAATACATGCACATAATATATATTGCTTATAAATACCCAACAAAATATTTATTGGCTTCCTAATGGTTTGGATCAATTTAGATATATTTTTACATACATTTCAGAATTATTCTATACCTAAAAATTGAATTTTTCAGCAATAACAGAACTAAATGTCCTTTTTCAGATTTCATTTGCAGCCTAAAATCAGTTCTCAAATCATCCTAAATATTTTCAAGGTCCTAGGAAATTTTTAACTGCATTTGCATATGTGTTTGCACCCCTATTTGAATTTAAATCCTATTCAAATGTTCAAATTCCTGAATTAGGTGTTCTATAGGGACTGAATTGCAAATTCACACCACTGCAGGGTTCAAAATCCTATTTTTCTAAAGTCCAGGGGTTTAAACCTATAAAACAGAAGGTTTTTCCAAATTTGCAATTCATCCAGGGGCTAAATCTGCATTCTACACGTGTTTGCCTAATTTCCAAAGGGTCCAGGGGCTAGCTCGGAAAAATCCCGGGGCTAGATTCTCTTTTCCTGCAACTCCAGGGGGTAGCGCGCTAAAATCCCGGCGGGAATCGGAACTTTGAATGTGGGCCGTTGGATTTTAAATGGGCGATCCCGATTAGATCACCGAAGGGGTACGCGGGCTTCTGTTTTCGTCCGCACGATTTAAAATGGACGGGCCACAGAGGGCCACGTCGCCCTGACCGGGGTTCAGCCCGCGCACGCGGTGGCGCAAGGCGGCGGGAGCCGTTGCCTCGCCGGCGTGTCTCGGTTTTTTGTGTACACACGCTAAAGCTCGGACTTCTTGGCGTAAAACGGAAGAGGGGAGGTAGGGGAGCTCACCAGTGATCTTTTCGTGATCTCGAAGTGGCCGGAAGGTGGTCGGCGTCGGTGCTCAGTGTCTATCGACGGCGAGCTTCATTGGAAAGGCGCCTGAGCTTCCTTTCCTCAGGGTTTTCCGGTCGTCGAGGTGCGCTGTGGTCTGGAGATGAGGCACCGAGGGTCAGTTTGAACCGAAACATGGAAATTTGAGGGTGTGGCCGGCGACCGGTGGCACTTCTTACCGGCGAGCGTCAGGAAGATTGCTTTTGGTGACGTCTCGTCCCGAAGTCGGCGTCTACGGCTTGTGTACTGTGCTGCGGAGGTGTGAGGCCAGTTAGAAAAGAAGGAACGGCACCGTACAGAACGGAATTTCAGAAATCACCGGCGGTACTCACCGGTGAACCGAAGATGCGATCGGGGTGGGGAGCAGAGGCGGTTTGCGGGTGTTTAAATTGGCCTAGAGCCTGGAGTAGTTGCGTGCGTGCAGAACGGGTGCGAGTGGGGCGGCGTCGTGCGGTTGCTTGCGAGGAATTCGGAGACGGGGGCGCGGTGGTTGCTCGGAGCGGGAAAAAGGGCGAGCGGTTGGGGAAGAAGACGGCGCCGACAGGGGGGGTCGTGCGGCACTGAGAGGGAGAAAAGGCGTGGGCCGGCTGGGCTGGTTCGGTGGGTTTTGGCCCAGTGATCATTTTCCTTTTTCTTTTCCTGTTTTTTCTTCAAATCCGAATTCCAGTTTAAATTTAAATTTTTCCTCCACATGCATTCCATTCATTTAATTTGAATTTGCATTTACCACATTTTGGGGATGTTACATTTTTAAACCATGGATGCATTTATGGAAATCTTGAGATCCTGTAAAATGTCAGTTCTTTTGTGGTTTGTGCTTCATAATAAATATTGGACATCTGATCGCCTCTCTAGACGCGGACTGCCGCACCCTGAGAAATATCCATTATGTGACCAAGAGGAGGAGACCATCCAACATATTCTTTTGACGTGTGTGTTTGCAAGGCAGATTTGGTTCAGAGTGCTACTGTTGATTCACATGTCAAATGCTGTACCAACGACAACTGAGGGGTCTTTTGGAGACTGGTGGGATCGCACTATTAGTAAAGTTCCAAAGGAGCACAAGAAGGCAGTAAATTCTCTAATCATCTTGGGCCCTGGCTCATCTGGAAGCAGCGAAACGCTTGCGTCTTTGACAGTGTGTCTCCCTCCATTAGTGAGGTCATGAGGACCCTCTCGGATGAATACAACTTATGGTGCTTTGCTGGAGACAAAAAACTCCAAGCCCTCAATTTGCAGCAGACAGTAGAAACTTAATCCATGTTTAGGTCGGATAGTTCATTTTAACATCCTTTACCTTGTATTGAGCCTCTCATACCTAGACCCCATATGAGATGGCTTTGCTGTAACGGGGTCCGCTTCTTTCTTCTCCTAATACAAAGATGCGCATCTCTCTTGCGCATTAGAGAAAAAAAGAGATTCATACTGTCAATTGTATTTCATTCAGCTAAGTCTGACAACTCCTTGTTCATTCTGCACACAAGGACTGACACTGCATATTTGCTATTATACGTCCATGATATTATCTTGACTGCAGACTCAAGCTCTCTACTGCAACCTGTTATTTACAAGTTCTGCAAGGAATTTGCAATGACTTATCTTGGACCTTTGCATCACTTTTTGAGTATTCAAGTCAAACATTCAGCCTCTTGTATTTTTCTAAGCCAAGAACAGTATGCTCTGGATATTCTTGAGCGTGCACACATGAGTCATTGCAATCCTGTTAGCACCCCGGTTGACAACAAGTCCAAACTTTCAGATTCAGAAGGTGAGCTGTTGAGCAGTGCCACTCAATTCAAAAGCCTTACGGGTGCTCTTCAATATCTAACAATCACTCGTCCTGATATAACGTACGCGGTACAACAAGTGTGTCTTTTCACGCACTCTCCCATGGAACCCCATCTACAACTTCTCAAATGCATTCTACGTTATGTTCGTAGAATGGTCAAGCATGGTCTTCAGTTTATTAAGTCATCAGACAGCACATTGACTGCTTATTCAGACTCGGACTGGGCTGGCTGTCCCGACACCAGACGATCCACCTCCGGATTCTGCATTTTCTATGGCGACAATCTCATATCCTGGTCCTCTAAAAGACAGTCCACTGTTTCACGATCTAGTGCAGCGGCCGAGTACAGAGGTGTCGCAAATGCAGTGTCTGAAGCAACTTGGTTGCACCAACTCCTGAATGAACTTCATCAACCGGTGGCCAGAACGACATTCGTGTTCTGCGACAATGTTAGTGCTATGTATATGTCCAACAATCCGGTTCAGCATCAGAGAACCAAGCATATAGAGATTGATCTTCACTTTGTTCGAGACAAAGTATACATTGGTGACGTAAAAGTCCTCCATGTTTCTTCTTCTCTTCAGTACGCCGATATATTCACAAAAGGACTTCCTTCAGTACTGTTCTACGACTTCAAGAACAGCCTGCACATCTGGGATCGTCGAGGCTGAGGGGGGCTATTGGAGAATAGTCTTAGTTGGTTACGCTGGATAGAATCTGTTATGCATGCCGCATCTCTCTCCTGCGCGTTACCATCTCTCCTGTACACGTCAGCACTACTCCCTACAATATAGCATTTGTAACCTCTCTTCCATCATCTTGTAACGTGCCTATTTAATGGCCACTGATCAATGGAATACAGCTGTGCTTGAGCCTAATATTTTAATTGGGAAGCTTGTCATGTTGTGTGGAGATCAAGAGCACACCCACGATGTTGAGGATCACGAGAAAGAAGAAGAATAAGGCAGAGGCAAGGGGTCATAAGGTATTATTGTGACACACTGCGACTGTTCACCTGGTGCAGTTACAAGCCTCCCGTCTACTCTACTTCCAATGGCGTTACTTACGCCTACTACTTCTAAGGAAGATACGGCACTAGCATGGTGCTCTAGGCAGCCGTGTTTACTCCCATTAGTAACACATACTTTTTTAATCCACCAAAACCTGTTCAGTTTCCATTTTTGAAAGAAGTTTATAACCTTGTGGCCATATGAAAAGTAAAATAAGCATCTCATTTGCCCCTTGCAATCATAGCTACGATGACCACGCATAGGCCAGGCAGTGGGAGCAGAAGGGGCAAAACTGCCGCTCACGTGTGGCACATTGTATTGGAACCGAAGACCTCTCCTCGCGGTGAACTCCAGTGCAAGAATCTCCGTGTTCAGGCCCTGAGCGGAGGTTCTTCAGTTTACTCTCACAAAGCTCTGAAAAAACAGGGGAAGCCAGACAATGTGTGTTGTTCTCTCGCGTACACATTGCTCCTCATATTCGGTCATCTTTATACGAGTACAGGGTGCGCACACACACACGCACAAAACGCTAAAGAAACTACCTGACCTGTGATCTACACGAAATACCCGCTCATCGTGCTCCACTAACACGGCAACGTTTACATTGTGCGATCCGACTGACCAGGAGCTCAAGTTGAACGAGTACTCCCCCGTTCTCCTCGGCTCACAACAAACTTGACTCTTGACTAACAGCTATGAATGTATAAGCAACTAGATTATTATTCAATATCTCACCCCCTTAATCTAGTTGCACACGAAGTACATTCATCTCTCGTTTGTTCCCCACAAATTTTATCCTGCCAAAAGCCTTTGTCAGGATATCGGCCACCTGTGCATCAGTGTTCACATAATCAAGTTCTAATCTACCCTCATCGATGCATTGACGAATATAATGATACCTTGTATCAATATTCTTCACTCTGTCATGAAATTTGGGATTTGTGCTCAGTTCTATAGCAGCCTTGTTATCTACCCAGAGTTTGAACTTCTCTGTTTCTGTTTGTGTGAGACCTATGTGTGCTGAATACATTGGCAATTAGGATAAAAGTTAGCATTAACATTCAAAGTTTTGAATATTGCCAAAACATTCTTCTGTGGCAAGGTCCGACAAGTTCTTTGTTAGGTCCGCCAAGTGTTGGCAAGGTCCGACGCAAGGTCCGGAGAGCTCCTGCAAGGTCCGAAGAGCTTCTGTGAGGTCCGGAGCTTGTTTTTAGGGAGCTCCCGTGAAGTTCAACTCGTAGAACTGCAGCGTCTTGTTTTTGCTTTTAACTCGCAATGTTTCAAACTTGCTTTATGGGAAGGTTTGCTTAGTATTAATTTGCTAAGTTTTTGGTGTGTTTTGGTGGTTATGTCTGTTATCATTTGATATGGTTTGCAACATGCTTATGTGACGTGCTCATGTAAGGTGTTTTGGTTTTCGAACTAACGTGAGTCAAGTCGAGGACTTGTGCTCGGAAGAATTGGTTGTTTATTCATGTGCAGGTGTTGCTTGAGTTCAAGACATGGCTGGTGACGGGATCCTGGGACTAGTCTCAGGGAGGAGATGAGATTCCAACAACCAAGTTCGGGAGGAGCCGTGGTTGAGTTGATCGGGAGGTCGCATAGCATGTTTGGATCAAGGGCAGTGCATATGAGGGTTGCGTGTACGTCGTTGGAAGGTGTTTGCACGTGTGCAAGGAGTGCATGGACGTGGCAACATTGTCCCAAGGCGTGATGAAGAAAAGTGGACGTAAAGAATTGGTCGGAAAGGTCCAACCGGCTGGATTGCGTACTCAGGCTGAGGCTGAGTCGGATATGGCTCAAATATGGAAGATTTGAGTTGGTTATGATAGGATTTCGTGCTAGGCACGAAGTTGAGTTGTTTTAGGAATGTTTAGGACGTTCCTAAGGTGTTTGGAAGTCTCACGATTGCTTCTATCTTCGAATAGGAGAGTCCTGAGCAGTTATGGTAAGTTAGGATACGAGTCCAATTAGGAGTAGGAGTCCTAGATTGGATTGTTTAGTCTGAGGGCTGGCTATAAAATCAGGGGAGGCTAGAGCTCTCGTGGGTAGAGAACTTTGGGTTGTTCCTCTTGTGTTTCTATTGAATAAAGTTCAGAGTTTTGAGGAGCTTTTGTGCCTTGTTCGTCCGACTTGTTTTTCGTCAAGTCTTTCTCGCCGAGTTTCTGGACAGACCGACGTTGATTCGGTGTTTCGTTCATAACTCGAGTTTTACAGATCCTATTGAGATGATTCTTTTTTGGTTGTCTTGACAACTCAATTATCTATCATTTTTGAAATTTTCATGAGCTTCAGATCTGTAGTTTTTGAGATACACGAGTTTCTTTGCAGCGTTGCAGATCTGTTTTATATCGGGTAGAACAGATTGATCTTCGTTTAATGTTTTGGTCGTATCTCAAGTTTTACTTCGTTTTTTCAAGTGATTCTTGTTGTATTAGATCCGTGACTTGATTCTCTACCTCTCTACTTGATTTGTCATGGTTGAACACGTTTGAAAACACTTGCACACACGGTTTCTTTAACCGATTGATTTTTGCTGAGGGGTTTTTGTTGTTTCCGCTGCGAAAAGTTTTAATCTACCATTCACCCCCCTCTGGTAGCTTTTCACATGCTCTTCGATCCTACAATTGGTATCATAGCCAAGGTGCTCTAATCTTTGTGATTTGCATGTGTTTTGACTAACCATCATGGAGAAGTACTCCGCAAAACCTTGTGTGTTCAATGGCATCAATTTTCAGGTTTGGAAGGCGCGGATGGAGGCCTACATACAGGCGCAAGGATTCACCATATGGGAAAAGGTCTACCGGAACTTCGATGTACCACCCAACGATCAAGTTACAGCTGCGAACATGAGAGATGTTGACAACAACAACAAGGCTCGCAACTTGATCATCCAAGGATTGACTCAAAGCGACTTCGACCGTGTTGCACACCTCCGATCTGCATATGATGTTTAGAAAGCTCTTTGTGACTACCATGAAGGATCCAATACGATCAAGGAGGTAAGGCAAGATATGTTCAAGAAAGAATACATGCGTTTTGAGATGCAACCCGGTGAGTCAATTGACGACCTTTTTGCTCGCTTTAATAAAATTCTCAGCAACTTGCATAGTGTCAATGTTAACTTTTCAGATGCTGAAAATGCTAGACAATTGTTAGGAGCATTAGATATGTCAATTTGGGAGATGAAAGTTACATCTATTCGTGAATCTACTGTCATGAGTTCTCTTACTTTAGACGTGCTTTATTCTAAATTGAAAACTCATGAAATTGACATCATCTCACGTAAAAACCCCAACAAGTCTATTGCATTTGTTTCGCAACGTGACATGTCTAGTTCTAGTCAATCATTATCTAGTGGTGCACTCTCTTTGCTGTCCTCTCTAACCCTTGAACAGATTGAAGAGTTTCCAGAGGAGGAGCTTGCACTCATCTCTACTCGGTTCTCAAAAGCATTGCTAAATGTGAGAACTAGAAGGAGAGGAAGCTCCGGACCTCAACGATGTTTTGAATGTGGTAAGACAGGACATTTTCGTACGGAGTGCCCTAACCTTTCAGGTCCGACTTCACGTGAAGAAAAGCAAACAAGGCCGAAGAAATTGTTTGCAAAGAATAAGAAGAAGAAAGATTTATCAATGCGCAACATAGTGCATAGTATGATCTCTGCACTTCAAGATTTCGGCTCAAGTGATGTGGACACCGGTAGTGATGAAGATGAAGAAGCTATGGCAAATATGTGCTGCATGGCGAGCAAGTCAAGTTCAAGCTCCGAGGAGGCAGAACACAACAGCGACGATGAAGAGGTATGTCCCACTTGCGAAGAAATGTGTGATGCTATTTCTCGTGCCACTGTTATATTAAAGAAAAAGGATAAAAAACTTAGGAACAGTGCTGTTAAAATTGAATCACTAGAATCTGAAATTAATCATTTAAAAACTTTGATTCCTAGTGATGATTCTTGTTCCTCATGTGATTTGATTTATGAACAATTATCCTCTTTAAGAAGTGCACACGCATCTACACTTGATAAACTTGAACTTGAAATTGAAAAGAACAAAGAGCTTGCTGCACTTAATGATAAAAATTTGAAAGATGCTTGTTGTTCTACAATTGATTTGCATTGTTCTTTATGTGATGATCTGAATAAGAAACTAAATGATGCTATGAATGAGATTTCTATTTTGAACAATGCTTTACGTGTGCATGAAGTTAAATATTGTTCAAATTGCAAACTAAAAGGAAAAACTTCATGTGAAAACTGCTTTGATCTGTCCAATAAACTTGATGACATGCATAGGACACTAGATCGGTTTTCTAATGCAAATAAGAACCTAATCTTGCTGCTGAATTCTTCCAAGTCTTGTAATGATAAAATTGGTTTAGGTTTTAATTCTCATGCTCATGCTAAGGCACACCCACCTAAAGTTGTAAAGTCATTAGGAAGCGGTTTGATTCAAACAGCTCCTAGACAAAAAGAGGTGATTTTCAAATCTGCAGAGTACTGTCCCATTCGGGTTCTAATAAACGTGTTGCTTGCTCATCTAGACATGATAATAAGGTTATTTTTCATTGTACCTACTGTGGTAGAGATGGTCATGTCATGGATTTTTGTTATAGACTAGCTAAACACGATAAGAAACAAAGAATACTTGCTAGATCACATAACAACGAAGCAAAATCTGCTAGACCGAATGTTCGGAGCTTGCAACCTGCTGTAATGAGTCAAAAACTTGCTCCCGGACCTACTGTTTTTTGTGCTACATATAACGTATCTTCTAAGTCAGTAGTTGGGAACAAAAATTTTCGATGTTTGGCTCATAAACCTGCTGTACCTTCTCAGCTTTCGCGTGTTATTCCTGCTGGACGTCGTGTGACTCAGTACTGGATTCCTAAAAGTCTTTTAACTAACCCCAGTATTGAGTCATCGACGTATTGTGCTGCTGTGTAGGTTTCACGTTTGAGGAAGGAGAACATTTGGAATGTGGATTCAGGTTGCTCACGCCACATGACCGGTAACAAAGAATGGTTCTCCTCTCCCTCTTTTGTGTCACGTGTAGAAAATGTTACTTTCGCCGATAACTCTTCTACTCCCATAATTGCCAAAGGTTCGGTTAGAGTAAACAATCTCTACACTTTGAAAGATGTGGCACTTGTTAAAAATTTGAAATACAACTTGCTTTCAGTTTCACAATTGCTAGATGAAAATCTAGAGGTTAGCTTTGCTAAAAATTGCTGCAAGGTTGTAGATTCAAAAGGTGAGCTTTTGTTTAACATGGTTTGGAAGAGTTTTTAAAGCTGATTTTGATTTGTCAACTTCTAAGCATCGGTGTCTAGTTGCTAATGATACAAAGGATCTATATTTTTGGCATCGTAGACTTGGTCACATAGGCTTTGATCATCTCACTCGTGTTAGTGCTCTCGATCGCATACGTGGGCTACCGAAGCTTAAAAAGGACAATGATATTGTGTGCTCTTCTTGTAGACATGCTAAGTTTGTTGCAGGTTCACATGCTCCACTCACAATGACCATGACAGCTGAACCGGGACAACTTTTACATCCTGACACAGTAGGTCCGGCACGTGTTCAATCCTTCGGAGGTAAATGGTATGTGCTTGTGATTGTTGATGATTATTCCAGATATTCTTAGGTTTATTTTATGGCATCTAAGAATGAAGCTTTTAGTCATTTTAGAACTTTATTTCTTAGATTATCTATTGATCACCCAGGATCATTAAAAGCAATTAGAAGTGATAACGGAACTGAATTTAAAAACCAATCCTTTGATCACTTTTATGCTGAAAATGGAATAGATCATCAATACTCTTCACCCTATGTACCACAACAAAATGGTGTCGTAGAAAGAAAGAACAGGACCTTAGTTGAGATGGCTAGGAGTATGCTTGATGAATATCAAACTCCTAGGAAATTTTGGGCTGATGCAATTGCAACCGCTTGTTATGTCTCAAATCGTGTTTTCTTGCGTGCTAAGCTTGGAAAAACCCCATATGAGCTCCGGTTTGGACATAGGCCTAGTGTTACACACTTTAGGGTTTTTGGTTGCAAATGCTTTGTTAAGAAACATGGTAATCTTGATAAATTTGAAGCTAGATCTGTTGATGGCATGTTTCTTGGTTATCCATCTCATACTAGAGGCTACCGTGTGCTTTTACTTGACACTAACAAAATTGTGGAGACTTGCGAGGTTTCTTTTGATGAAGCTAGCCCAAGTACTAGCTCCGATATTGCAGGTCCGGATCCATATCCGCAGAGGGAGAGTATTTTTATTGAAGAAGATGAAGAAGTGGTGCTGCTGCCCGAAAACTCGGAAGTAAATAACGATCAAGCTGCTGATTTTGCACCACAACCAGCACCAACAGTCACTACTGCTGGTTCGGACCTTCCTCAATCAACAAGCTCTCCTAATCAAAGGTCCGAACATGAAGAAGAAGGTGCTTGTGAAGTGTCTACTCCCCTCCGAGTACTCAAAAGTCATCCTCCACAACAAATCATTGGAAGCTTGCATGAACGAGTCACTCGGTCAAGGTTTTGCGATCCAATCCCTCATGCTCATTCTGCTTTTGTTGCTTCTTTTGAACCCAAGGATATATCACACGCACTCACTAATGAATCTTGGATTAATGCCATGCAAGAAGAGTTAGAAAATTTTGAAAGAAATAATGTTTGGAAACTTGTACCTCCACCTCAAGGTCACACATTAATTGGAACTAAATGGGTATTTAAAAATAAGCAAAGTGAGGATGGGGTTGTGGTTAGGAATAAAGCTAGGTTGGTTGCTCAATGTTTCACTCAAATTGAAGGTCTAGATTTTGATGAAACATTTGCTTCTGTTGCTAGATTAGAAGCTATAAGAATTTTATTAGCATTTGCTGCATCTAAAGGTTTCAAGTTATATCAAATGGATGTTAAAAGTGCTTTTCTTAATGGCTACATAGAGGAGGAGGTTTATGTTAAGCAGCCACCGGGTTTTGAAAATCCAAATTTTCCTAATCATGTTTACAAACTGTCCAAAGCCTTGTACGGTCTAAAACAAGCCCCTAGAGCATGGTATGATAGGTTAAAAACATTCTTACTTGAAAAGGGGTTTACCATGGGCAAGATTGATAAAACTCTTTTTGTACTTAAGCATGGCAATGACTCATTATTCGTTCAAGTGTATGTGGATGATATTATCTTTGGTTGTGCTTCTCATGATCTCGTGTCCAAGTTTTCAGCTATGATGAGTTCAGAATTTGAGATGAGTATGATGGGAGAACTCACATACTTTCTGGGGCTGAAAATCAAGCAAACAAAAGAAGGAACTTTTGTGCATCAAACTAAGTATACAAAGGACCTTCTTAAGCGCTTCAACATGGACAAATGCAAGCCTCTTCGGACACCAATGGGAACAGCAACAACACTTGAACTTGACGAAGATGGTGACCCGGTCGATAAAAAAGAATACAGAAGTATGATTGGATCACTTTTGTATCTCACGGCGTCAAGACCGGACATACAATTCAGCGTATGTCTTTGTGCACGTTTTCAAGCTTCTCCACGTGCTTCACATCGCCAAGCCATCAAAAGGATTCTCAGGTACCTACATGGAACTCAAGAATTTGGCATTTTTCTTCCTTCTTCCTCAACCGTTTCTTTGAAAGCTTTTTCGGATGCTGATTTTGGGGGTTGTAGGATTGATAGGAAAAGTACTTCGGGTGCTTGTCATTTTCTTGGTAATTCACTTGTTGCTCGGTCCTCTAGAAAACAAAGTTCAGTTGCACAATCCACGGCCGAATCTGAATATGTATCTGCGGCTAGCGCTTGCTCACAAATTCTTTGGATTGTTTAAACACTTAAGGACTATGGGGTTGATTTAGATAGTGTTCCACTGTTTTGTGATAACAGTAGTGCAATTTGTATTGCTAAAAACCCCGTGAAATACTCTAGAACTAAGCACATTGACATTAGGTATCACTTTCTTCGTGATAATGTTGAAAAAGGAAACATTGTGCTTCACCATGTCGATACCGAACAACAATTGGCTGATATTTTTACAAAACCTTTGGATTTCACTCGTTTTTGTTTCATTCGTAGTGAAATAGGGGTTATGCATCCTCATGGCTTAAATTGAGGGGGAGTTTTTTGAAACTTTGAAAGTCTATATGTGAATCTGAAACTAAAATAATATGAGCATAGTATTTCATACATATATGACTTTGTGATTCCTTTTACAGGCTGAAAGTTCTTACTACGTTACTCATGTTATACATTTTGTAGTTTTGCCATGACTAGTAATTGGAATAATTACTTACACTAAATCTGGTCATGATCGAACTTTCTTGCTGTTTTGAAGTTGTTGCGTGCTCACATGTGCTTTTAATCATAAAAAAATTAATCAAGTGATCAGCTCACATGTTGAGTTTTCAAATAAAAAATTGAGAAAAGATCAAGAGAATATGCATGCATCGCACTTCTTCTTTTGAGATTGCTTATCATTGCACTAAGATATGAACTTGGAAGGAATTGTGTATGACTAAAATCATGTCCTTAAACTTCTGATTGTCAAATGACATAGGCTTGGCTTGGTTGGTTAGAATAAGGCTGATGCGGCATATAATCTCTTGCAAATATCATATGATCAACTTTTTGCCTTAAATGATTATGAATAATAAAAAAGCAGCAACAAGTGTCATGTTTTCAGGTTTTGAAATAGTTGAGTAAGGGAGATCATGACTTGCTTAAACTGAAAAATACATTTGATCTCTAGCATGGCTTACACTACTTTATGTATCTCATTGATGTGATAGTGTAAGTAACCTGATAGTATGACTTGGATGAGCTTTGTTTTGTATGTATATGTTATAATATGCTCATAAAATTTAAAAATTTCTCTTTTGAACCTTGCTGAATACATTGTCAAAGGGGGAGAAATATGTATAAGGAGAGACTTTTTTTACACTTTGCATATGTTATACACTTTCTTCCTTCTCTGATTTTAAAAATGGGGAGAAATTAATAAAGGGGGAGAAATGAGTTTTCAAAGCTTTTCAAAACTTTTCATAAGCCAATGTTCGGATTTTAATTGGTGTTGCCAATGCATTCATCAAGGGGGAGATTGTGAGACCTATGTGTGCTGAATACATTGGCAATTAGGATAAAAGTTAGCATTAACATTCAAAGTTTTGAATCTTGCCAAAACATTCTTCTGTGGCAAGGTCCGACAAGTTCTTTGTTAGGTCCGCCAAGTGTTGGCAAGGTCCGACGCAAGGTCCGGAGAGCTCCTGCAAGGTCCGAAGAGCTTCTGTGAGGTCTGGAGCTTGATTTTAGGGAGCTCCCGTGAAGTTCAACTCGTAGAACTGCAGCGTCTTGTTTTTGCTTTTAACTCGCAATGTTTCAAACTTGCTTTATGGGAAGGTTTGCTTAGTATTAATTTTCTAAGTTTTTGGTGTGTTTTGGTGGTTATGGCTGTTATCATTTGATATGGTTTGCAACATGCTTATGTGACGTGCTCATGAAAGGTGTTGTGGTTTTCGAACTAACGTGAGTCAAGTCGAGGACTTGTGCTCGGAAGAATTGGTTGTTTATTCATGTGCAGGTGTTGCTTGAGTTCAAGACATGGCTGGTGACGGGATCCTTGGACTAGTCTCAAGGAGGAGATGAGGTTCCAACAACCAAGTTCGGGAGGAGCTGTGGTTGAGTTGATCGGGAGGTCGCGCAGCATGTTTGGATCAAGGGCAGTGCATGTGAAGGTTGCGTGTACGTCGTTGGAAGGTGCTTGCACGTGTGCAAGGAGTGCATGGACGTGGCAACATTGTTCCAAGGCGTGATGAAGAAAAGTGGACGTAAAGAATTGGTCGGAAAGGTCCAACCGGCTGGATTGCGTACTCAGGCTGAGGCTGAGTTGGATATGGCTCAAATATGGAAGATTTGAGTTGGTTATGATAGGATTTCGTGCTAGGCACAAAGTCGAGTTGTTTTAGGAATGTTTAGGACATTCCTAAGGTGTTTGGAAGTCCCACGATTGCTTCTATCTGTGAATAGTAGAGTCCTGAGCAGTTATGGTAAGTTAAGATACGAGTCCAATTAGGAGTAGGAGTTCTAGATTGGATTGTTTAGCCTGAGGGCTGGCTATAAAATCAAGGGAGGCCAGAGCTCTCGTGGGTAGAGAACTTTGGGCTGTTCCTCTTGTGTTTCTATTAAATAAAGTTCATAGTTTCGAGGAGCTTTTGTGCCTTGTTCGTCCGACTTGTTTTTCGTCAAGTCTTTCTCGCCGAGTTTCTGGACAGACCGACGTTGCTTCGGTGTTTCGTTCATAACTCGAGTTTTACAGATCCGATTGACGTGATTATTTTTGGGTTGTCTTGACAACTCAATTATCTATCATCTGTGAAATTTTCACGAGCTTCGGATCTGTAGTTTTTGAGATACACGAGTTTCTTTGCAGCATTGCAGATCTGTTTTATATCGGGTAGAACAGATTGATCTTCGTTTAATGTTTTGATCGTATATCAAGTTTTACTTCGTGTTTTCAAGTGATTCTTGTTGCATTAGATCCGTGACTTGATTCTCTACCTCTCTACTTGATTTGTCACGGTTGAACATGTTTGAAAACACTTGCACACACGGTTTATTTAACCGATTGATTTTTGCTGAGGGGTTTTTGTTGTTTCCGCTGCGAAAAGTGTTAATCTACCATTTACCCCCCATCTGGTAGCTTTTCACGTGTTCTTCGATCCTACAGTTTGTAACATGTCGCCAATAGATGCTTAGGCACACCCCCTGACATGTAGCCATCGCTGC
This sequence comes from Neostapfia colusana, assembly GCA_030760725.1. Classification (NCBI taxonomy): domain Eukaryota; kingdom Viridiplantae; phylum Streptophyta; class Magnoliopsida; order Poales; family Poaceae; genus Neostapfia; species Neostapfia colusana. The sequence goes on along the minus strand of JASWHV010000018.1, from coordinate 16,588,209 downwards.
TGCTATATATTCAGCTTCATATGATGATAAAGCTACTACTCTCTGCTTGTGTGAACACCATGTCACTAGATTAGCACCAAGGAAGAATGCCACTCCGGTCGTGCTTTTTCTGTCATCAACATCTCCAGCTAGATCACTATCACTGAAACCTTCAAACTGTAAAGATTTTCCACAAGTGTACCTGCACCCATAGTCACTTGTTTCTGCAATGTATCTCAAGATACATTTTACGGCCACCCAATGCAGCTCTGTTGGGGCTTCCATAAATTGACTGACCATTCCTACTGAAAAATCAATATCAGGCCAAGTTGATGAGTTGTTTAGGCCCGATCTTCCGAAAGGTAGGTCGATTGAAGTGGAGATCTCGACGTTGATGATCCAAGGAACTCGAGCAGACCCGAACACCCCTGCAATCACTACACCACTGCTCCGTTGGTTATCAACCGTGCTTCACACGCTTGACCTCACCAAGAAGGCTATCCCTGCAAGTGCAACCGAGAACACAAGCAAGAACGACGAAGATCTAATCTGAAATTGTGAAATTGGGGTCTCACAAACCATAGAACGGCGAAAGTGTTTAATCTAAGCAAAACCCACCAAATATGGCCGGCGGCTGCAGTATTTAAAGGCTAGGGTTCGACCATAAGACCCTTAGACGGGTCCCTAATGGACTCATATGGGATACAAGGCCCAAAAGCCCAATACGGTGGTGCAACACCGGACAGAACTCTGAATTCAACTTGTTTCGACAACTCCCAACGACTCCGGGCGAACTTTTATGTGGGACCAGAATCATTGCAAAGTTTATCTTCTCATCTTTCCATGCATATGTGGAACTTCAAAACAGAGTCCATATGCATCCTGGCGTCCGTTTTAAGATGTACTGCTCCTGGACTCCGAGTTGAACTCGAGTACGAGTTGGTGACTGTTTCCAGCAACTTGTGGACGTCCCATCTGATTCTCTACGTCCCCAAATCCTCCTCCCTTTACTTGTTGATCATGTCCATGGTTCCTAATAACAATTAAATCATTCAATAGCAATCCATTCTCAAAATCACATATGTAGGAAGTTAGGAACGAGTTCACCTGCTGATTTAGTAACCGTGCTCGTCCTCTTGTGATTGGTCCTTGTATATCAATGTGAGTATCCATTGTTGTGATGTCCTCATCATCCTCCCCCTCTTGAATCGGAGTCGTCCTCGACTCAAGATCATCTTCTTCCCCCAAGTATGGTCGTAAATCTGAAATGTTAAATGTGGGACTAACCCCAAAATCGGGAGGCAACTCAAGCTTATATGCATTGTCATTGATCTTTTCAACAATCTTTAAAGGATCAGCAGCTCGTGGCATAAGATTAGATTTTCTAAAGTTAGGGAATCGTTCTTTTCTCAAATGTAGCCATACCAAGTCCCCTGGTTCAAGTTTTACTTCTTTTCTACCTTTACTACAAGAAATTCTATACTTCTCATTCATCCTTTCAATATTTTTCTTATGCATCTTAAGAATGAATTCAGATCGTTGTGTAGCATCCAAATTTATAGTTTCAGAAGGAGGCAAAGATAATAAATCAATAGGAGCACGGGGATTGAAACCATACACTACCTGGAATGGGCTTACCTTTGTAGTAGAGTGAACTGACCTGTTGTAAGGAAATTCTATATGTGGTAAACGATCCTCCCAACCCTTTAAATTTGTTTTTAAAACAGCCCGCAACATAGTGGATAGAGTATAATTTACTACCTCAGTTTGTCCATCGGTTTGTGGGTGACATGTGGTTGAAAACAGCAGCTTGGTTCCCAATTTATACCACAAAGTTCTCCAAAAATGACTTAAAAATTTTGCATCACGATCAGAAACAATGGTATTTGGCACACCATGTAAACAAATAATTTCTGTCATAAACAAATCAGCAGTGTGTGAGGCATTATCATTCTTATGACAAGGTATGAAATGTGCCATTTTCGAGAAACGATCAACAACCACAAAAATACTATCCCTCCCCCTCTTAGTCCTAGGCAATCCCAAAACAAAATCCATGGAAATATCCTGCCAAGATACACTAGGAACAGGAAGAGGCATATAAAGACCATGTGGGTTAAGTCGAGACTTAGCTTTATTGCAAGTAGTGCATCGTGACACAAAGCGCTCGACATCATGTCTCATCTTTGGCCAAAAGAAGTGTGTGGCCAGTACGTCCTCCGTTTTCTTCACTCCAAAATCTCCCATCAAACCTCCTCCATGTGCTTCCTGCGAAAGTAATAGGCGAACGGAACTAGCAGGAACACATAGCTTGTTAGAACGATACAGGAGGCCCTCCCGTAGTACATATTTATTCCATGTTCTTCCTTCTCTACAATTTTCAAAGGCATATTTGAAGTCCAAATCTGTAGGATATAATCATTTTATTGTTTCTAAACCAAATATTTTATGATCAAGTTGGGACAGCATGGTGTAACATCTAGATAATGCATCTGCAATAACATTCTCCTTAGCTTTCTTATGCTTAATGATTTATGGAAATGATTCTATGAACTCAATCCATTTAGCACGTCGTTTATTCAGATTGTTTTGACACTTAGGATACTTCAAAAATTCATGATCGGAATGTATGACGAACTCCTTAGACCACAGGTAATGTTGCCAAGTTTGTAGAACTCGCACTAAGGCATACAATTCCTTATCATAAGTAGAATAATTCAGAGAAGGACCATGCAATTTTTCACTAAAGAATGCAACGGGTTTACCTCCTTGTATGAGAACACCTCCAATACCAATGTCGCTTGCATCACATTCTAGCTCAAATGTCTTGTCAAAATCAGGAAGTTGTAGCAATGGTGCTTGTGTAAGCTTTGATTTGAGAACATCAAAAGCTTGTTGCTGCTTTCGCCCCATCGAAACTGCACTCCCTTCTTCATCTGTTCATGGAGAGGTGCTGCAATGGTGCTGAAATCCCGCACAAAGCGTCGATAAAAACCTGCAAGACCAAGAAAACTACACACCTGCGTGACGGTCGATGGAGTTGGCCAGCTAGTGATCGCCACAATTTTTGCCTCATCCATCTCAATTCCCTGCGATGAAACGACATATCCAAGAAATGAAACTCAATTGGTGCAAAAGACGCACTTTTCGAGGTTACCAAACAAACGTGCATCTCTCAAGACACTGAAAACAGCACGTAAGTGATTAAGATGTTCGTCATATGACTTGCTGTAAATGAGGATATCATCGAAGTAAACCACCACAAATTTTCCAATAAAAGGACGTAAAATCTCGTTCATTAATCGCATAAAAGTGCTAGGTGCATTAGTTAAACCAAAAGGCATTACTAACCACTCATAAAGTCCAAACTTGGTTTTAAATGCAGTTTTCCATTCATCTCCTAGTGCCGTTCTAATTTGGTGGTAACCACTATGCAAGTCAATTTTTGTGAAAATAATACACCACTCAATTCATCAAGCATGTCATCTAAGCGAGGAATAGGATAACGATATCGAATAGTGATGTTATTAATCGCTCTACAATCAACACACATGCGCCAGCTACCATCTTTCTTAGGAACCAAAAGAACAGGAACAGAACAAGGACTAAGGCTTTCACGAATATACCCACGGTTCAAAAGATCTTGAACTTATCGCTGAATTTCCCTTGTCTCTTCCGGATTCGCCCTGTACGCCGCATGATTTGGCAAACTTGCCCCTGGAATCAAGTCGATCTTATGTTCAATGCCCCTCATAGGTGGTAATCCAGGGGGTATCTCGGGGGGAAACACATCCGCAAAATCCTGCAAAAGGTTAGCAACAGCAGGGGGCAACACAATGGACACTTCATGAATTGAAAACATGGCTTCTTTGTATACTAAAGCATAGTACATCCCCTTGGTATTAAATAAATCAGCAAGGTCAGATTTAGTTGTGAGCAACGAAGGTGATTTTAACTTAATTACTTGATGTTTTTCAGAGTCTAGTGATTTTTTTGCCTTATCATCACGTGTTTTACTTTTATCAAAATGTACAATTTCAGCAGGAGTCATAGGAAGCAAAGTGATTTTCTTTCCTTTATGCATCAGAGTATATTTATTAGTTCTACCATGATGAATAGCATCCGTATCAAATTCCCAAGGACGTTCCAACAAAAGAGAACAAGCATCCATAGGTACGACATCAAAATCAGCAAAATCATGGTAAGAACCAATCGAAAAATGTACCCTCGCTGTTTGTGTTACCCTAACCTTACCGCTGTTGTTGAACCACTGAATATGGTATGGATGAGGGTGTGCTCTTGTTGTCAACCCAAGTTTCTTGACCACATCCGTGTTCACCAAGTTGTTGAAGCTGCCTCCATCAATTATAGTGTGCACGCGGCAGTCCTTGATGATGAGAAACATGTGAAAAAGATTGTGTCGTTGTAGCTTGTCATCCGCCTCAACTTTGGAGCTCAAAGCACACTGCACAATTATGCTTCTATAATTTTCCGTTGCTGCAGTACCAAGTACCTCTTCATCTGTGCTATAGTGGTCATCTTTTGGTCCTGCAACGTTAGTAGCAAGAGAATATTCATCTTCAACATCCGAAGTACTATCATACCCGCCATCATCTCGTGCTATGTATGCTCATTTGCTAGGGCAATCTTTCATCACATGACCAACTCCCTGGCAGCGGTGACACTTAATGTTGGATGTTCGACTTGTGGAAGGAGTGGAAGACGTAGGCTTGAATGATGTTGTCTTGCTGCCCTCCGGCGCACGAGGAAATGGAGCAGTAGATGAAGTTCGTTGGCCACCATTGGATGGTGTAGTGGCAGTAGGAAAACTCGAAGATGGTGCTGTTTTCGATGGTGTAGATGTCGAACGCGGTGTAAATGTGCTCCTCATGCGTTGGTGCTGCTGCTGTTGGCGGCCCTGCAATTCTTTTTCTGCCAACATAGCCAGCTGAAATAATCTGTTAATAGTATCATATTCCTTATAATCAACAATGTCCTGAATTTCACGCCTCAACCCCCCATAAAAACGAGCTATTTTATCATCCATGTCCTCTACTACCCCACAGCGCAACATACTCTTTTGTAACTTTTGATAATACTCCTCTACGGACATGTTACCTTGGTCGAAGCGCTGCAATTTTTTGTGAAGGTCCCGCTGAAAAGAAGGAGGAACAAAACGAATACGCATAGCTTCCTTTAATCTATCCCATGTTGGAGGATCAGTTCTAGTTTTAACAAGTTCATTCCACCATATGATAGCAAAATCCTTAAACTCACTAGTGGCTTGATGAACTCTATGTTGTTCAGGAACAAGGTGGGCATTAAATTTCTGCTCTACTGTCATCTCCCAATCAAGATATGCCTCACCATCATAAGCACCAGAAAAAGAGGGTATAGTAAATTTGACTTTAGCAAAAGGATCATCAAGAGGGCGATTAAAATTCTTATGACGATCATTGTAATTATAAAAATTATTACCTCCCATACCTCGTAGATAACGTGGAAGTCGTGGTTGATTGTTCTGATCTTCCATATTATAAGCATCGTCTTCACGATCTTCAGCGAGAGGCAGCCGCGCCGCCTCAAGAGTATCCATCCGAACAACAAGATCAGCAAGTTGGCGATTCAAGGTCGTCAATGACGCTTCTGTTGATGCTTGGGTTTTGGTGAACATATCTGTCATTTCCCTCACCACGTCACGCAACTCATCATGTTGAACACATTCATCGTCCCTTTTATCTTCTGCCATTGTTAGTAGTAAACAAAAGACAACAAAAAGATGTTATCCCTATCAACTACAAAGGATAGTGGCAATGTGAAAAGTGGAAGGAAGGAAACAATATCTCTCTCTCAAGCGTCTTACCACGTTCTTACTAGTGTTCTTACCGACACAACAGGTGGTAAATGGTGGACGGTGAGAACCAATGAAGCGTGAAGTGATTGCAAAGGTACCTGTTCTGCTCAAGAGGAAAAGTGGAGCTTGGATGGCACAATATAGTGGCTAATAGGCAAAGAAAATCGTTAACAGCAAAACAAAGTTGAATAAGTATTCAGTGTAGGAACTGTTGCTGGTTAACAAGTGTTCTAGGCCTAGCACAACACATGGTGGTAGAGAGGCAAATAGAAGATCAGGAAGATACAAGCAACAAGTACAGCACAAGTGTATAGGCCAACTGTTTCAAGTGTGTGCTGTCAATGCTTTAATATCTGTGCTCTCTTCACTATTTTTATTCTTTTTTTAATATTTTCTGATATTTTTTGTTTACTTGAGAGCACAAAAATAGGAAGCACACAACTTTGCAGCTCAATTGGATGTAAGATGTGGCCTATAGAAAATCAGTAAGATTCTTTAAAATTTGTGCTAAAACTTCGGAGGCCGGATAGTCTATCTTCCGAGGGGAATTTGGCCAAACAAATTTTGCCGAACACGGTGAAGCGGTGGAAAATCGGTTGTGAAATTTCGAGTAGATCAAATTGAAAAAAAATCGCCTGATTCCGAGTTCGTATGCAAAAGTTATGGCCGTTTTAAGGTAGGCTACCCGAGTTACTGTTTTTTATGTTGATTCAAACTCGGTTTTGAAAAAGATCTCGCAATAGGATGTGAAAAACAATCGGAATTTAGCAACGATGGCTGATGGGATGTTGTGTGATGAATCAAGGAGGACTGGCACAATGGTTTGTCACCTGTTCTAGGGCTGGGGATGCGGGTGTTGACGCAAGGCGGCTAGCTAGGGCAAACCGATGATCTTGGTGGCTCGGTTTGTTGTTTAGGGATTGTGGAATAGGTGAGCAGCAAGAAAAACAAGGAAGAAAAACGATAACTATGACCCAAAAACACAAAGCTAAACCAGCAACAAGACTCGACCACACGAATGCAAACTCGACAATGCAAACTGAAAAACGAAAACTTGCAGGCACTATAGTCTAGGAACCGGTAACACGATATGTTTTTTTGTGGCTTTTTCTGTGGACTCTAGGTATGAAAAACAAAAACTAATCTAGTGGGAAATCAAAGTACCTCATGGGCAACCTGAAATCTGATACCAAACGATGAGTTGTTTAGGCCCGATCTTCCGAAAGGTAGGTCGATTGAAGTGGAGATCTCGACGTTGATGATCTGAGGAACTCGAGCAGACCCGAACACCACTGCAATCACTACACCACTGCTCCGTTGGTTATCAACCGTGCTTCACACGCTTGACCTCACCAAGAAGGCTACCCCTGCAGGTACAACCGAGAACACAAGCAAGAACGACGAAGATGCAATCTGAAATTGCGAAATTGGGGTCTCACAAACCGTAGAACGGTGAAAGTGTTTAATCTAAGCAAAACCCACCAAATATGGCCGGCGGATGCAGTATTTAAAGGCTAGGGTTCGACCATAAGACCCTTAGACGCGTCCCTAATGGACTCATACGGGATACAAGGCCCAAAAGCCCAATACGGTGGTGCAACACCGGACAGAACTCCGAATTCAACTTGTTTCGACAAATCCCACCGACTCCGGGAGAATTTTAATGAGGGACCAGAACCATTGCAAAGTTTATCTTCTCATCTTTCCATGCATATGTGGAACGTCAAAAACGGAGTCCGTATGCATCCTGGGCGTCCGTTTTAAGATGTACTGCTCCTGGACTCCGAGTTGAACTCGAGTCCGAGTTGGTGACTGTTTCCATCAACTTGTGGACGTCCCATCTGATTCTCCACGTCCCCAAATCCTCCTCTCATTACTTTTTGATCATGTCCATGGTTCCTAATAACACATGGGTAGGAAGTTAGGAACGAGTTCACCTGCTGATTTAGTAACCGTGCTCGCCCTCTTGTGATTGGTCCTTGTATATCAATGTGAGTATCCACTGTTGTGATGTCCTCATCACAAACACTCCTGTATTTGCTTGCATCAACCTGTCTGTTTCCATCAAATTTGCCAAGATGCTGGCGTTGCTCCATGGGTGTGTCACTTGGATTGCACCCCACCATACCTGCAATCTCTAGAATTTTCAATGCTTATGCCTTCTGACAGAGGAATGTCTCTCTCTGAAGCTGATAAACTTCAATACCAAGATAATAAATTAGTTTGCCAAGGTCACTCATCTTAAATCTTTGTCTCATTTCTGCCTTGAACTCCAAAATGTTTTCAACCATTGGGCCACATATTATTAGATCATCAAGATATACATCAACTAATAAGAGACTATTACCTTCACCTCGGATGTATAGATCATGTTCTACTTCATATCTTCTGAATCTGAGAGAATTCAGTTCTTGATCAATTCTTGCATTCCATGCCCTTGGTGCCTCCCGAAGTCCACAAAGTGCCCTTTTAAGCTTTAATACCTTGGTAGGATGCTTTTCATCTATAAAGCCGGGTTGTTGATGAACATATACGTCCTCTTGAAGCTCCCCATTCAAGAGGGCAGATTTTACATCCATATGATGTACTTCCCATTGTTCATTTGCTGCAAGTGCCAATAACAATATCACTGTCTCCATCCTGGCTACAGGTGCAAACACTTCATCGAAGTATACACCATGTCTTTGTGCATAACCTTTTACCACCTATCTAGCTTTACATTTCACAATGTTTCCTTCAAGATCTTTCTTTACCTTAAACACCCATTTAAACCCTATGGCTTTGTGGCTGGGAGGAAGATCAACAAGTATCCATGTCCTGTTATCTTGTATTGTGTGACGGACCGGAATCCGTACGCCCAGGATCTCAGAGGGTGGTGCCGCACGATGCGACACCCGACAGCACACACCATAAGGTAACCATAGTATTACATTGAAAACAAACTGGATATGTACAAAGGTAGTACAAACCTTCAGTTTACAACTACCTACAGAGTTACAACAGCGGAAGATAATTTGTACAACTCACGCCCACCTAACTAGCAAAAGTCGGTTGTCCAGTACTACGGACAACCCACACTAGCTGCACTCATCTTCAGTGCAGCGTGTACGGCTCCCACTCAGCTGTGGTCCCCGATGGAGGGTAGCCATTGCCAGTGGACTCGTACCCCGAGTCCGTGGGGTACCCCTCACCTGCAAACACTCATAGCTGCAACCTTGAGCACGATGGCTCAGCTAGGCTTAATCCATTCATCTACACAGGAAACTCTACATGCAGGTCATACGAAGATAGGATGGTAAATTGCAGCAAACAGACACGCCTACAAGTTCATTCTTAGTTCATCTTTTAGCCACAAATTAACGGTTCAGGAATCTGAAATTTAGTGAGCAATATTTGGTGGCACACATGTAGTAATACAAGTTATTCATAACAGCAATATTGAATCACATCATTCCATACGTTAACCTACGTCACGACTCAGTGACCAAGTGGTACTCATCACCGTGAGGGACGGCGAATCGACTCGATATACAGCTGCAGGGATACCCGAAGAGCACATCACGTACGCCCACCCGTGGAGCTGCACAGCACGCTCACTCGATGTCGTATGGGACAACCTTTCACCAAACAGCCCAAATGTTGAACCGGTCGCACCCGAACGGATAGGAGGTTCCCTACACGGAGCATCTCTCTATGCCCATTAGCGGATTTCCACCTTGCTTCCCTCAACCTACACCTATAAATTGGTGCGTTATGCCTCGATGACCGGAGGTATAGGTTACATCAGTTTATCGGGTCACATATATCCGATATGCCTTCGGTACGTTCAAACTTGATTAGCGTGGGCCTCACACGGATCAATCCTCAATCGACACTGATAGAGCTGCGCCCACAAGACTTTCTCTTGCTGCGCCCTAGCCCCTGCCTAGTCTCATTTTCTTACTAAAGTGATCTCACATCACTCGAACCAATCCCATGTGTCCCGAAGCCTATACTCGGGAGTAGATTCAAACTACTCGACTTGTACCGAAGTCTATAACCCTTTAGCACCGCATGAACTACTTGAGGACTTAGACACTACCCTCACTCTTTTTGGAACAATCTGGTCATGCATTTGGGGTTTTATCCACCCTACACGTAATGCACACACATACGTCACACTAAGTGTATATAAAGCAAAACTTTATAAAACTTGTTAAATGCAAAATGGGGCTTGACTTGTTGCTGCTGGTCAGATGTCAGCGTCTACTCCAGAACTAGGAAGTCTAAAACTTCCGGGGTCTCTTCGCCTTCAGCGACTACACGTAAGTAAATTAACGATATGTCAATTTAAATGCAACGTTTAAATTTAGTATGTAAAGACTGTAACTCTAGCTAAACAACCCATTTGGCTCTGAAACTTTTATGGTGGCTTGGTAAGAATCTAACTAGAGACTTGACCAAATTTCATTTGAATCAAAACTCATTTGAGCTCTGCACAAATAAAAGCCTAAATGGTCATTACTAGAGATTCTATGGATTTCCAGGGATTTTCATGGGTCAAACCATTACTTTCTGGAAACCAGAGTTTGAGATGGTTCTAATGGAGTTGGTCTCATATAATTTGAAGAATCCTAGAGAAAGTTATGCCCTTGTTTCTGTATATTTTCTATTTTCTCAGGGCAGTTCACTTAATCACACCATTAGGGGGACTAAATGAACTTGTATGGATATGAAATTTTTCCTGTGACTCAAGGATTTTCAAATGAACCTCCTAGCCAAATTTCAGAATTTTCCATAAAAGAATTCTCCAGATAAAGTTCCCAACAGTTTAAATTTAGGGAATTAATTCTTGAAAAAGAATAAGTTTTATGAGCTGAAACTTGTATTGCTGGATAGTACTCGCAGAGCTGAATCCAAAAAAAAATTGATTCAATCAATTTGGAGCTTCCTAGTCATAGATATGGATTTATTAAGTTTGGGGTAAAAGTCTGAAAATGGGCTCTGTTTATTTTTCCTATTTTTCAGAGACATAAGTAATTGACACCACATCTGGCCAAGCAAATGAGGTCTAATGCCTCTGAAATTTTTACTGTAGTTCAAGTATTTTTGGAAGAATGTCCATCCCAAATTTGGGAATTTTCCAATAAACAGAGCCCCTGTAATAAATCCTACAAGATTTTTCTTATATGAACTAATGAGACCAATCCAGGAATTTTCATAAAAAATGGGATGCACCCCTACATAGTACTCACTGAGAGAAATCCAATGGGATTTATTTGACAATTTTTGGAAGTTCCTACTAAGACTTATGAGCAAATAAAGTTTGAACTAAATCTGGAAAATGAGGAAATATTTAAACTCTGGCGCGCAGGCCCCACTCCACAGCTCTCTTCTTCCTCGCACGCGGCAGAGCACAGTGGTGGCGCTTCTCCGGCGAGCTCCGTGACAACTGCCTTCCCGGCCTTCCCTTGCCCCTAAACTCGCTGCCCCTCCCTTTAGGAGCACGGGGAACTCATCCCCAGGGGCCGCGGAGGCCCCCGACCACCGGAAATGGGTCGGCGACGAGTGGCGGCGGCGGCTAACCATCGGCGGCGTCACACTCCCTCCGCAGTGGCTCAAACTCTTCGGTTCTTGTTCCTAGAGCACCGTGGGGGCTCTCTCATCAACGGCATGAGCTCAAATCAGCTCAAAGGTGGATGCAAATGTGAGTTCATCGGCGACCTAGGCCAAAATCGGTGCCGGCTCAAAATTCTCGAAGAACAGCGCCAAAACGCGATGAATTTTGATGGTTCTTGATCCTAGAGGGGCGTGGGAATGTCTAGAACACGTTGGTAGCTCGGCACAAGCTTTGGTGGAGTGATTACTATGAATTTTGGGTTTTGGTGAGGCAAGGTTCAATGAGTACCGACGGAATAAACGGCAAAATTCTCCACCGTCGACGCATGAGAAGAGGAGAGAGTGGAACGGTTGTGTTCAGCACCTTAGAGCGATCCTTTTTCGTGTAGATTGTTGGGCACGAGGAAGTGTGTGTCGCTCAGGCGCCGGTGAACCGATAGAGTCGTGCGTTGTGTAAAAGTCCCAAAAATGTGTATGAATGAAAACCATGGTTTGAGTTCATATGTGTGGCAAAGACATGAAAAATGGGACTTGCTAAAACTTTTCTTCATGCAAAGTAATAAATGGATGACCATCCAAAATGAGGCTCACCTTTTTATTTAAAAGTGTTGTACCAATAAGGAGTTAAATACCTCTTTGCATGTAAGTTTAAAAATCAGATTTGAGATTCAAAGTTCACACATGTGGTGACCAAGAACTTTGAATAAACATGCAGCCATATAGTTGGAATTATAGGGAGAATTTTTATCACAAACTTTTCATTTGTAGGGTGGGCTCAAAAAGGAGTTAAAGAGAAGAATTGGCAACACCAAATTCAAGTTTGGCAAGCAAATTCAAACTGAATTTGAAGAATTCGAATTCCAGCCCACCTTTTTGAAACTTAGAATTCTGGGAATTAAGGAGATCAGCTTGAGAAGATATTTGGGAGGTAATTGTGGAGTGGGACCCACATGTCATAGAGCTAAAGAGCTGCCTTGCACACTAAGTTTATGCCTCGGTGGCAGATTGCACCGAACAGCTCGCGTGAGCCACGAGCAGCACCCACCGTGGAGGCACTGGGGGCTCGGCAGCGCCACCAGCTGCTCCAATCCCCCACGCTCGGGAGCCCAGAGGCGGTTCTTTCGGCGTTATTACCTCCTCAGCCGAGCGAAGACCGGATTGTTTTCCTCTCCTCGTGAGCGCACGCACTGAACCAAGCCGTTCCTCCCCTCTGCTGCTCGGTCGATCGGAAGAACGGCAAAATAACTGTGCCATCCCTCCCCCGAGCTACTGAACATCGCCGCGAGCTCGGCCTCTACCTCCCTGAACCAAAAGCAAGAAAGCTACGGCCTCCAGTGCCCGAGAACAACCGCCGCCGCGGCGACCAAGTTCAAGGAAGTGATCGGGCGGACGTGGGCAGCTTGCCACAGCAGTCTTCACGGCCAAGCAAGGGCGGCAACGGGGGCACACGACCACCGCGCTGCTATCGACGGCGAATTTCGAGGTTTTGCTCCGGCGGTTTCAAACCGAGCATCCGGTACGGATTCGGCGAATTCCCGCTCTCTGATCCTCCGTAGGTCCTTAAATCTTGCACGTAGCAACTAGACTAGTCGGTGGTCATTTTGCCTTCAGCAACCTTAGCACGAAAACACCTCAGAGCAATGAATTTCAAGCTCTACCGAGGGCGTTCTTCGCGGGGCCTATCGGGCGCATGGTGCCGACCCCTTTTCCGTTGTTTCCGAGCTAATCCATAACCTTGCCGAGCCTTGCGATCACCCACTGGTGCTGTAGAGCTGGTTGGCCGAGGTTTTGGCGGGTTGGAACCCATGGCCGACGGCGCCGAACCTCAACAGAGGCCGTCGCGCGTCGCCGAGGTATCTCCGGTCGTCGGCTGCCAAAGCAAACCCCACAGCCGTGTTCCTCGATGCCCTAAACCCCTTAGCGGCGAGTTCCAGTTTGGATGGTGGCCGGGAACGCCGATCCGGCGAGGCTCTGGTTACTCCGACGAGGGGGAGCACGCGGGCGCAAGAGAGGAGCCGGAGGAAGAAGATGAAGCGTGGGCCCTGGATGTCAGCAGCTCAGAATTCAAATCCGGGGTCGGGTGTGGCCGGGATCCCGTGTGCTGGCACGAGAAACCCCGTGGCCCCGGTCTGGCCCAGTTCTGATTTGCTGAAATTTAAATAAGCGGGCCCAGTGGGATTTTCTGTAGGAAAACAATTCCAGTGAGGGCCCAAACTTTGGAAATTCATAGCTCCTGGTAGAAAACCTCCAATTTGAGTGATTCCACTTGGGTTGGATTCATCTCGCTGAGTTCTATCCAAATATGAACTCAGATTTGTATGAAAGTCAATATTATATTCTGGAGAATCCTTTGAAGGTTTTCTGAAAAAGAATTATTGAGGGTGTTTGGTTTATCCAAAAATCCCCAAATTTTGCCAGAATATTCTTTAGCATAGTATTGACCTGCTAGCAAATTTTCAGCTCATTTGAAGATCATTTGAGAAGGAATTTGCTAAATGCAAACTACTGTGTTCAAAAGAGTCCAGAAACATTTTCAGAAAATGTTTCCCACTTCAAAAATCGATTCTGAGCAATCCATAGCTCCAAAATTCATAGGAAAATTTAGGAACGCTCTATGAGACATACTTGGAATTTTAGTTCACTTAATTGGGCATGAAAATGCACATTACTTCAGAATTAATTCTTTTGAATACAAATGCTTAAAGAATTGTTCTGGGAGAACTACTCAAGTAAAAGAGCTGAATTTTGGACCAGATTACTTTCAGGTGACCAAGAACTTACATGTAAATTATCAGCCCAAGTTGAGCTGTAGAACTCCCTGTTCCTATTCTCCATACTTATGTATAGGTGGAAATACATGAGAGACCTTGTGAGAATTATAGAGGACACAATTTACCTCCACCTTAGCTGCAATTTGGCAAGCTAAATCCTTAGGTAGTATAGAACCTGCTGTAAAAGTTTTAAGGACATTGGAGTTCTTGTTCTTCAGTTGCACTCAAATCTTTTCAGCTCATATATTGTGTTCATTAGGGGAAAGTAGTTAGAAGATAGCTGAGACATTAGAATCAAGTAGATCAATTCTGTTTCTTTGCACAACAGAGGCACACCAAGCCATTCTTGGCTTTTCCACACAACCTCTGTTCTTAAGAAAGTAATTCTATAACTTCTTTCCATTACATTCTATAAAACATATGCATATGCATTTCAATAGGAACCACAACGAAAGGGATTCAAAGGAGTGATTCATTGAAGTGGATCAAGCTCCGGAGAATCAAGGGTGAATCAACAAGGATACTAACTGCTTATATACGACTACCCTGCAAAACAGGCAAGCTCCGATTTGCATTTAACAGCTATTAAGTTTTTATTTTGTATTCACCTTTGGTCAAGATTTGAACTGTGCATTTGGTCTAGTGTTTGATACTCCTCTTGCATAGCCAAATGACCTATGGAGTATTGGGTAGGTGTCTGTCACCGTGTAGAACTGCCTTGCTTAAGTACGGTTCGGTAGAAGTCGAGTGGTAAGATGCTACTCGCAGTTTCAGGAACAACAGGGGCATACGGGATTAGTTCATAAATGAATTAGCAAGTTAAAGTTGAGACCGGAAGGTTGTAGGGGCAGCAGGACATAAGGGCCTGGGTGCTGTAGACATGTCCGTGTCGGTCAAGGACCGATCCGTATGCGGCCCTGTTGAACAAGTTTGAGTTGTGTACCGGACTCATGCTGGCTATATGGGACCCAGTAAACCGATGTACCTCGGGAAGCTGTCGTTGGGACTTTTCGGGTCGCCTCAGGCGGACGGCCGATGTGCAGTATGTGGGGAACATTCTCATGACATCTCACGTCGGTAGGTGCACCATGAGAGTGGCTACTGTACGGGGCGACTTGATCGATTCAGCGTGGGTGAAACACGGGGAAAGGCTGCCACGTACGACGTCAGTGATGGTTGTTGTAGGCAACATCGAGTACGGGCGTACGTGTCGTGTAGTCCGGGTGTTATTGATTCGAACCACCGTCGCTCGCGGAATGGACCGAGCATACTTGTTCTCACTGTCGTGACGTAGTAAGAACTTGCATGAGAAAGGAACTAATCATTTTGATGTGAAGTATTATCCTACCTTTGTATTGGATCTTGATGAATAGGCTAGTGCAAACTCGATTCTTTTATACCATGAGCAATTTACATCGGGGGAAAGCGTTTCTTGTCTGATTGTGGACTCCCGATGTGGTGTGCCCAGGGTTACTTAAAAGGCTGCCAATAATACCTCAAAGTAAGGAATCACTTTTAGGCGAGTTTAATTATGCTCATGCCATCCTATTTTAGGTTCATAACCTCACATAGAGTTTCATGTTTAGGGTGATGGTTAAGTCTTGCTGAGCGTTATGCTCACGGATGCTATCCGAGTTGTTTTGCAGGTATTTGACTTCACGCTTAAGAGAAGGGATGACGATGAGACTCGGGAACCTCCGAGTGCTTACTCAAAGAGCATCCTCGCCGCTGCAGATTGTCTTCGTGTTGCTAGTAAGAAACGTCCGCGGGCTGGACCGTTTCTTTGTTTCTAGTTTAGAAATGAGTCGTGAGAGTTATAGTCTTCCGCTGTAGCTTACTCTGATATACTTATTTGTAAAACTTTCCTGTACGCTTCCGCAAACTCTTTATGTAATATGATGTGTTTCCATCGACCCGTGTGTTGTTGGGTGCCACATATCATGGCACCACCCAACGAGGTCCTGTGGTCCCTCACAGTGTGGTATCAGAGCTGTTACACATGGTATCAGAGCTGCATTGGGAACAGAGCACGGATTGAGCATCATATTATGTCAAAAACTTAGGATACGGTGAGATAACGGTACTAGGCCCGCATAAGGACTACTATTAGCATATTTTGAAGGTGGCAAGCTAACCTATTTGATATGTCGGAAAATTGTGCATCTCGGGACGTCTATGTCTTGGGGGGTGCACGTATGCGCTATCCACCAGTGCGCACAAGCTGAAGGGTGGAGCCTCACGGGTGGCAGGTAACCCGACCCGCTTTAGTATCCTCTACGACTCTTCATGTCGTTTGTGGTATTCGAGCAACATCTGTCCCTGGCATGCGTGGTGCAATTTGGGAGACCCAATCACGTGGTCAGTAACATGAACACGTAGCTCAAGGCGTGTTTGGCTTGAGAACACCTGGGCGAGTGATGACAGCCGGGTGTACGAACTGTATGGATACCGGGTTCGGTGTGCAGCCGGGCCTGATGATTGAGTGTGTTTTATGCAGGAACTAACCACGGAAACCTTAGTGCGTGTAGAACACGTTTGCGAGTAACCGTTTTAGTGCCACCTAATGATACGTATATGCCGGTGTAATCCGGTTAGGTTTTTCTTTGGTGAGGCAACATAGTACCGTCATATGTCTTACGGTGCATCGTCACCGTACTACACTGGATAGTATTCTTACCTATGAAGAAATCATTCATGACTAACTTCCAAACTAAAAATGGATGTGATAAAGCACATATTAGTTACTGAGCTCTTCATTTGAACTAAGTTTCAAAGAAGAGACTTGTTAGGCTTCTTTTGATCTCAAAGACAGAGTGCTCTGTTCAGACCGAAATTTTTTCTGGGCTTTAACAGAGTGTAACTCTGATTATCTTGACCCAATAGAGGTGTTTGATACAGTTCTGGAAAGGTTATTAAGTGCTCTACAACTTTTCTGTAGAACTCCAGAGCCAAATCCGACACCAACTTGGTTGAATATCCAGTTGAACGCATACTGTCCTGAGAACAGAACAGCTGCAATCTCCTCCGGGTGTTTCTGTAAATTAGACATAACAGTCTGTAGGAAAATCTTTAAGGGTCATAGGATACACCATTGGAAAGGTTAGAAATTTTTTTTAACAACTTTTGTAGTTCATGGTTTGTTCAGAATTGTACTCCCTTGTTATGTACAACTGTGATGAAAACAGCCACATACAAAGGAGATGGTGGCAAATTTTCTCCAGAAATTCTGGCATCTTTGAGCAATCATAACTTCTGTTCCAGAAATGATCTAGGGGCATGTGAGTACTCGTTGGAAAGATACTAAAGTTAACTTTTACTTTGGTATTCAACTTGAGTTATGAAAATGGTAGTAACTGGATCAAATTCTGGTTTAAGTACAGAAAGGTCTGTTCTGTACAGAATGAGGGACTGAATATGTTGGCTTTAGAAAGATTTGTAAACATGGAATTTTGTTATGCTTTCATAAAGCTTTAGCATGTTTACGATTTACATACTTTCACATACTGCTGAGATCAAGTTTTGACTCCCCTCAAAATTATGCTTTTTGCAGTATGGTGCGTACTCATTCTCCGAGTAGGACTGAAGGTTCTCATCGAGACAGTGATGACTCGACTCCACCACAGGCACCGCCATCAACGGTATGGGCGGATGTCATGGCTCAGATGGTCGAGTCAAGTCAATAGAACACAAGACTACTCCAAGCCTTGGTACAACAGGGCTTACTCCAACATGCGCAACCGGACGTTCCACCTCAGAACGCCTATTTGGATTTCTTGACGACACAACCGCCACTTTTCACGGAAGCCAATGAACCAGTGGAAGCTGATCAGTGGCTTCGAGTTATGGAGTCCAAGTTTGGAGTGTTTGAGTGCGACGAATATCAAAAGACATTATTTGCAGCTCAACAGCTCCATGGAGCCGCCGGAAATTGGTGGTTCGCTTATCTTGCCACTGTTCCGGAAGGCCATCAAGTGGAATGGACGGAATTTCGTGAAGCATTCCGTGCTCGTCACATTCCTATGGGTTTTGTTAAAGCCCAACAGCAAGAATTCAGAAACTTGAAGCAGGGGGACATGAGTGTCCTCGATTATGTCAGACAATTCAACCTTCTGGCACAATATGCTCCTGCTTATGTGACGAGCGAAGCTGCAATGTGTGACTACTTTTTCTATGGCTTGAGTGCCATACTAAAGGAGAAGTTAGCTTTGTTCAATCAAGGCAGTTACACCGAGTTGATCAGTGCTGCTCTGCTGCAAGAACAAGCGACACTTGAGTGTCAAGCGGAGAAGAGGGACCGGGATGATGTGCAAGAAGACACACCAGTTGTTCCTCGTAAATACCGTGTGGTGTATCACACACCATCCGATGAAAGATGGCAAGCACCGGTGAGATCAACTCTGTACAGATTTCCTGCTCAAGAATCTTGTCTTGAAGCAACACCTTTGCCGCAGCAACTAATGACACCTGTGGCATCATTGCTGCAGCCAAGTACATCAACTTCTCAACCACAAGTCAATGAAGAATCAGGGAAACCTCCGTGTTCTTATTGCCACCGTTCTGGGCATTTTAGGCAGGAATGCCGGGAGAAGTTGTTGAACACCAGACATTGTCAGGTGGTATGCCGCCACCTGCTCAAGTCAACGTAACAGCATTGCAATCCGGGAGTGTGCAACATCTTGCTATTGAGGATGTCCCGGAGGGAGCACCGGTGTTAGCGGGCATGTTTACTCTCAAAGACATGCCTGTGTTGGTACTTTTTGATTCCGGTGCAACTCACAATTTTATCAGCAAAACATGCGTGGATCAGCACCAACTATCCACCAATACTCCCACAACGAGTTTTCTTATACGTTCACTGGGAGGGAATATCTCTGCCAATCAGATTGTGTCCCGAGCAGCTTTGTGTTTGGGAGGAAAAATATACCCAACATCGCTGATTATGTTGGATAGGCAGAATATAGACATAATATTGGGGATGTCTTGGTTAAATCGTCACGGTGCCGTTCTCAATATCGGTAACCGGACTGTCCAGATTGACTCGCCGATTCACGGACAGCACTTGCTGTTTTTAGACAGCGAAGACCCAGATATGGTAGAGGCCTACCACACGGAAGTGCTGAAGCTTGAAGATATTCCTGTGGTACGTGATTATCCTGACGTATTTCCCGATGATTTACCAGGCATGCCGCCCGAACGGGACGTCGAGTTCAAGATTTAACTGGCGCCGGGAACGACGCCTATCTCACGAAGGCCTTACAAGATGGCACCTAATGAGCTAGCGGAGTTGAAAGAGCAACTGAATGAACTCATGAGCAAGGGTTTCATACGACCAAGTTCTTCACCTTGGGGTTGCTCAGCGCTGTTTGTTAAGAAGAAGGACGAAACACTACGGCTATGTGTTGATTACCGTCCTCTAAATGCTGTCACGATCATTAACAAGTATCCCTTGCCCCGCATAGACATCCTGTTCGATCAACTTGTGGGTGCAAAGGTATTTTCAAAGATGGATCTTCGGTCGGGATATCATCAAATCAAGATCCGATCGGAGGACATACCAAAGACAGCTTCCTCGACGAGATACATACTCTATGAGTACCTCGTCATGTCATTTGGGTTAACCAATGCTCCGGCACACTTCATGTACTTGATGAATTCAGTGTTCATGCCAGAGTTAGACAAGTTCGTCGTGGTATTCATCGACGACATATTGGTTTACTCTAAATCTGAAGAAGAGCACGCTGAACATCTGCGTATCATGCTACAACGGTTGCGGGAGCACCAATTATATGCCGAGTTCAGCAAGTGCGGATTTTGGATTGATCAAGTGCCTTTCCTAGGCCATATTATTTCAGCAGAAGGTATTGCCGTGGACCCCAGCAAGATTGAACAAGTGCTGAAGTGGGCATCTCCCAAATCAGTCCACCAGGTCCGAAGTTTCCTAGGTTTAGCGGGATATTATCGGAGGTTCATTCCGAGCTTCTCAAAAATTGCTAAACCAATGACGGAGCTGCTGAAGAAGGGCACTAAATACATGTGGAATGCAGCATGTGAAGCCACATTCAAATCTTTGGTGAAACATCTCACAACAGCTCCAGTTCTTGCTCAGCCAGACACGACGAAGCCATTTGATGTATACTGTGATGCATCCGGCATCGGTCTCGGCTGTGTTCTGATGCAAGAAGGGCGTGTAGTCGGCCTATGTGTCTCGTCAACTGCAAAACCACGAGCAGCATTATTCAACTCACGATCTCGAGCTTGCTGCAGTGGTGTTGGCGTTAAAGATGTGGAGGCATTATCTACTTGGTAATCTTGTTCACCTCTACACCGACCATAAAAGCTTGAAGTATATCTTCACGCAGAAGGAGCTGAATATGAGACAACGGAGATGGTTGGAGCTCATCAAAGATTATGAAATTGAGATCCACTATCACCCGGGAAAAGCCAACGTGGTTGCCGACGCGCTTAGTCGGAAAGCCCACGTTCACAACTTAGCGGCTGCTGAGTTGGAAGATGAAGAACCAAGTCTCCGTGTCATTCCGTATGGCGCGCTTTATAATCTCGCGCGCGTTCCAACAATCCGTGAAGAGATTGTTGAGGCTCAAAGAAGGGACAGAGGTATGTCTCACATACGGAGAAGACTAGACAACGGAGAGGTGAAATGTTTCCGGAAGGATGAGAACGGTACGATATGGTTTAATGACCGTATAGTGGTACCGCGCAATGTGAAACTCCGGAAGAAGATCTTGGATGAAGCCCGCCTGTCTAAGTTTTCCATTCATCCTTGAAGTAACAAGATGTACCAAGATTTGAAACAGAAATTTTGGTGGACGAGGATGAAGAGGGAAATCGCTAAATACGTATCCGAGTGTGATACGTGTAGACGGGTCAAGGCTGATCATATGCGGAAAGCCGGAGTGCTACAACCTTTGAAGATACCGGCATGGAAATGGGAGGATGTGAGTATGGACTTCATCGTCGGATTACCGCTCACATCCAGGAAGCATGACTCGATATGGGTGATCGTCGACCGGTTGACGAAGTCGGCTCATTTCATACCGGTGAACACTCATTATCGAGCAAAGCAATATGCGGAGTTATTCATCTCCAGAATTGTTTGCTCACATGGTGTCCCGAAGACTATCATTTCAGATCGAGGGGCGATGTTTGTTGCTCGTTTTTGGGAGCAGCTGCATGCCTCGTTGGGCACCAAACTGATTAGAAGCTCCGCGTATCACCCTCAAACCGATGGACAAACTGAGAGGGTGAATCAAGTGCTTGAGGATATGTTGAGAGCGTGTGCCATCCACCACGGTAGGAATTGGGATGATCACCTACCGCTGGCGGAGTTTTCATACAACAACTGTTATCAAGCGAGTACTAAAATGGCTCCGTATGAAGCTCTCTACGGCCGGAAGTGTCGCACACCGCTGAATTGGTGTGAGTCCGGCGAAAGAGTTCTGATTGGGATTGATCTTGTCAACGAAGCCGAAGACCGAGTTCGGATGATACACGAGAACTTGAAGCCTGCACAATTCCGACAGAAGAGCTACGCTGATCAAAGGCGTAGGCCATTACATTTTGACGTCAGAGAGCACGTATATCTTCGTGTATCTCCGATGAAGGGAATTCACCGGTTCGGTGAAAAGGGGAAACTCGCTCCCCGTTTTATTGGTCCTTTTGCTATCATGGAGAAGTGCGGACCCGTAGCCTACGGGCTGGAGTTACCGGCAAGCCTAGCGGGTGTTCATGTTGTATTTCATGTATCACAGCTGTGGAAGTGTCTCAAATTCACCGCTGCTGTTTGCACCGAGGACATCGATGAATTGAAACCGGACCTGACCTACACCGAGCGACCGGTTCAGATTGTGGATGAAAAGGCCCGGGTAACCCGGAACCGGACGATAATATTTTTCAAGGTGCTGTGGAGTAATCACACCACGGAAGAGGCGACGTGGGAAAGTGAAGATTACCTCCGCACCAACTATCCAGAATTTTTAGCTTTGTACAGTTTGTAATTACCTCTCCCGTCTCGTTCCTCTTTTGTAATTTTGGGACAAGATTCTTTTAAGGGGGAGGAATGTAAAAGTCCCAAAAATGTGTATGAATGAAAACCAAGGTTTGAGTTCATATGTGTAACACCCCAAAACCTGTTAAGAGGGGAATTTAAAAATTTTTGGACGTATTGCATGTGGTGCAGAAATTCAAATTCAAATTGGAATTCAAATTCAACTCAAAACAGAAAAGAAAAAAGAAAAAAACAAACCCTCCGGCCAGTGGGCCGAAACCCACCAGCCGGCCCACCTCGCCCCCGCGCCAGCCCGCAGCCGCGCGCCCCGTTTCCCTCTCACTGACATGTGGGGCCCGCCGTCGTCTTCCTCCTCGCGCGCGCGCTCGGCCGACCCGGGACTCCTCTCTTCCCCGAATCGAAACCACCCCAGATACCCGCGTATCCCAGCCAAATTTCGGTTCTGGACGACTCCAGCTCGATCCCAACCGAACGCCGCCCTCCCCCGGCTATATAAACACCGGCATCGTCCCGTTTATCGCCCGCGATCGGCTGTTTTTCCTCCCGGTGGGAACTAAAGCTCCGATCACCGTTTTCTCTCGATCTTTGCTCGGGTTCTCTGATCTAACGCGCTGATCGTGTTCCACCGCCTCCGGGGAATCACGCAGGTGCAGAAAACTCGGTGGTTTGCGCTTCAGACACAGCGCCGACGAGCATCGTCGTGAATTCACCTCGGACCTCGTCGCCGACCGCCTTCCAGGACCTCCGAGCTCAAGAAAAACCCCGAGGTGAGATCCCCGACCTTCCCTCTACCGATCTATGCCATAAAATCCCAGTTTTAGGAAGAATAGACGAAGATCCGAAGTTTTTCGGCGAGATCGCCGCCTCCCGTCGCCGTGCGCCGCCCGCGGTCGGTCAGAGCGACGTGGCCGCTTGTGCGCCGTCTATTTTAAATCGCACGGTGGAACTAAAACCCGCGCGAACTGGTTCGGCGATCTAATCTGAGCCGTCTGTTTTAAATCGGACGGTCCACGTTGGCCACGCATTATAAAGCCCAGAATTCTTACGCGCTACCCCCTGGGGATCTCAGAAAATATGAGCTAGACCCGGAAACTTCTGATCTAGCTCCTGGAATTTCAGAAATTCATGTAAATTCAATTAAAAATCAGTTTTAGCCCCTGGACTTAATAAAAATTAGCAAAACCCCTCTGTTATGCATAGTTAGGCCCCTGGAAATTCTTAAAATAATAAATTAGACCCTGTAGTAGGGTGAACTTACCTTTTTAACCCTATATGATATTCAATTTAGAAATTTGAATGTGTGACTAGGATTTAAATTTAAAAGGAAATACAAACACATTGTAAATTCAAGTTTAAACTCTACTAACACTTGGAAAACTTTAGAATGAACTAAAAATAAATTTTAGGCTGAAATGAAATCTGTTTGGGTGCGTTCATGTTTATTAGTTCTAGGAACACATTTTTAGGTTAATAAATAATTTTGAAAATGGGTAAAATAGATTTAA
The DNA here is from genome assembly GCA_030760725.1 of Neostapfia colusana. Taxonomy (NCBI): domain Eukaryota; kingdom Viridiplantae; phylum Streptophyta; class Magnoliopsida; order Poales; family Poaceae; genus Neostapfia; species Neostapfia colusana. The sequence goes on along the minus strand of JASWHV010000018.1, from coordinate 16,564,476 downwards.
ATTAGTTTACATCAGAGGAGAAGTTCAAAAATATATTATTTAATATTTTATATCAGAACCTATTCTGTTTAGATGAGGTGTCTTACTATTTTCATAATAAAGTTCACATTTAGGCATAGGAAATAAATCTGAAAATATAGCAACTAGGTATGCATAACTAGAAAATTATAAATGAAGTTTCCAAATCCAAAGATTTCAGTTTAGGATTTGGTAGAAGATCTGAAAACCCATTTGGAGTAGGAGATTACCTTCCATGCAAACTTGGTAGCTAAAGAGGGTATTAAAGAATTTGTTTAAATTGGAAATTCATATATAGTGTGCAAACAGAAATCTGAATACAAAAGTTAGAAATAATATACATATGTTTAAAAGTGCATGTAGGCCAAAAATCAACACACATAGAGTAACCACAACCCTTAGAAGTGTGAATGACTTTCATAGGTGTGAATGTGTGGTTTGTATGAAGTGAAAGTGTGAACTATATCTTATGGATTGTTGTTTTCTTTTGCTATGTGTGATGGTATGAGTAGAACCTGCCCCAGAGCAAGTTCTTCCTTTCCAAGAACAAGACTTTCCATTCCCAGAGCAGCAGGAAGAAGGCAAGTGTCCTTGACCACTTTGTTCCTATACTAGGATGTGTAGATAGAGTTATTTGCATTGTCAATTGAAATATGAAACCCATGCTAGAAAGTTTCCCTAGAATTGCATTACCTTGTTTTCCTTGTAGCTTGGGATGGGATTTTGGTTTATTATATCATTCATTCATATTACTTATGCTTAGCCATGCTTAGAATGGGATAAGTGGGATATGATATTATCAACTTGCTTACCTTACTCTTGAATGAGATATTATGAGTTATGTAGAGGTAGGGATCAAGGCAAGTTGGATGATTTGGTTGGTGCTGGGTGCACGAGACTAAGGTTTGTGTTTAGTACTTGCCTGGATCCTAAGGATCGGTTCATGAAGCATGTAACCTGGCTTTACCGTGCCAACCACGTGCTGAGATGGGGGCAGCTTGGCCAATTAATTAAGTGTATCCCCGGCGTAGTATGGGTGTGTTGGATGGTGCGGGGAATAGGTGTCAGCTGGACTACCATATGAACCGCAAGGCTCAAGAGGGGGCCACTGCAGAGGGGTTGGAGCCTCTTGTATGCTGTTAGGGGTGAAACCTCAGTGGGCCCACGCTCGTCGGGAATCCTATTGTAAAGGCTTCGTAGTGATCTCCTGTCTACACACCTGAGAAGTGTGAATGTGGTTCGTAGCCACTGGCATAATGGAGGTTCTTTTAGTCCACCCAGCAACGGGGGATGAAATCACTACATGTGGGTACAGTGGTGCAAACTCTGCAGAGTCAAAACTATCGACAGCTGTGCTCACGGTCAAGAGTGGCTTGGACTTATTCATGATTAGAGTATGATGACCTTGGAGGTTGTGGATGTTAAGCGGGGAGCTAAACATTGGAAATGATGTTATGATTATTTGATTATGATGATGGGATGGGAGATTGGGACCATTTCACCTGTGTAGTAATGTAGGTGCTTAATAAGCTAAGGTGATAGGTATTAATTGCGTAGTGCTTGAACCATGAGTTCAACCTCTCCTTGTTCTAGCCATGCATGACATAACTTCTCACACTTGCTGAGTACCATCGGTACTCAAACTTGCATATTTGTTGGTTTATATTGCTGCTCAGGTCAAGAGAATGATGTGGTGTTCAAAGACCAAGACTTCAGACCCGAATAAGGATTCTAGGTTCATGGAGTCCCCCGGGCAACTCCTGTGACGGAGCCCACAAGAATAATATTACGCTGCTATTTTGTTTACATGTTATGAACTTATTATCGTCCATCGAGACGTATGCTTTGTGAGACATATTTATATTCGACATCTGGCTTGTAATAAATGATGCTTCACTATTTGTCATCACATGTATGAGAAAATGATCCTGGCATACATGTGATATTCACTCGGTTGTTCTTCGGAGAAACCGGGTGTGACAGAAGTGGTATCAGAGCCAAGGTTGCCCATAGGAACGTGGACCTAGATAGAAATGGACGTATTTAAGGACCCTATTTTCTTAAAAACTATTTTACAAAGGTGTGGGTTGAAAAGTGTTATTTAATGGGGTCACTTTATTCATCTTACCCCAACTTTTATTCAAAATAGGATTTTTGTTTGAAATCTTATCTAACTTAATTTTAAATGCTTTATGTTTTAGATGGTTCGCATGATCCGCACCGCTCGCAAGTCCACCGGAGGAAGAGTTCCCATAGTTGCCCTTGCCTTGAGAGAGGAGAATCGTCTGGTGACGTACCTCTCCTACGGATTGGCTGTAGGAGGCTTGTTGCGCCGTCTTCGACGCATGCTCCAAGCCGCCGACAATACGGGCAAGCTTATCATACACTATAGCTCCACCCGGACCATCCGTGAGAAGCGGGAAGAATGGAGTTCAGAAATGAGGATTATCCACGAAAATCATTTTCTCAAGATCCACCGCTCTCCAGCTTGTCGAGCGACACAGGTCGATGCGGAGAAGGATGTCACCTGGGAGGCAATCACCTGCCAGAGTCACATCTATCGTCGCCACCTGGACAGGACTGAGTACATGTATGTTCTCCAGCGTGAGAGTGGTACGATGGAGTACAAGTACCCGCCAGTGCAGCAAGGGACTTCCCATGAGCACATGGACCTGTGCTTGGAGGATGGTGCTATGCTCAGCACTCGACTGCAAGAGTGTCAGCAGGAGCTTCAGGATGTTCGCGACACCCTGAAGGAGACTGAGGCGTTGCTTCGAGCCAGCTTGAGGGCGAGAGAAAGAGGAGATGGGAATGAACTGTGTGTCACCGTGAATGACACATGGACTCCTGACTCCCCAGATCACCGGGCGAGTAGGCGTCGCCGCACTTCTCCACCAGCAGCCTCCCCACCAAAAGCGGAGTCAGAAGGCAGCCGCAATAATGAGGAAGATCCCGAGGAGCCAGCTCAGTGATACGAGTCGTGTAGAGTACTTCCCCATAGTTCAGTAGGTTATCGAGTAGGCGAGTCAATACCTTAGATAATGGTGTGTTAGTGTGTGGTGTGTGACGTGAGTTGTGGAAGCCATGAGCAATTGTCCACAACCTTGTCTTCTGGTTGCTTTGCTTTGATGTGTGAATCCCTATGAAACTAATAGTGCATTTATTTTTGCGTGAGACATGAACCCTCAGAAAATATAAATACAACTAGGCCTCAACATTTCAAAGTGTAAACAAGTAAAATTGGTAAGATAATACGTAATGCTTTAAATTGACATTTGGTTGATCATGATAGATGGCCGGAAGAGGAAAGGGTCATGGTGTCAACCCCGCCAACAACAACGATGAGGCCGGCAACCCTCATCTTTCTGGAGGCCAAGACAGGGGTGGTCGCCGTGAAGGAGTTGATCCCATCCACCAAATGCTTGAGAATCAGAATCAGCTCATCCAGAACCTGACTCAAGTGGTGGCCAACTTCAACCAAGCTCCACCTCCACAAGCTGCACCACGCCAACCAAGGTTGAGTGAGTTTCTAGGAACTCAACCTCCAAAGTTTGCAAGTGCTGCTGAACCCCTGGAGGTAGATGACTGGCTAAAGACCATTGAGAGCAAGATGAGGATCATACAATGCCAAGGGTATGAGAGGGTGCTGTTTGCTTCTCACCAATTGCATGGACCTGCTGCTGATTGGTGGACCGCTTACGTGGCCGCCCATCATGACCCCGAGAACATCACTTGGGAAGAGTTCAAGTGTAGCTTCCGCAACCATTACATACCAAGGGGTGAACTTAAAAACAAGAGAAAGGAGTTCTTGGGGCTGCAGAAAGGAAACATGACGGTGAGGGAATACCTCACTAAATTCACCCAACTATCCCGTTATGCACCACGGGACATAGAGACTGATGAGCAGAAACAGGATTGCTTTGTGGAAGGACTTACAGCAGAAATGCAGTGTGCAATATCCTCCAACGAGTATGAAAGTTTCCAAAAGATGGTGGACAGAGCATTTGTTGTGGAAAGGAAGCTGAAGGCCTTGGAAAATGAAAACAAGAGTAAGGCCGGATGGTCACACCAAGCCTCGGGTAGCAACACCCGCCCACGTCTGATGCAGCAAACCGCGGGGCAGACGAGGCGTGCTGCGGTACCCTAGTCAGCACCGAGAGGGTACAACCCGAACTTCAGGCCTCCGGCAGCGCCAGCACCACCACAACGTCAGTTTGTACAGCAGCCTCGCCCTACATATCAACCTCGACCAGCAGTACAAGGACCCCCAAACCAACCCCAAGACAACAAAGGCCAGGCACCTAAGGTTTGGGTGCAATGCTTTAACTGTGGTGAAGTGGGGCACTACGCCCATAAGTGCCCAAAGAAGAAGCCCGTGCAGCCGCAACAGCAGAATGTGATGCGAGGACGGGTGAACCACGTGACCATGGAAGAAGCGCAAGAGGCACCCGACGTGGTAGTTGGTAAGTTTCCTGCCAATTTACACATTGCAACCCTGTTGTTCGATTCTGGTGCTACCCACTCGTTCATTGCCCAAGGGTTTGTTAAGAAGCATGATCTAGCAACAACACAAATGAACCATATGCTAGCAGTAAACTCTCCAGGTGGAGAAATAAGTACAAGACGAGTGTGTCCCAAGGTGAATCTAGACATTAATGGGGTAGTATTTACTGCCAACCTCATAGTGATAGATTCACCAGGGATAGATATTATTTTGGGTATGGATTGGTTAACCAAACATAAGGGAATCATCCATTGTTCGACCAGAACGGTGGAACTAACTCACCCTAGTGGCACAAGAGTAAAGTTCATAACAGTACAAGAGACTAGGAGGGACATTAAATTAAATCAAGTTGAGGTGAAAGTGGAGGAGATCAGGATCATCAGGGAATATCCAGATGTTTTTCTAGAGGAGTTGCCAGGTATGCCTCCTGATCACGAAGTGGAATTCGCAATTGAGCTAGTGCTTGGAACAGCTCCGATATACAAGAGACCTTATCGGATGGACTCCAAGCAGCTGGGAGAACTCAAGTATCATTTGAGAGAATTGACGGAGAAGGGGTATATTCGCCCTAGTTCCTCACCATGGGGAGCTCCAGTGATATTTGTGCCCAAGAAGGACGGAACCCAAAGGTTATTCGTAGACTATCGTGCCTTGAATGAAGTAACCATCAAGAACAAGTACCCATTACCCCGCATTGAAGGCTTGTTTGATCAGTTGAGGGGAGCTTGTGTGTTCTCGAAAATTGATCTCAGGTTGGGATACCACCAACTTAAGATAAGGCAAACAGATATTCCAAAGACAGCTTTCGTATCTCGGTACGGACCGTATGAATACACCGTCATGCCTTTCGGGCTAACTAATGCCCCGGCATACTTCATGTATCTCATGAACAAGGTATTCATGGAATATCTGGATAAATTTGTGGTGGTTTTCATAGATGACATTCTCATCTTCTCCAAAGATGAAGAAGAACATGAGAAACATCTAAGGTTGGTGTTGCAGAAGCTGAGAGAACACCAACTATATGCCAAGTTGAGCAAGTGTGAGTTTTGGCTGAAGAGAGTTCCCTTTTTAGGACATATAATCTCGGAGGGAGGAATCTCCGTAGATCCCGCCAAGATCGAGGATGTACAGAAGTGGAAGACCCCTGAGAATGTCGGGGAAGTTCAAAGCTTCTTAGGATTGGCTGGATATTATCGACGGTTTATTGAGGGATTCTCCAAGATCTCGAGACCCCTCACCAAACTGTTGGAGAAAGGAATCACATTCACATGGACGCCGCAGTGCGAGACGAGTTTTCAGGCGCTAAAGAAAAGATTGACAACAGCCCTAGTGCTAGTTATGCCAGATATGCAGAAGAACTTTTCGGTGTACTGCGATGCCTCTAGAAACGGGTTGGGATGTGTTCTCATGCAAGAATGGCATGTCGTGGCTTATGCATCCCGGCAGCTCCGGAAACACGAGAAGAACTATCCTACACATGACCTAGAACTAGCCGTAGTGGTACACGCGTTGAAAATTTGGCGGCACTACTTGATGGGGAAGAGGACAGAGATATATACGGATCATAAGAGCTTAAAGTACATTTTCACAAAGCCAGATCTCAACCTCAGACAAAGGAGATGGTTAGAGCTAATCAATGACTTTGATGTGGGCATCAACTATCATCCTGGGAAAGCGAACGTCGTGGCAGATGCTTTAAGCCGGAAAGTGCAGGTCAATAGGTTGAGCTTAAAGGACATGCCTGCAGAATTGAAGGACGATGTTATGAGACTCAATCTATGCCTGGTGAATAGTGGCGAAGCCATCGTCATGGAAGTGGACTCCACATTAGAGCAAGACATACGCGATGGTCAAAAGAATGATGAGAAGATACGAGAAATCCGACAACTCATCAAGGATAATAGAGCCCCTGGTTTTAGAGAGGATGAACAAGTACGGTGTGGCACGGGAAAAGAATCTGTGTGCCTAAGGTAAAGGAGATCTGTGAATTGATTTTGAAGGAGGCTCATGATTCCGACTATTCCATTCATCCTGGGAGTACGAAGATGTACCATGACCTCAAGAGCAGGTATTGGTGGTATGGCATGAAGCGAGATATCGCGGAACATGTTGCCCTATGTGACACATGTCAGTTGGTGAAAGCAGAACATCAACGACCCACGGGATTATTGCAACCACTCAAAGTGCCTGAATGGAAATGGGAAGAAATCGGTATGGATTTCATAGTGGGATTGCCTAGGACCCAATCAGGATATGATTTGATATGGGTCATCATCGACAGGTTAACCAAGGTAGCTCATTTCATCCCGTGAAAGAAAGCTACAACGGATCCAAATTGGCAGAGTTGTACATGTCAAGGATCGTGTGTTACCATGGAGTGCCAAAGAAGATTGTGTCAGATCGAGGGACACAGTTCACCTCAAGGTTCTGGTAGAAGCTACATGAAACCATGGGAACCCATCTGAATTTTAGTTCTGCCTATCATCCCCAAACTGACGGGCAGACGGAAAGAACAAATCAGATCCTTGAGGACATGTTGAGAGCGTGTGCACTCAAAAATAGTCGGAGTTGGGATAAGAACTTACCGTATGCGGAGTTCTCCTATAACAACAGCTATCAGGCTAGCATGAAGATGTCGCCATTTGAGGCTTTGTATGGGAGAAAGTGCAGAACTCCACTATTTTGGAACCAAACGGGGGAAAGTAAAGTGTTTGGGCCTGGAGTACTACAAGAAGCCGAGGCAAAAGTGAGGGAAATCCGCAACAACTTGAGAATAGCACAGACACGACAAAAGAGCTATGCTGATGTATGAAGAAGAGAGCTCGTTTTTAACGTGGGGGACTATGTCTACCTCAAGGTGTCCCCTATCCGAGGACTTCGTCGGTTCAAGGTGAAAGGGAAGTTATCACCCCGATACATCGGACCCTTTCAAGTTCTGGAGAGGAAAGGCGAAGTGGCATATCAACTAGAACTGCCGGCTCGCCTATCAGACGTGCACGATGTATTCCATGTGTCACAGCTCAAGAAATGTCTGAGGACACCTGAAGAGATGTTACCCATGAATGAGGTTGACGTAGCCGAGGATCTATCTTATGCCGAGCAACCGGTCAAGGTTTTGGAGACAATGGAACGCCTCACAAGAAATAAAAGAATCCGGATATGCAAGGTGCAGTGGAAGCATCAATCGGAAGAGGAAGCCACATGGGAGCGAGAAGACGAGCTTAAGGCACAGTCTCTGGAATTGTTTTCTTAGAACCACCAATCTCGAGGACGAGATTTCTTTTAAGGGGGGTAGAGCTGTAACACCCCAAAACCTGTTAAGAGGGGAATTTAAAATTTTTTGGACGTATTGCATGTGGTGCAGAAATTCAAATTCAAATTGGAATTCAAATTCAAGTCAAAACAGAAAAGAAAAAGAAAAAGAAAAAAACAAAACCCTCCGGCCAGTGGGCCGAAACCCACCAGCAGGCCCACCTCGCCCCCGCGCCAGCCCGCAGCCTCGTGCCCTGTTTTCCTCTCACTAACATGTGGGGCCCGCCGTCGTCTTCCTCCTCACGCGCGCGCTCGGCCGACCCGGGACTCCTATCTTCCCCGAATCGAAACCACCCCGGATACCCGCGTATCCCAGCCGAATTTTGGTTCTGGACGACTCCAGCTCAATCCCAACCGAACGCCGCCCTCCCCCGGCTATATAAACACCAGCATCGTCCCGTTTTTCGCCCGCGATCGGCTGTTTTTCCTCCCGGTGAGAACCGAAGCTCCGATCACCGTTTTCTCTCGATCTTTGCTCGGGTTCTCTGATCTAACACGCCGATCGTGTTCCACCGCCTCCGGGGAATCACGCAGGTGCAGAAAACTCGGTGGTTTGCACTTCAGACACAGCGCCGACGAGCATCGCCGTGAATTCACCTCGGGCCTCGTCGCCGACCGCCTTCCAGGACCTCCGAGCTCAAGAAAAAACCCGAGGTGAGATCCCCGACCTCCCCTCTATCGATCTATGCCATGAAATCCTAGTTTTAGGAAGAATAGACGAAGATCCGAAGTTTTCCGGCGAGATCGCCGCCTCCCGCCGCCGTGCGCCGCCGGGCAGCGCCGCCCGCGCTCGGTCAGAGCGACGTGGCCGCTTGTGACGCCCTCAATTCTGTGGAATACCACGGAACCAAGAACTAATGCATATGTGTGCCCAGGATGTTCATCACACATACACATACGTTCCACAAACTGAATTCAGATTATATATTACCACGAATAACAGAGTTTATTACAACACCTCATGAGTATTGGACCCATGCTCACAGCGGAAGTCTTATTTCTATGCAGCGGAAGTCCTTATTTAAATGAGGAAGCAAAACTAAGCAGAAGTGGCTCCATCTCTACTCCATCCACAGGCAAGGTTGAGAACAGATCACAAGCCATAATGCTCTACTCGGTCTTCATAGTAGTCTTCTCTTGCTGTTGATGAAGAAATAATAATGCAAGTTTGAGCAAAATGATGTACTCAGCAAGTGGGGGAATAACACATGATATGCAGCTTATAATCAAGGTAGGCATAAAAGGCTTATTTGCAGAAAAGCAAATTTATAAAATCGTGATAAAACAGCAACTTAACTTTAGATGAATGTAGTCCCAGCATGTATTAAATTACCAACATACCTCCATCACTTCCCGTGTTCCATCCGAACATTAACCAATCCTTTACTCATACTCACGAATACCTCCTCGTATTCGCTACCATCTCATCTCATAAAACAACCTCGTCTCGCACCGAGACCAATCTCATGTTATGACCCACCAGTCATGCAAACATCTCATCATCCGGACTCAACAGTCTCAAACCAAACCACAATCAATAACCATAACCAAGAACCTTCCCAATAACCATTCCAATAACCATCCCAGTAAACATCCCATCTAATCATTGCAGTTTAGCCAGGTGCTTGTGACCGTAAGCTCGGCTATCATGATAGTTTTAATAACTCTGCAGAGTTTGCACCTCTTTACCCACAAGTTTGTGATTTCTCACCCGTCGGCGACTGCAGAACCTCCATTATACCAGTACACAACCGTCGGTGTATGGTCAAGAGATCACAAAATAGCCTTTACAAAGGGGTTACTAGATGTATGGACTCACTAAGGTTTACCGGCAGGCTAGAATCTCCAATTCTCCCACCCACGGGCCCCCTCTTGTGCCATGCAGTTCCCAGGGCAGTCCTCACTCGACTACCATTCCCCGCGCCTTCCACAGTCCATAACACTCTAGCAACTTACCTAATTACTCAGCTAAGCCGCACCCATACTTGGCCTTGTGGTGGCACTGTTATCCTGGCATGTGCATGCATGAACCGGTCCTTAGATCTACGGCAAGCAAAACCACCATCTCATGCTACCTCATTCACAAACCCAGGCTTGCCTAGATCTCCCTCCAATCCATGTCCATTATTAGCATCAGTTTTCTCATTATCATTACGAGTGCAGTTAGCTAGACACATGTATCTCGCTTCCCAATCCCATGGACTCAGCGAAGCATAAAGCAAAAACCATACCCGACTCATAAACTTCCCAGGCGACAAGGATTGTTTAATCAAAACTAGTAAACTCCTATAAAAGGGTTTCCCATCATGTTTGACTCAGTACGCACACCTTTTCGCAAATCAAAACAGTTTTACCCAAAACATAGGATCAACATGGTCAAGGAGCACTTGCCTTGTTCTTGCGGTTCCGGTTGTTCTTGATTCTCAAAACCTTGTTGCTGCAGCTCGTCGTAGACAGCTTCCTGAGCTTGTTCTGCTATGTAGGATTTACGCGCATACAAGATTCACAGCAATCAATATCATGTTCAAACCTTAAACTAGATGCGATGATGCACATGCATGCTATCCTATGATTAGATTGTTGTGCTCTTGCATGGCTTGCATGGACAGAGGTGTTCAGATCAAAGATTATCATGGCGATGATCTTGTCTTTAGATCAAACTGATCATCGAGTGTTCTGCCCACAAAAAGGCTTCTGTTCGAAAGGAATCGAAGAACAGATGCAAAGATGAGCACAATGATGTCGTAAGGTGGTATCGAAGTCCTACCTCACGCTCTTCTTGTCTTCGAGGTCCTCCCCAGACCGGTCAGTTCTTCTCCGATGATCTCCCTTGTTGCGCTTCGGTGATGGTTGGCTCGGCGAGTTAGGGCTAGGGCTCTAAGTCGTCGGCTCAGGAGTTGAAAGAGAAATTTGTGGTTTTGGCCAGAGGTTTTGGGTTCTATTTATAATCAGGAAGAGAAAAGTCCTAATCTAATTGGATCCCGGATAAGAGTCTTACTCAGATTTTTGTTAGATCCTGACGTCTTATCTTCGGTAACATTGTGGATTTTAGATCGGTTTCCGTTGCGTACCGGTATCTTCACGCGTAAAAACCGCTCCAGGCTCGTTACCTCTGTTGTGAAGAGCTCCGGAAGCTCCACGTGTCCTTCCGAGCCTGGTATCTCTTCTCCCGCAGGGACGAGCTCCGGTTGTGCCGCGTGTCACGAGCGAGACCTCCCTCTTCTTCGGAGACGAGCTTCGCGCACGCCACGTGTGGGTGCCGGTTTTTCCGCTCTCCTTTCCTCAGGGACATGCCTCGAGGTCGACACGTGTTTAGCTGCGACGGACCTTCCGGTGATAAGCTCCGGTGGTGACACGTGTTCGATAGATCCGGACTTCTCTGAGATGAGCTCCGAGATTGACACGTATCCCCGCGACCGGCTCTCTTATTTCCGCGAGGACTAGCTCCGGGGATGACACGTGTCCTGCGGAAATGCCTTTGCTTCTTCCGCAGAGGCTAGCTCCGTGGGCAACACGTGTCCCACAGGATCGGACCTCTCCCCTTTGCGGAGACGAGTCCCGAGCCTGCCACGCAGCCAGCTTGGCGGCGGCCTCTCCCCACTTTGCAGGGATGAGCTCCGATCACGCCACGTGGCCTGCTGGCCGTGGAAGTTGCCTTCGGCGCTCTTTGAAGGCTTTATTGGCTATTCTTTTGATAATTCTCTCTGTTCCTATTTTTCATTAAAATGTTTCCTTTCATAGGACACGAGCATATGCTGACACCCGAGATGAGGGTGTCACAAATCTACCCCCCTTAAATTGAATCTCGTCCTCGAGATTCATTAGTAGAAAATAGATGGGGAAATTCTGCCTTGATATCCTCTTCACGTTCCCATGTGGCTTCAGCTTCAGTGTGATGGCTCCATTGTACCTTGCACCATCGAATCACCTTGTTTCGGGTGACCCTTTCCTTTACGTCCAAGATTCGGACAGGGTGTTCTGCGTAAGTCAGGTCCTCTTGAAGTTCAAGTTCTCCCATTGACACTTGTTCCACTGGCATTCTCAAGCACTTCTTGAGCTGGGATACATGAAACACGTCATGTACGTCGGAGAGGTGGTTTGGGAGCTCTAGTTGATAGGCTACTTCTCCTCGCTTGTCCAGAATCTTAAATGGTCCGATGTAGCGAGGCGCTAGCTTGCCTCTGACATTGAAGCGTCGTTGGCCTCGGATAGGCGATACTTTAAGGTATACAAAGTCTCCCACTTCAAAGGTCAACTTCCTACGTCTATTGTCCGCATAACCTTTTTGTCGTGACTGGGCAGCCTTTAAGTTCTCCCGTATCGTTTGGACCTGCTTTTCGGCTTCTTGTAGTACTTCGGGTCCAAACACCTGGTTCTCTCCAGTTTCGTTCCAGAACAGTGGCGTTCTACACCGTCTACCATATAAGGCTTCGAAAGGCGACATATTCAAGCTAGCTTGATAGCTGTTGTTATAGGAGAACTCGGCATACGGTAAACTCCTATCCCAACTACGCCCACGTTTCAAGACGCAAGCTCTCAACATGTCCTCCAAAATTTGGTTCGTCCTTTCGGTTTGCCCATCTGTTTGTGGGTGATAGGCGAAGCTAAAATCCAGTCGTGTACCCATGACTTTCTGCAGCTTCCTCCAGAATCTAGAGGTAAACTGAGAACCTCTATCTGAGACTATCCTTTTCGGAACTCCATGACGGCACACGATCTGCTCCATGTACAATTCTGCCAATTGTGCTACATTGTAACTGGTCTTTACAGGGAGAAAATGGGCGGTTTTCGTCAATCGGTCCACAATGACCCAGATGGAGTCATATCCTGACTGAGTACGTGGCAATCCGACGATAAAGTCCATAGTGATGTCCTCCCATTTCCATTCAGGTATTTTTAGAGGTTGCAACAACCCAGCGGGTTTTTGATGTTCGGCTTTTACCCGTTGGCATGTGTCGCATAGGGCAACGTATTCGGCTATATCCCTCTTCATACCATCCCACCAATAGCAAGTTTTTAAGTCCTTGTACATTTTGGTGCTCCCTGGATGTATGGAATAGGGTGAATCATGTGCCTCCTTCAATATCACGTTGCGAAGGTGTCTTATGTTTGGCACACAAATCCTTTTTCCTAGCCAAAGCGTACCCTTTTCATCCTCCTTGAAATCCTTCTCTATCCCTTGTCGGATTCTTTCGTTGATCTCCTTGATCCCCTCGTCCGTTGCTTGTCCCTTTCTTATTTCTTGCTCCAATGAGGAGTGGATCTCCATTATTTCCATGTTATTCAAGAATTCGAGGTGTAACCGTTCAAACTCCTTATGTAGTTCGGGTGGTAGCTCCCGAACCGTGAGTTGGTGGCATGCTCCCTTTCTGCTCAATGCGTCAGCGACTACATTGGCCTTCCCGGGGTGGTAGTTGATTCCCACATCATAATCCTTGATGAGTTCTAACCATCGACGTTGCCTCAAATTCAAGTCTGTTTGTGTAAATATGTACTTGAGGCTTTTATGATCCGTATAGATCTCACATCGATGACCAAGGATATAATGTCTCCAAATCTTCAATGCATGCACCACTGCTGCTAACTCCAAGTCATGCGTAGGATAGTTAAGCTCATGCTTCTTTAATTGTCGTGAGGCATAGGCTACCACTTGTCCTTCCTGCATGAGTACACATCCGAGCCCTTGTCTGGATGCGTCACAATATATGTCAAAGCTCTTGCTTACGTCTAGCAGTACCAGAACTGGTGCTGTGGTTAGCCTTTTCTTGAGTTCCTCAAAACTTTCTTGGCAGGCTTGTGTCCATTGAAAGACTTTTCCCTTCATTAATAGCTTCGTCATAGGTTTTGCTATCTTGGAGAAGTCTTTAATGAAGCGCCGGTAGTATCCTGCCATTCCTAGGAAACTTTGAATATCCCTCACGCTCTTCGGCTGGTCCCACTTCAGAACATCTCTCACCTTTCCAGGATCAACCGATACCCCTTCCTTGGAGATGATGTGGCCTAGGAAAGATATTTTCTTAAGCCAAAATTGACACTTGTTGAGCTTGGCATACAATTGATGCTCGCGCAGCTTCTGCAAGGTCAATCTCAGATGTTCTTCATGCTCCTCCTTACTTTTTGAATACACCATAATATCGTCGATGAAAACCACGACGAACTTGTCCAAGTACTCCATGAAAACCTTATTCATAAGGTACATGAAGTATGCGGGTGCATTCGTCAATCCAAGAGACATAACGGTATATTCATATGAACCATACCGCGTCCGAAAGGCTGTCTTAGGTATATCGGAGGGCTTAATCTTCAGCTGGAAATATCCCGACCGAAGATCAATCTTGGAGAACACTTGGGCTCCTTTCATTTGATCGAACATGTCCTCTATACGGGGCAGAGGTTATTTATTCTTGATTGTTACCTCGTTGAGAGACCTGTAGTCCACGCACATTCTTTGGGTTCCGTCCTTCTTGTCCACGAAGAGTACCGGAGCTCCCCATGGTGACGAGCTTGGACGGATAAAACCCTTCTCCAACTGTTCTTGAATTTGCTTCTTGAGTTCGACTAACTCGTTGACGGGCATCCTATATGGTCTCTTAGCTATAGGTGCAGTTCCAGGTACCAAATCTATGGCAAACTCGATGTCCCGGTCAGGTGGCATACCTGGAAGTTCTTCCGGGAACACATCCGAAAATTCCTGAACCACTAGGATGTTGTCCAATGCTACTCCTTCAACATGGTTCAAATCCGCCCGTTCGGTTGCTTGCTGGGCTGACTCAAACTCGACACGGACACCGTGTTCGTTTGTCAACTGCACGCTTTTCTCAGCGCATTGGATTACTCCTTTGTGCTTGCTTAACCAGTCCATTCCGAGTATGATGTCAATTCCGTGGAAGTCCAAGACAATAAGGTTGGCAAGGAAGTCTACCCCCCTTATTTTAAGGCTTACTTTAGGACATACTATACTAGTCCTCATTTCTCCTCTGGGAGAATTAACTAACATAGCACATTCTAAGTGGGATATGGGTAGATGATGTTTGGCAACATATTTGGATGATATGAAGGAATGTGATGCTCCGGAATCAAATAAAATGGTGGCTGGGTTGGAGTTGGAAAGGAACATACCAATTGTGACGTCCTCAGCCTGTTGTGCTTCCTCAGCAGTGACATGGTTAACGTGGCCACGAGCATAGTTCTGCGGTCCACGGTTCCCTTGGTTGTCCCCTCCGTTTGGTCGCTGGTTCTGCTTGGGCACATTACCTTGCTGTCCAGGGCCTCGCTTCGGGCACTGGTTAGCAAAGTGGCCCACTTCCCCGCATGCAAAGCATGCCCTGTTGCCTACGGCAGCAGGTACGTTGGGGCGGGGGTTTTGAACAAGAGCGCCGTTGTTAGGCCGGGGCGCAGGAGGCATGGGCACACGAGGTGCCGGTGCAACGAACCGTTGCTGTGGTGGCTGACCAGGGCGGTTCGTAGGAGTGGTCGATCCATACTGCGGTGCAGGGGGCATGTATCTAGGTCGTACGTTGCTCCCTTGGGGCTGGCATGGGATCTTCCTTTTGCACTCGCGCTCAATTTCTCGGATCTTGTTTTCCACCACAATAGCCTTATCAACCAGCTTCTGGAAGCTTACGTAGTCATTGTTGAGGAGCTGAACTTGGATGTCATTGTTCAACCCTCTCATGAACAGGTATTGCTTCCTCTGATCTGAGTTAACATCTTCGGGGGCATACCGGGACAGTTGTATGAACTTGTTGAGGTATTCGTTCACACTTTTCTGCCCTTGGCGGAGACCTTCAAACTCCTGCCTCTTGAGCATCATTACGCCAACAGGGATGTAGTGGGAGCGGAAACTTTCCTTGAACTCAGTCCAAGTAATTGTCTCCGGGTTGGCATGGGCGTTGCTCAAGGCATCCCACCAGTCAGCAGCTGCTCCCATTAGTTGGTGCGACGCAAAGAGAACCTTCTCTCGGTCGTTGCACTGAACAATGACAAGCTTCTTCTCCATGGATTTCAACCAATCATCGGCCTCCATTGGATCGCTTGCTTGAGCAAAGGTAGGTGGTCGAGTCCTCATGAACTCTCCCAACCTGTTATGAGCCGGCGGTGGTGGTGGCAGTGGTGCCGGAACGGGGTTTTGGTTGGCCCGTAACTGACCCAAAGTTTGGATCATGGTTTGCATAAGCTGGTTTTGCATGGCCATCAACCTTTCTAGGTTGTTTTCGCCAGCTCCGGGGTTGGCAGGAACTTCCTCGTGGTCATCTTCCTGGACGTTCCTTCGGCTGGCGTTTCCTCTCACCATCTGTGAGAGAGAACAAAATAGAATAGAAGGTTAGGTAGGTCCTTTCAACTATATGCATCAAGGTGAGTTGGACTATATATATTAGTCCTTATGAGGATGTGAGCAAGTGCCGAAACATCTCACACCTCCTTCTTCTTATGTGTGGATATGGACAACGTTTTTGAGACGTCCCACCACTCACACTAAGCACATATTCACAAATAATCATCACAAGGGCCCACTCAACTCCTATTCAAGGATGGTTTCCTATGTCAAGGTGGTTTCAAGGCCAATCTAAGCTATTCACCCTAGGATGCTTCCTTTGGTCAGTGTGGCTTAGCTACCTATGACTCCTATTCAGGGGTGTAACTTGCTGTTAACCCGTGGCTCTAATATCAATCTAAGGTTTCTATCTATGCGTGTAACCTACTGTTAACCCATGGCTCTGATACCAATCTGTGATGCCCTCAATTCTGTGGAAAACCACGGAACCGAGAACTAATGCATATGTGTGCCCAGGATGTTCATCACACATACACATACGTTCCACAAACTGAATTCAGATTATATATTACCACGAATAACAGAGTTTATTACAACACCTCATGAGTCTTGGACCCATGCTCACAGCGGAAGTCTTATTTCTATGCAGCGGAAGTCCTTATTTAAATGCGGAAGCAAAAACTAATGCAGAAGCAAAACTAACCAGAAGTGGCTCCATCTCGACTCCCTCCATAGGCAAGGTTGAGAACAGATCACACGCCATAATGCTCTACTCGGTCTTCATAGTAGTCTTCTCTTGCTGTTGATGAAGAAATAATAATGCAAGTTTGAGCACAATGATGTACTCAGCAAGTGCGGGAATAACACATGATATGCAGCTTATAATCAAGGTAGGCATAAAATGCTTATTTGCAGAAAAGCAAATTTATAAAATCATGATAAAACAGCAACTTAACTTTATATGAATGTAGTCCCAGCATGTATTAAATTACCAACATACCTCCATCACTTCCCGTGTTCCATCTGAACATTAACCAATCCTTTACTCATACTCACGAATACCTCCTCGTATTCGCTACCATCTCATCTCATAAAACAACCTCGTCTCGCACCGAGACCAATCTCATGTTATGACCCACCAGTCATGCAAACATCTCATCATCCGGACTCAACAGTCTCAAACCAAACCACAATCAATAACCATAACCAAGAACCTTCCCAATAACCATTCCAATAACCATCCCAGTAAACATCCCATCTAATCATGGCAGTTTAGCCAGGTGCTTGTGACCGTAAGCTCGGCTATCATGATAGTTTTAATAACTCTGCAGAGTTTGCACCTCTTTACCCACAAGTTTGTGATTTCGTCACCCGTCGGCGACTGCAGAACCTCCATTATACCAGTACACAACCGTCGGTGTATGGTCAAGAGATCACAAAATAGCCTTTACAAAGGGGTTACTAGATGTATGGACTCACTAAGGTTTCACCGGCAGGGTAGAATCTCCAATTCTCCCACCCACGGGCCCCCTCTTGTGCCATGCAGTTCCCAGGGCAGTCCTCACTCGACTACCATTCCCCGCGCCTTCCACAGTCCGTAACACTCTAGCAACTTACCTAATTACTCAGCTAAGCCGCACCCATACTTGGCCTTGTGGTGGCACTGTTATCCTGGCATGTGCATGCATGAACCGGTCCTTAGATCGACGGCAAGCAAAACCACCATCTCATACTACCTCATTCACAAACCCAGGCTTGCCTAGATCTCCCTCCGATCCATGTCCATTATTAGCATCAGTTTTCTCATTATCATTACGAGTGCAGTTAGCTAGACACATGTATCTCGCTTCCCAATCCCATGGACTCAGCAAAGCATAAAGCAAAAACCATACCCGATTCATAAACTTGCCAGGCGACAAGGATGGTTTAATCAAAACTAGTAAACTTCTATAAAATGGTTTCCCATCATGTTTGACTCAGTACGCACACCTTTTCGCAAATCAAAACAGTTTTACCCAAAACATAGGATCAACATGGTCAAGGAGCACTTGCCTTGTTCTTGCGGTTCCGGTTGTTCTTGATTCTCAAAACCTTGTTGCTGCAGCTCGTCGTAGACAGCTTCCTGAGCTTGTTCTGCTATGTAGGATTTACGCGCATACAAGATTCACAGCAATCAATATCATGTTCAAACCTTAAACTAGATGCGATGATGCACATGCATGCTATCCTATGATTAGATTGTTGTGCTCTTGCATGGCTTGCATAGACAGAGGTGTTCAGATCAAAGATTATCGTGGCGATGATCTTGTCTTTAGATCAAACTGATCATCGAGTGTTCTGCCCACAAAAAGGCTTCTGTTCGAAATGAATCGAAGAACAGATGCAAAGATGAGCACAATGATGTCGTAATGTGGTATCGAAGTCCTACCTCACGCTCTTCTTGTCTTCGAGGTCCTCCCCAGACCGCTCAGTTCTTCTCCGATGATCTGCCTTGTTGCGCTTCGGCGATGGTTGGCTCGGCGAGTTAGGGCTAGGGCTCTAAGTCGTCGGCTCAGGAGTTGAAAGAGAAATTCGTGGTTTCGGCCAGAGGTTTTGGGTTCTATTTATAACCGGGAAGAGAAAAGTCCTAATCTGATTGGATCCCGAATAAGAGTCTTACTCAGATTTTTGTTAGATCCTGACGTCTTATCTTCGGTAACATTGTGGATTTTAGATCGGTTTCCGTTGCGTACCGGTATCTTCACGCGTAAAAACCCCTCCAGGCTCGTTACCTCCGTGGTGAAGAGCTCCGGAAGCTCCACGTGTCCTTCCGAGCCTGGTATCTCTTCTCCCGCAGGGACGAGCTCCGGTTGTGCCGCGTGTCACGAGCGAGACCTCCCTCTTCTTCGGAGACGAGCTTCGCGCACGCCACTTGTGGGTGCTGGTTTTTCCGCTCTCCTTTCCTCAGGGACATGCCCCGAGGTCGACACGTGTTTAGCTGCGACGGACCTTCCGGTGATAAGCTCCGGTGGCGACACGTGTTCGATAGATCCGGACTTCTCTGAGATGAACTCCGAGATTGACACGTATCCCCGCGACCGGCTCTCTTATTTCCGCGAGGACTAGCTCCGGGGATGACACGTGTCCTGCGGAAATACCTTTGCTTCTTCCTCAGAGGCTAGCTCCGTGGGCAACACGTGTCCCACAGGATCGGACCTCTCCCCTTTGCGAAGACGAGTCCCGAGCCTGCCACGCAGCCAGCTTGGCGGCGGCCTCTCCCCACTTTGCAGGGATGAGCTCCGATCACGCCACGTGGCCTGCTGACCGTGGAAGTTGCCTTCGGCGCTCTCTGAAGGCTTTATTGGCTATTCTTTTGATAATTCTCTCCGTTCCTATTTTTCATTAAAATGTTTCCTTTCATAGGACACGAGCATATGCTGACACCCGAGATGAGGGTGTCACACCGCTTGTGCGCCGTCTATTTTAAATCGCACGGTGGAATTAAAACCCGCGCATACCGGTTCGGCGATCTAATCTGAGCCGTCTGTTTTAAATCGGACGGTCCACATCGGCCCCGCATTATAAAGGCCGGGATTCTTACGCGCTACCCCCTGGGGATCTCGGAAAATACGAGCTAGCCCCGGAAACATCTGATCTAGCCCCTAGAACTTTAGAAATTCATGTAAATTCAATTAAAAATCAGTTTTAGCCCCTGGACTTAATAAAAATTAGCAAAACCCCTCTGTTATGCATAGTTAGGCCCCTGGAAATTCTTAAAATAATAAATTAGACCCTGTAGTAGGGTGAACTTACCTTTTTAACCCTATATGATATTCAATTTAGAAATTTGAATGTGTGACTAGGATTTAAATTTAAAAGGAAATACAAACACATTGTAAATTCAAGTTTAAACTCTACTAACACTTGGAAAACTTTAAAATGAACTAAAAATAAATTTTAGGCTGAAATGAAATCTATTTGGGTGTGTTCATGTTTATTAGTTCTAGGAACACATTTTTAGGTTAATAAATAATTTTGAAAATGGGTAAAATAGATTTAAATTAGTTCACATCAGAGGAGAAGTTCAAAAATATATTATTTAATATTTTATATCAGAATCTATTCTGTTTAGATGAGGTGTCTTACTATTTTCATAATAAAGTTCACATTTAGGCATAGGAAATAAATCTGAAAATATAGCAACTAGGTATGCATAACTAGAAAATGATAAATGAAGTTTCCAAATCCAAAGATTTCAGTTTAGGATTTGGTAGAGTATCTGAAAACCCATTTGGAGTAGGAGATTACCTTCCATGCAAACTTGGTAGCTAAAGATGGTATTAAATAATTTGTTTAAATTGGAAATTCATATATAGTGTGCAAACAGAAATCTGAATACAAAAGTTAGAAATAATATACATATATTTAAAAGTGCATGTAGGCCAAAAATCAACACACATAGAGTAACCACAACCCTTAGAAGTGTGAGTGACTTTCATAGGTGTGAATGTGTGGTTTGTATGAAGTGAAAGTGTGAACTATGTCTTATGGATTGTTGTTTTCTTTTGCTATGTGTGATGGTATGAGTAGAACCTGCCCCAGAGCAAGTTCTTCCTTTCCAAAACAAGACTTTCCATTCCCAGAGCAGCAGGAAGAAGGCAAGTGTCCTTGACCACTTTATTCCTATACTAGGATGTGTAGATAGAGTTATTTGCATTGTCAATTGAAATATGAAACCCATGCTAGGAAGTTTACCTAGAATTGCATTACCTTGTTTTCCTTGTAGCTTGGGATGGGATTTTGCTTTATTATATCATTCATTCATATTAGTTATGCTTAGCCATGCTTAGAATGGGATAAGTCGGATATGATATTGCAAAAGCCCAAGAAAAGGGACTTGCAAAAACTTTTCTTCACCTCACAACACCACAGTTTGTATTGTGGATATCTTAGGAAATATTGTGAAGAGCAAGTAACCTCCATCAAAAGAGTGATTAGAGGGGAAGCCTTCATTTTCACAAAGTGGGATTTGGACACATGAACATGAGAGGTTGAGCTCACCCCTAGAACTTAAAAAGTCTTGGGAGGGTTCAAGCCAAGTTTCATGCAAATCCAACACTTTTTGAGGCACTTTTTGGGTTATTTGAAAAAGAGACCAATTTGAATGTAAATTCAAATTGCAGCAACTTTCATCACCCAAATTCAAAAGTTAGCTTCATATTCAAACTCATCACATTTTTCTGAGTTAGCCCACCAATTTTCATCCCTATTGAAGTTCATCTTGTCGGGAGCTAAATTTGCATTAATTCAAAACTGAATTTGAATTTCAGTTTAAACATGAAGCAAATTTAACCCAACAAAGTTTAAATTTGATAACTCAAATTCAAACCAATACTTGGGGGCTAAGTCTCCCATTCAATGTTCAGTAGCTGGGATATTTACAAAAGAAAGGGGGAGAAAGAATTAGAGGGGAGAAGAGGGCCCACTGGTCAGCCACCCAGGAATCAAACCGACTGAGACACGAGGTCGAACACCCCTACGGGCGACAACGCACGGGGTCGACCCCGTACCAACGTGGCCACCGCACGGTGAAAGCGCGGAGTCAACACGCCAGCGCGACGCCCGCTCGGCTGTTTTCACGGTGCCCCGGCTGCCCCAGCGTTCCCCCACCCACAATCGCCTCAGCGCGCAAACCTGTTCCTCGCCGCTCTCTGGTCGCCGGCGTCCGAGCAACCCAGGCACTCTCGTGCCCGACAAGCAACACAAGAAAGAACCGCCTCGAGGTACTGATCACCACCGTACTGACCTCGCCCTCTCTCTCGCACGGCCGGCAAAGAATTTGGGGGATTTGTGTGTCGGGGTGTTTAGAACTGAACCAGGCAAAATCCAGAAATTCGTAGCAAGTAAGCCACCACTCCTTAGGCCGAGCTAAAGACATGATCTAGACTCGCCCACGCGTCTCTGAGATCAGAAATCATCGAGTTTCATCGAGTATGGGCGATGTTCTTCGAGCTTTTTGCATCGGCACCGATTTCCAGTCTAGGTCACCGGTGAGGTCGTAGTTGCAGCTGTTTTCAAAGAGATCGGTGCCCATATCCATGATCAGCGGGTATCAGGGGAGCTTCCCGAGCAAACCGCATCGAAAAAGGTGCAGGGGATGCTGAGTTTGACGTCGCCGATGAGCTCCCGACCGCTGTTTCCGGCGGGAGCACTGTTCCGTCCGTTGTCAAGCTCCGTTGAGGGCACCAGCGTGTTCTCCGAGTCGAGTTATACACAGGCGGCAAGTTCCGTCGAAGTTCGGGCAGTGAAACGCCCGGCGGCGAGCGCTCCGGCGAGGCGCCACCGCGGGAGCTGCGGGAGAGTGCGAGGTAGACGAAGGGGGGGGGGGGGGGGGCGGGTCCACCGGTCAGCCTCTGACCTCGTGCGGGGACCGGTTTGCGGCCGGGATTCGGTGCGGCGGCGCGGGTAAAACCCCGTGGGCCGCGGTGTGGCCGCATTCTGAGTGGGCCGGCTCGAAGAGTGGGGCCCACCCGCAGGATTTAAACATTTTTGGAATTTCCAGTTTTAGTTCAAACTTCAAATGCATAGAACTTTGGCTAGGAAACTCCAAATTCGAGGAACCAGATTTTGCTGAACTCAGAATTCTGAGTACTTTCCAGCAATACCAAATTCAGCTCATGAAAGTAAATAGTTTTCCAGAATTAAATCCCTAAAGTCTAAAATGTCGGGAATTTTGTCTGGGGAACTACTTTATGAAAAATTCTGAAACTTGGCTGAGAGATTCATTAGAAAATCCCTGAATCCCAGTAAAATTTTCAGACTCATCCAAGTTCATTTAGTTACCTTAATGGGGTGATTAAGAGAACTGCCCTGAGAAAATAGAAAAATGTACATGAACATTTTTCGGATTTTCTCCAATCTTAATTAGGGCATAACTTTCAGTAGAATTCTTCAAATGACATGAAACCAATTCCATTAGAACCATCTTGATTTCTAGTTTCCAGAAAGTAATGGTTGTAGCCATGAAAACCCCTGGAATTACTTAGAGGCTTAATTATTGGCCAAATAGGTTTTTATTTGTACAAAGCTCAAAGGAACATTGTTTCAAATGAAACTTGGTCATTAGGTATAGGATGGATGGAACCCCACTTGCATGACCAGAAAATTTCCATAAGAGTGAGGGTAGTGTCTAAGACCTCGAGTAGATAGGCTATGCTTAAAGATTCATAGGACTTCGGTACAAGTCGAGTAGTTGGAATCTACTCGCGAGATAGGCTTGGGACACACGGGTTCGGTTGAGGGATGTGAGATCACTTTAGTAATGAAAATGAGACTAGGCAGGGGCTAGGGCGCAGCAAGAGGGAGTCTTGTGTGCGCAGCCCTGTCCGTGTCGATTGAGGACCGATCCGTGTGTGGCCCACGCTGATCAAGTTTGAACGTACCGAAGGCATATCGGATATATGGGCCCCGATAAACCGATGTAGCCTAAACCTCCGGGCGTCGAGGCATAACTCACCGATTTATAGGTGTAGGCTGAGGGCAGCAAGGTGGAAATATGCCAACGGGCATAGAGAGATGCTCCGTGTGGGGAACCTCCTGCTCGTTTTGGTGCGACCGGTTCGACGTTTGGGCTGTTGGGTGAAAGGTTATCCCGTACGACATTGAGTGAGCGTGCTGTGCAGCTCCACGGGTGGGCGTACGTGACGTGCTCTTTGGGTTTCCTGCAGGTGTATATCGAGTCGATTCGCCGTCCCTCGCGGTGAAGAGTACCACTTGGTCACTGAGTCGTGACATAGACTAATGTATGAAATATGGTGATTCAATACTGCTGATATGACATAACATTGTATTGCTACATGTTTGCCACCAAATATTGCTTACTAATTTTCAGCTTCTTGAACTGTTAACTTGTTGCTAAAAGTTGAACTAAGGATGAACTTGTAGGCGAGTCCATTTGTTGCAATATGACTATCCTATGTCATGGTACACCTCATGTAGAGTTTCATGCTTAGGTGAGTCGGTTAAGCCTTGCTGAGCCTTCGTGCTCACGGTTGCTGCTTAAGTGTTTTTCAGGTGAGGAGCCACCCACGGACTCGGAGTACGAGTCCACCGGCGAGGGTTACCCTCCGTCAGGGACCACGGCTGAGTGGGAGCCGTACACGCCACGCTGAGCTGAGACGTGCAGCTAGTGTGGGTTGCCCTAGAGCTGGGCAACCGACTTTTGCTAGATAGGCGGGTGTGAGTTGTACAAAAGAAACTTCCGCTGTGTAATAAATACCCTAGTTTGTAACTGAGAAGTGTACCACTTTGTACATTCAGTTTTTTCCCGATGTAATATAATGTGTTCTTATGACGTGTGCTGTCGGGTGTCGCATCACGCGCCACCACCCTCTGCGATCCTGGATGAGCGGACACCGGTCCGCCACAGCCTAGTATCAGAGCGGCAGTGGGGATAGCACAGTACTTAAGGATTATATTATGGGAAAAACTTAGGATTACGGTGAGGATTCGGTAGTTGCCCAAGTAAGGACTATAATAGCATAGTTACTTAAAGTGGCAAAGACTAACTTATGTGTTATAATTCTGAATTTCAATTATGTAACGACGCACCTACACTCTGGTAAGTTTGGTAAGGAACGCCACCGAAAGCGGTTCAATTTCGGTTAGCTCCCCCTGACGAGGAACGTGGTTCAGGGATTGATCTCACAGATTGGTGTGAGACGTCAATATGAACCTCTTGGACTCTTCATGTCCCTGAGTTCATATGCAACGCTGATCCCTAGCGTGCATTAGGCAAGTAAGTGGAGACCCCATCGCGTGGTCAGTAACGCGAGAGTGTGTTCGTCTGGAAATAGCCCAGGAGGACATACGCAGCGCTTGCCATCGGCGTGCCCTACAGGGCAGTAGGTGGTATCTGTTGGGTTGATAACATTCCCAACCGTGACGACCCGTTCATGACCTACTCGGGTTCCCCGTCGTGTGGTGTTGAAACATGATCACGTACCTTGAGACGTGACCTAACTCAAGGACGGCCGTATGACAATGATACGGGCGTTTGTATTTGCTTTCAAATATAGTACTGCCTGAAATGGAAACAAAACCTTTGAGTGCATCACTATTGTGTGGTCTTCTGCAGGTACTAACCACGTATGTATCCGTGTAGAAAACGTGTGCGAGAGACCGTTTAGTGCCACACTTGAGACGTATATGCCGGTATAATCCGGTTAGGATTTTCCTTTGTGAGGAACGTAGTACCGAGATATGGTAGGCATATGCATGAGAATAATGATAATAAGGAAATAAAATCGTTAGGTTCAACAATTAGGACCCTGGTTGGGTAGACAAATTGAAAATGGAGGAGTGTAGTTCCAAAATACTGAAAAACAGAGTGCTCTGTTCTAGACAGCAAGTTTGCTGATCTTCAACAGGGCATAACTCACAGGTGTTTTAGCCCAGAGAGGTGTGCTATATGGTTCTCGAAAGGTATTTAAGTACTCTACAACTTTGTTGTAGACTTCCAGAGCTGAAACACACCTTAAGATGGCTGAAATCTCAGAGGAATGTAAACTGTCCAGAACCAGGACAGAGTAAAACATTCCCTGAACTGTTCTGTCTTTCAAACATAACTCCCAGTAGAAAAATAAAAAATTATCCTATGATACATCCTTAGAAAGAGTAGAAGATGTGTTACATCTTTGCAATCCAAAGTTCCTGAAATTTCAGCACAGAATTTAGTGGAAATCAGAGTTGATAACAGCAACTTCCAAAGGAGGTGCTGTTGAAATTCTTCCAGAAATTCTGTGGACTTTGAGTTACCCTAACTT
Organism: Neostapfia colusana; assembly: GCA_030760725.1. Lineage (NCBI taxonomy): Eukaryota > Viridiplantae > Streptophyta > Magnoliopsida > Poales > Poaceae > Neostapfia > Neostapfia colusana. Next base: position 16,538,561 of record JASWHV010000018.1, on the reverse strand, counting down.
TGTAACCAGAGCTGATCTGTGGGCAAATGAGTACTCGTTGGAAAGATACTGAAGTTAAATTTAACTTTGGTATTCAACTTGAGTCATGAAAATGCCCAGAACCAGATCAAAACTTAGAATAGCTAGAAACTGGTCATTCGGACAGAAGAATGACAGTTGAACTCATTGGAGAGGGTGTTGTACCCTAAGGGTGGTATATGTGATGACAAAGCGATAGTAATATCTCGTAGTGACCAAACCTAGTTATGGTGAGCTTCCAAAGTGGAGGTTCATCAAGTTGGATTAAACTAGCTTGTGTTTGGTCTGGTAATGGTGTAGCTTGTGCAAAGTTATTACATTATCTACTTACGAGATGTATCGCATGTTTGTATTGTCATTATGTTGTTACACCTATTGTTATTGGACTGCATGCAATCTGTTGCGGGACTGATGTTATTGTCGTATAGTTGCAGATGGTTCACACTAGGACCACGCACGAGGTTGGTGGCTCTAGCCAAGGTGGAGGCGATGACTCCCAGCCACCGGCCTACGACAGCACCCCGCAGCAGCAGCCACCATCGCCGCCTCCGCTTACTCTAGCGGATGTGATAGCGGCACTGGTGGGAGGTCGTGAGGAGCAGACCGACCTGCTCCGCACGATCGTGCAGAATACGTCCCAGGCGGGGGGACGTCAAGACAGAGGGCCTCGTGAGCCCCGTGAAGTGTCGTACTCGGATTTCATGAGTACGCACCCTCCAGTGTTCACCGAAGCCGAAGAACCACTGGAGGAGGACAACTGGCTGCGGACCATCGAGTCCAAGTTCGGACTGCTCCAATGCACGGAGTGGCAAAAGACCTTGTTCGAAGCGCAGCAACTCCACGGTGCCGCTGGTGCGTGGTGGGCGAATTATGTCGCCTCACATCCGGCTGGCCATGCCGTGGAATGGCAAGAGTTCCGGGAGGCGTTCTGCGCCTATCACGTTCCTCCCGGGATCGTGAAGAGGAAGTTCCAAGAATTCTTGGAGCTGAAGCAGGGCGGGAGGAGTGCCCACGACTACTCCCGTGCCTTCAACCATCTGGCGCAATACGCGTCAGACTATATCTCTACTGAGGAGAAGTGGGAACACTTGTATCGGGGGTTACACCCCAAAATGAAGACACATCTCATTCAGTGGAATCGCGGCACATTCAACGACTTAGTCAATGCCGCGATCATGCAAGAGGATGCTCAGCGGGAGTTGGCAGCTGAGCAGCGGAAGCGCAGTGCTCCACCTAGCGGTGGGAGTGGCGCTCCCCAGAAGTACCGTATGGTGTATCGGACACCATCCGGGCAGCAGTGGCGACCACCGGCGCGGCCTCAACAGTTCGGGGGACGTTCGTTCCAAGCACCCCCGTTCCGACCGCCGATGCCACCACCAAGACAGCAGCAGCAGCAGCAGACGGTACCCCGGGCGTTTCCGCCGCCACAACGCGCCCCGGGATTCCGTCCATCGATCAGCGGGGGACCGCCCCGTTTCACCTGCTTCACGTGTGGCCAGACGGGCCACTTCGCGAAGGACTGTCCCCAGGGGCAGCAGAGCAGCGGGCAAGCCCAGTTACAGGGCGGTGCTCGAGGCCGACCTCCGGTGAAGAAGGTTGGTCAGCGGACTGGGGGCGTCCGCAACCTCGACAATGAGGACGCCCCAGAAGGAGACAACGTGCTGGCGGGTACATTCACTCTCAACCATCAAGCCATCATAATATTGTTCGATTCTGGTGCAACCCACAACTTCATGAGTGCATCATATGTGGTTAAGCATCAGCTGGAAGTCTTTCCAACTGAGTGTTCGTATATGATCTGCTCACCGGGAGGAAAGATTTCAGCAACGATGATGGTTCCAAAAGCACCACTGTGCTTAGGTGGGAAGATATATCCCACCACTATGATTATCCTGGAGGGGCAGAAGATTGATGCAATCTTAGGAATGTCATGGCTAAGCTACCATGGCGCTGTCCTGGAAACTCTAGCACGGACGGTTCACCTCAACTCTCCATTACACCGTCCGCAGTCCCTCTTATTAGATAATCCAGTCCGGGAAGTTTCAGTGATCAACAATACTGAAGCTCTAAAATTGGAGGACATCCCCGTAGTTCGGGAGTATCCCGACGTGTTCCCGGATGATCTTCCGGGCATGCCACCTGAGCGGGACGTCGAGTTCAAGATTGAACTTGCACCCGGGACTACGCCCATATCACGGAGACCATACAAAATGGCTCCAAATGAGCTGGCTGAACTGAAAGAACAGCTCAATGATCTGTTGAGCAAGGGTTTCATTAGGCCGAGTTCCTCGCCTTGGGGATGCTCGGCGCTGTTCGTGAAGAAGAAGGATGAAACCTTAAGGCTGTGTGTGGACTACCGGCCGCTCAACGCCGTCACCATCAAGAATAAGTATCCACTGCCCCGCATTGATATATTGTTTGATCAACTTGTGGGTGCAAGTGTGTTCTCCAAGATGGACCTTCGCTCTGGATATCACCAGATAAAGATCCGGGCGGAGGATATCCCGAAGACGGCTTTCTCGACGAGATATGGGTTATATGAGTATCTCGTCATGTCCTTTGGTCTCACAAATGCTCCAGCCCATTTCATGTATCTCACGAACTCAGTGTTCATGCCGGAGCTGGACAAGTTTGTGGTAGTGTTCATCGATGATATCTTGGTTTACTCCAAGACAGAAGCCGAACATGCCGAACACTTGCGGATCGTTCTTCAACAATTGCGAGACCACAAGCTCTATGCCAAGTTCAGTAAATGCGAGTTTTGGATCAGCCAAGTGCCATTCTTGGGACATATCATCTCAGCAGAAGGCATTGCGGTTGACCCAAGCAAAATAAAGCAAGTGCTGAAATGGAAAGCTCCCACTTCAGTTCATGAAGTCAGAAGCTTCCTCGGGTTAGCGGGATACTACCGGAGATTCATTCCAAGCTTCTCCAAGCTCGCTAAACCGATGACAGAATTGCTGAAGAAAGGGACGAAATATGTTTGGAACACGGCGTGTGAAGGAGCGTTCCAAGCATTGGTGAAGCATCTCACCACAGCCCCGGTCTTAGCTCAGACGGATACAACAAAGCCCTTCGACGTGTATTGTGACGCGTCCGGTATTGGGCTTGGCTGCGTGTTAATGCAGGAAGGACGTGTGGTCGCCTATGGCTCACGCCAACTTCGGAACCACGAGCAGCATTATCCGACTCATGATCTTGAGCTTGCTGCCATGGTGTTGGCGCTAAAAATGTGGAGGCACTATCTCCTGGGGAATCTGGTGCATCTCTACACCGACCATAAGAGGTTAAAATATATTTTCACCCAGAAGGAGCTGAACATGAGGCAAAGGAGGTGGTTAGAATTGATCAAAGATTATGAAATTGAGATTCATTACCACCCCGGCAAGGCGAATGTGGTTGCCGACGCGCTGAGTCGGAAATCCCATGTCCATCACCTCACCATTACCCCGGTGGAGGAGGAAGAGCCAAGTTTATACTTGGTTCCTTATGGATCGCTGTACAACCTTGCCCTCATCCCTACTATTAGGGAGGACATCATTGCAGCTCAGAAAACGGATAAAGGCATGGAACATCTCCGGAGACGTATAGACAATGGAGAGATCAAGTGTTTCCGGAAAGATGATGAGGGGACACTTTGGTTCAATGACCGAATAGTCGTACCCCGAGATATGGAGTTGAGGAAAAAGATCCTCGATGAAGCTCACTTGTCGAAGTACTCCATTCATCCGGGCAGCAACAAGATGTACCAAGATTTGAAAAAGAAATTTTGGTGGACACGGATGAAGCGGGAGGTAGCGAAGTACGTATCCGAGTGCGATACGTGTAGACGAGTGAAAGTTGATCACATGAAGAAATCAGGGCTGTTGCAACCCCTGAACATTCCGGCATGGAAATGGGAAGATGTGAGCATGGATTTCATTGTGGGATTACCCCTAACATCCAACAAACATGATTCCATTTGGGTGATCGTTGACCGACTGACCAAGTCAGCTCACTTCATCCCCGTACATACACATTTCCGTGCCAACAGATATGCGGAGTTATATATCGCCAGGATCCTATGTTTGCATGGCATACCCAAGACCATAGTCTCAGACTGAGGTGCATTGTTTGTATCTCGCTTTTGGGAGCAGTTGCATGCTTCTTTGGGTACTAAACTGATTAGAAGCGCCGCCTACCACCCTCAGACAGATGGCCAAACAGAGAGGGTGAATCAGGTTCTGGAAGACATGTTGAGAGCATGTACCATCCACCATGGTAGGAACTGGGATGATCACCTACCATTGGCGGAATTCTCGTACAACAACGGCTATCAGGCGAGTATCAAGATGGCACCCTACGAAGCTCTCTACGGTCGCAAATGCCGCACCCCATTAAATTGGTGCGAGTCCGGTGAAAGGGTCACATTCGGGGTTGATGTGGTGAACGACGCCGAAGAGCGCGTTCGGACAATTCAAGCCAATTTAGAGGACGCTCAATCCTGGCAGAAGAGCTACGCTGATAAGAGGCGTAGACTGTTGCACTTTGACATCGGTGAACACGTGTACCTCCGCGTGTCCCCGATGAAGGGTGTGCACCGGTTCGGTGTGAAGGGGAAGCTCGCTCCCCGTTTTATTGGACCCTACGCCATCACCGAGAAGTGTGGACCAGCGGCATATCGATTGGAGTTACCGGCATCCCTTGCTGGTGTCCATGATGTTTTCCATGTTTCGCAACTGCGAAAATGTTTGAAGCATACAGCTGCTGTTCCTACCGAAGACATCGGCGAGCTGAAACCGGATTTAACATATGATGAGTATCCGGTGGCCATTCTTGATGAAAAAGCCAGGACCACGCGTAGCAGAACGTTGTGGTTCTACAAAATACTCTGGAGGAACCACACCGCCGAAGAAGCGACGTGGGAGAGCGAGGAGTTCCTCCGCTCAAATTACCCGGAGTTCATGGCTTCTCAACATGGGTAAGTCCCTATTACATCGCTATCTCTTCTTTTGTAATCTCGGGACGAGATTCTTTTAAGGGGGGAGGGATGTAAAAGCCCAAGAAAAGGGACTTGCAAAAACTTTTCTTCACCTCACAACACCACAGTTTGTATTGTGGATATCTTAGGAAATATTGTGAAGAGCAAGTAACTTCCATCAAAAGAGTGATTAGAGGGGAAAGCCTTCATTTTCACAAAGTGGGATTTGGACACATGAACATGAGAGGTTGAGCTCACCCCTAGAACTTAAAAAGTCTTGGGAGGGTTCAAGCCAAGTTTCATGCAAATCCAACACTTTTTGAGGCACTTTTTGGGTTATTTGAAAAAGAGGCCAATTTGAATGTAAATTCAAATTGCAGCAACTTTCATCACCCAAATTCAAAAGTTAGCTTCATATTCAAACTCAGCACATTTTTTTGAGTTAGCCCACCAATTTTCATCCCTATTGGAGTTCATCTTGTCGGGAGCTAAATTTGCATTAATTCAAAACTGAATTTGAATTTCAGTTTAAACATGAAGCAAATTTAACCCAACAAAGTTTAAATTTGAGAACTCAAATTCAAAACAATACTTGGGGGCTAAGTCTCCCATTCAATGTTCAGTAGCTGGGATATTTACAATAGAGAGGGGAGAAAGAATTAGAGGGGAGAAGAGGGCCCACTGGTCAGCCATCCAGGAATCAAACCGACTCAGGCACGAGGTCGAACACCCCTACGGGCGACAACGCACGGGGTCGACCCCGTCCCAACGCGGCCACCGCACGGTGAAAGCGCGGAGTCAACACGCCAGCACGACGCCCGCTCCGCTGTTTTCACGGTGCCCCGGCTGCCCCAGCGTTCCCCCACCCACAATCGCCTCCGCGCGCAAACCTGTTCCTCGCCGCTCTCTGGTCGCCGGCGTCCGAGCAACCCAGGCACTCTCGTGCCCGACAAGCAACACAAGAAAGAACCGCCTCGAGGTACTGATCACCACCGTACTGACCTCGCCCTCTCTCTCGCACGGTCGGCAAAGAATTTGGGGGATTTGTGTGTCGGGGTGTTTAGAACCGAACCAGGCGAAATCCAGAAATTCGTAGCAAGTAAGCCACCACTCCTTAGGCCGAGCTAAATACATGATCTAGACTCGCCCACGCGTCTCTGAGATCAGAAATCACCGAGTTTCATCGAGTATGGGCGATGTTCTTCGAGCTTTTTGCATCGGCGCCGATTTCCGGTCTAGGTCACTGGTGAGGTCGTAGATGCAGCTGTTTTCACAGAGATCGGTGCCTATATCCATGATCAGCGGGTGTCAGTGGAGCTCCCCGAGCAAACCGCATCGAAAAAGGTGCAGGGGATGCTGAGTTTGACGTCGCCGATGAGCTCCCGACCGCTGTTGCCGGCGGGAGCACTGTTCCGGCCGTTGTCAAGCTCCGGTGAGGGCACCAGTGTGTTCTCCGAGTCGAGTTAGACACAGGCGGCAAGTTCCATCAAAGTTCAGGCAGTGAAACGCCCGGCGGCGAGCGCTCCGGCGAGGCGCTGCCGCGGGAGCTGCGGGAGAGCGCGAGGTAGACGAAGGGGGGGCCGGGTCCACCGGTCAGCCTCTGACCTCGCGCGGGGACCGGTTTGCGGCCGGGATTCTGTGCGGCAGCGCGGGTAAAACCCCGTGGGCCGTGGTGTGGCCACATTCTGAGTGGGCCGGCTCGAAGAGTGGGGCCCACCCGCAGGATTTAAACATTTTTGGAATTTCCAGTTTTAGTTCAAACTTCAAATGCATAGAACTTTGGCTAGGAAACTCCAAATTCGATGAACCAAATTTTGCTGAACTCAGAATTCTGAGTACTTTCCAGCAATACAAAATTCAGCTCATGAAAGTAAATAGTTTTCCATAATTAAATCCCTAAAGCCTAAATTGTTGGGAATTTTATCTGGGGAACTACTTTATGAAAAATTCTGAAACTTGGCTGAGAGGTTTATTAGAAAATCCCTGAATCCCAGTAAAATTTTCAGACTCATCCAAGTTCATTTAGTTACCCTAATGGGGTGATTAAGAGAACTGCCCTGAGAAAATAGAAAAATGTACAGAAACATTTTTCAGATTTTCTCCAATATTAATTAGGGCATAACTTTCAGTAGAATTCTTCAAATGACATGAAACCAATTCCATTAGAACCATCTTGATTTCTAGTTTCCAGAAAGTAATGGTTGTAGCCATGAAAACTCCTGGAATTACTTAGAGGCTCAATTATTGGCCAAATAGGTTTTTATTTGTACAAAGCTCAAAGGAACTTTGTTTCAAACGAAACTTGGTCAAGACTCTGGTTAGGATCCTACCAAGCCACATAAAAATTTCAGAACCAAAGGGGAGGGCTAGCTAGAGTTATTAGTAGTTAAGTATTCAAGTTTACCCATTGCATTTAAATTTACATGTCGTATTTCATTAAACGTATAGTCACCGAAGAAGAGACTCCGGAAGTGCTGGACTTCCTCCTTCCGGAAGAAGAGCTAACTACTGACCAGCAGCAACAAGGCAAGCCCCGGTTTGCATTAACCTTTTATAAGTTTTACTTTGTTTACATGTGTCATATGAAGTGTGAATGTGCATTAGGTATAGGATGGATGGAACCCCACTTGCATGACCAGAAATTTTCCATAAGAGTGAGGGTAGTGTCTAAGACCTCGAGTAGATAGGCTATGCTTAAAGATTCATAGGACCTCGGTACAAGTCGAGTAGTTGGAATCTACTCGCGAGATAGGCTTGGGACGCACGGATTCGGTTGAGGGATGTGAGATCACTTTAGTAATGAAAATGAGACTAGGCAGGGGCTAGGGCGCAGCAAGAGGGAGTCTTGTGTGCGCATCCCTATCCGTGTCGATTGAGGACCGATGCTTGTGCGGCCCATGCTGATCAAATTTGAACGTACCGAAGGCATATCGGATATATGGGCCCCGATAAACCGATGTAGCCTAAACCTCCGGGCGTCGAGGCATAACGCACCGATTTATAGGTGTAGGCTGAGGGCAGCAAGGTGGAAATCTGCCAATGGGCATAGAGAGATGCTCCGTGTGGGGAACCTCCTGCTCGTTTCGGTGCAACCGGTTCGACGTTTGGGCTGTTGGGTGAAAGGTTGTCCCGTACGACATCGAGTAAGCGTGCTGTGCAGCTCCACGGGTGGGCGTACGTGACGTGCTCTTTGGGTTTCCCTGCAGGTGTATATCGAGTCGATTCACCGTCCCTCGCGGTGAAGAGTACCACTTGGTCACTGAGTCGTGACGTAGACTAATGTATGAAATATGGTGATTCAATACTGCAGATATGATATAACATTGTATTGCTACATGTTTGCCACCAAATATTGCTTACTAAATTTCAGCTTCTTGAACTGTTAACTTGTTGCTAAAAGTTGAACTAAGGATGAACTTGTAGGCGAGTCCATTTGTTGCAATATGACTATCCTATGTCATGGTACACCTCATGTAGAGTTTCATGCTTAGGTGAGTCGGTTAAGCCTTGCTGAGCCTTCGTGCTCACGGTTGCTGCTTAAGTGTTTTTCAGGTGAGGAGCCACCCACGGACTCGGAGTACGAGTCCACCAGCGAAGGTTACCCTCCGTCGGGGACCACGGCTGAGTGGGAGCCGTACACGCTGCGCTGAGCTGAGACGTGCAGCTAGTGTGGGTTGCCCTAGGGCTGGGCAACCGACTTTTGCTAGATAGGCGGGCGTGAGTTGTACAAAAGAAACTTCCGCTGTGTAATAAATACCCTAGTTTGTAACTGAGAAGTGTACCACTTTGTACATTCAGTTTTTTTCCCATGTAATATAATGTGTTCTTATGACGTGTGCTGTCGGGTGTCACATCGCGCGCCACCATCCTCTGCGATCCTGGATGAGCGGACACCGGTCCACCACAAATATTATCAACATGCTTACCTTACTCTTGAATGAGATATTATGAGTTATGTAGAGGTAGAGATCAAGGCAAGTTGGATGATTTGGTTGGTGCTGGGTGCACGAGACTCGGGTTTGTGTTTAGTACTTGCCTGGATCCTAAGGACCGGTTCATGAAGCATGTAACCTGGCTTTACCGTGCCAACCACATGCTGAGATGGGGCAGCTTGGCCAATTAATTAGGTGTATCCCCGGCGTAGTATGGGTGTGTTGGATGGTGCGGGGAATAGGTGTCAGCTGGACTACCATATGAACCGCAAGGCTCAAGAGGGGGCCACTGCAGCGGGATTGGAGCCTCTTGTATGCTGTTAGGGGTGAAACCTCAGTGGGCCCACGCTCGTCGGGAATCCCTTTGTAAAGGCTTCGTAGTGATCTCCTGGCTACACACCTGGGAAGTGTGAATGTGGTTCGTAGCCACTGGCATAATGGAGGTTCTTTTAGTCCACCCAGCAACGGGGGATGAAATCACTACATGTGGGTACAGTGGTGCAAACTCTACAGAGTCAAAACTGTCATGACAGCCGTGCTCACGGTCAAGAGCGGCTTGGACTTATTCATGATTAGAGTATGATGACCTTGGAGGTTGTGGATGTTAAGCGGGGAGCTAAACATTGGAAATGATGTTATGATTATTTGATTATGATGATGGGATGGGAGATTGGGACCATTTCACCTGTGTAGTAATGTAGGTGCTTAATAAGCTAAGGTGATAGGTATTAATTGCGTAGTGGTTTAACCATGAGTTCAACCTCTCCTTGTTCTAGCCATGCATGACATAACTTTCCCACACTTGCTGAGTACCATCGGTACTCAAACTTGCATATTTGTTGGTTTATATTGCTGCTCAGGTCAAGAGAATGATGTGGTGTTCAATGACCACGACTTCGGACCCGAAGAAGGATTCTAGGTTCATGGAGTCCCTCGGGCAACTCCTGTGACGGAGCCCACAAGAATAATATTCCGCTGCTATTTTGTTTACATGTTATGAACTTATTATCATCCATCGAGACGTATGCTTTGTGAGACATATTTATATTCGACACCTGGCTTGTAATAAATGATGCTTCACTATTTGTCATCACATGTATGAGAAAATGATCCTGGCATACATGTGATATTCACTAGGTTGTTCTTCGGAGAAACCGGGTGTGATAATATGTGTGAAAAAGACATGAAAAATGGGACTTGCGAAAACTTTTCTTCATGCAAAGTAATACATGGATGACCATCCAAAATGAGGCTCACCTTTTTATTTAAAAGTGTTGAACCAATAAGGAGTTAAATACCTCTTTGCATGTAAGTTTAAAATTCAGATTTGAGATTCAAAGTTCACACATGTGGTGACCAAGAACTTTGAATAAACATGCAGCCATATAGTTGGAATTATAGGGAGAAGTTTTATCACAAACTTTTCATTTGTAGGGTGGGCTCAAAAAGAAGTTAAAGAGAAGAATTGCCAAATTTCAACCAAATTCAAGTTTGGCAAGCAAATTCAAACTGAATTTGAAGAATTCGAATTCCAGCCCACCTTCTTGAAACATAGAATTCTGGGAATTAAGGAGATCAGCTTGAGAAGATATTTGGGATGCAATTGTGGAGTGGGACCCACATGTCATAGAGCTAAAGAGCTGCCTTGCACACTAAGTTTATGCATCGGTGGGAGATTGCACCGAACAGCTTGCGTGAGCCACGAGCAGCTCCCACCGTGGAGGCACTGGGGGCTCGGCAGCGCCACCAGCTGCTCCAATCCCCCACGCTCGGGAGCCCAGAGGCGGTTCTTTCGGCGTTATCACCTCCTCAGCCGAGCGAAGACCGGATTGTTTTCCTCTCCTCGCGAGCGCACGCACTGAACCGAACCGTTCCTCCCCTCCGCTGCTCGGTCGATCGGAAGAACGGAAAAACAACTGCGCCATCCCTCCCCCGAGCTACTGAACATCGCCGCGAGCTCGGCCTCTACCTCCCTGAACCGAAAGCAAGGAAGCTACGGCCTCCAGTGCCCGAGAACAACCGTCGCCGCTGCGACCAAGTTCAAGGAAGTGATCGGGCGCATGTGGGCAGCTTGCCACAGCGGTCTTCACGGCCAAGCGAGGGCGGCAACAGGAGCGCACAACCACCGCGCAGCTCTCACCTGAAGCTCAGGCCATGCCGTGAGCTATCGACGGAGAATTTTGAGGTTTTGCTCCGGCGGTTTCAACCCGAGCATCCGGTACGGATTCGGCAAATTCCCGCTCTGTGATCCTCCGTAGGTCCTTAAATCTTGCACGTAGCAACTAGACTAGTCGGCGGTCATTTTGCCTTCAGCAACCTTAGCACGAAAACACCTCAGAGCAATGAATTTCAAGCTCTACCGAGGTCGTTCTTCACGGGGCCTATCGGGCGCATGGTGCTGACCCCTTTTCCGCTGTTTCAGAGCTAATCCATAACCTTACCGTGCCTTGCGATCACCCACTGGTGCTGTATAGCTGGTTGGCCGAGGTTTTGGCGGGTTGGAACCCACGGCCGACGGCGCCGAACCTCAACAGAGGCCGTCGCGCGTCGCTGAGGTATCTCCGGTCGTCGGCTGCCCAAGCAAACCCCACAGCCGTGTTCCTCGATGCCCTAAACCCCTTAGCGGCGAGTTCCAGTTTGGATGGTGGCCGGGAACGCTGGTCCGGCGAGCCTCCGGTTACTCCGGCGAGGGGGAGCGCGAGGGCGCGAGAGAGGAGCCGGAGGAAGAAGACGAAGCGTGGGCCCTGGATGTCAGCAGCTCAGAATTCAAATCCGGGATCGGGTGCGGCCGGGATCCCGTGTGCTGGAGCGAGAAACCCCGTGGCCCCGGTGTGTCCCAGTTCTGATTGGCTGGAATTTAAATAAGCGGGCCCAGTGGGATTTTCTGTAGGAAAACAATTCCAGTGAGGACCCAAACTTTGGAAATTCATAGCTCCTGGTAGAAACCTCCAATTTGAGTGATTCACTTGGGTTGGATTCATCTCTCTGAGTTCTATCCAAATATGAACTCAGATTTGTATGAAAGTCAATATTATATTCTGTATAATCCTTTGAAGGTTTTCTGAAAAAGAATTATTGAGGGAGTTTGGATTATCCAAAAATCCCCAAATTTTGCCAGAATAGTCTTTAGCATAGTGTTGACCTACTAGCAAATTTTTCAGCACATTTAAAGATCATTTGAGTAGGAATTTGCTAAATGCAAACTACTGTGTTCAAAAGAGTCCAGAAACATTTTCAGAAATGTTTCCCACTTCAAAAATCGATTCTGAGCAATCCACAGCTCCAAAATTCATAGGAAAATTTAGGAAAGCTCTCTGAGACATACTTGGAATTTTAGTTCACTTAATTGGGCATGAAAATGCACATTACTTCAGAATTAATTCTTTTGAGTACAAATGCTTAAAGAATTGTTCTAGGAGAACTACTCAAGTAAAAGAGCTGAATTTTGGGCCAGATTACTTTCAGGTGACCAAGAACTTACATGTAAATTATGAGCCCAAGTTGAGCTGTAGAACTCCCTGTTCCTATTCTCCATACTTATGTATAGGTGGAAATACATGAGAGACCTTGTGAGAATTATAGAGGACACAATTTACCTCCAACTTAGCTGCAATTTGGCAAGCTAAATCCTTAGGTAGTATAGAACCTGCTGTAAAAGTTTTAAGGCCATTGGAGTTCTTGTTCTTCAGTTGCACTCAAATCTTTTCATTTCATATATTGTGTTCATTAGGGGAAAGTAGTTAGAAGATAGCTGAGACATTAGAATCAAGTAGATCAATTCTGTTTCTTTGCACAACAGAGGCACACCAAGCCATTCTTGGCTTTTCCACACAACCTCTGTTCTTAAGAAAGTAATTCTATAACTTCTTTCCATGACATTCTATAAAACATATGCATATGCATTTCAATAGGAACCACAACGAAGGGGATTCAAAGGAGTGATTCATTGAAGTGGATCAAGCTCCGGAGAATCAAGGGTGGATCAAAAAGGATACTAACTGCTTATATATGACTACCCTGCAAAACAGGCAAGCTCCGGTTTGCATTTAACAGCTATTAAGTTTTTATTTTGTATTCACCTTTGGTCAAGATTTGAACTGTGCATTAGGTCTAGTGTTTGATACTCCTCTTGCATAGCCAAATTACCCATGGAGTATTGGGTAGGTGTCTGTCACCGTGTAGAACTGCCATGCTTAAGTACGGTTCGGTAGAAGTCGAGTGGTGAGATGCTACTCGCAGTTTCAGGAACAACAGGGGCATACGGGATTGGTTCATAAATGAATTAGCAAGTTAAAGTTGAGACCGGAAGGTTGTAGGGGCAGCATGACATAGGGGCCTGGGTGCTGTAGACCTGTCCGTGTCGGTCATGGACCGATCCGTATGCGGCCCTGTTGAACAAGTTTGAGTTGTGTACCGGACTCATGCTGGCTATATGGGACCCAGTAAACCGATGTACCTCGGGAAGTTGTCGTTGGGACTTTTCGGGTCGCCTCAGGCGGACGGCCAGTGTGCAGTATGTGGGGAACATTCTCATGACATCTCACGACGGTAGGTGCACCATGAGAGTGGCTATTGTATGGGGCGACTTGATCGATTCAGCAGGGGTGAAACGGGGGAAAGGCTGCCACGTACGACGTAAGTGTTGGTTGTTGTAGGCAACATCGAGTACGGGCGTACGTGTCGTGTAGTCCGGGTGTTATTGATTCGAACCACCGTCGCTCGCGGAATGGACCGAGCATACTTGTTCTCACAGTCGTGACGTAGTAAGAACTTGCATGAGAAATGAACTAATCATTTTGATGTGAAGTATTATCCTACCTTTGTATTGGATCTTGATGAATAGGCTAGTGCAAACTCGATTCTTTTATGCCATGAGCAATTTACATCGGGGGAAAGCGTTTCTTGTCTGATTGTGGACTCCCGATGTGGCATGCCCAGGGTTACTTAAAAGGCTGCCAATAATACCTGAAAGTAAGGAATCACTTTTAGGCGAGTTTAATTATGCTCATGCCATCCTATTTTAGGTTCATAACCTCACATAGAGTTTCATGTTTAGGGTGACGGTTAAGTCTTGCTGAGCGTTATGCTCACGGATGCTATCCGAGTTGTTTTGCAGGTATTTGACTTCATGCTTAAGAAAAGGGATGCCGATGAGACTCGGGAACCTCCGAGTGCTTACTCAAAGTGTATCCTCGCCGCTGCAGATTGTCTTGGTGTTGCTAGTAAGAAACATCCGCGGGCTGGACCGTTTCTTTGTTCCTAGTTTAGAAATGAGTCGTGAGAGTTATAGTCTTCCGCTGTAGCTTACTCTGATATACTTATTTGTAAAACTTTCCTGTACGCTTCCGCAAACTCTTTATGTAATATGATGTGTTTCCATCGACCCGTGTGCTGTTGGGTGCCGCATATCACGGCACCACCCAACGAGGTCCTGTGGTCCCTCACAGCATGGTATCAGAGCTGTTACACGGTGGCTGCATTGTTTCCTTTCGGGGCTGTGCGAGAGGGCGAGGGTGAACAGCATGAGGGGGAGAAACAGTTCATGGCACAAGCTACACGCTTATTCCTTCGGTCACCGATTCCCCTGAGCTGGAGGTGGCGTGAGAAGAGGCAGTCGGGCGCCGGACATCGGGAGGTGGCGGTCACACGGTGAAACAGAGTCGGTTTTTTGCCTCTCTGAACAGTGGGTCCCTCCTCTCCCCTCTAATTCATTTTCCCCAATTCTTGCTGCAAATATCCCAACTAATCACACTTAAATGGGAGACTTAGCCACCAAGTAAGGGAATGAATTTGAATTCTTCAAGTTGAAATTGATTTGGCTAAATTTGCTTCACATTTGAATTTGGAATTCAAATTCAATTTTGAATTAATGCAAATTTAGCTCCCGACAAGACGAACTCCAATGAGGATGAAAATTGGAGGACTAACTCAGAAACATGTGCTGAGTTTGAAAATAAAGTTAAATTTTGAATCCAAGTGACGCAAGTAGCTGAAATTTGAATTTGCATTCAAATTAGCCCTTTTTACAAATGTCTCCAAAAGTGCCTAAAAATTATTTGGATTTGCATGAAACTTGGCATGAGCACCCCTAAGAATGTTTAGGGCCTAATGGTAAACTCATCCTCTCATGTTTTTGTGTGTGAGCTCCTACTTTTTGGAGTTATAGGTTTTTCCTCTAATGACCCTCTTGATGGTGTTTACTTGCTCTTCACAATTGTTCATAAACTATCCACCAAATGAGCTGTGGTGTTGTGATGTGATGAACATTTTAGCAAGTCAATTTTTGGGCTTTTAAATATTGCCTCCAATTCCTCCTTCATAGCACTGCACCAGTTTTTCTCTTGTGGAGTCTGATCAATATTTGTTGGCTCTTCTGCTGTTAGGAGACACAAAGCAGAGTATTCAAGTTCTGAACCCGCTCTGTTGAATCTAGCACATCTGTCACACTCCGAAATCTTTGTGGCACTCCTTCAAAATCAAATTCCTCACCTGTAGGTGGTGTAACCCAGTTAATCCCTGTTGGTGATGAAATATCAGACCCATTCTGCGGTGTCCTTGGCGAGTTAGAGACTGACTGAACATTTTCAGTCCACTGCACACTAAATATTGAGAATGATTCTCCCCCACTTGATCCGACTTCATACCACTGCCATGGCCTCTTCTCATCAAACTTTATATCCCTGGACACAATAACCTTCTTATTGACTGGATCATAAACTCCATAAGCTTTTGAGTATGCTTCATATCCAAGAAACACCCCTAGTATTGACCCTGTTAGACTTTGTAACTATGTGGGTTAACAAGGGGTAGTTTAGTCATTTGTATGGGATTAGGGTGCAGTTTAGTCTTTTTCCCTCACCTAATCCCTTGATATAATGTACCCTTGACCTCAGGATTGATCATCCAATTATCATCCTCTAATATGGTATCATTAGCTAGGTTAGACTAGGATTAGGGCTTAACCCTAACCCTAATGGCTCAGCCGCTGCCTCCCTGGGATGCCGCAGGCGCCACCGGCGCCACCCCACCCCGCCGCCACCCCTGCTGGCATGCCGCCACACCGCCCGCCCCCTACTACCGCGCCGCCACCTCGCCCCGCCGCCGCACATACGGGTGCCAGCGTGCCGCCCCACCCCGCCGCCACCCTCGCTGGTGCGCCGCCACACCGACGCCCGCCCCCTACTGCCGCCACCACTTACCCCACTGCTGCACCTGCGGGTGCCGCACCACCTCCCGGGGTTCGTGGCGCAGCTGCCCCCAAGCCATGGTCGGCCGGCGCCGTGGCCAGTCAGCGCGCCATCCTTGGCCGCCACCAGAGGACTGACTGGCGCCACGTTTGGGCATGCCGCCGCCGGGTCGGCAGCCGCCGCCCAGGGGCCGGTTGCTGCTGATCTTCCGGGCTGTCAGGCACAGGTTTCCAGTGGGGGGGGGGAACTGCCGTCGGATCGGCCGGCGCTCTCCTCTCGTGGGCAGCCATCACCACCCCTTGGGGGCTGGCAACACCCCTTGGCCAGGGTGCTACGACCGCCGCTGGGTCTCCGAGGACCGGACCAGCCGCCGGTGGACCGCATGTAGGTACCACCGTAAACCCGCCACCACCGTCGTTTTCATGGCAGGTACTACCTCCGGGCCTCACGACTCCGCCGCCACGTCTACCAGCCTCGACATTGATGGGGGCACCACGACCACCGTCCCGCCAGTGATCCCGTTTCCAGCTGCTGGTGCCGCTGCTGACAGTGCGGCTACTGTTTCAATCTATAGCACCGACACGACGGACACCTCTGGCATCGCCGCAGCCCTGGCTGCCTCTCGCGAGCCCGAGCGGGCACTCGCTCTCGCCCTGGAGAAGGAGCATGCCTCTGTGGCCGCTCTATCTCACCAGCTTGAGGAGAGTGCTTAACGACCGATGAGTGCTGCCTACGAGCCTCCCTCAGACGTTGATACATACACGGCTTCACTTGTGGCTGCTCTTCATGCACAGGCCACCGGGATTCAGAACATCTGGACTCTCGTGCCGGTTGTCCTCAGCTCCGAGTCTACCTCATACGCTCGGTGGCATGACCTGGTGCTCCACACGCTGAGGCGTTTCCGCCTCGACGACCACGTCCTCTGGGATGGCTCTTCGGTGGATGTCTCCTGGGTCAGTATGGACAGCCTGGTCCTGTCCTGGATCCTTGGCTCCCTCTCTGAGGAGCTACAGGACATCATCGGGCAGCGTGGTTGTGGCACGGCTCGTCAGGCCTGGCCGATCCTTGAGCAACGTTTTCTAGGAAACCGCGCGACTCGAGCCCTCCGCATCAGTGCGCGGTTCCAGAACACAGTTCAAGGTGACCACTCCGTCTCCGCCTACTGTCCAGAGATGAAGGGCATGGCGGACACTCTATGTGACCTTGGAGAGCCTGTCACTGACAGCGCTCTCGTCCTTCGGGTCCTTCAGGGCTTGAATGAGTGCTATTGTAACCTACGGACGTGGCTTCTCTGTCTGGAGCCACCCCTACCTTTGAGAAGGTATGGTCTGATTTCGAGCTTGAGGAGATCATTGCAGGAGGCTCTACTGGCTCCGCGTCTGCTACAGCCTTTTACAGCTCTGGGCAGTCCCCTCATCCACCCTCGCTAGCTGCTGGTGGACCACCGTCACGACCACCTTCCACCCCATGCACTCCTACTAGCACTGTGGCTGGAAATTATCGCCACCGAGGAAAACACGGCGGCGTGATGGAGGTAACAGTGCAGGCGGCACTCCTACTTCCAATACTCCAGCTACTGGTGGTACAGGCGGGGGAGGTGCACACTGGCCCACACCCTACAACCCGTGGACTGGCCAGATCTATATATGGCCTGGGCCATCTCCGAGCTCTCAGCTCCCATGACCACCGCGTCCCCAGCCGGCGTTCGTAGCGCACCCTGGCTATAGTGGACCACCCTACATTACTGGTGGGCCACCGACTCAGGCCTACTTTGACTATCCTTCTGGCGGACAGACGACCTCAACCTACGGAGGCACCGACTACCCTGTTGGGTACTCGGAGCCATAGGAACCACAATAGGAGCCACCCTCTACATGGGATCGCCAGTCGCTGGCCTCCTCCTTCAGCACCATGCATCTTACTCCACCAGGTGCTGACTGGATAGCTGACTCCGGAGTGTCATATCATACCACTCCTAATGCTGGTATACTCTCTTCCACCCACCCTCCCAATCCCTCTTTTCCTTCATCTATTGTTGTTAGGAACGGGTCTGTTCTTCTAGTCACCTCAGTAGGTGATTCTGGATTCCCTGGTTCCTTAAAGCTTAAAACATTCTTGTCGCTCTGGATATCATTCAGATTTGCTTTCTGTCCGTTGTTTTACCACTTACAACAATGTTTCCATTGAGTTTGATCCGTTTGGTTTGTCTGTGAAGGACCTTTCTACCTGGAGATTCTTTTTTGATGTGATAGATCGGGGGTCCTCTACACATTTCAACTTCCTACTTCCGCTGCATCATCACCTTTTGCTTTGATTACGACAGCTTCATCCACCATTTTGCATCGCCAGCTGGGCCACCCTGGTGCAGATGTTATGTCGAAGTTGTCTTGTAGTTCTGTTATTTCATGTTCTAGGGGCACACATGACTCTTTATGTCATGCTTGTCAGCTTGGTCGCCATGTTGGGTTTCCTTTTTCTACTTCTTCTACCCATGTTGAACACGCCTTTGATCTTATTCATTGTGATTTGTGGACATCACCTATTACCATTGATTATTACTTGGTGATCATTGATGTTTTTCTCACTTTTTGTGGACTTTTCCATTACTATTGAAGTCTGAGACTTCTGTTACTCTTTCTCACTTCTTCATTTGGATATTCACTCAGTTTGGATGCACCATCTGAGCTGTCCAGTGTGATAATTGACGCGAGTTTGATAACTCGGCATTACGTAACTTTCTCTTCGCACATGGGGTACAGCTACGCATGTCTTGTCCGTATACCTCTCCTCAGAACGGCTAGGCTGAGCGCATGATTCGTACCACCATCGACGTAATGCGCTCCCTGATGTTCCAGGCATCTATTCCTGCCCGATACTGGGTGGAGACTCCCCACACTGCCACTCTTCTTATTAATCGCCTTCCTACGAAGGCGATTCGTGCCTCCACCCCCTATTTTTCTTTATATGGCACCGATCCTCTTTACGACCACCTTCGAGTTTTCGGGTGCGCTTGCTACCCTATTCTTTCTGCCAGTGCCCCACAAAAAGCTTGTGCCCTTCTCAACACGGTGTGTTTTCCTCGGGTATTCCCTTGATCATAAGGGTTACCGGTGCTTAGGCCTCACCACTCACTGGCTTTTGATCTCTCAACACGTCGTCTTTGATGAGTCCTCCTTTCCCTTCACCACCTCTTCCAGTTCCACCACAGAGCTGGATTCTCTTTTTCCCACTGACCCCGAGTCTGCTCCCCAGCTTCGTTGGCCTCTTTCTTCTGCAGGTCCGACACGCACTAAGCCTCAGGTGCCCCCGACGACACCTGCTACACCACGTGAGGCATTGACGCCTCCAGCGTCGCCTGCTGCACCTCGAGTGGTCCCGACGTCACCAGCTGCGCCATGCGTGGCATCGGCGTCTTCGGCATCACCTGCGGCACCTCAACTGGCTCCTACAACACCAGCTGCGCCACGCGTGGCCTCACCCTCCCCGACGTCACCTGCAGCGAGTCCGACGACATCATAGCCGCACCAGGCACGACACCGACTGCGACCCTGACTTCTCGCTTCGCTGACCCCGCACTTATCTACCAACGATGAGCGCGGGATAGTGGCCCAGCTCCAGCTGTGCCACGCACGGCATCGAAGCCCTCCATGCCAGTCACCACGCCACGCGCCATCACGAGACCCACTCTCGTTTATAAAAGACGGGAGCGGGGTGGTGCACCGACTCCTGCACGCTCCGAGCGCCCGGTGTACAATCCTCCTCTGCTCCATAGTGGTCCTGGTCACGTTCACTTGATAGTGACTCGACGTGCGTCCAGGAGTCTCTCACCGATTGAGCGCTTCTCCGAAGCTGTCTTCTCGTTGACGACGTCTCCACCGCCGGACTCTTCTTCGATCTCGCCCATACCGACTTCTGTCCATAGCGCCCTCTCCGACCCTCACTGCGTCGCGCTATGGAGGAAGAGTATGCGGCCATGCTTGCCAACCGGACCTGGTTCCCCGCCCTGGTCGTGGCAATGTTGTCACGGGCAAGTGGGTATTCACACATAAGAAGAAGGCGGACGGTACCTTGGAGAGGTACAAGGCTCGATGGTCAGGTTGAAATGGAACGCGAACTGAGTCTTGCGCTGCTCACTTATCTGGAGCAGCCCGAACTTCATCTCTATTGCACGGAGCCAGTTGTCCGCGTCAAGAGGTTCATCCGCCCTTGAGAATACCGGGGGATGAGTAGCCAGGAAGTCGGAGTAGGAGCTTTGTTGACGCTCCTCACGATCTTGACGTCTCTCTGGGCGAGACGTATTGGCGATAAGCGTTTGCAGCAACTCCGTGTGCTGCTGATGTGAACCCGCCATTGCCGCGACGATGTCGGCCAATGTAACCGTTGGCAGTGGCGGTGGCGGTGTCTGCTGTTGCTGTTGCTCCTGCTGTTGTCCCGAGGAGTCCTCGGGAGGCTGTTGGGAGGTCTCTCCCCCTTGGCTAGTACCCCCAACATCCGGGTTGGCACGAGTACGCGTCATTCTGAAATTCAAAACAGCAGCGATTAGGACATGTCATACTTAATATTCCATATGTAACAGTAGGTATTGAAGTGACACATGATTAATTTGCACAACATTCACATATATTGATAAAGCATAAACTTTATACAAGATACATTATTCTCGGATCTCTGAGAAGTCGTGCTCATGTCGTCACTACCTATACATACGCTACTGTCTACACGACATGTCACCGATTACAAAATTTGGGCTACACTACCCTAGCTGCCCTACATGGCAACTGTAACCCCCTACTCGGCATAGAACTCGACCTCCTGCGGGTCGTCCTCCTCCGGTACCTCTGCTGGTGGCTCTGGATCTACCACCTCTTCTCCAATCTCGGGTTCTCCCATTGCTGGAAGGCCCAAGACCACCGGTACGCCCAATACCGGAGGTACGAGGTCCTGCAAAGCATGCACCTCGTCCATGGCTTGGTTGTCATCTTCTTCCCAGCCTTGCCCTTCCTCAATAGCGTCGTCCCTCTCTTGAGTAAGTTCCTCGTTCTGCTGGGTCAGATTCTGTACCAATTCTTGCAATGCCGCGATGTCGACATGGCTTTTCCTCTTTGCCTTCTTCAGACAATGCAACTGATTATGTTGTTCATTCAGTCGCTTGATCGTCGGAAGGAGCACATTGCGGAGTGCGCTGTGAGCACTCTCAAAATGATCTCCACGTCTTGTGCTCTCCTTGAGCTTTGCGGCGAAATGCTCTGTATGAACAGCTTGGCTGTCCATCACGGCGTTTCCCGCCCTCATCTGGAGGCTAAGGTTTGCCTCCGCGTGGTTGTACCTTGGGCAACCCGGATCTGTTGCCTCTCGGTACCTCTCTTCCCACACATGCTGAGCCTGTCCCTCCACCGGAATGAGCGCGTATGGAGTGCCCTCCATAGCCTGCACGTGTAGTTGGCAGAAACGTGACATAGTGTCACGGGCTGCCACTTGCCACATCCCTTCATGTTGTCTTCCTCTCACCGTGACGGTGAACGGCACCCAACCGGGTGGCGTAGGTCCTGCAGGGACTTCGACATGGATTGTCCACGTCTTGTTCCCTTCTTCGCCTTATTTCTTGGCGAAGTACTGCAGCATCTGGTTATATCCGAAATATTGAAGCATCTGCCTCAATGTTTCCGGATAGCCGCTGCGGTGAGAACAGTGGGACACCACCCACCCATTCTCCAACTGCTTTTATGCTGTCATCTGTAAAAATTATATTTGAGAAATGTCAAATATTTATTTAAACAGTAAACCACTGAGTTATAACATAAGACATGTCATTGAACCCATAAAGCTTGGAAACATAGTTCAAATTTTAAACAAATTTGACTGCTGATCTGCTGTTCACATGACAGTCCTGACCAGTTTCCATTTCAACCTGATTCAGGCCCTGTTAAAGGCAAAAGCAATTCTGGAGGTAAACATCAAAGTTAAATCTAACTTCAATAGCTTTCCATAAAGTATTTGCTTGGCCTAAGATCTGTCCTGGTTCAAAAGTTATGAGATGTCAAAGTTAACAGAATTTCTGGAGAAATTTGGACAGCACCTCCCTGCTTTAGGTACCGATTTGATGAATTCCAGTTAATTCCGTTCCTAATCTGACAAAACTTTCTGTTACAAAGTTGTAACCCATCTCATAAGATTTCCATAACTATCCCATTTTCTATTTTTAAAGTTTTATGCAGGAAGTTACGCTTAATTTACAGAGAGTTTACAGAGAGTTTTTGCTCTGTCCTGTTTTCTGGACAGTTTCAACTCTACTGCATTTTTCGATTGGTTAAGAGATGAAACACCTCTGGACCTCAACAGAAGAGTTGTAAAGCTCTTCCAAAGCTTTTCAGAAATGTATCATATGACCCCAACCTCGAAAGAACTCAACCTCTAACCTCTGATCAACTTCAGCCTTAATTCAGCTGAAACCAGAGTACTCTGTCCTTAACAACCTATAAGTTGAAAACTTGTTAACTTTGAATATCCTGTTCGAGGGAAGGAGTTACATCAAGTTTTACTACTTTGGATCAAAACCTTCAAGTTTTAAATGAAGTTGTTCATTTAATGGGGTGTGACGTCGATGCGTCACCAGATTATGTCGGTACTACGTCCTTACAAAGTAAAAACCTATACCGGACTTAGTCGGCTTCGTTATTTCAGTGGCACTAACGTCACTCGCACACAGATGCTACACTTCTACCATTTCGTGGTCAGTCTACCTGAAGAAACTCAAACAATCGTCAGACTCGGCTGCACACCGAGCCCGGAATCCATACAGTTCGTACACCCGGCCATCATCACTCGCCCGGATGTTCTCAAGCCAAACACGCCTTGAGTTACATGTTCACGTTTCAGACCACGTGACGGGGTCTCCCAAATTGCACCACGCACGCCAGGGATAGACGTTGCTCGAATAACCCAAACGACATGAAGAGTCGTAGAGGATATCCAAGCGGGTCGGGTTACCTGCCACCCGTGGGGCTCCACCCTTCAGCTTGTGCGCACTGGTGGACAGCGCTTACGTGCACCCCCCCAAGACATAAACGTCCCGAGATACACGATTTTCCAACATAGACAGATAGGTTAGTATGCCACTTTCTATATACTAATAACATCCTTATACGGGCTACTAACTCGTTCCTCAGTGGATTTTTGAAAAAGATGACCTTTGTAGTGCGTTAAACCTCAAGCGAGCTCTGATACCACGCTGACACGACCCCACGGTCTTGTCGAGCCAGGATCACACTGAGGGGTGCTGCGTTGCACAGCACCGGATAACAAACATACAAGGTACAAAGCGGAAGCAAAACTTTTATTACATAAACTGGTTTATGAACATGTTTACATCAAAATAGGTTCAGTCTACACTCACGGGCGTAGACTACGCATCAAGTGCACGTTCAGCCCTTGAACGTGTCCTTGCTAGCACACACGCACACTAACTCTGCGGCGTGCACGACTCCCACTCAACGGGGTTTCCCTCCTGGGGTTCCGTCTCTTCTTCAGGGGTCCCTTCCTCATAGAACCCTGCAAAAGCTTCAAACACAAGCAGTGAGCACGAAGGCTCAGCAAGTCTGACCCGTCTCTCCTAAACATGGAACTTTAATATGAGGGGTGATGGGTACATGAGGTAAAACCATTTGCAAAGGACTCGCCTAATTATTGGGACCTTACTTTCACGTTTTAGCAGCAGGTTGTGGAGAACCTTACGCTAAGGCACATGAGAGAGCCGCAATCAAACAAGAAACGCATTTCTCTCATGTACTTTGCCCAAAGTTGAAAAGAACTTTAGTTAGCTCTAGACTACAGCAAATCATTAGCAATCAAGTCCATCTTTCAATCAGCAACATTTTAACATGCAACTAGCCTGTTCTTTCTACATCATGGTACAGTGAACAAGTGGTACTCACTGACCGCGAGGGACGGCGATTATAATCGATTTACACCTGCAGGGTTACCCGAACAACCCGTCACATACGCCCGTACTCGATGTTGCCTACAACAACCATCACGGACGCCGTACGCAACTACCTTTCACCCGTTAGCCAAATGTTGAACCGGTCCAATCGTCCCGAGCAAGAGGTCTCTGCACGCGCATCTCAGTGCCGCCAGCCGATTTACACCTCGAGCTCTCAACCTACCCTCTGAATGACCAGCTATGCCTCAACACCCAGCTACCCG
The DNA here is from genome assembly GCA_030760725.1 of Neostapfia colusana. Classification (NCBI taxonomy): domain Eukaryota; kingdom Viridiplantae; phylum Streptophyta; class Magnoliopsida; order Poales; family Poaceae; genus Neostapfia; species Neostapfia colusana. The sequence continues at coordinate 16,514,262 of JASWHV010000018.1, read as the reverse complement.
AGTTACATCGGTTTCCCGGTTCCCATATATCCGGTAGGTCTTCGGTACTGTTCTAGCTTGTTCAACAGGCCCGCACACGGCTCGGTCCTCAATCGACGCAAGCGGAGCTACAGCACACAGGCCCCAAAGTCCTGCTGCCCTTACTCTCCGCTCGGTCTCATCTTTCTTGTCATGTGTATCATGTGCTATCTCTACCCGAGCGATGTGCCTCTAGCCTATTCTCGCGAGTAGTTCCAACTACTCGACTTGTACCGAATCCTACTCTATCTTAGTATTGCAGTAGCTAACGGGGTTGGTAAATCCTAAACCCAATCCGTGGTTTTCTTGGCTATGCATTTGGGTTTCCACACAAGACTCTAATGCAAAGAATCATAATACTCAAGTAAGTGCTCAAAATAATAAAAATTTGTAAAATGGTTAATGCAAACCGGGGCTTGCCTTGCTGCTCTTGGTCATAGGCTAGCTGCTCCTCCGGAGTAATGAATTCTAGGACTTCGGGTTCCTCCTCGATCTTAGCGACTACATGATAGAAGAGGTACATGTATCAATTTAAATGCATTTGTATTAAGTTTGAAGTTGTGAAGTCTATAACTCTCACTAGACAGACCCAATGACTGTGAAACTTTTACTGGGGCTTGGTTACAACCTAAACAGAGATTTGGTCAAGTTTTAGTTGCAGAAAAGCTCATTTGAGCCCTCCACAATTAACTATGTACTTGACCTTAATTGAAGGCTTTTAGGGTGTTCTAAGGATTTTCATGGAACAAACTACGACTTTCTGAAAACTAGATTTTCAGAGGGTTCTAATGGAGTTGGTCTCACTTAATTTGAAGGTTCCTAGCTAAAGATATGAGCTAAACAATTTCAGAGAAAATTCTGAAAATGTTGCTGGACATTTTCTATTTTCTCTGGAACAGTTTCACTAATCACACCATTAGGTGGATCAAATGAGCTCAAATGGATCTGAAATTTTTATGGTAGTTCAGGGATATTTTGGTGAACATTCCAGCAAAATTTCAGGATTTTCCTCCAAAGGATTCTCCAGTTAAAATTCCAAATAGTTTAAACTTTGAGGAATTAATTCTGGAGAAATAGGGATTTTCATGAAGTGAAACTTGATTTGCTGGAAAGTGCTCAGAGAGCTGAATCCAACAAAATTTGGTTCACTCGATTTGGAGCTTTCTAGCCAAAGTTATGAGGATTTGAGTTTGAAGGAAATCTGAAAATCAGGGAAAAGTTTAAGCTCGCGGGTGGGCCCTGGGGACACGCGTCGCCCACTGAGGCGTCGGCACACCGTGGCCTGCGGGTTCCTGCGTGCCAGCACAGCCGATCCCGGCCACACCCAATCCCGATTTCAAATTTTGAGCCGCTGACGCGTGGGCCAGCCGGCTTCGTCTACCTCTCGACGCGCCCGCGCGCCCGCACCGCTGCCCTCGCCGGAGCAGACCCGGAGCTCGCCGGCTCGCCGCTGCCGGACCTCCCATGGTCTGAAACTCGCCGCCAGGGGGTTGTCGACGTCTAGGAACACTTCGGTGGTGTCAGTTCGGGCTGGCGGTGACCGGAAATAGCCTGGCGACGTGCCGCGGCCTCGGTTGAGGTTCGGCGCCGTCGACCGTGGGTTCTAACCCGCCAACACCTCGAACAAACGGTCCTACAGCATCAGTGTACCTCTAGGAAGCTCGACAAGGTGTAAAAAGGGTGCAAGGATGGCGGCAAGTCGGTCGGCACCGTGTGACCGATCGTGCCCGCCATGACCACTCTTGATCGAGCTCGAAATTCGTCACTCCTAGACAGTTTCACACCACGGATGCAGAAAGAAACTTGATCGCCGGCTAGTCCAGCGTCTATGTGCAAGATTTGATAGCTAGAGAAGGATCTTAGAGTCAGAATTTGAAGAATCCGTACCGGAAGCTCAGTTTAAGGTCGCCAGAGCAAAAACTGAGAATTCGCCGGCGAGAGTTCACGGCGTGGCTTGAGCTTCAGGTGGAAGCAGCGTGGAGTCCGTGCGCTCCTTTTGCCGCCCTTGCTCAGTCGTGGGAGTGGCTGTAGTGTGCTGCCCACGTGAGACCGATCGCCGTTCTTCAGCTAAACCGTGGCGGTCATCGTTGATCACGGGAATAGGGGCCGAAACCCGGTGGTTCAGGCGTGGGAGGGTGGTGCTCGAGCTCAGGATGTTGCCTGGCAACTCGGAGAGGCGAGGATACGATTGTTTGCTGTGTTTTCCCGATCGACCGAGAGCTCGGGGAGAAAAAGAATGGTGCCGCCCGGTGTCGCTCGCGGGGATAAGAAGGCACCCAGTCTTCACCCTGCTGAGGCGGTGACGGTCACGTGGGGGCGCGAGCAGGCCGCCTGGGCGCCAGCGCGCGTAGAGGGGAAGCAGCTGGTGGCACCGGTGGCTGCTCGGTGGCACAGACGACAGCTGCTCGGTGGAATTTCCCACCGAGGCTGTGACTTTGTGTGCAAGTTTTGCCTCCTTCTCTCTATGACATGTGGGTCCCGCCCAGGGTTTTAACCTCTGAAATTTACTCCTAATGACTGTTGTAAACAGTGAGCCCCATAATACCCCTGGTGATTCAAATTATCCACCCATGAGCCATTTGAATTGATTAGAATTCAAATTGGGTTTGGTTTGAATGAATTTCAGCACAAGTTCAGTTTTGAATTCAAATAAAGTTTGAATTTGTCCCACTTAGCTTATGTCAAGATCAACTCCAAATGGAGTGAAAATTGGTGCGTGGGCTCACAAAAATGTGCTGACTAAGAATATGCCTCCCATTTTTAAATTCATGGGATAAAAACAGTTTGAATTTGAATATGGTTTCAAACTGCCCTCTTTCTAACTATACCCAAAATGACCTCAAACAGGTTTGGAATTTGGGTGAAACTTGGCATGGACATCCTTAGCAATGTGTAGGAGTTTTCATATGTCCAGCCCCTCTATATCACATGTGGGAAATACCACTTTTGCAATATGTGAGCTTGTTCTCTAATGAGCATGTTGATGGTGGTTACTTGCTCTTCATTTGTGTTCATCATCTTTCCTCAAATGAGGTGTGTCTGTATGGTTATGAACACTTCAAATATGTGTCAAAAACTGAGGCCCTTACACACTGACCGAGATGGTGTATTACAGTCAACCGACAGGATTTATTGACTCAGCTCATCCAGACATGGTCTATAAGCTGAACAAATCCCTGTACAGTCTGAAGCAGGCACCGAGAGCCTGGTATAGCCGGTTCGCTTCTTTCTTGGTCTCGCTAGGCTTAGTTAAAGCCAAGTCGGACACTTTGCTGTTTGTATATCGATGTGGCAGTGACACTTCTTATCTTCTATTGTATGTCGATGACATTGTACTGACAGCGTCCAGTCTAGCTCTTCTTCGGCGTACTAACTCTGCTTTACAGCAGGAGTTTGCTATGAAGGACTTGGGCCGCCTCCACCACTTTCTGGGTATTGCGGTCGAAGACGGACCAAGCGGCGTGTTCCTTCACCAGCGACAGTACTGCCTATACATCCTCCAGCGAGCGGGCATGGTTGAGTGCAAGTCGTGCTCCACTCCAGTGGATACCCAGGCGAAGCTCTTCACTACTAACGGGACACCCGTCACTGACCCTACTGCTTACAAGAGTCTTGCAGGTGCTCTTCAGTACGTCACCTTCACCAGGCCGGATATCTCCTATGTGGATCAGCAGGTGTGCCTCCACATGCATGACCCAAGGGAGCCGCACCTCACCGCTGTGAAGCGGATTCTTCGGTACCTGCGTAGCACCCTCAACTACGGCCTCCTCCTTCGACGTGAAGCAGCCTCCGAGCTGGTCATGTACACCGATGCTGACTGGGCAGGCTGCCCGGACAGTTGCCGGTCTACCTCTAGCTACACCGTCTTCCTGGGCGGTAATCTCGTCTCCTGGTCCTCGAAGCGACAGCACGTGGTGTCGCGTTCGAGTGCTGAGGCGGAGTATCGTGCTGTGTCTAACAGTGTGGCTGAAGCTTCCTGGCTTCAGAAGCTGCTTTAGGAGCTCCACACCCCCGTCGCCAGGAGCACTCTGATCTACTACGACAACGTCAGCACCATGTACCTCTCCACCAACCAAGTTCAGCATTAACGCACGAAGCATGTGGAGATTGACCTCCATTTTGTTCATGAGCTGGTTGCACGTGGCGAGGTTCGTGTACATCATGTCCCGACAACGACACCGTTCGCCGACATCTTCACGAAGGGCCTCTCGTGGTCTCTGTTCTCCTAGTTTTAGTCCAGTTGAGACTGCGGGGGTGTTAGACTGTGTAATTATGTTGGTTAATCAGGGGTAGTTTAGTCATTTGTATGGGATTAGGGTTAGGGGAAGTTTAGTCTTTTCCCCTCACCTAATCCCTGTAAAAGCCCAAGAAAGTGACTTGCAAAAATATGTTCATTACCTCACAACACCACAGTTCATTTGGTGGATAGCTCATGAGCTGTTGAGAAGAGCAAGTAAACACCATCAAGAAGGTGATTAGAGCGGAAAGCCCTAGCTTCAAAAAGTAGGAGTCATACATGCAAACATGAAAGGTTGAGCTCACCCCTAGACCTTAAATATTCTTGGGAAAACTCAGGCCAAGTTTCATGCAAATCCAAGATTTTTTGAGGCATTTTTGGGAGACATTTGAAAAAGGGTCCAATTTGAATGCAAATTCAAATTGCAGCCACTTTCATCACTTGAATGCAAAAGTTTGCTTCATATTCAAACTCAGTACATTTTTCTGAGTTAGTCCACCAGTTTTCATCCTCATTGGACTTCATCTTGTCTGGAGCCAAATTTGCAATAATTCAAACTGAATTTGAATTTCAAATTCAAACAGGCAGCAAATTTAGCCAAACCAATTTCAGTCAAAGAATTCAAATTCAAACCATAACTTCATGGCTATGTCTTTCATTCAATTGTAAGTAGCTGGGGTCTTTTCAGTGAAAACAGAAATGAAAAACAAAAAAAAAGAATTCGAGGGGAGGGACCCACTTGTTAGTAGCCTTCACACAGAAGTATTCTCGGCTGGATCTTTCACTCGACCGAGAGCGCGCGCCCGCCAGCTACCAACGTCGGCGTACGACCGCCTCAGCCAGGCCAGCTCCTGTTTGGAGAGGGGGAAAGATCAGTGACCGAAGAGAGAAAACGTGTAGCCCTGCCGTGTTCCGTTTCTCCCCTCACACAGTTCACCTTCGCCCCCACAACCGAAGCAAATCGCTCCGAGCTCGCCTCTCTATGATCACCGGCGTATGGGCGACACAGGCACCTCCGTGGCCGACGAGCTACACAAAAAAGGTCTGCTCCAAGGTGCTTAACACGCTTGTGCCAACCGCTCCTCCTCTCATGCCTCGCCGGGGTAGAATTCGTCCGATTATCCGTTCGGGGTTTAAAGAACCGAGTAGTTCAAAACTCCGAAATTCGTAATGGTTAGTTCACCACAGAGGATTCCAAGCTACACATACGTTATGCACCTGTCCATGGCCACCTAGGATCAAAAACCGGCGAAAACCATGGACTAGGGTTGCTGTTCTTCGAAATGTTCCCGATCACCGCTGTTTTAGCCCTAGGTCGACGGTGAGGTCTTAGTTGCGGCCGTTTTCACGAGGATCAGTTATCATATCCGTGATCAGCAAGTCTCAGTGGAGCTCTCCGAGCAAACTGCATCGAAAAAGGTGTAGAGAACATCGAGTTCGGCGTCGCCGATGAGCTTCTGGCCGCTGTCACCGTCGTGAGCACTGTTCTGACCATCGCCGAGCTCCGTTGAGTGCACCGATGGGTTCCTCAGGTGGAAATATGCACAAGCGGCGAGTTTCGTCGAAGGTCGGGCAGCAGAACGCCCGGCGGCGAGCTCTCCGGCGAGGGTGGCGGCGGGGAGCCACGGGAGCACGAGGTAGACGAAGCCCCGGGGGCCCCACGTGTCGGCCTCTGTTAAAACAGCACTGGATTGTTTGTGGCACCGGGATTTTGTGTGACTACGCGGGAGACTCTGTGGACCCCCGTGTGGTTTGGCCGCGGTGCTGACACGTACCCCGGGGACCCCAGCAGCCGATTTAAACTTTATTTGAATTTTCAGATTTGGTTGAAACTTCAAATGCATATAACTTCTGCTAGGAAGCTCCAAATTCAGTGAACCATCCAAGTTCATTTACTCCCCCTTTTGGTGTGATTAAGTGAACTGCCCTGAGAAAATAGAAAAATGTACAGAAATATTTTTCAGATTTTCTCAAATCTTGTTTAGGGCATAACTTCATCTAGAATTCTTCAAATGACATGAAACCAATTCCATTAGAACCATCTCAAACTCTAGTTTCCAGAAAGTAAGGGTTGGGGCCATGAAAATCTCTGACAATCCCTAGAGGCTCTACTAATGACCAAATAGGCTTTTATTTGTACAGAGCTCAAATGAACTTTGTTTCAAATGAAACTTGGTCAAGACTCTGGTTAGTACCCTACCAATACACCATAAAAATTTCAGAGCCAATGGGGAGGGCTAGCTAGAGTTCTGCTCTTTACATAGTCATTTCTAAACATTGCATTTAAATTGACATGTAGAATATTGTTTACGTGTAGTCGCTGAAGGCGAGGAAACTCCGGAAGTGCTCGACTTTCTTCTTCCGGATGAAGCCTTAACATCTGACCAGCAGCAACAAGGCAAACCCCGGTTTGCATTAACAGTTTTACAAAGTTTTGCTTTATGAAAACTTAGCATGAAGTATGTGTGTGTGCACTAGGTGTAGGATGGATGAAACCCCAAGTGCATAACAAGATTTTCCTACAAGAGTGAGGGTAGTGTCTAAGTCCTCAAATAGACAGGCTATGCTTAATGTTCTTAGAACTTTGGTACAAGTCGAGTAGTTGGAATCTACTCGCGAGTTTAGGCTTTGGGACACTCGGGATTGGTTCGAGTGATGTGAGATCACTTTAGAAAGAAAATGAGACTAGGCAGGGGCTAGGGCGCAGCAAGAGGAAGTCTTGTGGGCGCAGCCCTGTCCGTGTCGATTGAGGACCGATCCGTGTGTGGCCCTGTTGAACAAGTATTGAACGTACCGATGGCATATCAGATATATGGGCCCCGATAAACCGATGTAACCTATACCTCCGAGCGTCGAGGCATAACGCACCGATTTATAGGTGTAGGATGAGGGCAGAAAGGTGGAAATCTACTAACGGGCATAGAGAGATGCTCCGTGTAGGGAACCTCCTGCTCATTTCGATGCGACCGGTTCGATGTTTGGGCTGTTTGGTGAAAGGTTGTCCCGTACGACATCCGTGGAGCGTGCTGTGCAGCTCCGAGTATGGGTGTACGTGACGTGCTATTCGGGTATCCCTGCAGGTGTATATCGAGTTGATTCGCCGTCCCTCACGGTGATGAGTACCACTTGTTCGCTGCGTTGTGACGTAGATAAATTATGCAATGTTATGATTCAATTCTGCTGATATGTATGATTGTCTTGCTACATGTGTGCCACCAAATATTGCTCACTAAATTTCAGATTGCTGAACTGTTAACTTGTGGCTAAATGATGAAATAAGGATGAACTTGTAGGCGTGTCCGTTTGCTGCAAATTACCATCCCATGTTCTTTGTAAACTGCATGTAGAGTTTCATGCCTAGGTGAGTCGGTTAAGTCTTGTTGAGCCATCATATCACAGTTGCTGCTATAAGTGTTTTTCAGGTGAGGAGTATCCCATGGACTCAGGGTACGAGTCGACCGGCGAGGGCTACCCTCCGTCAGGGACCACGGTTGTAAGACCTATCCATGAACCACTTTCCTCGCTAGTGGAGCTAACTGAAATTGAACCGCTTTCAGTGGCGTGCCTTACCATTCTTACCTGAGCGTAGGTGCGTCGTTACAGAATCAAAATTCAGAATTATAACACATATATTAGTCTTGCCACTTTAAGTAATTATGCTATCATAGTCCTTACTTGGGAAAACTAGTGAATCCTCACCGTAAACCTATGTTTTCCCGTAATACAGTCCTTCATTAGTGTGCTATCCCCAATGCCGCTCTGATACCAGCCTGTGGTGGACCGAAATCCGCTCATCCAGGAACGCAGAGGGTGGTGCCGCACGATGCGACACCTGACAGCACACATCATAAGAACGATATTTTATTACATAGAAAACGAACTGAATATGTACAAACTATACAAGACTTCAGTTACAAACTAGTATTTGGATTACAAAAGTGGAAGCTAAGTTTATACAACTCACGCCACCTATCAAGCAAAAGTTGGTTGCCCAGCCCAAGGGCAACCCACACTAGCTGCACTCCTCAGCTCAGTGCGGCGTGTACGGCTCCCACGCAGCCGTGGTCCCCGACGGAGTGTAGCCCTCGCCAGTGGACTCGTAACCCGAGTCCGTGGGATACTCCTCACCTGAAATACACTTAAGTAGCAACCATGAGCACGATGGCTCAACAAGACTTAACCGACTCACCTAGGCCTGGAACTCTACATGCAGTTTACACGAACATGGGATGGTAAATTTCAGCAGACAGACACGCCTACAAGTTCATCCTTAGTTCATCTTTTAGCCACAAGTTAACAGTTCATGAATATGAAATTTAGTGAGTAATATTTGGTGGCACACATGTAGCAATACAATTATACATATCAGCATAATTGAATCATAACATTCCATAATTTATCTACGTTACGATGCAGTGAACAAGCGGTACTCGTCACCGCGAGAGACGGTGAATCGACTCGATATACACCTGCAGGGATACCCGAAAAGCACGTCACGTACGCCCACCCGTGGAGCTTCACAGCACGCTCACTCGATGTCGTACGGGACAACCTTTCACGCAACAGCCCAAACGTCGAACCGGTCGCACCGAAACGTTCAGGAGGTTCCCTACACGGAGCATCTCTCTATGCCCGTTAGCAGATTTCCACCTTGCTGCCCTCAACATACACCTATAAATCGGTGTGCTATGCGTTGACACCCGGAGGTTTGGGTTACATCGGTTTATCGGGGCCCATATATCTGATATGCCTTCGGTACATTCAATACTTGTTCAGCAGGGCCGCACACGGATCGGTCATCAATCGACACAGACAGGGCTGTGCACACAAGACTTCCTCTTGCTGCGCCCTAGCCCCTACCTAGTCTAATTTTCATTACTAAAGTGATCTCACATCACTCAAACCAATCCCGTGTGTCCCAAGCCTAACTCGCGAGTAGATTCCAACTACTCGACTTGTACCGAGGTTCTATAAAAATTAAGCACAGCGTAAACTACTCGAGGACTTAGACACTACCCTCACTCTTATAGGAAAAATCTGGTCATACATTTGGGTTTTCATCCATCCTACACCTAATGCACATATATCTATACCTCATACTAAGTATGTAAACAAAGCAAAACTTTGTAAAATGGGTTAATGCAAACCAGGGCTTGCCTTGTTGCTGCTTGTCAGTGGTTAGGGCTTCGTCCGGAAGAAGAAAGTCGAGTACTTCTGGGGTCTCCCCGCCTTCAGCGACTACACGTAAATGATATACTATATGTCAATTTACATGCAATGTTTAGAACTGAATAAGTAATTACCATAACTCTAGCTATCCCTCCCTTTTGGCTCTGAAATTTTTATGGCGGCTTGGTAGGGTCCTGACCAGAGTCTTGACCAAGTTTCATTTGAAACAAAGTTCATTTGAGCTTTATACAAATAAAATCCTATTTGGTCAATATTAGAGCCTTTAAGGAATTCCAGGGGTTTTCATGGCTCCAACCATTACTTTATGGAAACTAGAATTTGATATAGTTCTAATGGAATTGGTTTCATGTCATTTGAAGAATTCTAGATGAAGTTATGCCCTAAACAAGAATTGAGAAAATCTGAAAAATGTTTCTGTACATTTCTCTATTTTCTCAGGGTATTTCAATTAATCACACCATTAGGGGGACTAAACAACTTTTATGGGTCTGAAAATTTTACTGTGACTCAAGGATTTTCCAATGAACCTCTCAGCCAAATTTCAGAACTTTTCACAAAGTAATTCTCCAGATATAATTCCTACCAGTTTAAATTTTAGGGAATTAATTCTGGAAAACCATTAAGTTTCATGAGCTGAAATTTGTGTTGCTGGAAAGTACTCAAAAATCTGAATTCAGCAAAGTTTAGTTCACTAAATTTGGAGCTTCCTAGCAAAAGTTATATGCATTTGAATTTGAACTAAACTGGAAAATCCCAAAATGTTTAAACTCTGCGGGTGGGCCCCACTCTTTAAACCGGCACACTGAGATCGTGGCCACACCGCAGCCCACGGGGTTTTACCGGCGCTGCTGCACCGGATCCTGGCCGCAAAGTGGATCCCAGAGAGAGAACAGGGACTGACCGGTGGACCCCCCCCCTTCGTCTACCTCGCGATGCCCGCGACTCCCGCGGCGGTGCTTCGCCGGAGATCTCGCCGCCGGCCATTTTGCTGCCCGACCTCCGAAAGATTTTGCTGCCTGTGCCTAACTTTGCTCGGGGAACACGCTGGTGTCCTCACCGAAGCTCGGCGAGGGCCGGAACCATGCCCGCGACGGTGACAGCAGCGATCCCCACTCCGGCGATGTCGCCCGAGCTACTCAGAGCCTTATTTTCGGAACAGTTTGCTCCTACAGCTCCGCTGTGGCATGCTGAGCACGAAAATGAGCTCGGTTTGCCATGGAAATGGCCGGAGCTAGGACCTCACCGTCGACCTAGGGCTAAAACGGCGGATGCTCGAAAGACTCGAATAGCAGCGCCAAAACTAGATGGTTTTTGATGGTCTTTGGTCCTAGGTGGCCGTGGGGACATGTAGAACATGTGCTTAGCTTGGTTTACGCGGTGGTGGACCAATCATCACGAATTTTGGATTGTTGGCTAGCTCGGTACTTTGAACACCGCGGACCAAACATGGAAATACTCTCCCTACAGGGCATGAAAGGAGGTAAGGTTTTCACCGTGAGTTCGAGCAGCCTCCGGCGCGTCTCTTTGCTGTTGATCATCGGTCGCGAGAGTGCCTGGATCAGCGGCGCATCGAGGACCGAGGAGAGCGGCCGGCGAGGTGTTTCATTTCGGTTGTGTGCGGGGAAGAACAGAGAGGATGAGGGAGGAATCACGTGGCCTGGTGTGAAGGCTTCAGTTTTTGACACATTCAAGGTGTTCATCACCACACATACACACACCTCATTTGAAGATAGTTGATGAACACATTTGAAGAGCAACTAACCATTATCAACATGCTCATTAGAGAATAAACTCACAAATGCAAAAGTGGTATTTCCCACGTACATCATATAGGGGCTGGACATTTGGAAAACTCCTACACATTGCTAGGAATGTCCATGCCAAGTTTTACCCAAATTCAAAACCTTTTTAAGGTCCTTTTGGGTATAGCTAGAAAGAGGGTAGTTTGAACCCAATTTCAAATTCAAACTGTTTTTATCCCATGAATTCAAAAGTGGGAGGCATATTCTTACTCAGCACATTTTTGTGAGCTCACACACCAATTTTCACTCCATTTGGAGTTGATCTTGACATGAGCTAAGTGCAGCAAATTCAAACTTTATTTGAATTTCAAACTGAACATGTGCTGAAATTTAGTCAAACCAAACTCAATTTGAATTCTAACCAATTCAAATGGCTCAGGGGTGAATAATTCAAATCACCATGGGCATTTTAGGGCTTACTATTTACAACAGTGATATGGAGTTAATTTCAGGGGTTAAAAGTGACAGTGGGACCCACTTGTTAGCCACTGAAGAGAACTCAGCCGACTGAACTCTGCACTCGGGTTCTTGCGCTGAACCGAGCTGCCGCCACGGCGAAGAAACGGCGAGGCCACCAGCTGCTTGCCGATCTCAGCCGCGGAACCGACTCTCGGGGCCTTTATCTACGCGCCCGAGAGGTCACCGGTACATTTCACCGCTGCCTCGTCACGTTTCCACCCAGAAAGCTGAAACTCCTCGCCGCTCGGTTGAACTCTCGGTCCCTCATCGCCGGCCGATCTTATGATCGTCCCAGCGATCTGAGACCAGCACCGGGTGCGCCAAGTCTTCCTGGACATCCTCGCGCCAGTTCCAGGCCCGGAGCAGTCCTCCCCGAGCTCCACCGCGACGATCTTTTCTCTGCCAGTTCAGCTCGAGCCGCCACCGCGGGAACGATCCACCCGGCCACCACAGCCTACCGTTCGCCGAGCTGTGAACAGCAAAGAGGTTCGCCTTCAGTCCTTCTTTCATTTCCGCAAGCTCCGGCGGCATGACATAGACTGCTCACGCCGGAATTTCATGTTTTCGCGACGGTGTGCAAAAGTGGGGTTTGAACCGATCCTGAAATTCGTAATCCACACTGCACCACTCATCCTATAATGGAGGGGATCACTTCTAGGTGTTTGTACGAGTCCATAGGAGCAGGAACCACGAAGAACCGTTGAGGGAAACCGCTGTTCTTTGAGTTTTAGTAAAAGTCCCGATTTCCGGCCTAGGTCGCACGATGACAGCCCAACACAGCCCTTTCCGAGCTCCGTGGAGCTTATGTCGACCTTTCCTAAGGTCCACTGATGCTTCCCGACTGTTTGCTCGATCGATTGGGGTGCTAGGGAGGTCGGTCGACACGGCCGAAGTCCTCCCGAGGCTGCCGCTCGTCGCCGACCAGGTGCCGGCCATTTTCATGATGAACTGAGCCTGGAATCATGTTCCCCGAGTGGAAGTAGGCAGGGGCGGCCAGAATCATGAAGTTTGTAGCACTACAGAGGCTGCCGGCGAGCTCTCCGACGAGGTGTCGCGGCGGCAGAGTGCGGGCGGCGAGAGGTAGACAAAGGGGTGGGTCCCGGCTGTCAGTGGCTCAGGTTTTAAATCAGGATCGGTCTGCGGCTCGGATCTGATGTGCTGGCACGCAAAAACTCCGTGGACCCCAGTGTGCCGTCGCTCCAGTGCCCAACACGTGTCCCCGTGGACCCACCGGCAGATTTAAACTTTTCCCTCGATTTTCAGATTTCATTCAAACTTCAAATCCTCATAACTTGGGCTAGGAAACTCCAAATTGAGTGAACCAAATTTTGTTGGATTCAGCTCTCTGATTACTTTCCAGCAAATCAAGTTTCACTTCATGGAAATCCTTATTTCTTCAGAATTAATTCCTCAAATTTAGAATATTTGGAATTTTAACTGGGGAATCCTTTGGAGGAAAATTCTGAGACTTTGCTGGGATGTTCACCAAAATATCCCTGAACTACCATAAAAATTTCAGATCCATTTGAGGTCATTTGATCTACCTAATGGTGTGATTAACAAAACTGTTCCAGAGAAAATAGAAAATGTTCAGAAACATTTTCAGAATTTCCTCTGAAATTGTTTAGCTCATATCTTTAGTTAGGAACCTCCAAATTAAGTGAGACCAACTCCATTAGAACCCTCTGAAAATCTAGTTTTCAGAAAGTCATGGCTTGTTTCATGAAAACCCGTAGAACACCCTAAGAGTTCCAATTAAGCTCAAGGACATAATTAATTGTGGAGGTCCCAAATGAGCTTTGCTGCAACTAAAACTTGACCAAGTCTCTGTTTAGGTTGTAACCAAGAGTAAAAATTTCAGGGTCAGTGGGTCTGTCTAGTGATACTTATAAGGTTCACAAGTTTAATTCAAATCAAATGCATTTAAATTAACACATATACTTGTATCTCATGTAGTCGCTAAGGTCGAGGAGGAACCCGAAGTCCTAGACTTCGTTACTCCGGAAGAACAGCTAGCCTGCGACCAAGAGCAGCAAGGCAAGCTCCTGTTTGCATTAACCTTTTCACAAAGTTTTATTGTTTGGAGCACTTACTTGAGTATCATTATTTCTTTGCATTGGAGTCTTGTTTGAAAACCCAATTGCATAGCCAAGAAAACCATGGGTTGGGATTAGGATTGAAAACCCCGTTTAGCTACTGCAATGCTAAGATAGTGTAGGATTCGGTACAATTCGAGTAGTTGGAACTACTCACGAGCATAGGCTAGAGGCACTTGACTCGGGTAGAGATAGCACATGATACACATGGCGAGAAAAATGAGACCGAGCGGAGAGTAAGGGCAGCAGGACTTTGGGGGCCTGTGTGCTATAGCTCCGCTTGTGTTGATTGAGGACCGAGCCGTGTGCGGGCCTGTTGAACAAGCTAGAACAGTACCGAAGACCTACCGGCTATATGGGAACCGGGAAACCGATGTAACTCGGGTAGCTGGGTATTGAGGCATTGCCCGTCGTTCAGAGGGTAGCTTGAGAGCTTGAGGTGTAAATCGACTGGAGGCACTGAGATGCGCGTGCAGAGACCTCTTGCTCGGGACGATGGGACCGGTTCAATATTTGGCTGATGCCAAAAGGTGGTTGCGTATGACATCCGTGATGGTTGCTGTAGGCAACATCGAGAACGGGCGTACGTGACGGGTTATTCGGGTAACCCTGCAGGTGTAAATCGATTATAATCGCCGTCCCTCGCGGTCAGTGAGTACCACTTGTTCACTGTACCGTGACGTAGAAAGAACAGGCTAGTTACATGTTAAAATGTTGCTGATTGAAAGATGGACTTGATTGTTAATGATTGCTGTAGTTTAGAGCTAATTAAAGTTCCTTTCAACTTTAGGCAAAGTACATGAGAGAAATATGTTTCTTGTTTGATTGCGGCTCTCTCATGTGCCTTAGCGTAAGGTTCTCCACAACCTGCTGCTAAAACTTGAAAGTAAGGTTCCACTAATTAGGCGAGTCCTTTGCAACTTGTTTTACCTCATGTACCTATCACCCCTCATGTAAAAGTTCCATGTTTAGGAGAGACGGGTCAGTCTTGCTGAGCCTTCATGCTCACTGCTTGTGTTTGAAGCTTTTGCAGGGTTCTATGAGGAAGGGACTCCCGAGGAGGAGACGGAACCCCAGGAGGGGAACCCCGTCGAGTGGGAATCGTGCACGCCGCCGTGTTAGTGTGTGTGCGTGCTAGTGGGGACACGTTCACGGGCTGAACGTGAACTCAATGTGTAGTCTACGCCCGTGAGTGTAGACTGAACCTATTTTGTTGTAAAAATGTTCATAAACTTCTTTATGTAATAAAACTTTGCTTCCACTTTGTACCCTTGATGTGTGTTATTCGGTGCTGTGCAACGCAGTACCCCTCAGCGTGATCCTGGCTCGACAAGACCGTGGGGTCGTGTCAGCGCTGGTATCAGAGCTCGCTTGAGGTTTAACGCACTAAAAGGGTCATCTTTTTCAAAACTCCAGTGAGGAATGAGTTAGTAGCCCATATAAGGATGTTATTAGTGTATAGACAGTGGCATACTAACCTATTTGCTTATGTCCTAAAATCGTGCATCTCGGGACGCTTTATGTCTTGGGGGGTGCACGTAAGCGCTGTCCACCAGTGCGCACAAGCTGAAGGGTGGAGCCCCACGGGTGGCAAGTAACCCGACCCGCTTTAATATCCTCTACGGCTCTTCATGTCATTTGGGGTATTGGAGCGACGTCTGTCCCTGGCGTGCGTGGTGCAATTTGGGAGACCCCGTCACGTGGTCCGTAATGTGAACACGTAGCTCAAGGCGTGTTTGGCTTGAGAACATCCGGGCGAGTGATGACGGCCGGGTGTACGAACTGTAGGGATACCGGACTCGGTGTGCAGCCGAGTCTGATGATTGCTTGAGTTATTTGCAGGTAGTTTAACCACAAAACGGTAGACGTGTAGCAGCCGTGTGCGAGTGACGCTTAGTGCCACTGAACTAACGAAGCCGGCTAAGTCCGGTATAGGTTTTTCTTTGTGAGAACGTAGTACCGACATGATCTGGTGACGCATTGACGTCACACTCCATTAAATGAGAAACTTCATTATAAAACTTGAAAGTGTTGATCCAAAGCAATAAAACTTGATGTAACTCCTTCCCTTAATCAGGATATTCAAAGTTAATAAGTTTTCAACTTATAGGAGACTAAGGACAGAGTCCCCTGTTTTCAGCTGATTGAAGGCTGAAGTTAATCAGAGGTTAGAGGTTGAGTTCTTTCGAGGTTAGGGTCATATGATACATTTATGGAAATCTTTGGAAGAGCTTTACAACTTTTCTGTTGAGGTCCAGAGGTGTTTCATCACTTAACCAATCGAAAAATGCAGTAGAGCTGAAACTGTCCAGAAACCAGGGCAGAGCAAACACTCTCTGTAAACTCTCTTAATTTGAGCATAACTTCCTGCATAAAAATCTAAAAATACAAAATGAGGTGGTTCTGGAAATCTTAGGAGACGGGTTAAAACTTTGTAACAGAAAGTTTTGTCAGATTGGGAGCAGAATTAACTGGAATTCTTGGATCAAAGCAGTACCTAAAGCAGGGAGGTGCTGTCCAATTTTCTCCAGAAATTCTGTTAACTTTGGCATCTCATAACTTTTGAACCAGGACAGATCTTAGGCCACACAAATACTTTATGGAAAGCTATTGAAGTTGGCTTTAACTTTTATGTTTAGATCCAGAATTAGTTTTGCATTTAGCATGGACAAAATCAGGTTGAAATTGAAACTGGTCAGGGTTGTCATGTTGGATAGCAGATCAGCAGTCAAATTTGTTAAAATTTGAACTATATTTCCAAGTTTTATGGGTTCAATGACATGTTTGGTGTTATAACTCAATGGTTTACTGTTAAAATAAATATTTGACATTTTCTCAAATATATTTTTACAGATGACAGCGGATAAAAAGTTCGAGAACGGGTGGGTGGAATCTCACTGTTCTCACCACAGCGGCTATCCGAAAGCATTGAGGCAGATGCTTCAATATTTCAGGTACAACCAGATGCCGCAGTACTTCGCCAAGGAAGAAGGCGAGGAGGGGAACAAGAAGTGGACCATCCATGTCGTGGTTCCTGCAGGACCTACGCCACCCGGGTGGGCGCCGTTCACCGTCACGGTGAGAGGTAGACAACCCGAGGGAATGTGGCAAGTGGCAGCCCGTGACACTATGTCACGTTTCTGCCAGCTACACGTGAGAGCGATGGAGGGCACTCCATACGCGCTCGTTCCGGTGGAGGGACAGGTTCATCATGTGTGGGAAGGGAGGTACCGGGAGGCAGCCGATCCGTGTTGCCCGAGGTACAGCCCCGCGGAGGCAAGCCTTAGCCTCCAGATGAGGGCGGGAAATGCCGTGATGGACAGCCAAGCCGTTCATACGGAGCATATCGCCGCAAAGCTCAAGGAAGGCATCGGCCGCGGAGACCATTTCGAGAGTGGTCACAGCGCACTCCGTAATGTGCTCCTTCCGACGATCAAGCAACTGAACGAACAGCATAATCAGTTGCATCGTCTGAAGAAAGTGAAGAAGAAGAGCCGTGTCGACATCGCGGCGTTGCAAGAACTGGTGCAGACTCTAACCCAGCAGAACGAGGACCTTACTCAAGAGCGAGACGACACTATTGAGGAAGGACAAGGCTGGGAAGAGTACTACAACCAAGCCATGGATGAGGTGCATGCATTGCCGGACCTCGTACCTCCGGTATTGGGCATACGGGTAGTCTTGGGTCTTCCGGCAATGGGATAACCCGAGATGGGTGAAGAGGTTGTAGATCCGGAGCCACCAGCAGAGGTACCGGAGGGGGACAACCCGCAGGAGGTCGAGTTCTACTCCGAGTAGGGGGTTACCGTTGCCAAGTAGGGCAACAAGGATAGTGCAACCCAAACTTTTGTAACCGGTGACATGTCGTGTAGGCAGTACCGTATGTATAGATCGTGACGGCATGAGCACGACTTCTCGGAGTCCCGAGAATAATGTATCTTGTATAAAGTTCATATTTTATCAATATATGTGGATGTTGTGCAAATAATTCATGCGGCACTTCAATACCTACTGTTGTATATGGAATTTTTAAGTATGACATGTGCTGATCGCTGCTGTTTTGAATTTCAGAATGACTAGTACTCGTGCCAACCCGGACGTTGGAGGTTCTACTCAAGAGGGAGAAACCTCCCAACAGCCTCCCGAGGACTCCTCGGGACAGCAACAGCAGCAGCAACAGCAGCAGCAACCACAGCAACAACCGCCACCGCCACCGCCAATGGTTACTTTAGCGGATATTGTAGCAGCAATGGTGGGCTCCCATCAGCATCACACGGAGTTGCTGCAAACTCTTATTGCCAATATGTCTCGACCAGAGAGGCGTCAAGATCGTGAGGAGCGCCAACAGAGCTCCTACTCGGACTTCCTAGCATCTCATCCCCCGGTATTCTCAAGGGCCGATGAACCCCTCGATGCGGACAACTGGCTCCGCACGATAGAGATGAAGTTCGGGCTGCTCCAAATAAGTGAGCAGCGCAAGACTCAGTTCGCGGTCCAGCAGCTCCAGGGATCCGCGAGCGCGTGGTGGGCAAACTACTGTGCTTCACAGCCCACCGACCGAGTTATGACCTGGGCGGAGTTCCGGACGGCCTTCCGGGCCTATCTTATACCGCCGGGTCTCATGAAGAGGAAGACGCAGGAGTTTCTACACCTGCAGCAAGGAAGCCGGAACGCGCTGGAATACTCCAGGGCGTTCAACGATCTCGCGCTCTACGCGTCGTATCACGCTGATACTGACGAGAAGCGGCGGGACCACTTCTACCAGGGGCTTAACCCGCTCCTGAAGGACAAGTTGGTGATGTTCAATCGCGGCAGCCTCAACGACATAATTGATGCTGCGATTGTTCAGGAGGACTCCGGCAAGGAGTTATCGGCGGCAGAGAGAAAGCGAAGCGCGCCGCAAAGCAGCGGAGAAGGAGGCAGTCCTTCTGAGAAATTTCGGATGGTGAATCGCCCACCATCAGGTCCAAGCTGGCAGCCACCACAGAGGTCGATGCCATTCCGCAGTTGGCCGTATTCTTCACCGGCATTCAGGCCGACACTGCCAGTACCACCTCCGCAACAACAACAGCAGCAGCGGGCGATGCCGCGTGCATATGCACCTCAGCAGCGCATGCCGGGCTTTCGTCCCCCAAGCACCGGACAAGCAGCGGTCACATGCTACAAATGTGGTCGCCCAGGACACTTCGCCAGCAGTTGTCCGGAGAGACAAGGCGGCAGAGTTGCACCGCAACTTCCGGGGAGGAATCAGCCCCGGAACCCTACTAATGCGCGGCGGGCAAACCCGAGGCCCGGCACTGTCCACCAACTTGCCATAGAGGACGTGCCAGAGGGTGAGCCAATCCTTGTGGGTATGTTCCAACTCCACCAGCATCCCGCCATAGCGTTGTTTGATTCAGGCGCCACGCATAATTTTATTAGCCAAGCTTTCATTGCTAAACACAGCTTGCCAATCCTACCCACCGATAGTCCATATTTGATTTGTTCACTGGGTGAGAAGATTTCAGCAAGCGTAATGGTTTACAAAGCACCATTATGCTTAGCGGGTAGAGTGTACCCTACGTCTCTCATAATCTTAGAGGGACAGGAGGTCGATGTCATCTTAGGGATGTCGTGGTTAACCCGCCACGGCGCTGTTTTAGACACCGTCCTTCGAATCGTGCACTTGAAATCCGAAGTGCACAGATCTCATTCCTTATTTCTGGACAGTCCAGAAATAAAATTTCCAAGTGTCTATCAATCCACAACTATCAGGTTGGAAGATATTCCAGTGGTCCGAGAGTTCCCTGACGTATTCCCGGATGATTTACCAGGGATGCCGCCTGATAGAGAGGTGGAGTTCAAGATTGAACTTGCACCGGGAACCATGCCAATATCCCGAAGGCCGTACAAGATGGCGCCCAAGGAGTTGACTGAACTGAAGACCCAGCTAACGGACCTGCTGGGGAAGGATTTTATTAGGCCGAGCTCCTCGCCATGGGGCTGTTCGGCATTATTTGTGAAAAAGAAGGATGAGACGTTGCAGCTTTGCGTGGACTATCGTCCATTAAACGCCGTAACCATCAAGAACAAGTACCCGTTGCCACGGATCGACATGTTGTTTGATCAGTTGGTCAAAGCAAAGATCTTTTCCAAGATGGATTTAATATCGGGGTACCATCAGATTAAGATACGAGCTGAGGATATTCCGAAGACGGCTTTTTCGACGAGGTACAGACTTTATGAGTATCTGGTCATGTCCTTCGGCCTCACCAACGCTCCAGCTCACTTCATGTACTTGATGAACTCGGTATTCATGCCGGAGCTGGACAAGTTTGTCGTGGTCTTCATCAACGACATACTGGTATATTCCAAGTCGGAGGAAGATCACAAGAAGCATCTGCGTATAGTCTTGCAACGGCTGCGGGATCACAAGCTATACGCGAAATTCAGCAAGTGGGAATTCTGGATATCGCAAGTGCCTTTTCTCGGGCATATCATCTCAGCGGAGGGTATCGCTGTAGACCTGAGTAAGATCACACATGTGCTGAATTGGAAATCCCCGAGAACTGTTCACGAGGTACGGAGTTTCCTCGGACTCGCGGGATATTATCGGAGGTTCATCCTGAACTTCTCAAAGATTGCCAAGCCTATGACGGAGCTGCTGAAGAAGGCTACCAAATATGTTGGAGTCCAGCGTGTGAAGCAGCATTCAAGGCTTTAGTCAAGAACTTAACATCAGCACTGGTTTTGGCGCAGCCAGACACAACAAACTGTTCGATGTGTACTGCAATGCATCCGGCATTGGGCTCGGATGTGTGCTGATGCAAGACCGAAGAGTGGTCGCGTATGGGTCACGGCAGCTTAGAAACCATGAGCAAAATTATACAACTCACGACTTGGAGCTAGCTGCCGTGGTACTCGCACTTAAAATGTGGAGGCACTACATACTCAGTAACCTCGTACATTTATATACCGACCACAAGAGCCTCAAGTACATATTCACTCAGAAGGAGCTGAACATGAGGCAGCGAAAATGGTTAGAATTGATAAAGGATTACGAAATAGAGATCCATTATCACCCCGGCAAGGCAAACGTAGTGGCGGATGCGCTGAGCCGTAAGTCACACGTCAACAACCTGACCATCACACCGTTGGAAGAGAGCGAACCACCACTGCATGTGATTCCACATGGAGCTCTCTACAACTAAGCTTTGATCCCCACCATCCGTGAATAGATAGCGGCAGCTCAGAAACATGACAAGGGCATGTCGCATTTGCGGAGACGTGTAGACAGTGGGGAGCTGAAATGTTTCCGGAAGGACGGAGACGGCGTCCTATGGTTCAAGGACCGGATCGTCGTACCCCGTAACCCGGAGTTACGGAAGAAAATTTTTGATGAGGCTCACTTATCAAAATTTTCTATTCACCCCGGCAGCAACAAAATGTATCAAGAACTCAAAGCAAGTTTTGGTGGACACTGATGAAGCGGGAGATCGCAAAGTACGTGTCCGAGTGTGATACATGTCGAAGGGTGAAGGCAGATCATATGCAGAAACCGGGACTGCTACAACCACTGGGCGTTCCTGCCTGGAAATGGGAGGATGTTAGCATGGACTTCATCGTCGGTTTACCAACCACATTTCAGAAACATGATTCTGTGTGGGTGATCGTCGACCGGCTCACCAAAGTTGCCCATTTCATCCCGGTCAACACAAACTACAACGCCAAGAAGTATGCTGAGCTGTACATCTCACGGATCCTCTGCTTGTACGGCATACCCCGTACCATCATATCGGATCGGGGCACTTTATTTGTGTCCCGTTTTTGGGAGCAGCTACACGCTGCATTGGGGACGAAGCTGATCCGTAGTTCAGCATACCACCCACAGACGGATGGGCAAACCGAGTGGGTAAATCAGATTCTAGAGGACATGCTACGAGCTTGCACTATCAACCACGGCGAGAATTGGGATGATCACTTGCCGTTAGCCGAGTTCTCGTACAACAATGGGTACCAAGCCAGCATCAAGATGGCGCCTTACGAGGCGCTATACGGGAGGAAATTCCGCACACCACTAAATTGGTGCGAGTCTGGCGAAAGGGTTACCTTCGGGATTGACCTTGTCAGTAACGTAGAGGAAAAGGTTCGGCTGATTCAAGCGAACCTAAAAGCCGCCCAATCCCGACAGAAGCAATATGCGGACCGGAGAAGGCGCCCACTACAATTCGAAGTCGGGGATCACGTATACTTACGTGTATCCCCAATGAAGGGCGTAAACAGTTTCGGGATGAGAGGAAAGTTGGCACCCTGATTCATCGGTCCGTTCCAGATTACCGAGAGATGTGGATCAGTAGCATACCGGCTGAAATTACCAGAAGCACTTTCCGGTGTGCACGACGTCTTTCACATTTCCCAGCTGAGGAAGTGTCTTAAGCTATCAACTACCATTCAGCTGGAGGATATTGAGGAACTGGAACCGGATCTCACCGGTCGGGAGGAACCGGTTCAGGTTATTGATGAAAAGGCCCGAACCACACGCAACCGTACATTGTGGTTCTACAAAGTTCTATGGAGTAATCACTCCAGGGACGAAGCGACATGGGAGAGCGAAGGATTTCTTCGCGCTAACTAGCCCGACTTTTCACGTCGCATATCTGGTAATTTTCCACCGTCCTCTCTCTCATTTTCACCCTATAATCTCGGGACGAGATTCTTTTAAGGGGGGAGGAATGTGAAGGCTTCATTTTTTGACACATTCAAAGTGTTCATCACCACACACACACACCTCATTTGAAGATAGTTGATGAACACATTTGAAGAGCAAGTAACCATTATCAACATGCTCATTGGAGAATAAACTCACAAATGCAAAAGTGGTATTTCCCACATACATCATATAGGGGCTGGACATTTGGAAAACTCCTACACATTGCTAGGAATGTCCATGCCAAGTTTCACCCAAATTCAAAACCTTTTTGAGGTCCCTTTGGGTATAGCTAGAAAGAGGGTAGTTTGAACCCAATTTCAAATTCAAACTGTTTTTATCCCATGAATTCAAAAGTGGGAGGCAAATTCTTACTCAGCACATTTTGAGCTCACACACCAATTTTTACTCCATTTAGAGTTGATCTTGACATGAGATAAGTGCAGCAAATTCAAACTTTATTTGAATTTCAAACTGAACA
This sequence comes from Neostapfia colusana, assembly GCA_030760725.1. NCBI lineage: Eukaryota > Viridiplantae > Streptophyta > Magnoliopsida > Poales > Poaceae > Neostapfia > Neostapfia colusana. Next base: position 16,491,293 of record JASWHV010000018.1, on the reverse strand, counting down.
TGTGCTGAAATTTAGTCAAACCAAACCCAATTTGAATTCTAACCAATTCAAATGGCTCAAGGGTGAATAATTCAAATCACCATGGTCATTTTAGGGCTTACTGTTTATAACAGTGATATGGAGTTAATTTCAGGGGTTAAAAGTGAGAGTGGGACCCACTTGTCAGCCACTGAAGAGAACTCAGCCGACTGAACTCTGCACTCGGGTTCTTGCGCTGAACCGAGCTGCCGCCACGGCGAAGAAACGGCGAGGCCACCAGCTGCTTGCCGATCTCAGCCGCGGAACCGACACTCGGGGCCTGTGTCTACGCGCCCGAGCGGTCACCGGTGCATTTCACCGCTGCCTCGTCACGTTTCCACCCAGAAAGCTGAAACTCCTCGCCGCTCGGTTGAACTCCCGGTCCCTCATCACCCGGCCGATCTAGTGATCCTCCCGGCGAGGAGACCAGCACCGGGTGCGCCAAGTCTTCCTAGACACCCTCGCGCCAGTTCCAGGCCCGGAGCAGTCCTCCCCGAGCTCCACCGCGATGATCTTTTCTATGCCGGTTCAGCTCGAGCCGCCACCGCGGGAACGATCCGCCAGGCCACCACAGCCTACCGTTCGCCGAGCTGTGAACAGCAAAGAGGTTCACCTTCAGTCCCTCTTCCATTTCTGTAAGCTCCGGCGGCATGACATAGACTGCTCACGCTGGAATTTCATGTTTTTGTGACGGTGTGCAAAAGTGGGGTCTGAACTGATCCGCGAAATTCGTAATCCACACTGCACCACTCATCCTCTCGTGGAGGGGATCACTTCTAGGTGTCCGTACGAGTCCATAGGAGCAGGAACCACGAAGAACCGGTAAGGGAAACTGCTGTTCTTCGAGTTTTAGTAAAAGTCCCGATTTCTGGCCTAGGTCGCACGATGACAGCCCAACACAGCCCTTTCCGAGCTACGTTGAGCTCATGTCGACCTTTCCTAAGGTCCACTGATGCTTCCCGACTGTTTGCTCGATCGATTGGGGTGCTAGGGAGGTCGGTCGACACGGCCGAAGTCCTCCCGAGGCTGCCGCTCGTCGCCGACCAGGTGCCGGCCATTTTCATGACGAACTGAGCCCGGAATCATGTTTCCCGAGTGGAAGTTGGCAGGGGCGGCCAGAATCATGAAGTTTGGAGCACTACAGAGGCTGCCGGCGAGCTCTCCGGTGAGGTGTCGTGGCGGCAGAGTGCGGGCGGTGAGAGGTAGACGAAGGAGTGGCTCCCGGCTGTCAGCGGGTCAGATTTTAAATCGGGATCGGTCTGCGGCTCAGATCTGGTGTGCTGGTGCGCAAGAACTCCATGGACCCCGGTGTGCCGTCGCTCCGGTGCCCAACACGTGTCCTCGTGGACCCACCGGCAGATTTAAACTTTTCCTCCGATTTTCAGATTTCATTCAAACTTCAAATCCTCATAACTTGGGCTAGGAAACTCCAAATCGAGTGAACCAAATTTTTTTTGATTCATCTCTCTGAGTACTTTCCAGCAAATCAAGTTTCACTTCATGGAAATCCATATTTCTCCAGAATTAATTCCTCAAATTTTAGAATGTTTGGAATTTTAATTGGAGAATCCTTTGGAGGAAAATTCTGAAACTTTGCTGGGATGTTCACCAAAATATCCCTGAACTACCATAAAAATTTAAGATCCATTTGAGGTAATTTGATCCACCTAATGGTTTGATTAACAAAACTGTTCCAGAGAAAATAGAAAATATTCAGAAACATTTTCAGAATTTCCTCTGAAATTGTTTAGCTCATATCTTTAGCTAGGAACCTCCAAATTAAGTGAGACCAACTCCATTAGAACCCTCTGAACATCTAGTTTTCATGAAGTCATGGCTTGTTCCATGAAAACCCCTAGAACACCCTAAGAGTTCCAATTAAGGTCAAGGACATAATTAATTGTGGAGGGCTCAAATGAGCTTTGCTGCAACTAAAACTTGACCAAGTCTCTGTTTAGGTCGTAACCAAGCCACAGTAAAAATTTCAGGGTCAGTGGGTCTGTCTAGTGATACTTATAAGGATCACAAGTTTAATTCAAATCAAATGCATTTAAATTAGCACATATACTTGTATCTCATGTAGTCGCTAAGGTCGAGGAGGAACCCGAAGTCCTAGACTTTGTTACTCCGGAAGAGCAGCTAGCCTACGACCAAGAGCAGAAAGGCAAGCTCCGGTTTGCATTAACCTTTTTACAATTTTTTATTGTTTTGAGCACTTACTTGAGTATCATTATTTCTTTGCATTGGAGTCTTGTTTGAAAACCCAATTGCATAGCCAAGAAAATCATGGGTTGGGATTAGGATTGAAAACCCCGTTTAGCTACTGCAATGCTAAGATAGTGTAGGATTCAGTACAAGTCGAGTAGTTGGAACTACTCGCGAGCATAGGCTAGAGGCACTCGACTTGGGTAGAGATAGCACATGATACACATGGCGAGAAAAATGAGACTGAGCGGAGAGTAAGGGCAGCAGGACTTTGGGGACCTGTGTGCTATAGCTCCGCTTGTGTCGATTGAGGACCGAGCCATGTGCGGGCCTGTTGAACAAGCTAGAACAGTACCGAAGACCTATCGGCTATATGGGAACCAGGAAACCGATGTAACTCGGGTAGCTGGGTATTGAGGCATTGCCCGTCGTTCAGAGGGTAGGTTGAGAGCTTGAGGTGTAAATCAGCTGGCGGCACTGAGATGCGCGTGCAGAGACCTCTTGCTCGGGATGATGGGACCGGTTCAATATTTGGCTGACGGGCGAAAGGTGGTTGCATACGACGTCCGTGATGGTTGCTGTAGGCAACATCGAGTACGGGCGTACGTGACGGGTTATTCGGGTAACCCTGCAGGTGTAAATCAATTATAATCGCCATCCCTCACGGTCAGTGAGTACCACTTGTTCACTGTATCGTGATGTAGAAAGAACAGGCTACTTACATGTTAAAATGTTGCTGATTGAAAAATGGACTGATTGTTAATGATTGCTGTAGTTTAGAGCTAATTAAAGTTCCTTTCAACTTTAGGCAAAGTACATGAGAGAAATGTGTTTCTTGTTTGATTGCGGCTCTCTCATGTGCCTTAGCGTATGGTTCTCCACAACCTGCTGCTAAAACTTGAAAGTAAGGTTCCACTAATTAGGCGAGTCCTTTGCAACTTGTTTTACCTCATGTACCTATGACCCCTCATGTAGAAGTTTCATGTTTAGGAGAGACGGGTCAGTCTTGCTGAGCCTTCATGCTCACTGCTTGTGTTTGAAGCTTTTGCAGGGTTCTATGAGGAAGGGACTCCCGAGGAGGAGATGGAACCCCAGGAGGAGAACCCCGTCGAGTGGGAGTCGTGCACGCCGCCGTGTTAGTGTGTGTGTGAGTTCTAGCGGGGACACGTTCACGGGCTGAACGTGGACTCGATGCGTAGTCTACGCCTGTGAGTGTAGACTGAACCTATTTTGTTGTAAAAATGTTCATAAACCTCTTTATGTAATAAAACTTTGCTTCCACTTTGAACCCTTGATGTGTGTTATTCGGTGTTGTGCAACGCAGTACCCCCAGCGTGATCCTGGCTCGACAAGACCGTGGGGTCGTGTCACCTGGCATGTTAACCGAGTGTTGCACCCGGCGCCCTCAGCCCCCGAGCAGTAGGTGGCATAGAGGCGAGGCGGTTGGCGCCGACGTCGGTAGTGGGCTGGCGCGCAGCTTCGGCCGAGCGAAAAAGATCAAGCCGAGGAATGCTTCTGTGTTAATGTCACACCCGGTTTTTCCGAAGAAACAACCAAGTGAATATCACATGTATGCCAGGATCATTTTCTCATACATGTGATGACAAATAGTGAAGCATCATTTATTACAAGCCAGGTGTCGAATATAAATAAGTCTTACATCGCAAATGTCTCAATGGACACTAATGCTTCATCACAAGTAAATAAACTAGCAGCGGAATATTATTCTTTAGGGCTCCATCACAGGCGTTGCCCGGGGGTCTTCATGAACCTAAAAGCCTTCCTCGGGTCCAAAATCTTGGTCATTATACACCACCTCATTATCTTGACCTGAGCAGCAATATAAACCAACAAATATGCAAGGTTGAGTACCAATGGTACTCAGCAAGTGTGGGAAAATTATATCATGCATGGCTAGAACAAGGAGAGGTTGAACTCATGGTTAAAGCACTACGCAATTAATACCTATCACCTTAGCTTATTAAGCACCTACATTACTACACAGGTGAAATGGTCCCAATCTCCCATCCCATCATTGTAATCCAATAACCATAACATCATTACCAATGTTAAGCTCCCCGCTTAACTTCCAAAACCGTCAATCCTCTAATCATGAATAAGTCCAGGCCGCTCTTGACCGTGAGCACGGCTGTCAAGACAGTTTTGACTCTGCAGAGTTTGTACCACTGTACCCACAAGTAGTGATTTCATCCCCCGTTGCCGGGTGGACTAAAAGAACCTCCATTATGCCAGTGGCTACGTTCCACATTCACACTTCCCAGGTGTGTGGCCAAGAGATCACTACGAAGCCTTTACAAAGGGATTCCCGACGAGCATGGGCCCACTGAGGTTTCACCCCTAACAGCATACAAGAGGCTCCAACCCCGCTGCAGTGGCCCCCTCTTGAGCCTTGCGGTTCATATGGTAGTCCAGCTGACACCTACTCCCCGCACCATCCAACACACCCATACTACGCCGGGGATACACCTAATTAATTGGCCAAGCTGCCCCATCTCAGCATGTGGTTGGCACTGTAAAGCCGGGTTACATGCTCCATGAACCGGTCCTTAGGATCCAGGCAAGTACTAAACACAAACCCAAGTCTCGTGCACCCAGCACACAACCAAAACATCCAACTTGCCTTGATCCCTACCTCTACATAATTCACAATGTCTCATTCAAGAGTATGGTAAAATAAACTGATGATCTCATATCCCATATATTCCACTCTAAGCATGGCTAAGCATATGCATGTAAATAAATGACATGACAAAATAAATCCCAACCCAAGCTACAAGGAAACAAGGTAATGCAATTCTAGGGAAACTTTCCTAGCATGGGTTTCATATTTCATTTGACAATGCAAAATAATTCTATCTACACATCCTAGCATAGGATCAAAGTGGTCAAGGACACTTGCCTCCTTGCTGCTCTTGAAATGGGTATTCCTGGTCTTGGAAATGAATAACTTGTTCTTGAACAGGTTCTACTTCATACCATCACACATAGCAAAAGAAAAACAACAATCCATAAGACATAATTCACACTTACACTTCATACAAACCACACATTCATATTTATGAAAGTTCTTTACCATTATATGTGTTGTGGTTACTTTATGTGTGTTAAGTTGTGACTTGCATGCACTTTTAACCATGTATATATGATTCCTACTTTTGTGTCCACATTTATACTTGCATACAATGTGCCTTCACAATTTCTATCAACCCTAAACTGAATTCTTTGTATTTTAGAAACTCCATTTATCATTTACTAGTTGCTATATTTTCAGATTTATATTCCTATGCATAATTGTGTATTTTATTATTAAATTAGTAATACACATCACCTAAACAGATTAGGTTCTGGTCCCAAATAATTTAAAATCATATTTTGACCTTGGCTTATGACGTAGACCATTTCATAATTATTTTCCCTATTTTTCTATATCTATTCTTTACTTAAAAATGTGTCCCTATACTAATAAAATGTGAATAATAGATAAAACAGATTTATTTCAGCTCAAAAATATATTTTTATCTCACTCCAAAGTTTTCTAAGTACTGAGAAAGTTTTTAATAAATTTTGACAATTATGTTTGTCCCCCTTTTAATTTTTAAACACTAGTTACATATTCAATTTTCTAAATTAAATACTAAACAGGGTTAAAAAGTAATCTCACCCATTACAGGGTCTATAATATTATTTTCATAATTTCCAGGGGTCTAGCTACACTTAACAGAGGTGTTTTTCCTAATTTCTATTAAGTCCAGGGGTTAAAACTGATTTTTAAATGGATTTACATGATTTTCTGGAGTTCCAGGGGCTAGATCTGAAGTTTCCGGGGCTAGCTCTCAATTCCAGAGAACCCCAGGGGGTAGCACGTAAGAATTCCAGTCTTTATAACGCGGGGTCGACGTGGACCGTCCGATTTTAAACCGACGGCTGAGATTATAACATCGAACCGGTACGCGGGGTTTTAAAGTCTACCGTGCGATTTAAAATAAACGGCGCACAAGCGGCCACGTCGCTCTGATCGAACGCGGGCGGCGCTGCCGGCGGCGCACGGCGGCGGGAAGCGGCGATCTCGCCGGAAAGTTTCGGATCCTCGAGAATTCTGCCTAGAACTGTGATCTTATGGCCTAGATCGGTAGAGGGGAGGTCAGGGATCTCACCTCGGGGGTTTTCTCGAGCTCGGGGGTCCTGGAAAGTGGTCGGCGGCGAGGTCCGAGACAAAACCACGGTGAAGCTCGTCGGCGCTGCGTTTACACCGTAACTCTCCGAGTTTTCTGCACCTGCAAAGTTCCCCGGAGGCGGTGGATCAAAACCAGCGAGTTAGATCAGAGTTTCCGAGCTTAGATCGGCTAGAATTCACCGGCGAAGTCTCGGTGCTCACCGGAGTGAAAATCGGCGATCGCGTGGGAAAAACTGATCGGATCAGGGGTTTTTATAGCCGGGGTAGGGCGGTGGGTTTGTTGTGATCGAGTTGGAGTCCTCTGGGACCGGAATTCGGCTGCGGGGACGCAGTTTCCAGATCGGTTGCGATCGCGCGCGCGGGAGAGAGTCCGGGGTCGCGGGGTTAGGGATGACATGCGGGTCCCACCTGTCGGCGAGAGGCAGCGCGGCGCGCGCGGGGGCGGGCTGGCGCGGCTGGCGGTTTCGGCCCACTGGCCAGTTTTTTTCCCGATTTCCTTTTTCTTTTTCCATTTCTTTTCTGTTTTGGGTATAATTTGAATTCCAGTTTGAATTTGAATTTTTGCAAAACATGCAACACGTCCAAAAATTTCTAAATTCCCCTCTGAACATGGTTTAGGGTTTTAAATCAAAATTTGGGTTTTGACTAAAAATTTGGGGTGTTACAGCTCTACCCCCCTTAAAAGAAATCTCGTCCTCGAGATTGGTGTTTCTAAGAAAACAATTCCGGAAATTGTGCCTTGAGTTCATCTTCCCGTTCCCAGGTAGCTTCCTCTTCTGAGTGATGCTTCCACTGCACCTTGCACATCCGGATTCTCTTGTTTCTGGTGAGGCGTTCCATTGTCTCCAAAATCTTGTATGGTTGCTCGGCATAAGACAAATCTTCAGCTACATCCACTTCATTCATGGGTAATACCTCCTCAGGCGTCCTTAGACATTTCTTGAGTTGTTACACATGGAATACATCGTGCACATCTGATAGATGAACCGGTAACTCTAGTTGGTACGCCACTTCGCGTTTTCTTTCCAAAACTTGAAAGGGTCCGATGTATCGAGGTGACAACTTCCCTTTCACCTTGAACCGACGAAGTCCTCTGATAGGGGACACCTTGAGATAAACATAGTCTCCCACGTTGAAAACGAGTTCTCTTCTTCGTACATCAGCATAACTCTTCTGGCGTGTTTGTGCTATCCTCAAGTTGTTGCGAATCTCCCTCACCTTCGCCTCGGCCTCTTGTAGCACTTCTGGACCAAACACTTTGCTTTCTCCTGTCTGGTTCCAAAATAGGGGAGTTCTGCACTTCTTTCCATACAAAGCTTCAAACGGTGACATCTTCATACTAGCTTGATAACTGTTGTTATAAGAAAACTCCGCATACGGTAAGTTCTTGTCCCAACTCCTATTGTTTTTGAGTGCACATGCCCTTAACATATCTTCAAGGATCTGATTGGTTCTCTCCGTCTGCCCGTCAGTTTGGGGATGATAGGCAGAGCTGAAGTTCAGATGGGTTCCCATGGTTTCATGCAACTTCTGCCAAAACCTCGAGGTGAATTGTGTCCCTCGGTCCGACACTATCTTCTTTGGCACTCCATGGTAACACACAATCCTTGACATGTACAATTCTGCCAATTTGGATCCGCTGTAGCTTTCTTTCACAGGAATGAAATGAGCTACCTTGGTTAGCCGATCAATAATGACCCATATTGAATCATACCCGGATTGGGTCCTAGGCAATCCCACGACAAAATCCATGCTGATTTCTTCCCACTTCCATTCAGGCACTTTGAGTGGTTGCAACAATCCCGCGGGTCGTTGATGTTCCGCTTTCACCAACTGACATGTGTCACATAGGGCAACATGTTCCGCGACATCTCGCTTCATGCCATACCACCAATACCTGCTTTTGAGGTCCTGGTACATCTTCGTACTCCCAGGATGAATGGAATAGTCGGAATCGTGAGCCTCCTTCAAAATTAATTCACGGATCTCTTTTACTTCTGGCACACAGATCCTTTTCCCGTGCCACACCGTTCCTTGTTCATCCTCTCTAAAACCAGGAGCTTTATTTTCCTTAATGAGCTGTCTGATCTCTTGTATCTTCTCATCATTCTTTTGGCCCTCGTGTATGTCTCGCTCGAGTGTGGAGTCCACTTCCATGGCGATGGCTTCACCACTATTTACTAGACATAGATTGAGTCTTATAACCTCGTCCTTCAATTCTGCAGGCATGTCCTTCAAACTCAACTTATTGACCTGCACTTTCCGACTCAAAGCATCGGCCACGACGTTTGCTTTCCCGGGATGATAGTTGATGCCCACATCAAAGTCATTGATTAGCTCTAACCATCTCCTTTGTCTGAGGTTGAGATCTGGTTGTGTGAATATGTACTTCAAACTCTTATGATCCGTATATATCTCTGTCCTCTTCCCCATCAAATAGTGCCGCCAAATTTTCAACGCGTGTACCACTGCAGCTAGTTCTAGGTCATGTGTAGGATAGTTCTTCTCGTGCTTCCGAAGCTGCCGGGACGCATATGCCACGACATGTCCTTCTTGCATGAGAACACATCCCAACCCATTTCCAGAGGCATCGCAGTACACTGTGAAATTCTTCTGCATATCTGGCATAACCAACACTGGGGCTGTTGTCAATCTCTTCTTTAGCTCCTGAAAGCTCGTATCGCACTGTGGCGTCCAGGTGAATGTGATTCCCTTTTCCAACAGTTTAGTGAGAGGTCTCGAGATTTTGGAGAATCCCTCAATAAACCGTCGATAGTATCCAGCCAATCCCAAAAAGCTTCAAACTTCCCCAACATTTTCAGGGGTTTTCCACTTCTGGATATCCTCGATTTTGGCGGGATCTACGGAGATTCCTCCCTCCGAGATTATATGTCCTAAAAAGGGAACTCTCTTCAGCCAAAACTCACACTTGCTCAACTTGGCATATAGTTGGTGTTCTCTCAGCCTCTGCAACACCAACCTTAGATGTTTCTCATGTTCTTCTTCATCTTTGGAGAAGACGAGAATATCATCTAGGAAAACCACCACAAATTTGTCCAAATATTCCATGAATACCTTGTTCATGAGGTACATGAAATATGCTGGGGCATTGGTTAGCCCGAAAGGCATGACAGTGTATTCATACAGTCCGTACCGAGATACGAAAACTGTCTTGGGAATATCAGATTGCCTTATCTTGAGTTGGTGGTACCCCGACCTGAGATCAATTTTCGAGAACACACAAGCTCCCCTCAACTGATCAAACAAGTCTTCAATGCGGGGTAATGGGTACTTGTTTTTGATGGTTACCTCATTCAAGGCACGGTAATCCACGCATAACCTTTGGGTTCCGTCTTTCTTGGGCACAAATATCACCGGAGCTCCCCATGGTGAGGAACTAGGGCGAATATACCCCTTCTCCGTTAATTCTCTCAAATGATCCTTGAGCTCTTCTAGCTGCTTGGAGTCCATTCGATAAGGTCTCTTGTATATCGGGGCTGTTCCCGGTACTAGCTCAATCGCGAATTCCACATCACGGTCGGGAGGCATACCTGGCAACTCCTCCGGAAAAACATCTGGATATTCCCTGATAGTCCTGATTTCCTCAACTTTCACCTCCACTTGATTTAATTTAATGTCCCTCCTAGGTTCGTGTATCGTTATGAACTTTACTCTTGTGCCATTGGGGTGAGTTAGTTCTACCGTTCGGGTCGAACAATGGATGATTCCTTTATGTTTGGTCAACCAATCCATACCCAAAATAATATCTATCCCTCGTGAGTCTATCACTATGAGGTTAGCAGTAAACACTACCCCATTAATGTCTAGGCTCACTTTGGGACACACTTGTCTTGTCCTTATTTCTCCACCTGGAGAGTTTACGGCTAGCATATGGTTCATTTGTGTGGTTGCTAGGTCATGCTTCTTAACAAACCCTTGAGCAATGAACGAATGGGTAGCACCAGAATCAAACAGCAGAGTTGCAAGGTGTAAATTGGCAGGAAACTTACCAACTACCACGTCGGGTGCCTCTTGTGCTTCCTCCATAGTGACGTGGTTCACCCGTCCTCTCACTACATTCTGCTGTTGTGGCGGCGCAGACTTCTTCTTTGGGCATTTATGGGCGTAGTGCCCCACTTCACCATAGCTGAAACATTGCACCCCAACCTTAGGTGCTTGGCCTTTGTTGTCTTGGGGTTGGTTTGGGGGTCCTTGCACTGCTGGTCGAGGTGGATATGCGGGGCGAGGCTGCTGCACAAACTGACGTGGCGGCGGTGCTGGTGCCGCGGGTGGCCTGTAGTTTGGGTTGTACCCTCTTGGTGCTGAATAGGGTACCGCAGCACGGCTCGTCTGCCCCGTAGGTTGCTGCATCATACGTGGGCGGGTGTTGCTCCCTGAGGCCTGATGTGACCATCCCACCTTCCTCTTATTCTCATTTTCCAGGGCCTTTAGCTTCCTTTCCACCACAAACGCTCTGTCCACCATCTTTTGAAAACTTTCATACTCATTGGAGGACATGGCACACTGCATCTCTGCGGTAAGTCCTTCCACGAAACAATCTTGTTTCTGCTCATCAGTCTCTATGTCTCATGGAGCATAACGGGATAGTTGAGTAAATTTAGTGAGGTATTCCCTCACCGTCATGTTTCCCTGCTGCAGTCCCAAAAACTCCTTCCTCTTGTTTTTGAGTTCACCTCTTGGGATGTAATGGTTGCGGAAGCTACGCTTGAACTCTTCCCAAGTGATGTTCTCAGGGTCATGATGGGCAGCCACGTAGGCGGTCCACCAATCAGCAGCAGGTCCATTCAATTGATGAGAGGCAAACAGCACCCTCTCATACCCTTGGCATTGTATTATCCTCATCTTACTTTCAATGGTCTTCAGCCAATCATCTGCCTCCAGAGGTTCAGCAGCACTTGCAAATTTTGGAGGTTGAGTTCCTAGAAACTCACTCAACCTTGGTTGGCGTGGTGCAGCTTGTGGAGGTTGAACTTGATGCAAGTTGGCCACCACTTGAGTCAAGTTCTGGATAAGCTGATTTTGATTCTCCAGCATTTGGTGGAGAGGATGAACTTCTTCACGGCGACTACCCCTGTCCTGGCCTTCAGAAAGATGAGGGTTGCATGCCTCATCGTTGTTGTTGGCGGGGTTGGCAAGACGTCCTTTTCCTCTTCCGGCCATCTGGCAGAATCAACAAATGTTAATTTGATACCATTTAGTATCATCTTACTACTTTCAGTTGTTGGTATTTTGAGGTGTTGAGGCTTTGTTAAAATTTTGCGAGGGTTTATATCTTACACCAAATAAATGCACTATTATTTCCTGTGGGTTCACACACCAAAGCAAAACAATCTGAAGACGAGGCTGTGGACAATTGCTCATGGCTTCCACAACTCACGTCACACACCAAGCATTATCACACCATTAACTATGTAACGACTCGACTACTCGACCTCCTGCTAGCTAGGGGAAAGACTCTACACTACTCGTCCTCTTGAGCTGGCTCCTCGGGATCTTCCTCCTCATTTCGGCTACCTTCTGACTCTGCTTTGGATGGGGAGGCTGCTGGTGGAGAGGTGCGACGACGCCTGATCGCTCGGCGATCTGGGGAGTCAGGAGTCCATGGATCACTCACGGTGACACACAGTTCATTCCCGTCTCCTCTTTCTCTCGCTTTTAAGCAAGCTCGCAGCAGCGCCTCCGTTTCCTTCAGGGTGTCTCGGACATCCTGAAGCTCTTGTTGACACTCCTGCAGTCGAGTGCTGAGCATAGCAGCATCCTCCAAGCACAAGTCCATGTGCTCATGGGAAGTCCCTTGCTGCACCGGTGGGTACTTGTACTCCGTGGTACCACTCTCACGTTGGAGGACATACATGTACTCAGTTTTGTCCAAGTGGCGACGATAGATGTGACTCTGGCAGGTGATGGCCTCCCAGGTGACAACTTTCTCTGCGTCAACTTGTGTTGCTCGACAAGCTGGAGAATGGTGGATCTTCAGTAGCTGATTCTCGTGTATAATCCTCATCTCCGAACTCCATTCTTCCCTCTTCTCACGGATGGTCCTGGTGGAGTTATAGTGGATGATGAGCTTGCCCGTATTGCCGGCGGCTTCGAGCATACGTCGAAGACGGCGCAACAAGTCTCCTACTGCCAATCCGTAGGAAAGGTACGTCACTGGACGACTCTCCTCTCTTTCGGCAAGGGCAACTACGGGAACTCTCCCTCCTGTGGACTTACGAGCGGTGCGAATCATGCGAACCATCTAAAACAAAAAAATTTAAAATTAGGTTAGATAAAATCTCAAACAAAAATCCTATTTTGAATGGAAGTTGGGGTAAGATGAAGAAAATAACTCCTTTAATAACACTTTTCCACCCACACCTTGGAAAATAGTTTTTAAGAAAATAGGGCCCTTAAATACGTCCATTTCTACCTAGGTCCACGTTCCTACGGACAACCTTGGCTCTGATACCACCTCTGTCACACCCGGTTTTTCTGAAGAAACAACCAAGTGAATATCACATGTATGCCAGGATCATTTTCTCATGCATGTGATGACAAATAGTGAAGCATCATTTATTACAAGCCAGGTGTCGAATATAAATAAGTCTTACATCGCAAGTGTCTCAATGGACACTAATGCTTCATCACAAGTAAATAAACTAGCAGCGGAATATTATTCTTTAGGGCTCCATCACAGGCGTTGCCCGGGGGTCTTCATGAACCTAAAAGCCTTCCTCGGGTCCAAAATCTTGGTCATTATACACCACCTCATTATCTTGACCTGAGCAGCAATATAAACCAACAAATATGCAAGGTTGAGTACCAATGGTACTCAGCAAGTGTGGGAAAATTATATCATGCATGGCTAGAACAAGGAGAGGTTGAACTCATGGTTAAAGCACTACGCAATTAATACCTATCACCTTAGCTTATTAAGCACCTACATTACTACACAGGTGAAATGGTCCCAATCTCCCATCCCATCATTGTAATCCAATAACCATAACATCATTACCAATGTTAAGCTCCCCGCTTAAGTTCCAAAACCGTCAATCCTCTAATCATGAATAAGTCCAGGCCGCTCTTGACCGTGAGCACGGCTGTCAAGACAGTTTTGACTCTGCAGAGTTTGTACCACTGTACCCACAAGTAGTGATTTCATCCCCCGTTGCCGGGTGGACTAAAAGAACCTCCATTATGCCAGTGGCTACGTTCCACATTCACACTTCCCAGGTGTGTGGCCAAGAGATCACTACGAAGCCTTTACAAAGGGATTCCCGACGAGCGTGGGCCCACTGAGGTTTCACCCCTAACAGCATACAAGAGGCTCCAACCCCGCTGCAGTGGCCCCCTCTTGAGCCTTGCGGTTCATATGGTAGTCCAGCTGACACCTACTCCCCGCACCATCCAACACACCCATACTACGCCGGGGATACACCTAATTAATTGGCCAAGCTGCCCCATCTCAGCATGTGGTTGGCACTGTAAAGCCGGGTTACATGCTCCATGAACCGGTCCTTAGGATCCAGGCAAGTACTAAACACAAACCCAATTCTCGTGCACCCAGCACACAACCAAAACATCCAACTTGCCTTGATCCCTACCTCTACATAATTCACAATGTCTCATTCAAGAGTATGGTAAAATAAACTGATGATCTCATATCCCATATATTCCATTCTAAGCATGGCTAAGCATATGCATGTAAATAAATGACATGACAAAATAAATCCCAACCCAAGCTACAAGGAAACAAGGTAATGCAATTCTAGGGAAACTTTCCTAGCATGGGTTTCATATTTCATTTGACAATGCAAAATAATTCTATCTACACATCCTAGCATAGGATCAAAGTGGTCAAGGACACTTGCCTCCTTCTTGCTGCTCTTGAAATGGGTATTCCTGGTCTTGGAAATGAATAACTTGTTCTTGAACAGGTTCTACTTCATACCATCACACATAGCAAAAGAAAAACAACAATCCATAAGACATAATTCACACTTACACTTCATACAAACCACACATTCATATTTATGAAAGTTCTTTACCATTATATGTGTTGTGGTTACTTTATGTGTGTTAAGTTGTGACTTGCATGCACTTTTAACCATGTATATATGATTCCTACTTTTGTGTCCACATTTATACTTGCATACAATGTGCCTTCACAATTTCTATCAACCCTAAACTGAATTCTTTGTATTTTAGAAACTCCATTTATCATTTACTAGTTGCTATATTTTCAGATTTATATTCCTATGCATAATTGTGTATTTTATTATTAAATTAGTAATACACATCACCTAAACAGATTAGGTTCTGGTCCCAAATAATTTAAAATCATATTTTGACCTTGGCTTATGACGTAGACCATTTCATAATTATTTTCCCTATTTTTCTATATCTATTCTTTACTTAAAAATGTGTCCCTATACTAATAAAATGTGAATAATAGATAAAACAGATTTATTTCAGCTCAAAAATATATTTTTATCTCACTCCAAAGTTTTCTAAGTACTGAGAAAGTTTTTAATAAATTTTGACAATTATGTTTGTCCCCCTTTTAATTTTTAAACACTAGTTACATATTCAATTTTCTAAATTAAATACTAAACAGGGTTAAAAAGTAAACTCACCCATTACAGGGTCTATAATATTATTTTCATAATTTCCAGGGGTCTAGCTACACTTAACAGAGGTGTTTTTCCTAATTTCTATTAAGTCCAGGTGTTAAAACTGATTTTTAAATGGATTTACATGATTTTCTGGAGTTCCAGGGGCTAGATCTGAAGTTTCCGGGGCTAGCTCTCAATTCCAGAGAACCCCAGGGGGTAGCACGTAAGAATTCCAGTCTTTATAATGCGGGGTCGACGTGGACCGTCCGATTTTAAACCGACGGCTGAGATTATAACATCGAACCGGTACGCGGGGTTTTAAAGTCTACCGTGCGATTTAAAATAAACGGCGCACAAGCGGCCACGTCGCTCTGATCGAACGCGGGCGGCGCTGCCGGCGGCGCACGGCGGCGGGAAGCGGCGATCTCGCCGGAAAGTTTCGGATCCTCGAGAATTCTGCCTATAACTGTGATCTTATGGCCTAGATCGGTAGAGGGGAGGTCAGGGATCTCACCTCGGGGGTTTTCTCGAGCTCGGGGGTCCTGGAAAGTGGTCGGCGGCGAGGTCCGAGACAAAACCACGGCGAAGCTCGTCGGCGCTGCGTTTACACCGTAACTCTCCGAGTTTTCTGCACCTGCAAAGTTCCCCGGAGGCGGTGGATCAAAACCAGCGAGTTAGATCAGAGTTTCCGAGCTTAGATCGGCCAGAATTCACCGGCGAAGTCTCGGTGCTCACCGGAGTGAAAATCGGCGATCGCGTGGGAAAAACTGATCGGATCAGGGGCTTTTATAGCCGGAGGAGGGCGGTGGGTTTGTTGTGATCGAGTTGGAGTCCTCTAGGACCGGAATTCGGCTGCGGGGACGCGGTTTCCAGATCGGTTGCGATCGCGCGCGCGGGAGAGAGTCCGGGGTCGCGGGGTTAGGGATGACATGCGGGTCCTACCTGTCGGTGAGAGGCAGCGCGGCGCGCGCGGGGGCGGGCTGGCGCGGCTGGCGGTTTCGGCCCACTGGCCAGTTTTTTTCCCGATTTCCTTTTTCTTTTTCCATTTCTTTTCTGTTTTGGGTATAATTTGAATTCCAGTTTGAATTTGAATTTCTGCAAAACATGCAACACGTCCAAAAATTTCTAAATTCCCCTCTGAACATGGTTTAGGGTTTTAAATCAAAATTTGGGTTTTGACTAAAAATTTGGGGTGTTACAGTTAAGGCTACTGACAAGTGGGACCCTCCCCTCTAATTCCTTTTCTGATTTTCATTTCTGTTTGAATTTGATTTCCTCAATTTGTAACTGGTTTGGCTAAATTTGCTGGGCATTTGAATTTGAAACTCAAATTCAGTTTTGAATTAATGCAAATTTAGCTCCTGACAAGATGAAGTCCAATGGGGATGAAAAATGGTGGACTAACTCAGAAAAATGTGCTGAGTTTGAATATGAAGTTAACTTTTGAATTCAAGTGATGAAAATTGCTGCAATTTGAATTTGCATTCAAATTGGCCCATTTTACCAATGTCTCCAAAAGTGCCACAAAAAGTATTGGATTTGCATGAAATTTGGCCTGAGCCTTCCCAAGACTATTTAAGGTCTATTGTTGAGCTAACCTTCCATGCTTATGTGTAGAAATCCTACTTTTTGGAAGTTAGGGCTTTCCCCTCTAATCACCCTTTTGATGGTGGTTACTTGCTCCTCACAAGTGTTCATGAGATATCCATCACAAGAGCTGTGGTGTTGTGAGGTGATGAACAATTTTTTTGCAAGTCACTTTCTTGGGCTTTTACAACGGTTGAGTGGGAGCCGTACACGCCGCGCTGAGCTGAGGAGTGCAGCTAGTGTGGGTTGCCCTAGGGCTGGGCAACCGTCTTTTGCTAGGTAGATGGGCGTGAGTTGTATAAACTTAGTTTCCGCTGTTGTAATTTCCTTACTTAGTTTGTAACTGAAGTCTGGTACTTCTTTTTTACAATTCAGTTGGTTTTCTAGGTAATACAATGTTGATCTTATGATGTGTTCTGTCGGGTGTCGCATCGTGCGGCACCACCCTCTGCGATCCTGGATGAGTGGATTCTGGTCCGCCACAATCCCTCTATATAATGTACCCTTGACCCTCAGGATTAAATCGTCCAATTATCCTCCTCTTATAGACCTGCCAGACAATTTTTTTACTCATGGTCCAACTCTCTTTGCAAATGCAGTACAACCAAATGTCCTAAAGTGTATGACAGACGGTTTCCTTCCAGTCCATGCTTCAAAAATCGTTGAATGCAAAGCTTGACAGCGCACTTCCTCCTTGACTTCGTTGACCCATGGCCCACGATGGATCATGGGGCACGTGGCGGCTTCGTAGCTCTTATCGACGGGTTTGGAGTCAGGGGACACATGGCAGCTCCGGACCTCACCTCGGCAGAGAAGTACGGACCGAAGCACAGGGCACGTGTCAGCTCCGGAGCCGTCCTCAGCAGGGAGGTGGCTCTGAGCCAAGAGACACGTGGCAGATATGGGCCTCACCTCAGTGGGGAGGCTCAGACCGAAGCCCAAGGCACGTGTCAGCTCCGGAGCCGTCCTCACTAGGGAGGTGGCTCTGAGCCAAGAGACACGTGGCAGCTCCAGACCTCACCTCAGCGGGGAGGCTCGGAAAGGAGCCCAGGGCACGTGTCAGCTCCAGAGCCTTCCTCCAGCAGGGAGGTGGCTCTAAGCCAAGAGACACGTGACAGCCCCGGACCTCACCTTCGGGGAGGCTCGGACCGGAGCACAGGGCACGTGTGTAAAAGCCCAAGAAAGTGACTTGCAAAAGTGATCATGTCATCACCTCACAACACCACAGCTCATTTTGTGGATAGCTCATGAACACTTGTGAAGAGCAAGTAACCACCATCAAAAGGGTGATTAGAGGGGAAAAACCTAACTTTCAAAAAGTAGGATTTCTACACATGAACATGAAAGGTTGAGCTCACCCCTAGACCTTAAAAAGTCTTGGGAAGGCTCAGGCCAAACTTCATGCAAATCCAACACTTGTTGAGGCACTTTTGGAGACAATTCAAAAAGGGGCCAATTTGAATGCAAATTCAAATTGCAGCAACTTTCATCACTTGAATTAAAAAGTTGACTTCATATTCAAACTCAGCATAATTTTCTGAGTTATCCCACCAATTTTCATCCTCATTGGACTTTATCTTTTCGGGAGCTAAATTTGCATTAATTCAAAACTGAATTTGAATTTCAGTTCAAATATGCAACAAATTTAGCCAAATCAATTCCAAATTGAGGATACCAAATTCAAACTGTGACTTGGTGCTTAAGTCTCTCATTCAATGGAGAGTAGCTGGGATATTTACAGAAGAATTTGGAAAAAGGATTAGGGGGGAGAGATGGGCCCATTGGTCAGTGACTGTGCTCAGAGGGAAACCCACTCGGTGGTCGTTGGTCAGCCGCCGTGGCTGTTGCCGCCTCCCGGCCTCGCCAGCACGCTCCTGGGTTAGCTCGGGCCCCCTCCCGATCACCACGTACAAGGCACAAACCGTTTTCGCTGCCTCCCTCGCCTGCGCCGCTCTGCTCAGCTCCCGCGTGCGCGAAAAACCGGCAGCGGCGACCGCGTCTTCGAGCCTCGTCGCGCACCGGTGCCGATCATCGATCACCCATGGTCCCTGAAGCAAAAAGAAGTGCCAAGGGGTGATCTAGCTGTTCCCCGTGCTGCACCAGCAGGTTGCACCCGGGTGTGCGCGGTTCAAGCCGTCGAAGTCAAGAAACCGGAAGGAACCGGCGGAGCTGTGATTCAGCTCACTGTCGACAGCCCAATCCGGCCATCCTTGCTGACCGTGTGCTACAGAAGAAAGGTGTGTGGGGATCCCTAGATGGTGTAGCCGCAAACCATTCGGCAAATAATCCATCGGGTAGCAAGAATTTTAGAAAGTCCCGAACCCTAGTGCAACTGACCGAGCTCAGCGAAAACCAAAAATTCGGCTTACACGCTGAATCAAGGGTCAAGCTAGCTCGCAAGTAGCTCCTACACCTCCTAGTGTCCCTCCTCGAGGAAGAACTAAGCACAACCGTCCAGAAATGGCCGAGTTACAGCAGTTTCCCTAGCTGCCGGTGCAAACACGGCTCGGGTCGCAGTCAAGAGGGGGTTTGCAGGCATTTTTAGCTTCCGAGGCTGCTCACGTCGGTTTCCTTGTCACCCACTGGTGCTCCCTGAGCAAACCGTGACTCTTTTCATACCTCAGAGAGTGATAACGACCTCGCCGGAGCCCTAACCTCCGTGGTTGATGTCGCACGGCCGTTTCCAGTCACTGTCGGTGAGCTCCGACCCCCAAGGCAAGTTCCACGTGGCGAGATAGGGCTAGGCGGCCAGTTCTTGCGCTGGGGGCGGTCGGGAAGTCAGTTCCGGCGAACCTCGCCGGAGGGCACCACCGCCGAACTCGCGGGCGTGCGTGAGGAGGAAGAAGGCGGGTGGTGGGGCCCACCTGCAGAGTTTAAACATTTCTGGGATTTTTCCAGTTTTAGTTCAAACTTCATTTGCATATAACTTCTGCTAGGAAGCTCCAAATTCAGTGAACCAAATTTTGCAGAACTAAGCTTTTAGAGTACTTTCCAGCAACAAAAATTTCTGCTCATGAAACTTAATAGTTTTCCAGGATTAATTCCCTAAAATTTAAACTGTTAGGAATTTTATCTGGAGGATTACTTCATGAAAAATTCTGAAATTTGGCCGGGAGGTTCATTGGAAAATCCTTGAGCCACAGTAAAATTTTCAGACACATCCAAGTTCATTTAGTCCCCCTAATGGTGTGATTAAGTGAACTGCCCTGAGAAAATAGAAAAAATGTATAGAAACATTTTTCAGATTTTCTCAAATCTTGTTTAGGGCATAACTTCATCTAGAATTCTTCAAATAATATGAAACCAATTCCATTAGAACCATATCAAATTCTAGTTTCCAGAAAGTAATGGTTGGAGCCATGAAAACCCCTAGAATTCCTTAGAGGCTCTAATATTGACCAAATAGGCTTTTATTTGTACAAGGTTCAAATGAACTTTGTTTCAAAGGAAACTTGGTCAGTACTCTGGTTAGGACCCTACCAAGCCACCATACAAATTTCAGAACCAAAGGGTAGGGCTAGCTAAAGTTATGGTAATTACTTATCCAATTCTAAACATTGCATTTACATTGACATGTAGTATATCATTTATGTGTAGTCGCTGAAGGCGAGGAAACTCCGGAAGTGCTCGACTTCCTTCTTCCGGATGAATCCCTAACCACTGACCAGAAGCATCAAGGCAAGCCCCAGTTTGCATTAACCCATTTTATAAAGTTTTGCTTTGTTTACATACTTAGTGTGAGGTATATTTATGTGCATTAGGTGTAGGATGGATGAGACCCCAAATGCATAACCAGATTTTCCTATAAGAGCTAGGGTAGTGTCTAAGACCTCGAGTAGACAGGCTATGCTTAATAATTCCTAGAACTTCGGTACAAGTCGAGTAGTTGGAATCTACTCGCGAGTTTAGGCTTGGGACACACGGGATTGGTTCGAGTGATGTGAGATCACTTTAGTAATGAAAATGAGACTAGGTAGAGGCTAGGGCGCAGAAAGAGGAAGTCTTGTGGGCGCAGCCTTGTCCGTGTCGATTGAGGACCGATCCGTGTGCGGCCCCGGTAAACCGATGTATCCTAAACCTCCGGGCGTCGAGGCATAACGCACCGATTTATAGGTGTAGGCTGAGGGCAGCAAGGTGGAAATCTGCTTACGGGCATAGAGAGATGCTCCGTGTAGGGAACCTCCTGCTCGTTTCGGTGCGACCGATTCGATGTTTGGGCTGTTGGGTGAAAGGTTGTCCCGTACGACATCAAGTGAGCGTGCTGTGCAGCTCCACGGGTGGGCGTACGTGACGTGCTCTTTGGGTTTCCCTGCAGGTGTATATCGAGTCGATTCGCCGTCCCTCACGGTGAAGAGTATCACTTGGTCACTGAGTCGTGACGTAGGCTAACATATGAAATGTGATGATTCAATATTGCTGTTATGATATAATTGTATTGCTACATGTGTGCCACCAAATATTGCTCACTAAATTTCATATTCATGAACTGTTAACTTGTGGCTAAAAGATGAACTAAGGATGAACTTGTAGGCGTGTCCATTTGCTAAAAGTTACCATCCCATGTTCGTGTAAACTGCATGTAGAGTTTCATGCCTAGGGGAGTCGGTTAAGTCTTGTTGAGCCATCGTGCTCATGGTTGCTGCTATAAGTGTTTTTCAGATGAGGAGCATCCCACGGACTCGGGGTACGAGTCCACCGGCGAGGGTTACCCTCCATCAGGGACCATGGCTGAGTGGGAGCCGTACACGCCGCGCTGAGCTGAGGAGTGCAGCTAGTGTGGGTTGCTCTCGGGCTGGGCAACCGACTTTTGCTAGATAGACGGGTGTGAGTTGTACAAATTTAGTTTCCACTGTGTAATATAAACGCTAGTTTGTAACTGGAGTATTGTACAACTTTGTACATTTCAGTTGGTTTTCTATGTAATACAATGTTGTTCTTATAATGTGTGCTGTCGAGTGTCGCATCGTGCGGCACCACCCTCTGCGATCCTGTATGAGCGGATTCCGGTCCGCCACAGGCTGGTATCAGAGCGGCATTGGGGATAGCACATTAATTAAGAACTGTATTACGGGAAAACTTAGGATTACGGTGAGGATTCGCTAGTTTGCCCAAGTAAGGATTATATTAGCATAGTTACTTAAAGTGGCAAGACTAACATATGTGTTATAATTCTGAATTTAATTATGTAACGACGCATCTACGCTCAGAAAAAAAATGGTAAGGAATGCCACTGAAAGCGGTTCAATTTCGGTTAGCTCCCTTGACGAGGAACGTGGTTCAGGGATAGGTCTCATGGCTTGGTGTGAGACGTTAATATGAAACTCTTGGACTCTTCATGTTCCTGAGTTCATATGAAACGCTGATCCCTAGCGTGCATTAGGCAAGTAAGTGGAGACTCCATCGCGTGGTCAGTAACGCGAAAGTGTGTTCGTATGGAAATAGCCCAGGGGGGACATACGCAGCGCTTGCCATTGGCGTGCCCTGTAGGGCAGTAGGTGGTATCTGTTGGGGTGATAAAATTCCCAACCGTGACGACCCGTTCGCGCTCTACTCGGGTTCCCTGTCGTGTGGTGTTGATACAAGATCACGTACCTTGAGACGTGGCTTAACCCAAGGACGGTCGTATGGCAATGATACGGGCGTTTGTATTTACTTTCAACTATGGACCTGCCTGAAATAAAAATAACCTTTGAGTGCATCATTATTGTGTGGTCTTCTGCAGGTACTAACCACGTATGTATGCCGTGTAGTATACGTGTGCGAGAGACCGTTTAGTGCCACAATTGAGACATATATGCCGGTATAATCTGGTTAGGATTTTCTTTTTGTGAGGAACGTAGTACCGATATATCGTAGGCATGTGCATGAAAGATAATGATAACAGCGAACTAAAATCACTGAGTTTCAACATTTAGGACCCTGGTTGGGTAGAAAAATTCAATAGTGGATCAGTGTAGCTCCAAGAGACTGAAAAACAGAGTGCTCTGTTTTGGGCAGCAAGTTTCCTGAACCTTGACAGGGCATAACTCACAGATCATTTAGCCAATGGAGGTGTGGGATATAGTTCTGGAAAGGTGTTTAAGTTCTCTACAACTTTGTTGTAGACTTCCAGAGCTGAATCACACCATAATCTGGCTGAAATTCCAGCGGCTTGTAAACTGTCCAGAACCAGGACAGATTTAAAACACTCTCTGGACTGTTCTGTTTTTCAAGCATAACTTTCTGTATAAAAATCTAAATTTTTTATATCATACATATTTGGAAAGGGTAGGAGATGTGTTACATCTTTGTAATTCAAAGTTTCTGAAAATTCAGCACATAACTCAGTGGAAACCAGAGTTGAAAACAGCAACTTCCAAAGGAGGTGCTGTTAAAATTATTCCAGAAATTCTGTGACTTTGAATTACCACAACTTTTAAATCATAGCTAATCTCAGGGAAAATAAATACTCGTTGGAAATATGCTGAAGTTAAATTTAACTTTGGTATTCAGCTTGAGTCATGAAAATGCCCAGCACCATTTGAGGGATGACAGTTGAACTCATTTGAGGGAGTGTTGCGCTCTAGGGGGTTCTAAGTACTTCCAATGGGGTAGAACATACTCATGAGTGGTTATCTTCAACTAGTGAAAGAGTTGAGTATATGTCTTACTCAAGTTTCTTTTGCTAGAGACCATGTTTGTGTCGTATTGAAGATAAAAGGGTAGTATACGTGATGACAAAGCGATTTTAACATCTCGTAGTGACCAAACCTAGTTGAGATGAACTTCCAAAGAGGAAGTCCATCAAAGTGGATTTAACTAGCGTGTATTTGGTCTGGTAATGGTGTATCTTGTGCAAAATTATTACATTATCTGTATACGAGATGTATCACATGTTTTTACTGTCATTATGTTTTACGCCATTTTATTGGACTGCATGAAGTATGTTGCGGGACTGATGTTTATTGTCGTATGGTTGCAGATGGTTCGCACTCGGACTACGCATGAGATTGGTGGCTCTAGCCAGCAGGCGGGTGATGACTCCCAGCCACCTGCCTACGACAGCACCCCGCAGCAACAACCACCACCGCCGCCTCCGCTTACGCTAGCGGATGTGATTGCGGCACTGGTGGGGGGTCGTGAAGAGCAGACCGACCTGCTCCGCACGATCGTGCAGAATACGTCCCAGGCGGGGGGGGGGGCATCAAGAAAGGGGGCCTCATGAACCCCGTGATGTGACGTACTTGGACTTCATGAGTACTCACCCTCCAGTGTTCACTGATGCAGCAGAACCCCTGGAGGCCGACAACTGGCTGCGGACCATTGAGTCCAAGTTCGGGCTGCTCCAATGTATGGAGCGGCAAAAGACTCTGTTCGCGGCGCAGCAGCTTCACGGTGCTGCTGCTGCATGGTGGGAGAATTATGTTGCCTCACGTCCGGCTGGCCATGCCGTGGAGTGGGCGGAATTCCGGGAGGCGTTCCGCGCCTACCATATCCCTCCCAGGATAATGAAGCGGAAGTTCCAAGAGTTCTTGGAGCTGAATCAGGGCGGGAGGAGTGCCCATGACTACTCCCGTGCTTTCAACCATCTGGCGCAATATGCGTCGGATTACGTCTCCACCGAGGAGAAGAAGCGAGAGCACTTCTATCGGGGGTTACACCCCGAGATGAAGACACATCTCGTCTAATGCAATCGCGGCACGTTCAATGATCTAGTCAATGCCGCGATCATGCAAGAAGACGTGCAGCGACAGTTGGCGGCTGAGCAGCGGAAGTGCAGCGCTCCACCCAGCAGTGGGGGTGGAGCTCCCCAGAAGTACCGCATGGTGTATCGGACACCATCCGGTCAGCAGTGGCATCTACCGGCGCGACATCAGCAGTTCGGGGGTCGTTCATTTCAGCCACCCCCGTTCCGACCGCCGATGCCACCACCGCGACCGCAACAGAAGCAGCAGACGGTACCCCGGGCGTTTCCACCGCCACAACGTGCCCCGGGTTTCCGTCCGCCAATCAGCGGAGGACCGCGTGGCTACACATGCTTTACGTGTGGCCAGGCGGGCCATTTCTCGAAGGACTGTCCCTAGGGGCAGCAGAGCAGCGGGCAAGCCCAGTTCCAGGGCGGTGCTCAAGGCCGACCTCCGGTCAACAAGGTTGGTCAGCGGACTGGGGGTGTTCGTAACCTCGACAATGAGGACGCCCCAGAGGGAGACAACGTGCTGGCTGGTAGTTCACTCTCAACGATCAGGCAATCATCATATTATTTGATTCGGGTGCAACCCACAACTTCATAAGTGCATCCTATGTGGTTAAGAACCAACTGGAAGCCTTTCCAATCGAGTGTTCTTATATGATCTGCTCACCGGGAGGAAGTATTTCGGCAACAATGATGATCCCGAAAGCACCACTGTGCTTAGGTTGGAAGATATATCCCACCACTATGATTATTCTTGAGGGGCAGAAGATTGATGCAATCTTAGGGATGTCATGGCTGAGCTACCATGGCATTGTCCTAGAAACGTTATCACGGACGGTTCACCTTAACTCCCCACTACACCGTCTGCAGTCCCTCATATTAGACAATGCAGTCCAGGAAGTTTCAGCAATTAATAATTCTGAAACTCTCAAGTTAGAGGACATCCCCGTAGTCCGGGAGTACCCCGACGTGTTTACGGATGACCTTCCGGGCATGCCACCTGAGCTGGATGTCGAGTTCAAGATTGATCTTGCACATGGGATTACGCCCATATCACGGAGACCATACAAAATGGCTCCAAACGAGCTGGCTGAAATGAAAGAACAGCTCAATGATCTGTTGAGCAAAGGTTTCATTAGGCCAAGTTCCTCGCCTTGGGGATGCTCGGCGCTGTTTGTAAAGAAGAAGGATGAAACCTTGAGGCTGTGTATGGACTACCGGCCGCTCAACGCCGTCACCATCAAGAACAAATACCCACTGCCCCGCATTGACATCCTGTTTGATCATCTTGTGGGTGCGAGTGTGTTCTCAAAGATGGACCTTCGCTCCGGGTATCATCAAATAAAAATCCAGGCGGAGGATATCCTGAAGATGGCCTTCCGACGAGATATGGCTTATATGAATATCTCGTCATGTCTTTTGGTCTCACAAATGCACCGGCACATTTCATTTATCTCATGAACTCGGTGTTGAATGTGGCCTAGAGGGGAGGTGAATAGGCCTTTAAAAGATTCCTGCACACTTAATAGAGTTATCAGAAACTTGATGGACCGGACTAGTCCGGTTGTGTGGGCGGACTAGTCCGGTGTGCTGAATTACGTGAGTTAATTAAGTGTGTTTCAGAAATTGAATCTTTCAGCAGCGGAATGAGAACAACAGTTTTTATAAATTAAGTTTATTGTATAAGTGCACGTGCAAACTTATAAGAAACTTAAATGGTGATTAACAAACTAGTGATCTAATGTATCAAAATGTAAAGTAAATGAGAGACAAAACACACGAATTTTTACCGAGGTTCGATCTCACCAAGAGATCTACGTCCTCATTGAGGAAGCTCACACAGAGCCGGGTTCCCAACCCTTTCCCTCTTTAAGTCACCACAAAGGCCGACTTGACTTCACTATCACGGGTAATCAACGAGTTTGTGGGGCAACCTCACATGTTGAGGGATCCCACAAGAATTACAATGAGAAAGCGATCAAATACACTCAAAAAGATTACAATGCAGAATATGAGTGTAGAGAGATCAAAGACCAAGAGCTCACAACGAAAGAACGGCGATTTCCCAATCCCGAATCAAAGTGTTCAATTGATCTTCACCTTTTTGCACCTTAGATGTGTGGGGAGACGTGCTTTTGGGCTCTTGGGACAGGTGGCGGCACTAGGGTTCTTGTTTCAAGCATTATGAGTCGTGTCTCTTCTTTGGGAGGCCGTGGATCACCCATTTATATAGTTTCTAAAAAGTTATCGTTGTAAAACCTAATACCGGACTAGTCCGGTATATGATCGGACTTGTCCGGTCTACTTCCAGTGGGTTAACCGGACTAGTCCGGTCCAAAAACGGACTTGTCCGGTGCTATGTGAAGTGGAGTTCCAGAAAGTTTAGCGGACTAGTCCTGTCGCATGGATGGACTAGTCCGCAGTCCTCTAAAGAGGAAAACAGAAACATGAGCGGACTAGTCCGGTCCAAAACCGGACTTGTCCGGTTGCCTTCCAGTAAGCTGACCGGACTAGTCCGGTCCATGAACGGACTAGTCCGGTGTCCAGTGGATTTTAGTTGATTTTTAAACCCCTTACCCTTACGCAAAGTCATGAGCTCTTGGGATACGTCTCTCACACACACCCTATACATTTACATCTACTTTGCTCTTCTAAATTCCACTAAAGTCTTCCTTTTCGGACACCACTCTATTTTTCACCTTTTTGTGTGCACGAGCTAGTTCACTTTGTTTGTCCTGCAATAATTTCATTAGGATCTCATATGCTTGTCATCAATTAGCCAAAACCCACAAGGGATATCCTAGATGCACTTACAATCTCCCCCTTTTTGGTGATTGATGACAACTATTTGAGATATCATAATTGAGAATAAAAAGTTGATTTTCATAAGATGTGCACATATGAGAATAATAAGGAATTCACAAAAAGCTTCTCACATATGCACACACCTTATGGTGGGGTGTCTAACAGGTGTGTGATAAACAAAATGTAATAAATTAAAGACAAACAGTAGTGAACATATAAGTAGGCATTAGAGCATAGCATCACACATAAGAAAAGAAATAGTGCATTACAAGATTTTAAAATAGGTACATGTCCTTGATCACAATAGATCTTAATAACTAATACTAGATAGTTCGAGTCCAAATCTAATCTCAATCTCTCCCCCTTTGGCATCAAGGCACCAAAAAGGGAAAAAATGAGGGGAATCACTCATCGCTGCCTTCTCCTTCAGTCTCAGTCTGATCTTCATCTTCACCAACTTCGGCATCCATGGGAGCAGGATCTTCCTCTGAGTCCTCGGAGGCGGGAGGTGATCCAACGGACTCAATCTCAAGCTTTACACAGATAGACTTGATATTGGCATTGACATACTATTGGTGTTTCTTCCTTGCCAGCTTTTCCTTGCGCTGCCTGTCTTCGATCTTGCGGCAGCAGGCAAAGATGGAGGAGAGCACCTTGAGGATGCCACTGGATGATTCTTGTGCAGGTGGAGACCCAGGAGGAGCAGCTGCAGATCTAGTAACATCATGAGCTTGCTTTGATCTCCTCTCCACTGGTGGAGAGGACGGGGCAGTTGGAGCCGGGGGGAGAGTGTACTCGGTGGGTTTTTGTGGCTTCAACCCGCATGCTTGACATCCTTGACGAACTCGAGTCCCGTCACTTTCTCAATCATGTACATAATATATGGTGCATATCCACATGACCTATTGGGGGTGATTGAGATGTTCACGATGTCATTGTAGATATACTCAAAAACATTGAATGGTCTCCTTCCACTAATGACCTTCATGAGAGTCCTCAAGGTCCCTTGTATAGTTCCCGCATCTCCATCCTTCGGAGCTATAGTCTTTCTCAAGACTCTATTGAGGACCACAAAGAAGGGCTTCAGATATTTGATTGTGGGAGGAACATATGGCATCCTTGTGTCATAGAGAAACTCAAGCTCTTCCTTCTCCAGGGATTTCAGATTATGGATGACCAGTTCATGATCCAAAGTATGTTGGAGGTGAAGAATCCTAGCAAAGTCATCATAAGTGACACTGTACTTTGAACCATGAGTCATCCAAGTAAGACTGTCTCCATCACCACGAGCAAAGTAGAGAGTGGAGTAAAATTGGGTAATGACTTCATTGTTTCATACTCAAAGGATAGCAGGTCCGTCAGACCGTGCCTCTCTAAGGCCTCCACCATCTCACGAAAGGCAGGATACCTCTTCGACTTCAGGTAGTCAACATTTAGCCATTGACTCTCTACTACAGGATTCTTCATCTTCATGTACACATGCTCGTAGTAGTCTGCATGGAAGTTGCTCCAGAACCTTGGATCAGAACATTGTTTAGGTCGGTCATACACTTCAATCTTCCTGAAGTTATCAGCTAGCTCACTCCCTTTTCCAGTGAAATCCTCACTAGAAGGCTGCCTGTTGCGGTGAACGGGATTTTTCATTTTCAGAGGCCCAATAGGGCCACTAGCAAGTCCCTTCCCTTTATTGAGAACTCTTTTTGGCCCTGACGAGCCCTCAGATGCATCTTTCCTTTGAGGCCTTTTGACTAATGACTTTCCTCTTCTTAGGTAGATTGTCGTCGGAGGGTGCAGAGTGAGCAATGACATCATGTCTCTTCTTCATCACTCCCTCCTTAGCTCTCCTCACTCTTTCACGTTGAACTTCTTCGTCAAGGTGAAAAGAGCCATCATCTGAGCCTGAAGACATGATGCCTGATAAGGAGTTTAAGGATTAGATGCAAATGGACGCGTTATCGACTTCAAATGGGAATGTAGGGGTTCAACTGTCAGAGACCGGACTTGTCCGGTTTCAGAGTGCGGACTAGTCCGGTGGACCGGACTTGTCCGCATCTGAGCACCGGACTAGTCCGGCCTAGCATAAGAACCCTAAATTGAATGTTTCATTTGAAACAAATCTCCTATCTAAGGACACAAGGGCAGGAAAGTGGTAGGAATACATCTATTTATGCAATCTACATCCTTTTGAAATCAAAGGAAACTAGCTAGAGCTAGAAAAATTGATATTTCGGTTTTAGGGGGGGATTTACCAAGATTTGAAGATTCGCGTTGAAGGAGCAAGAGTCTATCCGGATGAGTCCGGAAAGTAGGATCCCCTCGTTGAGAAGAGGCTTTTTCACGGAGAAAACTCCGAGTTTGAGGGCTCAACTCAAAAATCACTTTGGGAGCTAGGGTTTAGGAGAGAGGGTGAGACAAAGTTCTTATGAGTGGAGAAGGAGGGGTTTGGTCCGGCCAACTCCTTCTATATGCGACTGACCGGACTAGTCCGGTCGTGGTAGCGGACTAGTCCGGTGCCCCTGAATTAACCTAATTGTCGTCTGTCCGGACTAGTCCGGTTGGAAATCGGACTAGTCCGTTTCCAACAGACCTGATACATATATAGATGATTAATAGTGATCCAAGGACAATGATTTTGCAAATAGTCTTGGTGATTACGACCAGTAGGCAATCAGCAATCAAACAATGGTCATAATCCACAAGATTTCTTCATTAAAATAGTTTTCTGAGTAGAAAAGGAGAAGAGGAGCATTTTTAACAATACAAAGGAACATTTTAATTTGCAACCAGATATGCAATGTTTCAAGCCACATTTCGAGACTCAAGAATGTTTAGCTCATTTCTTAGTTCACAAAACCTTTTCTCATCTAATGGTTTGGTAAAAATATCCGCAAGTTGTTTTTCAGTCCTAACATGTGAAATAGCAATGTCACCTTTTAATGAATGATCTCTAAGAAAGCGATGACGGATATCTATGTGCTTAGTTCTTGAGTGCTCTACAGGGTTGTGTGCAATTTTTATAGCACTTTCATTATCGCATAAAAGCGGGATATGACTTAGATTGTAGCCGTAGTCCCTAAGAGTCTGTCGCATCCAAAGTAGTTGCGCACAACAACTACCGGCTGCAACATACTTCGCTTCCGCTGTGGAAAGAGCAATGGAGTTATGCTTTTTAGATGACCAAGAAACTAGGGACCTACCAAGAAATTGACAAGTCCCTGACGTGCTCTTTCTATCGACTTTGCATCCTGCATAGTCGGCGTCAGAATACCCTATCAAGTTAAACTTGGATCCTTTGGGATACCAAAGGCCCAAGTTGGGTGTGTGCACAAGGTACCTTAGGATTCTTTTTACAGCAATTAAGTGACACTCTTTAGGTGCGGCTTGAAAACTTGCACACATGCAAACACTAAGCATAATATCTGGCCTAGATGCACATAAATAAAGTAAGGAGCCAATCATGGACCGATATACCTTTTGGTCCACATTTGGACCGTCTTCATTGAGGTCGAGATGTCCGTTGATGGGCATGGGTGTCTTGATGGGCTTGGCTTTGTCCATATTGAATTTCTTGAGAATGTCTTGTGTATATTTAGTTTGGCTTATAAATGTACCTTCTCTCAGTTGCTTCACTTGAAATCCCAAGAAGAACTTCAATTCACCCATCATTGACATCTCAAACATGTCTGTCATTATTTTGCTAAATTCTTCACAGAAGGACTTGTTAGTGGATCCAAAGATATTGTCATCAACATAAATTTGACATACGAATAAATGATCATCAAAATGTTTAGTAAAGAGTGTATAGTCAGCTTTACCAATTTTGAATCCATTTTGAGTTAGAAAATCTCTAAGGCACTCATACCAGGCTCGAGGAGCCTGTTTGAGGCCATAGAGAGCCTTACGCAGTTTATAGACATGGTTGGGATACTCCTGATCTTCGAACCCCGGTGGCTGCTCCACATAGACTTCCTCCTTTATCAGACCATTGAGGAAGGCACTCTTGACGTCCATTTGATACAACTTAAAATTATGGTGAGTAGCATATGCCAATAAAATGCGAATGGACTCAAGTCTAGCTACAGGAGCGAAAGTTTCATCGAAGTCCAAACCTTCCACCTGAGAATAACCTTTGGCCACCAACCTTGCTTTATTTCTTGTCACTACTCCATGTTCATCTTGCTTGTTCTTCATTTTCTTCATGTGTCATGTCTCCCCCTAGATCATTGCTTCCATGATCATCTTGATCTTCTTGACCTTCCTCAACCTGATCTTGTGTAGGAGCTCCCCCTTGATCATTGCTTCCTTGTTGAAATTCATCTTGTGTTTCCTCTCGTGGTAGGATATCACCAAGTGCCATTTTCTTCAGCGCTTCACATGGAGCTTCCTCCTTATACGTGAGAAGCTCATATGGAGTTTTCTTCAGTAGTCGATGAAGGTACAACCGATTTGTGGCATGACAAGCGGTGTTCACCGCTTCTGCCCAAAATCGGTCTGACGTCTTGTATTCATCCAACATTGTTCTCGCCATTTCGATCAATGTTCTGTTCTTCCTTTCGGCCACCCCGTTCTGTTGAGGAGAGTAGGGTGCCGAGAATTCATGCTTTATACCTTCTTCATTGAGATATTCTTCAACTTGGGTGTTCTTGAATTCTGTCCCATTGTCACTTCTGATATTCTTTACGGTTGATGTGAATTCATTCTGAGCTCTTTTCAAGAACTTCTTGAGGATTCCCTGAGTTTCTGATTTATCATACAAGAAAAATACCCAGGTAAATCTTGAAAAATCATCAACAATTACTAAACCGTATTTGTTACCGCCGATGCTGATGTACGCAATTGGACCAAAGAGATCCATGTGGAGAAGTTCCAGCAGTCTAGCGGTGGTCATCACATTCTTGGCGGGGTGTGGTTCTCCAACTTGTTTTCCTGCTTGACAAGCGCTGCACGGCCTGTCTTTTTCAAAAACCACATACTTAAGACCACGAATGTGACCACCTTTTAGAAGTTTTTGCAGATTTCTCATTCCAACATGGGCTAGCCGTCTATGCCACAGCCATCCCATGTTGGTCTTAGCAACCAAGCAAGTGTTGAGTTCGGCTTTATCTTTGTTGAAGTCAACAAGATAAAGCTTTCCCTTCAACAATCCCTTGAATGCAATCGAGCCATCGCTTCTTCTAAAGACGGTCACACCCTCATTAGTGAATAAACAGTTGTAACCTTTGTCACATAGTTGAGATATTGATAAAAGATTATAATCTAGAGAGTCTACGTGTAAAACATTAGATAAGGTGTGTTGAGAGGATATTTCAATGTTACCACTACCAAGGACCTTTCCTTGGCTGTTGTCTCCAAAGTATAGACCTTCACTTGGATCCTTGTTGCACTCGTACTCCACAAACATACCTCTCTCTCCGGTCATATGATTTGTGCATCCGCTATCTAGCACCCACTTAGATCCGCCGGAGGAGTAAGCCTGCAAAATAGAACTATTCCTTGGTTTTAGGTACCCAAGCTTGCTTGGATCCTCTCAGGTTAGTCACAAGAGTCTTGGGCACCCACACACAAGTTTTTAAGTTCTTGTGGCGTGGCCCTGTATATTTAGCAATGACTTTTCCATACTTGTTTTTCATGAGAACATAAGAAGCATCAAATGTACGGAACAGTGTTTGTAACTCAGATTCATGGGATTTTTCTTTAACAAAAGTGATTCTATTCTTAGCATGATTAGGAGTAGACATGTGTTTGTTCCTGTCAAAACCAAGACCATCTTTGACATTGGGAGGTCTAGTGATCATATATGCACTTCGTGCATATTTGATCTTCTCCTTATCAAAGATGCCATCTTGAGAAGAATGCATGTCATGAGAGGTTGAAGCATTAGAAATTACATTCTTCTTACTAGAGCAAGTGCAGGTTCTTATTGTTGTCGAACTCATGTCTTTGGAGGAAGAGCTCTTGGAGGAAGAGGAGTCACTTTGTTTGAGCGACTCAACTTGCACCTCAAGGATTTTGTTAACTTTTGACAAGTTAGCAAGTTCTTCCTTGATTGCAATGTGCAAGTCCTCTAACTTTGAGTAAGTTTCCTTACTCAAGGCTAGCTCTAACTCAAGTGACTCATTCTTCTCTCTTTCAAGCTCAAGAAGCTTTTCAACTTCTTGATATCTCTTCCTCTCACGGATGAGCATATCGTCTTGTCGGTTGACAAGTTCCTCCTTTTCAAAGATTTCATTCGACAACATTTTCATTTTCTTTAAAGCAATTTTACTTAGCCCTCTAAACATTTCTTCATTATCACTAGAGCTATCAAAGTCATCAATGGAGGAATTTAGTGCAGGAGGAGTAAGTCGAACCTTTTTCTTGCCTTCCTTAGCCATAAGACAGGTGTGGTTGTTCGTGTCCCGTCCTCCCATGTTCGGAAAGAGTGTGGCTCTCATAGTTGGTTTCTTGACTGCGATAGTGGCCATCTCTTCTTCATCGGAGGAGGACTCGTTGTTTGAGTCCCACTCCTTCCCAATGTGAGCTTGATGGACTTGTCTTATTTTTCTGAAATTTTTTCTTTTCTTGAGATCTTGTTTCCTTCTTCTTTTTGTTTTCTTCATAAGTACAGTCCACCATAAAGTGACCATACTCTCCGCAGTTGTAGCAAGTGCGTCGAGCCTTGGATTTTCCTTTATCCTTGCTTTTGCCTTCATGTGAATTGTTGCCGTGTCTTCTCTTTATCATGCGTTTGAACTTTTTGATGAAGAGTACCATTTCTTCGTCATCAAGATCGGTGCTCTCGTCACTTGTATCTCCATCGTCTTAGTCTTCACGAGTTTCTTTGAGTTTGGGTCTGCACGTTGCTTTGAGAGCAACTTCTTTCTTTTTAGAAGAGGTGAGCTCGGCTAAGTCTTTGACGTATTGAGCCTCTTTCTCCATCATTTCATGATTTATGATCTTCCCCAATAACTCATCGGGAGTCATTTTGTGAAACCCGGGACTTTCCCTAATCATTGAGCAAAGTGTGACGTTTCTTGGCATGAAGGCTCTTATCATCCCTTTGACCACCTCATGATCAGTCCATTTCTTACTTCCATAGGCACGGATTTTGTTAATGAGTGCCTTCATCCGATTGTACATGTCTTGAGGTGATTCACCTTCTTCAATAGCAAATCTCCCCAACTTTCCTTCAAGCATCTCAATTTTGGCTTCACGTACAGACCTATTTCCTTCATGAGCTGTTTTGAGTGTATGCCAGATTTCTTTTGCACTCTCTAGTCCATCGATCTTGGTAAATTCTTCTCTGCTCAGTGATGATGTGATTACTGCAATGGCTTGTGCATTTCTGTGAATCTCTTGTTCTTGTTCCGGAGTGAGTTCTTCATCCGTGTCTGGGATATCTATTCCTGTGCAGACAATATGCCAAAGGCTGGGATTCAAGGATATTAGGTGCATTTTCATGTTGTACTTCCACATGGTATAGTCACTTCCGTCAAACTGCGGGGGCCTTCCCATAGGAATGGAGAGATAATGATTATTTGAATTGAGGCGGTTGTAGTTGTAAGGATATCAGGAGTAGTCGTGATGAGCATTCCCCATCGTCTTTTCTTCCTCTTTTTCCTTTTGTGCCATTAATTTCTTTCTCAGTAATGCCTTTAGCTGTCTCACTTCATCATCGTCATGTGGACTTTCTTTCAGCACATCGAAGGCTTTGGCTTCTTGCTCCTCATCGTTGTTGTTCGTCTTCGGGATATCGTTGTTCTTCTTAGAGGCCATTGATCTCTCCGAGATGTGAGTCTCGTTGATGGAGAACTTGGCTCTGATACCAATTGAATGTGGCCTAGAGGGGGGGTGAATAGACCTTTAAAAGATTCCTGCACACTTAATAGAGTTATCAGAAACTTGATGGACCGGACTAGTCCGGTTGTGTGGGCGGACTAGTCTGGTGTGCTGAATTACGTGAGTTAATTAAGTGTGTTTCACAAATTGAATCTTTTAGCAGCGGAATGAGAACAACAGTTTTTATAAATTAAGTTTATTGTATAAGTGCACGTGCAAACTTATAAGAAACTTAAATGGTGATTAACAAACTAGTGATCTAATGTATCAAAATGTAAAGTAAATGAGAGACAAAAAAACACGAATTTTTACCGAGGTTCGATCTCACCAAGAGATCTACGTCCTCGTTGAGGAAGCTCACACAGAGCCGGGTTCCCAACCCTTTCCCTCTTTAAGTCACCACAAAGGCCGAATTGACTCCACTATCACGGGTAATCAACGAGTTTGTGGGGGCAACCTCACACGTTGAGGGCTCCCACAAGAATTACAATGAGAAAGCGATCAAATACACTCAAAAAGATTACAATGCAGAATATGAGTGTAGAGAGATCAAACCCCAAGAGCTCACAACGAAAGAACGACGATCTCCCAATCCCGAATCCAAGTGTTCAATTGAACTTCACCTTTTTGCACCTTAGATGTGTGGGGAGATGTGTTTTTGGGCTCTTGGGACAGGTGGCGGCGCTAGGGTTCTTGTTTCAAGCAGTATGAGTCGTGTCTCTTCTTTGGGAGGCCGTGGATCTCCCATTTATATAGTTTCTAAAAAGTTATCGTTGTAAAACCTAATACCGGACTAGTCCGGTATATGATCGGACTTGTCCGGTCTACTTCCAGTGGGTTAACCGGACTAGTCCGGTCCAAAAACGGACTTGTCCGGTGCTATGTGAAGTGGAGTTCTAGAAAGTTTAGCGGACTAGTCCTGTCGCATGGATGGACTAGTCCGCAGTCCTCTAAAGAGGACAACAAAAACATGAGCGGACTAGTCCGGTCCAAAACCGGACTTGTCCGGTTGCCTTCCAGTAAGCTGACCGGACTAGTCCGTTCCATGAACGGACTAGTCCGGTGTCCAGTGGATTTTAGTTGATTTTTAAACCCCTTACCCTTACGCAAAGTCATGAGCTCTTGGGATGTGTCTCTCACACACACCCTATACATTTACATCTACTTTGCTCTTCAAAATTCCACTAAAGTCTTCCTTTTCGGACACCACTCTATTTTTCACTTTTTTGTGTGCACGAGCTAGTTCACTTTGTTTGTCCTGCAATAATTTCATTAGGATCTCATATGCTTGTCATCAATTAGCCAAAACCCACAAGGGATATCCTAGATGCACTTACAGGTGTTCATGCCGGAGCTGGACAAGTTCGTTGTGGTGTTCATTGATGATATCTTGGTTTACTCCAAGACAGAAGCAGAACCACAGAGCACTTGAGGATCGTTCTTCAACGATTGCGGGACCATAAGCTATATGCCAAGTTCAGCAAATGTGAGTTTTGGATCAGCCAAGTGCCATTTTTGGGACATATCATCTCAGCGGAAGGCATTGCGGTTGGCCCAAGCAAAATTGAGCAAGTGCTTAAATGGAAAGCCCCTACTTCTGTCCATGAAGTCAGAAGCTTCCTCGGCTTAGCGGGATATTACCAGAGATTCATTCCATGTGTTCTCCAAGCTTGCTAAGCCGATGACAGAATTATTGAAGAAGGGAACCAAATATGTTTGGAACACGGCATGTGAAGGAGCGTTCCAAGCATTAGTGAAGCATCTCACAACAGCCCCGGTCTTAGCTCAACCGGATACAACCAAGCCCTTCGACATGTATTGTGATGCGTCCGTTATTGGGCTCATCTGCGTGTTGATGCAGGAAGGACGTGTGGTCGCGTATGGCTCATGCCAACTTTGAAACAATGAGCAGCACTATCCGACTCATGATCTTGAGCTTGCTGCTGTGGTGTTGGCGCTGAAAATGTGGAGGCACTATCTCCTGGGGAATTTGGTGCATATCTACACCGACCACAAGAGCTTAAAGTACATTTTCACCCAGAAGGAGCTGAATATGAGGCAAAGGAGGTGATTAGAACTAATCAAAGACTATGAGATTGATATTCATTACCACCCCGGCAAGGCGAATGTGGTTGCCGACGCGCTGAGTCGGAAATCACATGTCCATAACCTCACCATTACACCTGTGGAGGAGGAAGAGCCGAGTAGATACTTGGTTCCTTATGGATCGCTCTACAACCTGGCCCTCATCCCTACCATTAGGGAGGACATCATTGCAGCTCAGAAGATTGACAAGGGCATGTCACATCTCCGGAGACGGATAGACAATGGAGAAATCAAATGTTTCCGGAAAGATGATGAGGGGACGCTGTGGTTCAATGACTGTATAGTCGTACCCCGGAATATGGAGCTGAGGAAGAAGATTCTTGATGAATGTCACTTGTCTAAATACTCCATTTATCCGGGCAGCAACAAAATGTACCAAGATTTGAAAAAGAAATTTTGGTGGACACAGATGAAGCGGGAAGTGGATAAGTACGTATCTGAGTGTGATACGTGTAGACAAGTGAAAGCGGATCATATGAGGAAATCGGGGCTGTTGCAACCCCTGAAAATTTCAGCATGGAAGTGGGAAGATGTGAGCATGATTTCATTGTGGGATTACCCCTAACTTCCAATAAACATGACTCAATTTGGGTGATCGTTGACTGGTTAACCAAGTCGGCTCACTTCATTCCCGTGCATACACATTTCCATGCCAACAGATATGCGGAGTTGTATATTGCAAGAATCCTATCCTTACATGGAGTACCCAAGACCATAGTGTCAGACCGAGGGGCACTATTTGTATCTCGTTTCTGGGAGCAGTTGCACGCTTCTTTGGGTACTAAGCTGATTAGAAGCTCCGCCTATCACCCTTAGACAGATGGTCAAACAGAGAGGGCGAACCAAGTACTAGAAGACATGTTGAGAGCGTGTGCCATCCACCACGGTAGAAACTGGGATGATCATCTACCATTGACGGAATTCTCATACAACAATGGCTATCAAGCGAGTATCAAGATGGCACCCTATGAGGCTCTCTACGGTCGTAAATGCTGCACCCCATTAAACTGGTGCGAGTCCGGTGAAAGGGTCACATTCGGGGTTGATGTGGTGAACGATGCTGAAGAGCACGTTTGGATTGTTCAAGCTAACTTGAAGGCCGCTCAATCCCGGCAGAAAAGCTACGCTAAAAAAGAGGCGTAGGCCGCTGCACTTTGACGTCGGGGAGCACGTGTACTTCCGTGTATCTCCGATGAAAGGCGTGCACCGGTTCGGCGTGAAGGGGAAACCCACTCCCCGTTTCATTGGACCCTATGTCATCATCGAGAAGTGTGGACCAGTTGCGTATAGACTGGAACTACTGGCATCTCTTGCTGGTGTTCACAACGTTTTCCATGTTTCACAACTGTGAAAATGTCTGAAGCATAAGGCTGCTGTTCCCACCGAAGACATCGGCGAGCTGCACCCGGATTTGACATATGATGAATATCCGGTGGCAATTATTGATGAGAAGGCCCGGACCACACGTAGCCGAACGTTGTGGTTCTACAAGATACTCTGGAGTAACCACACCGCCAAAGAAGCAACGTGGGAGAGCGAGGAATTCCTTCGCTGAAACTACCCGGATTTCATGTCATCTCATCACGGGTAATCTCTTGCATTGCTGTCTCTTCTTTTATAATCTCGGGATGAGATTCTTTTAAGGGGGGAGGGATGTAAAAGCCCAAGGAAGTGACTTGCAAAAGTGATCAGGTCATCACCTCACAACACCACAGCTCATTTTGTGGATAGCTCATGAACACTTGTGAAGAGCAAGTAACCACCATCAAAAGGGTGATTAGAGGGGAAAAACCTAACATTGAAAAAGTAGGATTTCTACACATGAACATGAAAGGTTGAGCTCACCCCTAGACCTTAAAAAGTCTTGGGAAGGCTCAGGCCACACTTCATGCAAATCCAACACTTTTTGAGGCACTTTTGGAGACAATTCAAAAAGGGGCCAATTTGAATGCAAATTCAAATTTCAGCAACTTTCATCACTTGAATTAAAAAGTTGACTTCATCTTTAAACTCAGCATAATTTTCTGAGTTATCCCACCAATTTTCATCCTCATTTGACTTTATCTTGTTGGGAGCTAAATTTGCATTAATTCAAAACTGAATTTGAATTTCAGTTCAAATATGCAACAAATTTAGCCAAATCAATTCAAAATTGAGGAAACCAAATTCAAACTGTGACTTGGTGCTTAAGTCTCTCATTCAATGGAGAGTAGATGGGATATTTACAGAAGAATTTGGAAAAAGGATTAGGGGGGAGAGATGGGCCCACTGGTCAGTGACTGTGCTCAGAGGGAAACCCACTCGGTGGTCGTCGGTCAGCCGCCGGGGCTGTTGCCACCTCCCGGCCTCGCCAGCGCGTGCCTGGATTAGCTTGGGCCCCCCTCCCAATCACCACGTACAAGGCACAAACCGTTTTCGCTGCCTCCCTCACCTGCGCCGCTCTGCTCAGCTTCCGCGCGCGCGAAAAACCCGGCAGCGGCGACCACGTCTTCGAGCCTCGGCGCAAACTGGTGCCGATCATCGATCACCCGTGGTCCCTGCAGCAAAAAGAAGCGCCAAGGGGTGCTCTAGCTGTTCCCTGTGCTGCACCAGCAGGTTGCACTCGGGTGTGCGCGGTTTAAGCCGTCGAAGTCCAGAAACCGGAAGGAACAGGCGGAGCTGTGGTTCGTCGACAGCCCAATCCGGCCATCCTTGCCGACCGCGTGCTACACAAGGAAGGTGCGTGGGGATCCCTAGATGGTGTAGCCGCAAACCATTCGGCAAATAATTCATTGGGTAGCAAGAATTTTAGAAAGTCCCGAACCCTAGTGCAACTGACCGAGCTCGGCGAAAACCAAAAATTTGACTTACACGCTGAATCAAGGGTCAAGCTAGCTCGCAAGTAGCTCCTACACCTCCTAGCGTCCCACCTCGAGGAAGAACTAAGCACAAACGGCCAGAAATGGCCAAGTTATAGAAGTTTCCCTAGCCGCCGGTGCAAATACGGCTCGGGTCGCCGTCGAGAGGGGGTTTGCAGGCATTTTTAGCTTCCGAGGCTGCTCACGTCGGGTTCCTCGTGACCCACTGGTGCTCCCCGAGCAAACCGTGACTCTTTTCATGCCTCAGATAGCGAGAACGACCTCGCCGGAGCCCTAACCTCTGCGGTTGACGTCGCACGGCCGTTTCCAGTCACCGCCAGTGAGCTCCGACCCCCGAGGCAAGTTCCACGTGGCGAGATAGGGCTACGCGGCCAGTTCTAGCGCTGGGGGAGGTCAGGAAGTCAGTTCCGGCGAACCTCGCCAGAGGGCACCGCCGCCGAACTCGTGGGCGCGCGCGAGGATGAAGAAGGCGGGTGGTGGGGCCCACCCGCAGAGTTTAAACATTTCTGGGATTTTCCAGTTTTGGTTCAAACTTCATTTGCATATAACTTCTTCTAGGAAGCTCCAAATTCAGTGAACCAAATTTTTCTGAACTCAGATTTTTGAGTAATTTCCAGCAACACAAATTTAAGCTCATGAAACTTAATAGTTTTCCAGGATTAATTCCATAAAATTTAAACTGTTAGGAATTTTATCAGGAGGATTACTTCATGAAAAATTCTGAAATTTGGCTGGGTGGTTCACTGGAAAATCCTTGAGCCACAATAAAATTTTCAGACCCACCCATGTTCATTTAGTCCCCCTAATGGTGTGATTAAGTGAACTGCCCTGAGAAAATAGAAAAATGTACAGAAACATTTTTCAGATTTTCTCAAATCTTGCTTAGGGCATAACTTCATCTAGAATTCTTCAAATAATATGAAACCAATTCCATTAGAACCATCTCAAATTCTAGTTTCCAGAAAGTAATGGTTGGAGCCATGAAAACCCCTAGAATTCCTTAGAGGCTCTAATCTTGACCAAATAGGCTTTTATTTGTACAAGGCTCAAATGAACTTTGTTTTAAAGGAAACTTGGTAAGTACTTTGGTTAGGACCCTACCAAGCCACCATAAAAATTTCAGAACCAAAGGGGAGGGCTAACTAGAGTTATGGTAATTACTTATCCAATTCTAAACATTGCATTTACATTGACATGTAGTATATCGTTTATGTGTAGTCGATGAAGGCGAGGAAACTCCGGAAGTGCTCGACTTCCTTCTTCCGGATGAAGCCCTAACCACTGACCAGAATCAACAAGGCAAGCCCCAGTTTGCATTAACCCATTTTATAAAGTTTTGCTTTATTTACATACTTAGTGTGAGGTATATTTATGTGCATTAGGTGTAGGATGGATGAGACCCCAAATGCATAACCAGATTTTCCTATAAGAGTGAGGGTAGTATCTAAGACCTCGAGTAGACAGGCTATGCTTAATAATTCCTAGAACTTCGGTACAAGTCGAGTAGTTGGAATCTACTCGCGAGTTTAGGCTTGGGACACACGGGATTGGTTCGAGTGATGTGAGATCACTTTAGTAATGAAAATGAGACTAGGCAGGGGCTAGGGCGCAGCAAGAGGAAGTCTTTTGGACAGTCCTGTCCGTGTCGATTGAGGACCGATCCATGTGCGGCCCACGCTGATCAAGTTTGAACGTGCCGAAGGCATATCGGATATATGGGCCCCGGTAAAACGATGTATCCTAAACCTCCGGGCGTTGAGGCATAACACACCAATTTATAGGTGTAGTCTGAGTGCAGAAAGGTGGAAAATTGCTAACGGGCATAGAAAGATGCTCCGTGTAGGGAACCTCCTGCTCGTTTCGGTGCGATCGGTTCGACGTTTGGGCTGTTGGGTGAAAGGTTGTCCCGTACGACATTGAGTGAGCGTGCTGTGCAGCTCCACGGGTGGGCGTACGTGACGTGCTCTTTGGGTTTCCCTGCAGGTGTATATCGAGTTGATTCGCCGTCCCTCGTGGTGAAGAGTACCACTTGGTCACTGAGTCGTGACGTAGGCTAACATATGAAATGTGATGATTCAATATTGCTGTTATGATATAATTGTATTGCTACATGTGTGCCACCAAATATTGCTCACTAAATTTCATATTCATGAACTGTTAACTTGTGGCTAAAATATGAACTAAGGATGAACTTGTAGGCGTGTCCATTTGCTAAAAGTTACCATCCTATGTTCGTGTAAACTGCATGTAGAGTTTCATGCCTAGGGGAGTCGGTTAAGTCTTGTTGAGCCATCGTGCTCACAGTTGCTGCTATAAGTGTTTTTCAGGTGAGGAGCATCCCACGAACTCGGGGTACGAGTCCACCGGTGAGGGTTACCATCCGTCAGGGGCCACGGCTGAGTGGGAGCCGTACACGCCGCACTGAGCTGAGGAGTGCAGCTAGTGTGGGTTGCCCTCGGGCTGGGCAACTGACTTTTGCTAGATAGACGGGCGTGAGTTGTACAAATTTAGTTTCCGCTGTGTAATATAAACGCTAGTTTGTAACTGGAGTATTGTACGATTTTGTACATTCCAGTTAGTTTCCTATGTAATACAATGTTGTTCTTATAATGTGTGTTGTCAGGTGTTGCATCATGCGGCACCACCCTCCGCGATCCTGGATGAGGCGGATTGCGGTCCGCCACAACGTGTCGGCTCTGGAACTCAAGCGCACGTGGCAGCCCTAGGGCTGACCTCAGGGCCGAGGGCACGTGGCTATGCCAGGGCCAGTCTCAGCAGGGAGACGGGGCTCAGGCCGTATTTTACCCTCTACGCGTGGGTACCTGGTCTGCAGGGTACCAATAGTGGCCCCTGGGCCCATCTTGGGGGAGGCATCGAGCCCTTAGGTGGGGCCTCCATCTGTCTTGCGTGGTGGTTTTGAACCTGCACTTTGGAAACTGAAGAGGTGGCGAGATTTCTGCATAGTGGACAAGCGGTTGTACCTGGGAGACGAAGAGGCACGTCCTTGCCGTAGTGAGCGTACTCGCCAGTCGAAGCGGCAGCAAGTCATCGGCGTAGTGGACATGTGCTTGCTCCTGACTGATGGGTCATGACGACGTGCTCGAGGGGTTGCCTCAGGAATTTACTGCGGCAGCCCCTGGGTCGACCCCAGCAGCTACACCACGCTGCTTTTCTCGGCAACCGCCGGGCGCTCCCGAGAAGTTACTCGTCTGGCCCCCAGTGTCCGACGGGTGGACCTGGGTCCTACCCATTGTTGGGGGAGGAAGGTAGCCCGCGGCGTGGTATGGTGGAAACCTAAACGTCGCACCTGTTGCCCTGCCAGAGGTTGTGGACGTATAAAAGGAGGCCCTCCGGTGTTGGGTGGAACCCTCCATCATCATGCGGCCTTTGTTCTCCTCTTGCGCACTAGAAGCCTCCGCTTCCCAGCACACTCATCCACCTTATGTCGTTACACCGGTAGCCGTCTTCATCCACTTTTGTGAGATGTTTGTGTATGTGCGGCCTTCGGTGCGGCTCCCCGAGGCGTCCCTCTCCTTGACGTCCC
Organism: Neostapfia colusana; assembly: GCA_030760725.1. Classification (NCBI taxonomy): domain Eukaryota; kingdom Viridiplantae; phylum Streptophyta; class Magnoliopsida; order Poales; family Poaceae; genus Neostapfia; species Neostapfia colusana. Next base: position 16,447,867 of record JASWHV010000018.1, on the reverse strand, counting down.
AGATAGAAGCACAAGCCATCCGAATGGCATGCCAACGGTAAGGGAAGCTATCGGGAACAGGATCCCTAATTCGTAGGGTGTCTCTAGGCCAGTGCTGGGGGGTATCTAGCGTATGATGGAGGAAGGCTCAATCTCCCTGTTCTTCACCTTCTTCCGGTGCCGGCAGATCGCCCTTCTCCGGCTAGGCGCCCAGAGGACATGCCCCACACGACACTGGCCGTTGTTGTGGACAACCACTGCCACCGATGGCGTCTAGCCCACGTGACACTGGATGTCACCATTACCTTGGTGTAGCACATCAGTGATGCGTGACTTGAACTAAGGCGTCAGACTGATATGTTTGTTGGACATCCTCAGGCTTATAGCAGGTGACCGTCTCTCTGCGCAGAGGTTGGCTTGGGGGACAACCAAGTATGCCATGGAGCGGAAGATTGCCCGACTTGTAGCTGCTAATTTCCTCAGTGGCCTTGTATCCCCTTTTGTATGCCAAAACCCTGTTATTAATGAAGACTCTTTGTTTCAATTCTTGTGTGTTGAGTTGTTGATGTAGACTTCAGGCCCTTTGTAGCGCAAAGGTTCAGAATGACTTGGGCGAAGTAGGTAGCTCTTTGCCGATGTCCTGAGCTTGTTCCTCTGGGTCCTTAGCAGCGTAAGGCCCCATGGCACTCTGGCAGTGTGGCTACTGCTCCTCAAGGTTCCATGGCAGCGCATGGTCTTGAGGGAAGTTCGTCCCTTATCTTCAGCTTGTCGTAGCTAGCGCTCCGAGTCTTCTTCTTGCTGCTGCAGTGGCTCGATGTCCTGCCCGCGTGGTTCATTGTAATGGCCCCCTGGTAGGTGTGGCCCTTGTGTTGGGGTGCACCTACCACTGGATGAGGCAGGACGTCAGCATCGGGCCCCCTGGGTGGTCCGAGATGCCAAGGACCTCTGCGGACCTGCAGACATGGCAGAAAGAGGGAGTAGTCGTGCTCTCTGGTCACTCTTCCTTGTTTGGTAGCTTTACTGCGGCTTACGGTCCTGAGCTAAGCTACAGGGCTTGGGTAATTCGATGTGGGTCGACAGGGCTATGGTCAAAGCCTTGCCCAGGGGTATGAGCTGTCCGGTTCCCCGGTACCGGGCTGTAGCGCTGGAGAGGCAGGGTGTGCACGCTAGGGGTACGAAACCAGGCATAACAGGCTACATACCCTGGACCTCCCACTGGCATAAGCCTTTCAGGGGAGGACCATTCGGCGCCATAAGGACCCTAGGCAATGAAACAACCAAAGGTCCCTAAGTTATGGTTAAAACCTTGCTCAGGGGTATGAGCCACCCGGCTCCCCGGTACTGAACTGTAGCGCTGGAGAGGCAGGGTGTGCATGCTAGGGGTACGGAACCAAGCATAGTAGGCTACACACCCTGGACCTCCCTCTGGCATAAGCCTTTCGGGGGAGGGACCATTCGGTGCCATAGGGCCCTCGAGCAATGAGACAACCACAGGATCCCGAGTACGCCACAGGTACCTCAAGCAAACCCGCCTGCAGAAGGATAGCACAGCCCTTGCTATGGTTGAACACAAGAAAAAAGTGACTGGCCACACGGAGAAAGCATGAAAAGGGGGCAGTGTCCGGGGTCCGGTTACTTTTCTTGTGCGTAGACGTGTTCTTTCTGGACCCCAATTACTCAGGTGTAGCGTAGGGAAGGCAGGGTGTGCATGCTAGGGGTACGGAACAAGGCATAGGAGGCTACACACCCTGGACCTCCCGCGCGCGTTAACCTTTCATCGAAGAGACCTTCCAGTGCCACGGGACCTAGTACAAGTATGTAGGACAGGCTCCGGATATGCCATTTACAGTTGATATGCTTGAGTAAGCACAAACTGTAAAGAAGGTACGCATGGTAGGGTAGATTTTTCTTATTTCTGGCTTCCTTCGGGTGATAGGAGGAAACAGGCCGTGGAAGAAGGCAGCAACCCACCCCGGATGACAAGAGTCACAGGACCCCTACGAAGCTTAGCTGTTCTAAGCGCTGTTCCTAGACACTATGTGATGAGAAGGCTAGGCCCGATCTTTCGAAAGGTAGGTCGATTGAGGTGGAGAACTCGACGTTGATGATCCACAGCACTCGAGCAATTCGAACACCCCTGCAATCACTACACCACTGCTCTGTTGGTTATCAACCGTGCAACACACACTTGACCTCGACAAGAAGGCTAATCTCTGCAAGTGCAACTGAGAACACGAGCAAGAACGTAGAAGACACGATCTGAAAATCATGAAGTTGGGGTGTCACAAAAACCGTAGAACAGCAGCTGTTTATCTAAGCAAAACCCACCCATTGTGGCTGGAGGCTACAGTATTTAAAGGCTAGGGTTCTGTCAAAAAACCCTCAGACGCGTCTCTAATGGACTCATATGGGATACAAGGCCCAAAAGCCTAATACGGTGGCGCAGCACTGGACAGAACTCTGGGATCTATTTGTTTCGATGATTCCCGATGACTCTGGAGGAATTTTGATATGGGACCAGAGTCATTGGAAAGTTTATCTCCTCCTCTTTTCGTGCATATGTAGAACGTCGAAAACAGAGTCAGTATGCATCCTGGGCGTCCGTTTTAAGGTGGACTGTTCCTGGATTCCGAGTTGAACTCGAGTCCGAGATGTAAACTATCTCCATCAACTTGTGGACGTCCCAGCTCGTTCTCCATGTTCCGAAGTCCTCTACCCTTCACTTGATGATCTTCTCCAATGTTCCTGATAACAATTAAATCATCATATAGCAATCTATTCTCAAACTTATATGCAAAGGAAATTAGAAATGAGTTCACCTGCTTATTTAGTAATCGTGCTCGTGCTCTTGTCGTTGGTCCTTGTAGATCAATGTGTGTATCTGCTGTTGTGATGTCCTCATCATCCTTCCCCTCTTGAATCGGAGTCGTCCTCAACTCAAGTTCATCTTCTTCTATCAAATATGGCCATAAATCTGAAATGTTAAATGTGGGACTAACCGCGAAATCGAGGGGCAAATCAAACTTATATGCATTATCATTAATCTTTTCAACAATCTTAAAAGGAACAGCAGCATGTGACATAAGTTTATATTTTTTCAAGTCTGGAAATCGCTCTTTACTCAAATATAAACACACCAAATCCCCTGGTTCAAGTTTTACTTCCTTTCTACCTCTACTACCTGCAATCCTATATCTCTCATTTATCCTTTCTATATTTTTTCTTTGTATTTTCATGCATCTTAAGAATGAATTCAGATCATTGTGTAGCATCCAAATTTATAGTTTCAGAAGGAGGCAAAGGTAGTAAATCAATAGGAGCACGGGGATTGAAATCATACACTACCTGGAATTGGCTTACCTTCGTCGTGGAGTGAACGGATCTGTTGTAAGAAAATTCTATATGTGGTAAACACTCCACCCACAACTTTAAATTTGTTTTCAAGACAGCCCCCAACATGGTGGATAAAGTACGATTAACTACCTCGGTATGTCCATCCGTTTGTGGGTGACATGTAGTTGAAAACAGCAACTTGGTGCCTATATACCACAAGGTTCTCTAAAAATGACTTAAAAATTTTGCATCACGATCAAAAACAATGGTATTTGACACACCATATAAACGAACAATTTTAGTCATAAACAAATCAGCAATGTGTGAAGCATTATCGTTCTTATGACATGGTATAAAGTCCGCCATTTTAGAGAAACGATCAACAACCACAAAAAATACTATCCCTCCCCCTCTCAGTCCTAGGCAATCCCAAAACAAAGTCCATAGAAATATCCTACCAAGATGCACTAGGAACAGGAAGAGGCATATAAACACCATGTGGGTTAAGGCGAGACTTACTTTATTACAAGTAGTGCATCATGACACGTAGCACTCAACATCACGCCTCATCTTCAGCCAAAAGAAGTGTGTGGACAGCACGTCCTCAATTTTCTTCACTCCAAAATGTCCCATCAAACCTCCTCCATGTGCTTCCTGCAAAAGCAATAGACGAACGGAGCTAGCTGGAATGCATAGCTTGTTAGCATGATATAGGAGACCATCTCGCAGCACATATTTATTCCATGTTCTTCCTTCTCTATAATTTGCAAAAGCATCTTTTAAGTCCAAATCAGTAGGGTATAATTCTTTTATTGTTTCCAAACCAAAGATTTTGTGATCAAGTTGGGACAGCATGGTATATCATCTAGATAATGCATCGGCAATGACATTTTCCTTCTCGTTCTTATGCTTAATGATGGAATAAACTCAATCCATTTAGCATGTCGTTTATTCAGATTGGTTTGACACTTAAGATACTTCAAAGATTTATGATCGGAATGTATGTCAAACTCCCTAGACCAAAGATATTGTTGCCAAGTTTGTAAAACTCGCACTAATGCATACAATTCCTTATCATAAGTAGAATAATTCAGAGAAAGACCATGCGGTTTTTCACTAAAGAAAGCAACCGGTTTACCTCCTTGTATGAGAACGCCTCCAATACCAATGTCGCTTGCATCGAATTCGAGCTCAAAGGTCTTGTCAAAATAAGGAACTTGCAGCAATGGTGCTTTTGTAAGCTTTGATTTGAGTATCGAAAGCTTGTTGTTTCTATTCACCCCATTGAAACGGCACTCCTTTCTTCGTTAGCTCGTGGAGAGGTGCTGCAATGGTGCTGAAATCCCGCACAAAGCAACGATAAAAACCTGCAAGACCAAGAAAACTACGCACCTGTGTGACGGTTGTTAGAGTTGGCCAGCTAGTGATTGCAACAATTTTTGCCTCATCCATATCAATTCACTCTGAGGAAACGACATAGCCAAGAAACGATACTCAATTTGTGCAAAAGACGCACTTTTCAAGGTTACCAAACAAGCTGTATCTCTCAAAACAGAAAAAACAGCACGTAAATGCGAGAGGTATTCGTCATATGATTTGTTGTAAATGAGGATATCATCAAAGTAAACCACCACAAATTTTCCAATAAAAGCACGTAAAACCTCGTTCATTAATCGCATGAAAGTGCTAGGTGCATTAGTTAAACCAAAAGGCATGACTAACCACTCATAAAAGCCAAACTTTGTTTTAAATGTAGTTTTCCATTCGTCTCCTAATGCCATTCTTATTTGGTAGTAACCACTACGCAAGTCAATTTTTATAAAAATGATAGCACCACTCAGTTAATCAACCATGTCATCTAAGCGAGGAATAGGATAACGATGTCGAATGGTGATGTTATTAATCGCTCGAAAATCAACACGCATGCGCTAAATACCATCTTTCTTAGGTACCAAAATAATAGGAACGGAACAAGGGCTAAGGCTTTCACGAATGTACCCGAGGTCCAAAAGATCTTGAACTTGTTGCTGAATTTTCTTATTCTCCTAAGGATTCGCCATGTACGCCACACGATTTGGCAAACTTGCTCCCGGAATCAAGTCAATCTTGTGTTCAATTCCCCTCATAGATGGCAGCCCAGGGGGTATCTCGGAGGAAAACACATCCTCAAACTCCTGCAAAAGGTTAGCAATAGCAGGGGGCAATACAATAGACAATTTATGAAGTGAAAATATGACTTCTTAGCATACTAAAGCATAGCACATCCCCTTAGCATCAAATAAATCAGCAACATCAGATTTAGTTGTGAGCAATGAAGGTGATTTTAACTTAATGACTTGCTGTTTTCATATTTTAGTTTTTGTTGCTTTATCATCGTTAAGTGCTCTCTTCTCAAAATGCACAATTTCAGCAGGGGTCATTAGAAGCAAAGTGATTTTCTTTCCTTTATGCATGAGAGTATATTTATTGGTTCTACCATGATGAATAGCATCCATATCAAATTCCCAAGGACGACCCAATAAAAGAGAACAAGCATCCATAGGCACAACATCAAAATCAGCAAAATCATTGTAAGAATCAATCAAAAAATGTACTCCTTCTGTTTGAGTTACCTTACCTTACCGCTGTTGTTGAACCATTGATTGTGGTATGGATGAGGGTGTGCTCTTGTTGTCAATCCTAGTCTATTGACGACATCCATGTTCACCAAGTTATTGCAGCTGCCTCCATCAATTATAGTGTGTACACGACAATCCTTGACGACGAGGAACATGTGAAAGAGATTGTGTCGTTGTAGCTTGTCGTTGGCCTCCACTTTGGAGCTCAAAGCACGCTGCACAATGATGCTCCTATACTGCTCCGTCGCTTCTGTACCAAGTAACTCTTGGTCGGAGCTATAATGGTCATCATTTGTGTCTGCAATGTTAGTAGCAAGAGAATATTCATCTTCAACATCCGAAGTACTATTCTTACCCGCCATCGTTGCGTGCTAGTATGCTCGCTTGCTTGGGCAATCTTTGATCATGTGACCAAGTCCCTGACAGCGATGACACTTGATGTCGAAAGTGCAACTCGTAGAAGGTGTTCAAGACGTAGGCTTGAATGGTGTCGTCTTGCCACCGTCCTGCACGCGAGGAGGCGCAGCAGCAGGTGTTGATCGTTGGCCGCCATTGGATGGCATAGTGGCTGCATGAAAACTCGAAGATGGTGCTGTTTTGGATGGTGTATACGTTGAACACGACGTGAAGGTGCTCCTTCTACGATGTTGCTGTTGTTGGCGTCCCTGCAATTATTTTTCTGCCAACATAGCAAGCTGAAACAATCTAATAACAGTATCATATTCTTTGTAATCAACAATGTCCTGAATTTCACGTCTCAACCCCCCATAAAAAACGAGCTATTTTATCATCAATGTCCTCTACTACCCCACAGCGCAACATACCTTTCTGTAACTCTTGATAATACTCCTCTACGGACATGTTACCTTGGTCCAAGCGTTGCAATTTTTTTTGAAGGTCGCACTGAAAAGAAGGAGGAACAGATCGAACACGCATAGCATCTTTTAATCTCTCCCATGTTGGAGGATCAGTCCTAGTTTTAACAAGTTCATTCCACCATATGATAGCAAAATCCTTAAACTCACTAGTTGCTGAACGAACCCTATGTTGTTCCGGAATAAGATGGGCATTACTTTTTTGCTCTACTATCATCTCCCAATCAAGATAAGCCTCAGCCTCATAGGCACCATAAAAAGAGGGTATAGTAAATTTCACTTTAGCAAAAGGATCATCAGGAGGGCGAAGAATCCACTTCACAGTGGTGAGGTGCGGCCCCCACGGGTCATGCATGTGGAGGAACACTTGCTGAACCGCGTAGGAGATATCTGGCCAGATGAAGGTGAGGAACTAAAGGGCACCTGCATGACTCCTATAAGCAATGGGGTCACTGATGGGTGTCCTGTCGGAAGAAGAGACCTTCGCCTGGGTATCCACCGGAGTGGAGCATGGCTTGCACTCAGCCATGCCTGCTCGCTGGAGGATTTCCAGGTAGTACTGTCACTGTTGAAGGAATAGGCCACCTGGTCGGCCCTCGACCGCACTACCCAGGAAGTGGCGAAGGTGGCCCAAGTCCATCATAGCAAACTCTCGCTGTAAGGTAAAGATAGTGCGCTGAAGGAGAGCCAGACTGGACGCCGTCAGTATAATGTCATCGACGAACAGGGGAAGGTAGACAGTGTCACCGTCACGTCGATAGACAAACAGCAAAGTGTCCGACTTGGCCTCAACGAAGCCCAGCAGACCAAGAAGGAGGCGGACCGACTATACCAGGCTCAGGGTGCCTGCTTCAAACCATACATGGACTTGTTCAGTGTACAGACCATATCTGGATGAGCTAAGTCAACGAACCCTATCGGCTGACTGCAATACACCGTCTCTGTCAGAGTGCCGTGGAGGAAGGCGTTCTTGATGTCCAACTGGTAGACAGGCCAAGAGAGCGAGAGAGTCAGCGACAGAACAGTATGAACCATCACCGGCTTCACCACCGGACTGAAGGTCGCATCGTAGTCGACTCCAGGGCGCTGAGTGAAGCTCTGAAGTACCCACTGAGACTTGTACCTCTCGAAGCAACCATACGCCTTCTTCTTATGCGTGAACACCCACTTGTCCGTCACAACATTGCCACGACCAGGATGGGGAACCAGATCCCAGATCCAGATGGCAAGGAGGTCCGCATACTCTTCCTCCATAGCGCGATGCCAGTGAGGATCGGCGAGGGTGCTACGACATGGAAGTCGGTATAGGCGAGATTGAAGAGGAGGCGGACAGTGGAGAAGTCTTCGACGAGATGACGACCCCGGAGAAGCGATCAACTAGCCGAGGGACCCCAGCAGCACGTCGAGTCACCATTGGGTGAACGTGACCCGAGTCCCTGTGGAGCAAAGGAGGATGGTACACCGAAGGCTCAGAGAAAGCAAGAGCCGGAGAACCACCCCGCTCCTGTCGCTGATAGACAAGAGCGGGTTCCGTGGCCGCGCATGGCGCAGCGGGTGACGTCGAGGGCTCCGGTGCCGCGCGTGGCGCAGCTGGAGCTGGTGCACCAACCCACGCTCGTCGCTGATAGACAAGTGTGGGGTTGGTGAACCGAGAAGTTCGGTTCATAGGAGGCATAGCTGGTGATGTTGGGGATACCGAGGCCTCGCGTGGCGCAGCTGGTGACGCCGGGGACGTCGGGGCCGCGCATGGCACAGCTGGCGACATCGGGGACGTTGGTCTTACAGCAGGCAACGTCAGGGATGCCATGGCTGCATGTGACATAGCTGGTGATGTTGGGGCCGCACGAGGTGCAGCAGGCGACGTCGGGGACGCCGATGCCGCACGTGGTGCAGCAGGTGAGGTCGGGGCTCCGGGGCCGCGCATGGCACAGCGTGTGTCGTGCCTGCAGAAGAGAGGCCAAGGCAGCTGGGGAGCAGCCTCGAAGTCAGTAGGAAAAAGAGAATCCAACTCTGCGGTGGAACCAGAGGAGGAAGTGGAGAAAGGAAAGGAGGACTCGTCAAAGACGACTTGTTGAGAGATCAAAAGGCGGTGAGTGGTGAGATCAAGACACTGGTACCCTTTATGATGAAGGGAATACCCAAGGAAAACACAACGCGTTGAGCGAGGTGCAAGCTTATGTGGGGCGGTATCAGAAAGATTAGGGTAGCAAGCGCACCTGAAAACTTGAAGGTGGTTGTAAAGAGGAGTGGTGCCGTATAAAGCAAAGTAAGGAGTGGGGACACGAATCCCCTTGGTGGAAAGGCGATTAATCAGGAGGGTGGCAGTGTGAAGGGCCTCTACCCAGTACCGGGAAGGAATGGATGCCTGGAACATCAGGAAGCACATGAAATTATTGGTGGTACGAATCATGCACTCAGTCTTGCCATTCTGAGAAGAGGTATGTGGACAAGACATGTGCAACTGGACTCCATGTGCGAAGAGAAAGTTACGAAACACCGAGTTATAAAACTCGCATCCGTTCTCGCACTGAATAGCTCAGATAGTGCGCCTGAACTGAGTGGACACCCAAATGAAGAAGTGAGAAAGAGTGAAATATGTCTCAGAATTCAGACGTAAAGGAAAAGTCCACAGAAAATGTGAAAAATTATCAATTATCACCAAGTAATAATTAAAGCCTGACACACAGGTAATAGGTGATGTCCACAAATTAATCACAATGAATAAGATCAAAAATGTGCTCAACATGAATCATAGAAGTCAGAAAAGGAAGCCGAACATGGCGACCAGGCATGACATAAAGAATCATGTGAGCCCCTAGTACACGAGGTAACTAAACTACTGGACAACTTAGACATGGCATCTACACCAGGATGGCCAAGCCGACAATGCCAAGTGGTGGATGAAGTTGTCGTAGTAGGGCAAAAGGCGGAGATGCAGTGGAAGTAGGAAGTCGAAGAGTGTACAGGGGCCCTGAGCTATCACATCAAAAAAGAAGTTGCCGGGTAGAAAGATCCTTCACATATAAACCAAAAGGATCAGTGTAAAATCCCCAAAAAGTGGTAGCAAGAATTTCATCATATGTACCCTTAGGAAAAATAAGGGGAACTAAAACTTTGGATTATAACGGTGTGAGTTCAAAGTGATGATTCAAACCTCCCAAAAACTTCCAACATGGAGATCTAAATTCATAACTTGGGCCTTCACATTTCAAATATTCAACCTCCCAAATTTTACCTCATTTGGAGGGGTTCTAATATTTGTTTGGGATTAAAAGAGGAAGCCCTCTAATCTGAATTTAGATTTCAGTTTGAAACCCCAACTTCCTCAATTTGCAAATTTTGTTCCACAAATGTGTTCTCCACATTTGAATTAGCAGTCATGCCAAAAATCAGAAACTTTGGAGTTGGTTTGCTATGTTTTGGAACAATGCACAAGGGAGAATTCAAATTCCATTTTAAATTCAAATAACCATACTCAATTCAAACTCCACACCAGAATTCAAACATTTGAATTCAACATTTCTGAGACGGCCCGACGCCGCCCGTTCAGTCACGGGGACGTGGCACTCGCCTGGGAACCGCATTGGGTGGTGCCGTATTGTGCAGCACCCAACAGCACACAGATAAGAAACAAAGTATTACATAAAACAATAGCGGAAGCTTACAAATTTTTCTTTGTAAATAGTTTACATCAAGTAACTATAGCGGAAGTCTATAAACAACTCACGTCGAATAACTAAAGAGCACTCGAGATGAAGTCCAGCCAGCGGACCCCTCTCGCTAGCAACACGAAGACAACAGCAGCGGCTGGGTTCTCCATGTGTTATATGACTCAGAAGTCTCTGTGTCTCACCGGACATCCTTCTTCTTAGCATCGATGTTAACCTGCAAAACCACTCATATAGCAAGCGTGAGCACATAGGCTCAGCAAGACTGATCCGTCTCTCCTAAACAAAAAACTCTACATGCACGACGGTTGTAATTGGGTTAGCTAGATTTGCATAAAGGACTCGCCTAATGTAGATACTTAACTTTCAGATTTTTAAGCCTCATTGTACAGACCTTGAGCCGAACAGCATCGCAACTCCACAATCAAACAAGAAACGCTTTGTTGTGATGCTTCTTGCACAAAGTAAAAATAAAGTTTAATGAGCCTATCTCTAATTCAATCATGGTTGCAATACAACTTACATAAGAGCCTTATCAAGTTCAAAAGAAAACCAGTTCAGTTGTTACTACGTCAAGACGCAGTGGGCAAGTATGCTCATATAACCGTGAGCGACGGTGATTCGAATCAGTACACGCCCGGACTACATGACACGTACACCCGCACTCCGAGTTGCCAGCAGCAACCTCGACTGACGTTGTACGCGGCCACCTTTCCCAAGATCTTCCACACAGGACACGGTGTAACTGCCCCGAGTCCGCAAGCTCCCTCAAGGTACATACCCGCAGTGGTATGTTATTGAGTGAGTTACCTCCTGCTACCCTGACGCCAAAAGCCTAAGGCAGTTAGAAAAGTTCCAATATGGATCTCCCAAGGTACATTGGTTTCCTGGGGTCCCATATAGCCAGTATGCGCCCGGTACACAACTCAAACTTGTCCAACAGGGCCAAGCACGGACGGGCCTTAACCGACACAGGTAGGGCTATGCACGCACGGTCCACAGCCTGCTGCATCAAAACCTCCCTGCCCGGTCCCCATTTCTTATGTGTGAACTTTCTTCATCATTTATATTTTTGACCCATTCCGAGTAAACCAGCCCTAAACTCGTGAGTAGCTTCCAACTACTCGACTTCTACCGGACCTTTCCTACTACATTTAGCATAGCCAAGTCCACTCGAGGAGGTGCTATTCTACCCTTTCTCTCTTAGGTATTTCTGGTCATGCAACTGGGATTTTCAATATCAACTAGACTTATTGCAACCAAATGATTCAAAGCTATGATGTCTAGAAATGGAAATGCTTTATAAAACTGTTCAAATGCAAACCGGGGCTTGCCTGTTTTGAAGGTGACTAAGATTACAATCAGTTAGTGACGATCACTTGCTTTCCTCCCTCCTTGATCATCACTCCAATCCTTTCACACATGCTCACGTATATGCTACACGATATGATCATGCATATGTATTTAATTTAAAAGCTTTTGCTAATAAGATATAATAACAGTTTAAAAACTGGAACCCTGTTTAAGAATTTTTAAAATTACACTGGTGCTAGTGGTTTGGGTTTGGTTTAAACACTATGATCAAATGTTGAGTGCTATTCCCACTTAAGTGTTGATCACCTTAAGAGGTTACACATGACAGTGTTGATCCAGAGCCCCAATGGATCTGAAAATTTTCATATGAGTTCCTTGTCACAATAAAGTCGTCTGGACCAAAAATTAGCACTTTTCAGTGAGTGGTTTATCCAGAAATATTCTCTAAGTATTTAAGCAAAGAGGAATTAATTCTGAGGTAACACCCATGTTCATGTCAAACTCAGTGAACCAAAATTTCAATTATAGTTCATAGAGGCTACATGAATTTTCCTAGGATTTTTGGAGCTAAGAATTGCCCAGAACTGAATTTCCAAGTTTTGGAAATTCTCTGAAAATGTTTCTGTATTCATTTGAACACAGCAACTTTAAATCTGAATTCTCCTGATCAAATCAACTCCAAATGAGCTCAAATTTTTACAGGAGTCTAATAACACCCTAAATAATATTCTGGCAAAATTTGAGGATTTTTGGATAAACCAACCTCCCTCTAAAATTCTTTTGCTGAAAAATTTAAAGAATTTTCCAGAATTAATTATTGCCTTCCATACAAATTGGGATTCATATTTGGATAGAGTTGGTCAATCTGAATCTAACTCAATTTGAATCACTAAATTCGGAGTTTCCTAGCAAAAGTTATGCTCTTCTAAAGTTTGGAGAAAAATCTGGGATTTGAATTAATCGGGGAAAAGTTTAAATCTGATGGTGGGACCGGGGGGCACGTGTCAGGTGTCGGGACATGCCACACGGGGCTACAGAGATGTTCCCCGTTCTGCCATAGTTAATCCGGCGCCACAGAACATCCGGACCCCCCTCAGAGTCACTGCCACGTGGGCCCGGCGTCCCATTCGTCTACCTCTCACGCTCGCGCCACCGGGGCGCCTCCGAAGTCAGTCGTCCAGCCATCTCAAATGCTCAAACTCGCCGCTAAGCCCTAGTTTCGCGTGAGGAACACTCTGGTGCGGTCCTCCCGAGCTGGCAGAGCCCCCAACGTAGCTCGCGACAGCGCGATGGATCGGTGGAACTCCGGTGATGTCGCCCCGATGAACTAGCCCGCCAAAAGCTCCCTGGAAAGACCCTATAGCACCAGTGAGGGCTGGAGAAGCTCAGCATGGCCACACAGGGGTTCGGGAAAGGCCCCAAACTACGGTTCATCGTGCGCCCGATGCTTCCTATTGCGGTAGCTGTCGGAAAAGCTCGGAGTAGACCTTCTACCGTGGGTTTCATGCTAAGGTTTGTGAAGAAGAAAGATTGCTAAGCAAGTCTAGCTTCTGTATGTGAATTACCGTGGACCCTAAACAAGTATTGATCATGCATTTGAAACTTTCTTATCTGCGGGTCCGTTTACATCGGCCAGCAGAACTTTGCAAAATTCGTCGTCGACGATCCACCTTTTGGCTCAAGCCTCGGAGGTGAGCTGCGTGGATGTCGTGCGCGTACAACTGTCCTCTTGCTTGGTCGTGAAAGCCTCTCTGTAGGGCTGTCCACGAGAGCACCTTGTCGCCGTTGCTTTCGGACGCCGCAGAAAGGCTTGCTCCCGAGTGAGGAGAGCCAAGAACTGCTCGGCTGTTGTGCGAGCAGGTCGTGGGGATTGCTAGGGTGTGGTTTTGCTGCTCAGTCAAAGCTTTGCACGCTAGCTGTGGTGGTGGCCGATTGATCGGATGAGCGTCGGTCGTTTGGGTCTGTTTCTCGTGCGAGGGGAAAAGGAAGATGGCCTCGGTGCCGTGGGTGCTCTGAGATGATGAGGACGGGAGAAACAGCTCGCCAGCGTAACCGATCAAGGAGGTGGTGGCTTGGGAGCTGCTCCGTGTCGACCGGCGCTGCACCTCGGTCTGACTCAGGAACCGACTGAAGAGAGGGCAAACAGAGACTGTGTTCTATACAGAAGATCTTTTGCAATTTTTAGCTCCCTCAATGACATGTGGGACCCACAGTTCAGTCCCTCCTTATCCCTCTCCTAAATATCTCCCAAAATTTGCAAATGGTGAAATCAAATTGTGGGAGTTCAAATCTGAGGTGCATTTGGATAATTGGGCAAGTTTCATCCAAATTCAAATAGGCATTTGAATTCTTTGCTATTTAAAGTCCATTTCGAAATAAATGAGTTGCAAAATATTTCAACAATTCATGAAACTTTGCATACCCACTAATTTGGACCTAAGGAATTCAAATATGAAATCTGATTTTTAATTTGGCTGCTGCAAATGAGATTTTTAGCACAACAGTTTTGAAATTCATTGTGTTGCTCTCATTTGAATTTTTAGTTGAACCAATTTGTTCCAAATCTGACTTTAGCTTTTTCACCCATATGGGAACTTCCCATCTTGGTTTTAGACCCCTCTTGGGTTCCAAGTTTTCAAACAAACATTTGAACTTGTGTGAAGAAAGCCCTCATGTGGGTTATCACATGTGGAAAAGTTTTAACAAGTCCAAAAATTTCATACATATGAAACCATCTTTTGCAAACAGGAGTTTCTTTGTATTCACATTTTTGGGACCTTTACATTCCTCCCGCCTTAAAAGAAATCTCGTCCCGAGATTACACAAGAAAAACGAGACGGGAGGGCAATTACAAAGTTTATGACAAAAGTTCCGGATAGTTCTGGTGGATGTAATCTTCGCTTTCCCACGTCGCCTCTTCCGGGGTATGATTACTCCATAGGACTTTGTAAAATCTCAAAGTCCGGTTTTGGGTGATCCGGGTCTTTTCGTCGATAATCTGAATAGGTTTCTCAACATAGGTGAGATCCGGCTTCAACTCGTCGATGTCTTCGGTGCAGACAGCAGCGGTAAACTTGAGACACTTCTGCAGCTGGGACACGTGAAATATGTTGTGAATACTGGCAAGGCTTGCCGGTAGTTCCAGCCAGTTGGCTACAGTCCCGCACTTCTCCGTGATGGCAAACGGACCGATGAATCGGGGAGCAAGTTTCCCCTTGACCCCGAACGGATGAATCCCTTTCATCAGAGACACACGAAGATACACGTGCTCTCGGACGTCGAAATGCAGCGGTCGACGCCTCTGATCCACGTAGCTTTTCTGACGAGATCGGGCAGCTTTGAGGTTATCTTGTATTATACGAACTCTCTCTTCGGCTTCATTGAAAAGATCAACTCCAAACGTTACTCGTTTGCCGGACTCGCACCAATTCAATGGTGTACGGCACTTCCGGCCGTATAGAGCTTCATATGGTGCCATTTTGATGCTCGTCTGATATCTGTTGTTGTACGAGAACTCCGCCAACAGTAAGTGATTATCCCAGATCTTACCGTGGTGGATGGCACATGCTCTTAGCATATCTTCCAGTATTTGATTCACCCTCTCAGTTTGCCCATCGGTTTGAGGGTGATACGCAGAGCTTCTAATCAGTTTGGTTCCCAAGGATGCGTGTAGCTGCTCCCTGAAACGGGCTACGAACAGTGATCCTCTATCTGACACAATGGTACGGGGAACTCCATGTAAGCACAAGATCCATGCTATGTACAGCTCCGCATACTGTTTTGCGTTATATCTTGTATGCACCGGGATGAAGTGTGCTGATTTGGTTAATCGATCAACAATTACCCAAATCAAATCATGGTTGTGGAAGGTCATCGGCAACCCGACGATAAAGTCCATACTCAAGTCTTCCCACTTCCATGCCGGTACTTGCAACGGCTGCAACAGGCCCGACTTTTTCACATGGTCGGCCTTGACTCCTCGACACGTATCACATTCTGAAATGTATTTTGCAACTTCACATTTCATACGTGTCCACCAAAACTTCTTCCGGAGATCTTGGTACATTTTGTTGCTGCCTGGATGAATAGAAAATTTGGACAAATGAGCTTCATCCAAAATTTTCTTCCGTAGTCCCATATGCCGGGGTACTACAATCCGGTCGTTGAACCAAAAAGTACCTTCATCGTCCTTACGGAAGAAATTCAATTCTCCGTTGTCTAATCTCCGCCGTATGTGAGACATACCCTTATCTTTTCGATGAACTTCCATGATCTCCTTTTGGGTAGTAGGAATGAGAGCGAGATTATAGAGAGTTCCATAAGGGATGACACGGAGGCTTGGTTCTTCATCATCCATTTCAGCAATAGTTAGATGATGGATATGCGCCTTACGACTAAGCGCATCGGCGACCACATTCGCCTTTCCTGGATGATAATAAATCTCAAGTTCATAATCTTTAATGAGCTCTAGCCATCTTCGTAGCCTCATGTTCAATTCTTTCTGAGTGAAGATGTACTTCAAGCTCTTGTGGTCAGTGTAGAGGTGAACAAGATTTCCGAGCAAGTAATGCCTCCACATCTTCAAAGCAAGGACCACGGCAGCTAACTCAATATCATGAGTTGGATAATGCTGCTCGTGATTTCTGAGTTGACGAGATCCATAAGCGACCACTCGTCTTTCTTGCATCAGCACGCACCCAAGACGGATGCCTGATGCATCGCAATAAACGTCGAATGGCTTCGTCATATCCGGCTGAGCAAGAACTGGGGCTGTTGTGAGATGCTTCACTAAAGTCTTGAAAGCTTGTTCACACGCAGCACCCCACACAAATCTAGTATTTTTCTTTAATAATTCCGTCATCGGCTTAGCGATCTTGGAGAAACCCGGAATGAACCTCCGGTAATAACCGCTAAACCGAGGAAGCTACGGATTTCATGCGCTGACTTTGGTGACTTCCATTTCTGTACTTGGGTAATCTTACTCGGATCTACAGCGATGCCCTCTGCTGAAATAATGTGTCCAAGAAAAGGTACTTGATTAATCCAGAATTCACACTTGCTGAATTTTGCATAGAGCTGATGATCTCGCAATCTTTGTAGCACAATATGCAGATGTTCAGCATGTTCTTCCTCTGACTTGGAGTAAACCAAGATATCGTCGATGAAGACCATGACGAATTTATACAACTCCGGCATGAACACTAAATTCATCAGGTACATAAAGTGTGCCAGGGCGTTGGTCAAACCAAAAGACATAACGAGATACTTATACAGCCCGTATCTCGTTAAGAATGCCGTCTCCGGAATATCTTCTGCCCGGATTTTAATTTGGTGGTATCCGGAACGAAGATCCATCTTTGAAAATACCTTCACACCCACTAATTGATCGAAGAGCATATCAATGCGTGGTAGTGGATACTTGTTCTTGATGGTAACGGCGTTCAGAGGACGATAATCAATACAAAGCCGTAGTGTTTCGTACTTCTTCTTGACAAACAATGTTGAACAACCTCAAGGTGACGAACTCGGTCGTATAAAGCCCTTGCTCATTAGGTCATTCAGCTGTGTCTTCAATTCTGCCAGCTCATTGGGTGCCATCTTGTATGGCCTTGGTTATATCGGTGTTATTCCCGGTATAAGTTCAATTTTGAACTCAACATCTCGCTCGGGCAGCATGCACGGTAAATCATCGGGAAACACATCCGGATAATCATGTACCATCCTCTATCTTCACAGCTTCCATGTGGTTCACGTTTGCAATCTGTTGCCATATGGCGCCCAGAATTAATATATGAAGACCGTGCTGTGGGAGTTGAGCTCAACGGTCCTAGTGCTGATGTTAAGAACTGCCTTGTGGTAATTCAACCATGACATCCCCAAAATGATGTCGATCTTCAGAACCTCAAGAATAATGAGAGTCATAGGGTATATTCTACCCCCCCCCCAAAGAAAGAGGTGCTCAGGAGACAACCTCGCTTGCAGTACTGCTGCCCCCGGGCGAAGATATGAGGTATTGCCTCTTTGTATAAACTGTTTGGAGCAGATGTTGAGCCACAAAAGATTGGCTAATGAAATTGTGTGTGGCACCGGAATCAAAGAGAATTAAAACCGGTAACTGACTCAGAGAATACATCCCTGCTAAAGCGGCTTCTCCTTCCGGAACATCATCAATCACAGTATAGTGAATATTGCCCCTTATCTGCCCTCCTGTCTGCAGATTAAGGTACGGGTCGTATTGTTGTAAATATGATGACCCGCGGCCTCGAGTTCCCTCCGGACAATGCCTAGCATAATGGCCCATACGCCTACAAGTGAAACACGGATGTCTCTCTGGTTCCTCGTTGACTTGCGGTTGGATGCTAGGTACACATGGCTGCAGCGATGGCTGATGCTGCGGCTATGGAGGTGGTGCAAGTTGTAGAACTTGACCAGCAATCAACCTCTGAGGAGTTGATCGTACAGGTGGCCTCCATCTTTCAATGGGTGGCATTTGATACACCAAACGGTACTTCTGAGGCACATAACTTGTGCTGGCCTGCTCGATCCCACTCATCATTCTCTTCTCAGCTTGCCACTCAAGTGTCAGCTTCTCTTGGATGAGAGCCACATCGACAATATCGGTGTAACTGTCGTTATTATACACGGCCAACTTCTCTTGTAATATGGCACTCATGCCATGGAAGAATAAGTCACATCGTACCTCTTCTTTCGCCACATATTCGGGAGCATATTGGGCCAAAAGGTTAAACTTCTGACATACTCGAGGACACTCATGTCCTCTTGTTTCAAGCCCAAAAATTCCTCCCGCTTCACCTTGACAATACCTAGTGGTATGTGACGAGTACGAAAGGCTTCGCAAAACTCACTCCATGTCACTTGATGGTCCTTCGGAATGGTGGCAAGATGTTCAACCCACAAATTTCCGGCAGCTCCATGGAGTTGCTGAGCGACGAGCCTTGTCTTTTACACTTCATCACACTCGAATACTCCGAATTTTGACGTCATGACACGAAGCCACTGATCTGCTTCGACAGGTTCGGTAGCTTCAGTAAAGATTGGCGGTTGAATCGCCAAGAAATCCAGATAAGCGTTCTGAGGGGGAATGACTTGTTGCGTGCTCTGGAGTGCGCCTTGCTGTACCAAAGCTTGGAGTAAGTGTGTGTTGTCTTGAGTCGCTTCTTGGAGTAGCCTTGTGTTCTCTTGATTAGACTCGACGCCTCGAGTCATAAGATCCATCCATCACGTGGATGGTGGTTCCGACGGTGTAATAGAAGCATCACCTCCTCGGCGAGAACTCCCGGCCCTCCTCCCAGAGCGAGTACAAACCATACTGCAAAAATGTAGTTGAGATGAGTTAAACAACAACTTAGCAGTATGTGAGACTATTGAAAACATGAATATGTCAAAACTTTATGAAAGCAGTAACAAAATCCATGTTTACACAAGTCCTTAGAAGGCATAGCTAACCAGTCTATCTGTACAGAACAGACCTTTATGCACTATCTCCAAATTTTGATCTAGTTAAAAGCATTTTCATAACTCAAGTTGAATACCAAAGTTAAAGTTAACTTCAGTATATTACCAACTAGTATTCATATGCCTTAAGATCATCTGGATTAAATGTTATGATCTTTCCAAAGTTGACAGAACTCCTGGATAAAATTTGCCAGCATCACCTTTGTATGTGGCTGATTTTATCACAGCTGTATATGCAAATACAATAAGAATCTGAAAAAACTTTGAACTACAACAGTGTTTCAAATTTCATAATCTTTCCATCAGTGTATCATAGTCTCCTTAAGTATTTTTCTACAGGAAGGTATGGCTTAAAAACATAAAGGTCCAGAGAGATTTTGCTGCTGTCCTAGTTCTGGACAGTTTACCTTCCTCTGAACTTTCTACCCATTTAACCTGCGATTTTGCTCCGGAGGTCTACAACAAAGTTGTAGATAACTTGAAAATATTTCCAGAACTGTATCATACACCTTAATTGGGTCAAGCTACTCAGAGTTATGCTCTATTAAATTCCAGCAAGAATTCCTGCCGAAAACAGAGCACTCTGTTTTTTGAAATCTTTGAAGCCTAATCCTCCTGTCATTTGAATCTTAGCTCAAAATAAGATTTCAGTAACTAGTATTTGTTTCAAACTTCCATTTTTAGTTGAAAGTTAGTTCATGAGTCATTTATTCAAATGAAAGAGGTTATTAAGTTTAGTACGCCGTCGATGCACCGTAAGAAACATGTCGGTACTACGTAGCCTCACCAAAAGAAAATCCTAACCGGATTATACCGGCATAACGTATATTAGGTGGCACTAAAAAGGTCACCCGCAAACGTGTCCTACTCGTACTATCGTTGTTAGTACCTGCAGAAGAACACTCAATGATGATGCACACATAGGTTTTTCTCATTTCAGGCATTTCCATATCATACTAAAAACATACACCCCGTATCATTTCCGTACGGGCCTGTGACGCCCTCAATTCTGTGGGAAAACCACGGAACCGAGAACTAATGCATATGTGTGCCCAGGATGTTCATCACACATACACATACGTTCCACAAACTGAATTCAGATTATATATTACCACGAATAACAGAGTTTATTACAATACCTCATGAGTCTTGGACTCATGCTCACAGCGGAAGTCTTATTTCTATGCAGCGGAAGTCTTCTAACTAATGCGGAAGCAATTCAGCAAATGCGGAAGCAAATCTAAGCAGAAGTGGCTCCATCTCTACTCCCTCCACAGGCAAGGTTGAGAACAGATCACACGCCATAATGCTCCACTTGGTCTTCATAGTAGGCTTCTCCTGCTGCTGATGATGAAGTAATAATGCAAGTTTGAGTACAACGATGTACTCAACAAGTGCGGGAAAAACACATGATATGCAGCTCATAACAAGGTAGGTATAAAAGGCTCATTTGCAGAAAAGCAAATTTATAAAATCATGATAAAACAGCAACTTAACTTTAAATGAATGTAATCCCAACATGTATTAAATCACCAACATACCTCCATCACTTCCCGTGTTCCATCCGAACATTAACCAACTTTTATTCATACTCACGAATACCTCCTTGTATTCGCTACCATCTCACAACAACTTCGTCTCACACCGAGACCAATCTTGTTGCCATGACTCAACAGTCATGCAACCATCTTATCACCCGGACTCAACAGTCCCAACGACCAAACCATAATCGAACCAATAACCTTAACCAAGAACCTTCCCAATAACCATCCCAATAACCATCCCAACTAATCATGGCAGTTTATCCAGGTGCTTGTGACCGTAAGCTCGGCTATCATGATAGTTTTAGACTCTGCAGAGTTTGCACCTCTTTACCCACAAGTTTGTGATTTCGTCACCCGTCGGTGACTGCAGAACCTCCATTATACCAGTACACATCCGTCGGTGTATGATCAAGAGATCACAAAATAGCCTTTACAAAGGGGTTACTAGATGTATGGACTCACTAAGGTTTCACCGGCAGGCTAGAATCTCCAATTCTCCCACCCACGGGCCCCCTCTTGTGCCATGCAGTTCCCAAGGAAGTCCTCACTCGACTCCCATTCCCCACGCCTTCCACAGTCCATAACACTCTAGCAACTTACCTAATTACTCAGCTAAGCCGCACCCATACTTGGCCTTGTGGTGGCACTGTTATCCTGGCATGTGCATGCACGAACCGGTCCTTAGATCTACGGCAAGTAAACCACCATCTCGAGCTACCTCATTCACAAACCCAGTCTTGCCTAGATCTCCCTCTGATCCATGTCCATTATTAACATCAGTTTCTTATTGTCAATACGAGTGCAGTTAGCTAGACACATCTATCTCGCTTCCCAATCCCATAGACTCAGCGAAGCATAAAGCAAAAACCATACCCGACCCATAAAACTTCCCAGGCGACAAGGGTGGTTTCACCAAAACTAGTAAACTCCTACAAAAGGGTTTCCCATCATGTTTGACTCAGTACGCACACCTTTTCGCACAACAAAACAGTTTCACTCAAAACATAGAATCAACATGGTCAAGGAGCACTTGCCTTGTTCTTGCGGTTCCGGTTGTTCTTGAATCTCAAAACCTGGTTGCTGCAGATCGTCGTAGACAGCTCCCTGAGCTTGTCCTGCTATGTTGGATCACGTGCATACAAGATTCACATCAATCAATATCATGTGCAAACCTTAAACTAGATGCGATGATGCATATGCATGCTATCCTATGATTTTTATTAGATTGGTGTGTTCTTGCATGGCTTGCATGGACAGAGGTGTTCAGATCAAAGGTGGACGTGGCAATGATCTTGTCTTTAGATCAATCTGATCATCAAGTGATCTGTCCACGAAATAGCTTCTGTTCGAAAGGAATCAAAGAACAGATGCAAGGAAAATACAACGATATCGTAGGGTGGTATTGGGGCCTACCTTACGTTCCTCCCGGTCTTCGAGGTCCTCCTCAGACCGCTGGGCTTCCCTCCGGCAATCTTCCTCGCCGCGCTCCGGCGATGGCTTTCTCAGCGAGTTGGGGCTAGGGCTCTAAGTCGTCGGCTCAGGAGTTGGAAAAGAAGTTTGTGGTTTCGGCCAGAGGTTCTAGGTTCTATTTATAATCGGGAAGAGAAGAGTCCTAATCTGATTGTATCCCGAATAAGAGTCTTATTCAGATCGTCGTTGGATCCTATCATCTTATCTTTAGTTGATTTGGTATGGTAACGTTGCGGAAAACAGGTCGGTTTCTTTTACGTACCGGTATTCTTACGCGTAACAGTCGCTCCAGAACTCGTTACATTCGCGGTGATGAGCTCCGGAGGCTCCACGTGTCCTTCCGGGGCCTGGTCTCTCCTTTTCTGCAGAGACGAGCTCCGGTTGTGCCGCGTGTCAATCGACCGAGACCTCCCCCTCCTTTGGAGGTGAGCTCCGCGCACGCCACGTGTTGGTGCTGGTCTTTCCTTTCTTCTTTCTTTAGGGACATGCCCCGAGGTCGACACGTGTCCAGCAGCGACAGACCTCCCGGAGATAAGCTCCGGTGGCGACGCGTGTCCAATAGAACAGGACCTCTCGGAGATGGGCTCTGAGATCGACACGTATCCCGCACGACTGGTCCTCTGATTTCCGCGAGGACTAGCTCCGAGGATGACACGTGTATTGCAGAAATGCCTTTGCTTCTTCCGAAGAGGCTAGCTCCGTGGGCAACATGTGTCCCACAGGATCGGACCTCTCCCCTTTGCGGAGACGAGTCCCGAACCTGCCACGTAGCTATTTTAGCGGCGGACCTCTCCCCACCTCGCAGGGACGAGCTCCGAACACGCCACGTGGCCAGCGGCCGCGGTAAGAGCTGGATTCGGCCCTTATTGGCTATCCTCTTGATATTGTTTTCTGTCCCTACTTTTCTTAAAGTGTTTCCTCTTCATAAAACATGAACCTATGCTGACACCCGAGATGAGGGTGTCACAGGGCCGTCCTTGAGTCAAGTCATGTCTCAAGGTACATGGTCGCGTTTTCACACCAGACGATGGGGAACCCGAGTAGAGCGCGAACGGGTCGTCACGGTTGAGAATTCTATCAACCCAAAAGATACCACCAACTGCCCTGCAAGGCACGCCGATGGCAAGCGCTGTGTATGTCCTTCTAGGCTATTTCTAGAAGAACAGACTATCGCGTTATTGACCACACGATGGGATCTCCACTTTCTTGCCTAATGCACGCTAAGGATCAGCGTTTCATATGAACTCAGGAACATGAAGAGTTCAAGAGTTTCATATTAACGTCTCACACTAAGCTGTGAGACCTATCCCTGAACAACATTCCTCGTCAGGGGAGCTAACCGAAATTGGACCGCTTCCGGTGGCATTCCTTACCATGCTTACCTGAGCATAGGTGCGTCGTTACATAATCAAAGTTCAGAATTATAACACATATGTTAGTCACGCCACTCTAAGTAACTATACTACTATAGTCCTTATGTTGGCCTAATACTGTTTCCTCACCGTATCCTAAGTTTTTGTCTGTCGTAATACAATCCTTATTCCGTGCGCTATTACTAATGCGGCTCTGATACCACTTTGAGATGGCCCGACGCCGCCCGTTCAGTCACGGGGATGTGGCACTTGCTCGGGAATCGCATTGGGTGGTGTCGTGTTGTGCGGCACTAAACAGCACACAGATAAGGAACAAAGTATTACATAAAACAATAGCGAAAGCTTACAAGTTTTTCTTTGTAAATAGTTTACATCAAGTAACTACAGCGGAAGTCTATAAACAACTCACGTCGAATAACTAAAGAGCACTCGAGATGAAGTCCAGCCCGCGGACTCCTCTCGCTAGCAACACGAAGACAACAGCAGCGGCTGGGTTCTCCATGTGTTATATGACTCGGAAGTCTCTGAGTCTCACCGGACAACCTTCTTCTTAGCATCAATGTTAACCTGCAAAACCACTCATATAGTAAGTGTGAGCGCATAGGCTCAGCAAGACTGATCCGTCTCTCCTAAACAAGAAACTCTATATGCACGACGGTTGCAATTGGGTTAGCTAGATTTGCATAAAGGACTCGCCTAATGTAGATCCTTAACTTTCAGATTTTTAAGCCTCATTGTACAGACCTTGAGCCGAACAGCATCGCAACTCCACAATCAAACAAGAAACGCTTTGTTGCGATGCTTCTTGCACAAAGTAAAAGTAAAGTTTAATGAGCCTATCTCTAATTCAATCATGGTTGCAATACAAGTTAATTAGAGCCTTATCAAGTTCAAAAGAAAACCAGTTCAGTTGTTACTACGTCAAGACGCAGTGGGCAAGTATGCTCATATAACTGCGAGGGATGGTGATTCGAATCAGTACACGCCCGGACTACACGACACGTACACCCGCACTCCGAGTTGCCGACAGCAACCTCGACTGACTTTGTACGCGGCCACCTTTCCCAAGATCTTCCACACAGGACGCGGTCTAACTGCCCCGAGTCCGCAAGCTCCCTCAAGGTACATACCCGCAGTGGTATGTTCTTGAGCGAGTTATCTCCTGCTACCCTGACGCCGAAAGCCTAAGGCAGTTAGAAAAGTTCCAATATGGATCTCCCAAGGTACATCGGTTTCCTAGGGTCACATATAGCTAGTATGCGCCCGGTACACAACTCAAACTTGTCCAACAGGGCCAAGCATGGGCGGGCCTTAACCGACACAAGCAGGGCTATGCACGCACGGTCCCCAGCCTTCTGCATCAAAACTTCCCTGCCCGGTCTCCATTTCTTATGTGTGAACTTTCCTCATCTTTTCTATTTTTGAACCATTCCGAGTAAACCAGCCCTAAACTCGCGAGTAGCTTCCAACTACTCAACTCTTACCGGACCTTTCCTACTAACATTTAGCGTAGCCAAATCCACTCGAGGAGGTTCTATTCTACCCTTTCTCTCTTAGGTATTTCTGATCATGCAACTGGGGTTTTCAATATCAACTAAACTTATTGCAATCGAAAGATTCAAAGCTATGATCTCTAGAAATGGAAATGCTTTATGAAACTGTTCAAATGCAAACCGAGGCTTGCCTGTTTTGCAGGTGACTAAGATTACAATCAGTTAGTGATGATCACTTGGAGCTTGATCACTTGCTTTCCTCCCTCCTTGATTGTCACTCCAATCCTTTCACACGTGCTCACGTAGATGCTACACGATATGATCATGCATATGTATTTAATTGAAAAGCTTTTGCTAATAAGATCTAATAACAGTTTAAAAACTGGGACTCTATTTATGAATTTTTAAAATGACACTAGTGCTAGTGATTTGGGTTTGGTTTAAACACTATGATCAAATGTTGAGTGCTATTCCCTCTTAAGTGTTGATCACCTTAAGAGGTTACACATGACAGTGGTGATCCAGAGCCCCAGTGGAGCTGAAAATTTTCATGTGAGTTTCTTGTCACAATAAAGTCATCTGGACCAAAAAGTAGCACTTTTCATTGAATGGTTTATCCAGAACAATTCTCTAAGTATTTAAGCAAAGAGGAATTAATTCTGAGGTAAAATCCATGTTCATGTCAAACTCAGTGAACCACAATTTCAATTATAGTTCATAGAGCCTACATGAATTGTCCTAGGATTTTCGGAGCTAAGAATTGCCCAGAACTGAATTTCCAAGTTTTGGAAATTCTCTGAAAATGTTTCTGTATTCATTTGAACACAGCAACTTTAAATCTGAATTCTCCTGATCAAATCAACTACAAATGAGCTGAAATTTTTACAGGAGTCTAATAACACCATAAAGAATATTCTGGCATAATTTGAGGATTTTTGGATAAACCAAACTCCCTCTAAAATCCTTTTGCTGAAAATATTTAAAGAAATTTCCAGAATTAATTAATACCTTTTGTACAAATTGGGTTGCATATTTGGATAGAGTTGGTCAATCTAATCCAATTTGAATCACTAAATTTGGAGTTTCCTAGCAAAAGTTATGCTCTTCTAAAGTTTGGGAAAATTTCTGGGATTTGAATTAATCATGGAAAAGTTTAAATCTGACGGTGGGACCAGGGGGCACGTGTCAGGTGTCGGGACATGCCACACGGGGCTACAGAGCTGTTTCCCATGCTGCCACAGTTAATCCGGCGCCACAGAAGATCCAGCCTCCCCCCTCAGAGTCAGTGCCACGCGGGCCCGACGTCCCCTTCGTCTACCTCTTGCCGGTAGTTCCAGCCGGTTGGCTACAGTCCCCACTTCTCTGTGATGGAAAACGGACCGATGAATCAGGGAGCAAGTTTCCCCTTGACACCGAACCAATGAATCCCTTTCATCGGAGACACACGAAGATACACGTGCTCTCTGACGTCGAAATGCAGCGGTCGACGCCTCTGATCCGCGTAGCTTTTCTGACTAGATTGGGCAGTTTTTAGGTTCTCTTGTATTATCCGAACTCTCTCTTTGTCTTCATTGACAAGATTAACCCCAAACGTTACTCGTTCACTGGACTCGCACCAATTCAATGGTGTACGACACTTCTGGCGTATAGAGCTTCATATGGTGCCATTTTGATGCTCGTCTGATATCCGTTGTTGTACGAGAACTCCGCCAACGGTAAGTGATTATCCCAGCTCTTACCGTGGTGGATGGCATGCTCTTAGCATATCTTCCAGTATTTGATTCACCCTCTCAGTTTGCCAATCGGTTTGAGGGTGATACGCAGCGCTTCTAATCAGTTTGGTTCCCAAGGATGCGTGTAGCTGCTCCCAGAAACGGGCTACGAACAGCGATCCTCTATCTGACACAATGGTACGGGGAACTCCATGTAAGCACAAGATCCGTGCTATGTACAGCTCCGCATACTGTTTTGTGTTATATCTTGTATGGACCGGGATGAAGTGTGCTGATTTGGTTAATCAATCAACGATTACCCAAATCGAATAATGGTTGTGGGAGATCATCGACAACCCGACGATGAAGTACATTCTCAAGTCTTCCCACTTCCATGCCGGTACTTGCAACGGCTGCAACAGGCCCAACTTTTTCACATGGTCGGCCTTGACTCTTCGACACGTATCACATTCTGAAACGTATTTTGCAACTTCACGTTTAATACGTGTCCACCAAAACTTCTTCCGGAGATCTTGGTACATTTTGTTGCTGCCCGGATGAATGGAAAATTTGGACAAATGAGCTTCATCCAAAATTTTCTCCGTAGTCCCATATCCCGGGGTACTACAATCCGGTCGTTGAACCACAAAGTACCTTCATCGTCCTTCCGGAAGCAATTCATTTCTCCGTTGTCTCATCTCCGCCGTATGTGAGACATACCCTTGTCTTTTCATTGACCTTCCATGATCTCCTCTCGGATAGTAGGAATGAGAGCGAGATTATAGAGAGCTCCATACGGGATGACACGGAGGCTTGGTTCTTCATCATCCATTTCAGCAATAGTTCGATGATGGATATGCGCCTTATGACTGAGTGCATCGGCGACCACATTCGCCTTTCCTGGAGGATAATGAATCTCAAGTTCATAATCTTTAATGAGCTCTAGCCATCTTCGTTGCCTCATGTTCAATTCTTTCTAAGTGAAGATGTACTTCAAGCTCTTGTGGTCGGTGTAGAGGTGTACAAGATTTCTGAGCAAGTAATGCCTCCACATCTTCAAAGCAAGGACCACGGCACTAACTCAAGATCATGAGTTGGATAATGCTGCTAGTGATTTCTGAGTTGATGAGATCCATAAGCGACCACTCATCTTTCTTGCATCAGCACGTAGCCAAGACCGATGCCCGATGCATCGCAATAAACGTCGAATGGCTTCGTCGTATCCGGCTGAGCAAGAACTGGGGCTGTTGTGAGATGCTTCACTAAAGTCTTGAAAGCTTGTTCACACGCAGCACCCCACACAAATCTAGTATTCTTCTTTAATAATTCCGTCATCGGCTTAGCGATCTTGCAGAAACCCAGAATGAACCTCCGGTAATAACCCGCTAAACCGAGGAAGCTACAGATTTCATGCACTGACTTTGGTGACTTCCATTTCTGTACTTGGATAATCTTACTCAGATCTACAGCGATGCCCTCCGCTGAAATAATGTGTCCGAGAAAAGGTACTTGATTAATCCAGAATTCACACTTGCTGAATTTTGCATAGACCTGATGATCTAGCAATCTTTGTAGCACAATATGCAGATGTTTAGCATGTTCTTCCTCTGACTTGGAGTAAACCAAGATATCGTTGATGAAGACCACGACAAATTTATACAACTCCGGCATGAACACTGAATTCATTAGGTACATAAAGTGTGTCGTGGCGTTGGTCAAACCAAAAGACATAACGAGATACTTTTACAGTCCGTATCTCGTTGAGAATGCCGCTTCGAAATATCTTCTGCCCGGATTTTAATTTGGTGATATCCGGACCGAAGATCCATCTTCGAAAATACCTTCACACCCACTAATTAATCGAAGAGCATATCAATGTGAGGTAGTGGATACTTGTTCTTGATGGTAACGGCGTTCAGAGGACGATAATCAACACAAAGTCGTAGTGTTTCGTCCTTCTTCTTGACAAACAATGTTGAACAACCCCAAGGTGACAAACTCGTTCGTATAAAGCCCTTGCTCATTAGGTCATTCAGCTGTGTCTTTAATTCCGCCAGTTCATTGGGTGCCATCTTGTACGGCCTTCGTGATATTGGTGTTGTTCCCGGTATAAGTTCAATTTTGAACTCAACGTCTCGCTCGGGCGGCATGCCCGGTAAATCATCGGGAAACACATCCGGATAATCACGTACCACCAGAGTGTCCTCTATCTTCACAGCTTCCGTGTGGTTCACGGTTGCAATCTGTTTCCGTATGGCGCCCAGAATTAATATATGAAGACCGTGCTGTGGGGAGTTGAGCTCAACGGTCCTAGTGCTGATGTTAAGAATCGCCTTGTGGTAATTCAACCATAACGTCCCCAAAATGATGTCGATCTTCAGACCCTCAAGAATAGTGAGAGTCGTAGGGTATATTCTACCCCCCAAACAAAGAGGTGCTCGGGAGACAACCTCGCTTGCAGTACTGCTGCCCCCGGGCGAAGATATGAGGTATTGCCACTTTGAATAAACTGTTTGGAGCAGATGTTGAGCCACAAATGATTGGCTAATGAAATTGTGTGTGGCACCGGAATCAAAGAGAATTAAAACCGGTAACTGATTCAGAGAAAACATCCCTGCTAAAGCGGCTTCTCCTTCCGGAACATCATCAATCACAGTATAGTGAATATTACCCCTTATCTGCCCTCCTGTCTGCAGATTGAGGTACGGGTCGTATTGTTGTAAATATGGTGACCCGCAGCCTCGAGTTCCCTCCGGACAATGCCTAGCATAATGGCCCATACGCCTACAACTGAAACATGGATGTCTCTCCGGTTCTTCGTTGACTTGCGGTTGGATACTAGGTACACATGGCTGCAGCGATGGAGCACAAACCACCATCTGATGCTGCGGCTGTGGAGATGGTGCAAGTTGTAGAACTTGACCAGCAATCAACCTCTGAGGAGTTGATCGTACAGGTGGCCTCCATCTTTCCCCGGGTGGCGTTTGATACACCAAACGGTACTTCTGAGGCACATAACTTGTGCTGGCCTGCTCGATCTCACTCATCTTTCTCTTCTGAGCTTGCCACTCAAGTGTCGGCTTCTCTTGGATGAGAGCCGCATCGACCATATCGGTGTAACTGCCGTTATTGTGCACGGCCAACTTATCTTATAATATGGCACTCAGGCCATGGAAGAATAAGTCACATCGTGCCTCTTCTTTCTCCACATATTCGGGAGCATATTGGGCCAAAAGGTTAAACCTTCTGACATACTCGAGGACACTCATGTCCCCTTGCTTCAAGCCCAAAAATTCCTCCCGCTTCGCCTTGACAATACCTCGTTGTATGTGACGAGTACGAAAGGCTTCGCAAAACTCACTCCATGTCACTTGATAGTCCTCCGGAATGGTGGCAAGATGTTCAACCCACCAATTTCCGGCAGCTCCATGGAGTTGCTGAGCGGCGAACCTTGTCTTTTTGCACTTCATCACACTCGAATACTCTGAATTTTGACTCCATGACATGAAGCCACTGATCTGCTTCCACAGGTTCGGTAGCTTCAGTAAATATTGGCGGTTGAGTCGCCAAGAAATCCAGATTAGCGTTCCGAGGGGGAACGACTTGTTGCGTGCTCTAGAGTACGCCTTGCTGTACCAAAGCTTGGAGTAAGTGTGTGTTCTCTTGAGTCGCTTCTTGGAGTAGCCTTGTGTTCTCTTGATTAGACTCGACGACTCGAGTCATAAGATCCATCCATCCCGTGGATGGTGGTTCCGACGGTGGAATAGAAGCATCACCGCCTCGGCGAGAACTCCCGGCCCTACTCCCAGAGCGAGTACGAACCATACTGCAAAATTGTAGTTGAGATGAGTTAAACATGAACTCAGCAGTATGTGAGACTATTGAAAACATGAATATGTCAAAACTTTATGAAAGCAGTAACAAAATCCATGTTTACACAACTCCTTAGTAGGCATAGCTAACCAGTCTATCTGTACAGAACAGACCTTTATGCACTATCTCCAGATTTTGATATAGTTTTATGCATTTTCGTAACTCAAGTTGAATACCAAAGTTAAAGATAACTTCAGTATCTTTCAAACTAGTATTCATATGCCTTCAGATCATTTCTGAATTAAATGTTATATTTTTTCCAAAGTTGACAGAACTCCTGGATAAAATTTGCCAGCATCACCTTTGTATGTGGCTGATTTTATCACAGCTGTATATGCAAATACGATAAGAATCTGAACAAACTTTGAACTACAACAATGTTGCACATTTCATAACATTTCCAACAGTGTATCATTGGCTCCTTAAGTATTTTTCTACAGGAAGGTATGGCTTAAAAACATAAAGGTCCAGAGAGGTTTTGCTGCTGTCCTAGTTCTGGACAGTTTACCTTCCTCTGAACTTTCTACCCATTTAACGTGTGATTTTGCTCTGGAGGTCTACAACGAAGTTGTAGATCACTTGAAAATATTTCCAGAACTGTATCATACACCTTAATTGGGTCAAGCTGCTCAGAGTTATGCTCTATTAAAGTCCAGCAAGAATTCCTGCCGAAAACAGAGCACTCTGTTTTTTGAAATCTTTGAAGCCTAATCCTCATCTCATTTGAATCTTAGCTCAAAATAAGAGTTCAGTAAATAATATTTGTTTGAAACTTACATTTTTAGTTGAAAGTTAGTTCATGAGTCATTTCTTCAAAGGAAAGAGGTTATTAAGTTTAGTACGGCGTCGATGCACCGTAAGAAACATGTCGGTACTACGTAGCCTCACCAAAAGAAAATCCTAACCGGATTATACCGGCATAACGTATCTTAGGTGGCACTAAAACGGTCACCCGCAAACGTGTCCTACTCGTACTACGGTTTCGTTGTTAGTACCTGCAGAAGAACACTCAATGATGATGCACACATAGGTTTTTCTCATTTCAGGCAGTTCCATATCATACTAAAACATACGCCCCGTATCATTTCCGTACGGGCCATCCTTGAGTCAAGTCACCTCTCAAGGTACATGTCGCGTTTTCACACCACACGATGGGGAACCCGAGTAGAGCGCGGACGGGTCGTCACGGTTGGGAATTCTATCAACCCAACAGATACCACCTACTTCCCTGCAAGGCACGCCGATGGCAAGCGCTGCATATGTCCTTCTAGGCTATTTCCAGAAGAACACACTATCGCGTTACTGAGCACACGATGGGGTCTCCACTTTCTTGCCTAATGCATGCTAGGGATCAGCGTTTCACATGAACTCAGGAACATGAAGAGTTCAAGAGTTTCATATTAACGTCTCACACTAAGCTGTGAGACCTATCCCTGAACCACATTCCTCGTCAGGGGAGCTAACCGAAATTGGACCGCTTTCGGTGGTGTTCCTTACCATGCTTACCTGGGTGTAGGTGCGTCGTTACATAATCAATGTTTAGGATTATAACACATATGTTAGTCATGACACTCTAAGTAACTATACTACTATAGTACTTATGTTGGCCTAATACCGTTTCCTCACCGTATCCTAAGTTTTTTCGTAATACGATCCTTATTCTGTGCGCTATTACCAATGCGGCTCTAATACCACTCTGAGATGGCCCGACACTGCCGGTTCAGTCACGGGGACGTGGCACTCGCCGGGGAATCGCATTGGGTGGTGTCATGTTGTGCGGCACCCAACAGCACATAGATAAGGAACAAAGTATTACATAAAACAATGGCGGAAGCTTACAAGTTTTTCTTTGTAAATAGTTTACATCAAGTAACTACAGCGGAAGTCTATAAACAACTCACGTCGAATAACTAAAGAGCACTCGAGATGAAGTCCAGCCCGCGGACTCCTCTCGCTAGCAACACGAAGACAACAGCAGCGGCTGGGTTCTCCATGTGTTATATGACTCGGAATTCTCTGAGTCTCACCGGACAACCTTCTTCTTAGCATCGATGTTAACCTGCAAAACCACTCATATAGCAAGCGTGAGCACATAGGATCAGCAAGACTGATCCGTCTCTTCTAAACAAGAAACTCTATATGCACGACGGTTGCAATTGGGTTAGCTAGATTTGCATAAAGGACTCGCCTAATGTAGATCCTTAACTTTCAGATTTTTAAGCCTAATTGTACAGACCTTGAGCCGAACAACATCGCAACTCCACAATCAAACAAGAAACGCTTTGTTGCGATGCTTCTTGCACAAAGTAAAAGTAAAGTTTAATGAGTCTATCTCTAATTCAATCATGGTTGCAATACAAGTTACATTACAGCCTTATGAAGTTCAAAGCAAAACCAGTTCAGTTGTTACTACGTCAAGACACAGTGGGCAAGTATGCTCATATAACCGCGAGCGACGGTGATTCGAATCAGTACATGCCTGGACTATACGACACGTACATCCGCACTCCGAGTTGCCGGCAGCAACCTCGACTGATGTTGTACGCGGACACCTTTCCCAAGACCTTCCACACAGGACGCGGTCTAACTGCCCCAAGTCCGCAAGCTCCCTCAAGGTACATACCTGCAGTGGTATGTTCTTGAGCGAGTTACCTCCTGCTACCCTGACGCCGAAAGCCTAAGGCAGTTAGAAAAGTTGCAATATGGATCTTCCAAGGTACATCGGTTTCCTAGGGTCACATATAGCCAGCATGCGCCCGGTACACAACTCAAACTTGTCCAACAGGGCCAAGCACGGACGGGCCTTAACCAACACAGGCAGGGCTATGCATGCACGGTCCGCAGCCTGCTGCATCAAAATCTTCCTGCCCGGTCTCCATTTCTTATATGTGAACTTTCCTCATCATTTCTATTTTTGACCCATTCCGAGTAAAACCAGCCCTAAACTCCCGAGTAGCTTCCAACTACTCGGCTTCTACCGGACCTTTCCTACTAACATTTAGCATAGCCAAATTCACTCAAGGAGGTGCTATTCTACCCTTTCTCTCTTAGGTATTTCTGGTCATGCAACTGGGGTTTTCAATATCAACTAGACATTGCAATCGAATGATTCAAAGCTATGATCTCTAGAAATGGAAATGCTTTATAAAACTGTTCAAATGCAAACCGGGGCTTGCCTGTTTTGCAGGTGACTAAGATTACAATCAGTTAGTGACGATCACTTGGACCTTGATCACTTGCTTTCCTCCCTCCTTGATCTTCACTCCAATCCTTTCACACGTGCTCACGTAGATGCTACACGATATGATCATGCATATGTATTTAATTGAAAAGCTTTTGCTAATAAGACCTAATAACAGTTTAAAAACTGGAACTCTGTTTAAGAATTTTTAAAATAACACTGGTGCTAGTGGTTTGGGTTTGGTTTAAACACTATGATCAAATGTTGAGTGCTATTCCCACTTAAGTGTTGATCACCTTAAGATGTTACACATGACAGTGGTGATCCAGAGCCCCAATGGAGCTGAAAATTTTCATGTGAGTTTATTGTCACAGGAAAGTCATCTGGACCAAAAATTAGCGCTTTTCATTGAGTGGTTTATCCAGAACAATTCTCTAAGTATTTAAGCCAAGAGGAATTAATTCTGAGGTAACACCCATGTTCATGTCAAACTCAGTGAATCACAATTTCAATTATAGTTCATAGACCCTACATGAATTTTACTAGGATTTTTGGAGCTAATAATTGCCCAGAACTGAATTTCCAAGTTTTGGAAATTCTCTGAAAATGTTTCTGTATTCATTTGAACACAGCAACTTTAAATCTGAATTCTCCTGATCAAATCAACTACAAATGAGCTGAAATTTTTACAGGAGTATAATAACACCATATACAATATTCTGGCATAATTTGAGGATTTTTGAATAAACCAAACTCCCTCTAAAATCCTTTTTCTGAAAAGCTTTAAAGAATTTTCCAGAATTATTAATGCCTTTCGTATAAGTTGGGTTGCATATTTTGATAGAGTTGGTCAATCTGAATCTAACCCAATTTGAATCTTTAAATTTTTAGTTTCCTAGCAAAAGTTATGCTCTTCTAAAGTTTGGGGGAAATTCTGGAATTTGAATTAATCGGGGAAAAGTTTAAATCTGACGGTGGGACCACGGGGGCACGTGTCGAGTGTCGGGACATGCCACACGGGGCTACAGAGCTGTTTCCCACGCTACCACAGTTAATCTGGTGCCACAGAAGATCCGGCCTCCCCCTCAGAGTCACTGCCACACGGGCCCGGCGTCCCCTTCGTCTACCTCTCGCCCCCTCGTGCGCGCGCCACCGGGGCTCGCCGGAGCGCCTCCGAAGTCGGTCGTCCAGCCATCTCAAATGCTCAAACTCGCCGCTAAGCCATAGTTTCGCGTGAGGAATACTCTGGTGCGGTCCTCCCGAGCCGGCAGAGCCCCCAATGTAGCTCGCGATGGCGCAACGGGTCGGTGGAACTCCGGTGATGTCGCCCCGATGAACTAGCCCGCCAAAAACTCCCTGGAAAGACCCTACAGCACCAGTGAGGCTGGAGAAGCTCGGCATGGCCACACAGGGGCTTGGGAAAGGCCCCAAACTAGGGTTCATCGTGTGCCCCATGCTTCCTATCATGGTAGCTGTCGGAAAAGCTCGGAGTAGACCTTCAACCGTGGGTTTCATGCTAAGGTTTGTGAAGAAGAAAGATTTCTAAGCAAGTCTAGCTTCTGTGTGTGAATTTTAGTGGACCCTAAACAAGTATTGATCACGAATTTCAAACTTTCTTACCCCCGGGTCCGTTTACACCGGCCGGCAGAACTTTACAAAATTCACGGTCGACGATCCACCTTTTGGCTCAAGCCTCGGAGGTGAGCTGCATGGATGTCGTGCGCGTACAACGGTCCTCTTGCTTGGTCGTGAAAGCCTCTCTGTAGGGCTGTCCACGAGAGCTCCTCGTCGCCATTGCTTTTGGCCGACGCGGAAAGGCTTGCTCCCGAGTGAGGAGAGCCAAGAACTGCTCGGCTGTTGTGCGAGGAGGTCGTGGGGATTGCTAGGGTGTGGTTTTGCTGCTCAGTCGAAGCTTTGCACGCTAGCTGTGGTGGTGGCCGATCGATCGGACGAGCGTCGGCCGTTTCGGTCTGTTTCTCGTGCGAGGGGAAAAGGAAGATGGCCTCGGTGCCGTGGGTGCTCTGAGATGATGAGGACGGGAGGAACAGATCGCCAGCGCAACCGATCAAGAAGGTGGTGGCTCGGGAGCTGCTCGGTGTCGACCGGCGCTGCACCTCGGTCTGACTCGGGAACCGACTGAAGAGAGGGCAAACAGAGACTGTGTTCTATACTGAAGATCTTTTGCAATTTTCAGCTCCCTCAATGACATGTGGGACCCACAGTTCAGTCCCTCCTTATCCCTCTCCTAAATATCTCCCAAAATTTTCAAATGGTGTAATCAAATTGTCGGAGTTCAAATCTGAGGTGCATTTAGATAATTGGACAAGTTTCATCCAAATTCAAATGGGCATTTGAATTCTTTGCTATTTAAAGTCCATTTTGAAAAAAGTGAGTTGCAAAACATTTCAACAATTCATGAAACTTTGCATACCCACTAATTTGGACCTAAGGAATTCAAATATAAATCTGATTTTTACCAGTTTGCTTTTCCCCGTCGCCGGCTACCCAGAATTCGGACTTTACCGCCGGTGCACGTGAAGAACCGATCAAAACAACTTCGGGAAATTCTCGCCACACATTTGATCATCGGTTCTCCGGTCCTAGACACAGCTACTGGAGGTCCTAGCACCCTCCCATGCCGAAGCATGAGGCAAATCATCCCTTCTACACCCCGGGCAATGAGAATCTGTCGCCGCCTGCCAAAACACCTCGGTTCACCATGCAGCTCCCAGCTGCTGGCGTTTTCGGCTCGGGCTAGGGGTAGCATCTGTACGGCCCCTTAGATCACCGTTTGAAGTTTGGTATGTGCGGTTCCTCGCTGGTGCCGCGCCACCGAGACGCCTCGCCGTTGCCAATGGGTTTCCCGGCGTTTTCATACCTCAAAACTTTGCCCGGCTGCTAGACCATGATCCTAGGGTGGGGTAGCATGAAACTGCATGGAGAATGGTCGAGAAACGAGCGAGAACAAGGCGCGCCATCGTCGGTTCTGGCGTGCGAGCGCGGGGCCTGTCGAGAGGTTGAAGATGACTGACTCGTGGGCCCCACAATTGAATTTTCTGTGTAGACTTCAAACAGAGAGTTATTCAAGTTTGAAAAATCCATAACATTGTGTAGAGAACTTCAAAAAGGGTGAGACCAGTTTTGTTGGAATCCTCATAAGGAGTACGTCACAGAGGAACAAATTGCTTGCTATGAAAATGCCCAGGAATTTCTGTAGAAATATTTCTGGTAAATCTTTTAGAGATTTATTTCAGGAGCAATTCTTTATAAAACATTCCCAAATTTGGGCAGCTAATCCTTTTCATAGTTACCAATCTCCAGTAACAATTTGAGCTTCAATGGAGTTATTTGCTAGGCTAAATTGCCTTCCAAAGTTCAGCCTTTATTTAAAAATTCAAATTCTAAACAGAAACTTTTCAGAACTCCTGTCCAACTTCAAAAATTCAAATCTCTCTGTTAGTAGCTCCAAAAATGGCGAAACAAATTTTGTTAGAACCATGGAGACCTACCCTAATTAGATCTTCAACTGTTAGCCATGTCAAAGCTCCAGATTGGGGATCAAAATTCAGAGAATCCTTGGACTTGTGGGAATTTTGGAGACCACAAGGTTCAATGAAATTTCGCAAAATTTTGCTCAGATCATCCTTAGAGAGTCTAGTATCCACTGGAAAAATCCCCAAAGCCACTTAAGGATCCTAAATAGCAGTAACTATGAATAGAAGTTTAAATCTTATAATTTCATCACACTTATACATATATTTTGCTACATGTCATATAGTGACCGAAGTTGAGGACGCACCGGAGCCGTTGGACGTCCTCCCACCAGAAGCTGACTTTCCATTTAACTCACAACCAGGCAAGCCCCGGTTTGAATTTAATTACTTTTGCAAAGTTTTCATTTGTATCACTTATGTGTTAGGGTGAAATGCTTGCATTAGAGTTAGGGTGATTGAAACCCCACGTGCATAACCTTGAAATCCTATGGAGGGTTGGGTAGTTTACAAACTCGACGAGTAGAGAATGCCATGCTAATGTTTTTAGGATCTTGGTAGAAGTCGAGTGGTTGGAATCTACTCGCGAGATAAGACTTTATCACACAGGATGAGAAGAGGTAGAGAATGGCTTAAGTATGAAACTGAGACCCAGCAGGGGGGATAGGATGCAGTGAGCGGAGGTCTCATGTGTGTAGCCCTGTTGGTGTCTATTAAGGACCGAGCCGTGTGCGGCCCTGCTGGACAAGTATCGAACAATACCAGATGCATACTGGCACATGGGAACCAGGAAACCGATGCAATTGGTTAACCTGGGTGCCGAGGCTTACCCAACCGTTTTAATAGGAGTGGCTTGAGGGTAGCAAGGTGTAAAACTGCCGGTGGGCACAAACACGCTCCACGCGGGGACCTCCTGCCCGTTACAGATGGACCGGTTCGGCATTTGGGTTGCCTTTGAAAGGATGTTGCATACAACAGAGTAGGAAGGTGTGAAGCACCACACTTTTGAAAATGGGTGTATGTGACATGTTATCCGGGTGTCTCCTGATTGCAATCACCGTCCCTCGCGGTTATTTGAGTACCGCTTGTTCACTGCGCTGTGACGTAGTAAGAAGTGAAATAAGCCAGATGAATATGCTGCATTGAACTATTAATATCTTGAAACCCTGTATGCTGTAGTTGTAGAGCTAATTAAGTTTATCTTCCACTTTGGGCATCTCCACATCGGAGGAAAGCGTTTCTTGTTTGATTGTGGACTTCCGATGTGAGGGCTGCCTAAGGCTCATTAAACTGTTGCTATAAAACTGAAAGTAAGGACTAACTTGTAGGCGTGTCTTTATTGCAAAGTCGTTTTCCTATATTACACATCCCTTCATGTAGAGTTCCATGACTAGGTTTTTCGGTTAAGCCTTGCTGAGCCATCGTGCTCACGGTTGCAATATTTGAGCTGTGTGCAGGTAAGAGTTATGAGGAAGGTTCCGAGAACGAGGCGATGCCCCCGTCGGGGTACACGGCCAAGCTGCAGCCCTGCACGCCGCCGTGATCCCCGGTTCCATGTTGCTAGTGTGTAGCGTCCCCGGGCTGGACGGATACACTTTTGCTTAGTTAGGATGAGAGAGTAGTTATAAAGAATACTTCCCCTGTATAATTATGTTTTCTAAAAGACTTCCGCTGTTTTCTATCAAATAAAAGTTTGTATGGTGTTCTTATTCTTTTCTTGTGTGCTGTTGGGTGCCGCATTGCACGGCACCACCCTCTGCGATCCCGGAGTGGGTGAACCACGGGGTGGTCCCCACAAACGTGGTATCAGAGCCGCATTGGGAATAGCAAGCTCGAAAAGAGCCTATTTTGAAAACTTTGAAGTAGTCGAGTGAGGATTAGTCACTATGCCCACATAAGGTCTATGATAGTAGTAGATATTATGGTGGAAATGCTAACATACTTGTTATACATTTTGTAAGGACACTCTGACGTCAGGTAATAGGTAAGGTACGCCATCGCAGGGGGATCAATTGCGGTAACTCGCCATACGAGTAATAGTATGGAATGGTATACCGTGGCTTGGCACGGTAGATAATATGAGTCTCTGAACCTCTCCATGGTTCTGAGAGCATATGAAAACACTGATATCCAGTGTGCTTTACGCAAACGTGAGAATACCCCATCGTGTGGTAAGCAACACGATAGTATGCAACTCTTGAACGTTCAATGTTCAAAGGGCCATACGCAGCGCTCGCCATCGGCGTGCCTCAACGGTCATGAGGCAGTTGGTGGTATCCGTTGGGTTGATAAAATTCCCAACCATGACGACCCATTCACGCTCTACTCGGGTTCCCCGTAGTGCAGTGTGAAAACACGACCATGTACCTTGAGACGTGGCTTGACTCAAGGACGATCCGTATGGCAATGACACGGACCGTATGTTTTTACTATGATATGGAACTTCCTGAAATATCAAAAAAAAAACCTTTGTGTGCACCATTATTGTGTGTTCGCCTGCAGGTACAATAACCACGTTAGCGCATGACGTTTAGCAACTGTTTGTGAGTGACGTTCTTAGTTCCACCATTTGATACGTATATGCCGGAATATCGGCTTGATATTTTCTTTGGTGAGGAAACATAGTACCGAGATGAGTATTAGTGCATAAAAGTATATTTTCAAAGAAAAGAGTTAAAATGAAGTTTAGGATTCTATTTAGGGGTTATTGAACTCCCATATTGAACTAAGAGTCAATTGGGAGCATAGATTCAATCTCAAAGACTTAGGAACAACCTCCCCTGTGTTTCGGCAGAATTTTTTCTGAACTTAAACAGGGCATAACATAGGATTGGTTGAACCAGTGGAGGTGTGTGATACTGTTATAGAAATGTTTTGAAGTCTTCTACAACTTTTCTGTAGAACTCCAGAACAAAATATCGCTCCAAATGGATGAAAATCTCAGATGAGTAGGCACTGTCCAGAAACAGGGCAGACCAAAATGCTCTCTGGAATTTGCTGTATTTCGACCACAACTTCATGTAGAAAAATTTCTAGGAGTCAAGTAAGACATCGTTGGAAAGTATAGGAAATTTGCTACAACTTTGTAGTTCAGTATTTTCCTAGTTGGAGGGCAGAAATAGTTGGAATTTTGTGAATAAAACAGCAACTTGCAAAGGAGGTGCTGTCAAATTTTCTGAGAAAATTCTGTCAATTTGTGAAAACCATAACTCATAAACTAGGAAGGCTATGGAGGCAAATAAATACAATATGGATTCCTCTTTGAGTCTACTACAACTTTGTTGTTGAACTCCAGTCCAGGTTTTGTCTCCAAAGTGGTCAAAAAAGTTGAATAATCCAGACTGATCAGTTGGACCAGAAGCTGGACAGTGAACATCATGTTGAAATTTTTCAACCAAAACACTTCACATTCGATATCCAGCAGCTGTATAACAGCGAGTTGGAGTCGAAAAGTTTATGCATTCGACATATCACTTCGAGCGAGGACATGTTTGGGTCCAGTACAATAGCGAGGAATTACGCATGCTAACACACTTAACATCCCGTGGCGACCCATGATGGTCGAAATGAACTTTTAATCCATAAAGTTCATTACTTTGGAACTCGATCGTTTGACACGGTCCAGGGATGTATATGTTGTATAAAGTTTATATTTTATCCATATGTGTGAATGTTATGCATATTATTTATTCCATTCTCGCACTAATATTGTATAGACTGGATTAAATAAACTAACATGTGCTGATCGTTTGAATGGTATTCATGCAGAATGGTGCGTACACGTTCAACGGAAGAGGAGGGAGGTCCAAGTCAGGTTGGTGGTGAAGAGTCTCCACCTCCAGAGTAAACCACGACGCAGCAGAAACAACCTCCTCCACCGCAAGAACTTCCAAGAAATCTTGCGGAGGTTCTCGCCATAGTACTCGGCTCGCGCAACGAGCAAACCGAGTTGCTGCGGATGCTAGTGCAACAAAATGTGTCCTGTCCAGGAGGATGCAAGACAATGGGCAATGCTAGACCCAGCAAAGTTCATATTTAGACTTCCTGGCGACCCATCTACCGGTCTTTACGGAGGCCGAAGAGCCTTTGGAGGCGGACAGTTTTATCCGCACTCTTGAGGCGAAGTTCGGTTTACTACAGTGCATCGAACATCAGAAGGCGCTGTACGCAGCGCAACAGCTTCAAGGAGAAGCCGGTACATGGTGGGCGAACTACACCACCTCTTTACCGGCTGGCCATGCCGTCACATGGACGGAGTTCCGGGAGGTGTTCCGCGCCTATCATATACCTCCCGGTGTTATGGTGAGGAAGCTCCAGGAGTTCCTGGCACTGAAACAAGGCGAGAGGAGTGCTCATGAGTACTCCAGGTCATTCAACCGGCTGGTGCAGTATGCGCCAGGATTTGTGGGAACGGAGGAAGACAAGAAAATGCTCAGCGCGAGCGAGGTTCTGATAAGAGGAAACGCAGCGCACTGACGAGCAGCAGTGGTGGGGCGCCACAAAAATACCGCGTGGTGTATCGCTCACCATCCGGTCAGAGATGGCAGCCACCGGCGCGACCGCCTCAGTTTCGCGGTCGACAATATGATGCGCCAAGCTTCCGACTGTTGTATCCACCACAGCAACAGCAGCAGCAAAGGATGGTTCCGCGTGCACCTCTGTTTCAACCGCGTGCACCGGGATTCCGTCCTCAAGTCGGAGGGACCCCGACACCTTACATGTGTTTCACATGTGTCCGTGTCGCACATATTTCGAGGGACTGCCCCGAGCCTCGACAGGGCAGGGGTGCAGCACCGTATCAGGGTGCAAATCAGCCCCGCAACCCGCCCAAGAAACCAGCACAAAAACCCGGCAACGTCCACCACTTAGCCATCGAAGATGTGCCGGAAGGCGAACCCGTCCTTGCGGGTACGTTTTCTTACTCAGATCATCCCATAGTCATACTTTTTGACTCCGGTGCCACCCATAGTTTCATAAGTCAATCTTATGTTATTAAGTATCAATTGCCTATCATTCCCACAAATAGTTCATACTTGATATGCTCTCCGGGTGGGAAAACAACAGCTGATAGGATGGTCTATAGAGCACCATTACAATTGCGTGGGAATCTATACCCGACTTCTCTAATCATGTTAGAGAGTCAAAAACTTGATGTCACTTTAGGAATGTCATGGCTACTTCGCCATGGTGCTGTTCTTGACATCATTCCACGTGTGGTTCGTTTAAACTCTCCACTTCATGAACCACATGTTCTTATTCTTGACCATTCGGTTCAAGAAGCTCCAGCCACATATAACACGGAAGCCACAAAACTTGAGGATATTCGTGTGGTCCGTGAATACGCGGATGTCTTTCCGGATGATCTCCCGGGCATGCCACCCGAAAGGGATGTCGAGTTCAAGATTGAACTTGTACCCAGGACGACACCGATATCACGGAGACCGTATAATATGGCTCCAAATGAGCTAGCGGAACTGAAGGAGCAGCTCAATGATTTAATGAAGAAGGATTTCATTCGACCGAGTTCGTCACCGTGGGGATGCTCGGTGCTGTTTGTGAAGAAGAAAGATGAAATCTTGAGGTTGTGTGTGGACTACCGACCTCTCAACGCTGTCACCATCAAGAAATCTTATTCGGTCAACTTGTGGGTGCGAGTGTATTTTCAAAGATGGATCTTCGCTCCGGATATCACCAAATCAAGATCCGAGCGGAGGATATTCTGAAGACGGCCTTCTCGACGAGATATGGGTTGTATGAATATCTCGTCATGTCCTTTGGTCTCACCAACGCCCCGGCACATTTCATGTATCTCATGAACTCAGTATTCATGCCGGAGTTGGATAAGTTCGTGGTGGTGTTTATCGAAGACATCTTGGTTTATTCCAAGTCTGAAGAAGAACACGCCGAACACCTGCATACCATGCTTCAACGATTGCAAGACCATAAACTTTATGCCTAGTTCAGCAAGTGTGAGTTTTGGATCAGCCAAGTGCCATTTCTTGGTCATATTATTTCTGCAGAAGGCATTGCAGTTGATCCAAGTAAAATTGAACAAGTGCTGAAATAGAGGTCCCCCACATCAGTCCATGAAGTCAGGAGTTTCCTCGGGTTAGCAGGATATTATCGGAGATTCATACCGAACTTCTCCAAGCTTGCTAAGCCGATGACTGAACTGTTGAAGAAGGGGATCAAATATGTTTGGAGCTCAGCTGGTGAAGAAGCTTTCCAAGCATTAGTGAAGCATCTTACAACAGCCCTGGTGTTAGCTCAACCGGATACAACCAAGCCCTTCGACGTATATTGTGATGCGTCCGGTATCGGGCTTGGCTATGTATTGATGCAAGGAGGAAGAGTGGTCGCCTATGGCTCACGTCAACTTCGTAACCACGAGCAGCACTATCCGACTCATGATCTTGAGCTCGCTGCTGTGGTGTTGGCCTTGAAAATGTGGAGGCACTATTTACTCGGGAACCTAGTGCACCTCTACACTGACCACAAGAGTCTGAAGTATATATTCACTCAAAAGAAGTTGAATATGCGGCAGAGGAGGTGGCTAGAACTGATCAAAGACTATGAGATCGAGATTCACTACCATCCTGGAAAGGCAAATGTGGTTGCTGATGCCTTAAGCCGCAAATCTCACGTCAACCATCTGTCAATGACCCCAGTTGAAGAGGAGGAGCCGAGTCTATACTTGGTTCCATATGGAGCATTATATAACCTTGCTCTCGTCCCAACCATAAGAGAGGAGATTATGGAAGCTCAGAAAAAAGACGTGGGAATGTCGTACATTCGGAGAAGGATGAAGAATGGCGAAATGAAATGCTTCCAAAGAGATGAACATGACACTTTATGGTTTAAAGACCGTATGGTGGTACCCCGTGACATGAAGCTTCGGAAGAAAATCTTGGACGAAGCTCATTTGTCCAAG
Organism: Neostapfia colusana; assembly: GCA_030760725.1. NCBI lineage: Eukaryota > Viridiplantae > Streptophyta > Magnoliopsida > Poales > Poaceae > Neostapfia > Neostapfia colusana. Next base: position 16,403,536 of record JASWHV010000018.1, on the reverse strand, counting down.
TATTCTGTTCATCCGGGCAGCAACAAGATGTACCAGGATCTGAAAACCAGGTTTTGGTGGACACTGATGAAAAAGAGAAATCGCAAAGTACGTATCCGAATGCGATATGTGTCGGCGGGTGAAAGCCGACCATATGCGTAAAGCCGGACAGCTGCAACCATTGAACATTCCGGCATGGAAGTAGGAGGATATCAGCATGGACTTCATAGTCGGTTTACCTCTCACGTCTCACAAGCATGACTTGATTTGGGTAATAGTCGATCGACTAACCAAGTCGGCCATTTTATCCCCGTACATACAAAGTACGTGGCCAAGCAATATGTGGAGTTGTATATCGCAAGGATTTTGTGCTTGCACGGTGTTCCCCGCTCCACTATTTCAGATCACGGTGCGCTGTTCGTCGCTCGATTTTGGGAATAGCTGCACGCATCACTGGAAACCAAACTGATCCGATGTTCCGCATATCACCCACAGACGGATGGTCAAACTGAACGGGTGAATCAAGTGCTTGAAGACATGCTACGCGCTTGTGCCATCCACCACGGCAAAAATTGGGATGACCATTTGCCGTTGGCGGAGTTTTCTTACAACAATGGCTATCAAGCTAGCATCAAGATGGTGCCGTATGAAGCTCTCTATGGCCGGAAATGTCGCACACCACTCAACTGGTGCGAGTCCGGCGAGCGAGTTATCTACGGCATTGAACTTTTGAATGAGGCCGAAGAACGAGTGCGAGTGATAAAGCCAACCTCAAGGCTGCTCAATCTCGTCAGAAGAGCTATGCGGATAAAAGACGCCGCCCTCTCCACTTCGACATCGGGGACCAGGTTTATATCCATGTGTCTCCGATGAAGGGAGTTCATCGTTTCGGAGTGAAGGGCAAACTTGCACCGCGATTCATCGGTCCGTTCACCGTCATTGAAAAATGCGGACCCGTGGCCTATCGCCTGGAGTTACCGGCGTTGCTCGCAGGAATTCACAACGTCTTCCACATCTCTCAGCTAAGGAAATGCCTCAAACCCTCGGCTGAAATCTGCACTGAAGACATAGAAGTTCTTCAACCGGACCTCACATATGTAGAATATCCAATCCGGATTATCAATGAAAAGACTCGCGCCACAAGAAACCGGACTTTATGGTTTTACAAAGTCTTGTGGAATAACCATACCGCTGATGAGGCGACATGGGAAAGCGAGGACTATCTATGGACAAATTATACGGACTTGCTATCATCATATAACCAGTAAAAAATTCCCCACCTTTGCTTTTCTTTGGAACCTCGGGACGAGATTCTTTTTAAGTGGGGAGGGATGTAAAATCCCCAAAACGTGGTAGCAAGAATTTCATCACATGTACCCTTAGGAAAAATGAGGGGAATTAAAACTTTAGATTATAACGGTGTGAGTTCAAAGTGATGATTCAAACCTCCCAAAAACTTCCAACATGGAGATCTAAATTCATAACTTGGGCCTTCACATTTCAAATATTCAACCTTCCAAATTTCAGCTCATTTGGAGGGGTTCTAATATTTGTTTGGGATTAAAAGAGGAAGCCCTCTAATCTGAATTTAAATTCCAGTTTCAAACCCCAACTTCCTCAATTTGCAAATTTGGTTCCACAAATGTGTTCTCCACATTTGAATTAGCAGCCGTGCCAAAAATCAGAAACTTTGGAGTTGGTTTGCTATGTTTTTAGAACAATGCACAAGGGAGAATTCAAATTTCATTTTAAATTCAAATGACCATACTCAATTCAAACTCCACACCAGAATTCAAACATTTGAATTCAACATTTCAAACCTTAGCTTTGGGGTGAAGTATATCATTCAATTTGAGTAGCTGTGGGAAGAATATCAGTGGAAAATTTGGATAAGAGATGAAAAGGTGGGGCCCAGTGGTCAGCCACCACAGAGGCAAATTCTCTGTTTTCCCTCGGCTGTTCATGCGCGGGCGCCAGCTCCCAGCTAAGTCCTCCGCCCGAAGCTCCACCGAGCTGCTTCCTCACGTGCCCCCGACGCCAGCCTGAGCGCGTGAATTGATCAAACAGGCAGCCCGAGTGATTTTTCTCTCTTCTCCACGTCACACCGCAGCTCCCCAGCCCCTCTGCTCGAGCGCAATGACTGCAACCCCGAGCTACACCGCTGCTCTCGGTTCCCTCATCGCCGATCATCTCCCGGCAACACCAGCGCCTAGCTGAGCCACCCACCAGCTCCGCTGGCGCCCCCTCGATGTTTCCCACCGATCCTCAGCTCATGTCCGGCCGTCCACACCCGGTGCCGAGCTGTTCTTCTCCGGCAAAAACAGGGCACGCCGCCGCCGCTCGGTTCCACGTCTCCTGGTTGTCTCCAAGCCTCCTCGACATGATCAAAAGCCACGGAGGTGCGCCAAAGGGTCCTGGTCCTCCTCACGGGGTCCGTTTGCTTTTCCCCGTCGCCGGCTACCCGGAATTCGGACTTTACCGCCGGTGCACGTGAAGAACCGATCAAAACAACTTCGGGAAATTCTCCCCACACGTTTTTGATCACCGGTTCTCCTGTCCTAGATACAGCTACTAGAGATCCTAGCGCCCTCCCATGCCGAAGCATGAGGAAAATCATCCCTTCTACACCTGGGGCGACGAGAATCTGTAGCCGCCGGCCATAATACCTCAGTTCACCGTGGAGCTCCCAGTTGCGGGCGTTTTTTGCTCGGGCTAGGGGTAGCATCGTGTTCTACATACTCTAGGGACGGTGTACTGCCCCTTAGATCACCGGTTGAAGTTTGGGACGCGCGATTCCTGTAAAGGCCTCAGTTTTTGACACATACTCAAAGTGTTCAGCACCACACATCCACCTCATTTGGAGAAAGGTAATGAACACATTTGAAGAGCAAGTAACCACCATAAACATGCTCATTAGAGAATAAACTCACACAATGCAAAAGTGGCATTTCCCACATGCATCATCAAGGGGCTGGGCATATGAAAAACTCCTACACCTTGCTAGGAATGTCCATGCCAAGTTTCACCCAAATTCAAAACCTTTTTGAGGTCCTTCTGGGCATAGCTAGAAAGAGGGTGGTTTGAACTCATATTCAAATTCAAACAGTTTTTACCCCATGAATTCAAAAGTGGGAGGCATATTCTTATTCAGCACATTTTTGTGAGCTCACAAACCAATTTTCACTCCATTTGGAGTTGATCTTGACATGAGCTAAGTTTAGCAAATTCAAACTTTATTTGAATTACAAACTGAATATTTGCTGAAAATTTAGTCAAACCAAACCCAATTTGAATTCCAACCAATTCAAATGGCTCAGGGGTAGATAATTCAAATCACCATGGGCATTGTGGGGATTACTGTTTACAACAGTAATAGAGAGTTAAGTTCAGAGGTTAAAAAGGGAAGGGGACCCACATGTCAGCCACTGAGGAGAATTCAGCTGACTGAAGACTGCACTCGGGTTCTTGCGCTGGACCGAGCTGCCACCACGGCGAAGAAACGGCGAGGACAGCAGATGCTTGCCGCCCTCTGCCGCTGAACCGACTCTCGGGGCCTTTATCTACGCGCCCGAGCGGTCGCCGGTGCATCTCACCGCTGCCCCGTCGCGTTCCCACCCAGAAAACCGGAAGCTCTTGCCGCTTGGTTGAACCCTCTGTTGCTCATCGCCCGGCTGACCTTGAGGCTTCCACGGTGATCTGAGACCAGCACCTGGTGCGCCAAGACATCCTTGACGCCCTCGCGCCGGTTCCAGGCCCGGAGCATTCCTCCCCGAGCTCCACCGCGACGATCTTTTCTCTGCCGGTTCAGCTCAAGCCGCCATCGCGGGAACGCTCCGTCCGGCCACCACAGCCTGCTGTTCGCCGACCCGTAAACAGCAAAAAGGTTCACCTTCAGTCCCTCTTTCTTTCCCGCAAGCTCTGGCGGCGTGACATAGACTGCTCACGCCGTAATTTTACGATTTCGCAACGGTGTACAAAAGGGGAGCCCGAACCGATCCGCGAAATTCGTAGTCCACACTGCACCACTCATCCTCTCATGGAGGGGATCACTTCTAGGTGCCCGCACGAGTCCATAGGAGCAGGAACCATGAAGAACCGTTGAGGGAAACCGCTGTTCTTTGAGTTTTAGGAGAAATCCCGATTTCCGGCCTAGGTCGCACAGTGACAGCCCAACACAACCCTTCCCGAGCTTCGGGAGCTCATGTCGACCTTTCCTAGGGTCCACTGGTGCTCGACGACCCTTAGATCGATCAGTTGGGGTGCTAGGGAGATCGGCCGACACGGCCGAAGTTCTCCCGAAGCTGCCGCTCGTCGCCGACCATGTGCCGGCCATTTTCATGACGAACTGAGCCCAGAATCATGTTTCCCGAGTGGACTTAGGTAGGGGCGGCCAGAATCATGAAGTTTGGAGCACCACAGAGGCTGCCGGCGAGCTCTCCGGCGAGGTGTCGCGGCGGCCGAACGTGGGCTTCGGGAGGTAGACGAAGCCGGGTGGCCCACGTGTCAGCGGCAGATATTTTAAAACCGGGATCTGTTGTGGCACGGATCGGGTGCGGCTGCGTCCGAAAGAATCTGTAGCCGCGTGTGTCGTCCGATGAGGAGCCTACACGTAGCCCCGAGTCCCACGTGCAGTGATTTGAACTTTTCCCGATTTTCAGATTTCATTCAAACTTCAAATCCTCATAACTTTGGCTAGGAAACGCCAAATTGAGTGAACCAAATTTTTTTGGATTCAGCTCTCTGAGTACTTTCTAGCAAATCAAGTTTCACTTCATGAAAACCCTTATTTCTCGAGAATTAATTCTTCAAAGTTTGAACTGTTTAGAATTTTAACTGGAGAATCCTTTGGAGGAAAATTCTGAAATTTTGCTGGGTTGTTCACCAAAATATCTCTGAACTACCATAAAAATTTCAGATTCATTTGAGCTCAGTTGATCCACCTAATGGTGTGATTAATGAAACTGTTCCAGAGAAAATAGAAAATGTCCAGAAACATTTTCAGAATTTCTCTAAAATTGTTTAGCTCATATGTTTAGATAGGAACCTTCAAATTAAGTGAGGCCAACTCCATTAGAAACCTCTGAAAATCTAGTTTTCAGAAAGTCATAGCTTGCTCCATGAATATCCCTAGAACACCATAAGAGCTCCAAGTAAGGTCAAGTACATAAGTATTTGTGGAGAGCTCAAATGAGCTTTGCTGCTACTAAAACTTGGCCAAGCCTCTGTTTAGGTTGTAACCAAACCACAGTAAAGATTTCAGAGTCATTGAGTCTGTCTAGTGAGACTTACAAACTTCACAAGTTTAAATTTCAATCAAATGCATTTAAATTAATACATGTACTTGTTATCTCATGTAGTCGCTAAGGTCGAGGAGGAACCCGAAGTCTTAGACTTCGTTACTCCAGAAGAGCAGCTAGCCTACGACCAAGAGCAGCAAGGCAAGCTCCGGTTTGCATTAACCTCTTTATAAAATTTTTATTGTTTTGAGCACTTCCTTTGAGTACCACTTATCTCTTGCATTAGAGTCTTGTTTGAAACCCAAATGCATAGCCAAGAAAACCATGGGTTGGGATTAGGATTGAAAACTTCGTTAGCCAATGCAATGCTAAGATAGAGTAGGATTCGGTACAAGTCGAGTAGTTGGAACTACTCGCGAGAATAGGCTAGAGGCACATCGCTCGGGTAAAGATAGCAAATGAAACACATGGCAAAAAAAATGAGATCGAGCGGAGAGTAAGGGCAGCAGGACTTTGGGGCCTGTGTGCTATAGCTCTGCTTGTGTCGATTGAGAACCGAGCCGTGTGCGGGCCTGTTGAAGAAGCTAGAACAGTACCGAAGACCTACCGGCTATATGGCAACCGGGAAACCGATGTAACTCGGGTAGCTGGGTGTTGAGGCATAGCTGGTCTTTCAGAGGGTAGGTTGAGAGCTTGAGGTGTAAATCGGCTGGCGGCACTGAGATGCGCATGCAAAGACCTCTTGCTCGGGACGATTGGACCGGTTCAACATTTGGCTAACGGGTAAAAGGTAGTTGCGTACGATGTCCGTGATGGTTGTTGTAGGCAACATCGAGTATGGGCGTACGTGACGGGTTGTTCGAGTAACCCAGGCAGGTGTAAATCGATTATAATCGCCGCCCCTCGCAGTCAGTGAGTACCACTTGTTCATTGTACCGTGACGTACAAAGAACAGGCTAGTTACATGTTAAAATGTTGCTGATTGAAAGACGGACTTTGATTGTTAATAATTTGTTGTAGTTTAGAGCTAACTAAAGTTCTTTTCAACTTTGGGCAAAGTACATGAGAAAAATGTGTTTCTTGTTTGATTCTGGCCCTCTCATGTGCCTTAGGGTAAGGTTCTCCACAATCTGCTGCTAAAACTTGAAAGTAAGGTTCCACTAATTAGGCGAGTCCTTGCAAATGATTTTTACCTCATGTAACCTATCAACCCTCATGTAGAAGTTTCATGTTTGGGAGAGACGGGTCAGTCTTGCTGAGCCTTCGTGCTCACTGCTTGTGTTTGAAGCTTTTGCAGGGTTCTATGAGGAAGGGACTCCCGAGGAGGATACGAAACCCCAGGAGGGGAACCCCGTCGAGTGGGAGTCGTGCACCCTGCAGTGTTAGTGTGTGTGCGTGCTAGCGGGGACACGTTCACGGGCTGAACATGAACTCGATGCGTAGTCTACGCCCGTGAGTGTAGACTGGACATATTTTGTTGTACAAATGTTCATAAAGCTTTTTATGTAATAAAATATTGCTTCAGCTTTGTACCTTTGATGTGTGTTATCTGGTGCTGTGCAACGCAGCACCCCTCAGTGTGATCCTGGCTCGACAAGACCGTGGGGTCGTGTCAGCATTGGTATCAGAGCTCGCTTGAGGTTTAACTCACTAAAAAGGTCATCTTTTTCAAAAATCCAGTGAGGAACGAGTTACTAGCCCATATAAGGATGTTATTAGTGTATAGAAAGTGGCATACTAACCTATTTGATTATGTCGGAAAGTCGTGCATCTCGGGACGCTTTATGTCTTGGGGGGTGCACGTAAGCGCTGTCCACCAGTGCGCACAAGCTGAAGGGTGGAGCCCCACAGGTGGCAGGTAACCCGACCCGCTTTAATATCCTCTACGACTCTTCATGTCATTTGGGGTATTCGAGCAACGTCTGTCCCTGGCGTGCGTGGTGCAATTTGGGAGACCCCGTCACGTGGTAAGTAACGTGAATACGTAGCTCAAGGCGTGTTTGGCTTGAGAACATCCGGGCGAGTGATGACGGCCGGGTGTACGAACTGTATGGATACCGGGCTCGGTGTGCAGCCGAGTCTGACGATTGTGTGAGTTATCTGCAGGTAGTCTAACCACGAAACGGTAGACGTGTAGCATTCGTGTGCTAGTGACGCTTAGTGCTACTGAACTAACGAAGCCGGCTAAGTCCGGTATAGGTTTTTCTTTGTGAGGACGTAGTACCGACATGATCTGGTGACGCATCGACGCCACACTCCATTAAATGAGCCACTTCATTATAAAACTTGAAAGTTTTAATCCAAAGCATTAAAATTTGATGTAACTCCTTCCCTTAATCAGGATATTCCAAGTTAACAAGTTTTCAACTTATAGGCTATTAAGGACAGAGTTTCCTGTTTTCAGCTGATAGAAGGCTGAAGTTAATTAGAGGTTAGAGGTTGAGTTCTTTCGAGGTTGGGGTCATGTGATACATTTCTGGAAATCTTAGGAAGAGCTTTACAACTTTTATGTTGAGGTCCAGAGGTGTTTCATCCCTTAACCAATCGAAAAATGCAGTAGAGTGGAAACTATCCAGAAAACAGGGCAGAGCAAACACTCTCTGTAAACTCTCTGTAAATTGAGCATAAATTCCTGCATAAAAATCCAAAAATAGAAAATGAGGTAGTTCTGAAAAGTTCATGAGATGGGTTACAACTTTGTAAGAGAAGGTTTTGTCAGATTGGGAGCAGAATTAACTGGAATTCTTGGATCAAATCAGTACCTAAAGCAGGGAGGTGCTGTCCAATTTTCTCCAGAAATTCTGTTAACTTTGACATCTCATAACTTTTGAACCAGGACAGATCTTAGGCCAAGCAAATACTTTCTGGAAAGCTATTTAAGTTAGCTTTAACTTTTATGTTGAGCTCCATAATTAGTTTTGCTTTAGCATGGCCTAAATCAGGTTTAAATGGAAACTGGTCAGGGCTGTCATGTTTGACTGCAGATCAGCAGTCAAATTTGTATAAGTTTGAACTACGTTTCAAAATTTTCTGGGTTCAATGACATGTTTGATGTTATAACTCGCTGGTTTAATGTTCAAATAAGTATTTGACATTTCTCAAATATATTTCTAGAGATGACAGTGGATAAACAGTTGGAGAACGGTTGGCTGGTGTCCCACTGTTCTCACCACAGCGGCTATCCGGAAGCGTTGAGGCAGATGCTTCAATATTTCGGGTACAACCAGATGCCACAGTACTTCGTCAAGGAACAAGGCGAGGAGTGGAACAAGACGTGGACAATCCATGTCGAGGTTCCTGCAGGACCTACGCCACCCGGTTGGGAGCCGTTCACCGTCACGGTGAGAGGTAGACAACCGGAGGGGATGTGGCAAGTGGCAGCCCGCGACACCTTGTCGCGTTTCTGCCAACTACATGTGAGGGCTATGGAGGGCATTCCATACGCGCTCGTTCCGGTAGAGGGACGGGCTAGTCATGTGTGAAAAGGGAGGTACCAGGAGGCAACCGATCCAGGTTGCCCAAGGTACAACCCCGCGGAGGCGAACCTCAGCCTCCAGATGAGGGCGGGAAAGGCCGTGATGGACAGCCAAGCTGTTCATACGGAGTGTCTCGCCGCAAAGCTCAAGGAGAGCACAAGCCGTGGAGACCATTTCGAGAGTGCTCACAGTGCACTCTGCAATGTGCTCCTTCCGACGATTAAGCGACTGAACGAACAGCATAATCAGTTGCATCGTCTGAAGAAGGCAAAGAAGAAAAGCCGTGTTGACATCACGGCGTTGCAAGAACAGGCGCAGGCTCTGACCCAGAAGAATGAGGTCCTTACTCAAGAGCAGGACGACGCTATTGAGAAGGGGCAAGGCTGGGAACAGGACTACAACCAGGCTATGGATGAGGTGCACGCATTGCAGGACCTCGTACCTCCGATATTGGGCATCCCGGTGGTCTTGGGTCTTCCGAAAATGGGAGAACCCGAGATGGGAGAGGAGGTTGTAGATCCGGAACCACCAGCAGAGGTACCGGAGGAGGACGACCCACAGGAGGTCGAGTTCTACTCCGAGTAGGGGGTTACCATTGCCAAGTAGGGCAACCAGATAAGTGTAACCCAAACTTTTGTAATCAGTGACATATCGTGTAGGCAGTAGCGTATGTATAGGTAGTGACGACATGAGCACGACTTCTTGGAGACCCGAGAATAATGTATCTTGTATAAAGTTTATGCTTTATCAATATATGTGAATGTTGTGCAAATTATTCATGCGTCATTTCAAATACCTACTGTTTCATATGGAATTTTTAAGTATGACATGTGTTGATCGCTGTTGTTTTGAATTTCAGAATGACTCGTACTCGTGCCAACCCGGACGTTGGGGGTTCTAGTCAAGGGGGAGAAACCTCCCAACAGCCTCCCGAGGATTCCTCGGGACAGCAGCAGCAACAGCAAACACCGCCACCGCCAACGGTTACGTTGGCCGACATCGTTGCGGCAATGGCGGGTTCTCATCAGCAGAACACGGAGTTGCTTCAGACCCTTATTGCAAATACGTCTTGACCAGAGAGGCATCATGATCGTGAGGAGCGTCAACAGAGCTCCTACTCCGACTTTCTAGCGACTCATCCCCCGCTATTCTCAAGGGCGGATGAACCCCTCGATGCGGACAACTGGCTCCGCACGATGGAGATGAAGTTCGGGCTGCTCCAAGTGAGTGAGCAGCACAAGACTCAGTTTGCGGTCCAACAGCTCCAGGGATCTGCGAGCGCATGGTGGGCGAACTACTGTGCTTCACAGCCCACCGACGGAGTTATGACCTGGGCGGAGTTCCGGACGGCCTTCAGGGCCTATCATATACCGCCGGGTCTCATGAAGAGGAAGACGCAGGAGTTTATACACCTGCAGCAAGGGAGCCGGAATGCGCTGGAATACTCCAGGGCGTTCAACGATCTCGCGCTTTACGCGTCGTATCACGCCAATACTGACGAGAAGCGGCGGGACCACTTCTATCAGGGGCTTAACCCGCTCCTGAAGGAAAAACTGGCAATGTTCAATCGCGGCAGCCTCAATGACATAATTGATGCTGCGATTGTTCAGGATGACTCCGGCAAGGAGTTAGTGGCGGCGGAAAGAAAGCGAAGCGTGCCGTAAAGCAGCGGAGAAGGAGGCGGTCCTTCTCAGAAATTTCGGATGGTGAATCGCCCACCATCAGGTTCATGGTAGCAGCCACCACAGAGGTCGATGCCATTCCGCAGTCAGCCATATTATTCACCGGCATTCAGGCCGGCACTGCCAGTACCACCTCCGCAACAACAACAGCAGCAGCGGGCAATGCCGCGTGCGTATGCACCTCAGCAGCGCATGCCGAGCTTTCGTCCTCCAAGCACCGGACAAGCAGCGGCCACATGCTACGAATGTGGTCGTCCAGGACACTTCGCCAGCAGTTGTCCGGAGAGACAAGGCGGCGGAGTTGCACCACAGCTTCCTGGGATAAATCAGCCCCGGAACCCCACTAATGCGTGGCGGGCAAACCCTAGGCCCGGCACCGTCCACCAACTTGCCATAGAGGACGTGCCGGAGGGAGAGCTGATCCTTGCGGGTATGTTCCAACTCCACCAGCATCCTGCCATAGTATTATTTGACTCAGGCGCCACGCGTAGCTTTATTAGCCAAGCTTTCATTGCTAAATACAGCTTGCCAATACTACCCACCGATAGTCCATATTTGATTTGTCCACCGGGTGGGAAAATTTCAGCAAGCATGATGGTTCCAAAAGCGCCATTATGCTTAGAGGGTAGAGTATACCCTACGTCTCTCATAATTTTAGAGGGACAGAAGGTCGATGTCATCTTAGGGATGTCGTGGTTAACCCGCCACGGCGCTGTTTTAGACACCGTCCTCCGAATTGTGCACTTGAACTCAGAAGTGCACGAATCTCATTCCTTCTTTTTGGACGGTCCAGAAATAAAACTTCCAAGTGTCTATCAATCCAAAACTATCAGATTGGAAGATATTCTAGTGGTCCAAGAGTTCCCAGACGTGTTCCCGGATGACTTATCGGGAATGCCGCCCGATAGAGAGGTGGAGTTCAAGATTGAACTTGCACCGGGAACCATGCCAATATCCCGAAGACCGTACAAGATGGCGCCCAAGGAGTTGGCTGAACTGAAGACCCAACTAAAGGACCTGCTGGAGAAGGGTTTTATTAGGCCGAGCTCCTTGCCATGGGGCTGTTCAGCATTATTCGTGAAGAAGAAAGACGAGACGTTACGGCTTTGCGTGGACTATCGTCCACTAAACGCCATAACCGTCAAGAACAAGTACCCGTTGCCACGGATCGACATGTTGTTTGACCAGTTGGTCGAAGCAAAGATCTTTTCCAAGATGGACTTAAGATCCGGGTACCATCATATTAAAATATGGGCTGAGGATATTCCGAAGACGGCTTTCTCGACGAAGTACGAACTTTATGAGTACCTGGTCATGTCCTTCGGCCTCACCAACGCTCCAGCTCACTTCATGTATTTGATGAACTCGGTATTCATGCCGGAGCTGGACAAGTTTGTCGTGGTCTTCATCGACGACGTACTGGTATATTCCAAGTTGGAGGAAGATCACAAGAAGCATCTGCGTATAGTGTTCCAACGGCTGCGGGATCACAAACTATACGCAAAGTTCAGCAAATGCAAATTCTGGATATCGCAAGTGCCTTTTCTCGGGCATATCATCTCAGCGGAGGGTATCGCTGTAGACCCGAGCAAGATCACACAAGTGCTGAATTGGAAGTCCCCGAGAACTGTTCATGAGGTACGGAGTTTCCTCGGACTCGCGGGATATTATCGGAGGTTCATTCCGAACTTCTCGAAGATTGCCAAGCCTATGACAGAGCTGCTAAAGAAGGCTACCAAATATATTTGGAGTCCAGCATGTGAAGAAGCGTTCAAGGCATTAGCGAAGCATCTAACATCAGCACTGGTTTTGGCGCAGCCAGACACAACAAAACCGTTCGATGTGTACTGTGATGCATCCGGCATTGGGCTTGGATGTGTGCTGATGCAAGACCGAAGAGTGGTCGCGTATGGGTCATGGCAGCTTAGAAACCATGAGCAGAATTATCCAACTCACGACATGGAGCTCGCTGCCCTTGTACTTGAACTTAAAATGTGGAGGCACTACCTACTCGGTAACCTCATGCATTTATATACCGACCACAAAAGCCTCAAGTACATATTCACTCAGAAGGAGTTGAACATGAGGCAGCGAAGATGGTTAGAGCTGATAAAGGATTACGAAATAGAGATCCATTCTCACCCCAGCAAACCAAACGTAGTGGCGGATGCGCTGAGCCGCAAGTCACACGTCAACAACCTGACCATCACACCGTTGGAAGAGAGCAAACCACCACTGCATGTGATTCCACATGGAGCTCTCTACAACTTAGCTTTGATCCCCACCATCCGTGAAGAGATAGCGGCAGCTAAGAAACATGACAAGGGTATGTCGCATTTGCGGAGACGTATAGACAGTGTGGAGCTTAAATGTTTCCGGAAAGATGGAGACAGCGTCCTATGGTTCAAGAACCGGATCGTCGTACCTCGTAACCCAGAATTACGGAAGAAAATCTTTGATTAGGCTCACTTGTCAAAGTTTTCTATTCACCCCGGCAGCAACAAAATGTATCAAGAACTCAGAAGCAAGTTTTGGTGGACACGGATGAAGTGGGAGATCGCAAAGTATGTGTCCGAGTGTGATACATGTCGAAGGGTGAAGGCAGATCATATGCGGAAACCGGGACTGCTACAACCACTGGGCGTTCCTGCCTGGAAGTGGGAGGATGTGAGCATGGACTTCATCGTCGGTTTACCCACCATTTTTCAAAAGCATGATTCTGTGTGGGTGATCGTCGACCGGCTCACCAAAGTTGCCCATTTCATCCCGGTCAACACAAACTACAACGCCAAGAAGTATGCTGAGCTGTACATCTCACGGATCCTCTGCTTGTACGGCGTACCTCGTACCATCTTATCAGATCGGGGCACTTTATTTGTGTCCCGTTTTTGGGAGCAGCTACACGCTGCATTGGGGACGAAGTTGATCCGTAGTTCAGCATACCACCCGCAGACGGATGGGCAAACCGAGCAGGTAAATCAGATTCTAGAGGACATGCTGCGAGCTTGCGCTATCAACCACGGCAAGAATTGGGATGATCACTTGCCGTTAGCCGAGTTCTCGTACAACAACGGGTACCAAGCCAGCATCAAGATGGCGTCTTACGAGGCGCTATACGGGAGAAAATGCCGCACACCATTGAATTGGTGTGAGTCTAGCGAAAGGGTTACCTTTGGGATTGATATTGTCAACAACGCAGAGGAAAAGGTTCGGCTGATTCAAGCAAACCTAAAAGCCGCCCAATCCCGACAGAAGAAATATGCGGACCGGAGAAGGCGCCCACTAAAATTCGATGTCGGGAATCACGTATACTTACGTGTATCTCCAATGAAGGGCGTAAACAGATTTGGGGTGAGAGGAAAGTTAGCACCCCGATTAATCGGTCCATTTCAGATTACCGAAAGATGTGGATCAGTAGCATACCGGCTGAAATTACCAGAAGCACTTTCCGGTGTGCACGACGTCTTTCATATTTCCCAGCTGAGGAAGTGTCTTAAGCTATCAGCTACCATTCAGCTGGAGGACATAAAAGAACTGAAACCGGATCTCACCTATCGAGAGGAACCGGTTCAGGTTATTGATGAAAAGGCCCAAACCACACGCAACCGTACATTGTGGTTCTACGAAGTTCTATAGAGTAATCACTCCATGGACGAAGCGACATGGGAGAGCGAAGGATTTCTTCACGCTAACTACCCCGACTTTTTTTCATGTCGCATATCCGGTAATTTTCCACCGTCCTCCCTCTCATTTTCACCTTATAATCTCGGGACGAGATTCTTTTAAGGGGGGAGGAATGTAAAGGCCTCAGTTTTTGACACATACTCAAAGTGTTCATCACCATACACCCACCTCATTTGGAGAAAGTTGATGAACACATTTGAAGAGCAAGTAACCACCATCAACATGCTCATTAGAACATAAACTCACACAATGCAAAAGTGGCATTTCCCACATGCATCATCTAGGGGCTGGGCATATGAAAAACTCCTACACCTTGCTAGGAATGTCCATGCCAAGTTTCACCCAAATTCAAAACCTTTTTGAGGTCCTTCTGGGTATAGCTAGAAAGAGGGTGGTTTGAACTCAAATTCAAATTCAAACTGTTTTTACCCCATGAATTCAAAAGTGGGAGGCATATTATTATTCAGCACATTTTTGTGAGCTCACACACCAATTTTCACTCCATTTGGAGTTGATCTTGACATGAGCTAAGTTTAGCAAATTCAAACTTTATTTGAATTACAAACTGAATATGTGCTGAAATTTTAGTCCAACCAAACCCAATTTGAATTCCAACCAATTCAAATGGCTCAGGGGTAGATAATTCAAATCACCATGGGCATTGTGGGTATTACTGTTTACAACAGTAATAGAGAGTTAAGTTCAGAGGTTAAAAAGGGAAGGGGGCCCACATGTCAGCCACTGAGGAGAATTTAGCCGACTGAAGACTGCACTCGGGTTCTTGCGCTGGACCGAGCTGCCGCCACAGCAAAGAAACGGCGAGGACAGCAGCTGCTTGCCGCCCTCGACCGCTGAACCGACTCTCGGGGCTTTTACCTACGCGCCCGAGCGGTCGCCGGTGCATCTCACCGCTTCCCCGTCGCGTTCCCACCCAGAAAACCGGAAGCCCTCGCCGCTCGGTTGAACCCTCTGTTGCTCGTCGCCTGGCCGACCTTGAGGCTTCCACGGCGATCTGAGACCAGCACCAGGTGCGCCAAGCCATCCTTGACGCCCTCACGCCGGTTCCAGGCCCGGAGCAGTCCTCCCTGAGCTCCACCGCAACGATCTTTTCTCTGCCGGTTCAGCTCAAGCCGCCATCGCAGGAACGCTCCGTCCGGCCACCACAGCCTGCCGTTCGCCGAGCTGTAAACAGCAAAAAGGTTCGCCTTCAGTCCCTCTTTTGTTCCCGCAATCTCCGGCGGCGTGACATAGACTGCTCACGCCGGAATTTCACGATTTCGCAACGGTGTACAAAAGGGGAGCCCGAACCGATCCGCGAAATTCGTAGTCCACACTGCACCACTCATCCTCTCATTGAGGGGATCACTTCTAGGTGCCCGCACGAGTCCATAGGAGCAGGAACCACGAAGAACCGTTGAGGGAAACCGCTGTTCTTTGAGTTTTAGGAGAAATCTCGATTTCCGGCCTAGGTCGCACGGTGACAGCCCAACACAACCCTTCACAAGCTCCGTGGATATCATGTCGACCTTTCCTAGGGTCCACTGGTTCTCAACGACCCTTAGCTCAATCGGTTGGGGTGCTAGGGAGGTCGGCCGACACGGCCGAAGTTCTCCCGGAGCTGCCGCTCGTCGCCGACCATGTGCCGGCCATTTTCATGACGAACTGAGCTCAGAATCGTGTTCCCCGAGTGGACTTAGGTAGGGGCGGCCAGAATCATGAAGTTTGGAGCACCACAGAGGCTGCCGGCTAGCTCTCCGGCGAGGTGTCGCGGCGGCCGAACGCGAGCTTCGAGAGGTAGACGAAGCCCGGTGGCCCACGTGTCAGCGGCAGATATTTTAAAACCAGGATCTGCTGTGGCACGGATCGGGTGCGGCTGCACGCGAAAGAATCTGTAGCCGCGTGTGTCGTCCGATGAGGAGGCGACACGTAGCCCCGGGTCCCACGTGCAGTGATTTGAACTTTTCCCGATTTTCAGATTTCATTCAAACTTCAAATCCTCATAACTTAGGCTAGGAAACTCCAAATCGAGTGAACCAAATTTTTTTGGATTCAGCTCTCTGAGTAATTTCTAGCAAATCAAGTTTCACTTCATGAAAATACTTATTTCTCCTGAATTAATTCTTCAAAATTTTAAACTGTTTAGAATTTTAACTGGAGAATCCTTTGGAGAAAATTCTGAAAATTTGCTGGGATGTTCAAAAAAATATCTCTGAACTACCATATAAATTTCAGATTCATTTGAGCTCAGTTGGTCCACCTAATGGTGTGATTAATGAAACTGTTCCAGAGAAAATAGAAAATGTCCAGAAACATTTTCAGAATTACTCTGAAATTGTTTAGCTCATATCTTTAGCTAGGAACGTTCAAATTAAGTGATACAAACTCCATTAGAACCCTCTGAAAATCTAGTTTTCAGAAAGTCATAGCTTGCTCCATGAAAATACCTAGAACACCATAAGAGCTCCAAGTAAGGTCAAGTACATAATTATTTGTGGAGAGCTCAAATGAGCTTTGCTGCAACTAAAACTTGGCCAAGCCTCTGTTTAGGTTGTAACCAAACCACAGTAAAGATTTCAGAGTCATTGAGTCTGTCTAGTGAGACTTACAAACTTCACAAGTTTAAATTTCAATCAAATGCATTTAAATTAATACATGTACTTGTTATCTCATGTAGTCGCTAAGGTCGAGGAGGAACCCCAAGTCTTAGACTTCGTTACTCCGGAAGAGCAGCTAGCCTACGACCAAGAGCAGCAAGGCAAGCTCCGGTTTGCATTAACCTCTTTATAAAATTTTTATTGTTTTGGGCACTTCCTTTGAGTACCACTTATCTGTTGCATTAGAGTCTTGTTTGAAACCCAAATGCATAGCCAAGAAAACCATGGGTGGGGATTAGGATTGAAAACTTCGTTACCCAATGCAATGCTAAGATAGAGTAGGATTCGGTACAAGTCGAGTAGTTAGAACTACTCGCGAGAATCGGCTAGAGGCACATCGCTCGGGTAATGATAGCAAATGAAACACATGGCAAGAAAAATGAGACCGAGCGGCGAGTAAGGGCAGCGGGACTTTGGGGCCTGTGTGCTATAGCTCTGCTTGTGTTGATTGAGGACCGAGCCGTGTGCGGGCCTGTTGAATAATCTAGAACAGTACCAAAGACCTACCGGCTATATGTGAACCGGGAAACCGATGTAACTTGGGTAGCTGGGTGTTGAGGCATAGCTAGTCGTTCAGAGGGTAGGTTGAGAGATCGAGGTGTAAATCGGCTGGCGGCATTGAGATGCGCGTGCAGAGACCTCTTGCTCGGGACGATTGGACCGGTTCAACATTTGGCTAACGGGTGAAAGGTGGTTGCGTACGACGTCCGTGATGGTTGTTGTAGGCAACATCGAGTACGGGCGTACGTGACGGGTTGTTCGGGTAACCCTGCAGGTATAAATCGATTATAGTCGCCGTCCTCTCGCGGTCAGTGAGTACCACTTGTTCACTGTACCGTGATGTAGAAAGAGCAGGCTAGTTACATGTTACAATGTTGCTGATTTAAAGATGGACTTTGATTGTTAATGATTTGTTGTAGTTTAGAGCTAACTAACGTTCTTTTTAACTTTGGGCAAAGTACATGAGATAAATGTGTTTCTTGTTTGATTGCGGCCCTCTCATGTGCCTTAGCGTAAGGTTCTCCACAATCTGCTGCTAAAACTTGAAAGTAAGGTTCCACTAATTAGGCGACTCCTTGCAAATGATTTTTACCTCATGTAACCTATCAACCCTCATGTAGAAGTTTCATGTTTAGGAGAGACGGGTCAGTCTTGTTGAGCCTTCGTGCTCACTGCTTGTGTTTGAAGCTTTTGCAGGGTTCTATGAGGAAGGGACTCCCTAGGAGGAGACGGAACCCCAGGAGGGGAACCCCGTCGAGTGGGAGTCGTGCACGCCGCCGTGTTAGTGTGTGTGCATGCTAGCGGGGACACGTTCACGGGCTGAACGTGAACTCGATGCATAGTCTACGCCCGTGAGTGTAGACTGGACATATTTTGTTGTACAAATGTTCATAAAGCTTTTTATGTAATAAAACTTTGCTTCCGCTTTGTACCTTTGATGTGTGTTATCTGGTGCTGTGCAACGCAGCACCCCTCAGCGTGATCCTGGCTCGACAAGACCGTGGGGTCGTGTCAGTTCCTTGCCGGCACCGCGCCACCGAGCCGCCTCGCCGTTGCCAATGGGTTTCCCGGCGTTTTCATACCTCAAAAGTTTGCCCGGCTGCTAGACCGTGATCCTAGGGTGGTGTAGCACGAAACCGCATGGAGAATGGTCCAGAAACGAGCGAGAACAAGGCGCACCATCATCAGTTCCGGCGTGCACGCGCAGGGACTGTCGAGAGGTTGAAGACAACTGACTCGTGGGCCCCACATTTGAATTCTCTGTGTAGACTTCAAACAGAGAGTTATTCAAGTTTGAAAAATCCATAACTTTCTGTAGAGAACTCCAAAAAGGGTGAGACCAATTTTGTTGGAATCCACATAAGGAGTACTTCACAGAGGAACAAATTTATTGCTATGAAAATGCTCAGGAATTTCCGTAGAATGTTTTTTTGGTAAATCCTTTAGAGATTTATTTCAGGAGCAATTCTTTATAAAACATTCCCAAATTTTGGCAGCTAATCCTTTTCATAGTTACAGATCTCCAGTAAAAATTTGAGCTTCATTGGAGTTCATTTGCTAGGCTAAATTGCCTTCCAGAGGTCAGCCTTTATTTATTTAAAAATTCAAATTCTAAACAGAAACTTTTCAGAACTCCTGTCCAACTTCAAAAATTCAAATCTCTCTGTTGGTAGCTCCAAAAATGGCGATACAAATTTTGTTAGAACCATGGAGACCTACCCGAATTAGATCTTCAACTGTTAGCCATGTCAAAGCTCCAGATTTGGGATCAAAATTCAGAGAAGCCTTGGACTTGTGGGAATTTCGGAGACCACAAGGTTCAATGAAATTTCTCCAAATTTTGCTCAGATCATCCTTAGAGAGTCTAGTATCCACTGGAAAAATCCCCAAAGCCAATTAAGGATCCTAAATAGCAGTAGCTATGAATAGAAGTTTAAATCTTATAATTCCATCACACTTATACATATATTTTGCTACATTTCATATAGTGACCGAAGTTGCGGACGCACCGGAGCCGTTGGACGTCCTCCCACCAGAAGCTGACTTTCCATTTAACTCGCAACCAGGCAAGCCCCGGTTTGCAATTAAGTACTTTTGCAAAGTTTCGTTCGTATTACTTATGTGTTAGGGTGAAATGCTTGCATTAGAGTTAGGGTGATTGAAATCCCACGTGCATAACCTTGAAATCCTATGGATGATTGGGTAGTTTACAAACTCGATGAGTAGAGAATGCCATGCTAATGTTTTTAGGATCTCGGTAGAAGTCGAGTGGTTGGAATCTACTCGCGGGATAAGACTTTATCACACAGGATGAGAAGAGGTAGAGAATGGCTTAAGTGTGAAACTGAGACCCGGCAGGGGGGATAGGATGCAGTGAGCGGAGGTCTTATGTGCGTAGCCCTGTTGGTGTCTGAAAGTGCATCTAGGCATCCCTTGTGGGTTTTGGTTGATTTATGACAAACAAATGAGACCCTAACAAAATCGTTGAGATGAGCGCATGTTTTTAAAGAAATTAGGAAGAAAGCGCAAAAAGAAAAGAGAATGAGGATCTAAAATGATAAGATCTCAGGAGCTGAAAATATTAGATTACTTAGTATGGAGTGTGTTGGAGAAACACACCCCAAGAGCTCAAGTGAAAGAAATCACACTAACTACACAAAAATTAGCATGTGCGGACTAGTCCGATATCAACCGGACTAGTCCGATTTCTCTCTAACTAGAAAACGGACTAGTTCAATATGGACCAGACTAGTCCGATTTGTCTCTGAGTAGACAACGTACTAGTCCGTACTCTTACGGACTAGTCCGATATCTCATAACACTTAGGATTTTCCACACGCCGCACACGAGACTTGTCCAGAGTCCACCACGAACTAGTCCGGACATCGCAAACCCTAACTGAATGTGGCCTAGAGGGGGGTGAATAGGCCTTTAAAGAATTCCTGCACACTTAATAAAGTTATCAGAAACTTGACTGACCGGACTAGTCCGGTTGTGTGGGCGGACTAGTCCGGTGTGCTGAATTATTTGAGTTAATTAAGTGTGTCTCACAAATTTAATCTTATAGCAGCGGAATAAGAACAACAGTTTTTATAACTTAAATTTATTGTATGGATGCACGTGCAAACTTGTAAGGAACTCAAACGATGACTAGCAAACTAGTGATCTAATGTGTCAAGATGTAAAACAAATGAGAGACAAAAGACACGAATTTTTACCGAGGTTCGATCTCACCAAGAGATCTACGTCCTCGTTGAGGAAGCTCACACAGAGCTGGGTTCCCAACCCTTTCCCTCTTCAAGTCACCACACAGGCCGACTTGACTTCACTATCAAGTGTAATCACCGTGTTTATGGGGCAACCTCACACGTTGAGGGCTCCCACAAGAATTACAATGAGAAGTTGATCAAATACACTCAAAAAGATTACAATGCAGAATATGAGTGTAGAGAGATCAAACCCCAAGAGCTCACAACGAAGGAACGACGATCTCCCAATCCCAAATCCAAGTATTATATTGGTCTTCACCTTTTTGCACCTTAGATGTGTGGGGAGACGTGTTTTTGGGCTCTTGGGACAGGTGGCGGCGCTAGGGTTTCAATTTTTGACAGTATGAGTCGTGTCTCTTCAGGGAAAAGACGAAGGACCTCTTTTTATAGGTTTCCCAAAAAGTTACCGTTGTTAAACCTACTACCGGACTAGTCCGGTATATGATCGGACTTGTCCGGTCTACTTCCAGTGGGTTAACCGGACTAGTCCGGTCCACAAACCGGACTTGTCCGGTGCTATGTGAGATGGGGTTTCAGAAACTTCAGCGGACTAGTCCTGTTGCTTGGATGGACTTGTCCGCAGTCCTCTAAAGAGGACAACAGAGATATGACCGGACTAGTCCGGTCTAAAACCGGACTTGTCCGGTTGCATTCTAGTGAGCTGACCGGACTAGTCCGGTTCACAAGGCGGACTAGTCCGGTGCACTATGTTTGCGTCTTTCAGAAAGTTAAACAGACTAGTCCGGTCCATGAACGGACTAGTCCGGTTTTCAGTGGATTTTAGTTGATTTTTAAACCCCTTACCCTTACGCAAAGTCATGAGCTCTTGGGATGTGTCTCTCTCACACACAACCTATACATTTATATCTACTTTGCTCCTCTAAATTCCACTAACGTCTTCCTTTTCGGGCACCACTCTATTTTTCACCTTTTTGTGTGTGCCGAGCCAGTTCACTTTGTTTATCCTGCAATCATCTTAATAGTTTCATTAGGATCTCATATGTTCGTCATCAATTAGCCAAAACCCACAAGGGATATCCTAGATGTACTTACAATCTCCCCCTTTTGGGTGATTGATGACAACCATTTGAGATGTCACAATTGAGAATAAAAGGTTGATTTTCATCAGGTGTGCACATATGAGAATAATAAAGAATTCACAAAAGACTTCTCACATATGCACACACCTTATGGTGGGGTGCCTCACAGGTGTGTGATAAACAAAATGTGATAAATTAAAGACAAACAGTAGTGAACATGTAAGTGGGCATTAGATCATAGTACATCACACATAAGAAAGAAAATAGTGCATTACAAGATTTTAAAAATAGGTACATGTCCTTGATCACAAAAGATCTTAATAACTAATACTAGATAGAAAAAGTCCAAGTCTAATCTCAATCTCTCCCCCTTTGGCATCAAGGCACCAAAAAGGGAAAATTGAGGGGAATCACTCATCGCTACCTCCTCCGTCAGTCTCAGTCTGATCTTCATCTTCAGCATCCACGGGAGCAGGATCTTCCTATGAGTCCTCGGAGGCGGGCGGTGATCCAACGGGCTCAATCACAAGCTTTGCACAGATAGACTTGATATTGGCATTGATATATTGTTGATGTTTCTTCCTTGCAAGCTTTTCCTTGCGCTGCCTGTCTTCGATCTTGCGGCAGCAGGCAAAGATGGAGGAGAGCACCTTGAGGATGCCACTGGATGATTCTTGAGCAGGTGGAGACCCAGGAGGAGCAGCTGCAGATCTAGTGACATCATGAGCTTGCTTTGATCTCCTCTCCACTGATGGAGAGGACGAGGCAGTTGGAGCCGGGGGGAGAGTGTACTCGGTGGGTTTTTGCGGCTTCAACCCCGTATGCTTGACATCTTTGACAAACTCGAGTCCCGTCACTTTCTCAATCATGTACATGATATACGGTGCGTATCCACAGGACCTATTGGGGGTAATTGAGATGTTCACAATGTCGTTGTAGATATACTCAAAGACATTGAATGGTCTCCTCCCACTAATGACTTTCATGAGAGTCCTCAAGGTTCCTTGTATAGTTCCTGCATCTCCATCCTTCGGAGCTATCGTCTTTCTCAAGACTCTATTTAGAACCACAAAGAAGGGCTTTAGATATTTGATGGTGGGAGGAACATATGGCATCCTTGTGTCATAGAGAAATTCAAGTTCCTCCTTCTCCAGGGGTTTCAGATTATGAATGACCAGTTCATGATCCAAAGTGTTTTGGAGGTGAAGAATCCTAGCAAATTCATCATAAGTGACACTATACCTTGAACCATGAGTCATCCAAGTAAGACTGTCTCCATCATCCCGAGCAAAGTAGAGAGTGGAGTAAAACTGGGTAATGACTTCATTGTTCCAGTCATACTCAAAGGATAGCAGGTCCGTCAGACCGTGCCTCTCTAAGGCCTCCACCATCTCACGAAAGGCAGGATACCTCTTCGACTTCAGGTATTCAACATTTAGCCATTGACTCTCTACTACGGGATTCTTCATCTTCATGTACACATGCTCGTAGTAGTCTGCATGGAAGTTGCTCCAGAACCTTGGATCAGAACATTGTTTAGGTCGGCCATACACTTCAATCTTCCTGAAGTTATCAGCTAGCTCATTCCCTTTTCCAGTGAAATCGTCACTTGAAGGCTGCCTGTTGCGGTGAACGGGATTTTTCAATTTTAGAGGCCCAATGGGGCCACTAGCAAGTCCCTTCCCTTTATTGAGAACTCTTCTTGGCCCTGACGAGCCCTCAGCAGCATCTTTCCTTTGAGGCCTTTTGATAATGACTTTCCTCTTCTTAGGTAGATTGTCGTCGGAGGGTGGAGAGTGAGCATTGACATCATGTCTCTTCTTCATCACTCCCTCCTTAGCTCTCCTCACTCTTTCACGTTGAACTTCTTCGTCAATGTGAAAAGAGCCGTCATCTGATCCTGAAGACATGATGCCTGATAAGGAGTTTAAGGATTAGATGCAAACGGACGCATTATCGACTTCAAATAGGAATTAGGGGTTCAACAGTCAGAGACCGGACTTGTCCGGTTTCAGAGTGCGGACTAGTCCGGTGGACCGGACTTGTCCGCATCTGAACGCCGGACTAGTCCGGCCTAGCATAAGAACCCTAACTTGAATGTTTCATTTGAAGCAAATCTCCTATTTAAGGACACAAGGGTAGGAAAGTGGTAGTAATACATCTATTTATGCAACGTACATCCTTTTGAAATCAAAGGAAACTAGCTAGAGCTAGAAAAATTGAGATTTTGGTTTTGGGGGGGATTTACCAAGATTTGAAGATTCGCGTTGAAGGAGTGGAAATCAGTCCGGATGAGTCCGGAAAGTAGGATCCCCTCGTCGAGGAGAGGCTTTTTCACGGAGAAAACTCCGAGTTTGAGGGCTCAACTCGAAAATCACTTTGAGAGCTAGGGTTTAGGAGAGAGGGTGAGACAAAGTGCTTATGAGTGGAGAGGGAGGCGTTTGGTCCGGCTAACTGCTTCTATATTCGACTGACCGGACTAGTCCGGTCATGGTAGCGGACTAGTCCGGTACCCCTGAGTTAACCTAATTGTTGTCTGTCCGGACTAGTCCGGTTGGAAATCGGATTAGTCCGTTTCTAACAGACTTAATACATATATAGATAACTAATAGTGATCCAAGGACAACAATTTTGCAAGTAGTCTTGGTGATTACGACCAGTAGGCAATCAACAATCGAACAATGGTCATAATCCACAAGATTTATTCATTAAAAATAGTTTTCTGAGTAGAAAGGAGAGGAGGAGCATTTTTGACAATACGGAGGAACAATTTAAGTTGCAACCAGGTATGCAATGTTTCAAGCCACATTTCGAGAGTCAAGAATGTTTAGCTCATTTCTTAGTTCACAGAACCTTTTCTCATCTAATGGTTTGGTAAAAATATCTGCAAGTTGTTTTTCAGTCCTAACATGTGAAATAGCTATGTCACCTTTTAATGAATGATCTCTAAGAAAGTGATGACGGATGTCTATGTGCTTAGTTCTTGAGTGCTCTACAGGGTTGTGTGCAATCTTTATAGCACTTTCATTATCGCATAGAAGCGGGATATGACTTAGATTGTAGCCGTAGTCCCTAAGAGTTTGTTGCATCCAAAGTAGTTGCGCACAGCAACTACCGGCTGCAACATACTCTGCTTCCGCTGTGGAAAGAGCAATGGAGTTTTGCTTTTTAGATGACCAAGAAACTAGGGACCTACCAAGAAATTGACAAGTTCCTGACGTGCTCTTTCTATCGACTTTGCATCCTGCATAGTCGGCGACGGAATACCCTATCAAGTTAAACTTGGATCTTTTGGGATACCAAAGGCCTAAGTTGGGTGTGTGCACAAGGTACCTTAGGATTCTTTTTACAGAAATTAAGTGACACTCTTTAGGTGCGGTTTGAAACCTTGCACACATGCAAACACTAAGCATAATATCTGGCCTAGATGCACATAAGTATAGTAAGGAGCCAATCATGGACCGATATACCTTTTGGTCCACATTTGGACCGTCTTCATTGAGGTCGAGATGTCCGTTGATGGCCATGGGTGTCTTGATGGGCTTGGCTTTGTCCATATTGAATTTCTTGAGAATGTCTTCTGTATATTTAGTTTGGCTTATAAATGTACCTTCTCTCAGTTGCTTTACTTGAAATCCCAAAAAGAACTTCAATTCACCCATCATTGACATCTCGAACCTGTCTGTCATTATTTTGCTAAATTCTTCACATAAGGACTTGTTAGTGAATCCAAAGATAATATCGTCAACATAAATTTGACATACAAATAAATGATCATCAAAATGTTTAGTAAAAAGTGTATAGTCAGCTTTACCAATTTTGAATCCATTTTGAATCAGAAAATCTCTAAGGCACTCATACCAGGCTCGAGGAGCCTGTTTGAGGCCATAGAGAGCCTTATGCAGTTTATAGACATGGTTGGGATACTTCTGATCTTCGAACCCCGGTGGCTGCTCCACATAGACTTCCTCCTTTATCGGACCATTGAGAAAGGCACTCTTGACATCCATTTGATACAACTTAAAATTATGGTGAGTAGCATATGCCAATAAAATGCGAATGGACTCAAGTCTAGCTACAGGAGCGAAGGTTTCATCGAAATCCAAACCTTCCACTTGAGAATAACCTTTGGCCACCAACCTCGCTTTATTTCTTGTCACTACTCCATGTTCATCTTGCTTGTTCCGAAAGACCCATTTGGTTCCAACGATGTTCGCCCTTGGTCTTTCCACCAGCTCCCACACTTCATTTCTTTTGAAGTTGTTCAGCTCCTCTTGCATCGCAATCACCCAGTCAGGATCCCTTAAGGCTTCTTCTACCCTGTATGGCTCCAGACAAGACACAAAAGAATAATGTTCACAAAAATTTGCAATTTGAGATCTTGTAGTTACTCCCTTAGCAATATCTCCAATGATATTGTTGACAGGATGGTCCCTTTGCACACACTGATGTATTCTTGGGTGTGGAATTTGTATAGTTGTTTGTTCTTCATTGTCTTCATGTGTCATGTCTCCCCCTAGATCATGGCTTCCATGATCATCTTGATTTTCTTGATCTTC
Source organism: Neostapfia colusana (assembly GCA_030760725.1). Classification (NCBI taxonomy): domain Eukaryota; kingdom Viridiplantae; phylum Streptophyta; class Magnoliopsida; order Poales; family Poaceae; genus Neostapfia; species Neostapfia colusana. The sequence continues at coordinate 16,377,455 of JASWHV010000018.1, read as the reverse complement.
CTCAACTTGATCTTGTGTAGGAGCTCCCCCTTGATCATTGCTTCCTTATTGAAATTCATCTTGTGTCTCCTCTCGTGGTAGGATATCACCAAGTGCCATTTTCTTCAGCGCTTCACATGGAGCTTCCTCCTTATCTAGCATAGACTTATCGACTTGCTCCACTTGTGAGCCGTTAGTTTCATCGAACACTACGTCACGCGCTACTTCAACAAGGTCGGACACCTTGTTGAAGACACGATAGGCGTAGGCATTCGATTCATATCCGAGCAAGAATCCTTCATCGGACTTCAAAGCAAACTTCGAGGCCCTTGGTTTCTTGTTCAGAATAAAACATTTGCAACAAAAAACTTTGAAATAGGAAACGTTAGGCTTTTTACCCGTGAGAAGCTCATATGGAGTTTTCTTCAGTAGTCGATGAAGGTACAACCGATTTGTGGCATGACAAGCGGTGTTCACTGCTTCTGCCCAAAATTGGTCTGATGTCTTGTATTCATCCAACATTGTTCTCGCCATTTCGATCAATGTTCTGTTCTTCCTTTCAGCCACCCCGTTTTGTTGAGGAGAGTAGGGTGCCGAGAATTCATGCTTTATACCTTCTTCATTGAGATATTCTTCAACTTGGGTGTTCTTGAATTATGTCCCATTGTCACTTGTGATATTCTTTATGGTTGATGAGAATTCATTTTGAGCTCTTTTCAAGAACTTCTTGAGGATTCCCTGAGTTTCTGATTTATCATACAAGAAAAATACCCAGGTAAATCTTGAAAAATCATCAACAATTACTAAACCGTATTTTTTACCGCCGATGCTGATGTACGCAATTGGACCAAAGAGATCCATGTGGATAAGTTCCAGCGGTCTAGCGGTGGTCATCACATTCTTGGCGGGGTGTGGTGCTCCAACCTGTTTTCCTGCTTGACAAGCGTTGCACGGCCTGTCTTTTTCAAAAACCACATCCTTAAGACCACGGATGTGACCACCTTTTAGAAGTTTCTGTAGATTTCTCATTCCAACATGGGCTAGCCGTCTATGCCACAGCCATCCCATGTTGGTCTTAGCAACGAAGCAAGTGTTGAGTTCGGCTTTATCTTTGTTAAAGTCAACAAGATAAAGCTTTCCCTTCAACAATCCCTTGAATGCAATCGAGCCATCGCTTCTTCTAAAGACGGTCACACCCTAATTAGTGAATAAACAGTTGTAACCTTTGTCGCATAGTTGAGATATTGATAAAAGATTATAATCTAGAGAGTCTACATGTAAAACATTAGATAAGGTGTGTTGAGAGGATATTTCAATGTTCCCACTACCAAGGACTTTTCCTTGGCTGTTGTCTCCAAAGTATATACCTTCACTTGGATCCTTGTTGCACTCGTATTCCACAAACATACCTCTCTCTCCGGTCATATGATTTGTGCATCCGCTATCTAGCACCCACTTAGATCCACCGGAGGAGTAAGCCTGCAAAATAGAAATATTTCTGGTTTTTAGGTACCCAAGCTTGCTTGGGTCCTCTCAGGTTAGTCACAAGAGTCTTGGGCACCCACACACAAGTTTTTAAGTTCTTGTGGTGTGGCCCTGTATATTTAGCAATGACTTTTCCATACTTGTTTTTCATGAGAACATAAGAAGCATCAAATGTATGGAACAGTGTTTGTAGCTCAGATTCATGGGATTTTTCTTTAACAAAAATGATTCTATTCTTAGCATGATTAGGAGTAGACATGTGTCTGTTCCTATCAAAGCCAAGACCATCTTTGACATTGGGAGGTCTAGTGATCATATATGCACTTCGTGCATATTTGATCTTCTCCTTATCAAAGATGCCGTTTTGAGAAGAATGCATGTCATGAGAGGTTGAAGCATTAGAAATTACATTCTTCTTACTAGAGCAAGTGCAGGTTCTTATTGTTGTCGAGCTCATATCTTTGGAGGAAGAGCTCTTGGAGGAAGAGGAGTCACTTTGTTTGAGCGACTCAACTTGCACCTCAAGGATTTTGTTAACTTTTGACAAGTTAGCAAGTTCTTCCTTGATTGCAATGTGCGAGTCCTCTAACTTTGAGTAGGTTTCCTTACTCAAGGCTAGCTCTAACTCAAGTGACTCATTCTTCTCTCTTTCAAGCTCAAGAAGCTTTTCAACTTCTTGATATCTCTTCCTCTCACGGATGAGCATATCTTCTTGTCGGTTGACAAGTTCTTCCTTTTCAAAGATTTCGTTCGACAACATTTCCATTTTCTTTAAAGCAATTTTACTTAGCCCTCTAAATAATTCTTCATTATCACTAGAGCTATCAAAGTCATCAATGGAGGAATTTAGTATAGGAGGAGTAAGTCTAACCTTTTTCTTGCCTTCCTTAGCCATAAGACAAGTGTGGTTGTTCATGTCCCGTCCTCCCATGTTCGGAAAGAGTGTGGCTCTCATAGTTGGTTTCTTGACTGCGATAGTGGCCATCTCTTCTTCTTCATTGGAGGAGGACTCATCGTTTGTGTCCCACTCCTTCCCAATGTGAGCTTGATGGGCTTGTCTTCTTTTTCTATAATTTTTCTTTTCTTGAGATCTTGTTTCCTTCTTCTTTTTGTTTTCTTCATAAGTACAGTCCACCATGAAGTGACCATACTCTCCGCAGTTGTAGCAAGTGCGTCGAGCCTTGGATTTTCCTTTATCCTTGCTTTTGCCTTCATGTGAATTGTTGCCGTGTCTTCTCTTCATCATGCGTTTGAACTTTTTGATGAAGAGTACCATTTCTTCATCATCAAGATCGGTGCTTTCGTCGCTTGTATCTCCATCGTCTTGTTCTTCACGAGTTTCTTTGAGTTTGGGTCTGCACGTTGCTTTGAGAGCAACTTCTTTCTTTTTAGAAGAGGTGAGCTCGGCTAAGTCTTTGACGTATTGAGCCTTTTTCTCCATCATTTCATGATTTATGATCTTTCCCAATAACTCATCGGGAGTCATTTTGTGAAACCCGGGGCTTTCTCTAATCATTGAGCAAAGTGTGACGTTTCTTGGCATGAAGGCTCTAATCATTCTTTTGACCACTTCGTGATCTGTCCATTTCTTACTTCCATAAGCACAAATTTGGTTGATGAGTGCTTTCATCCGGTTGTACATGTCTTGAGGTGATTCGCCTTCTTCAATAGCAAATCTCCCCAACTCTCCTTCAAGCATTTCGATTTTGGCTTCACGAACTGACCTATTTCCTTCGTGAGCTGTCTTGAGGGTATCCCAGATTTCTTTTGCACTTTCTAACCCATCGATCTTGGTGAATTCCTCTCTGCTTAGTGATGATGTGATCACGGCGACGGCTTGTGCGTTTCTGTGAATCTCTTGTTCTTGTTCTGGGGTGAGTTCATCATCCGTGTCCGGAATATTGATGCCTGTGCAAACAATGTGCCACAGACTAGGGTTCAGGGATATCAGATGCATCTTCATGTTGTACTTCCACATGGTGTAGTCACTTCCGTCAAACTGTGGGGGTCTTCCCATAGGAATAGAGAGATAATGATTATTTGAATTGAGACGGTTGTAGTTATAAGGATACCGGGAGTAGTCGTGATGACCACTCCCCATCGTCTTTTCTTCCTCTTTTCCCTTTTGTGCCATTAACTTCTTTCTCAGTAATGTCTTTAGCTGTCTCACTTCATCATCGTCATGTGGATTTTCTTTCAGCACATCGAAGGCTCTGGCTTCTTGCTCCTCATCGTTGTTGTTCGTCTTCGGGATATCGTTGTTCTTCTCAGAGGCCATTGATCTCTCCGAGATGTGAGTCTCGTTGGTGGAGAACTTGGCTCTGATACCAATTGAATGTGGCCTAGAGGGGGAGTGAATAGGCCTTTAAAGAATTCCTGCACACTTAATAAAGTTATCAGAAACTTGACTGACTAGACTAGTCCGGTTGTGTGGGCGGACTAGTCCGGTGTGCTGAATTATTTGAGTTGATTAAGTGTGTCTCACAAATTTAATCTTATAGCAGCGGAATAAGAACAACAGTTTTTATAACTTAAATTTATTGTATGGATGCACGTGCAAACTTGTAAGGAACTCAAACGATGACTAGCAAACTAGTGATCTAATGTGTCAAGATGTAAAACAAATGAGAGACAAAAGACACGAATTTTTACTGAGGTTCGATCTCACCAAGAGATCTACGTCCTCGTTGAGGAAGCTCACACAGAGTCGGGTTCCCAACCCTTTCCCTCTTCAAGTCACCACACTGGCCGACTTGACTTCACTATCAAGTGTAATCACCGTGTTTATGGGGCAACCTCACACGTTGAGGGCTCCCACAAGAATTACAATGAGAAGTTGATCAAATACACTCAAAAAGATTACAATGCAGAATATGAGTGTAGAGAGATCAAACCCCAAGAGCTCACAACGAAGGAACGACGATCTCCCAATCCCAAATCCAAGTATTTTATTGATCTTCACCTTTTTGCACCTTAGATGTGTGGGGAGACGTGTTTTTGGGCTCTTGGGACAGGTGGCGGCGCTAGGGTTTCAGTTTTTGACAGTATGAGTCGTGTCTCTTCAGGGAAAAGACGAAGGACCTCTTTTTATAGGCTTTCCCAAAAAGTTACCGTTGTTAAACCTACTACCGGACTAGTCCGGTATATGATTGGACTTGTCTGGTCTACTTCCAGTGGGTTAACCGGACTAGTCCGGTCCACAAACCGGACTTGTCCGGTGCTATGTGAGATGGGGTTTCAGAAACTTCAGCGGACTAGTCCTGTTGCTTGGATGGACTTGTCCGCGGTCCTCTAAAGAGGACAACAGAGATATGACCGGACTAGTCCGGTCTAAAACCGGACTTGTCCGGTTGCATTCCAGTGAGCTGACCGGACTAGTCCGGTTCACAAGGCGGACTAGTCCGGTGCACTATGTTTGCGTCTTTCAGAAAGTTAAACGGACTAGTCCGGTCCATGAACGGACTAGTCCGGTTTTCAGTGGATTTAGTTGATTTTTAAACCCCTTACCCTTACGCAAAGTCATGAGCTCTTGGGATGTGTCTCTCTCACACACAACCTATACATTTATATCTACTTTGCTCCTCTAAATTCCACTAACGTCTTCCTTTTCGGGCACCACTCTATTTTTCACCTTTTTGTGTTTGCCGAGCCAGTTCACTTTGTTTATCCTGCAATCATCTTAATAGTTTCATTAGGATCTCATATGTTCGTCATCAATTATCCAAAACCCACAAGGGATATCCTAGATGTACTTACACTAACGGTAACCTTTGGAAACCCTAGTATAAATAGAGGTGTACGGCCATACTACAACCTATCTCGACCCCCTGCGCCATCACACCTTCCAAGAGCCGAAAATTCACATCTCTCCACACATTCTAACCCTAAAAGGATCAAATCTTTGAGGATTAGCAATTGATTAAAGAAGAGACTTGGTCTACACATATTGAGCTCTTGGGTTTGATCTATCGCACACTCTTGTTCATTTAGTGTACATCTTTTGAGTGTGCTTGGTGGTATTCATTCATTGTAATTCTTGGGGAGCCTTCAACTTGTGAGAAGGCTCCTTAAACGATTTATTTGCCCTTTGTGATTAGTGGAAGAGAATCGGCCTCTGTGGCGATTCGACGAGGGTAGGGTTGGTGAAGACCCGGTCCTTCGTGGACTCCTCAACAGGGACGTAGATTTTCTTCGTGGAATCGAACCTCGGGATAAAATATTGTTTCTTGCTCTTGTGTTTTATTGTTCATCATATTCTAGGGTTTGCTTAATCTTATGTAATTCACGTTGAAACAATGGAACTAAAGTTGATCTCTGTCATTCATTGTTTCACTGTTGTAATACATCTAGGTTCCCAATTAATTTCCGCTGCATAGGGTACTAGAAGTGAAAATATTGATCAACCTTGATCTTTCTAGTCCACGCATACCGGACTAGTCCGCACAGTACCGGACTAGTCCCATTTCCCTTTATTTGATAAATCTATTAAGTGTTTCAGGGACTAACAAATAATCGAAAAGCCTATTCACCCCCCTCTAGGCTACATTCAATTGGTATCAGAGCCAAACTCTTCAAAAGAGACTCACCGCTCGAAGAGACGATGTCAGACATCAAGGATGTACACAAGAAGATCAATGATTAAAAGGGTGATGATGAAAGGACTCAAAAGCTAAAGAAGATACTCGACGCCATTCAAGACAGTGAGGACGATGATGAGGAGGTGCTCCAACTCAAGGCTCTTCTACGGAAGAAGGCACTCTCACCAAAAGGGAAGAAGAAAATCGATGATGAAAAGAAGAAGAAAGGGGGTAGTCACACAGACTACTCCCGATATCCTTTTGACTATAAACGTTTGAATTCTAACAATAGTCATTACTTATCAATTCCTCTAGGGAAAGCACCTTACTTTGATGGCAATGACTATTCAATGTGGAGACAAAACATGAAAATGCACCTTATATCTCTTAACCTAAGTTTGTGGCATATAGTGTGTACAGGGATAAATATCCCGGATGATGATGAAGAGCTGACTCCAAGCCAAGAACAAGCCGTTCATCGGAATGCTCAAGCTGTAGCTGTGATCACGTCATCACTGAGCCGAGACGAGTTCACCAAGGTGGATGGACTCAAAATTGCCAAGGGGATATGGGACACACTACAAACCGCACATGAAGGTGACCATCATGTACGCGAAGCCAAGATAGAAATGATTCAAGGTGAATTGGGAAGATTCGCGATAGAAGAAGATGAATCACCACAAGATATGTACAATCGACTGAAGAATCTTATCAACAAAGTCCGAGTATATGGCAGCAAAAAGTGGAATGATCATGAGGTCGTGAAGTTGATTCTAAGAGCATTCATGCCTCGCAACATGACTCTTTGCTCTATGATTAGAGAAAGCCCCGGGTATCGGAAAATGACCCCAGACAAACTTCTTGGCAAGATCATCAACTTTGAAATGATGGAGAAGCAAGCCAAGCATGTCAAGGAAATTGCCGATCTCACCTCGGCAAAGAAGAAAGGAGTTGCTTTGAAGTCAACTTGTAAACCCGTATCAAAAGAAGCTCGAGAAGCTCATGGAGAAGACGACAGTGATGATGAAAGTAGTGATATCGATGAAGAAGACATGATCTTGTTCATGAAGAAGTTCAAGAAAATGATGACTAGAAGAAAGGGTAGCAGCTCAAACGAAGGAAGACAAAGGGACAAACAAAGACCCAAGATGAGATGGGCATGCTAAAACTGTGGAGAATATGATCACTTCATAGTAGATTGTCCATATGAAGAAAATAAGAGGAAGACTAAAGACAACAAGCCTCAACCAAAGAAAATGTTCAAGAAGAAGAAGCAATATGGTCAAGCGCATCTAGGGAAGGAGTGGGACTCCAATGATGAATCCTCATCCGAAGAAGAATAGGAGATGGACACCATAGCCATAAAGAAGACTACCAAGAAATCCACTCTCTTCCCAACCATGGGCGCATGGAAGGACACCGACAACACTTGTCTAATGGCAAAGGAAGGTAAAAGAAAGGTAACAACTAAATCTTCCTTCTCGCATTCTTTTACTAGTGATAGTGATAATTCTAGTGAGGATGGCAGTGATGAAAATGAATATATGCTTAGGGGTTTAGACAAAAAGAAAGCTGCTAAGATGAAATTTCTGTTTGATAAGCTTGTTGATATGGAGAAGTTAGTCAATCGCCAGGAAGATATGATCATCTCCCAGAAGGAGGAATATCTTGAGATTGAAAAGCTTCTTGAACTTGAAAAGGAGCGAAGTAAATCACTAGAACTTGAGTTAGCTTCAAGCAAGAAATCTTGCTTGAAGTTAAAAGACTCAAACGCCACCATCAAGGATGAACTTGCTAACTTAACCAAAGTTAACAAGATCCTTGAGGTACAACTTGAGTCACTCAAGCAAAGTGGTTCTTCATCCACTTCAAGCTTACCTTCTCAACATATAAAATCTGAAACTAGTATTACTTGTGCTGTGCCAAAAGTGGCACTAACTTGAAGAAAAAGCCAAACTCGACAAAGGACAAGCAATCTTCTCAAAGTGGCATATTTGACAAGGAGAAGAACAAGTATGCATGCAGTGCATACTCGGTCACAAGACCTCCTAGTGTCAAATATGGCATTGGATATTCTTATGGTGAAAAGCAAAATGCTAGAAGCCACAAGAATAACAAGGGTTGCATAGCCTTTGTCAAGGGAAACTCTTCTCAAGTTAGAAAACTTAATAATGTTGATAAATTTAACACTTTGAACACATATGAACAACAACTTCTATTTAGAACTTTTGATGCTTCATATGTACTTATGAAAAGTAATCTTACAAGAGTTTATGCTAAATATGTTGGGCCACGCCATGGGAACACCAAGTCTCATGTGTGGGTACCCAAATCACTTGTGACTAACCTCAAAGGACCCAAGCAAGCTTGGGTACCTAAGAGCAAGGCATAATTTGTCTTTTGCAGACTTATTCATCCGGTGGAGCAAAATGGATGCTAGATAGTGGATGCACCAATCACATGACCGGAGAAAGAAGAATGTTCATGGAATATGAAGAAAATGAAGATTCAAGCGAAGGCATTTACTTTGGTGATAATAGTCAAGGAAGAGTGCTTGGTACCGGTAAAATTGCAATTTCATCACAGCATACTCTCTCTCATGTTTTACACATTGACTCCTTGGATTATAACCTTTTGTCCATATCTCAATTATGTGACAAGGGTTATAATTGTTTATTCACTAATGAGGGTGTGACTGTCTCTAGAAGGAGTGATAACTCAATTGCATTCAAGGGTGTGTTAAAGGGAAAACTTTATCTAGTTGACTTCAACAAAGATAAAGCCGAACTTGACACATGCTTGATTGCAAAGACCAACATGGGTTGGCTGTGGCATAGACGGCTAGCACATGTTGGTATGAGGAATATTCAAAAACTCCTTAAAGGCAATCACATCCGAGGTTTAAAGGATGTTGTTTTTGAGAAAGACGGGCCTTGTAGAGCGTGCCAAGCAGGGAAGCAAGTAGGAGCACCCCATCCCGCGAAGAATGTCATGACTACAACAAGACCGCTTGAGCTCACCACATGGATCTATTCGGTCCAATTGCTTTCATAAGCATCGGCAGTAATAAATATGGTCTAGTCATTGTTGATGATTTTTCACGCTTCACGTGGGTTTTCTTTTTGCATGATAAAATAGAAACTCAAGGAACCCTCAAGAAGTTCATCAAGCGTGGCCAAAATGAATTCTCATTGAAGGTCAAGAACATACGAAGTGACAATGGGACAGAATTCAAGAACACCCAAGTTGAGGAGTATCTAGACGAAGAAGGGATAAAGCACGAATTTTCAGCACCATATACTCCTCAACAAAACGGAGTAGCCGAAAGGAAGAACAGAACTCTCATTGAGATGATGAGGACAATGCTCGATGAATACAAGACTTCTGATAGGTTTTGGGCTGAAGCGGTTAACACCGCTTGTCACGCCATAAACCGACTATATCTTCATAGGTTGCTCAAGAAAACTTCATATGGACTACTCACGGATCAAGAAGAAGCTCCATGTCAAGCATTAAGAAGAATGGCATTGGGCGATGTTCGACCACAAGTGCCACCTTCAAATGCGAATGAAGAAAATGAACCACGGGTGGAGGAAAATGATCAAGGGGGAGCTTCCATACAAGATCAATCCCAAGAAAATCAAGAAGATCAAAACATCAATGAGGGCAACTATCCAGGGGGGGAAGAAGATGATAATGAAGATTCAAGACCACAAGTGCCACATCCAAGAGTACACCAAAGCATCCAAAGAGATCACCCCGTCGACAACATAATCGGTGACATCCAAAAGGGAGTAATAACTCGATCTCGCATAGCTAATTTTTGTGAACACTATTCTTTTGTATCTTCTTTGGAACCATACAAGGTTGAGGATGCATTAAAAGATCCGGATTGGGTGATGGCAATGCAAGAAGAATTGAACAACTTCAAAAGGAACGAAGTGTGGGAGCTTGATGAAATACCCAAGTGCAAAGTCGTCGGCACTAAATGGGTCTTCCGCAATAAGCAAGACGAACATGGAGTTGTAACAAGGAACAAGGCACGACTTGTGGCAAAAGGATACTCACAAGTCGAAGGTTTGGATTTCAACGAGACGTTTGCTCCCGTAGCTAGACTTGAATCAATTCGTATATTACCTGCATATGCTACTCACCATGATTTCAAGCTTTATCAAATGGACGTGAAAAGCGCCTTTCTCAATGGACCGATCAAGGAGGAGGTATACGTGGAGGAACCACCCGGTTTTGAAGATCAAGAGTACCCCGACTATGTATTCAAACTGCGTAAGGCTCTCTATGGCCTCAAACAAGCTCCTAGAGCTTGGTATGAGTGCCTTAGAGATTTTTTGATTGAAATGACTTCAAGATTGCAAAATCTGATTACACTTTGTTTACTAAACACTTTGATGATGATCTCTTCATTTGCCAAATCTATGTTGATGATATTATATTTGGTTCAACTAACAAATCCTTTTGTCAAGAATTTAGTAAGATTATGATAGATAGATTCGAGATGTCCATGATGGGAGAGTTGAGGTACTTTTGGGACTCCAAGTGAAGCAACAAAAGGACGGGACGTTCATAAACCAAACAAAGTACACTCCAGACATTCTTAAAAAGTTTGGAATGGACAAAGCAAAGCCCATAAAGACTTCCATGGCGACAAATGGACACTTGGATCTCAATAAAGACGGACCAAATGTGGATCAAAAGGTATATCGTTCCATGATTGGCTCCTTACTTTATTTATGTGCATTTAGGCCTGATATCATGTTGAGTGTATGTTTGTGTGCAAGGTTTCAAGCCAATCATAAGGAATGTCATTTGACAGCCGTTAAAAGGATCTTGAGATATTTAGTTCATACACCAAACCTAGGCCTTTGATATCCCAAAGGTTCAAAATTCAATCTCATTGGATACTCCGATGCAGATTATGCCGGATGCAAGGTAGATAGAAAAAAGTACTTCCGGTACTTGCCAATTCCTAGGTAGATCCTTAATTTCTTGGTCCTCCAAGAAACAAAATTCAATTGCCTTATCCACGGCCGAAGTGGAGTATGTTGCAGCCGGGAGTTGTTGTGCACAACTCCTTTGGATGCGACAAACTCTAAGTGATTACGGATACAATATGAGCCATATTCCACTCCTTTGTGACAATGAGAGTGCAACTAAAATTGCCCTGAGCTCTCTAGAACCAAACAAATAGATATCCGGCATCATTTTTTGAGAGATCACTCAATGAAAGGAGACATAGCCATTTCCCATGTCAACACTGAAAAACAACTAGCCGATATCTTTACCAAGCCATTTGATGAAAAACGATTTTGTGAGCTCCGAAATGAACTAAATATCCTTGATGCTCGGAACGTGGCTTGAAAACTTGCATACCTGTATGCCATCCTCAAAATCAGGTTAATTATGTTGAAAAATCATCTCTCTCTATTTTTCTCCTAAAAACTATGTTAGTTACTTGATCTTGATGAATTATGGTCATAGCTTGATTGTTGTATGTTTACTGATCATATTCATCAAGAATATCTGTGTGTCTTTGTCCCCTATTTCTTAATAGGAACCATTGAATACATATATATAAGTGTTTTGTACTTTTCTATATAAGGGACCACGGACTAGTCCGTGGTCACCCCGGACTAGTCCGCACTTGGTCAGCTAGTCCGGACTAGTCTGGTTCAACCACGGACTAGTCCAATATTTCGACTCCATAACCCTAGGGTCGGCTCAGACCTAATCTCCTTCAACCTCACAACTCCTCACACGTTCTCTCTCCTCACTCAAGTGCTCCCAAGGCGGACTTGCGAGTTCTCCATCAAATCCACCCAAATCTCTATGGGAATCGATCTCCACTGCAAGGGGATCGATGACCCCGGACTAGTCCGCATCAAGAACTCCTTCAACGCCTCGAATCGAAGGATTTGGTAAACTTCTCTCCAAACCCTAAAACCTTTGATTTTCCTTGTTTTTGCTGAATTAGCTTAGCTCCTCCAGTCAATACATGCTCTATTGATGTATTCCATGTACCCTAGATCATATTTGCATTGAATAACCTCAAATTTTGACAAGTTAGGGTTTGAGCAGCCTCATAATGGACTAGTCCGTGATGAGGGCGGACAGGTCCGGTACTCCGTACTAGTCCGACCCTGAACACCGGACAAGTCCGGTATGCCCTGATCAAAACCTTAGCTTATATCAATTCAATGCAATCCTTTGTCATCCTTGCTTATTCATATCCTTTATATCTTCCTTGTCAGAATCATGTCAGGATCGAATGAGAATATCTCCGACTTTGAAGCCGAGATGGATCAAGATGTGATGTTTCGTATTCCGGAGTCTGCTCCAACAAGAGACAAGAGCATGCTGCCGAGCCTTCGCCCACCCCACCTAGGGTGCGTCAAAAGGTTACAGTCAAGAGTCCAGCTTCAAAAGCAAATATGGCTGGTTCTAGCTCGACGGCTCAACGCCAAACCAAGGGCAAGGGAAAGGGACTTGCTTCCGGCCCGATTGGTCCCCTTAAGATGACAGCTCCAAGATAGGGGAATAGGGATCCCTCGGAGGAGAAGTTCCATGGCAAGGGGAGCGATGTGGCATTATAGCACTGGCAAAAAGGCAGCTGACAATAGATTTTAGAGCAACTTTCACTCGGACTACTACAGTTCGGTGTACCTCCGAATGAAGACTCTAGTGGTCCGCAGCCAATGGATCGACTAGACATATTTTGGAAGGAAGAGCTGTGAAGTCTTTGAGGAGGTAATAGTGTGCTTGGTGGTATTCATTCATTGTAATTCTTGGGGAGCCCTCAACTTGTGAGAAGGCCTCTTGAACGATTTATTTGCCCTTTGTGATTAGTGGAAGAGAATCAGCCTCCATGGCGATTCGACGAGGGTATGGTTGGTGAAGACCCGGTCCTTCGTGGACTCCTCAACGGGGACGTAGATTTCCTTCGTGGAATCGAACCTCGGGATAAAATCTTGTTTCTTTCTCTTGTGTTTTATTGTTCATCATATTCTAGCATTTGCTTAATCTTGTGTAATTCACGTTGAAACATTGAAACTAAAGTTGATCTCTGTCATTCATTGTTTCACTGTTGTAATACATATAAGTTCCCAATTAATTTCAGCTGCATAGGGTACTAGAAGTGAAAATATTGATCAACCTTGATCTTTCTAGTCCATGCATACCGGACTAGTCCGCACAGTAACGGACTAGTCCGATTTCTCTGTATTTAATAAATCTATTAAGTGTTTCAGAGATTAATAAAGAATAAAAAAACCTATTCACCCCCTCTAGGCTACATTCAGTGTCGATTGAGGACCGAGCCATGTGCGGCCCTGCTGGACAAGTATCGAACAGTATTGGATGCATACTGGCATATGAGAACCAGGAAACCGATGTAATTGGTTAACCTGGGTGCCGAGGCTTACCCAACCGTTTTATAGAAGTGGGTTGAGGGTAGCAAGGTGTAAATCTACCGGTGGGCACATACATGCTCCACGCGGGGACCTCCTGCCCATTATGGATGGACTGGTTCGGCATTTGGGTTGCCTTTGAAAGGTTGTTGCATACAACAGAGTAGGAAGGTGTGAAGCACCACACTTCTGAAAGTGAGTGTATGTGATGTGTTATCCGGGTGTCTCCTGATTGCAATCACCATCCCTCGCGGTTATTTGAGTACCGCGTGTTCACTGCGCTGTGACGTAGTAAGAAGTGAAATAAGCTAGATGAATATGTTGCATTGAACTATTAATATCTTGAAACCCTGTGTGCTGTAGTTGTAGAGCTAATTAAGTTTATCTTCCACATTGGGTATCACCACATCGGAGGAAAGTGTTTGTTGTTTGATTGTGGACTTCCGATGTGAAGGCTGGCTAAGGCTCATTAAACTGCTGCTATAAAACTGAAAGTAAGGACTAACTTGTAGGCGTGTCTTTATTGCAAAGTTGTTTTCCTATATTACACATCTCTGCATGTAGAGTTCCATGACTAGGGTTGTCGGTTAAGCCTTGCTGAGCCATCGTGCTCACGGTTGTAATATTTGAGCTGTGTGCAGGTGAGAGTTATGAGGAAGGTTCCGAGGACGAGGCGATGCCCTCCGTCGGGGTACACGACCAAGCTGGAGCCCTGCACGCCGCCGTGATCCCCGGTTCCATGTTGCTAGTGTGTAGCGTCCCTGGGCTGGACGGCTACACTTTTGCTTAGTTAGGATGAGAGAGTAGTTATAGAGAATACTTCCGCTGTATAATTATGTTTTGTAAAAGACTTCCGCTGTTTTATATCAAATAAAAGTTTGCATGTTGTTCTTATTCTTCTCTTGTGTGCTGTTGGGTGCCGCATCGCGCGGCACCACCCTCTGCGATTCCGGAGTGGGTGAACCACGGGGTGGTCCCCACAATCAGACTCAATGGAAACATTATTATCATTGGTAAAGCGACATACAGAAAGAAAATTCTGAATAATATCCAGAGTGACAATAATGTTTTTGAGTTGGAAAGAACCCGAGAACCCAGAATCACCTACTAAGGTGACCGGAAGGACAGACCCATTCCCAACAAAGATAGATGAAGGAAAATAAGGGTGGGGAGGGTGGGGAGAAGAAAGTATACCTGCATTAGGAGTGGTGAGGTACGACGCTCCGGAGTCAGCAACCCAGTCGGCACACGATGGAGTGAGGTGCATGGTGCTGAACAAAGAAGCGAGTGACTGGCGATCCCACGTCAGTGGCGGCTCCTGGTGTGGTGCCGATGACTCTGAGTACCCAGTAGGGTAGTAGGTTCCTCCATAGGACGTCTATCCGCCAGAAGGGTAACCAGGCCCGCTCTAGGCCTGAGTCAGCAGCCCACTAGCAGTGTAGGCTGGTCCACCATAGCCCGGGGTGGCGACGAACGCCGGCTGAGGACGCGGTGGGCGTGGAGGCGCAAGACCCGGAGACGGGCCAGGCAACATGTAGATATGGCTGGTCCACAGGTTGTAGGGTGTGGGCCAGGGTGCAGGTCCCCTGCTGGTGCCACCACTACCACCAGTAGCAGAAGCAGGGGCAGAAGTAGGAGTGCCACCAGCATTGCTACCTCCATCACGACCACCTTGTTTACCATGGCGGCGACGATTACCACCCCTAGATCCGGCATGAGTGATTGGGATGGTGGGTGGTCGCTACGGTGGTCCACCAGTAGAAGATGAAGGTGGACGCGTGGACTGCCCAGAGCCATAAAAGGCTGTGGCAGGCCCGGAACCAGTAACGCCACCTGCAGTGATCTCCTCGATCTCAAGATCAGACCAGACCTTCTCGAAGGTCGGGGCTGGCTGTAGACGGAGAAGCCATGTACGGAGGTGACAGTAGGGCTCGTTCTGGCCCTGAAGGACCCAAAGAACGAGAGCGCTACCAGTGACTGGCTCGCTAAGGTCATGTAAGGCATCTGCCATGCCCTTCATCTCCCGGCAGTAGGCGGAGACGAAGCGGTCACCCTGGATGGTGTTTTGGACGCCCTGACATGGAGAGCTCGAGTCGCATGGTTCCCCAGGAAGCACTGCTCAAGGACCAGCCATGCCCGGCGAGCGGTGCCGCCACCGCACTGGCCGATGATGTCCTACAGCTCCTCAGAGAGGGATCCAAGGATCCAGGATAGGACCAATCTGTCCATGCTGACCCAATAGGCATCCACCGAAGAGCCGTCCGGGAGGACGTAGTCGTCGAGACGAAATCACCTCAATGTGAGGAGAAACAGGTCATGCCAATGGACGTATGAGGTGGATTGATCAGAGCTGAGGACAACCGGCACGGCCGTCCGAATGTTCTGAATCCCGACAGCCTGTGCGTGAAGAGCAGCGACAAGGGAAGCCTAGTACGTACCAGCGTCTGAGGAAGGCATGTAGGTAGCACTCAACGGTCGGTGAGCACTCTCCTCGAGCTGGTGAGATAATGCGGCGACAGAGGCACGCTCCTGCTCTAGGGCGAGAGCGAGTGCCCGCTCGTGCTCGCGAGAGGCAGCCAGAGCCGCGGCAATACTGGAGGTGTCGATGACTGCCGTGTCGGTGCCGTAGAGGGAGGTGGCAGCCGCGCTGTGATCAGCAGCGGCGGAAGCTGCAGGAAACGTGGTCGCTGGCAGGATGGTAGTCATGGTGTTCCCTTCCGGCAGGGGCTCGAGACCGGCAGAGGTGGGAGTGGTCCCATCTAGCCCAGAGGCGGCACCGGCCATGAGGACAACGGCGGCGGGTCTGCAGGTGGCACCTGCAAGAATTCCGCCAGCATTCGGACCTTTCACAGAAGAGAGGGCGCTGGGGACGGTGCGGCGGCTCAGAGTCAAGCGAGGGTGGGGCACGGCGGCCACCAGGGGCAGCAGCGACGGCAGGGGCCGGGGGCGGCGGCCTGTGGTGGAAACGGCGGTGGCGGACGGCAATGGAGGCGGAGGCAGAGGACAGCTTGGGGGAAGGGCTGGGAGGTGGACTCGGGCTCCGGTGCGTGAGGCATCGGCGGTGGCGGCGGGGGGGGGGGGGGGGGGCTGGATGCCTAGGCTAGGGGCCGGGGCAGCGAGGACAGGGAGTAAAGCAAAAATTAAATATCTAAAATAACTAAAATCAATCTATTACTAAATTAACTAAATTAAACAACTAATCAATCAACTAAACAACTAATGAATCAATTAAACAACTAATGAATCCATTAACTAAATTAAATAACTAAAATCAGAACCGATTTCTAAAATAACTAAAATCAATGAATTACTAAATTAACTAAATTGAACAACTAATCAATCAATTTTGGACCATTTTCACCTTATCCAAGTAGGATGCGGCGCGGTGGCTGCGGCAGGGTCAGCGGACTCCGGTGCAACGGTGGCCGGGGCAGCGGAATCCGGTGCGGCGGCGACTGGGGCAGCGGACGTGGCAGCGGAGGGCGGGGCGGCGGAGGCTGGGGCGGCTGCGGCCGGGGCAGCGGTGGCCGAGGAGGCGGAGGTCGGGGCGGTGGCATGGTCCGGCGGGAGCGGGCCGGCGCAGGGCTTCGGGCGGGGTCCGGCGGCGCAGGCCCGTGGGGTATTTAGAGCCTATTTGCGACGGCCAAGGTTTGGCCGTCGTAAATAGGTTGTTATTTACGGCGGCCTGACCTAGGCCGTCGTAAACAAGCTGTTATTTACGATGGCCGGAACTAGCCATCGTAAATAAACTTATTTACGACGGAAGGGTTAGCCGTCGTAAATAAATTTGGCCGTCATAAATTTACGTGTTTCCTGTAGTGATGGACATCAACTTCCAACCATTGTCTGTCGATCAACAGCTTTGTTGTAACACCCGGATTATGCAAAATGGGACAAAACCCTCACCCCTCCTCCTTTCCCCGTTGCCCCAGGGCCCAGCCGACGGCCTCCTACCCCGAGCAACCGCCCCCTGCTCCCTCTCCCTCTCAATTCCGTTCCATTATCCCATGTGAGAAAAACTTCGGCCATGTGCCAAATTTGCCGCGCCCCTTCCATAACCGGCGCCCCATCAACCGCCCCTCTTCCCCCTCTACAAATCTGGGCCGTTGATCTCAGATCCAACGGCCCACATTCAAAACAGTTAAATACGTTGGGAATTTCACAGAGGGACCCCTGGGGATTTAAACAAATAGGGAATAGCCCCGGGTTCTTACAGAATCAACCCTGAGTTCATAGAAAATTGGAAAATTACTTTGGAATAGCCAAATAGCCCCTGTACTTTTTAGAAATTGGTAAAATAGTTAGGAAAATTCAATCTGAACCCTAGAAAGTTTGAAATTGTTACAGATTAGTCCAAAACAGTTTTAAAAGTTTGTTTTAATCCTGTAATTAATCAAATAAGACTAAATGAATTCTGGAAAATGGTAGAAATTTATTTTTAGCACTGTTAAAACATTCTGAACAGAATAAAAATTCTGAATTTAAATATAACAGTTTACAAATGCTGATATTATTTATATAGTGACAATTAACTTGGAAAAATCAAAGTAAAAATTATATATATTCCAGAAAATTTTGGAAATTTATTTAAAAGGTGTAAAATTATTCTGTTATCATCTTTTTGTACATATATAATTTCTGTGATCCAGAATAATTATTTAAATGATTAAAAATGTATATTTTAAGCATTAAATAAATACTGAAAAATAGATAAAAATAATATATATTAAATAAAAATTTTGGAGACTGTTCTAGATGCTTAAATAGGTTCTTAAGTGCAGAAAATTAGAAATATGAGTTCTGAAAATCATTATAGTAATAATTTAAATGATTTTCTAGGATTTAATTAATTACAACAATTAACATAAAAAGCTATAAAACTCTAAAACTTATTCAAATCATCCCACAAACTGAAAATGAATGTTTAGCTGTGGCGATAGTAAAGTAGAAGGAATATAAGTAACCAATTGAAATTTATTTTCATTACAACTCACATAAAATGACAAGAAATCAATAGTTGCATGTGTGTAACTAAATCTATGTGATTGAAATGACTTGGTATGATTCTTATGGCATGTTTGGCATTGTTTTATGTGCATATGAATGACTAGAACCAAGTCAAGAACTACACCCAAATCTTCAAGAGCAAGAATTTGAAGTGAATCACCCTTCCTTCAAAGGCAAGTGTTCCTTGACCACTTTGTTCCTATTCTAGGGTGTTTAGTTAGAATGCTTGCATGATTGCTTTAATATGAAACCCAGTGTAGGATGTTCCATAGTTTCATTGTTCTATCTTTCCTTGCAAAACTATGGAGGGAATTAGTTAGAACTTGATGGTTATCATTTTATGTGCTTAGTCATGCTTAGAACTTTAGAAATGAATGAAACATAGTTGATACTAGTCTTGTGGATTATATAAAGGACACAAGTGTGTGTCATGTGGTTATGAATCTAGGCAGGCTGGTTGTTTGGTTGGTGCTTCGTGCACGAGACTCGGGAATGAGTTAGTGCCTGTCTTAGATTCTAAGGACCGGTTCATGGAACAGTTAACCCGGCTTTACAGTGCCACCACAAGACTGAGATGGGACAGCTTGGCCAATTAATTAGGAGTTTGCCGGTATAGTATGAGTGTTTGGATGGTGCGGGGAATGGGAGTCCATTTTTGACTGCCCTGGGAACTGCAAGGCTCAAGAGGGGGCTTCTGTAGGGGAGGGTTACTCCCAGGAACTACAGCGGTGAAACCTCAGTGGGCTTGTACTTGCCGGTAGACCCTTTGTAAAGGCCATGTAGTGATCTCCTGATCGCACACCAAAGGAAGTGTGTAATGTGGCTTGCAACCACGGATATCAGGGAGGTTTCTTAGTCCACCTGGCAACAGGGGATGAAATCACTACTTGTGGGTAAAGTGGTACAATCTCTGCAGAGAACCAAACTGTCATGACAGCCGTGCTCACGGTCAAGAGCGGCTTGGACTTGTCCATGATTAGAGAAACATGGAAGTGAGTCAAAAGAGGTTGTTGGGTGGTGTAACCTAACATTAATGACTTAATTATGATGATGGTGGGATTATCACTTAGTAAGATAGGTTGCTAATCAAAGCTAAGGCTTAGGATTAATGCATAGTGCTTAACCATGTTAGCCTTCCCTTGCTATTGGCCTTCATAACATTCTTTCCTACACTTGCTGAGTACCTTCGGTACTCAAACTTGCTTTTGTTGGATATCATATGTTGGCTCAGGTGCAAATAAAGACGTAGACTTTGACGAGGAGTACTTCGATTCCGAGGAGTTATTCTAGGTTGGCGAAACCATCGGGCAACGCCTGTGGCGATGGAGCACCCATGATGTAGTCTTCCGCTGTTGTGTTATAGTGTAAACATACTTTTAGTTATTATTTCATGTACTATGATGTAATATTATGTTGTACGTTGAACTTGGCTTATAATATAATGATATTACACTCTTGTCGGCACATGTATGAATCAACTGATCCTGGCATACATGTGATAATACGCTCGGGTGTTCCTTATGGAAAACCGGGTGTGACAAAGTGGTATCAGAGCCAAGGTTGCCCGTAGGACGCAAACCTAGATAGAAATGGACGAGATAGACATCACTATTTTATTAAAAACTATTTTACTAAATATTTTGTTAAAAGGAGGATTATTTAAATTATATATATGTTGTCTAACCTCTTCTATACTCAAAATTATATTATTGTTTATTTTCTAACACATTTTAAAATCTTTCTTGAAACAGATGGCACGCACACGTCTCACGGCTCGTAAGTCCACCGGAGGACGAGTTCCTCGACACCAGCTGGCTGAGCGCACTACTGAGGAGGTGGACAACCCCACTACCTACCAGACCCACGGGGAGTCCACTAGAGGCATGGTGGATCGCCTCCGACACCTCCTTCGCTGTGCTGGTTATACCGGCAAGCTAGAGGTGCAGTACGACACCACTCGAGTCTCTCGCGCAGAGCGAGACGAGTGGAAGTCGCAGGCGAGGATCTACTATGAGAACAAGCTGCTCAAGATACACAACTCGCCAGCATGGAGGTCCACCATGGCAGAGGCTGAGAAGGACGCCACTTGGGAGGCAATCACTTGCCAGAGCTACACCAACTGTGGCCACCTTGAGGGGACCCAATACATGTACATTCCCCGGCGACAAAGTGGAAGCGCAGCATTCAATTATGAGCCTCTCCATGAAGGTTGTGATGTGGTGCAGATGGACATGAGTCTTCAGATAGGGGTGGACGTCAGTGCGAGGCTACAGAACTGCCAACAGGAACTCCAAGACGTCCGGGACCTCCTGAAGAAGTCGGAGGCCATCATGCGTGGACTGATGAGGATGAGGGATGGAGAGGTGAGTGATCTCTATTCTTCGGATGGAGACACTTGGAATCCGGACTCTCCAGACCGTAGGGCAGCCAAACGCCCTCACATTACTCCAACACCTGAGGCCTCCACAGCTGAGTCAGAGGCTAGCAACCCAGGTGGTGATGGCGGGAACCCGCAGGAGGATGCACAGAACCCAGTGGACAACTAGGATAGGTGTCCTTGTTCATGTAGTAATTCGTGTAGTACGTATGTATGGTAATGTATTGACTAGTATGTAATGTTTGATTAGTGAACTTGTTTAAATGATGATGTAATGTATGCTAGTGAATGAACGTGAGTTGTGAAAGCTATAGGCTTATGTTCACAACCACGTTAGTGTATGTAAATATCTATTAAGGAATATAAGTGCTTAGTTTGATTCAGTCATGACCATTTAATAAACAAAGTAGAAACTTTAGTAACTCTTGTATAGAATGGATAAAGTAAGTATACAACGTGATACACCCAAAAGAACATCTATATATTAATTTTAAACATAGTCTTTTACAATAGATGGCAGGAAGAAGGAGACGCAATGAAGAGAACAACAACAATGAGGCTGCAGGGTTCCCTTTGCCTGGATGGCAGCCACGAGTTGCACGTAGGGCAGATGGAGAAGTTATACAACAGATGATGAACATGCAAAACCAACTCCTTCAGAACTTGACACAAGTGGTGGCCAACATGCAACCACAAATTCAGAATGCACCACGCCAACCAAAACTGAATGAGTTTCTAAGTACTCAACCACCAAAGTTCGACAACGCTATAGAGCCATTGGAAGCTGATGATTGGCTCAAAAATATTGAGAACAAGTTGCAGATCATACAATGCCCAGGACGTGAGAGAGTGCTCTTTGCTTCTCACCAACTATATGGGTCTGCAGCAGACTGGTGGACAGCATACAAAGAAGCCCATGAGGATCCAGAGGGTATCTCATGGAATGAGTTCAAAATTGCCTTCCGTAATCACTATGTTACAGCCAGAGAAATCAAGAACAAACGGAAGGAGTTCCTCAATCTGAAGCAAGGGAGCATGTCCGTGCGAGAGTACCTCACTAAATTTACGCAGTTATCTCGCTATGCTCCGGGAGACATAGATACTGATGAGAAGAAACAAGACTGTTTCATTGAAGGATTGAACTCAGAGATACAATATGCTATGTCTTCAAGTGACTATGAAAGTTTCCAAAAGCTCATCAACAAGGCTTTCATAGTGGAGAGGAAAAGACAGAAGTTGGTCGAAGAACGAAAGAGGAAAATGAATTGGCAAGGACAGACTTCTAGCAGCAACAGCCGGCCCCGTTTCTCATCACCGCCGACGGGAGCAATGAATCGACCTATAGCTCCCAATCAGTTTCAGAGGAACTACAACCCTGCTGCTAGGAACCCAACTTTCCAACCACAACAGCAGAGACCACAAGTGCAGCAACAACGCCCTACCTTTCAACCTCGTCCTGCAGGGCCAAACCCTCAAAATGCACCAACAGGCAACAAGGCACCCATGAACAAGGTCACGGGGCAATGCTTCAACTGCGGAGAAACGGGTTATGCCAACCGGTGCCCCAACAAGAAGCCACCTCAGGCACAGAATCTTGTGCGTGGCAAGGTGAATCATGTGACGATCGAGGAAGCACAGGAGGCACCAGATGTGGTGATTGGTATGTTCTCCGCGAACACTCATCCTGCTACAATTCTATTTGACTCTGGTGCAACACACTCATTCATAGCCAAGGAATTCATAACCAAGCACAAACTACAAATTACATCTATGAATCGAGTGCTATTAGTGAATTCTCCTGGAGGAGAAATAAAGACAAAACAAATATGTCCCAAGGTAAAGCTAGGAGTCAATGGAGTAGAATTCCTTGCAAATCTCATTGTGATAGAATCACAAGGGATAGATATCATCTTGGGGATGGACTGGTTGACCAAGTACAAAGGAGTTATACATTGCTCAACAAGGACAGTGGAACTAACTCATACGGATGGAACTAAGGTTGAGTTCACATCTATTCAAGTACCCTCTGGGAATGTTCAACTCAACAAAACTGAAGTAGTTATTGAGGACATAAAGGTGGTCAATGAATTCCAGGATGTGTTTCCCGAGGAGTTACCAGGTATGCCACCGGATCGAGAAGTAGAGTTCATTATAGAACTAATACCTGGTACTGCTCCTATATATAAAAGACCATACCGGATGGATACCCAACAACTAGCAGAACTCAAGGATCATATCCGAGAGTTATCGGAGAAAGGGTATATCCGTCCCAGTTCCTCACCATGGGGAGCTCCGGTCATATTTGTACCAAAGAAGGATGGAACCAAGAGGCTATGTGTAGATTACCGTGCCCTCAATGAAGTGACAATCAAAAACAAGTATCCTTTACCTCGTATTGAGGACTTGTTTGATCAATTAAGAGGTGCATGTGTATTCTCCAAGATTGACCTCCGTTCCGGATATCATCAACTAAGGATAAGAGAATCGGATATTCCGAAGACGGCATTTGTTTCTAGGTATGGACTGTATGAATATACAGTTATGCCTTTTGGACTAACAAATGCTACGGCATATTTCATGTACCTTATGAACAAGGTATTCATGAAATATTTGGACAAATTTGTAGTGGTATTCATTGATGATATCCTCATATACTCAAAGAATGAGAAAGAACATGAAGAGCACCTGAGAATAGTATTACAAAAGCTAAGGGAAAACCAACTTTATGCCAAATTCAGTAAGTGTGAATTTTGGCTTAAGAAAGTTGCTTTTCTAGGACATATCATCTCTGAAGGAGGAATCGCAGTAGACCCAGAAAAGATATCTGGTGTGCAAAAGTGGAAGACACCAGAGAATGTTGGGGAGATCCGAAGCTTCTTAGGATTGGCAGGCTATTACAGAAGGTTTATTGAAGGGTTTTCAAAAATAGCCAAGCCACTCACAAAGATGTTGGAAAAAGGAGCTGCTTTTATATGGTCTCAAGAGTGTGAATCAAGCTTCCAAGAATTAAAGAAGAAGTTAACAACTGCCCCAGTTTTGGTTATGCCTGATATGGAGAAATCATTCTCCGTATATTGTGATGCCTCAGGGCAAGGGTTAGGGTGTGTGCTTATGCAAGAAGGACATGTTATTGCCTATGCTTCCCGACAACTTCGGAAGCATGAGAAGAACTATCCTACCCACGACCTAGAGTTGGCCGCAGTTGTGCATGCATTGAAGTTATGGAGACATTACCTAATGGGTAAAAGAACAGAGATCTATACCGATCATAAGAGCTTGAAGTATATCTTCACTCAACCGGATCTAAACCTTCGGCAAAGGAGATGGTTGGAGTTCATTAACGATTTTGATGTAGGAATCAACTATCATCCGAGAAAAGCTAATGTGGCTGTAGATGCATTGAGCAGAAAGACACATGTTAACATGTTGACCATAAGAGATCTACAACCCCAACTATGTGAAGAATTCGCAAAGCTCAACTTATGCTTGGTGAATCATACAGAAGCTATAGCAATGGAAGTTGATTCAACCCTGGAACAAGATATACGGAATGGTCAAAAGAACGATGAAAAGATCAAAGAGATCAAGCAGTTGATCAAAGAAAACAAGGCCCCGGGATTTAGAGAAGATGGGAATGGTATCGTATGGCATGGTAAAAGAATATGTGTACCAGACATCAAAGAAATAAAGAAATTAATATTAAAAGAAGCTCATGATTCTGACTATTCTATCCATCCTGGAAGTACAAAAATGTATCATGATCTTAAAACAAGATATTGGTGGTATGGAATGAAAAGAGATGTTGCAGAGCATGTGGCACTGTGTGACACATGTCAACTGGTCAAAGCAGAACATCAAAGACCTGCAGGACTATTACAACCACTAAAGATACCTGAATGGAAGTGGGAAGAAATAGGGATGGACTTTATAGTGGGTTTGCCCAGAACACAAACAGGGTATGATTCTATCTGGATGATAGTGGATAGATTGACAAAAGTTGCTCACTTCATTCCAGTGAAGGAAAATTATAATGGTTCCAAACTAGCAGAACTATATATGTCAAGAATAGTCTGCCTACATGGTGTACCTAAAAAGATAGTATCAGATAGAGGTACACAGTTCACTTCGAGGTTTTGGCAGAAATTACATGAGTCTATGGGGACTCGATTAAATTTCAGCTCTGCATATCATCCACAAACTGACGGGCAAACAGAAAGGACCAATCAAATTCTTGAAGATATGCTCAGAGCTTGTGCTCTCAAAAATAGTAGGAGTTGGGATAAGAACTTGCCATATGCAGAGTTCTCCTATAATAACAGCTACCAAGCCAGCATGAAGATGTCCCCATTTGAGGCCTTATACGGGAGAAGATGCAAAACTCCACTATTTTGGGATCAGATAGGTGAAAATAAGGTGTTTGGGCCTGAAGTGTTAAAAGATGCAGAAAAGAAAGTAAGAGAAATTCGCAATAACCTAAAGATAGCTCAAACAAGACAAAAGAGCTATGCAGACACAAGGCGAAGAGAACTAGTCTTCAAAGTGGGAGACTATGTGTATCTCAAAGTGTCACCTATGCGTGGACTAAGGAGATTTAAAGTAAGAGGGAAGCTAGCATCTCGGTATATCGGACCATTCAAGGTACTGGAACGCAAAGGAGAGGTAGCATATCAATTGGAGTTACCCTCTCGATTGTCGGATGTACACGACGTGTTCCATGTATCACAACTGAAGAAATGTTTGAGAACACCAGAAGAACATCTGCCAATGGATGAGTTGGACATACAGGAAGATCTCTCATATACCGAGTACCCCGTCAAAATCCTTGACACAATGGAAAAGGTCACAAGAAACAAAATAATTCACATGCATAAGGTTCAACGGAAACATCATTCCGAGACAGAAGCTACATGGGAAAGGGAAGATGAACTCAGATCACAATTCCCTGATCTATTCCCTTTGTAAACCCAATCTCGAGGACGAGATTTTTCTTAAGGGGGGTAGAGTTTGTAACACCCGGATTATGCAAAATGGGACAAAACCCTCACCCCTCCTCCTTTCCCCGTTGCCCCAGGGCCCAGCCGACGGCCTCCTACCCCGAGCAACCGCCCCCTACTCTCTCTCCCTCTCAATTCCGTTCCATTATCACATGTGAGAAAAACTTCGGCCATGTGCCAAATTTGCCGCGCCCCTTCCTCAACCGGCGCCCCAGCAACCGCCCCTCTTCCCCCTCTACAAATACCCCCGACCCCAGTCATTTTTCCCCACTGGAACCGCTCTCAACTCCACCGATCGGGAAAACCACCCTCCTCTTCAATTCTCCACAAAAACACGTCGATTTTCGGATCTAACACCCTTTGAGCCCTTCCCCGAGCACCAGAGACCGATCTCGACAAAAATCTTTGAAGGAAAACGCCTGGGAAGCGCTGACATCGAAGATCGCCGGAGATCTCCTTCGGTCACCGTCAAACACATTTCTCCGGCCAAGTTCAGTCCCTGAAACCACCCTAGGTGAGTTCCCCACCCTCTCCTCTTTCATCTGGTGCAATTAGATCAAGAATTGGTGGAGAAATCGTGAAATCCGAATGTCTCCGGCCACCGCCGCCGCTCGTCGGCGATCGCGCGGCCGCCGGACTCGGGGGAGAAGAGGTTAGGGCGACGTGGCCGCTTCGGGTCCGTCGATTTCGAGCCAACGGCTCCGATTAGACCGCGCATACCGGTTCAATTATTTAAATCTGGGCCGTTGATCTCAGATCCAACGGCCCACATTCAAAACAGTTAAATACGTTGGGAATTTCACAGAGGGACCCCTGGGGATTTAAACAAATAGGGAATAGCCCCGGGTTCTTACAGAATCAACCCTGAGTTCATAGAAAATTGGAAAATTACTTTGGAATAGCCAAATAGCCCCTGTACTTTTTAGAAATTGGTAAAATAGTTAGGAAATTCAATCTGAACCCTAGAAAGTTTGAAATTGTTACAGATTAGTCCAAAACAGTTTCAAAAGTTTGTTTTAATCCTGTAATTAATCAAATAAGACTAAATGAATTCTGGAAAATGGTAGAAATTTATTTTTAGCACTGTTAAAACATTCTGAACAGAATAAAAATTCTGAATTTAAATATAACAGTTTACAAATGCTGATATTATTTATATAGTGACAATTAACTTGGAAAAATCAAAGTAAAAATTATATATATTCCAGAAAATTTTGGAAATTTATTTAAAAGGTGTAAAATTATTCTGTTATCATCTTTTTGTACATATATAATTTCTGTGATCCAGAATAATTATTAAATGATTAAAAATGTATTTTTAAGCATTAAATAAATACTGAAAAATAGATAAAAATAATATATATTAAATAAAAACTTTGGAGACTGTTCTAAATGCTTAAATAGGTTCTTAAGTGCAGAAAATTAGAAATATGAGTTCTGAAAATCATTATAATAATAATTTAAATGATTTTCTAGGATTTAATTAATTACAACAATTAACATAAAAAGCTATAAAACTCTAAAACTTATTCAAATCATCCAACAAACTGAAAATGAATGTTTAGCTGTGGCGATAGTAAAGTAGAAGGAATATAAGTAACCAATTGAAATTTATTTTCATTACAACTCACATAAAATGACAAGAAATCAATAGTTGCATGTGTGTAACTAAATCTATGTGATTGAAATGACTTGGTATGATTCTTATGGCATGTTTGGCATTGTTTTATGTGCATATGAATGACTAGAACCAAGTCAAGAACTACACCCAAATCTTCAAGAGCAAGAATTTGAAGTGAATCACCCTTCCTTCAAAGGCAAGTGTTCCTTGACCACTTTGTTCCTATTCTAGGGTGTTTAGTTAGAATGCTTGCATGATTGCTTTAATATGAAACCCAGTGTAGGATGTTCCATAGTTTCATTGTTCTATCTTTCCTTGCAAAACTATGGAGGGAATTAGTTAGAACTTGATGGTTATCATTTTATGTGCTTAGTCATGCTTAGAACTTTAGAAATGAATGAAACATAGTTGATACTAGTCTTGTGGATTATATAAAGGACACAAGTGTGTGTCATGTGGTTATGAATCTAGGCAGGCTGGTTGTTTGGTTGGTGTTTCGTGCACGAGACTCGGGAATGAGTTAGTGCCTGTCTTAGATTCTAAGGACCGGTTCATGGAACAGTTAACCCGGCTTTACAGTGCCACCACAAGACTGAGATGGGACAGCTTGGCCAATTAATTAGGAGTTTGCCGGTATAGTATGAGTGTTTGGATGGTGCGGGGAATGGGAGTCCATTTTTGACTGCCCTAGGAACTGCAAGGCTCAAGAGGGGGCTTCTGTAGGGGAGGGTTACTCCCAGGAACTACAGCGGTGAAACCTCAGTGGGCTTGTACTTGCCGGTAGACCCTTTGTAAAGGCCATGTAGTGATCTCCTGATCGCACACCAAAGGAAGTGTGTAATGTGGCTTGCAACCACGGATATCAGGGAGGTTTCTTAGTCCACCTGGCAACAGGGGATGAAATCACTACTTGTGGGTAAAGTGGTACAATCTCTGCACAGAACCAAACTGTCATGACAGCCGTGCTCACGGTCAAGAGCGGCTTGGACTTGTCCATGATTAGAGAAACATGGAAGTGAGTCAAAAGAGGTTGTTGGGTGGTGTAACCTAACATTAATGACTTAATTATGATGATGGTGGGATTATCACTTAGTAAGATAGGTTGCTAATCAAAGCTAAGGCTTAGGATTAATGCATAGTGCTTAACCATGTTAGCCTTCCCTTGCTATTGGCCTTCATAACATTCTTTCCTACACTTGCTGAGTACCTTCGGTACTCAAACTTGCTTTTGTTGGATATCATATGTTGGCTCAGGTGCAAATAAAGACGTAGACTTTGACGAGGAGTACTTCGATTCCGAGGAGTTATTCTAGGTTGGCGAAACCATCGGGCAACGCCTGTGGAGATGGAGCACCCATGATGTAGTCTTCCGCTGTTGTGTTATAGTGTAAACATACTTTTAGTTATTATTTCATGTACTATGATGTAATATTATGTTGTACGTTGAACTTGGCTTGTAATATAATGATATTACACTCTTGTCGGCACATGTATGAATCAACTGATCCTGGCATACATGTGATAATACGCTCGGGTGTTCCTTATGGAAAACCGGGTGTGACATTTGTGCTAGCTCTGATGCCATGTATTGGAACCGAAGACCTCTCCTTGCGATGAACTCCGGTGCAAGAAGCCCTGTGTTCAGGCCCTGAGCGGAGGTTCTTCAGTTTATTCTCACAAAGCTCTGAAAAAACAAGGCAGACAATGTGTGTTGTTCTCTCGTGTACACACTGCTCCTCATATTCGGTCAGATTTATACGAGTACAGGGTGCACACACACACACACAACGCTAAAGGAACTACCTGACCTGATCTACACGAAATACCCGCTCATCGTGCTCCACTAACACGGCAACGTTTACATCGTGCGATCCGACTGACCAGGAGCTCAGGTTGAACGAGTACTCCCTTGTTCTCCTTGGCTCACAACAAACTTGACTCTTGACTAACAGCTATGAATGGATAAGCAACTATATTATTATTTAATACATTGCTCGTTACTACTGGGCTCAAGTATTGAACCACCCCGCACATCATCCCTTATATGACAAGGATCTTTGGATTGAAAGCATAAATCTCTTTTTATGGAATAGAAAACTCTTTGCAACGGTATCAGATGTCCTTGAGCTCGGCCACGGTGGCAGACATAATTGGCAGCCTTCACATAGTTATTACTCACATAAGACTTAGAAACTAGGGACGGATTCTATTCATTCCCGACCAAATATCTCCTACCATTAATCCAAAGATCATTTTTCAAATTTTGAAAGGTTTGATGCTTGAAGACAAAGTTCAAGCTAGTATTCTTGTGAGAATTTTCAAAGATTTCAGTTATTCAATCAAAAACAGCAGAAGACTTGTTCGGTTGATGGACTTGATGATCATACCTGAGCGCAGATTGATGCTTAGCTAGATGTGCATTCCCAGGGACCAATGGTTGATTAGGGACCCTAATATGTCTGCAATGATTAAGAGAACCGAAAACTGTGATATTGTACAGCCTGTCATATGATTGCTAGATCCAGTATCCAAGTACTAGAGCTCGTTTTCCTCACTAGTGAGTTTTGGAACCACACGTTCCTCATCCAGTAACACTTGATCAATACTAATTTCAATGGTGTGCACTGTTTCATCCACTTCAGCCATAAGGAGGGCAGGTTCATCATTACTTTGTTTCTGTTGATTGATGATCCAAATTCTAATGAAGATAAAAGAGGCAGGATTTCCGTAGCGAAGCGGAGGAAATCTGCCCATATGGTGGGCTGCGCAGCAGCCAAGGCCCGCTCGGGACGCATGTCATAAGATCTAACTAGCAAGATGCACATCAAGATGAAGTTGTTAACGCACAAGTTGCAGGAAGGTGGATCTGTTCTCACACACATATCTGTGTTCAAGGAGATCCTTGCTGATCTGTTATCAAGAGAGGTAAAATTTGAAGATGAAGACCTGGCTCTTCTTCTCCTCTGTTCACTTCTGCCTTCATATGCAAACTTTCGAGATACTATTCTATATAGTCGTGATACTCTAACGTGGTCGAGGTCTATGAGGCTTTGACAGCAAAAGAAAAGATGAAACAGATGGTAAACTTGGAAGATGTTGGTCATTCTAATGGAGAGGCATTGAATGTTCGTGGCGGAAGTGAACAAAAGAAATCAAATTCAAGAAATAAAGGTAACAGCGAGAAAAATCAAAGAAGTCGTTCCAAGTATAGGGGACGACGAGATGATACATTCTATCGGTACTGCAAGAAAGACAATCATGTCATCGGTGATTGTTGGAAGCTGCAGAACAAAGAAAAGAGAGACGGAAAAAAGAGTAAGCCTGAAGGTAGTGCCTCCGTTGTCTCTGATGAGAATTCTGATAATGATACTGTACTCATTGCATTTGCCGGATGTGTCACTGAAGATGCTCAACGGATACTTGATTCTGCTTGCTCATATCATGTCTGCACTAACAGAGATCTTTTTAGTGTTTATGAGCCTATACAGAAAGGTGGGATCGTGAGGATGGGTGACAACACGGCATGTGAGGTCATTGGCATTGGTACTGTTCAGATCAGAATGTTTGATGGGATTGTACGAACGTTAACAGATGTACGGCATGTCCCACCCATGTCCAGGAATCTCATCTCCCTTAGTACCCTCGACGTGAAAGGGTACAAATATTCCGCTGAAGGTGGAGTTTTGAAGGTAACCAAAGGTTCTCTCATTGTCATGAAAGGTGATTTAAAAGCTTCCAACTTATATGTGCTTCGAGATAGTACATTTACTGCTAATGTTGTGGTTGCTCCTGATCAGTCTAATACCACTAAAATTTGGCATATGCGGCTTGGGCATTTGAGTGCACCTGGTTTGTCAGAATTAAGCAAAAGAGGCCTACTTGAAGGTTGCAAGGCAGAATCACTTGACTTTTGTGAGCACTGTGTGTTTGGTAAGCATAAAAGAGTCAAGTTTAATACTGCTATTAATAATAATAAAGGTATTCTTGATTATGTGCATGCTGATTTATGGGGTCCTTCTCAAAAAACATCTCATGGTGGTGCTAGTTACATGTTAACTATTATTGATGATTACTCACGTCGAGTTTGGCCATATTTTTTGAAGCATAAATCAGATGCATTTCAGTCATTCAAAGAGTGGAAGGTTATGGTTGAAAAGCAAACAAAAAGGAAGGTAAAAATTCTGAGAACTGATAATGGCATGGAGTTCTGTTCTAGTGCATTTAAGTATTATTGCAGGAAGGAAGGAATTGTGAGGCACCATAGAATTCCATACACTACTCAACAAAATGGTGTTGCGGAATGCATGAACAGAATAATAATTTCAAAGGCCCGTTGTATGTTGTCCAATTCGGGTTTAAGCAAAAAATTCTGGACAGAAGCTGCTTCCAGGGTGTGCTACTTAATAAACCGTTCTCCTTCCACAAGTATTGATAAGAAAACTCCAATCGAGGTATGGTCTGGCTCACCTTGTGACTACTCTAAATTGAGAGTTTTTGGCTGCACTGCTTATGCACATGTTGATAATGGAAAACTTGAGTCTAGAGCTATCAAGTGCATTTTCTTGGGTTATGGTACTGGTGTCAAAGCTTATAAATTATGGGATACAGAAAAACAGAAGCCATTTTTAGTAGAAATGTTGTATTCAATGAGTCTACTATGTTCAAAAATGACTTGGCTACCAGTTCTAATACAGAAACCTGAGACTTTTAGCGTGTAGGTGGAGCTAATTAATGATGATGTTGCTGCTCCAAGTCAAAGTGTTATTGATGTTCACCCTGCTACTGAAGATTTGTCTCCTGCTACACATTCCTCACCTATTGTGCAGCCACCACAGGAGTCTCTCGCCGAAGCTCGGCCTTGGAGGAAGATTGTTCGCCCCACAAGGTGGATTGAAGAATGTAATGTTACTTTTGCCTTGAGTGTTGCAGAAGAAATTGAAGGTGTTCATGAGTCTTCCAATTATATAGAAGCGATCTTGTCTGCTGATAGTACAAAGTGGGTTGGTGCAATGCATGATGAGATGGAGTCACTTCAAAAAAATGGTACCTGGGAAATTGTTTCTTTGCCCACTAGCAAGAAGCCTGTAAGTGCAAGTGGATTTATAAAAGAAAGGAAGGAATGACTCTAAATGAACCTGCAAGGTATAAAGCAAGGTTAGTTGCTAAAGGATTTAGTTAGATTCCAGGTATTGATTATACTGATGTCTATTCTCCAGTTGTGAAGCATAGTTCTATTTGTACTTTCCTTAGTATTGTTGTTGCGCATGATTATGAGCTTGAGCAGGTAGATGTAAAAACAGCTTTTTTACATGGAGACTTGGAGGAGGGCATTTACGTGGACCAGCTTGACGGGTTCATTGTCCCTAGAAAAGAAGACTATGTCTGCAAGTTGAAGAAATCATTATATGGCTTGAAGCAATCTCCAAGGCAGTGGTATAAAAGATTTGATTCTTTTATGATTTCAAATGGCTTTGCTAGATCTCAGTTTGACAGTTGTGTATACATTAAAGTTGTCGATGGATCACCTATATACCTATTGCTATATGTTGATGATATGTTGATTGCTGCCAAGAGCAAGAAAGAAGTGACTACTTTAAAGGCACGCTTGAGTAGTACATTTGATATGAAGGATCTTGGTGCTGCTAAGAAAATTCTTGACATGGAGATAATCAGAGATAGGAAATCCAGGCTTCTCAATTTGAGTCAGAAAAATTATATTGAAAAGGTCATTCACCGCTTCAACATGGATAATGCTAAACATGTGAGTACACCGTTGGCCCCTCATTTCAAGTTGTCTATTTCTCAGTGTGCAGAAACTGATAATGAAATTGAGTATATGTCAAAAGTTCCATACTCTAGTGATGTTGGGTCTCTCATGTATGCTATGGTATGCTCACGTCCTGACTTATCACATGCTATGAGCATTGTTAGCAGATACATGTCTAATCCTGGCAAAGAACACTGGAAGGTTGTGCAGTGAATTTTCAGGTATTTGCGTGGTTCTTCTAGTGCTTGTTGTGTTTTGAAAGGACTAGAAATGGTCTCATTGGCTATGTTGATGCTGATTATGCTGCTGATTTAGACAAGAGAAGGTCACTCACAGGATATGTTTTCACTATTGGAGGTTGTGCTGTGAGTTGGAAAGCTTGTTTACAAGCTACAGTTGCCTTGTCTACTACAGAAGCAGAATATATGGCTATCTCAGAGGCATGTAAGGAGGCAATTTGGTTCAAAGGTCTGTATTATGAACTTTGTGGATCTCAGTCTTGCATCACCTTACATTGTGATAGTCAAAGTGTCATATATCTTACCAAAGATGCTATGTTTCATGAGAGGACGATACATATTGATATCAGATATCACTTTGTGCGAGATACCATTGATCAAGGCATTATCAAAATTTGCAAAATCAGCACTCATGACAATCCTGCAGACATGATGACAAAATCTATTCCTATTGCTAAGTTTGAGCTTTTGGCACCGGTAGTTGAATTGTTTATTGAGATGGAGGATTACTATTTTAACGATACAAGAAGGAATTTGTCTCAAGATGGAGTTTGTTGATTGATGATCTAAATTCTAATGAAGATAAAAGAGGCAGAATTTCCGTAGCGAAGCAGAGGAAATCTGCCCATATGGTGGGCTGCGCAGCAGCCAAGGCCCGCTCAGGATGCCGGGGTGGTGCGGGGGGTCCCCCCCTGCGGTATGGATCGTCTAGGGTTAGGACTCTAAGTCGCCACCTATAAATATCCCTTGTGAGCAGCCGGGAGAGACATGAAAAAGATTGTAATCTCCCACGATTGTAAACCTCCTGATATAGTGATATTTTACAGGCCAGCGCTTGTGGTTTTTTCCCCTTCGATTTGGAGTAGTTTTCCACGTTAAAATATGTGTCTCCTCTGTTTCGATCTACACTTTCTTGTCGTCTGATTCTAACAGTTTCTCTGAGAGATTTACTCTTTCTCTCTTCGGCTCTGGGCACTCAGATGCGAGATGACCCATTTCACCACAGTTACAGCATTTAACTTCAGAAATATCAAACTTATGATGATTCTTTCCTTTCCCAAACTCGTTTTTCGTGTTACTGCCGCCGCTAGTCTGGCCGCTGTCACCGCTGGACTTTTTCTTACTGCTGGAAGTGGGTCTTGCTGATCCATCAACTTCTTCCCCTTAATCAGCAACTCCAGTGCATGGGTGAAAAGCACCAGATTCTCGCCTTGTCATGTTGTTGAGGCACCTCCCTTGCTGGTGAACTAAGACAGTCGTCCAACAGCTTCAGAGATATATACATGTTCGCCTAGTCGCCCCATTGTTCTATCGTGTTGACGACGATCTCAACAAAGCGGCCTGGAACAGCGCCGAACAAGTGTTCGATCACGGACTCATCCGAGATGGTCTCGCCGAGCGATTGAATTTCGCCCACCAACGTGGTGAGCCTTTGCGCAGAAGCCGTGAAAGACTCCCTGTCATTTATCTTCATTCTTTCAAATTGTTGCTTGAGTTCATTCACGCATGGCCTCTTGACGTGATCGTCTCCATAGCGGTCTTACACTCAGCAATCACCATCATCAGTGAGTCCGGTATCGCCTGCAAGAGCTCTGCAAACGCCCTCTCGTCCTGCACCTAAAAAAAATCCAAACCCGTGGCATGTCGGATGCGGGTCAGAGCCACGGGTGAAAAATTCCACCCACACGCCGCACCCATCAGCTGTAAAATCTCACAGGGACCTAGATCCGAGGGTGGAATTCTCATCTCTATGTGCACCAATTACAAGGTGATGGGTGGCAGTGCTACAAGGAACGCACAGTTATGACCGAATTTTCCACAATCCAACAAATCACACCCTCTTGTGATGCCATGGCTAGGGCCACAAAACAAGATCACATTGGATTGTGCCACGCGCTGCGACACTAGAGAGCACCACGAATGAATTACAAAAATATTTACAATAAAGAATTACTTCGTTTATATTACATCAGAGTGGGATATTTGAAATAGAGTTCAAAACAGTGAAAACTTGACACATACTACAAATTACAGCTCTAAAATACCTAGGAGGTTGGACAGTAGTGGTGTATCGTGCCCACCGATAGCGCGAGCAGAGCACCCACTGAAGTATCCAACCCTCAGATGGTGGCACCTCATTAGGCAGACCCTCACATATATCAACATCACTATAATCATAACCACCTGAAAAACAAGCAACAACAAACCGTGATCACTAATACTCAACAACACTTACCCATCTAAGACTCCCTAACTGACCACTAACATGTTGGGAAATCTATAGAAGGAAGGACATTTGCAAAATAGTAAGCTAAAAGGTGGATCCTTATATATGTTCAAGTTTTAGCAGCCCAATTAAAGTTTCAAAAAATTTAAATATGATTAGCATCTAGAGCTCATAAATACAAGTTTTGCAAGAAAATTTAATTAATCAATCTCAATCAGATCACTTAAGTCACATTTAACCTGTTACTTTGTGACGATGTTGTAAACTAACCGTACTCAATAACCGAAAGGGACGGCAATTCAAATGATTTTTCTCTTGCAATGAAAATCCGAGTTGCATGACACATACACCCATCCAAGAAGTCATATGTGACAACCTTTCACAAAATACCGCGATGCACGTCCCGGATGTCATCTGCTAGAGGTTACCCCTACTACCATCACATCACCTGACCAAGGATGGTGGTGTATGTTTCAACACATGAGTGACCAAGTTACATCAATTTACTAGTGCCCATGTCAGTAGCATACAACAGATACGTCCAAACTTGTCCAACAGGGCCACCTACGACGCGTTCCTTAACCTACATAAGCAGGTCTAACAAACAAGTACCCATGTCCCACTGTAACCTACAACACCCGTTCAATTATCCTCATGTGATCCAAAATTTTCCACCATACCTGATATGCACAAAGACATACAGTTAACTAGTGTGAAGATAAAGTTAATTATAGATTATGTCGTACAGGAGCATAAATAAATATTGGGGCATATGATACAGGTTTCTGACCTCAGATGAATTTTTAAAACAATATACTCTCATTTGCAGCATTTCTGTTATTAAGAAATAATAATTTGATTAACTTGCCCACATGTTTAATTCATCTTATTAAGTTAAATTTACATTTTGTACGTAGCTGATATACTAAGATGGGTAATATGTCAAAGTAGTTTACAACAAAGTTTGGGATTTATAAGGCTATATTTTTAATTACTACAATGTAAATAGAAGAAATCACAAATTAAATATTTAACAAAAATTCATAAGTCACACCGAGATATGACTTTTACTATGAGATATATGACATGCATTAGTGTTCTCTACAAAATCTCAGATTTTTCTGATGGTTAGACTTCTCATGATTTATTTTTTTTGATAATATTATTTAATGAAAATTTAACCCATGTCGAATATTTTAGTACCAAATGCACATTCCTACAATATATACATATGGTCATCTGTATTCTACAGAAACGTGTGTCACATTTTTCTAATTATTCTAGATTTCCTATGTTTTTACAAGTTTTCCATCATTTTATGTATATATTTCTGAATGAAAAAAGTTTGGAATCCTTTGACCAATAGGAAGTGGGCCACTTGGTATTCTGCAAGGTAGGCCACACCGGATGCTCAGGTTCAGGCCTGACCCAGCCACGGCGCCAATGGCGGCATCCAGCGATGAGGGTGGCAGTGCTTAGGGCAAAACGGTTCGAGCGTAGTGGGGAAACCATTTGAGGGGTTGAAGGAGGGTGGCGCTCACCAGAAGGAGGGCTTGAGGATGGCTGCGTTAAAGTTGGCAAGTTTCATTAAAGCACCAGGATTACAACATGTACTGCAACATTCACGGGGAAGTATGGAGGAGGTCTTAGCAGCCATACTCAAATAAGAAAGCCCTATTCGTGCTACTTTGAGTGGGAAGCAGAGGTTGGGCGCGTCAGGGAGATCGAGTGAGGTTGCGCACGTCGACCCTCAGGCTTAAGCCTCAGCCTGGGCTGGGGCAGCAATGGCGCGACGCGATGTGGTTAGAGCTTGCTTCAGTGGCAACGGTGGAGAGGCATAGAGAAACAAGATGGGAAGGCCGAGGTGGACGATGGGGGTGTGCGAGGAAGGGCGGAGGCGTTGGCGAGGGGTGCCCTTCTATGCTCCGAGGCGGTCTTACGTGGCCGGACACTCAAGTGGGTGTGTTGCCGTGCATGGGCATCCTCTATCCCGCGATGGAAGAAGAGAGAAGGAAGATAGGTGCACCCAACAGTCGATTTTTCATTACACGGATTTCTTTTTCTGACACTCTAACTAGGATCAATTAACCAACATGTTTGAAATATTTAGTTATTGAGCCAAAAATTTGAATACTCCATAAGGATTCGAAAAGTTACTACCAGCAGTAATTATCATTTAAAATATTTCTAAAGCTCTCTAGTTTATTAAAATTATTTTACAGTTAGACAAAAGTATCAGGAACAACTTTTGTTAATTGGCTTATTTATTGTTGACATTTTACAGTTAGACAAAAGTATCAGGGACAATTAGTTGACATTTACATTAATGACACTGAATTGACATATTCACATGTATACACTCATGGCAGAATAATCTCAACTCTGAATTTGATGGTAGAACAATTTAAACAGTAAACATAATACTTATATGACGAGAACAAATAAGATATCACATATGCATGCTGGTAATAATAATCAACACTTAGACACAAATCTCAACAGTCTCAACTCTCATGATAGAACGTAAGCAAAAAAGTCAGAAACTCTGATGGCAGAACAATATATACTGGAAAGTCCTAAATCAGGTCAAAGCAATTCCGTCTGTCTGGAGAAGCTTACTTGTCGTAATGTTTGGCTGCTTTATAATTCTCTTTCTCAATGGGACGAGGGAGGGATACAACTCAGCAGTAGAGTGTCATTAGGAACGACAAACTTATGACTGCATACGCTTAATTTTATTGAAAAGAATCCTAATACTCCACAAGATTCAATGGTCCCAACTCTCACTCACCGAATTCATTCTCATAACAATCTCAGTAGTCTCAAAAAGTAGCAATTTCAGTTGCCCAGTGGGCACCCGCGGCAAAAAATTAATATCCTCACCCACAACATGTTGGGTCGGAGGCTGGTCACGCCCGCAGGTGAAAAATCTCACCTGCGTCTTCACTCGTTGAGTGCAAAACCAGACGGGGACCTGGACCCACAGGTGGGACTGCAATCTTAATTGTGCCAACTAGGAGGTGACAGTTGGCAGTTGTGGACTACAAGGCACGCACAATTCCTCGAATGTTATTGTTGGCAATGATTCTCACAATCATGTTCTTGGCACTGGATCCATAAATCTGCGCACACCATCTGTCACTTTCCGTTTACCACGTGTTTTACACACACCAAACTTTATTCACAACCTAATTTCAGTTCGAAGATTCACAACTGATAATTGTTGTTCTATGGAATTTGATCTTTTTGGCTTCTCTGTAAAGAATCTACTCACCAGGGACGTGATCATGAGGTCCAACAGCTCCGGCGAGCTGTACCCATTCTACCCTCTTCGGTCGACCTCATCATCAATATTAATCATGGCCACTACCTCCACACTCTGGCATCACAGGCTACAACATCCAGGAAAAAGAAGCTTAGGAAGAATTCTATCTCAATTATCTGTTCCAGACACAAATAAAATCTCACATGTCTGAAATGCTTGTCAGA